>OU343162.1:67518726-68953813 GCA_910595825.1 Philhelius pedissequus
TTAAAGCTTATAAGCTTCATCGTTCATAAGTAGGCTATTTTTTGAGCTCAAATTGGCTGCTTGTCCAATTTTGAAGAGTGGGATGAAATTCTTAATCATAAAACTAATAATTTTGTATTTTAGAGCTTTTAAATTAATTTATTTGTTCAACAAATCATTTCCCACAACAACGACATCTCTTGTCTCTTATGACAAACGTCAGCCTGACAATATTCTAAATTTTTTGCCCACAATGCCAAGAAATTTTCAGGAAGTGGAAATATTTTACTCTCTCAAGAGCGCTCTCTTCTGCCCAAAACTAACAAATTTTTAATACTGGAACTGGAATTGGCAGAAATTGATGGCAATTGGCAGTTTTGAGTAGAGTGTGAATCAGACCTAGTTTGTTTATTCACATGTCTCGAATTATAAGTTTAGCTTTAACTAAGACATATCTAGAGGTTAATGCAAAGCAAGATTATTTTTGATTTTGTGTTTAAAACCAAGGTGTAACTCCATATCCAGAATATCTAAGAATGTTGCCGTTTTCCTCGAAATCAAGAAAATAAGTCTTAGCTTGTGAAAGCTTTCCGGGACTTGGAGATAGCAATATTCTATAACTGCGAAAGCTCCAGCAAACTGCATTTTTCCGACAAATTTGGCTTTTTTCATTCTATTCCATTATCGAGTAAGAATTTGAACCTTTTTTATGATTTTGTTCACAGTGAGAAGTTAAACTTAAGATCAGCTGAACCTTAATCTCAGTTTAAATTTTTGGCTTAACTCGTCCGGTTTCATAAAGAAATTTGATCTTCAAAACAGTTGAACTTCGTTTAACTAGATTTTATGAAAAATAATATTCAGCATTTGTTCTGCCTTGTCTACCCTTTCTCTCTCTGACACAAAAAACACACGAAACAATAACAAATGCTTTATGCTGTTGACAAGTGAGGGAAGATTTATTTATTTTAAAGTCATTATTCTGATTTTAGCGATAGCGAAACGAGAATAATAAATAAAATAATATTCAAAATCTTTCGATATTATTTGAATACACATTTTTTTTTTGTTAATTGACTATATTTTCGAAAAAAAAAAATAACAATACAAACGCTGAACTGAAGCTTAAACGGCAGAATAATCTCAGTTACTCTTAAACAACAAATTGAACTCAGTTCAAGGTTTAAACGAAACTATGAAACCGAATAAACTCTTGATCTGAAGTTTAAAGCAAAAGTGAAGTTAAAACTTGCACAAACTGGGGGTAAGCATTTTGCCTTATTTACTTCATTCAACGTCTTATCCTAAACCGATCAAAAATTTTCTTTTACTCAGACTCAGTTCTCAGAAACTCACTGAAAATTTTGTTTTGAAAACCAAAAAAAAAGTATGAGTCTTCTTAGTGGCCATTTTCCATACAATTTTGGTTTTGGTTTTCTTAACGTTAGTTTTTCGGCTCGAAATCATCATTGTTTCAACTTTAAATCTTATTTAATTCCTGCAAAGCATTTTTTCATCAAATTTATATGCCGCGTTAACTCAAATTCGTAACGTTAAATCTGGATTAACTGAGTAGATATTTCTAAAAAATACCTGTCAAAAAATTACTTAAATCAATTTAAGAGTCTATGGAGAAAGTGATTTCAATAGTATCGCCATCTCTATTTCGAAAGTGAAATGGCAATTTCCATATCGATTTCGATAACTTTTTGACCACTAAGAGTTAGAGTTATGTCGGATTTACACGACTGCCATATTAGCAGTACTACTGTCAAAATATTGACATTATTTCTTTTATCTTGAAAATGACCCAAAATGTAGCAGTTTATTTGTCATTTAAAAACTGCCAGCCAGAATTTTCGTCAAGTTTTCGTCAAGTCAAATAATGACAATTTGCAATAAAGAATTAACTTGTTCATTCTTTACTACCAGTTGGCAGTATTTTTATCTGTTATTTTTTTAGCTTTGTGTAAACACATGCCATTAATTCAATTAATGACAGCAGAATTTTTGCAGTAAATACTGCGAACTTGTCAGACATGTAAATTCGGCTCCACTGAAAAAGTGCTTTTTAGTTAACTTGAGGCTAATTTATTTGAAGGATTGACTAACTCCGGTTTAACTTAGAGTTAACTCAGCTGCTGAAAAATTGGTACATATACATATAAAATACGGCCAAGTCAAGGCTTTCTTAAAAGCTAAAATATGCAAGCCTAAGCTATTTGTGTATATTTACTCATACAATTTAAATTTTTATTCTAAAAAACACGATATACCTTTGAAAAATTAGGCTATTTAAAAAAAGGTACTTAAGAATCCAAAATTAAGCTGTAGCTTACAATACCTTCCTTTTTTTTAGAGCGTACAGTCAATCTTCAATGTCAGGGCCTAATCTATTCGAAATACGCCTCTGCGGCTTTCTTCTCCTTATAACAAATGCAACCCGAATTCGTTAAGCGTCTCCATATAAACAAGTTTCCATCTCAACAATCCCTGAAATAATTGATTTCAGCATTTATTAGTTTAGTTTTGTTGTCGTGTGCACGCCAAGAATAGTGCAATTAATTTTCATTCCAATCAATTAAAATGCATGAACAAAAAAAGAAAAAAAACAGAATGAAGTTTGCAATTTAATTAAAACATTTTTCTTTTTTTATTTTTTTTTTTGCAGCACATGCAGCACCAATATCTCATTAGCCGGAAATGACAAAGAAACATCAACAACAACAACGACAACAAAATGTCTACAATGATACAACTGCATTGCCGCCGAAGTTGCAAAAAAGCACAAAATCAAAGTCGTCATCACCAAAGCCCCAATCTAACAAACCAAAGCCTCGTCGTCGTCGTGATAAGAGCGACCTTGGTGAGAGTTTTGTTGCTCCAGATGGGGGATGGGCCTGGGTAGTTTGCATCGCTGCTGGATTGTCAAATGTATGTACATAATGTAGATTTTATATTTACCATGTTATATAGTCTTATAGGTTCAACTCTATGACGACAATCATTATTTTTACATGGAATTTAAAAAACACAACCATAAATTTGGTGACTTATGCCGGATTTCCACAAGAGACGAATTGCCATTAATTCATGTCATTAAACTGGCGAAATAATGCTAAAATCAAATCATTAATGATAAGCATTTACACGAGGCAAAATAATGAATGTTAGATAACTGCATTCTGCCCCTAAATAATGAGCAAGTTCATTCTTCATTGCGTTGTGCCATTATTTTCAAAATGGTGTCACTGTGCATTTACATGAGGCCATTTTAATGGCAATATTTAATTCCAGTTTTTCTTGCCAGTTTTTTAATGACCAAAATAGTGACAAATTTTCAAATCTTTTCCACAATTTTGTTATTAATGTCAATAAAAAAGGAAGAAATAATGTCACTCGTGTAAATCCGGCATTATTTTCACCAAAAGTTAAGCTCTTGTAGATTTACTCATCTCAAATAGTGTTTTCACTGCTCCAAAAGTAGATTAATTTTGAATGCACTATTCAAATTGCAAATTCTTTCTCATTTTCTCTCATTATGTAGAAGTGAGACAGGCAGCTTCATCAGTGTCAACCGAAGCACGAAATTCACTTTCGCGATGAATGTGTTCATTTCGATGTGGGATTTGAACATCTATTGGCCCTATGAAGATTTAAATGCGATTTATTTTAAATCTTCATCTGAGAATATTGAAATTTGTATGATAAATCCTTAAGATTTGTAGGAGATTTAGCTAAATCAACTAATGCCCTAAACAGATGTGCAGATTTTTCACATGCAGCGAAAATAAATTACACAGGTTCTTATGAGGGTTGACACAATCCATAGTCTGCATGAAGCCCTCGTTGCACGAAGTCTCTATTTCTTAATTGGCTGCCAAGTTTCATTGCAGCCACAATAGCAAGGAAAAAAATCTAAAATTATTGGTCTTTGGAATAACTCATATTGACTTAACGATTTTTTTTTTGATTTATGATTTAAAAAATTGAAGAAAATCTATGAATTGGTCACGGAAAATTAATTGTTATTAAGTTCTTGGATATAATTTTAGCGAAACTATGCATCATAAATGTCAAAGGTTTGCACATGTGTTTTGGGCGCAGCGTTGTATGCAGCGATACTTGCAGACATGCTGCACATCCGTTTTAGCCATAAGTTTCATCTAAACGTAGTATAACATCCAAGACTTGTCAAACCTTAGAATTGATCATCTAAGCCCCCGACTATAACTAATAGGGCTAATACACTCCGCATGCCTGAATGCGCAATTCCAAGAATGCACAATCTCGCTGAATAGACAAACAACTTATTAAATGTCAAGCTCCGTGTTCGCTGTAGCAGCAATTTTGATTGAATTGGTAATAAAAACCGGAAGGTTTTGGTAAAATTCAAAAAACTCAGCCCAAAACCTTTTATTTATCGACGACATTACTACCATACTTGTAGGCTTATTAAAATCAATAGCTTGACTGTGTAAATGTAGCACATAGATACACCACACAAACTTGCATGCACAAAGAAGAAAATATCAAAAAAAATTGAAATCAGCCATATGCCGCATGCTCAACCACATATTCAACACCATACACTCGGAGTTTGCATGCGCAATCACTATATTGCGCATACAGGCATGTATGGTGTATGGGCCCTATAAATGATTTTGCCATCAGAGCCCAGGATCTATAGAAACACTTTAATTTAGGCAAATAAATTATGTAAATTTATTTTTTCAGTTGTGTATCTTTCCGCCGCTGCAACAATTTGGCTTTATCTTTCGCGAAAGACTGACCGAACTTGGCATGACAAGTTCACAAATAACAACTATCATAAATACACAACCGGCGATCTCAGCTTGTACAGGACTGCTGAATGGTCCAATGTTTAGGCGATTCACATTTCGGCAAGTGGCAGTGGCAGGAGCCTTGTTTAATTTTGTCGGTCTTTTGCTGACAGCTTTTTCGGATACCTTCTTATCATATATGATTACTTATGCACTGCTCTTTGGTAAGTCAAATGAAAGCTTTAAGTTAAAGCTCTAGCTCGAATTGAACGAAAAATACGATATTAAAAAATTAACGAAGCCATTACTCCGAAAAATATGACATTTCCTTACAAACTATCGACAACACAGAGTGAATTCGTGTTGATACAATATCTCGTATTTTTCGTCCAATTTTCGTTGGGCTTAAAAAATCATGTTAAACTTTTCATACAATGAATTTGATGGATTTTTTTTTTATTTTAGGCTTTGGAATGGGCATCAGTGTATCGGCCTCATCGTTAGCCATTAATACATATTTCAAAAACAAACGCCGTCGGGCGGCAGGTTTCTCATGGACACTAACCGGTCTGGGGCCGATCTTTCTTCCATATGCGGTCAACTACTTACTCACGACCTATGGGGTCCAAGGAACTGTGATAATATTTGCTTCCATATCACTTCATTCATTAGTTTGTGCCATGGTCTATCAGCCAGTTATGTATCATGTTAGACCAACTCCCATTACTCAGGTTAATGGAGAGCTCATCCCGTCGCCGGATTCGGAGTATCTTTGCAAATACTGCGAGATGAATCGGCTCAAAAATACAGGAATCTTTTCTAGTCAATACCTTTATAATGAAGATGACACAGAGAAGCCAGGCTACGAGATCATCGATCCGGGCACCCCAATGCTATCGCGAGCCAACGATGGGTGGTTTGGATCGAAAATGTCCTTGGCTCCCATAAAACCACAATTGCGCTTCCGCACAGTGTCCAGCTGTAAAGACATCGAAGCCGGGTTCCGTTTGAATAATGTGATCGCCGAAGAGGACGAGCACCGTGAGCATCAGAATCCGTTTCTGCGTCCGAATAATTTCAGCCGCGAACGGGAGGAAATAAAGCTCTCTGCCAGCAGAAACAACTTGTATATTCGGGCAGACTCGCTTAGCTACTTGCGTTGTACGTGTGCCGAGGAAAAGGCTCTGCTGGAACTTCCCAGAGGAATGACAACATTGGCACTGGCTGTCGAGAAACAGCGAGAGGCTGAACCACCAACTCCGCCACCGTCCGAAGATCCGTCCGCGGTGACGTTTATGCATAAACTGGTGACCTTCTTCGATTTGGACCTTCTGAGGGACTTTACTTTTGTGAATCTTGTAGCTGGACTAACCATCATCAATTTCGGGGAGCTGAACTTTTCGATTTTGACACCGTTTATATTGAACGACTTTGGCTTTTCCACAGCACAAATATCACTGGCAATGTCTGTGCTGGGTGGAGTGGATATAACCGTGAGGTTTCTGGTGCCGTTCTTAACGGAGAAGATTGATTGGGACAATAGGGTGTTCTTTCTGCTGGGCGTAGTGGGTATTGCCCTTGGACGGACTATAGTGGCGTCTTCCAGATCGTATTCGGTCATTTTGTGTTGTTTTGTTTGGATTGGCATGTGCAAGGGCTTGAGAACGATCTTTTGGCCTTTGATCATACCAGGCTATGTTCCATTGAAAAGGTTGCCCGGGGCTTCTGGGTTGCAGCTGCTTATATCAGGAGTATTTACCTTAGCTTGTGGACCGCTGGTCGGTAAGTTAATCACTGAAAATTCATAAAAAATACATTCTCAAGTTTAATCTATTTTTTATGGATTTTTTAGGTCTTATTCGGGATCGCTATGACTTTTCCGTTACTCTACATTGTTTGAATTCGTTTACGTTTATCGCTGCCACCTCGTGGTCAACTGAAGCCCTAATACGATATTTACGTCGTAGAAAGAAATTAATGCAGTGTGTCAAGACTTAGATCGTATATATCGTAGATGTAGATTTTCCTAGATGGTTTGTGTATTAGATTAAGCTAATATGGGTAAATGAATTGGCTAACTTACAGTAGCGGTCATAATTTATTGAACTTAATGCTTGCTTTGTTTTACAAAAATAGCTTTGACATTTAAAAAAACTTGTTAGGTATTAAAAAAAACAGCAACAAAATAGGGAACCTATGATAATAAAAAAAGTACTTCAATTATTTACTTAAAAAAATCAAAAATGTGATTTGATTTTTCAAAAAGATCAATTATAAACAAAAAAACATATAAATCGAAAAAAATCCTATGAAATATAATTTTTAATATTTTGAATGAATTTCTTATTATACATATTAAACAAAAAAAACTACTATAGTGAATTTATAAATCAGATTTAAGTTGGAAATAAAAAAACACCACATATACAACATGCACATATTATAGAGTATAAATCTAAATTAAACAAACATGCTATACATACACATATTTACATCAAAATAAATTTAAAAAAAAGAACAAACAAAAATACATATATGTACGAGTAAAATAATATTTTTAAGTGAATATTTTCTGATAGATTTGTACAAAAAAAAAACATTATTTTTGTAAGCTAATTAAGGCCATTAATGAGAAATAGCTAATAAAATTCTTATGTAATGAAATGTAACATTTAGACAATACACTATTCTTACTATAGATATTATATATATATTATAATTATATACATAAAAATCATTATATTTAAATGTTAAAACAAAATGAAAATATTAATATTAAAATTTTAATTATTGTGTCTTCTTTTACTCTATTGGACTGTTAGTGGAACTGTAGTACGTATACATTAAAAACTCAGGTTTTGCCAAGCATTAACCTTCTGCAGAGGTGTTGTGGACCTCTTTTAAATTGGCAATCGATCGAACATGTGCCCAATTTTGCAAATCCTGACGTACTAGTACATTTATCGAAAAATGGGCTTATTTGCTGAGGTTGATACATTCCCCTGAAATCGAGGAAATCGACAACAAACTGTTATAGTATTTCATTGTTTTTTTTTGAGCTGGTACTTTTAAATTATAAAGAAAAATATGAAAATAAACAAAGTCAAACTAACAAACTAACATGGCCACTACGAACTATCAAAATCGATACTTCTTTATTGTAAAACAATTTAAGCCGCTCAAGTTTTTGAATTAACCCTCGCAAATATTATTTTTACTCGCGATATATAATATGTAGGCATAAGTTGTAGGTACTACGAGTATATATCAAGCTTTGGATTCGTAAAAAAATTGAACTCGAGATTAATCGATAGAGAACACGAAAAAAGTGGGTCCCGCAATTCCGTCTGCTTTTCTGTCTGTCTATTGATCGATCTACGAGTACAGCTTAAACGGCTTAAGCGATTTTCTTCAACCTTGGTAATTATGCGTTTTAGGTGATTGTCTTAAATATGTTTTTGAATCGTTTTTTTAGTCCCAAAACTAGCGGTACCTACCATACAATTTTGTTACCATGTTAATTATCTCGAAAACAGCTCAAACGATTTTGATTTAAAAAAAACTGTCCACTACTATAGCCTACAGTTTCGTTCAACATTTTTGTTACATTTTTTGGATATAAACGGTATCTGCCAGGTAACAATTTTTTTTATTTTCAACTCTCTCATAACCGGCTTGAGGGATTTCAAACAAATTATATAAAGGAAGCCCTTCAAATTCTAAACAATACTGCATATAAAAAAATTATATATTCTTATGTACATATTTGTTTTAAATCTCAATGTTTTGAAAACGGGATGACGATTTTTTTGAAATTCTGTTTTTAAATTTATATTGCAAAATAGTTAAAATTGCCATACCCATATTTTTTTTTCAACAATTTTTGTTTATAAATAATTAGGTAAAAACGACTTTAAAAATATATTAGCCATGTCTACTAAGAATCTTGTGTATAAGATGTGATAGCATTTTATTTTGTTTGGCCATAAATGTAAATTATTTTTTTTTTAAACCGCACCAACGATTTTTACAGAAGAAAATATGTAAAATTGTAAAACAAAATTTTTGAAAATTTTTTTTTTAAATATAAAAAACATTTTTTTTTTTGGAAAACTCAATATTTCAAAAACTATTTCAGCGATACTTTATACTTAATAGTATTATGACATTGTCTTGAACACTCAGCAAAACCTATTTTCATAAAATCAACGGTATCTCCCATACAAATAATAAAGAAAAAATGTTTTTTTCTTAAAAACGACTCTACAAATTTTGATAAAAATAAAATACACGACTGGATCGCACGTACTTGCTCTTATGTTCGATCACATTATATGCAAAAGATTCTTAATAGAAACGGCTAATTATATTTTTTAAGTCTATTCACTTAATTTTTTATAATTAAAAATTCTTAAATTTTTTCTAAAAAAAAAATTGGTATAAACATTTTAAATATTTAATATGTATAAATTTTAAAACAAAATTTCAGAAAAAATAGTCCACCCGATTTCGAAATATTGAATTTTTCACAAAAAAATATTTTTTTTTTTCAAAAAGCCAACAAAATTATTTTTCTAAAATTTTTGTTTGCAGTATTCTTTGTAATTCGAAGGAGCTTTATAAACATTTTGATCGAAATCCGGTGAGCCGCTTATGAGAAAGTCGAAAATCAATAAAATTGTTGTAGGGCAGGTACTATTAATAACAAAATATGTACACAAAATTTTGGCCAAAATGTTAACCATAGCTAAAGTAGTACATATCCTTTTTTTTATCAAAATCGTTAGAGCCGTTTTCGAGATAATTAGGATGGTAGAAAAATTTGTATGGCAAGTGCCGTTATTTTTTTGGGACTAAGCAACGATTGGACAATCACCTAAAACGCCAAGCTTGAACAAAATTGGTTCAGCAGCTTAGGCTATAGATCGCTCTACATACAGGCAGACGGAAGTGCGGGACCCACATTTTGGTGTTCTGGATCAACGTAATGTCAATTTTAATTAAAATCTCGAGTTCCATTTTTTCCAAATGTAAAACTTGCCCTAAAGTACCTATATCGCAAGCAAAAATTATATAATTAAAATCCATAATGTAGCTTGAAATTCATTTTACTAACAACCAAAGTAAGCTTAAATAAGCTTACCTATATCGGCTTTAGGCCTACCTTATGATAACTAGACTACAGAACTACTAAAAGGGTCAATGTTTAGCTACATTTAAGTTATTTGCTACAAGAGCAAGTGGGGGAAATTAGACGAAAAACCGACACCGACTTCATTCCAGAAAAAAGTGACATTTCCATATAAATTATAATAATCGATAACCGTGCTGTCGATAATTCGTGCTGATAAAACAGTTTTCTCCAAAAGAATAAAGCAACGAAAATGATAGTTGCTTATCTAAGCGCGAAGGGAACTAGTTATTGTTGCACTTTAGAAGTAAGTTGTTCGGGTAAGTTCGGGCATCGAAATTAACACACCTATTATTCAACCATAGTACCAAGAAAATGATCATTTGATGTGTTGCTGCCAAACAAATTAAATAGAAAAAGACAGAACATTTTCCTTTTTCATTAAATTTTTTAAATCCTTATTCAAGGGAATTTACGGAGTGAGTGCTCATAATTCGAGAGAAGATCATTCGATTTTCACAATATTGGATTTGATGAATTTGTTTGAAATCCCGAATTTCAGGAACATCTGTTTATTTACTACATTTTTTTTTCTTAACCACATGGTGCTGTATATCGGTTTTGACATTTTTTGCTGATTAGAAAAACCACGGGGATGCGTAGCTAATTCCCCTGTCATTGCGCAATAGCCAATATGACAGGTAATCTTTCGTTTCGCCATTTCAATTAAATATTAAATAATATAACGAAATTTTATTAATTTTGTACACAATTTGCATGTGTTTAAAGTTATCTTGTGAACAATTACTTCAAGTTACCAAGCAAGAATAATTGTGAATTTCATGTTTTGTAAAATTTCTATATCGAAAAATTGCATTGTCAAACTGAGGCTTATCGTTCCAGTTGGTAATTTGTGAATCAGTGGAAATTTTACTTTTTTGAGTTATGCGAAATCAACTGATAAGTCGAATGTCATTCAAAAAAAAAAAAAAACTTAAAGTCATAAAAATCTTGCCGACCCCGTGTTGTATGAAAGCGAAATTCAACAAAGCTATATCTCAAGGAATTCCCGCCACACAATTGAAAATTGAAAGTCGCAATATGAATATACATATAAAAAATACAAAAAAAACTAATACAAAATAAAAATAAAATAAAATGTCATTCCAGCGAATATTTGAGAGGAAAATTCAAGATGGCCTCTTTCGGCAGATTTCGCCAATTCCGAACCATTAACAATTTGAATTTAAGCGAAACTAATTTCACGGGGCAGCTAGTTTGCTACAAAATAAATTCTTCTAAGCATTTACTTTTTCTTTGGGCAAAGATCCAAACGCAAATCTTGCGCATAATCGTTACGTGAAACCACGGATATTTGCAACGCTTTTGCGAAAAATTTACGTAACTCTTTCGTTGAGGCACCTGTCGTTATTGACGAAGAATATTTTAAAAACTTGCATATTTAAGTCCAAACAAATTGTAACAGTATTTCTTTGGTTGAAAACACTATTTTAGAATATCTTTCTTCGTTGAATGAGGATAACTCTTCTGGCCCTGATGGCATTCCCCCAATACTCGTAGTAATAAAAAAGTGTAGGCATATTCTAGTTCAACCCCTTAAATTTTTATTCGAGCTCTCTATTAAATCAGGCAAATTTCCTTGCTCTTGGGAAAAATCATTTTTAACTCCCGTTTTCAAAAAATGCGAAAAGATTGATATAAAAAATTATAGGCATATATCGAAATTATGTTGTATTCCTGAGCTCTTTGAAAAAGTTGTTTGTGAAAGCTTGTCTTTTCATGGCAGGAATTTAATAAGTGAAAAACATCATGGATTTGTACAAAAAAGATCAACAGTGACAAATCTTCTTTCTTTCGTGCATAAATGCTCGAAAGCTTTGGAAAGTGGAGATGAAATTCACTGCCCATTCTGATGTACCTCAGGGAAGCCACCTGGGCCCTTTTCTATTTTTTCTCGCTATAAATGATGTCGTATCATGTATACATTCAAGTGAGATTCTCATATTTGCAGATGATATGAAAATTTTCAAGACAATAAGAACAAACCATGGCCACCATCTTCTTCAGGCCGATATTGATAGTTTTACTGTTTGGTGTAATAAAAATGGCCTTACTTTAAACCCTGCCAAATGCCAAATAATTACTTTCTCAAGAGAACATCTTGCAAATTCTTTTGATTATTCTATTTCGCAGCACAAATAAGGTCGTATCTCTAGGTTTAGGGCTTGGGTGTTCATTTTAGCTCTAATTTAAAGTTCATGGAACATATAAATTTCATTATGAAATATGAACACAGAATCCAAATTCTGCAAATCCAACCTTTATATCAAAGACGGGTCATTAATGATCTCATATTCCTTCATCAACTCATTAATGGTCAAATCGATGCTCCTGATTTGTTAGCTTGCATCGGCATTAACTACCGCGGAGTATCTCACCACCTACGAAGAGTTGAACACATTGATTTCCATAGAACTAACTATGGCTTGCATGAACTTTTGAACCGTATGTGCAAGCTTTTTAATTCAACCGATTCATCTATCGATTTTAACATGAGTAAACTAAGATTAAAAACTTCGTTTCGAACCAGTGCTCTTCTATCGTGGTATTGTTTTATTTTTAACAATAGATGTCCTGAATGTCGAATACCTTGTATTATTTTGTATAATTTGTTTAATTTTGTTTTATTTTGTATACTTTTTAATTTTGTATTAAATTTTATTTGTTGCATGTGTTAGCTTGCATTATTTTACTAACCACTAACACATGGACTTATGATGAGCCTCTGACTGTAGTTGAAGCTTGCTCTAAGCTCACTACAGCAAAGAATCTGAAGTGTAAAAAATAAATATGACAAGCAAACTGTCCCTAAACGCAAACAGAAAAATCTTGTGCAAACTACATTGCAATTGTGCAAGTTTTAAACTTGTTTCGCGCACTTCACTTGCTTTTCAAATTTTATCGGGTTCGTGCATTTGCTTAGCATGATACTTGCTTTGCAAATCTTGCGTTTAGGAATTTGGCCTTTGTTTTGGCTTTTATGTCTCCGCGATACGATTTTGATAATTTTTTTATGTTGTGGATATAAACTTTCAGTTATTTTTTTTATTTAACCTTTTTCAAGAACAAAAAGAAATAATTCAAATTTCTAAAAAAGTCTTTAAATCTACATTATTAACCATTTTTCAATTTTGTTTTAAAAGCAATCTACTTACGCTTCAACGATTTTAATAAAACAAAGGTTTGCATTTAGTGTAAAAGAGCTCTTAATTTTGTTAAACCTTTTATAATAGCCTTTATTGACCTTTCCCTGTTTTAAAGACAGTAATTTCTGGATTATAAAGAAAATTAATGAAGAAAAACTACTCCAATTTATATTTTACAATGTTTTTTTATTTATATCTTAAAATAATAGTTGTTCTTAAGTAATAAATTTATATAATAGATATGAGAAGAAATTATAATAATTATTACAAAAATGAATCACCCATTAATTTCGTTTCAAATTATAACCTATAAATATTTAAATTATAATACAAAAAGTATATAAGGCGATGTCAAAATTTTAAAATAAATATTTGGCCATGTTCAATGTGAGTTTTCGATATTAATTCAACTATAAATTTTAAAATGTCAGTTCTGTCAAAAATAATTTTTTGACAGCTGTCATCCCAAGACCCAATCGCTATCCATACTTAAATTTGTTGACTTAAGTATCTAAACTTACATCGAAGAAAGCCATTCACTTATGTAATGTATGTGTATGATTGTAGCAAGAATACAGCATGGACACCAAACCCAACCGTGACGTTGAATGAGCTACACAACGAAGTTTTCCAGAAGAGTTTTTTTTTTGTTTTTGGATCAATAACTTATGTATGTATGTATATAAAAATAGTTAAAAAGAATATATTTATGTATGTATATGTATTATGATTAGGATTTTAGAGCTGTAACAAATTGCAATCATTTTGTACCGGTTGAAATTATATGTACCATCTCTAAAACGCATAAATGGATTCCATATGAAGTACTACAAAAGAGTACTATACATATTTTCTATTAAACTTTTCATGCGATTAAGTACTGTTTTTGTCACTAAATTGGGATATAAAACTATTTGAATTAAGTTTGTGAATAATTTAGAATTTTCGTACCACTAAATTGGGACATGAGACTGTTTTGTATTCGCTTTTACCGAATTCGATTTTATTACTTTGTCCCACTGAGTTAGAAAGTGAACATATTTAATATTCTAATTACTACTTTAAAAATTACTTAGAATTTTTCTCACAATGAAGTGGGACAACTCAATGTTTTATATTATTTGTTTTGGTACTTTCGAATATTTGATATTTAATTTGATTCCTAGATTTGCCTCATTAAAATGAATCCTTGGATATTTTGTATAAGTTGTATAATTCGTTTTTGAAGTATTTTCCAATATAATTGGGACATAAGATTATATTACTCTTTTTTATCTCATTGATGTGGTACATGATACTCTTTTACTTTTGTATTGGAATATAAATTTATTCTAATTACTGAGTTGAGCTAATAACTTTTGGAACTTTTGTCACACTCAAGTGGTGCATATCACTGTCTTGTATTTACTCAAAATTTAACCTGCTTCTTTTGTCGCACTACAATGCGACATTTGGTTATTTTGTATTAATTAATATTTGATTTAAGACTTTTATTATGCTAGTAACAAGACAAGGGATTTTTTTGTATTAATTTAATTTAGCACTTTTGTCACACTGAAATTATTTGTAATTTGTTTAAGGAATTGGAACCAAAAATGATTGCGTTCTTTTACAACTTAAGGTTCTACTAAACTCTCATAATTCTGCATTATCATACAAAGCATTTTGTTCACACTAGGCTTTCTACATTCACTCAGTCACACTCATACCATTCCCAACACACTGGCACCTTAGGAGTTAAATCAAAACTAAAAGCAGGACATTTTTTTGTTTCTATGAAGCAAAATCCACCAAACACAAATGCAAGGTTATGTAAGTGACGGAAGGACATATGAACAATAATTTTTACAACAATAAGGAAGGACCACCACTTATAAAACCAAACAACAATAACAACAAAACAAATATTGGATGTGCTTTTAACTGCTACTGTTTCTGCTTCTGGTAGTCTCACTGTTCGAGATTTTGGATTCCACGTTATCGGAAGATTCCACATCATTGGTATCAGATCCTTTCGAAATATTCGATGGCGTTACTACCGTTATAACCTAGAAGTTTCATTTTATACAAGGAGTTTTGCCATAGAAAAATACATAAATAGATTTGATCAGATTAGTATTTTGTTTAAGTCTATTGGGGAGCATTTGATCGATATACTTTTGAATGTCCATCGAATGTTTCCACAGGAGCTGCTGGTATATAAGCGGATATCCCCATCAAACCAAATAGTTCCGGAGTGTAAAGAGTCGGTTTTGCTGAAACATTTGATCCGGCTAAAATGGAAAAAAAGATTGTTGTTTTATAGACGAAAAATAAACAAAAAATCGATTAAAGGTTTTCTAACTCACCACTAGCTGGCGTTGGTCTCACTATGAAACGGGGAGACTTGAAAGATCCCACACTACCTGGTTGCGGAGTTACGACATAGAGTTTCTCCTTGGTAAATGGAGATACTGTTACTTTGGCTTGGTTCCAGTTCTCCGTCGTTGATGGCGTCGTGGAAATAGCTCGAATGTAATACGGACTCCTTGCTGGAGGTTCTGTTGTTGTCGTTATTATTGTTGTTGTCGTAGTAGAAAGTGGTGTAGATGGCGTTGTAGTCGTAGTTGTTGTGCTTGTGCTGGGAACTGGTGTTGTAGAAGTTGCTTCGGATTCTTCTATTCGATTATCTTCGAAGGGATTGAATTCATACCGTCTGGTGCCTCGATCCTTGTATAGAAGCGGTTCATGATGATTTGGTGCAAAAATCGTTGTTTTCGCTTCTCGCAGCGATGGGGTTGTAGTCAGATATTCTGTCGGAATGTGCTTAGAATGACCCCTTAGCGAAACGGTGCTGGCTCGATGTGAGAGCGACGTGAACTCTTGTTCCGTCCAGTCGTCAATAGTATTCTGGAGCTTTGATAGATCAAACCCGTTCTTCGACCTGTTCTTGATTTCATGCTCCTTCTTTAGAAGTTCCCGCAAATTCGAGGCTAGAATTTTGGTCAGGTATTTGGTGGTTCTCTGACCTGGCGGATGGGTGGCAGTTACAACTTTCGACTCTTGCTGCTCGTGTGGATCGAACTCACTGGACGTTGACCAATTGTCATATCGACCGGCTTGTTCTTTGGGAGTGAAAGGCCGGGGCTTGTGTTTAGTTGTATAGGGAATTATGATTTGATGGTATTTCTTCGAGGAGCCTTGCTGAACCGGTGGTGTTATTCCGGAAAAATGGCCGCTCGCGTCTAGGGAAGAGTACGTTGATGTTGGAGTGGGAGCCATGCGCCATGGCGTTGGTGTTGGAGCTGGTCCCTCTCGGTGGTTTTGGTATGAAGGCTGGTCAGTTGTTGAGCTGCGAATGTGTAAGCTTGCTGGGTCTCTGGTAAATGGCCGCGGGGAACTTCCGCCATGATGTAAGTATTGAATCGGTGAGTCGAGTAGTCGTTTCGGGGTTTCCCTATCGCGTTTGTAGTTCAATCGCTGCGAGAAAGTTGTCTGGAGGGAAGGAACGATTTCGACAGTTGTCGTTGTCTGTTGAATGTCCGTCACGAACTGTGGCTGAAGGGTTGTTGGTTCTGGTGTCGGGAGAAAGATCTCATTCTGGGGCAGATAATTTTCGGAGGACGAGTGTTGGATGGGATCGATATCGAGGAGGTTGTCGTTCTGAACGGAAAGATTGTGAGATGATGCCGATGGGAAATTGTCCGGGGCATAGTTGTTGTTGTCTACTTCTTGATGGTTATGATAGTAGATGGAGTCTGATTCAGAATACGGTGCTTCGGGTGGTAGGCTTTGTGATTCTTCTGGAGCTGCAGTATATTGCTGCGAGTATGAGCCGAGCTCAGTCAGGGTGATGGGTGGCCGTCTGTCTTCTTCTGGTAACTGAGTGGTTGTTGGAGGTTGTGGGGCTACATCGATTGACTGTGATTGGACAAAATTTGCCGGATACTCAATTTCGGACACGAAATTCGTCACTTGGTGACTTTTTATGATCTCAAAACTCGGTGTTGTTTGAGTTTGCGGAGCCCGATTCTGACTGATAAAACTGTTAGGGGAAATTGGAGTTGGATATGTCGTTTGAATTTCAGATGGAGCAGCAACGTGTTCAATGATCGGTGGATGATTATTGTTAGAGGCTTGTTGAAATTGCGGAGGGTCCTCATATCGAGTAGGTTGTTGTTGTTCATACTTGTTTTGTGGTTGACTTTGGAATTCCACAGAGGGATGATATTTCGGCAACTGTTGGAATTGTGTTGGATCGAGCTTCTCCTGTTCTATTGGTCGGAATGGCTGTGCATCAAAGAGTGGTGGTAGAGCAGATGGGCTTAAGTTTGGAAGCGGTATTGGTGCAAAATGGGGTTGTGAATTGTACGGTGGGGGTGGGTTTCCTTTCTGAATAAGTGGTGGTAATGGTGGTGGGGGAAGAAAGTCTTGCGAAGGCGGTTGACTGAATTGGATAGCCCGCTGCACCAATGGCGGCTGAAAATATGTCGGCGCGTACTGTGTTTCCACGTTGTTCAAAGGGGGATAGGCGGGGAGTTGTTTTTGATGTTGAAGATAATTATATCCTGCAAGTTGTTGCTGTTCTTGTTGCTGCCGACTTAATTGTTGTTGCTGATTGTGAAAGTGTTGTTTTTGTTGTTGTTCTTGCTGTTGATTTTTAAATTGTTGTTGTTGTTGCTGACGATGAACTTGCTGCTGGTGCAATAACTCTTGTTGCTGAGTCCATTGAACTTGGTGAATCTGATTGGCCTGTGGCAATTGATAGTGTTTCGATAAGGGATATTGAATATGTCCCGGAAACATAGGCACCCACGGGTATTTACTGCAAAGACCACAATTGGCTTTCTGTCCATTTTGTTGCGTGCCTCGTGGTGATTCTTTATACTGAGCATATTGCTGCGATGCTTGATTTTGTTGTTCGTTAGCCGTGTCATCATTGAAACCAAACCATCGAGCTATGCGTTGCATAAATCCAGGTGGTTCATTGTTCGGCTGTTGTCCATTTGGGTAACGGTTTTGAGGATATCCAGGTGGTGGTCGTGGAGGACCACCTCGTGCTGAAGGCTGCTTAACTAATGAAGGCTGAATATGTTGCTTTGGTGCTGTTATTGCAGATATTGGTGGAGGTGGAGGAGGCACTAGATGGTCAGTGACAGATGAAGCAACCACAATATGCAGGAAAAGTATCACATTGATTAGAATCAGATACCGTCGCCAGATGATCTAGAAATATTACAAAAAATACAATTATTCGTGAGAATATAGTAATCAAATATTGTGTAGAATTAGGAGTGGAGAATTTTATATATGAACGGAATTAGCTGCTATCTTGGATATTAAAGAAATTCACTGAAATAAGTACATGATAAAAAAAACACCCATTTTACATCAAAATAATGACGTTTCTATAATTTAAATTTAAAAAAAATGCTCAGCAATGTATAAGGACACGTTTTTGACTTTTCTGGAGCAGTTTGTCTACTACAACTAATTTATTCTCCATTTTTTTTATTGAAAACTTCGCTAAATGAATATATGACATGACAAGCCCCTGCGCACGAAGTCTCAACAGGTTTTTTTTCAAACTTGATTTGAGCGTAAGTCTAACGATTAATCATATCCCATTCAAGATACACTTCAGCCGGCAGCCGAGGCAGCCACCAAGAGCCCTCTATACGATGCCTATCATATACCAAGTGCATTGACAGTCATCAGTTGGGTGGGAAAGCCATGGCCAATGTCGATGTTGTTGTGGTTGGACGAGGTCAGTTTCCAGTTTTGTGTTCAATCAAAAAAAAAAAAGAAGAAAATGTATTCACCAAGAAAGTTCGTGGTGCTATATTAATGCACCATATGCACCTTTAGGCCTCCACAGCTCAGCTGACCAAGTGTGTATATCTCTCTACTTGGCTTCTGAATTGCATGAGTGATTCTTTGATCGAGATAATAATAATACTCGATTCCATAATGAGAGCGAAAAAGGAAGCTAAATAAAAAAATAAATATTTTATTTTTTTCTTGATTTAATTTTTCCACGGAGGAATGGATTTTCCAATTTTTGTTTTATTTTCTTCATTGACTTTTTTATTTTTGTAATTATTTCACATTATTTGCATACCTCCGTAATTAGTATCTCCATAATGGTACTTAAATTTAATACGTTGTGTACATTATACACTCTGTGTCACATGATTTGTTTATTTTTTTTATTTACTTGTAATACAAATCACTTTTTTGCGACAAAAGTCGCAAATGTCAAACGAATAATTTTGATCATTCAGAATATGTTATGAAAGTAGAACTGATAACAAATTAAAAAAAAAAATTAACGAAAATCTAAGACCGGTATACCTATAAGCTTAGTTAGTAAATTTTATAAATATATTGCGTTTTGGAAAGCAATTACATTAATAATCAGACAAAACGTTTATTATGTCTTTTTATTAATATAAAAAGGGTGTGGCTTATCAGATGTTTGGTAAACATCAAAGATTAAACGTCAGCTATTATTTGACTTTTGACATATCAGGTGTATAACAGTTTAGACGTCTTCAGGGGCCTATTTCTCAGATCATATACATCAAAATAAATTTTATACAACATTTTCATACATCATACATTTCATACAATTTCCTGTTTCTCAGATTTCATTGGAAGTAGATATCTAGATAATATATAGTTGTTTTTATTTTTTTGAAAAATGGAAGAATTTTTTTTCTGGCTTAAAATTGAAAAAAAAAGAGAAGAATTTTGGTTAGAAAATAATCCAGAAATATTGGAAATTATGCCAGATAGGCGTGTAAAGAGAAACTGAAGCAAAATGGAGATTAAGCCAGAAAATTTGTATATTCTTACCTAATTTCCAAATAATGTTTTGGAAGAAAGGCCATAAATTGTTTTAAGTTATTTTCAAACCAGTCGGGGCGAGGCCACATGACATATTGTGAAATCTTTATTCAAAGGCTCCCGGAAATTACGCCCGATTTTTTTTTTGGAAAAAACGGTAGAAAACTCTTCATACAAAATTCTGGCTTTTTTTGTAATTTAACTATATGCCTACAAGACTTAAGGTCTTTTAAATGCAACCACGGCACTAGTTAGAAGAATGAGAATGATAGGAAAATTTTTTTGTAGGCACAGTGGATTTGAGAACAAGGTATTGGCAGACTTTAACCCATGGGCGGCATCCAAATAAAATTGGAGGTACTGAAAAGAATGCGCCTAGCGTGGGGATCGATCACACACGTCTAAGTTAGCAATCAAGCACTTTATCCTTGCGCCACCCACCCTATGAAAAAAAGCCAAAGTTTTCTGATATTTTTTCCTAAATATCGGCCTTTTTCCAAAAAAAAAAAAATCGAAATTAGGTTCACGGTGTGCAAGGAGCTCGGCGCGTATAGAAAATGTGTTGGGTAAAAGTTCTGGTATCGGCAAATTTTGTTGGAACTTTTTAAAAAGAAATCTTCAGATCCAACAAAAAATTTGCATATACCCAAGCTTGTGTAGGTACCCACTCCAAATCAACTATTGGGTCAAGTAGGAGGGTTACAGGGAGGGGGCAATTTTTTTCCATTTTTGGAAAAAAACGCCAGATTTTTTTCGGAAAAAAGGCCAGCAATTTGGGAAAGATTATCAGAAAACTTTGGCTTTTTTTCCTAGGAAAAAAGTCCAGAATTTTTGAAGAATTTTTCGGTTTTTTTTCGAGAAAAATTCTGGCGTAATTTCCGGAAGCCGTTATATTTTTCAAGTGACTCTTCAATCATCGTCTCGCAAAGTGCACTCAGAATTCATTTCATCCCATGATTGAGAAGTTTTTTGTGACCAAAACTTCAAGAAATGGATATGGGGGATGTCTGGTTTCAACAGAATGGCACCACAGCCCACATGGAGGTTGATGAACATTTCCCTGAATACCTCATCTCCTTACTGGGCAATGTTAAGTGGCCATCGCGATAGCTTGATTTGGCCCCATGTAATTTCTTTTTGTGGGGCAACCTAAGATCTCTAGTTAACATTGAACGTCCAATGACCCTGGCTAAACTCAAAAACAACATTCAAGCTGATATCGACAACATACCCGATGATATGCAGGTAAAGGTCGAGAAAAACTTCAAAACTCGAATATTTCAATGCATTGAGCAAAACGAAGGTAACCTTAATTATAAAATTTTTGAAACATATTAAAAAAAAAACTTTAATTGTCTCTTTATAATATTTTTTTTTTATAACCTACACGCGCTCAAGGGATTATACTACCATTTTAAATGTTTCAACACAGCGCGGGCGTGAGGTTAAGGAAGAGAAAAAATGATAGGAAAGATGTGTGGCGCGATGTTCTGAGACTGTAGGTGGTTGTTGTCTCAGATTTTATCTCCCGGGATGGCGGCTGAACTAATGCCGAGAAATTTCGGTGTCTTATTTATCTATGTCCTTAAAATTCGCATTAATTTTCTTATTCTTTGTCATATTTTATCGGAATACTAGTTTTAGTCAATCACATGTTGTTAGTTCTATGCCTAAACACCATGTAATGAGCAAACCATCAACTCATTGCATAACATTTATTTTTAGAATTGGTTTTTAATGGAAAAACAAGAGGACATAAACTACGGCAGGAATCGAGCATGTGACCATGAGGTTGACAGGCGAACACACAACTATCGCGCCACGTCAACCCATATATTTTTTTAAGATAAATTAATTAAATTTAGATAGATTTAGTGTTATTTTGCGTACATTTTCGACCATATATTTAAAATTACTCAACGTGTCACTTTTTTTTTCTTTGTCAACAAAAACTCGAAGCTTAATCCTCAATCGAATGATGCGAAGTGTAAAGGCATAGGTTTATTTAGTTTGGCATGTTCAAAGCATATTTCCGCCAATGCCAAAGCCTTATTTCCGTTTATATATGTAAATGTATAGTACCTACTATACAGTGTCTCCCTCTTTTGTTAAACAAACAAAAGCTATTCGGTGGGAATGCAAACATAGTCTGGTTGCATTTTGTAACAAAAAAAAAAACAAAAAAAATGTTATACAAATGGTGCTCGTTATTTTCACACCCAACCCAAATGCATGCCAAACTACTGATGCTGACCTAGTCTCCTAGATTATGTATAGTTTGTGTATGTTGGTTTGTTGTTTTCACTGAGTGAGTACACTAACTTGTTGTTGTCGCGGGAAATAATACCTTTTCAACGAACCGAAACCAAGAGGACAAACTTGACACTTGTGGACGTTACAATTTGTCAATTCTTCTTTAGTCATCTGAATTAACCATTTGGGTTGTTTTGTGTGTTTTGTTTATAACTAAACAAATTAAATATACCCCTTAGTCGCACGTAATTGCTCTAACTGTACTAAACTATTATTTGTTTTGACATTAAATGATTCATTAATAATTAGACTTAGTGACTTTTTTGTGTTTCTAAAACAAATCTTCAAAAAACGTCAAAGTCCATTTGAAATGCAGTTCTATTACAATATTATTATTTTTATGTTAAAGTTTTTAGATTTAATCAAAATCATAAAACCCATTTTCAACAAAACTTGAAAAAAAAAATTGTTCATAGAACAAAACTTCAATTTTTTCCTCTAGAGAATTACGTAGATCGAAAATCATATTTTGGACTTGTCCACATTAAAATGTTAGATTTGAAAAAACATTATTCAAAGCAAATATTTGCTACATACATACATACAATTAAAATTTCAAATTGGTGAAACTTTCAAAAATCATAAGGCACCAGTTTTAAAGAAAATCGACCCAGTCGTTTAGACTATTAGGTATGTGCTCTCAGATATCAACAATTTTCGCCTTCTATTTATATTACCAAAACTGGGTTGTCTTATATTTGGATTGTGATGTGTACACAGAGTTTGAGCCATTGTAAAACTACAAATGAGCTAATGAGTTTGTAGTAGGTAAATATTGAAGTAATTTACACGCCAGCAAGTCCAATGTTTTTTTTACTTAAAGTTGGATGTTTAAGGCAAGTCTGTCAATACATATGTTCAAGAGCAAACAAACAAACATTAGCATGAAGTAAGAGTTTCTGGCATACCTATAAATGTTTCATGAAAAGTTCAAAAGTTCAGTATCAACATTTTTGGTATAATGTATTTTCTTGTTTTTGGCTTTTATATTCCACGGAATTCTAATGTATTTGTTCAGTCGTAGAGGCGTGAAAAAAAAACGGAACAAACATACAAAAATATACACTTTTAGGCGCCTGCTTTCATTGAAATTCCTTATTGAAAACTTTGACTATCAAGCTGATGTCGTTTTAGTACCAAAATGAAACTCTACCAATTTCTTGTAAATACACTTTTGATTTTTCAATGATAGAAATCGTTTTCAATGAACAGCTGACATCATTGAAACATCAAAAGTGAATTTACAAGAAAGCGGTAGAGCAAATAAAATATTTTTTTTTTCACAAAAAATATTATATATCTTATTGGTTTCTTTTTGCTGCCAAAACCACACTAGTTTTATTTGTTTAAGTGCCTCAGAATTGTTGGTCAGTTTTCAATGATGAGTTTCAATGAAAGCTATAACTGGCGCCTTACAACAAAATTTCTGAAACTGAGACCGTTTTTTTTTTTTGTTTTTTACTTGCGATCTATGTAGGTACTATAGAGGAATTTGTGTATTTGAAAAAAAATCGGACTCGAGATTTTAATCAAATTTGACATTAAGATGATAGAAACTACCAAAAAAGTGGGTTCGATATTCCATCTGTATGTCTGTCTGTTGAACGATCTACAGTCTAAACGGCTGAAGCGATTTTTTTTTCAAAGCGTTTTAGGTGATTGTCTAAAATAGATTTTTGAATCGTTTTTTTAGCCCCAAAAATATCTTAAAAAAGGCTCTTTTGATAAAAAAAAATGTGTACATTACTTTGGATATATAGTTTATACATTGTGGTCGACAAATGTTGTTACATATTTTTTTTTAACGGTACCTGCCATACAACCGATTCTTTTTTTATTTTCGACTTTCTCATAAATGCCTCGATGGATATCGTTTAAAATTTTTATATAGGAGGCTCTTCGATTTATAAATAATACTGCATACAAAAAATTTCGAAAAATGTTTTTTTTTTTGGGGATTTTTGCAACAAAAATTTTTAGACAATTCAATATTTTGAAAACGTGAGCATGATTTTTTTTTAATTCAGTTTTTAAGTTTATAGAGGTTGGCACATGAATCGTGCTACAAAAATAAGACGTAATAACTTTTTTTCAATGTGAGTAATCAGGTAATTTTTTTTTATTTTATAGGCTACTATTTAGATTTATCAAAATGAATGCTTGGGATACTGAAAAAAGGATTTGGATAGTGCAGATAGTACCATTCTTTGCAGTCCGTCATTTCCGTTCAAAGGGAATTTATGCTGGAGTTTGGCGGTACTATCCCGAGTAGATGGACTATTATGAGACTGGTGAACATGTTTGACTAATCTGGAAGCATCGAACGAAGACTGTATCATCGAGATCCCAATGTTCGAGTTCAGGATACAATCGTGGCTGTTGCATCGGCAATACAGGCAAATCCAAGTGTTTCGACTCGAAGCTTATCGGGCCAAATTGGAGTTAGCAGACGGTCATTACAACGGATACTTCATGATGACTTAAACTTGTTTCTGTACAAAGTCCAAATTACAAGCAAGTTAAACCCTCAGGATTTGCCTGTTCGCCTGGAATTTTGCCGAAAAATGATTGTAATGCCCGAAGAAGAAAACACATTGATAAATTGTTTGTTCATGTCTGATGAGGCCCATTTTGACTTAAACGGCAATGTTAACAAGCAAAATTGCCGTATATGTGAGTGAATCTAATCCAGAAATGCTCCATGAGACGGAACTGAACCCAGAACGAGTCACTGTGTGGTGCGCAGTTACATCAAGATGTATTGTCGGGCCATACTTCTTTGAAGAAAACGGTGTTACACAAACTGTCAATCGGGACCGTTATTTAAAGATTTTGAAGAAGATTTTTTACCCAGAACTTTGCCGAAGACGTATCCCTTTCAGGATTTAGTTTCAACAAGATGGAGTAGCCACACAAGTTATGGCGGAGCTCCAACGAAAATTCCCAAACAAATTGATATCCAGACACTGCACTTTGCGCTGGCCCCCAAGGTCACCTGTCCTGACTGCACCAGGCTTTTTTTTATGAGGTTATGTCAAGCAGGAAGTGTACAAAACGAAACCCAGGAATTTGACTGAATTGTAGCAGTCCATTAATACAATAATTGAGGCGATCCCAATTTCAACCCTTCAGGCCGCAATGAACAATTTTCTGATCAGCTGCCGCGTATGCGTGGATGAGCGTGGAGGTCATTTGCGGTCTATCATCTTTAAAAACCATTAGCAATTTAAAATAAAATTTAATTTTTAATCCAATATAAAAAACTTAATGAAATACATCGATTAAAATAAAAGTTATTTAAATTTCTTATTGTAGCACGATTCGTGCGCCACCCTGTATTATTAAATGTTTAAAATTGTCATACCAAGTTTTCTTTAGGAAATAATTAAAGAAATTTTGTTATAAAAAATTAAGTCAAAAGCGACTTTAAAAAATATATTTAGATTATTAATAGAAATCTTGTACATACGATGTGATCGAACATAAGAACAAGTATGTGCGATCCAGTCGTTTTTATATTTATTTTCGACCTTCTCATATAGGAGACGTCCTTCCTACTGAATACCACAATTTTCGAAAGATATTTTCTTGGATTTTGAAAACAAAAATATTTTTTTTTTTTTGTAAATTTGGTGGCAGGTTAGGTGGCATGCATTTTATACCACGAACATTTTCGTTAAAATGAAAAAAAGTGAATTTGTCAAGATAAAAACACAAACCTAACAAAAGCTTGACAAATTAATATTATGGGGACTCTTCACCATCGGTTGGAACCATCCACTATCACCACTAGTTTACTCAATTTTGGTGCGATCGCTCAATCACAAGTGACTCCCAACGTTCTGGTCGCCCATTTGAGGTCACGAAATACCAGAAATGGTCGACAAAACCCATGTGGACGAAGCTTAGGTATCACATGGTTTAATGATTTTTTTTTTTACATAAATATTTGGAAATGAAAAAGCTTTCCGTACGATCGGTGCCACGTTTGTACCCAATCGAGAATATTTTGACAACTTCAAGGGTGTGTTTGACGATGCTCCAGAAGAAAAGTTCAACTGAGTTTTTGTGCCGTTTCGTAACTGCAAACCAGAAACAGAGGAATAAGGCGAATGGACTTCTCCTGTTGAATCAAAACTGAAGATGGACAAGTTGGGTTTGCCAGTAAACAAGGCCAAGCGCTTAAGCAAAGCTGCTAGATCGATTCCAATCCGATTTGAATATAAGATATAAAATGCATTTGGAGAAGATATTTTTCACCAGGACAATACACATACCCACAAGTCCTCAGGCACAATGTCAACATTGCATGAATTAGACTACGAACTTATCCCTCATCGAACATATTCCCCAGATTTTGATCTTATTCGACTATTTCTTGTTTCGAAACATAAAGAGATTTGGGTCGAATGAAGAAGCCATCACTGAAACAAGTAAAAGACTATGTTGAAAAATAAAATATTCTTATACCGAAAAGAGTCTTCCTTATATAATTATTCAGCGACTTATTGACACACCTTTAGAATTTAAGTTATCTCCCGACGTAATTTTCATGTGAACGAGAGTACTCGTACATATTTCAGATTTATCATACGAAATATTTCATTATATCGTCTAAAGAAACATAAAAATTTCACTGCTCATTTCAAGATGCTGTTCCACAGTCAAGGAACAGGCAGAGAGAACTCCTGAAATAAGTATGAAGAGAACTAAAAGTGTCATTGTTGCAAGAAAATTTGTGTTTGAAAAAAAGAGAGTCGGCCAATTATCGGAACATTGATGCACACCAGCATTTTTTTTCTTGCAACCAACCCATATAAAACCATCTAAACTACTTGGTTTAACGGGCACAAATGTCATTAGTGGTCCAAAGAAGAAGGAATCATATAGCGCCATAGAAAGTACGATAATGCGACAAAAGTGCTTAATGGCGAACTAACTCTATCAAATGTTTTAGAAATATCAAGCGCAAAAAAATCAATTTGCTACAAATGGTATAAAGATTGTGCCCACTAAGATCTCATTCTTAAAGTTTCGCATTTAAATACCTGGCATTTAAAAACCTTATATATCGAAATCTCGCATCTTTAAAACTCGCAGCATCAAAATCGCGCATACTAAAATCTCGAAATTTCCAACGCTATATTTTGGATTTCCAGATAGACAGGTAGATATGACGAGTTTTTCAAATAAGAGATTTAGAAACAAAAAAGGCGGGAAATGCCAATCACTGGTTGTTAACAGATTTTTACTAAGATCATATTGCCAGTGTTCAATATATTTCTCATCTTCATCTGACGATTTATCAACATTTTTGAAGAAATTTACCATATACCAACATTTTGATTTTTCTTTCTACTGTTTTCCGTTTATCTTCTTTTACTTCACTGAAGACTGGGAAACGCAGTGCATGGCATTGATATTCGAGTGCTATGTTGCATCTTTTCAATTTCTAAAAGCCTGATCTCTTCGCTGAACATCTCGCGAATGTTTTTAAGCCATTCCCAGCAAATACAGCTACATATCCCTTACAGTTTGTTGAAACGACGAATGTGAAATATCTTTTGTCACACTCAAAGAAGTAAGAAGCATGTGTCAACATAAGTTGTCTAACAAAAAATCACCAGGGTACGATCTAATAACTGCTCAGGTTTTGAAAGAAATGCCATCAATAGCCTTCAAGAAACTCCAATTTATAATCAACGCATGCCTTTAACTAAGATATGTTCCACATCATTGGAAAATTGCAGAAGTCATTATTATACCTAAGCAAGATAAGCCACCAACAGAAGTAACATCTTACAGACCAATATCGCTTAAACTAATCATGGCAAAAGTTTTTGAAAAACTGCTACTGAAAAGGCTTAACAAAATAATCGAAGAAAGAAGATTAATTCCGAGCCATCAGTTTGATCAGATTTAGAAATAAACATTCGACGATAGACCAAGTGCATCCAATTACGGATGTCGCGGAAAAGGCACTTGAAGAAAAACAAGTATGCTCGGCTATATTCTTAGATGTTGCTCAAGCCTTTGATAACGTTTGGCACTTGGGCCTTGAGTTCAAACTGCCTTCCCAGGCAGTACTATGAAATACTGAAATCCTACGTTACGAATCGACTCTTTAGAGTACGACCAAAATTACTCGGAACTAAAGAAAATTGAAGCCGGTGTACCACAAGGAAGTGTCCTAGGACCAACCCTGTATTCGTTATATACAAGGGATATTCCAGTGGACATCAACGCTATCATGGCCACCTTTGCTGACGATACGGCAATATCGGTACCAGATAAATCCGTTACGAAGGCTACACTAAAATTGCAAAATGATGTCGAAAAAGTTAGTGATTGGACGCAGAAATGAGGTACAAAATTAAACGAAACAAAATCGACGCATATAAACTTTACTTACAAAAACATAAACAATGTTCCAATATTTATAAACAATACAGCAATACCTTACTCCAATACACCAAATACCTTGGAATGACTTTGGATGCAAAGCTTAAATGGAAAGAGCACATCAAAAAGAACCGAGAAGAACTAAACTTGAAGTACAGAAAAATGTATAGGTTACAGAACAAACTAATGTTATATAAGCAAGTACTGAAACCCGTTTGGACATATAGCATCCAACTATGGGGCTATACAAAGACAACAAATGCTGAACCCATCCAAAAATTCCAAAGCAAGGTCCTTCGTGGAATAATAAATGTCCCTTGGCATATAAGAAACAGCGATCTACATCGTGACCTTCAAATTGAAATGGTAACAGAAGTGGTTAAAAAAAACGCTGTATCACACAACCAGCGACTGCAAAGTCATACCAACTCCGAAATGGAGACCGTCTTAAATGTACGAGACAATGTTCGGAGATTAATAAGAACCAATCCTCATGAGCTGATGTTCTAAAAGCTATGGGAAAGTGTAATAACTTTAAACTTCCCCCATATAAATTAAGAAAGTAAAATCATTTGTCGATCTGTCATAGATTGGTCCTGATTTCACCGGTAGTTTTAGTGCGGTAAGAGTCCTACACTACTCGGTACCGATTCTTACCGGTGTCTTTTGAAGATTTCCATCGGAAAAAAAATCTTATTTCCCCTTTTAATTGTATCTTAATTTTTCCATCTCCTATTAGAGCATTGGTTCCAAACATTTAAAAAGTAAAAGCGCTTCGCCAAATATTCCATTTTCCACCACAGCTGTATCATAGACGAAGTATGAATTTTATGACGAATTTAAATGAAATTTGAAATTCAATATCTTCTACTTACCATTGCACCCTTACAATTCTCTAGAAAATAATGAAAAATCGCTTTCCCCTTTTTTTTAGACAATATTCAATCTTCCATCAAAGGCAATCCCACAACCATATAGACAGCTACAACATCAACCATCATAAAAAAACAACAACAACATAAAACCAGTAAACAATAAGGTCACCTCGTGTCCCAAAGAAAGTGAAAAACTGTTGGTACCGCACATCCCTGGCCTCTAGTGAGACTCCAAGACAGAAATTAGTAGCAACATAGCTTTCAACTAATACCTCACATAGATAAGTAGCATTGACTCAAGATTCAAGACCATTTGCAAAATTACGTGCTCAAGCTCACCCCAATAAAGGTAGTTGCAGAGTTGGTTATAATATACATACCTATTGCTGGCTCATCTTTTCTCGAGCAGCATTAGAGACAAGGAGAGAGCGAGAGTGATAAAACGTGTTTCCCTGGCTTTGGTTTTGGATCTTGTCCATAAGACCACACCGGGCCATTCCAATTTTGCCTTTTAAGTCAGTTTTGATTGTGGGAACAACTTCTGCGGATTCCGGACGGGCTTACATTCGGAGGAACCACAAAGGAGTATGAAGAGATGCAGCAAAATGCAGCACGACAAGCAACAAAAGTGAAAAGGCCAGACATGAAGCCACCTCTTGAATTAGATGCCGTACCGTATACACAATATGCATATGCGAATGCACGCGATTTTGACAGTCATATACTCGTAATTCCACAGCAACTTACTTTATCTATTTAAGAATCAGTCTTGAGATTCCTATCCAAGCTAAAGTTTTTTGTGCACCTAGATTTTTTTTTTTGAATGACGAAGGCCGACAGAACGCGATGACACGACCACGACGGCCGACGTCGACACGGTAGTGAAAGTCAACTTAAATGAAGATGTCATTAGTTGGAAATTGAATTCATCAGGTACCCACGTGAATTATATTCTTGGAAGGGTTTCGTCGATTGTCAAAGAAAAGACATTATGTCGCACCATGCGAGGCTTTTGTATCACTGATCACTGAGCTTAATGGCTATGGTGGGACTTGAAACTTTTTTTTTTTAGAGAAATATGTATTTTGACATTATTATGATCAAACTGTCACTTGCTATAAAAATAAGGTTTTTTTTTTTGTTATAAAGCATGATCCGTAATGTGAACATTGTGAACGTGTTTCTGATAATAATGAAGTAATTGGAATTTGCCACTTGGGTGAATCGAATTCCCGCGGATCTTTTTTCTCAGAATCTTAATTAGCTCTGTGGCTATGATATCTTTAGGACAGAAGGGCTTGAAAACTAAGAAAATAAATCAATTAACACAATTAACTAAATCTAAGACAGGTAATTCCATTAAAAATTGGATGAAACATAGGGAAGATGAAAGCCGTATATGGATTTATTTTTGCTAACTTTAATTTGTAGTTAATTTACATCATATATTCCTAAGAATATTACGCGACATAAAAAAAATTTCACAGTTTAAACATGTATAATGTATAAAAGTGATATTTTTCACGCACACAAAATAATAGGTTTGCTCACGAACACGACAGATTAGATCAAAAAGTTCAGAACAAGTTAGAAAAAGATAGAACAGTCAATTAAACGTCAGTTATATAGTTCTTATTGATTTAATTACTAACTAGCAGATCCGTGCTCGCGTTGCTTCACAAAGGCTAAGAATAATTCGTTTTACTATAAATGTTATATCAACCAAGGCCTTTTCTGTGATTGGAATCATATTTTTAGTAAAAAGTTAATAATATGGTTAATCTAACCGTAGCCTAATAAAAGAGTTGATGTTATCCCATAAATTCTTTAAAAAAAAACAGATATTAGCACATATTAGATTTGTTTTATTTCAAGGCTTCTGGGTATACAATGTTAGCCGTTTTAGCATTTTCATGAAGAAGTAAAAACTGTTTATTTTTTGAGCCTACTCTTGAAAGTGCAACATATAGTTGACCATGGGAAAAACCATTTTCTCTGGGATCTACCCCAATGAATTGAAATGATTGACCCTGAGTTTTGTTGATTGTCATGCAAAAGCATGGTTTTACTGGTAACTGTATACGTCAGAATCGAAACGGAAGATCTGTTGGTTCATTGGTATCTTGGGAAGAAGTGCATGAGTTCCTACTGCTAGTCCGGTTGAATTTGAACTTGTGTTACATAGCTTTTTGACTTGGGGGCGTGTGCCATTGCATAGGCTTGGGGGACTGAGATTTTTACTTGCGATTATAGGTACTATAAGGCAAGTTATACATTCGTAAAAAAAAAATTCCAAAAATTAAACGTGAGATTACGATAATAGACAGACAGACAGATAATCTGTCTGTCAATCTGTCAGTCTGTCAGTCTGTCAGTCTGTCAGTCTGTCAGTCTGTCAGTCTGTCAGTCTGTCAGTCTGTCAGTCTGTCAGTCTGTCAGTCTGTCAGTCTGTCAGTCTGTCAGTCTGTCAGTCTGTCAGTCTGTCAGTCTGTCAGTCTGTCAGTCTGTCAGTCTGTCAGTCTGTCAGTCTGTCAGTCTGTCAGTCTGTCAGTCTGTCAGTCTGTCAGTCTGTCAGTCTGTCAGTCTGTCAGTCTGTCAGTCTGTCAGTCTGTCAGTCTGTCAGTCTGTCAGTCTGTCAGTCTGTCAGTCTGTCAGTCTGTCAGTCTGTCAGTCTGTCAGTCTGTCAGTCTGTCAGTCTGTCAGTCTGTCAGTCTGTCAGTCTGTCAGTCTGTCAGTCTGTCAGTCTGTCAGTCTGTCAGTCTGTCAGTCTGTCAGTCTGTCAGTCTGTCAGTCTGTCAGTCTGTCAGTCTGTCAGTCTGTCAGTCTGTCAGTCTGTCAGTCTGTCAGTCTGTCAGTCTGTCAGTCTGTCAGTCTGTCAGTCTGTCAGTCTGTCAGTCTGTCAGTCTGTCAGTCTGTCAGTCTGTCAGTCTGTCAGTCTGTCAGTCTGTCAGTCTGTCAGTCTCTCAGTCTGTCAGTCTGTCAGTCTGTCAGTCTGTCAGTCTGTCAGTCTGTCAGTCTCTCAGTCTGTCAGTCTGTCAGTCTGTCAGTCTGTCAGTCTGTCAGTCTGTCAGTCTGTCAGTCTGTCAGTCTGTCAGTCTGTCAGTCTGTCAGTCTGTCAGTCTGTCAGTCTGTCAGTCTGTCAGTCTGTCAGTCTGTCAGTCTGTCAGTCTGTCAGTCTGTCAGTCTGTCAGTCTGTCAGTCTGTCAGTCTGTCAGTCTGTCAGTCTGTCAGTCTGTCAGTCTGTCAGTCTGTCAGTCTGTCAGTCTGTCAGTCTGTCAGTCTGTCAGTCTGTCAGTCTGTCAGTCTGTCAGTCTGTCAGTCTGTCAGTCTGTCAGTCTGTCAGTCTGTCAGTCTGTCAGTCTGTCAGTCTGTCAGTCTGTCAGTCTGTCAGTCTGTCAGTCTGTCAGTCTGTCAGTCTGTCAGTCTGTCAGTCTGTCAGTCTGTCAGTCTGTCAGTCTGTCAGTCTGTCAGTCTGTCAGTCTGTCAGTCTGTCAGTCTGTCAGTCTGTCAGTCTGTCAGTCTGTCAGTCTGTCAGTCTGTCAGTCTGTCAGTCTGTCAGTCTGTCAGTCTGTCAGTCTGTCAGTCTGTCAGTCTGTCAGTCTGTCAGTCTGTCAGTCTGTCAGTCTGTCCCTCTGTATTTGTAACGAGCTACAGCCTAAACGGCTTAAGCGATTACCTTCAAATTTGGTATTTGTGATTAGTTTGGCATTTCTCAGAGGGGAAATTGAAATTTTATTTTTAGGCCTAAAAATAACGGTACAGGCCATATGACCTTGAAGGAAAGCCTTATTTGGCTCGAAAACGGCTTCAACGATTTTGATACAAATTTTCGAGAATTTTTTTGTTGGTAATAGCTATCATTTGATATGAATCAAGCTTACGGGAAAAGTCTACTAACGGTACTTTTCATATAACGGTTTTTTAAATGTTTGGCTTTCTCGATACCTGTTCATTGGATTTCTGTTAAATCTTATACCTATATGAGAAGATCTAGGCAACCGAACTAATTCTGCATATTAAAATTTTAGTTATCATTTTTTATATAATCAAAATTAGTTTTTGAATTTTTTTTTTGAAAAATCAATATTTTTAAAACTAATCAAAAAAATTATTTAAAATTTTATAATGACATGTATATTAATAAACTCTAAAAACCTGCATACCAAAGTTCAAACAAAATTTGTTTTCAAAAAACTAAAAATAAAAAAACAGGATTTCATCAAAATCCGTCCTACAATTGGCGTTCTTCGTTCTTCGTTTTTTTGGAGAAACTGAATAAAGTGATGGTTTAGCAGTTCTTATCAGTTTAAAAACCGATTTTACCCACCTGTACACCATTCACTTTCATTATATACTTATGTATGCACATATTTACATACCTAGGCGCCATCTATGTATGTAGGTACATATTATCCTCCTAATTTACATAATTAAAATCCATTTAAATATACATTTGTAGGATGGTACCTATGTAATCATTCCTTGAATCAGCCATTCGACAATTCATTATACTAAGAATCAAGGTAATCTTACCTACTTCGGCTTTAAACCTGCACAGGATAACTAAACGAGACTACCTATATCTACTAAAAACTTAAGTGGTTAGCCACTACTTTACACTAAAATTGTTAGCTACAAGAGCAAGTTCGTACAATCCAGTCGTGCTTTTTATTTTTTATTTGTTACGTTGTCATGGGTATACTAGTTTACTCAATCGCATGCTGTTAGTGTTATGGCTAACCGTCATGGATGAGCAAACCTGCAACTCATTTTATGACCAATATTTAGAATTAATTTTTAATGAAAAATAAGACGACATAGACAACGGCAGGAATCGAACCTGCGACAACGATAATTCTGTACAATGAATAACGAAACCATTTGAAGCGTACTTGACTTTTACATACACGTCATCTAAAAGCTAGGCCATATCGAACGAATAGAAAACAATGAACCAGTCAAGAGGGCCTTAGGATCAGAGATCTAAGTTCGGGATATAAAAAAAGAGTAATCGTGGATGAGAAAGCGCTTAATGGTCTGTATTGCTTATCCTATATTTATTTACTACACCTTTAAATATTTTGAGAATAAAACTACAACAAAAAATGATGGGGGAGTTATGAACTACAATTATTATTATCATTTCTTGTGTGTATCGCCTTAACTTTCTTATGCAAATAAAATGGTTTTAAATATAAATCTACCTATACTACTCATACTGACGAAATTGCAGATTCAAGGTAGGCAATGCAGAACTGCATTTTGCAGGCTCGTCTTTACCACTCTAAAGTGAGAGATGAAACGCCTCTAACGTTTAACCATGCCAAAGACTTCCTTTTCAAACTCAAGCTCCACAACTTCGTATGAGCACACGGCTATCACCTTGCGCGGCAACGAAGGTTTTTGCTTCAGCTTCTACTTCTGCTCGTATCTCTCGCTTATGGTTTCTACCACAATTTAGTTGGTTTTGTTACTTGCAATTCGAGTTTAATGACTGGAAGTATCTATACGACGACGACCGGTACATTTTTTTTTATACATATCTTCATAGTTTATCTATAACTACGTGTATCATGACGTTGGGTCTTTAAGAGACTAACGTGTTTTTATTTATATTTTTCTATGTAATTGTTCCATTAATAAAACAAAACCGTGAAAAACATTCACGGATTTGTTGTTAATTTGTTTTTTTTTAGCTGGCTAGCTTTTTTTTTTTTAATAAATGGGTACGTGTGTGTAGTGTGTATGTGCGACAGTTTATAATCTTTATTGCAGAATAATAACAAAAAAAAATAATAATTATAAAAAAAATATTTAATAACCAATCGCAGTAGAAATTCATATGAAAAGCGCTTGAAGGTACCAGCTTGACGATAATAAAAGCAAGAGTGAGCAATTCGGTGTGAGGGGATTTCTTTGGATTTGGCCAGATGAAAGCAGAATAATTGTTTGTAATTTGTCATACCTTATTGAACAAAATAACACAAAAAACTCATATAATTGATTTGTGGGTTGATTAAATGATAAATATTATTAGGTATGGTCTTAACAATACATACATCAAGTTGTCTACCCAGTAAGAGCGAAAGTGTAACACGATTAATAAATGTTATGAATTATAAGATACAAAATTGTGTATCGATTTATTTATTGCGTACTTGCAAAAAACGGAGGAAATAATTCAAAATGTGAGAGTGGGTGTTTAAGAGCCTCAAACCTTCGATTGACGTTATTCAAACGTATAAAATTAAAATGCCAGTAGCCTTACCCAAGCGAGAATTCTGCAAATTACTCAATGAAATACATAAACTGTCAAAAATACTGCATATGCTTATTGAAAGATTCAATAATGCATTTTTTTTGTATAATCTACACGCGCTCAAGGGATTATGAATACCCTTTAAATTCAACACAGCGCGGGCGTGAAGGTGAATTTAAGAAGAGAAAGAATGATAGGAAAGATGTGTGGCGCGATATTCGGGGACTGTAGGTGGTTGTTGTCTCGGATTTTATCTCCAGGGATGGTGGCTGAACTAATGCGGAGAAATTTCCGTGTCTTATTTATCGATGTCCCTTATAATTCGCATTAATTTTTTTATTCTTTGTCATATTTTATCGGTATACTAGTTTTTACTCAATCACATGTTTTTAGTTATATGCCTAAACAACATGTAATGAGTAAACCAGTAACTCATTGTATGACATTTATTTTTAGAATTGGTTATTAATGGAAAAATAAGAGGGCATAGGCTACGGCAGGGATCGAACCTGTGACCATGAGGTTGACAGGCGAACACACAACTATCGCGCCACGGCCACCCCTTGCAATGCATGCAGTGATACGTACATTTTTCATACATATAAGTAATTGCATATGGTTAATAGAGTTAGGGTAATATTTAAGAGTTCAAACTTTAAGTGTTTGCGTGAATTTGGAACCTAAGTTTATAAGATCCTGTTTAGTAATCTACTATTTACAGATTATACATAATAATATAAAATAGTACAAAAAATTAAGGAACTGTGAAAATGAAGGACATTATTAAATTGTGTTACCAATAATATTATAATCAAAAACTTCAATTTTAGATGGCGAATAGTTTTCGATAAGGCACGAGAATTTTAAACAACAAATTATTCTACTTGTTTTCATAAATCGGCTTTCAAGCTAAATACACTATTTTGTACTGTATTTCAAGATTGTACGCAAATAGGTAGTAATGATAACCCATGTTTTCTTTCTAAATAATTGACTATCTTTCGCCGCAATTGATTAGAATATCATATATAAAGAGGTCCTTAAAATTCTTAATAATACTGCATACAAAAATTTTTTTCGAAAAATATTTTTTTTTGGATTTTTGAAAAAAAAAATTTTTTTTTTGAAAATTCAATATGTATTTAGAAAATGGGTATTATAGAGCTAACTGTAGGGCTAGATTTATAGAGCTAGATTTATAGTGCTAAATCTAGGACTAGATTTATAGACCTAAATCTAGGACTAAATTTATAGACCTAAATCTAGGGCTAGATTTATAGACCTACATTTGTAGAGCTAAATCTAGGGCTAGATTTATAGTGCTAAGTCTAGTGCTAGATTTATAGACCTAAATCTAGGGCTAGATTTATAGACCTAAATTTGTAGATTTTTATTTATTTTAAAGATTTTTACAATAATTGGGCTACCCACGAAGCTTAATGCTTATCTGTGGGTGGGTGAATTTAAAAATGTAACTTGAATTGATTTGAATCTTATAAATTATTTACAGGTATAATTTCAATAATGTGCTAATTTTACAAGTTTCAAAATTAAATATTGAATGAATTTTTTTTTTAAATTTAAATAAGTAGGTTAAAAAAAAAACTATTTTGATTAATTTTTGGAATTCAGTTCAAAAAGAAGAGCTTAATACATTTTTTTACGTTTTTTGTAGCTTAGGGTATTTTTCAAGTTTGCTGGAATCAGATTCATTATTGATGGTATAATGCAGCTCTTCTTCTGCCATATTAGTTGTACACAGCCGGAATTTCAAAGTGACTTTGCGCTCGTATTCTGGTATTGATGTTGTGCGAAAAATGTTGCTGGAATCTTTGATCATCGTTGTATTCTAGAATTGCTGTCATCTTAAATATGTTGTCAACACTCAGGCACTTGAAATGGTGATGGTTTCTATTAATTACTTTTATTATTCTACGCTGTAGATTAACAAGGTTATTCGTATGGGTTTTTGAGGCGTTTCCCCATGCTAGAACGCCATATCTTAATCGGGGTTCAACTAACGACGAAAAGTATACTTGTTTTTGGACATCTGTTGTTGAATATCTTTTTAGGTAAAAAAGAGCTAACATTGCGCTTCTCATATTAAGTCTTAGGTTGTTAATATTTTCGCGCCATATGAAGTGATCATCTATTGTGACTCCGAAATATTTGATTGATTTAACTACTTCAATTGCATTATTTTTTTAGATACTTATGCTCTCCTCCTTCTGACTTGGTGTACGAATATGCATCAACTTCGTTTTATTAGCATTAACGACAATCCAAAATCGTGACACCATCTGGAAACCTCATCAAACTCATGTTGCATAAGAGCAATAGCTGTTTTCAGACACTTGTGCCTTACGACTATTGCAATGTCATCTGCGTATGCAAACATGGTGCTATTCTTAAACACATGAAGCACAGCATTCGTGAAGAAGAATGAAGAGAACTGGACCAAGTTTTGATCCTTGTGGTACACCATGACTACAGATTCTTTCTTGACTCCAAGAAATAGACACTTTAACTTTAAAAGTTCTGTCGATGAGGTAGCTCTCCATCCATTTCCACAGTGTCCCTTTTATGCCAATTTTGTAAAGGACATCAAGCAGTTTTTCGTGGGTCAATATGTGAAAAGCCTTACTGAAATCTATGAACATTACCAGCAGCTGGTGATTTTTATCGAGACTCATGTTGACAGAGTTACAGAATTCTCCAAGAAGTTTTCCTGCATTTTTCCCTTTTTGAAAACCATACTGATTGCTTTGTATCAAGCGGTGTTTCGCTATAAATTTACCTCACGACAATTTCGTCTAGACATTTTTCAACAACTGGCAAGATTGAAATTTGCCTATAGTTATGAATTTCGTTCTTCTTTCCTCCTTTATGTATCGTTCGAATAACTGATGTTTTCAAAATTTTCGGAATACATCCTTGTGTCAGACTTCGGTTGATAATTGTTTGTATAATTGGTGTAAGAGTAATAGCATTAAATTTTATATCATACGCTCTTATACCGTCAGCTCCTGGACTTTTGCTCGTATTCAGATTGCACAGTATATTTCGAATTTCGATTTCGTCGGCTTCTTTTACATATATTGTATGATCAAGATATTTGTTCGGTTGGCTGGAAGTTTTTTTCATTACATATGTGTGCAATCTTCGATGCTTTTGTATAAAGAATTCAGCAAACTTTCCACTTATTTCGGTGACGTTCGACTTAGTACAAATATTTTTTTTTACTATTTCATCAATTGATGGCTTATTTCTACCCAACAATTCGTTTATAATACTGCAAGTTTTTTTGGATCACGTTGTGCGTTTGTTAATTTTACTTTGTAAGAGTTTGACTTTTGTAATTTTATATTTTATATTATTCCTCCATCTTCTATACAATACATCTCTTTACTTGCATAGCTCTAATATAGCAGGCGTATCCAGTTTTTGTTTTGACGTTTTTTTCTTTATTGAATTTCAACTTCATCATTTCCTTAACGAATTTATCGTATAAATCTAGGGCCAGATTTATAGTGCTAAGTCTAGGGCTAGATTTATAGACCTAAATTTGTAGAGCTAAATCTATGGCTAGATTTATAGCTACATTCTGGGGATAAATCTAAGGCTAGAGCTGTACCTAGATCTAAATCTAAAGCCATTCTAGAAAGCAAAAAAAAAAAACAAAAAACCCCCATAAATTACAGTTACTTATTGACAGATGATTTAAGGTGGTTAAAATCTGTTTTTTTTAATTTTGTCAACCTAGATTGATGATTCACCATTATACACTTCACGGTCTTCGTATTTTCCTTCTCTTCCAAAGTAATCATCCCGAATCGGATTTATTCCTCTGCTATGAGTCAATTTGTTAATTCAGAACAATATGTACCAACTGGTAAACTGTGGCGTATGTGTAACATTTAGTTATGAAAATAAATTTTCCCCAATAAAGCAAATATTTTTCAGCGCAGTTTGATAAGACTTATTTTGGTTAAGTCTCCTGTGTATATATATATATATATACAACGTAAATATGTATGCTATTTTCCATGCCATGTATAAATTTCAAAGATAAGCTTATATTCTAAAATTGTATTTACACAGAGAGCTTGAAATAAATGCAGTTTTGAAAACATTCCATTGAGAACTGTGACCCCAGTGAGTTAAATAACAATTAATTATAGTGTCATAATTATCACGACGTGAGTTATCTAAGAAAGGAACAGAAAGCGAACAAAATAAAATGACACAACCATCCTACTTGACGTTGACACTTTCATTCTAAGAAAACAATTAATATAACAAACCAAACGCAGATAATTGCATTATAATTACCTGCGCCGACCACGATGCAACACTTTTTTTCTTTCTCCATCAACTTTACAACAACAACGCATTGGTTTGGTGTCAGTAAACTTTGATCATCAAGTTGTGGTAGTGTTGCCATTTCAAATGATCCATGCAAAGTAGTTATTAATGATCATGATCATTGTCATAATCGCCGTCATCAATAGCAATAAACACTCTCTTCCAAGACCTCTGGACAACATCAACAGCAGCATCAGCAACAAAAGACACAAAAATAAAAACGAGGTCTACATCTGTGTAGAGAAAGAATGTCAAGAGCTGCTAGCGAAGTTTCCCAGCTCCCGCAGTTGGCTTGGCTTGGCTGAATTGCTGTGGATGTTGTGTGATGTACAAGCGGATAGAAAAATCTAAACTCACTTCGCACCACAGCAAACAAAAAAAAATAAACTTTCAAACAAACATGGCATCGTAAATTTTTGTCATCTTGGTAATATAATTATAGCGTACACTGTGGAAGCTGGTGGAAAGTCATAGCCATTGGAATCCTTGGCAAAAGCCTCCGTCATCATCATACAACATTGCAACTTTTGAATGCAAAGGAAACCACATAATGAAAGTGAAGTTGAAAACATGGCCTGTGTTTTTTTTGTGCGGTGTCATAGGTGCAGAAAATCATAATAATAATGGGAGGTTATTAGACGCATTAGTGGGTATACGATCTAGCTCCGGAACGTATTTTCTGTTGACACTTTGATCGCTATTGGACATAGGGTTATTTATTTTGGGAATGATTAAGGTCGTTTTTATTTTAAGTCGCAAAAATTTAAATGAGTTGGTTGAGGAGGTATTCGTTTAACAAATAAAATATGGAAGCATTTTAGCGGTAAGACAAATTTTCTGTGTACCCTTTGGGCCTAAGAAATCTATCGCACTGATGTGAGCAGCTCTTTGGCTATTAAGTAACGATTAAAGTAATTGACTTAGCCTTATTCTATCCAAATTAAAATAAACAAGGCTCTTGATGATAAAATGTATTGTGCTGGTCTGTTTATTGATATTAATAAAGCGGTTGATACTTTTGATCAATTCAAACTACATTTTGCAGAGGTTTTCGAGGTTTCATTTCCAATAGGTTCGAGTCTTATCTTAAATATAGACCTCAAAAAGTTAAAGTTGAGGAAAAAATGAGCGACATCAGGGCTTCGAACATTGGTGTTCCCAAGGTTCGGTGCAAGGTCGCATTTTTTTTTCGAATAGTTACATATAAATAAATTCGTTGTTCAGCCTTCCATTCACCGCTAAATTTACAGAATTCGCAGATGATCTGGGGTAAGTTTATAACTCTAAAAGTGCCCTGGATCTTGTGGCGAATTTGAACCGCGGTATTTATTTTTTACGTATCTGGTTTAGCAAACATAAACTTAGCATACGCAATAAAACTGTAGTTATGTATTTCATCTTAAGAATGCGAGATCCTCCTGATATGTACATGCAGAAAATTTTGAAATATCTTACTTTGAAAACTACTTATTTGAGTTATTTCATTCGAAAATTCAATACGACATAAGCTATTGGGGTGGAGCATATGAATCGGTAATCTTCCCTCTGCTCATATTACAAAAATGTTCTATTAGGAAGATTTGTGGCGCTAACCGGTTAACAACTTCTATGGCCCTATTTAGTCTATAAAACATCTTATACCTGTCAGACACCTATACTATTTTAAGACCTCAAAAATACTCTTTACTAGCAGAAAGTCCCCGGCGTTACCCGAGGCAAAAGTCTTTTCATGCAATATCTTCCAAATGAAATGAAAAATTAAGAAAAAAAAATTGTAATAAAAAGGATTTTTCATTTAAAGGGTTATCCATTTTGTGGTTTCAAAAGTATATGGCTGGTATTCGACATCTGTCAAACTAAGTTGTTAAACCCATTTTTTTTCAGTTGAAAGTCTGACATTTTCGAAAATGGATCGCTTAACTATCGCACAACGAATAAAAATTGTTAAAACCTACTACAAAAATGGTGATTCTGCATCGATTCCTCGTCGTTCTCAGGAATTAGGACTATCTTACGGCACATTATGTCGTGCATTTGGATCTATACCTACATCCATATAAAGTCCAGCTCACACAACAACTGAAGCCAGCTGACCATTCACAACGTCGTAGATACGTCGAATGGGTGCTTGAACAACAGGCGGTGGACGGCGATTTTTCGAACAAAATTTTCTTCAGCGACGAGCACATTTGTCACTCAGTGGGTATGTTAATAAACAAAATTGTCGTATTTGGAGTACTGAGAATCCTCAAGTAATTGAAGAGAGGTCATTACATCCACAAAAAGTCAATGTTTGGGGCGCTCTTGGTTCCGGGGGTGTGATTGGACCTTACTTCTTCGAAAACGACGATGGAACGACTGTCACTGTCAATTGGGAGCGTTATGGTCATATGATAACCGACTTGTTTTTGCCTGGTATTGAAGAATACGACTTGGAGAATATGTGGTTTCAGCAAGACAGTGCCACATGCCACATAACTCCAGCGAATATGGCTTTATTGAAAGATACATTTCCTGGGCGCGCAATTTATCGTCATAGCGATATCAACTGGCCACCAAGATCATGCGATTTGACACCGCTGCACTTTTTTTGTGGGCCTACGGTAATGGCTGATATACCGCCCAATATGTGTCAAAAGGTGGTCGAAAATTACCCCAAAAGAATGGATGCTTGCAACAATTCGCGTGGTGGTCATTATATGATGTAGTGTTTCACACATAATGTCAACGTTCAAACTTTATAATAAAAAAGAAATATCATGAAAAAAAATATTTTATATGTGTTTTATTTACGTTTACTTTTGAAACCGCAAAATGGATAACCCTTTACATAATATTCAATACAATATATATTATTAGACACATACAAAAATGGGCGTATTCATAGTCGTTGATAAACCCAGGTTTTACTAAACTCAAGTTTAAGGCAATTTTGGATCAATGAATACAGACCGATTTCAATTGCAAATTGTTGGTTTTATATTTTTATATCTTGTTGTCTTACATCAATAGCTTCAAATATTTTGGAATGATAAACTAAGAAAAATGGAATCAACGTCCGCAAATTAAGGTAAGCCTAGGTTTAACTTAGACACAGTTTAAAAATTACTATGAATATGCCCCAATCTTTTTAGATTGCTTAGTTGTTAAAGTTTGAGAGAAAACAAAGATGAAATTTGAATTCAAGGACAAATAAAAATATATACAAAAAAAAATTAAAAATCGTTGGAGCGGTATTCTTTTTTTTTAAATTATTTTTTTTATGTATAAAATTTTAAAAACGTTTTTAAAATAAAAGTTTAAAATGCTATTTTGAAGTTATTATTAATATACATACATATAAAACTCAACTTTGGAAAAAAAATCAGTGTCTGGTTTTTGCAAAATCGTTTCTTTCAAAAAAAAAAATTAAAAAATTATTTATTTTTTCTTAAATCGAAAAACTTTTTTTTTTAAATTTTAATATGTAATTTTATTAAAAAATAATTGTAATCTAATGGTGAAAAAGTCGAAAATATGAAAAGTGGTTCTATAGGAAGTACCGTTAATTAGTACGCAAACAAAATATTTTAAAATTTTAAAGTTACTTCTTGGAACAGTTTTTGAGAAATAAAATTTTTTCTTAACGGCTTTTGTAATATTTGTATGGAAGCTACGGTTATTTTTTATTTAAGGAATACAGTTTTATTTACCTAATGTCAAAAAACTACCAAATATGAAGTTTTGAAAAAATCAATTCAGACGTTTTCGATATTTTGAGTTTTCAAAAAAAATGTTTGGTTAACATTGTTGTTTAAACTTTCTAAGAGCTTCTGCATAAACAATTAAATAGGAATTAAGGGAACAGTTTTCCAGAAAATCAAAAACCCAAAATAATAATTCTTTTCAAAAAAAATACCAAAATGTACTTTTCCCTTTATTAATGAACTTATTTTTTTTTATAAAAATCGTTTGAGCCATTTTTCAGCAAAATAAGATTAACCTTTTTGGCGAAAAAAAATTTACGGCAGGTACCGTTATTGTTCGTCTAACAAAATGAAAAAAACGTTTGGGCATATTATCGAAAAAACAATATGTATTAAGTTTGAAGCAAATTCATCCAACCGGTTAGCCAGAAATACGGACAGACGGAATTACGGGATCCACTTTTTTGTTGTTCTCTGTTTATAAATGCCTAACTTGCCTTATAATCCCTAAAATTGCAAGTAATAAACACCGTTTATTATCAACAACATTGGTTTTATTTACTCTTCATTTTATTTCATGATTTTTAAATCAATTTACTTGAACAAAAATTGCCACTCTAAAACGTTCTCAGTCCCGTAAACATTCGTAATATATTGAGTTTGGTGGCATATAGTAGATAAAAATACTGGCGGAAAATTCTAATCGTAATACGTTAAATCATTTTTATTATGTAACTAGGCTTAAAAGAGGATTTTGCTAATTTTTAACCAGTTAAGTATCGTACTATTTTCTTAACATTTTACTAAAGTCAAAATCACGAAATGGCTACTTTATTTTTTTAGTACCGTACTAAATCCATATGCCACTTTGACATTTTCAAAGTCAGAAAGTTATGTTCGCTTACTTTTTTGCACTATTTTAGGCGTGTTTAGTTCGAGTTTATTAAGAAAATATATTTGGTATGGTGCTAGTTAAAAAAAGTTTAAAACTAGGAAAATATTAGTAAAGTGCTTTAATATTAGCAAACTGTTGAGTAGTATCATTCTAAGCCTAATCAGGCTGTTTAAAATTTTGCGCCATTGGATTTGCTTCCTCAATTTGTAACTGAACGAAATTTGGCAGCTGTGACAAAATTGAATTATGATTGGGATAATAACTTAAGATTTCAGTAATCTAAATGTGAAATTTTAAATGTTTTTGAAGTTTCATTAAACTCAAACGGAAATGATAATTATTACAATTAATTTATTTCAAAGTGTCACCAAAATAAACGATTCATCTACATTCACATATAACGATATGTTTAATTTGAATGTTCACTGAACGTTACGAATATAGTTAAGATACGTTTTGAGACAATACAAAACAAGGCAGATACTTTAGGTGTAATTGTTTTTATTAATAGGTATGATTTTCATACAAAAATTAATTTCTTTTGCAAAATCAGTTTATGTCAATTATAAAAGGTATTCATCACGCTTGTTGAAAAAGCATAATAGAAAAAAAACTTAAGAAATCATTGGATGAGCATACCAACATTAGGAAATTATTTTTTTTTTTATTTTGTGGGCATGGAGTATTAGGTTATTTTGAGTTGACAAATCAGAGATACATTTTCTTATAGATCTTCATTCGTCAAACAATAAAAATATAACCATATTCAAGTTAATTTGAGTTAGATCGCAGCTTGTTTGGCTAAGAAATTCAAGAAGTGTATTCACATGTAATGGGAAGGGATTGAAATGTGAAGCAGTACTCTGCATCCTATTAGAAATGAAAACGGCTAATAAAATCAAACCGTTAAATTAAATTTAAAAAATAACAAGTTATCTATTTACTATTTACTATTTTTCACACAATTTATAATGGTAATATTTATCAGAATTTTAACTTTGTATTAAATCCATACAAGTTAATTAAAATATCTACCAAAAGCCTTTAAAGTTTTACACTACCATAAGCAAGTAATCCTGTTAAAATAACATGTCAATATAGTCAAATTTAATTTGGTTTGCTTCTTTTAGTTTTACATTGACAACATTTCTTTTTCTTAATTTTCTTAAAGTTAAACTAAACATTTATTTAAATAAATTTAACTAGCTCAGATGTAAGTTCACATGATTCCTTGTCAAATTAACCAGATTAGCTACGAACGTTTAAATTTCAACATATTAATTCATTTCTTTCGCCCTACAGAGTTGAGTTTTTTTTACATAATCGGACTAGAATAACTTTATTTTATTTTACCTCGGTGCTAATTATTGTGGGTGATCCTTAAAACTTGTACATGATATTTTATATATGATTACTAGCAGACCCGGTCGCACATTGCTTCGACTTCATTTTTTTGCGCTCATGATTATTAGATATTTAATGGTATTGTCAAGGATGTGAAATTAGTATTAATCATTGCAAATTTTGGTATGCAGTATTATTTATAATATGAAGGAAATCCTATGTAAAAATTTTGATCGAAATCCGTCGATCCATTTATGAGAAAGTCGAAAATTAAAAAAAAATTGTTTGGGAGCTACTTTTAATAACAAACTATGTAAACAAAATGTTCACAAAAATGTAGACTATACCTAAAGTAGTGCACACACTTGTTTTTATCAAAATATGGAAAGCCGTTTTCGAAATAATCAATATGGTAAAAAAATTGTATGGCAAGTACCGTTATTTTTAAGTATTAAGTATTACAAACTATCCTATCTTATAGGAACGCCAGCAAAATAAACATTAAAAAAAAAACATGAAAATCGGTTGGATAGTTTCGGAGTTAATTCAACACATCAACGTGACACGAGATTTATATATAATAGTTGATAATTAGTTGTGCAACTGCAAAAAATACATTCCTAATACTTCTTGATTAACTGCTTCTTCTCGACGATTTTCGAAAGATTGTAAGTTAATAAGGCGAAGTTGATTTAACCACAAGCGTGAAAAGTTATATTTGGCAACACTTGGGAGACCCGTTAGATCAAAATGGAGGAATTTACTCTATCATGATTTTATTGATTTAATTTGAATAAATTTGTAAACGAATTTGGTTAGCATATGCAAACAGATCTTAAACTAGAAATCTAAATTGTTCTTTTGAACAAATGTAGAAGTTCAGTGAAAAAATATTTCCGTTTTTGTACATAAAAAGAAGTGGAGTGCTTAATCATGCAGTTGTATTTCGCTGGTTGACATGCTCAAAAAGAATTGGACCCAGGTGACTGCCTTGGGGGATATCAGAATTTATAATGAAATGAATCTAGTACCTAATCAATATATAAGCAAATTTTTATATTTTTGTTACGATCCAATAATGATTCCTTCCATTTAACGAATGATTCTTGCATACGAATCCAAAAGGAAATCCAAAAGTTTTTAGTTTGATCAAAATAATAGTTGGAGCGAATTCTGATTGACGGTTTCATGCAATTTTTCGTTTTCTTGTTTGACGCTGACGTCTGTGTATTGTAGAAGTTGAGTGAAGTTTGCTGCAGTTGAAAAATAACTATTTTTGTAACATTGGATCTGTTTTACAAGGAATTAATGGAAGTACAGAATATTAGCACTCATACATTTTCATAATTGTTAATTCACACCAAGCGACTTACGTTTACATTTCGTTACGTTTTTTGTTTTTATTTTTCGGTATGTTTTTGTAGCTATTTTATGTTACAGATATAAACAAAGAATTATTAATTGTTGATGGAAAAACTAAAATTCAAAAACCAACACAATGGCGTTTTCTCCCCACAATATCTAAAGATTAAGTATTTTTTTAAAAATTATTTAAATGCAGAAGAGTAACATAATAATTATGTACAAAAGTTAAATGACAGATTAATAACTTCCGTATCCGTATACCTACTGCAAAAGGTATTTTCTATTCAAATTAATTTACGAATAGTCCCACAATTTGAATGTAAGAAAAGCAGAGTGTCAAAATGTCCGCTTACTTTCCTTTTCTTTCCAAATTGAATTCAAGTTCAGAGTAATTTGTTTAAAATTTTATTTAATTGCATCCCAAGCTTAGGTAAGTTTGTAATATACACTTATTTTTTAATTATCTGATTTCCATATCTCTAAACTCCACCATTCTTTAGGTACCAGATGTATGAAGAATAAATCTTAAACCTCAAAAAAAAATATGACAGAAAAATCCAAAAAAAAGATTGCTTAATTTTCCCCCATTTCCAAGCTTTGACTTTCATTCTCATACCTGATCTGATACCATACCATATCCCATTTTGGGTAACCTTTGCCTTTTTTGGAGATATGGAATACTGAAAACTGTGATGTTTTCTTCATGAACAATGAGGAAACCTCCGATTAGTTTTACTACTGTGTGCGAAAAGCGCATAATTCCAAGGTAGTCGGTGAGTTTTCACTTTTTCCTTGTCAACCTATAGAACTTCCTAAGGCAGAAAGCCCGCAAAACAAAATTTTAAAAAAATCTACATAGTAGAATAGCTGATTAGATTGTGGGAAGATTTACTTACAGGTGAGAGAAGTTTGTTTTTCATGTTTTATTTCCCATTCACCTTGATGATGATCTTCATCATCCATCGTGGTTATTGTTGTCATTGAAATTTTGAGTGTTAGGTGCCTCACGATCGCAACCGCTTCAAGCCCGCTGTCATGATCGTGGAAAGCAATTTACTGTGAGAGATGATTTCTTTTTCTTCATCGAAATTATGATTTTATGGAATTTCATATCTCAAGCCCTGAATACTCGAATGATTTTCCTGAATTAAAAATATTCTTGTGCAAATAGTGTATCTGATGATTTTTTGATGTAACTAATTGAAGTAAAAATAAGGTTAAGATATTATTGTGTATTAATATAGTGTAGGACTAATTTTGTAAGAGATTTTTGCTGGTGATCATTAATTAACTGCACCAGAGGTTTCCAAAAAAAATGCCTCACATAGAAATGGATTCCATTTCAAGTCTATCGTCATGTTCGTGTTATTTTAGGTAATAACATATAACCAACATGATGTCTCTGATTATTATTGGACCTTGGAACTACACATTATAACTATAAAAGTATACATTGGTCCAAGATTTTTTGTAAGTAATTGGGTGAAGTTATAATTTAGCCTAAGCATTAACTGCATATTTTAAGATGTGCGTTTTGAAATTGGTGTATAGGAATATGCGAAAAATAACCATTTATGGAACTTTGACGATATGGTCTGATTTCTCCCAAAATTTACTACATAGATATCCAAATTCGCAATCCGCCATCTCGGAGAAAGCCGGTCAAAAACCAGTTTTCTCCCGGGGAGTTCTGTGACTTTATTTATTTTTTTTATTTTTATTTTCCTATGAACATTTTCTAAACGAAAAATAGTTTTTCTTTGAAAATTCAATATTTCGTAAATGGATGGAGGGTTTTTTTTTTTTAAATACAGTTTTTGAATTTGTATTATTAAGGACGAATTTTTCAATAGTCAGTTAACCAGTCAGTTAGTACCTATTCTCCTGATAGAGCAAAAATCAGTTTTTCAACAGTCAGATACAACTTAGTCTAGGAAAAAGTCATCTGCTCATGTTAGAACGAAATAAGGAGTTATCTGAGAAATAAAATAAATAGCTATTTTCGATGTCAAAAACACTTCGAAAAATTATTGCTTTGAAATAAACGTTAAAAAAAATTAATTTCTATATTAAAAGTTCTATACTTGAAATAAAACTAACGTTCAAATTAAATTATTGTATAGATTGTTTTTTCTTGATTGAAAAATTCGATGTGTTTATCGAGTTGTTTAACAGTCAAGTAAGGTTATTCCTCTGGCAACTAACTGGATGTTTATCTGGAGATTGAAAAATCGATTCTAAATACATAAAATTTTCATAGGTACTAAGAAATTTTCTAGAAAAAACATTTACCATTTGTATATAAAAAAAGAAGTAAAAAAGACTAAGCATATTATTGAGCTCTTTATACAAAAAACATGTGTTTAAAATGTGATTGAATAAGAGCAAGTACGTGCGATCCAGTCGTGCATTTTATTTTAAATCAATTTCAAATAATAGCCAATGTTTTTTTTCGAAATCTATCCACGCCAAAACGTATCTACTAAAAAAATTGAATTCGCAGCTGCTTAATATTTCTATTCCTGTTCATCTGTTAAATAATTACATGCATGCAAAAAAATCAACATATTATTTGTTTTTGTTTCTTCAGATTAAGCAGAAATAAGAAAATTAAAACTTGAATAAAAAACGAAATAAAATCAAGCATACTCGCTTATGAAGAAGTAAGAATGGTTAGTTTTCCATATCTATGTATTCCTAAATGTTGGTTTTAAAATTATTTATTGTATTTGACTTTTTTTCAATAAAATCAAATGTTCTGCAGCAAGTAGAGGGGCACGTTCGTAGAGTGATTAATTGGAAAAAATGTTAGCGTTCATTATTTAGTTATTGTATGAACTTTGTTTATATGCGGTTCAACAATCGAGTTGGAGTAGAGAAGTTAACTAAGAACGGGTTACATTAAATGTGAAGGCAAACATTTTCTAGCTACATATTTTATGAATGGATTTAGTTATTTTAAATACCTCCATAATTTTTGCTTTTATAGGTTTAAAATTTAACACCGAAAAACGTAACATTAAACCAACATTGAACCAAAAGATCACATACGACTTCGCAATAAATAAGTATTGAAAACAACGTTTGTGTTCACTTTCATATTCACTAGTAAATGGTCAAATTGACTTTGAATTTAAAACGACTTGAAATTCTGGTTTGACACGTATTTTATGGTCACGTTTATTATCTTCAAGATTTTGAAATATTTAAAATATTTCATTCAAAATCCAGCCAAAAAGCTCTAAAATTACCCTTGTGTGTAAAAAAAATTTAATCTGCAATTTTCCAATTTTTAGCATAAAAATTGAGATTTATTAGCGCTTATCGAAATCTTCACCATCTTTAAATGAAATTCGACAGTTTATAGCTTGCACGTCGCATATCATAAGTGCTTTTTGGAATAACACTCACTCACAAGCTGATGATCAGTGCTTAATTATTACTAAATAATATGCACGTACTTGCTCCCTTGAGTATATATAATATGGAGTGCTTGTTTCTATTCTAATTATAAAGCTAAAATAGGGGACGCTTCTTTAGTTTTAGTTAGTTCAATTGTTAGGCGATATGCCGGCAGTTTACATAAAAATACTTAATCATCTCTTATTAATGTATCTTTAATCTGGCAGTTTCGCACGAAAAAGCGAACTTCAACTTTTACTATCGAGGACTCGCTTTTAAGCTCTATCACATCGTAAGTACGTTATCTCGTTATCTGTTATCTTGAGTTATTTAAAAAATATTCGAGTATCTATGTCAGGTATTACACAGCGCGTGACTGTAAGTCCCCTTTCACACAGGGAAACCAGTTGCTGGAGATTTTTTTGACGTTTTCCTTTAATTGCCTTGTAGCTTTCACACGAGGATACTGACACCAGGAAACTGAGAAGATTATGTTGGGCTGATTGAATGCAAAGCAAAACGTCAAAAAAAATCTCTTCAAATCGTTGACCTGGGAGATTTGTTTCATTCCCCTTACATCTTGCCCTTCTCGCCGTCACACTCCCAGTTGCCGGCAACTCAGTTTCCTTGTGTGAAAGGGGTCTAACGAGCAAGCTTGGTTAATTTTCTATTGAACTTATATTCGGTAACGCGCGTGTTATTACACGAAGCCTTTATCTCATTTTCAGTACTGCGCGTTTATTTGACAGCTATCTTTCATTTTACCCTTTTTGCCCGGTGCAGATATGAAACAAATAATAATTTTCAAAGAAAAATGGAAGGCAAAATTATTTATATAGGTATTCCGGATGACAAAGACAAGGATTTTAGAGAATGTTCATTTGGTAATTTAAAATAAGCTTAGAGTTTTTTTCTTTGCTAAATTCGTCAGCCATTCTGATTGGTGTTCTTTCATCTACAGCGAAAATTAAATTAAGCAAATTCGAGAAATTGTTTGAAAACGGGTGGAATATTTTTTGTTTAAATTAAGTTTTTGAATTTGTATTGTTTAATGTTTGAAATTTTCATATCAAATTCTGTTAACGAACAAAATTTAGAAAAATTGTATTTAAGCAATTAGGTAAGAAACGACCTTTAAAAAATATTTAATATAATACTTCATAAGAGCAAGTATGTGCGATTCAGTTGTGTATTTTATTGATCAATAAGTAGCGAACGTTAATAAATTATAGCGCAAGCATTTGGTGTTAGTATAACATTGGTTTATTCTGAATAAAAAAATTGGAGGGGAAAATACAAACGGGAAGAACATTCCACGTTCGTGCAGTACGGCTAAAATAAGAATCTCCGTACACCGAACTTAACAGTTCTTCCGAAGTAGGGTTCAAGGATAAATTCATTTGCACTTTCAAAAATACGAGTATTACGGTTAAAATGTTTTAACTTATCATGTTTAATGTTGCCTTTTGAATTATGTCCAAAAGACTCAAGTGAATTTTTGGAGCACCAGCCTAAATTTTTCAGTTATACTCAAGAATTTGTAAATTGAAGTCAGATGGTAAGAGGGGAGACAAATTTCTTGCATCTTCAAGGAAAACCTAAATACTTAACATAACAGCATTTTTGGCAACATTGAATTCGTATAGTAATTACAAAAAAAGTAATACAGGATTTTTGATAGCCCATTGGAAATTGTTGTCAAGATCATAATTTAATGGCTAAACATAAAAAGGTTTTAAGTTAAAACAGTGGATTGGTGTCAAAATTCTGCCGGGATCAAAATTCTTTTAACAAAATTCTGCTCATCAAAATTCTGCGCGCGCTTTTCAACATTTTTCAGCCCTTTGTTTTCTTTATTATTTGCAGAGTTTTGATAAGCAGGTCATACTCTTACTTTCTTAAAAGTTTAAAAAAACATATTTTTTTTGTCAGTCGGTTTTTGTCTTTGAAAGAAAAAAAGAAAAAGTGTTTCGAAAAACAAACAAAGAAAAATAATTATAAAAAAGAGAACCCATCTAAGTCACATTGGATATCTTAGGTTCTTAGGCGCATTTCAAAAAAAAAATTTCTCTTTGTTTTTTGCTTGGTTGCTTTTTTTCTGTAATTTTTTTCATACTTAAGTTTACCTAATGGATTGTTTTGTTTTATTTTTGTTTCTCGTTTGCTGTGTAAATAAAAAAAGTTAATTAAAAAAAAATAGGCAGAATTTCTTTCTTTTTTGTTGACGGACCGAATTTTGAGAAGCAGAATTTTGAAAAGCAGAAAAAATGAAAAAAAGCAGAATTTTGAAAACCAGTATTTTGAAGCGAGAATTTTGATGAAAATTTATGAAATGAAAATTTAAAAATACAAAGAGCGAGCAAAAGTATTGTCATAATGTAAATTGGCCATAATTTTTGATACTTAATATGTAGTAGCTAAATTTAGAGAGAATATGTTCACAGCAAGAAATGGAGCCATACCTGAAGAATTGATTTTTACTTGGGATATAGGACTATAGGGCAAGTTTTGCATCTGGAAAAAAAAATCGAACTCGAGATCTTAATCAAAGTTGACATTACGATGATAGAGAACAAAAAAAGTGGGTCCCTCAATTCCGTATGTCTGTCTGTACAGCTCTTTACAGCCTAAACGACTGAAGCGATTTTCTTCAAACTTGGTTCTTAAGCGTTTTAGGTGATTGTTTTTGAATCGTTGTTTTAGCCCCAAAAAAACGGTACTTGCCATACAAATTTTTCTACCATCTTAATTATCTCGAAAACAGGCTAACGATTTTGATAAAAATTGGTGTGTGAATTCTTTTAACTATAGTCTACATTTTGGCCAAACATTTTTTTTTAATATTTTGTTATTAACGGTACCTGGCATACAACCATCTTATTGATTTTCGAGTTTCTCATAAACGGCTCAACGGATTTGGATCAACATTTTTATGGACGGGCTCCTTCAAATTCTAAATAATACTTCATTTAAAAATTTTCCAAAAATAGTTTTTTTTTGGATTTTTGAAAAAAAAATGTTTTTTTTTTTTTTGAAAATTCAATATTTTGAAAACGAGTGGACTATTTTTTTGAAATTTTGTTTTTAAATTTATATTATTAAATACTTAAAATGTTCATACTAATTTTTTTTAGTTCTAATAAATATTGAACAACTTTTAATTAAAATGTGGAAAGCACCAATTTAAGATAGGTACACATATTTTTTTTAAACAAAACTCTTAGAGCCGTTTCTAAGAAAAAACAAGTATTCTGAACAGTTTTTTCTACATTTATATGGTAGGTACGGTTTGTTTAATTTTAATTAATTAATTTTTAATAATTAAATTTATTTAATATAATTAAAATAATTAATTTTAGAAACATGGTTTTTCCATTATAGGAAATGTCAAGAAACTACTAAGTAGGTACTAAGTTTCAAAGAAATTAATTAAATCGTTTTAGAAATATTGCTTTTAAAAAAATGTTTTCGAAAATGTTTGCTAAAAGTACTGTTTAAGAAAGTTCTTTATAAATAAATCCAAAAAAATTAATGAATGAATTATTCCAGAAAATCGATAACCAAACAAAATGGTTTTCCAAAAGTAACAATTATTTGGCAAGAAAAATTATGAAAACTGATCTTTTCCATTTGCTAAATGGTTTTTGTTATAAAAATTGTTCGAGCCGTTTTTTGAAAAAAATAATTTAACATTTCTGACTAAAAATATATATTGCGATTATCGTTATTTTTACTCATAAAAAATGTCGAAAAAAAAGGTTGGGAATGTTTATGAAATTGAAAGGAAATCTATCATCGCTGTAGCAAGTTTGATCAAAATAGCCAGTCAAATTTGTCAACGAACCAAAAACTCGGCATACGGTTCTATATATAACGCAAGTAAGAAAGTAAGACTTTTAATATGCGTTAACTGTGAAACACAATTATTCAACTTTTTTTTGTGAATTTTAAATGGTTCAACTCATTTTAGAAAAATATTTAGGTAGATATGCATTTTTGATTACATAGGTACTTACTCATAAATGCGAATGCACTTAGTCAACCATCACCTAAGCACCATCTTAATTTATCACACCTCACTCTCCATATAAAATAATTTGAATCTCATTGAGACTTTATAACTTAAAGGAAACCACATAAACCACACTGAGGTAAAAAAAAATAACACAACAAAATTAATATGCAAAAAAACACATTACAATGATTCAATCATAGAAATGGAAATCGCATTTTTCTTTCATATTCATTTTTATTTCTGTTTTTTATGTCAGCAATCTTTAACGACTATTAAACTGTCCTCCCATCTGATGGTACTTTCTCTATCACTCACTGAAAAAAATATACAAAAACAAAAAGATTCCCACCATCAGCTACCCACCAAAAAAAATAAGATACTCCATCTGTCAAATGTTGATGGAAAATTATCTATCCTCTTATCATTGGTCATCAGTAGATGCTGTCGATGGTGACCCAGCACTTAAGTAATATTATATAGCTTCCAGCAGGTTTATCTTTCCCCAAGCCAAGGACAGGTCAAACGATGCCGACAAAAAGGTCAAACTGATGAGGGTTAGCCAAAGTCGCATATTAATCCGTTACAGATATCCCTTAAACCCCGATGGACTATCGATATATTTCTATTCGATTCTCTCCGACTTACCATAATAGAGCTGGGAAAATCCACAAAAAAAGGTTTACGATGTTATATCCTCAACAGGTACCTATTACCGATGCCAATGGAGAGATGACTTATAGATAGATTTATACAGTTTTTTCCAGGAATATCCGAGTTTTTTTTTTTTGTTTTGTTGTGTTGTTTAATTTCGATGAAGAATTAAGATATTTCAAAGGACCGAACTTAGGGTGTATAAAGGTCGATGAAGGACATGATTTTGTTTATCACTTCCACAGAACTATCTCACACTACACATACATATATTGATAGGGTTTGAACTATTTTTTTTTTTTGTTACTATTGAATGTATAATTGATTCAAAAATATCTTCGTTAGGAATTATAGAAATTTTAGCATTCAGGTGATTTTTTTTTAACTTTCGCACTAAAATATAATTCAAATTCGTAAATCTAAACAACCGACAAACAGGTACGACAAACTAAACGGTTACGACGACGACGACAACGTGAAGTTCGCATTGAAATCCGACATAGGTCTAGTGCGATGAAAGTAAAGACGGTGAATGCCTGGCAAACCGATCGCTCTGGAAATGGAACTAAAACTGAAAAAGGTAACACAAAACAACATTTACCAAATGTATCTAAATATCTGTGTATCTACCAACAGCCAGCAGTCAACATGCAACATTTCTTTTAATGCGCAACATTTTTGTGGTAAAGAAGAAGAGAAATTATTGTGTGATCGAGGTGACTCTTGGCTCATGCCATTGACATAATAATTTTAAAGCGTATCTTTAAGATACAAGCCGTGGATTATGTGTGTACATGTATGACTGAGTCTACTGGGATTGTAAGTAAATTATCTCAAGCTAGACCCAGAGGTCCCGTAATTTTGATTGTACTTCTTTCTATTTGACATTTCATAATAATTATTTACAAGTTGAGCAGTCAGCACTTCTCATATGGTTTCGGAACTTGATTTATTTCAAGGCTAAAATCCTAGGCACAATTTGTATGTTTGTAAGATAAGTAAGTTATATGTTGATACCGTTATTGAAAATCCATTTGCAACATTTAAGAGAATAAATATAAGATATTCTAGTAAAGTTTTTTTTTTATAAATAAAATTTTGGACTCCAGGATCTTAGTAATTATTATGTGGGATATTCCAGAAATACATTCTATCATCTTAAAAGTCAGGTTTTAATCAACTAGTTTCAATTATTGATCAACCACATTTTAATCAATGGATGTCACTTGACTTAGGTTGTCACTTGAAATTCTTATCATTTCATTTGCGTGATATCCGAAAACATAACTGTCAGTAAATTTGGCGTGGCTGGGATAGTTTTAAATGGAGAGTCGATCAAAAATTAGTCACCGTAAAAAGTAATTTTGAAATGAAAATACCTGCAATTACATCGTGAACCTATTGCAGATTATGCCACGTCACTTATGTAAAACTAAGAAAATTCAAGCCTATTTTGAAAACTAAAAATAATTTCAAAATATATATCTTAAACAATTTCTAACTAACCTAAGATTGTTATAAGCAATTTTTTTACTTTTCACTTTATTCCCTGCTCTTAATTTGATTTTGTTCTCATTAGATTGACAACAATAGCACATAAATTCACAATCTGCTTGATGGCTGAAGACTATATTTTCCAGAAAAAAAACGGAACACCTTTGATAAATAAACTTAGCCCAGCAACACATTGATATAAGGACAAGATTCACCAAATAAGTCGGAAAAAAATAGGATTTTTTTTCGAATTATTATAATTGTCGTATCACGTTGTTGTGCACGATGAACTTCGAAACGATCTAACCGATTTTCATTAATGTTTTGGTTAATGTTTTATTGCTGGCGTGCCTAAGATAAGATAGTTTTTAATACTTAAAATTAACGATATTTGCCATACAATTGTTTCTGCCATCTTGATAGTTTCGAAAACTGCTCTAACGATTTTGATAAAAAGAAAAGTGTATGCACCATTTTACCTCCCATAAAACAATTTTTTTTGATTTTCGACTTTCTCATAAACGGCTGACTGATTTCGCTTAATTTTTTTATATAAGAGGTCCTTCGAAATTTAAATAATACTGCATACCAACATTTTTAAAAAATATTTTTTAATTTTAAATTTTAATTTAATTTTTTGAAAAAAAAAATAATTTTGAATTTCATTTTTAAGTTTATATTATTAAATGCTTAAAACTGACGCACGTAAGTAGTTACGTGCGATCCAGTCATTTTTACTGAATTTTTTATGTACAAAAATTCTTTAATTTTTTTCTAAAAAAAAATTGATGTGACAATTTTAAACATTTAAACGAAATTTAAAAAAAAATCAGTAACACGTTTTCGAAATATTGAATTTTCAAAAAAAAAATATTTTTCTTTTCATAAATGCAAAAAAATATTTTTCAAAAATTTTAGTATGTAGTATTATTTATATTTCAAAGGACCTCCTACATAAAAATTTTGATCGAAATCCGTCTATCCGTTTATGCGAAAGTTGAAAATCAAAAAATGTTGTATGGGAGTTACCGTTAATGACAAAATATGTAGAAACAAATCTTTGACCTAAATGTATACTATACCTAAAGTATTGCACACACTTCCGTTGTCGAAATAATCAAGATGTTAAAACATAATTCTATGGCAAGTACCGTTATTTTTAAGTATTAAGTAATAAACACTATCTTATACACGCCAGCTAAATAAACATTTTAAAAAAAAACTGAATATCGGTTAGATAGTTTCGGAGTTCATCGTGTACAATAACGTGATAATGTGTAAGTTCTCTTATTTGCTTTTATACAAAATAGTCATACTTTTGGTGATTGTGGACCGAATTTCATGAAACTTTACAAATTGCAATTTGAGAAAACTTACTACGCATAAAAAATTTTCTCATTATAATACGGGAGGCCACCGTCGGATTACCTACCTCATTAGGACATAGGATAAGACTATATTCAGTCGATAGTATTTGTAAAGACATTTTTAAGCCCACTGGTCAGGCAAACTTTTTCATGGAAGTTTAGTTGGGAAACGACCACTTCCGGTACCGTTTTTTTTGAAGAGTAACTACTTCATTGGGAAATTGATGATCTTGGTAACAAAAGAAACGTTAGTTTATCTTCTTTTCAAATCCAGTGGTCGGGCAAACTTTTTTAGGGAATAACCCTCCCCCCCAACCAATTTTAGGAAAAATAACACAAAAGAATTTCTTTTATTTTTTTTACTTCAAAGTTCTAAAAAATTATTGGAAATGCATAATATTGCTATAAAACAATACCAGAATAGTCAATTTGACAAATCTAATGACTTTTTCAAGTGATGAATCTCTTCTTCGTTCGATTAGTAATTCATTTTTGAACCGCTCAATAGGAGTCGTATTGGACGGTTTCAAGCCTGTTATTCATAAAATAAATGCTGGTGTGCCCCAGGGCTCCATTCTGTCTCCGACTCTCTTTCTCATTTTCATTAATAATCTTTTGTCTAAAACTTCTAATCCATTATACAGTTTTGCTGACGACAGCACCCTCAGATTTTCATATTCGTTTTTAGATTCACACCCATGTCCTTCGGATGTGGAACTTGAACGGCAGCGTATGATACGCTCATTAAATTCTGATCTATACAGCATTGTCCGATGGGAACTAAACCGCGTAGAATTTAATGCTTCGAAAACCCAATGCTGTCTTCTGTCGTTAAAGCTGGAACCTCCCCCAATGCCGTTGTCCATGATCGGCGCTTGTATCGAGAAAACCGAACATCTTTCAGTTCTGGGTATGTGCATCACCGTTCACCTTTAATGGAATTACCACATATTCGACGTCGCCAAAAACGATGCAAGCCTTTGGGTTTTCTGAGACGATACAAGAAATATTTCTCCCCTTCTGATCTTGCTGTAATCTTTAAAGCCTATATTCGTCCAAAGCTTGAGTACAACTGTCACATCTGGGCAGGTGCTCCCATAACTCACTTAAGTCTTCCGGGCAGAATCCAAAAAAGAGCTTTAAAAATGATAGGTGATGAAACAATAACGGAAACAATTGCACCTCTCGAACACCGTCGGAATGTTTCATGCCTTTCATTATTTTATCGATAGTGTTCTAGTGAAATAGCCAGTTGCATTCCTCCCCTTAAGCAATTCAACCGCAACACTCGCGCTTCTAGGAATGCTCATCAGTTTACCCTTGAGCCCAACTTCGGACGTATTGTCAAGTAAAGAGATTCCTTCTGAGACGATACAAGAAATATTTCTCCCCTTCTGATCTTGCTGTAATCTTTAAAGCCTATATTCGTCCAAAGCTTGAGTACAACTGTCACATCTGGGCAGGTGCTCCCATAACTCACTTAAGTCTTCTGGGCAGAATCCAAAAAAGAGCTTTAAAAATGATAGGTGATGAAACAATAACGGAAACAATTGCACCTCTCGAACACCGTCGGAATGTTTCATGCCTTTCATTATTTTATCGATAGTGTTCTAGTGAAATAGCCAGTTGCATTCCTCCCCTTAAGCAATTCAACCGCAACACTCGCGCTTCTAGGAATGCTCATCAGTTTACCCTTGAGCCCAACTTCGGACGTATTGTCAAGTAAAGAGATTCCTTCTTTAGCCAAATGAAATCAACAATACCTTTTAAAAGGCTACAATTACCTATAGGTTTGGCCTGCGGGATGACGATAGAAGAGTCGTAAGAACATACAATGAAAATTTGTGGCTTGGACTTCGACACTGAACAGTTTTCCAAAAAATCGAAAAACAAAAAATTGGTTTTACTGGACGTACCGAAAATTCTGATGTTTTTCCCAAAAAAAAGTTACCACTTGCTTGATATATTTATGCTATAATATCGTACCTATGTATATGCATATCGCAAGTAAAAGCACACTTCAACCTAGTTGTGCCGATTGCCATGTTAAGAACAGTATTAAACTCTTAGTTAGAAAAATTTACCTTTTACTTTAGGTCCTAGAGCCTATTTACCTTAGTTACTTGATTTGATGGCTTATATAATTCTTAGTCAACCTACATCTCTGATCTGTTCAGTAAGCAGAGTGCTTCAGAGTGGCTGAGTTCATGATAGACTTCAAATCAAGAATCAAATGTGTCTTTTATTTCCTCTAGAAGTACTGTTACACCAATCGAACACTTTTTAAAGCATTCAGAATACTTTCGAAGATCCAATCGAAAACGACATACATAAATCAAATCAGTCAGATTAGACAACCATATTCATCTAAAAAAAATACGAAAATTTAGCACACTGAGAATTGTTTTAAATATTTCTGTAACTTCGATTTTTGCTAAATTCTATGTATGTATTTTAATTATTTGAAGGCACTCACATTAAGGCCCGTTTGCTGATAGGAGTCATAAATATTTATGTCCAACTTAAAACGCTTATGGGCTACTTTTTTCTCTGCGTAAACTATCACATAAGTCATTAAGTTGTGTATCGGCAAACGGGCCTTAGTAATACATTCTAGATGAAATTATTACGGAATAACTTTCAGGCTTTAAGTATTTAAAGGAAAAGGAACCAACTACTAAATTCCTATTTCCCCGAACAGTTTATTTAAAATAAAATGCAACTTCCAAACAAATATTTATCTATTTAATTAATTTTATTTATTTTCTGCAAGAAACGTTAACTATTTATTTTACCGGCTCATAAAACTGCAACAATTCTTTCACCAACAAACACAACCGTCGAAACAACTAATCCACTTGTCAAGCAAATCCAAGCGAATCTCAAATGATAAACTCGCAGTGGATATGGAAGCTTGGGCCCCGGCGACACAGTTCCAATCTTCAATAATCCATTTGACCTTACCTGGCCAACAGCATCGTCAAGCCATTTTTGCAATAACCCACTTTGAAAAATTTCTACAATACGACCATTGAGAATTTCTGTAAATGGCGAATTTTCAGCCATCAGAAATCCCAAAAAGTAATTCCCCAAATTATCTTCAATCATTCGAAACAATGACCTCTCTGCAAATCGCTTTTGGAATTCCAAATAGAACTCAGCCTTATCAGCTCCCATGGCATACGCAAAGCTGGTATTTATCATTGAATTTCTTTCTCGAAACATAACTTCACTTTCGACCAGAGTCACAATTTTTCCAAAATCCTTCGGATGAAGTTCGGGGTCTTCGATGGCCTTCCACTCATAGTCAATCATCATCACACCGAATGTATTATCAACTAAGTCCTCAATTGTATTGAACTGTTTGATTTGAATGTAAACTGTTAGAAATGATGTCAGCATCACTGTGTAGAGATTTCCTAGAATAAATGCCAGAACTATAACCTGACCGTAAAATCGAAAGTCCCTCTTGATTTGGATTTCCGGTGGAAGATTAAGAATGGTTAAGTAAATTTTACTAAAATATTTCCAGACACTTTCGACAGGTTTGTTTGTCAAATGGTCCTTCAGAATATTCATCACCACAATATAGACTATCGTAAGACCAATGGACAACCAAACTGCTGGAAAAAACGGACGCACAAAATATTGATTGGGATTCAGGTAACCTTTAATTGGTGCGATAATGTTCCAGTTCATTAGACAAATTGGATAACTTATTGCGAGTCCTTTAACAGGCTTATATGCATTCATGCTGACATCTATTTCGTTGTTTTTTGTTGCTTCTGTAACGGCTACCATGAAACGGCTTTTAATACCTTTTATATTTATCTCTGCAAAAGTTGCATTGTGCTTCTCCAAGAAACTAACAAATAACTGGCCAACATAGCCTCCAATCTTACGATTTCCTCTAGCATCCGTGAACCAAAAAACCCTCGGCAAGTCGGGACTTATGACTGTTCGAAACATGTAACCGTTAAGATCTTTCAATGAATTCGCAAGCGGTTCTGTTTTTGTTAAGCGCCTTATTGGATCATTTGCATATTGAAAGTAGGCATACGTCCTTCCTTGGACAAAGCCAAATATTCTTGTGAAGTTTCTCATTCTTAGATACAACATGCACTGGTAAAGATTTTCAAAACTCTCAGCAGTTACAACTACAAATTTTCGCACTCTTATGGACAGTATAGTTTGTTGCACAGCTTCATAGTTATTTTTATCAGTAGCTTGCACTACTAAAATGGCGTTCCATCTACACTTTTCTTTATTGACAATTTTCTGTAGTGAATTGTCAAAAATGACCACAGAAATATCAGTGCTCTTTCTCATAAAATAGCGCAAGAAATTATTATCAAGTCCTACAAAAATAATTGTTGACGAATCGGATGCGTTGTGTATCCGATGGATGAGTTCGGTTAATTCTAAATATTTGTTACAGCTAATGAAACTTGCGTGCAGAACTAAAACAGTTACAAGATTCACTGGAGACATGTCGTCGACTACGAGTTTCGATAATGGAAACAATACTCCATGTGAAAGCAAAGGTGTTCAAATAGTTCAGCTATTGTTTGTGAAAAACAAATAAAGTTTTGTTTTGTCATAACCTGTCTGTTGGAACATTGATGGACACTTGAACATATAGACCTTAAGTATAATAGGTATTCTCTGGCTTCCATACTAACGCAAACTGTGTATACTGCCATCAATTAAGTAAGAGAGGTAGTCTAAGGTAAATCGATGTTATTAATTAGTCAGCACAAAAATTATCAAAACATCTAATAATTGTTCGTAAACACTGGAAACTGATTTCACTGTTCATAAATATGTACGCCATTTTTTACTTCCATGACATTTAAATTACTGTAAGAAATATTTCACGAAGGTCTTATTTATAAATAAATGCTTTTCCTACATATACAACTCGATAAGTTGTTAATCTTTCGTCAATATAGGTTTGTATTTCCTTTTCCCGGTTAATAATTTGTATTTCTTGTACAATATGTTAAACCAAAAGAAAACTAAGGCAATTTGATAAGGACATCTAAGACAATATGTAAGGATAACTAAGTTAGACGTCATGACATTATTGTCGCTTTTAAGACTCACTTACAGATATCATACGTTTACCCGTAAAATGATAATTCATTCCTTGAAACATGCATTCGACAATTCATTATACTAAGAATCAAGGCAATATTAATTACTTTGGCTTTAAACCTGCACAGGATAACTAAACTAGACTACATTTCATTTTTTTTTTTTTTTTGTTATTTAGAGTTTGAAACAAATTTTTAAATATTTACAAAAATTAAGATTGCTAAAATTAAATAGTGGATTTCTGGTTAAATTTTAAACAATTAGTTCGATATCTGGAAAAACATTCTAGAATATTTATTTTTTGATTTTGCGAAGTACAAAAAAATAATTTTTTTTATTAAATTATAGATTTTTTCTTGTTACCTATTGGGGCGATTTAGGTAAACATTTCTACATGTTTTAAATTATTTATTTTTCTTTTTTGCATATAATACATCTCAGCCATATGCCAGGGTTAAAGTCTTACAATTATAGGTCATTAGAGAAGATCTTACAATGTTTACTTCAAAGTCATTTAAAGTTTTATTAAGTCAAAGTTGAAAGGCTTCACCTCACCTCACATCATTCAAGGTAAAATACATAATATGATTGTGTGCCATCAGATGTTTGTTATTGTCATTAAATACATATTTATGTCGCTGAATGAAGAGAGCATCATATGCAAGGTATGGGAGTTTAATTTTTGGTGAAAAGCCAAGGCTTAAATTTAAAAAGTGATTTCCCAAGAAGCAAACTTAAGTGTTCAATTTATAAAAAAATTAATAATTTTTTTAATTTAATAAATATCTAAAACACTTAACACTTTTAGGAAGTTTCTATTAAATAGCCTTGAAGGTACTCAATTCTGTTGGTGTTTTCTGTATAAAACGTATGTAAGATTAAACCAAAAAAATTTTTGTCAAGTCAAATTGGAATAAAGGAGTGCGGTTATAATGTGAGGTCAGGCATCCAAAAACTTTGGTTTTCAAATAAAGCAAGTCATTTTACTAGAAACCTCATTTCTTTGACATACATTTTTAATTGCAAAGATAACCACACTCCCTTTGCAACTCTTGTCTTATGACATACATCTTTTGCACACCTCAAAATGAAAATTTGCGTAAATACTTCTTCTGTAATTAAGTTTTACATTTTGTTCTTTTTCAGGAAGCATTCAATTGAATGTTCACTTAACGTTCCATAGGAATGAAGAACAATTGATTTTTCATTATATATTCATTTTATTGAACAAAATCTGAATATGCTCAAAAATTCTGCCAATTACTTACTTGCGAGGACCAAGTGGAATGATTTGTGAGAAATGTTTTTACCAAATTTGTTTACCAATTATCGGGAATCGATATTTCTTCAACATTAATAATAATGCATAAATGTGGATGTCATCAAGTAATCCTTAAAAGGGGTAAGTGCGTCATAATATATGAATGAGAAATTATGACTCATAATTTGTTTACTAAAATGTAGTTCATTATGTGGACTTTGGGTAATTTTTAAAAAGTGATTCTTATCGGCTTTATTGGTCTTTATGATCATTAAATGAAAGCAATTTTCATTTTATTTTCCCAACGTTTCGACGGTGGTTGCCGTCTTCTTCAGGGGTGTCTTTATTTACAAAATACAAAATTAAAAAAAGATATAATGTTTGAACATATATATACAAGTAAACGAACAAAATATGACGAACGAACTTGGTGTTTTTGACGAAGTATCATATTCCTTATAACTTCTGTCGGAAAGCTGTTGTCTAGGAGTATTTGCGTAACATATTCTTCGTTAGCGGAGTGGAATTTTCGGTCACTCAACGGAAAGACTTTGTTTATTAAGTTCGATGCAGTGTTTATACGAATGTGCTTGGCTTGCTTAGATCGGAAATTGACAAGTCTCCCAGATGCCATATCTTTCTGGTACCAGTCGAAAGAAAGTCGGTCATTTTCGCGATAAACCTTAACGTTCAAGAACGTTATCAATCTGTTTATTTCCCTCTCTACCGTGAATTGTAATTTTTCATTAAATTGGTTAAGGCATCATAAGACATTATCAATTTCTTCTCTATCCACAATCGCAAAGATTGTAGCTTAGCTTAAAACATTCCTCGAGTAGAAAATCTAAAACCAAGTCCGCAATCGTCGGTGAAAGTGGGCTTCCCATTGGCATTCCGTGTACTTGTTTGTACAAATTGTTCTTAAATTGCAGGCAGTTGTTATCTTTTAAAATAAAATGTAGTTCTAAAATAAATTAACAAAAATGAATGTCCTTTTTTTAAGGTTTTCGAAAACAGGAAGAGAGAAATAACAAAAAGTTAAATTTGTTTTCCATATATAAATGTTGATTTTAACAAAAGTTTTCTCATAAAAACAGATGTTCTGCAGCAAGTAGAGGGGTATGTTCGTAGAGTGAATGCTGGAAAAAATGTTAGCGTTTATTATTTAAGTATTTTATGAACTTTGTTTTCTCTTTTTCTATATTATCTTTTAGCAACACCCATTACAAGAAACGCTTTATTAGAACAAGGCTTAGCCGAGCTTTATTAATGGGGGTGGCCGTGGCATAATAGTTGTGTACTTGCCTGTCAACCTCGTGGTCGCAGGTTAAATTCCTGCCGTTGTCCATGTCTTCTTTAATTCCATTAAAAACCAATTCTAAAAATTGTCATCAAATGAGTTGCTGATTTACTCAGTACATGCTGTTCAGGCATAACACTAATAACATGAGATTGAGTAAACTGGTATAGTCATGAAATATGACTACGAAATAAATACAAATAATGCGAATTATAAGCGACATAAATAAATAAGACACGGTAATTTTCTCCGCATTAGTTCAGCCACCACCACTGGAGATAAATCTGAGACAACAACCAGCTCTAGCCTCCGAACATCGCGCCACACATCTTTCCTATCTTTCTCTTTCTCTTCTTTCACCGGATGCTCGCGCTGCGTTAAAAACATATAAAGGGTATTCATAATCCCTTGAGCGCGTCATATACGATATCTTTTTCCATTATTCTACATCTGTCATCCCATAAGATCTGGTCTTTTGACAGCTGTCACTTGATTTATACTCATTTTGGTTTGCCATTTCAAGAACTGAAGCCGAACGACCATCAAGCATGTCAGACCTTCGGTGAATGGTGAATGGTGAATGAATTTATTGAAAGAAACTTTTAGTGAATGGATTATGGGCCTGAGGCGCTGCCTCCAAAATAGTTCCGTTTACCACCGATGGCCTATTTTTTGTGGGGTTATATGAAGTCGCTTGTCTAGACAGACAATGTGCCCGAAATCATTTTTAAAACATAATTAGATACCCTTATCTTTAAAATAAAACTAAATGCTTGGTCATAACATTAAATTATTTGCGTTTTATTTCTTCTTGAAAACCACCCGTCTAAAAAACACCCGTTATATGCATATATACATTTTGTTAACGTATAAAATGCAATAAAAATATCTATCTACATTTTTTCTTAATAGCTAATGTTACAAGCCGGCTTTGGGGACAAAAGGTACTCTTAGGGTGCTTGCCACTTCCTCGCAGGAAAAAAAATTTGTTTTTGTTTAATAATTTTTCAATGGCAACACCTGCTACTATTCACCAAGGTTAGTACTTTCACAAAATGATAACAAATTTACTATAAAGTAAATACACCGCAAGCTTATGCCACTGGAGCTTACCTACGTTTATTACTAAAGCACCACCGACTTACTCTTCTATATGATTGATTGATTAATTTTACGGATAGATTTATTGCGAATGGTATCAGCTTTGCTCATCACAATCCTTTGAATTTTAAATTCCTAGAGCTTCCATCAAGTTAAAACACTTAAAAATATGCAAATCCATTAAATTATATATTTTATTCAAAAAGCAATTAGTTTTCTAATTTTTCTTGTTGCTTACGAAGTACAAACAAAGTTTTCAACAATAAAAACTAGTGAGGCAAAAGTCAATCCAATACCTAAGCAAACCCATGCAAAAGTTAAATGAAACACTGACAACGGATATGGTGGTTGCAAGCTATTAGGTTTCGTTTCCAAGACCAACAACTTGTATTTTTTAATAGACGCTATTCCATCTCGCATCCATTTCTCCATCAGTCCTGTTCCTGAAATCTGAATTATAAAATCATTTAAAATCGCACTAAAATGAGAATGTTCCATCAGTATAAATCCTAGATAGTAGTCTTTCAGGCTTTCATAGATTATATGATACTTTGGATATTGCTGAAGGCCAATGAAAAAATTGGCCTTATCATGACCTAATGCGTAGGCAAAGTTCAAATTCTTCATTGAATTTCGTTCATTAATAAGGACATCATAATCAACTAGGACGATTATCTTTGCAAGATCCTGTTGGTGTACGGATACGCACACAAGCTTCCATTCATAGTCCACCATCAACACTGGCACTTGATTGTCAATAAGGTCGCGAATGGTTTTGTGTTGTTTGACATTAATGTAGACCGTTAGAAATGACGTCAGATAAACCAAATAAAAGTTGACTAGAATAAACGCAAGTAGAAGGACCTGACTGTGGAATCGATATGCTCTGATAATTGGCCTCTCCGTTGGCAACGCAATTATCGTAAGAAAAATTTGGCTAAAGCTCCCCCACACTCTGACAGGCTTTTGGCACAGTTTGTCTTTTACCATATCGATGCCTATAATATAGACTGTGCATAATCCAATACTGATCCAAACCGTGCAAGAAAACGGCCTCAAAAAATACTGATTGGGATTCAGTTGGCCTATAATTGGAGCAACTATGAACCAGCTCATCATTCTCAAAGGATAACTCAGCTTAATTCCTGTGAAGTCATGATAGGCATTTATACTTATATCAATTTCATTGTTGATGGTTGCATTAATGACTGCTATCATAAAATGTTTGTCCAAATCCTTTATGTGAGTTGCGATGCGGAAAGTAGCATTGTGTTTGTGCAGAAATTCTTTGAACAGCTTTCCCACATATCCTCCGATCTGATATTGCCCATGTGTATTGTTGAACAAAAACACTCTAGGGAGGTCTTCTTTGGCAACCGTTCGAAAGCTGTATCTATTCAAGTTGCTAAGGGCATTGGGAATCGGTGTTGTGAAATTTAATTCCTCAATTTTAATATCAGCATAGGGAAGGTAGGCATAAGCAGCACCTCTAACACATCCAAAGAGCCTTGTAAACTTTTTGTTATTGAAAAAATATGAAAAATTTTCCTCGAGACTTTTCAAATCATTTGCATTTATTATGACGAATTTCCGAAGATGAAGTTTTTCGATTGAAATATTCAATACATCATTTTTTCGAATAGGATTTTGAACAACTAAAATGGTGTTGCTGAAAAACCGATTGTCATCGCTACTGGTGAGTTGGGACGGTGAAGTAAAAAATGCCACGGGAATATCAGTTCTCTTCTTAATGAAAGAACTCACGACTACATTTTCAATTCCAAAAAAAAGCACTGAAGCCGAATCACTTTCTATGTGTATTTTTTCAATAAGTTCAGTCAGTTCGATATGTTTACTGAAAACTTTGTCCATTGTAACGAAAAATAAAATATATGCTAGGATTGTTATTATTATTAGGCGACTCATTTCTCAAAAGACCAACTTGAATCAGAGAAATATTAATTAGAACTAAAATTTACCCAAAAACCAAATACATATTAGAACACTGATTCCATTCAAATCATGTAGGGGACATTTAAAATGTATGAACTGTTTCCACATATGAAAAAACATAAAAATAAAACAATGATATTTAGGGGTTAATTTCTTTTGTTTAGTATTCATGGACAGAAACTAATAATATCAACACGTCATGAGTGACAACCCCATTGATATCTTAAATAACTATGTTGGAAGTTTGCTAGCGATATATTTTTGAGGTGAAATTATTTAGATGGGGTTATTAAAATGTAACTTCCTTTGATGAATGCTCCCTTGTCATTCTATTGAATATCGAACTACGTTTATGCCCTGTCGAATATTGTTTGAATGTTCTTTGTTACCAATCTGGTCTGAGAACGTTTGGATCGACCAAACACCTTAACTTTAAAGGAATTAGAATTAAAAGAACAAAGAATATCGATTTTTAAATTTTAACAGACGGGGTGGCCGTGGCGCGATAGTTGTGTGCTCGCCTGTCAACCTATTGGTTGCAGGTGCTATTCCTGCCGTTGTCTATGTCTTCTTATATTCCATTAAATACCAAATCTCAAAATTGTCATAAAATGAGTCGCTGAGTACTCATTACATGCTGTTCAGGCATAACACTAAGAACATGTGATTGAGTAAACTAGTCTACCCATAAATATGACACAGAAATAAATAAAATAATGCGAATTATAAGAGACATAAACAAATTAGACACGGTAATTTTCTCCCCACTAGTTCAGCCGCCACCCGTGGAGATAAATCTGAGACAACAACCAGCTCTAGTCTCAGAACATCGCGCCACACATCTGTCATATCCTTCTTTCTCTTATTTCACCGGATGCTCGCGCTGTGTTAAAAACATATAAAGGGTATTCATAATCCCTTGAGCGCGTACTAAATTATATATATAAAAAAAACTTACTTAACGGTATGCATATAGCATCTATCTCCGAGGCCGAGGGCAAATTTCCAAACAAATTGAAATACAAACCTACCACGCTTTATTTTGTTACTTTGTCTGATATTTCAATAAGAACACTTTTGGATAGTTACTCTTCTTCGAATTTTATTTTGAAATTTCATCCCGTGAACAGTGCAACTTTTCACGATGGTTTTAAAGCATTAGCTTAAATTTGACAGTTCTCTCTTATTATTTTATTTTAGTATTAAAATGCAATTTTTAAGCATTTGCTTTGTAAGGGGCTTATGCGATGGCGAGAGTAGCCATAATTGCTCAGGTTAAAAAACTGCACATCTATCGCGATTTCTTCTTTGTACTTTTCGTTGTGGTACGAGTAAACTTTTCTAAATTAACAGAAGTAAAGAGTACTGAGACACGTTTGAACAAAGTTAGCATTCATATTATGGCAGTATGTGTGTTTTGGTGAGAATATAGCACAGTGAAGTAAAAAAAATTCAAAAAAACGATCCACACCAAATGTCTTTCTACTTGTTTAGGTATTTAAGGGTTGGTGCCTCTGCTTGTTGTTCGTTTGACATAAAGATTTGTTCGATTCTTGATCATTTCTAATCTATCAATTTTGGTTTAAGGCTAACTTCACACTTGTTTTTTAAAGTTAGATTAAAAAAATGTACCTAGTCTCAAAGTGGCTGATCACATTTGGCGTTAAATTATGAGGATTTCTTACCATCTTACATACGTAGAAAAGAGAAGAGCAGATTGCCTTTTTCTTTTTCACGCAAGTTATGTTACCATCCGGTCACATAACTGAACCCATATATATAACTCCAATTCTAAGATAAATTCCGAACTATCGCATTTCGCGATTCATCAAAATATAGCTTGTCTGGAGTTTGCTCCCACACAAACTATATTTTGCTGATGATACGAAATGACCATTCATTTCAATATTAATAAAGAGAGACATTTTTCAGTCTCAATCTACCAACCGAACAAAACAGTGTTTTTATTTCATTTATCCGAAAGATACAAAGTATCTAAGTGAAAGATACAAAGTATCTAAGTCGCATGTAAGATCGTAAAAAATCGTCATAGTTTAACTCTAGTATGGACAGGTACAAAGGGATTAAAAATGATAAACCTTGGAATTCCTTGTCGATGTTTGATGATTCGAACATAAAAAGGTTTAAGATGTACTTGCAACCGAAAAGAGCCCACAACAGAAATACGGATTAAAAATCGCTCCGGGGGATACATAATTACGAATTATAATTACCTACCCTTGATCGACAAATAATAACGAAAACAATTGATGTGATATACTTAATGAAATAACAAACAACCAAAAGGGAAATTTTAATGCTGCGATCTTAATTATCTAGAAAATGGCTTTAACGATTTTGATTAGAATTGGTCTGTATACTACTTTGGGTATGGTCTACATTTTGGCCAACATTTTTTTAAAATATTTTGTTATTAACTGTACCTGCCATACAACCATTTTATTGATTTTCTATTTTCTCATAAGCCGTTAAACGGATTTCGACGTAGTTTATTTATACAGGAGCTCCGTCAAATTCTAAATAATAATGCATTTAAAAATTTTCGAAAAATTGTTTTTTTGGATTTTTGTTTTGAAAATTCAATATTTCGAAAACGGGTGGATGAGTTTTTCTGAAATTTTGTTTTTGAATTAATATTAGATATTAAATAATTCAAATGAACATACCAATTTTTGTTTATAAAAAAATTTTAAGAATTTTTATATTTAAGAAAAAACGACTTTAAAAATACATTTAGCCGTTTCTATTAAGAATATCTTGCATGTAATGTAATGAAACATAGGAGCAAGTACGTGCGATCCAGTTGTGCATTTTATTTTTCTTGGAAAAATATGTTATTTTCCTAAACTATATAGCAGAACCATTTATTGGTTTGCGATTTTCTAGATAACTGTTCATTTGTTTTTTTTATGTTTTGTTTTTGAAATTTTTTATGGAGAAGCACCTACCAAGTTTAAGTAGTATGTACTTTGAACCAAAATGTTTCAAAAACTTTTTTTGAAACCACAATATTTCGGAAACAACTTAATCGGTTTCTTCAAGACTTTGTATTTAGTATTGCTTAGACATTTTCTAGAATATTCAAAAAATTCATTTTCGTAAAACAAAACCACGGTATTTCTCACATAAATGTTAAACACGGTTAAGAATTTTTTGTGTGTATGTCATTTTTTAAAACAAAAAAATATATTTTTTGTTGCGTTCTAATTAACGGTACTCAGTATAGAACAAATTTTTATATTTTCGAATTTCTCATTATTGGATGAAACTTAAAAGTTTAAATAATATTGCATAGCAATTTTTTTAAAGAAATTATTTTCGATGTAAAAATAATGTCAATGTTTATCTACATGGAAGTTGTTAGTGACAAAAGTAATTTCGTACGATTCACTCGTGTACTATAACTATACATCGATTTTAATAATTTTGCTATAAACACAAATTACCAAAAACCTTTTACATAATTATAAAGATTCTTTTTTATTTTTGACCTTTTCAACAAAGTTCTTAACAGATTCTACCAATTTTTTTCCACACAAAAACTCCTGAAAGGTTTAATCTTGACACGGAACTGACAGATGCCTAGAAGTGCTATTTTTATTAATTGTCAAAAAATTCACAAATAAGTCTCTCGTAAGTGGATATACGAAATAAGAAATCACAAAACGACTTGACCAGTTTTCGCGATAAAAAAAAATGTTATAATATTTATAATAATGTGCCGATGTGGGTGTCAGACATTGAGTTGCGGATTTGATCTATTGTAAAGTTTCTTGTTTTCTATAGGCATAAAATTGAAGTGAATTTCGTTTGAAATAATGTCGAGTTCGATTTTTTAGGAATACAAAATTTCCCTCAACCCATTAGTTATTATATTAAATTAACAATAATTATGTCTGCCATACAAAAAACCTAGACAACAGTTTCTCCTCCATTTTCCCATGAATCCACACACTTTATGTTGCTAAAAAAAATTGCTGTTTTGTTTAATTCACAATAGCGATTACATATGCAGTAATCTGATTCGCGCTTCCACTCAATAATTATTTGGCAATTATCACCAAATCTACTGAATGATGGAGTATGTCAAAATCCGAAGGCGCTTAAGTATGACTTTTACTCTGTCATACATACTTACCTACGCAACTTCATCATGTAATCGACACATTACTACACTTGAGTTGTTCTGGTTTTGCATTTTATTACACAATTTCCCGATTGATCGATTGGCTTCCGTGGATTTAATATACAGGACAGGTGCTTTCAAATTATCATAACCCTTCAAATTTGTGTGTTATCAATAGTATGTATAACACCTTTTAATTATAGCGTAAACAGACAAATTGCTGGCATCCTTAAATACAAATTTTCAGAAATTTTCGTTGAAAGTTTTTTGTTTGTTTATATTTTCTCAAAGGTGGTAGAAGTGAACAAAAATCATTAAACCACGTATTTTTACATTAAGAATATAAAGGCTAAAAATAATGACTGAACCATGAAAAACTATAAAGCAGTTAAATAAAAAAAGCACCATTTTATACAAAATATAGAAAATTGTATTTTGTGCCAAAATGACTTTTCTATTGAACCGAAAATGACTGAGAGTAACAATAAATAAAATACACGACTGGATCGCACGTACTTGCTCTTATGTCGTATCACATGCATCGTAAGCAGAAGGCTTCTTTTAAGAATCTAAATATATTTTTAAAGTAGTTTTTTACTTAATTTTGTATAGGTATACAAAATTTCTTTAACTTTTTTCTAAAAAAAAATTGGTATGACAATTTAAAATATGTAATAATATAATATTGAATCTCCAAAAAAAAAAAATATTTTTTTTCAAAAATCCAAAAAAATATTATACGAAAACTTTGATATGCAGTTTTATTTATAATTAGGAGGACCTCCTACGTAAACATTTTTTATCGAAATCCGTCGATCCGTTTATGAGAAAGTCGAAAATCAAAAAAATTGTTTTATGGCAGTTACCGTTAATAACAAAATATTAAAAAAAATGTTTGACCAAAATGTAGGCCCAAAGTAGTGCACAATTTTTTTTTTTTTATCACAATCGGCTCTTACGATTTTCGAAATAATTAAGATAGTAGGCAAGTACCGTTAAAAAACGATTCAGAAATCTATTTGAGACAATCACCTAAAACTCTTAAGTACCAAGTTTGATGGAAATCGCTTCAGCAGTTTAGGCTGTAGCTTCTTTTACAGACAGGCAGACAGACAGACGGAATTGTGGGACTTTTCTTGTGTTCTCTATCATCGCAATTTAAAGTTTGATAAAAATCTCGAGTTGGATTTTTTTTCCAAAGGCAAAACTTGCCCTATAGTACCTACATAGCTATATCGCAAGTAAAAATGGAACAATTATTTCGAAATAAAAATGAATAAATAAAAGAAAAATGAAAAATATAAAGTAATAAAATTCTTAAAATTATTTGACCCAGTGAAAAATTTTGTTTGTTTAAATATATTTACCATTAAACAAATACAAGTTCCTTAACAAAGAGTTCGTTCATAAGCGTTACGTTACAAATGCAATAATTTAACGAATAGCTTCTGCAACATAATGAATGAATATTCATTGTCGTCGGGTAAATTAGTATATTTCCGTTATAGTCATTCATCGATATTAAATGTTTTGTAAATTGTCAAAGTTTAAGTCTGCCCAAGGTGTGGAATAGTCCTTACTGAAATTTAAAGAAAAAAAACTTGAAACATTAATTTCACAAGCCTGTTTTTGTTGTAATTTAAGAGAATGCAAAGATCCCGGAGCCAGGCTTAATAGCTTTACCCTAATACTTTCGGTTTTCTTTAACAAAAGTGTCAAATGTTATTTAAAATTTTATAAAACTATCACGTTCGTAAATTGTATATGTATAACCTCACAAAAGATGTATAGTCACAAAGTCGGTCGTAACAATGACATAGCTTCTTCTCTCTGTCTGCCTATCAACACTCTTTTGGACATTTACTAAACAAAATGATGGGTTGGCCTTTTTATACAAGATTTTCTTGACACTTACTTAAAACCTTAGCGTGCAAAGTTTCTGTCTTCTGTCCAAATGATATTGTCAATGAAACTCATTCAGAGTACTAAACAGTAGGTAAGTTGCGTAGATAGATTTTATAATACAAAGAAGGCAGTTTCACTTTCACTGGATAGATATAGTGCTAGAGCTTTATTCAAACTGCACAAGTGCGAAAGGCTTGAAAAGCCTAAAATTTTGGCTAATTTAGATGAGAAATTCCAGAGATGTTTTCATTCTTTTCATAAAGTATTGTATAAGCATGTAAATAGAAATACAGTACAGTTTATTGTTTGGAAAAATGAAGATTTTGTATGCAAATTTTTTGTAGGTGGTAATGTTTTCACTTTCATTATTGCTAAAAGAAATATTTAGTTTTGTTTGAAAAGGTGTTATGATTATGCATTTTAAAAACATAACTTTTCATTATCTAGAGAATTTCGACCTAAAGTGTTTGTAACCAGCCCCGTGCCTGAAATACATGAAATTTCCTTTTTTATTCAGAGATAGAAAACTTAATTCGATCCTCTCAAATTGACTGTCTTCTTAAGCTATAGCGAAAGTAATTGCGATTATCGAGCAACAATTTGCACACATCCTCGCGATATATTTCATTAGGTTGTAGAGGGCTGAGAAAATAAGATTAATTCAGTAAACAAAAGTGGAAATTTGTGATTTGAGTTTTTCTTATACAGGATGTCTCCTAATTCTTGCAGTATGTTTTTTTGGATGTGTCTTGGGATCATTGCAAATAAAATTTTATGGAGGAAAAATACATTTTATTATTATTATTATTATTATTAAAACTTTATTGATAAATAAATAAATTACATTATCAATAATACAATTAAGCTCTACCTACCACTGCTTTGAGCTAGATAAACTAAAAACTAAGTTAAATAATTAATTCTATTTTTAAAATTATTTCATTTGCGTGTATTATATTGGTCTGGGAGATGACTGTAAGAAGCTGTTGAAGGTCACTACCAGATATAGTTTTGGAGATTATGTTGATATTATCGCATTCTAGCATGTGTTCTACAGTAAACGGTGGCTTTTCGTCGCAGAATTCACAGAGTGGTGGAGGTTCTTTGGTGATTAAGTGCTTCTGGGTAGTGTTGGTATGACCCAGTCTCAGCCTAATATAAGTTTTTATCATTGAATTCGGTAAGTTGGTGGGAAATATCGCCTTTGAAGCAGTAGGATTTGAGGGATGAATATACATGTTGGTAGTCATGCCAAGCCATCATCTTATTGGTGTTCATGGACGTTATCAAGTATCTTGTGACGACTTTTTTGTCAATTTTGGTGGGGGCAAAACCCCCATTTATTCGGCTTAATACAAGCTAATTCTTAGTCTAACTTAAAAACTAAGAACTTATGCTAAGGTTAGTGAGGGGGAGGACTGTTCAGAAGCCGGAGTTTTAAGGAAGGAGTACTCAGGTTAAAGTCGAAGAAACTTATGTTTGAATTAACAGCCCGTAGCATGCGAGAGACAGGTTCGTTGGAGCCGTAAGATGTTTGGTGGGGGGGGTATATAAAAGAGGCGAGGGTGACGTGTATTACGGGGATTAGTATTAAAAGTGATGGAGTTGTAGAGCGATATGCAGTCAACGGAACCGGAGAGTAATCGATGAATGAAGAGAATGTCTGCTATCTCTCTTCGTTCTTCCAACGAATTCAGGTTGATTAGTTTAAGTCGATCTAGATAGGGAGGCAGAATCAGAGGATTGTTCCATGATAGACCTCGAAGAGCAAAGCATAGGAATCGACGCTGGATGCTTTCGATTGTGGAGATATGAGTAAGTTGGTAAGGGGACCAAGCTTGAGAAGCGTATTCTAGCAGTGGACGAACAAATGATATGTATAAGGACCGGGTTACATAAGGGTTGGAGAATTCTTTGGACCATCTTTTGACGAAGCCGAGCACTGAGTTTGCTTTGAGAATGATATCGTCTATTTGAGTGATAAAATTAAGCTCTGGGTCACATAAAATGCCAAGGTCACGAATATTATCAACGGTGGGTATAGGTTGATTATGGAGCAGGTAGAGACGGGGAGGAGATTTGTTACGTTTGCGTGAAAAAGTAATTGATTAGCATTTGACGACGTTAAGCTCCAAGCAATTTTTTAGACACCAAACTGAAAAAACTGTCTAGATCCTTTTGAATAAGGGAGGAGTCATGTGTTGAGAAAATGGTCTTGAAAAACTTGGTATCATCGGCGTACAGAGAGACAGAAGAATGTTTGATGACCCTATCAATATCATTAATAGCAAGAATAAACAAAAGTGGGCCGAGGTGGCTGCCTTGGGGACACCGGAGGTAGCTAAGAAAGGGCAAGAAGTGGCAGATCTAAATCGAACGCTGTAATAACGGTTTTCGAGGTAAGAAGAAATCCACTGTAACAAAGAGGGTTCAAAGCCGAGAGTGGACAATTTGAAAAGAATAAGCTTATGGGAAATTTTGTCGAAGGCCTTGCTGAAATCGGTTGAGATAAAATCGACTTCGTAGCCTTTTTCTAAGGCGGAAAGGGTGACAGATACAAATTCAACAAGGTTAGTGGTTGTAGACCGGCATTTGAGAAAGCCATGCTGTGAGGAGTGGAAACTTAAGGTTTCATACAAAATACTTTCAAAGATTTTGGGTAAGTGTGAAAGCTTGGCGATGGGACGATAATTGTTAACATCGCTCTTCGGACCCTTTTTGTGAATGGGGGTTATGAAAGATGATTTCCATAACTCAGGAAACTCTCCTTTACTAAGGGAAAGGCTGAAAATTTTTGAGACAGGGAGAGAAAGGATGGAAGAGCATTTTTTTAGAAGTATGGCAGGGAGACCATCTGGACCAGGATTGAATTCATCGTTAAGTTGATTCAATTTATATTCGATAAGATGGCGATCGATGGAACGAGGGAGAAGCGGTCCAAGAGAAAAACTTTGTAAATAATTGAAATAGGCTGAATCAGGAACAAAGCAGTCATCGGCATTTGATTGAACGAGATGAGTGGTTCCTTAAATACCAATTTCGCTTCTGAATCAGCATATTCATTTCCAACGATGCCGACGTGTCCAGGTACCCAAGCCAGTCTTAAATTTTTGTTTCGAGCAATGAGTTTGTCGCGGATGCCTGCAACAATAATCGAGGAGTTGTTAATATTGCTAATAGCGTTTATTGATGAAAGACTATCGGTGAAGATGACTGTTTTTTTTTTATTTTTCGTAAATTGAATAACTTTAAGTATGCAAATGCTTCTGCCGAGAAGATTCATGAGGTGAAATGAAGAAGGCCCTTGCTGATGATCGAGCCATTCTCGGTGACAACAGCGAATGCAGTTTCATCGTTAATTTTCGAAGCATCAGTAAACAGGAGCTTCCACCCCATTCTAACATAGGTTTCCTTTATCTCCAGGAACATCGCCTGGTAGATATCGTTGTGATTGGTAGCTTTATTGTAACCATTGAGATGGGAAATAATGGAGTGTTTTGGAAGACTCCATGGGGGGAAGTTGATTTTGGATGTATATGCTTTGGTTATTGGTATGTTCAGGTTTGCAGCCGATTCTAGTGATTTTTGTAGAGCTGAAGGATATTTAGGAACGTTTTTACGTTTTAGCAATTTGTTGACGTCATCGTGAATAGGTGTTGGAAGTGATGCGTTAGCTTTTGTTATGATCTTCCAGATTAGGAATTCGGTTCTATCTGCTAAATTAGGAAGCCCGGCTTCTGTTAGGATATTCTTTATTGGTGTTTTACGAAAACCTCCTAGGTATGTTCTTGCAGCTGAATGGTATTGTGTTGAAATGAGTTGCCTAGATGATTTTAAGCATATCCCATTAATTGGAAGTCCTTGATCGATTTTTGATAATATTATAGATTTAACTACGTCTACAATAGCGTTTATATTACAATTGCTTTTTTTTGAAGAGAGATACTTAACTAAGTTAACCCTTACTATGTAAGAACAATTATCATTAAAACTATATTTGGAGTCAAAAATAATGCCTAGAATTTTTGAGAAGTTTACATTTTTTAAACTAATTTCATTGAAATTGACTCCTTCAATACATTTTTGACATTTATGTTTTTTGCATATGTGTAAAAGCTCACATTTAGAAAAAGATATTTTGGGCCCGGACGTATCGCCCCATTCTGATAAATTTTGAATTATTCTTGAGAAAGTTGTTGCTAATGAAACTAGATCTTTATACTTAGTAAATAATATAAGATCGTCGTCATAAAAGACGTGGTTTATTTGCGAACAATATGACTTATTTTATTAAAAGCTATTGTAAATAGAGTTACTGATAATGGCGAGCCTTGAGGAATGCCGTTTTTAGTGTTATGGATTAAAGAAAAATTATTGTTAGTCTTAAGACGAAATTTGCGATGGAAAACAAGTTATTAAAAATCAACGAAAGCACATAGTGTAAGTAAAATGATTATTATTTGCTAAATCCCTAAATCTTATTTAATTTTCTTTTGAAAGCTTATTCAACTATTTTCCTTTTTACTATAGGGCAATTTTTGCGGTTGGGAAGAACTAGTCTCGGTGTCCGGACCGAGACCGAGATGAGACTACTTTAAAAGAACCCTAGACGAAACAGTATTTTTGGTTGTCGAAATTCGGTGTGAGGTTCGCTGGTATCGGTGATCTCGTCGGTCTCGGTGGTTTGGTGTCGGTTATCGCTAGAAGAATTTTTTTTTATTGTTCGATAAATTTGACAAATTTTTTGCAGAACTATTCCACTGTATTTGTAGGCTGTTTTGGCCCGTTTAAATAAAATGCGAATAAAACATGTTTTATTCCATGGTTTTTCGCAACGTTTCGTAAGAATTTCTTACTTCTTATTTATTATTTTTTAATTTAAATATTTCTTAGTATTGATTTTCAATTTTTTATAATATTCACAAGTTTTTTTTTGCGAAATATTATATGCGCGGTAATAGTCTATTCACACTAAGCTCGTTTACCCTTTTCGTTTACCAAAACAAGTCGAGCGTTCACACCGAATATTTACTAGTTTTTATTTGACTTTTCAGTTGTTTTGGAAAAGCTTTCAAAACATTGATAGAACAAAAATGCTAAACAATCAAATCTTATAATGCTGCATAAAAAGAGAATAAAAAAGTATAGATCAAAATTGTGCAATCCATAGGAGCATGTGGAGAAAGGTGAGCTTTTAATAAGAATTCATTAGACAAAAAACGTTTATACCTAATGCATTTTAATATTTTATGCAGATACGTACTAGCTCTTTCTGTGAGAAAGAAATTGGAAAATGATGGTAATATTTCAAAGAAAATGTTCGAATGTATTAAACAAGTTTGATATGCTGCGCAGCCAAATGAGAAATTTGGAAGTTCTAGACTCTAACTGCAGAAAGTGCATTCCATAGTGCAAGAGTAGAAATAGCAATTTTTGCGCTAGGATTATCTGCCGAATATAGGACTATCTCAGCTTTCTTCGGTGTAGTAGGTGTGTCTACAGTATGTGTATTGACAAAACATTCAGCCAGAAAATTTGGGGTATTCTTCAACCACAATATGTAAATAAAACTAAAAAAATAAAAACTTATTACAAATAAATATGTACATATTTGCAAAAATGTCCTTGGCATAATTATTGAAAACATTGAAATTAATTTTTTTGACAGCAAGGAACAAGCTGTTGTTTTTTTTTGAGGGCCTATTCACAATCATATCAATTTCTCTTGACGGAAGATCTGTTCGCTTAATTCATTCTTGAATTGCTACTCGTTTTCAAGTCGCTTTATTAAAACAAGTCGTTTATGAAAATTGAATTGCAAAACGAGTAGTTTTTAGTATTCGTTTTGAGGAAAACGAGTAAATTGTCGTTTATGGTTTGGTGTGAATAGCCACATATGTACATAGTTATAATCAGATAGGCGCACTGCGAAAATCCAGAGTAGAATACGTACGATTTATGTATGCATGACGTTGAAATAGAAATCTCTCATTTTACAGACTATGTTTCCCCCTCCGGAAAAGGGTGATTTTAACCCTTTTATGTAACTCTTGGAAAAAATATTATCGAAACGTCAAAACATAGTAAGTTGCCTACCTATCATGTCTTCAACTGTTCAAATTTATTGAAGGATGACTCCGATTTAAATGGATTAAAAAACCTCTATAAAGGTCTAATTTTACCTCAGAAAATTCGATTTTTTTCCAAACCAAGACTAAGGATGAGACTGCACATTAAAACCAGAAAAGCCCAGACCAAGATCGAGAAGAGACTTGGTTAGGCGAGGCCGATACCGAGAAGAGACTGAAATTTACCACGAAATTGTATGTAATTTTTTAGTATAAAAGTAGGCAAGTTGCGTATTTATACACACGACAATAGGTAAAAAAAAATTGAACACATAATGTTGGATATTACAAATATTTGTTGCAAATATTCACCCTCTGTGTACCTTTCAATCGCCATTGTTCAGTATTAAACTAATAATGTTTAAACATTTCACCCAGAATATTTATAATTAAACAAATATTATTTAAATTCAAACACCTTTTGAAAACTACACATAACGTGTTTGTAATTAAGCAATCAATGCTTATATTTACTACCATTTGATGTAAGTTACATATTTTATGTGTAAATTTTTAATTCGTTTGTGGCAATAATGATACGATTCAGTATTCATTTCATTCGTTATCAGACCGTTAGCGTTGCCGAACATAGAACGTAATATCTTTTGCCCTTAAATAATCGGGTAAAAAAACGCTTACGAACAAATTTTTCGTGGATATTAATTGATTAATGTCAATAAAATTTGTTTTTTTTTTCTAGACTTGAAAGTTTTTATATTTTGTTATATTTTATGATAAACTGTTTTTTTATTTAATTTCGAAATCAGGTTTTTTATTTGTTTAGTAAAAGTAAAACGGATTAAAAAAGAATTTATTTTTATTTTATGAAGAAAGAAGGATGAAGACAATAATTATATAATCATTTCATATACGGAATAAATGCTGTCAAACTTGACCCCAAATAAGCTTATTTGAAGAATTTCTTTTGGGGACATTGCTTGTCGAATTTCGCTATAAATTTGAACAAGAAAAGTTTAAGTTTACACATTTTATAGCGAAATCACATAAATAAGGTCTAATTTTAAGCGTTTTCATACTTACTTGTTTGGGAGCTTAAACATTTTTTGTTGACTTACGCTATAGACTTGGAAAAAAAATTTAAATTTATTTGAATTTGCTTACATTCAGTTGAATTTTAAACATAAATTATGTATATATACATTAAGTTTAAATATCTTAGGTGTAGAAATACACATTTTTACTTTAAATCTTTATTTGAAATTACACATAAAAGATTTATTATTTACACGTTAAATATGTAGGATTAATACCTGTGTAAAAATACTGTAATTATGGTAGGCAACAAGTTTCCTCGCTTAATGATAGTAAAATTACACGATTTATTTTTAGAGTGTGGTCTGGTATCGTCTCATTGTCAGCCTTATCTCCTGCTTACACCCTAAAAAAAATCGTGTAATTTTACTATCATAAAGCGAGGAAACTTGTTACCTACCATAATTGCAGTATTTTTACGCACGTATTAATTCTAAATATTTAATGTGTAAATGTTAAACCTCTTATGTGTAATTTCAAATAAAGTAAAAATAATCGTCATAAATGAATTGCAAATGTACACATATGTAAAATGTGTAACTTAGATCAAATGGTAGTTAATATAAGAATTGATTGTTTAAGTACAAGCAATGTATGTGTAGTTTTCATAAGGTGTTTGAATTTAAACAATATTTAATTATAAACATTGTGGGTGTAATGTTTCAGCATTATTAGTTTAATACTGAATTGGTGATTTAAAGGTACCCAGAGAAATTGAAAATTTGCAACAAATGTTTGTGATATCCAACATAATGTGTTCAATTTTTTTGTTTACCTATTGTCATGTGTATAAGTACGCAACTTGCATACTTCTACACCAAAAATTACATACAATTTCATACACGCAGTTTTTAGAGTGAAATGGGATGAAGCGATTTCCTTCAAACTTTTGGTACTTAAGCGTCTTAGGTAATTATCTCGATTCTTTGTTTAAATTTTTTTTACGCCAAAACTAACGTAGAATTATGTCATATAATTTTTTCGAGATATTTATAATTTACCATATTTGGTAAGAATTCGTAAAAAGGGAATAAAAATAATTTAGAAATAGCTATATGGATAATACACATAATTTAACGTTTTTATATTGCTTAGTTCTTATAGTTTGACGAAAAACAAAGATGCTATTTGAACTCCTGGATAAATAAGAATATATGAAAAAAAAATCAAAAATCGTTGGAGCTGTTTTTAAGAAAAAAAATATTTGTTATGCATAAAATTTTAAAAACATTTTTAGAAAAGAAATTGAAATGCCAGTTTGGTGTTATCATTTTCGAAGATATTATTATTATACATATAAAATTTAAATTTAAAAAAAAAATGAGTGACTGGTTTTTGAAAAAATCGATTTTTCAGAAAAAAATTGTATTTATTTCTTAAACATCGAAAAACTTTTGTTTTGAAAATTTGAGTATGCAGTTTTAATTACAATAATGTTTAAACTTTCTAGGAGCTTCTGCGAAAAAAATTCCAAAAAAATAAAATCAACCATTTCCCAGAAAATCAAAAACCAAAAAAATGGTTCTACTAGGGGTTATCAAAAGGTAGCCTCTCCCGTCATTATTGAACTGATTTGTTTTTTTTTTTATAAACATTGTTGGAGTCGTTTTTGAGAAAAATAAGATTTTTGTTTTTAGCAAAAAAAATATGTATGGGAGCTACTGTTATTTGTCGTCTTACAAAAAATGTAAAACACGTGTGGGCATATTACCGAAAAAACAATTTGTACCAAGTTTGAAGCAAATCCATCGAACCGTTTAGGCTGCATATTCGAGGACAGACAGACAGAATAGAGGAACCCACTTTTTTGGTGTTCTCTATGATCGTAATGTCATGTTTGATTGTTAGATTTTTTTTTAATGAATGCATAACTTGCCTTATAGTACCTTTATATAATCGCAAGTAAAAATGAGTTACGTAGTTACACAGTAGGTAAGATTAATCCTCCCCATTTTTGTCCATTGCTTTCCGAAGTGTGATAAAAACATTTATTATTTTCAGCTACAATTCATTTAAACGGAGCAGTGAAATTAATACTATGAACTCCGACTTTTAAAAAGCTTGAGAAATTATAAATTTGCATGATAAAAGACTAAACTTGTTAAAAGGTTTACAATAACAGTTACCTAATGTTACTCGCCGACAGCACCAGGTCAGGAAAATAGTAAACAAATTATTATTTGTTATCAAAATAAGGGAATTTTTAAAAGAAAAATAATGCGAGTATGTTGGATTATTGACCTTTTGAGCACGAGTTGTATTTCTAGTTCACTAACTAGTCCATATTCTTAAACTAGGATAGTTGTTTTTACTTGTACTAAGGTAGTTGGGATCTTCAATCCTCGATTAATAAGTCGGAAAGTAAAAAGAAATTAAAAAAGATATTGGTTGGTGTTTCTTTCTATTGCGTGTAAATGCAAATAGTTTTTGGTTCTGTGTTCTTTATTGAAAGTAATAAAAAAAAAATACTCGCATGTGGTTTTTAATGAAAATAAACAGATACGTGGTTATATGTTTTTACATATTTATTGGTGGGGTGTTAACGAAAAATCTGACGCCAAATATTCAGTCGGTTTTTGACATGTCACTGACAGTCCCATAACAAATGATTACCCCTAATGCTACCAAAGAAGTTATACTTAAAAAATTACGCATATGAAAGTTTTTGACAATTTCGCAACACCGCAGTAAACAGTGTTCAATATTTGAGTAATGTTTATTTCTATCATTTCCGACTGATTTGCTTAAATAAATGTAGTTATTTCCTACTTGGCGTCAAAAATAAATCTTCATTTCAAGACACATTTAATATTTTTTACTTGGGAATATGTAGGTATATGTCGGTGGTACTATAATGGTAAGTTATGGATTCGTAAAAAAAATCGAACTCGAGATTTTGATCAAACTTCACATTACGATGATAGAGAACACCAAAAAAGAGGATTCAACAAATACGTCTGTTCGTCTGCCTTTCCTCGTATCTACAGCCTAAACGCTTGGATGGATTTGCTTCAAATTTGGTACATGCGGCTTTTCGGTGATATGCCCAGACGTTTTTTTCATTTTTTAAAGACGAAAATTAGCGGTACCTGAGATACATTTTTTTGTGTTTGCCAAAAAGAAGAATTTTTTTTTTCTCAAAAACGGTTCCAACGATTCTAAACATTGAATTAACCGATTAAAATTATTGGCGCAAGATTTTAGTCGACTTAGCAATATGTTAAATCATTTTTATTATGATACTAGACTAAAAAGGGGATTTTGCTAATTTTAAACCAGTTTAGTATTGTACTATTTTCATAACATTTACTTACTTAGGTGGCGCTACAGTTCGGGACGAACCTGGGCCTCAACCAACATGCCTCCCCAGCTAGCTCGGTCTTTGGCTAGCTGCCTCCAGTTATGCACTCCAAGTTGGTTGAGGTCATCTTCCACTTGAGTGCGCCACCTTAGGCGAGGTCTTCCTTGACTGCGTCTTCCCTCTGGGTAAGAATCGAAGATCCTGCGAGCCGGAGCATTGTTGTCCATACGCTCTACATGACCTAGCCATCTTAAACGTGATATACGTATTTTTTGTACCAGGTCAATGTCGCTGTACAGCTCGTATAGTTCCTGTCTGAAACTTCTCCTCCAAAGCCCGTAAATGCAGATAGGGCCAAAGATCTTGCGAAGAACCTTACGCTCGAAACGACTAGAGATATCTTCATCCGCTTTCGATAGAGTCCATGTCTCCGCGCCATAGAGCAGGACTGGGATGATTAGAGTCTTATAAAGAGTCTCCTTTGTTTTTGGAAAGAGGGCTTTACTACTCAATTGCCTCCAATCCAGCGATTGGCAAGAGTTATTCTTCACTTTTTTTCTAACGAGATGTTGTTGTTAGATGTTATAGCGAATCCGAGGTAGACAAAGTCCCTAACTACCTCAAAGTTGTACCTGTCTATTGTGACGTTTTGTCCAATCCGCCGGTGTTGTGTGTCTCTTTTAGTGGACAGCAGGTACTTCGTCTTGGCCTCATTGACTGCTAGTCCCATCTTAGCCGCTTCAGCTTCAATGTTAGCAAAACGCTCCAGTGACAGCCCGCTGGGATCCGCCAATGATGTCTATGTCATCAGCGTATGCTAACAATTGCATAGACTTCAAAAAAATTGTGCAAGTAGAGTTAACTTGGGAATTTCTTACAATTTTTTCAAGTATTAAGTTGAAGAAATCGCACGAAAGCGCATCACCTTGTCGGAATCATTTTTTGACATCAAAAGCGTGAGGTGAGGTCAGTACCAACCTTGACGGAGCAGCGAGAGTTCTCCATCCTTCTCCTACACATTCGGATGAGCTTCGTGGGGATGCCAAAACCAGACACGGCTCTATATAGCTCGTCTCTATAAATGCTATCGTACGCGGCCTTAAAATCGATAAAGAGATGGTGGGTATCGATTTGGAGTTCTTGGGTAGTTTCCAGGATCTGCCGTAGCGTAAACATTTTATCGATTGTGGACTTTCCTGGCCTGAAACCTCACTGATAGGGTCCAATCAGGTTGCTGACAAATGGTTTCAGACGTTTCAGGCGGCAATTGATTTCTTGAGAGGTTACGGGATATTCGATCGGCATAGGTTCTGGCGGTCTATAGCGATTGCAGTTTTCCGACGTCATACTTCCTCCAGTATTACTCCGTTGTTGGGACGCTCGTGTTATTCACATTCTTACCTTGGCTGCAACAAGGTAGTGATCCGACATTTTAATAAAGTCAAAATCACAAAATGGCTACTTTATTTTTTTTAGTATTGTAATCAATCCATATGCTACTTTGACATTTACAAACGTCAAAACCTAAGTTATGTTCGCTTATTTTTTAGGCGTATTCACTTTTAGTTTATTAAGAAAATAGATTCAGTATGGTGCTAGTTAAAAAGTGTTTAAAATTAGGAAAATATTAGTAAAGTGCTTTAGTATTAGCAAACTGTTAAACAGTATCATGCTAAGCCCTTAACATCAGGCTGTTTAAAATTTTGGAACATTATTTTTATGCAAATGCTCCATAGAAAATAATGTTAATAAGACTGCATATTCAAATTTTCAAAAAAAAAAATCGTTTTTCGATTTAAAAAAAATCGATTTTTCAAAATCCAATGACTAAAATTTTTTGATATCAAAATTTTATATGTATGCGCATATATTAGAAGTTCGTTCGATACAGTAGTGCATTTTTTTTAAATCATATCGTGTAAAAGCGATATAAAAATTAAACAACTAAACATGATCCACACCAAATTTCAGCAAGATTGTCATATTTATAACCCAGTAGTAACTATTTTCATCCAACAGCTCCAATTTGAATAAGTACACGTCTTTGATTTAATGAATAATATTTGGATGAATGGCAGTCAAGAAAATACCGTTTTACATTACTAACCTACACCAACTTCAAATGGAAAGACGAGAAATGATTACATAAAAAAACCCTTTATATACACAGAAATCTAAAAAGAAAGTGAAACTAATGGGAATAATAAATTTGTCCAAAATCAACTACACTGCATCACAAATAACGGGCGTTTTTTAATAAACTTATCATTTAAAGTTGAGTAAAAGTGTCGTCTCTTCTTTATACTTTGTTGGTGTATTTACTCGAACCCAAGGTGCATGCATGCTCTTATCGCAAAAGGTATTCAGATCATGCTTGCGAGCTTGCTTAACATACTTAGAAAAGAAGTATCGTTTTAAGCCATAAGCATTGTTGCCAACGGAATGGATATGGATAAGAGATAACCCTGTCTTTGGTGGAATGTCAAAAAATAAGACAGTGGCGTATCTATAAATAATATACTACTTTTGATAATAATACTAATGTACGTACAGAGACTTATTATCCCACGGAAATGTGACGAAAAAACAAAATCGGGACTAACCTTTATAAAAACCGTAATTATAATCACATTATTGATATATAATTATATCAATAGTTAGGAATGGTTGAAAGTGATGATGAAATGTCATGGAATACACAGACTAACTTCTTTCTGTCGTGTCGTTTAAATGATACCATCTTAATATCAGAGGGGGAAGTTGGGTTGATAGTTATACTTACTGCATTGGAATGGAAATTAAATCTTTTAGAACTTTCTTCACCAAGCTCTACTTACCCTCTTCAAATTTTAATCATCATTAAGAATTAAAAACCAATGTACATTATACTTTATCCAACAAAAATAGTCAGTACAGAGAAGATAGGACATTTGTCTCTCACTCTGGTTGCATTTGCTTGCATAAACTTATCCCAAGAAAGCTCTCATAGGGTTTCCGTACTTATCATTACAAATGGCCGCAAATATGAGAGAAATGTGTGTATGGGTTACAATATGCTTATTTAAAACAATGAAAATTTAATTAAATTAAAAAAAAACTATTTATCTATTTCCACACCACCAGCCAAACCAGTAAGACAATGAAGTGTTTTTTTTTAATGGTAACAGCGAAAACCTTAAAAGTTATATAATATCACTTTACTAGTTATTTAATTCAATTTTTCTTCATTATTTAACAAACTTATTATCAAATACCTATTCACTGTTGATAAAACAAAATTACACTTTATGAAACATTTTATAATGAATACAAACGTAATTTGCTTTGAACGTTTCTTTGATACTTTGCTCAAATAACCTTTTCTGCAAAAACACCGAAAGCGGAAAAAATTAACTGCATTTTAACGGGCTATTTAGAAATACAACAAAATAAAAAGGAGAAAATCAAAGCGACAACACTTCTCCTACTCACCTTACTAAATTTGGTTCTGAAAAGCTTAAAAACAGAAAGCTCTTTGTTAAAAAAAAACACTGAAAAAGCTCTTTTGTATTGATTTGAATGGGTATTGGTAACTCTCTTGGAATGTATATGTTTTTAACTTATACAGCGAAAGTAGAAGCGAGTAATGACGACGGTCATAATGGGGGTGTACGAAATTTTACAGGAAAATTCCATAACAATTTTTGTAAGTTGATCAGTGGGTGGAATCTTTTTCAGTGGTAGTTTTTTTGTTTCAATTCAGTTCGATGGCAGTATACACAGGCACCACTGGTATGAAAAAAGCACGCAAATAAGCCATTTACCCTTTTTTTTTGGACAGTCTACTTTTAACTTCAATACGTCACTTTTTTTTAAAACTACATATTACACTTGCCCATTTTAAAGGTAACCAACTCTGTATATGTAGGTATTATTTGCGTTTTCTTCTTCTATTTATTTACCACTAGCCAGACCACGGGCGTAACATACATATATTTCTGGGTGCATGAATTTGACCAAATTCCCCTAGAAAAATATAATTTTCAGCATGTATGTGCTGAAAATTTTATTAAGAGTTGGTAGTCATCGACCAAAAAATAGTGCGTCTTAGAGCGACACGATAGCATCTAACTGATGAGCCCAACTATCGTGTCCGGGCGAAACGCATTTTGGACTAAAAGTCATAAAGTATTTCAATTTGACTTAAACCCACACAGTCCACTAAACCAAAAACAAAAATAATATGTAGGTATTATTTGCGTTTTCTTCTTCTATTTATTTACCACTAGCCAGACCACGGGCGTAACATACATATATTTCTGGGTGCATGAATTTGACCAAATTCCCCTAGAAAAATATAATTTTCAGCATGTATGTGCTGAAAATTTTATTAAGAGTTGGTAGTCATCGACCAAAAAATAGTGCGTCTTAGAGCGACACGATAGCATCTAACTGATGAGCCCAACTATCGTGTCCGGGCGAAACGCATTTTGGACTAAAAGTCATAAAGTATTTCAATTTGGTTACCAACTCTCTATACGGTGTTCTAGTTTCTAAACGAATAATGAAGAAAAACTTATTACAAAAGTTCTATTTCCAGTGATTGGTTTCCTTTCTCGTCTTCTTTATCTACGTCACTGGTATTATGGACTGTGTAGACATCTTATCTTTTCATCACTTAACTTGTGCATTTATATATGTATAACGTGTGTGCAGGTCTATTTATGTATTCTAATAATGAACTCACCTTAAGTCCGCTTGTTACGTGAACTTAATGTTTTGACAGTTATAAGCAATACAAAAATTGGCAAATGGATGCAAATATGCCTACTCTCTGACCACTCTGTCCCCCATTATTTTTCTTTATGGTTGTCAATTTTGGCGATAAGCTTTTTTAAAAAGCAGATGAGACTGAGTTTAAAGTCTACAAGTAACACACGTAGCATAAACACTTTGCAAATCTATGACATTAGACTGAAGACTGCATATATGACGCTTAAGCAATATTCCAAGGGAAAGTGATTTATCGGTCATTAAAACAAAAAATGTGTTGCACTCTTGTATATGCATGTTTGCTACTTGCATTTTAATTGAACAATTTGTAGTTCTCTAGACAAAAAAAAACTAAAGTAACGAACGGACAAATTGCTGGCACTTTGTGCCGTGAGTGATGATTTTAAGTTATAAGGTGTTTTAAAGTTAAGTACTTAACTTATCCTCTTACTCGTATCTAAAACTTATTATGAACGCAAAAACGTAATTCCAGTAGATCGTAATGAGTGGCTAATCGATGGATTTTTTTGTGTGAGCAACCCAGGGCATTGTTCGTCAAAGGAATTTCAGTTTGTTACGTGAATAGATCATAATCTTATGACAACATAGGATAGTATTGCGTATATCATCACGATCATGACGCGACGTGTGCATTAAATTTAATAGAAGAGGTGTGGTGTTAAAAAACACTAACACTTATTCCTGTATTAACCGCGGTCGATTCGAATTACTCCTATGTTATCGATAGGTGTATGAACAAAATCTACTACAATAAGTATGAACTCGATATTTTCGTAATTTATTGTTCTATAAATAACTGTCAAATGTTAATTCTCAACTCAAGATGATGAATGTCAAATAACAGACATTTTATTTTATTTATGACAGATTGTACTTAATCCACGCGATAATTATTATCCGACCCTTTATTTTAAGAAGTTATATTCAACATTTTATTCTTTTACTCCAAACGGCAATTATATCGAAATTAGCATTAGGGAAAGAGCTTCACCATTGCATAGAAAAAAGACATTTCCATACAAACTATCGATAACAAAAAGATAACATAACACGAACGAATGAAACTAGCTAGAAGGACCTGCAAAAGTCATATTAAACGAACCGAATTCTTATACTACTTTACACTACTGCGATTTTTAATCCTTGTTTCCGTTTTGGACTTCTTTCGGTTGTAGAAATACTTTTAAACACTGCGTTATTAATTTAGATGTTGACTTTCCTCACACATATATCCGCACTCTTTACTCCACTTAATTTGGAAAAGTTCAATAGTACCATAACGAAAATGTATAAAGTAGAAAGGGCGATAACTCTGCAATTTTTCAATCTTATCAATTTTGTCTACCCCGGCCACCACATACGTCCTTCACCAACGTGCTTAAAAATCGCAAGCCCAAATTGCAGGATGTAGAAGCTGAATTACATGAGCAAAAATAAAGGCAAATAATATGCACGTCTGGATCGCACGTAAATACTCTTACTGCTAAATATATTTTTAAAGTCGTTTTTTTACTTAATTTTTTACATACAAAATTTCTTATATCTTTTTCTAAAACAAGAATTGGTATGACAATTTTAAATACTTAATATAAACTTGAGAACAATATTTCAGAAAAAAACATAGTACATCCATTTTTGACGTATTGAATTTAAAATAAGATATTTTTACTTGCGATTATAGGTCCTATAAGGCAGTTATGTATTCGTGCAAAAATGCCCACACGTTTTTTTTCATTTTTTTTAAGATGACAAATAACAGTAGCTCCCATACATTTTTTTGGGGCCAAAATCAAAAAAATTATTTTTCTCAAAAACGGCTCCAACGTTTCTTATAAAAAAAAAAACATCAGTTCATTAATGAAGGGAAAGGAACTTTTTTTTTGGCAAACGATTTCATGAAAAACGGTTGATTTGATTTTTTTCACATATTTATGCAAACGCCCGTTTAAGGTCTAAACACTTATTTAAACCAAAAAATTTCAAAAAAAACATTTTTTTTTAAATTAGAAAAACAAACTTTTATTTTTGAAAACTCAAAATTTCGAAAACGACTTAATGGATTTTTTTCGAAACTTCGTATTTAATAGTTTTTTGACATTATCTTGAATAGCTTAAAAAAATATATTCATAAAATAAAAAACAACCGTACCTCCCATACAAATGTTAAAAAATCGTTAAGAAAAAAAAGTATTCCTCAAAAACGGCTAGAAGAATTTTTATAAAAAAAATGTTTTCGTTCTTGAATTAGTACATTCCACTTTTAAGTATAAAAATATTTTATTTTACGTACTTCCCATAGAACCACTTTTCATATGTTCGGCTATTTTTTTTTTTTTTTTTTTTTTTTTTTAATTCATTTTTATTTCATTTTAACTTATAACTATCTTAAAGCTAGACAAAAATGTTTAAAACTAGCCTAAATATCAATAACTTACAACTAATTTACTGGCACTTTACGGGCGCTCTAAATTAAACAATAACTCTTAAAACTAATGTCTTTCGACCTAAAAACTATTTTAATTAAATCTAAATTTTTTTTTTTTATTTTATTTTATATTTCAAGGAAACTTTACAAAAACTTGGTATCTTATCAATTTTTTTTTTTTTTTTTTTTTTTTTTTTTTTACTTATAAACTAAACCTTAATATATATTAAAAATAATTAAAACTACTTAAAATACCTAATAATACTTAAAACTACTTAAAAACTAGAACAGCCACAGCAGCATTTTTTTCGTTTTTTAATTTTTTTTTGTTTATTTTTTATATGCATGCAGACACACACCAACATGCAACCCACCCATACATGTACATACACACATACATATACGTACGCACATACACGTACAGACACACAGATGCATGCACGTATGCCCCCGCATACATACATATTTTTTTTTTTTTTTTTTTTTTTTTTTGGTGCCACCCTGACTGTTCCCTATACCTAATGCCCTAAATCTATGTAAGTCGGCCAAGATATATCATCTTCATCGACTTTATATATCACGATGCTGTTCAGAGAGCCACCAGAACTGGTTCTCCTGTTTCGCCCTATCCCTCCGGTCCCGATCGGACACAGTCCTACTGAACCGAAGGCGCTCTTCTCCACCTTGAGCGATGACGTCTCGACCATACAGGAGTCGCCTATCCACAGTTTTTCGGCTGACGTGGTAGATGAGCGGAACCGCCCCTCCATCCTGTATCAGCCCTCGACTGTCTAAATAGAGGAATGCCTCGGGAGGGATGTAACCACTTAACCGCGCACTCTCAAAATATTCGTTATTGGGGTAATAAGCCCCAAAAATTAATCTGTTAGTTGAGGACATCGCTCTTGCAACGTGACCCCGAATCAGCTTGAACAAAAAATTATCTATTCTGTTTATGTTGGCTCCGTTGTATAGAACCTGGTTGGAATAATATCTTGTGTACTCCGACTCTGGTGTTCTGTGTAATCCAAGGCAACGTCTAAGACATTGCCTCTCAAACACCCGAATCTTTTCCATTTGAGATGGGGCAACGTTGAACCACACCGGGCATCCGTAGGCAATCATCGGCCTGATGAGGGCCATGTAGCAAATCACCTTCACCCCGCTGTCAAGACGGCTGCTATAAAACAGTCGTTTTGTCAAGGCAAAGGCTCCCCTAGCCCTGGCCAAAGCAGCACCTATATGTCTGTCGAAATACAGGTACTGATCCAACCAGATGCCAAGGTACTTTACTACACTTTTACTCGCCAGTTGATGTCCATGTGGCCCTACGATCACCAGCTTGCGCCAGTTCTTTCTCGTATCCCTTGAGGCGCTAGACAACGGAGTCCTAAACAAAATAGTTTCTGATTTCTGGAAGTTGATTTTCAACTTCCAGTCATCACAATATCGCTGAATCTTGTCGAAGTCACTCTGCAAGAGACTTTTGATGACCTCAACTGTATTAGCTGTTCTGTACGCAATTAGATCGTCGGCGTACGCAATTGCCTGAGTTAGACTACCTATCAGATCGCTGGTGTAAATGCTGAATAGAATCGGCGAGTTAACCGCTCCCTGCTGAAGACCATTATTAATATTAAAAATTGCGGTAGAAGTTACATTGCCACTCTTGACAATAAACTTTCTACCATTTAGCATGTCATAAAGCATATACAATAGAGGTTTACTTATACCTAGTCTGGTTAGCTTTAGATAGAGACCTTCTAACCATACGGTGTCGAAGGCCTTCTCCAAATCAACCAGACAGGCACCCGTACACTGCTTTTTAGTTTTGTTCCATTGGATATCAGAAACTAGTTTAGACGCGGCATGAATTGTGTCATGTCCCGCCTTAAAACCGAACTGATTATCCGGGATGATATTTTTGTCCTCCGCCCACTTGAACAGGGCTCTATTAATAACCTTTTCAAATACTTTGCTGATACTCGGAAGAAGACTTATCGACCGGAGATTCGCCGGATTGGAGTTGTCCTTTCCCTTTTTTGGGAGAGGGTGCACCACAGCTGTCTTCCACCGCACTGGATAATATGCATTATTCAGCGCGTTGTTAAACAGTGTGGTATAAATGTCAACTGCTTCTTGAGGCAAATGTCGTAGTACAACGTTGGATATACCATCGACTCCTGCAGACTTCTTTTTCTTTAATGAATCGAAGATGAGCTGGAGCTCATTCTTCGAAATTAACAGGGGACTGGGCCCATTTCGGTCGGCGACTATGGCGTTTGCCAAATCTTCATCATTAAACCTGGTAAAATCAAGGTTCTCAGATCGCCATTCGGTTATATCGTTCCGGAGCCGTAAGTGATGAAGCAGAGCTCTGTTCTCCAGGTCATGATTCGGGCGAATGCCAGCATTCACCTTGTACACTTGCTGGAAAGCAGCCCCCACAGCCTCCACCTTCTCCTGCGGATCTTCGATTATGAAGAGGTCATCGTCCATGACGGCGTCATCTGGGTCTATGCCTGCTGTCAGAAGTACGTCTCTGTTTTGTGTCGTCCTCTGGAGCTTAAGACACGGAAGGTCGTTTTGATCTTTTCTTCTGAATATCTTATTAATTTGTGGGAACATACTCGGGTCGGTAGCGTTCACGGCCCGAATTTTGTTGTCCCAAAACAAATTAATGGACAACCTATAATTTTCTTTGATCAATTGGTTGATGTTTTTGATGGACGACTTCAGTGTCCTTATCTCCAGATCTCGTGTGTCAGTAAACCGTCTGTACAAGCGTTTTAGTCTTGTCAGTAAGCCACTTTTTTGTCTGTGTAGTGCATCAATTGTCGCGTTACGGTACATGTCAGTTGCGTTACGTTCTTTGTATTTCGGTATTGTCCTGTTCATTGTTCGTTGAATTGTTTCGTCCATTTGTTCTAAGTATCTGTCAATTTCAGTATTTGTCATGTTCCTGTCATTTGGTGGGGATATACCATTTGATCGTAATTCGCTCAATAAGACGTTCGAGAAGCGTGGCCAGCGCACCTTACTGTAATTGTAAGTATGCACCGGTACATACTCCTCCAACTCCATAAGCGAGTTCGGAAGTTGTATTACGGTGGCGAGTCCGCAGTGGTCACTGTCGTACTCGATCGTTCTTAAACAATTTTTAGACCGATGGCCCACAGTATCAGTAATTGTTAGTCTTGCGTCTTTCAACAATAGATCCAGATAGGCACCGCTTCTTGGAAACGATGGCCTGTCTGTAGCGAGAAGTTCAATGCGATACTCCAGGTTGTATCGACCCATCCAATTATACAGGTGGTTACCACGAGGATTTTGTATTTGATTTCCCCAATCTATATGTTTGGCATTCAAATCACCAGCCAATATGTAGTAGTTTTCTTCCGAGCTCAATCTTAAGCATTCAAAAAGCTTTTCAAGCTCTGTTATAAACTGTGTGGGCTGAGGTGTTTCCGGTGCATAGGCAGCGATCACATACATTCGGCATTCGACATATGTTCGGCTTTCTCAATATTCCATGAACCGATTAAAATAATTTTTACTTGCGATATACATAGGTAATATACGGCAAGTATTGCATTTGAAAAAAAAATCTAACTCGAGATTTTAATCAAAGTTGACATTACGATGATAGAGAACACCAAAAAAGTGGGCCCGCAATTCCGTCTGTCTGTATGTGTGTACAACTCTCCACAGCCTAAACGGCTAAAGCGATTTTCTTAAGACTTGGTATTTAAGCCTTGTAGGTGATTGTCCAAAATAGATTTTTGAATCGTTGTTTTAGCCCCAAAAATAACGGTACTTGCCATGCACATTTTTCTACCATCTTAAGTACATCGAAAACGGCTTTCAGAATTTTTATAAAAATTAGTGCGTGTACTACTTTGGATATGGTCCAAATTTTGGCCATTTTTTTTTTTGAATATTTTGTTATTAACGTTACCTGCCACACAAACATTTTGTAGATTTTTGGCTTTCTAATAAACGGCTTAACGGATTTCGATAAACATTTTTATGCACGATCTTTTTCCAATTCTAAATAATACTGCATTTCAAAATTTTTGAAAAATAGTTTTTTTGGATTTAACAACAAAATATTTTTTATTTTGAAAGTTCAATATTTCGAAAACTGGTGGACTATTTTTCCTGAAATTTTATTTTTGAATTTATATTATTAAATAATTCTTAATAAAACTGCATATTCAAATTTTCAAAAAAAAAAAAAAACTTCTAGGAAACATTTGCAAACAAAAAATAATTTACATCGGTTCATGCAATAGTAAGAAAGCCGAAAATATGAAAAGTGGTTCCATGGGAAGTACCGTTAATAAGTACACAAAAAAAAATATTTTTATACTTAAAAGTGGAATGTACGAATTCAAGAACACAAGCATTTTTTTATAAAAATTCTTGGAACTCTTTTCGAGAAATAATATAATCATAATAATGTTGATTTTTTCAGTTCAATTTAAAGTTTTAACATAGTTTAACATATATCCAAATCATATTAAGGCCTGGCTTGAAGCCGTCCGTCTGATTGACAAAGAAAAAGTAACATTAATATTGATTTTGAAAATTAATGAAAGGAATTACATTTACATACAATGAGATGAAAATTAAAGAATGAAAAAAGGAAATTATTTCTTAAGTGGCAAACTAATTTAAAGATGTGCTAAAAATTCTCATCGACTACCATCCGTCTGTATTTCGAGAAATACATTTTTTCGTAACGGTTTTTTTAAGATTTTTATGGGAGGTACCTTTGTTTTTATTTTAGGAATATAATTTTCTAAACTATTAAATACGAAGTTTTGAAAAAATCCATTAAGTCGTTTTCGAAATTTTAAATATTCAAAAAAGGTTGTTTTTCATTAAAAAACAAAAAAAAATTTTGAAAAATTTCGGTTTACATTAGTGTTTAAGGTTTTTAGGGGCGTCTGCATACAAAATGTGAAAAAATCAGATCAATCGTTTTTCAGAAAATTGATAACCAAAAAAATGGTACTATATTATAGAGGTACCAAACATAACAATTTTTTTTGAAAAGAAAAATACAAAAATACTTCTTTTCCCTTCATTAATGAACTGATTTTTTTTATAAAAATCTTTGGAGTCGTTCTTGAGAAAAATAAGATTTTTAGGCCAAAAAAATGTATGGTAGGTACTGTTGTTTGTCGTCTTAAAAAAAATGAAAAAAACGTGTGGGCATATTACCGAAAAAACAATACCTACCAAGTTTGAAGGAAATCCTCCGAACCGTTTAGGCTGCAGACTCGAGGACAGATAGGCAGACGGAATTGTGGGACTCATTTTTGTTCTTGTTCTCTATGATCGTAATGTCATATTTGATTGTTAGAATTGTTTTGCACGAATCCATAGCTTGACTTATAGTATCTATAATCGCAAGTAAGAATCAATTACTATTTAATGAATTGGCTTGTAGCTATTCATGGTTCGTACAACTTTGAGCAATCAATCATAAGTACATAGGATTCAATCAAATCAAAATTTGTTTAAATTGTACGAGTATAATAGGCTCTTTAATTCAAAGCAAATAACCCTTTTTTGTTCCCGCCTTTCATGTGAATAATGACCAAACAACTATTTATAGCATTTGTACATACATACATCTAAAATAATATTATTCGAAAATATATACATTTTTCAGATAACAACCTCATCTAGATTTCATAAAAGTGTGTTTTAAAAAAATGTCATCATGATTGACACAAAAACTCAAATAAAAAAAATCGTATTTGCTCCTTGAATCTGGCATTTTACTTATTTATAACTTTTTGGTTGAATCATGCGGGTAAGTAAAATAAAGTACATATAAGGTAAAGAAATAGATAAATACGATCTAGGGGTTTCTTTTGACAGAAGACGATCGCTCCATCAGATTATGTGATCCCATGTGGACCAGGTTTCATATTCCTGACACTGCTGTTGTTAATCAATGCTGTAGAAGATAGAGAGGAGCAACTTATTGAATGTGGCCAATACGGATTCAATTGCTTAAATGAGAAAACTTTAGAATTTTGTCCAATTGTCGTTGATGGTGTAACTGACATAGCTCAATTATACGAATGCGATGAAAATTTTACCTGTGACGAAGACAATCCATCTTATTGTACTCCGAAAGAACCACCAAGGTTCTTCCACCAGGAAGGTAATAAAAACAGACGTCTGACTAATGGAGGGGTTGGAATTATGAAAGACGAAATAAATGCTTATGATGAAATGTACTTCGGTGAGAATTCGTATTACAGACAAGCTCGTGCCGCTGTTGCAAGCCATGATGAGCCTTGTATTTGTGAACCAACAACTTCATCGGAAGATACAACTACAACGGAATCAAATGAGGAATTAACTGATCTAACAACTCTAAATAACACACCTTCATCAACATTTGATTGTGATACCTATGGCTTCTTTGCTGGTAAGTATACTTCTTGTACCGCTCATAAATAAAATATAGGGCGAAACAAGGAGTATCTTAGCTGTTAGCTCTTGGATTGATTTTTTTCTAATTATTTTTATAATTATGTGCGCACTATGGGGGTTTTGACTACCCTTAATAATATGCTCTGGCAAAGTGCGAACATGAGGAAAATAAGAAAGGATTTAAAAGGAGATACTGATTGGTTTTGAAGTTCAGAATATCAAATTGGGAGGGAAGAATAGAGACTGGTAAAGCATTCTACATTCGTGTTGTACCACTAAAGAAAGAATCTCTGTACTTGACAGCTCGGAATATCATACAATTTTGTTTCTATAGTTTTAAATATGAAGTGAATATACTTATAATGTCGGTTTTGACACTTTCTGAGTGATATAGCGGTCACTTTCTTGGTAATTCAATTTGTTTAAAAGTTTAATTCTTCATGTAAGCCCACAACCCTTAGAGAGAGTAAATGAGTAGGGGTTATTTGACAACATTTGCTAATACAAATGCGTGTGGTGTACGATGTAGACCGTCTGTAAAAATTTTACAGCCTCCACTGTAACTATACATCTATTCCTCTAAGCAGAATAAGACCCAATACACAGTGGTTTCGGTTGTATGGAGAGACAGTCATAATTAAATAAATCTGACGGCTGAACTAATCAAGTCATTTGGATACAACATTCTTGAAAAATATAGATGGTATAAAAAAATCATAACAATGAATGTCCGCCCACTGACACACCCACAGTTTGTTACTTGCGAGGTTTGTATTTGCAAAAAAATCGAACTCGAAATTTTAATCAAACTTAGATAGAGAACAACGCAATTCCGTCTGTGTGTCTATCTGTAGATCGATCTACAGCCTAAACGGCTCAAGTGATTTTATCAAACTATGTGCTTAGGCGTTATAGGTGATTGCCTCAAATAGTTGTGAATAGTTTATTACCCCCAAATATAACGGTACTTATCATATAATTTTTCTACCATCTTAATTATATCGATAACGATTTTGATTTTAAAAAAATAAATGTGCCATACAACCATTTTCTCGATTTTGGACTTTCTCATAAGCGGCTCAACTGATTTCTATCAAAATTTGTATGTTTAAGGTCCGTTGATTTCTAAATAATACTGCATACCAAAATTTTTAAAAAAGCAAATATTTTTTTTTTTTTGAAAATTTAATATTTCGAAAATGGGTGGATGATTTTTTTTGAAATTCAGTTTCTAATTTTATTATAATTAAATACATACAATTTTCATACAAAAAATATGCTTAAAAAAACAAACTAGATGTTGTAGTTAAAAAGTTAAGTAAAGTATACTAAAAAAATATTGAGTTATTTCTACTAAAAATCTTGTGCTTAAGATGTGATCGATAGCAATTGCGATCCACATTTTTTTAAGTAATATAATCCAGAAATTTCACAATAATTTGGGTTGTACGCGCTGATAAATTTATAAATAATGTAATTTTTAACCATTCGATATAAAATACTTTTATTGTGACACGCCCCCTTTTGTGTGTTTTTTTTAATTTGTTTCTTGTTCTTAAATGATTTGATTGAGTTGTAGGATTTGTATGAAATTTGCTATCATGATAAAATTCAATATTATATGATATTCGCCCACTGATATGCCCATTAAAAAAAGAACTTTCATAGAAGAGTTTGGTCGCTTACACCCAAATTAATAAACATGGAGTAGGGAATTCTAGGACTTATTCCGTGGACTAAGTGCGAAATGCTATTACTAAAACAGAATTTCTTCTATTTGACATTTACAAACTGAGTCCTTCGCTAAACCATCGAAGACGTTGGTTTATTGAATGACTAAGAATTGACATTAAGAACAAAATTTACAGGGACATAGAATAAAAAGAAATAGGGTTAATACTTCTTTTCGTAGATTTTGTTTGTGGATTTTCAATTTTTAATTAATTGAAAATTAAGTCCGCAGATTAACAACTTTTATTCTATAGTTTATTGAAGTAATGGACTAGCGGTGGAATAAGCATTTTTTATTGTTAGGGTTCTTAGATGCGAATTAAAACTCAATATGTACGATTCTAAAGCTGATTTCTGAAGCTTGTTTTAATTAGTTGGTGATAAAAGCTTAACGGTATCATTTTTCTAGTGTGGACTTATGAATAAATGAATAGTAATATGGGGTTGTTGCACTGCGACATTGAGATCTATTATGCCCCTGTCTAGAGCTGGATAGATAGCTTACCTTACAGCTCTTCCTCCAAGGTTATTTCCCTCATATGAATTTGAGTATTTGGAATATTTTTAAAGATGGTGAGTCACTCTCTTCCATCTGGTATCATCCCAGGTGTTTTTTCCTTTGGTCAACAAGTGCATCACAATTTTTGTTCTTGCTCCGTTAGATACGTTAGATATTGGAACAAATCAGTAGCCGATCCATTTGGACATCCAGATTGATGCGGGAATACTTATCCAATGGAAACCTATGCTACCCCTCACAGTAGTACGAGCCGCCATAAAGCATTACTCGCTGATGTTTTGAATACCTGATAACTAATCTGCCACCCTCATGCATTTCTTACCGAAGCTTTAAAGTGCGCGACCAGAAGCTTGTCATCATATCCGGGCACTCGCAGTTATTTTCGTTCAGACGAGCATAGAACTCTTCCTGTTAGGTTATTAAGATTTTTCGGTTTTTAAAAGCATGGCTTTAATGAAGATCACAAGCAGAAAGTCACTCGGCTTATAGCGCATGACGACAGACTCAACAGTTTACAAGTAGCGGCTTATGGGGTGTCTCGCGTCTTAAGCCATTTGCTCATGTCATTGGGATCCATTTCAGGGTCATCATCAATTAATAATCAATTTTTAAAAAATGCCTAAATTATCATTCAATATGCCTATTTCATTTTCTTCAAAAATAAGATAACTTATCACCAAATTTTTAGTCGTAAAGCCTATCGCTTTTGATTGATGATGAATGGTAATCAGTGGACGTGTTCAAGAACAAAAACTCAATTCCATCGAACCTCAATCAATTATTGTTTCAAAATAGTTTTTGGCAATTTAATTATCTGCAAATACACCCATCACACATTAGCACAAGAAGGGGGCTACCATAAAAAAATAAAACAACTAAAACTCATCTAATCTTTTCAGACCAACAAAATTCAAGTCTTTTCTGGCATTGCGATGTACCATTAAATGGAATTGGCTTTCTCCTTCGTCATATGAAATGTGGCCGTGATAGATACTTTGACGAAACCCTAAAAAGTTGCATCTTAGAAGGAACAATTCGACAAGAACGTAAATTAAATTCTGACAGTGATATTGAAGTTGGCAGACGAAAAATCAAATACACCACCGATTGCAAAAATGAGAAACCTGGCAAATATGCTGATGAATTCGACTGTCACGCCTATCATCTATGTTTGCCAAAGCAGTTCTCACCCGCAATGCAACTTTCGTTTGTGTGCCCTCGACAAACAGTCTATGATTGCATAAGTCGATCATGCACTATTGCTGCTTTCAAACGTTGCCAAGTCAAAAGCCATCAAACGTCGACTAACATCAATTGCACTTCACCAATGCGTTTTCGAAGTATTGACGATTGTCGAAGTTATTTTGTATGCTTTGTGGACAATGTCATAGAAATCAAGTGTCCAAAATTTTATAAATTCGATGACAATTCTATGGAATGTCTTCCTGAAAAGGTAGCCTCTTGCAAGGAATATTCAGTTTAACTTATTTATTTTTGCAAATTTATTTATACATTTGTATTTATTTTTTAATTTGTTTAATAAATAAACAGTTAATATTATTTTCATTACAATATTTGAACGAAAAATGAAGAACGGTCTTAAAATAACATAGAATCAAAGAGATCATTTTGTTTTGTTAACAATATTACACTTTTCTTAATAGTTAATTGGACGCCATAGGCAGGAGAATGGAGTTCCACGACTGCAAGTACTTGTTGCTAAATTGAAGATTTGACCCCGCGGACAACGTTTAATAGAAACGAGATACTTTGTTTTTTCCATGTTCAGGGAACAATTGTAGAAAAGTGAGCAATCCATTTTATGCGCATAGAGTCCTTCGCTGGAGCATTGAAATTTATCCATACCGGTTCTGAAATTTCGTGCCTCACAATTTGAATAGCTTACTTCACTGACACAATACTGAGTGTAAGGATTGAAGTTCTGACCCTTTGGGCAAGTCATTTTGAAGGCAATCAACGATCCATCACCATCATACTGGCACATGTGGAATTCACTACATTTAGATTCAACAGGGAAGAATCCTTCCATCGAACATGTGAACAACGATTCTGGAGCAACATCTACAGTTGTGGGTAAGTCTGTTGTGATTTCGGTAGAAAGAACTGATGATTCTGTGGAATCAGACGATTCTGAAATAGTAGATTCAGAAATTTCTTCTGTAAATGAAAGAGTAGATTATGTTATTTCGGCTTCAGTTGAAGAAGAACCTGTTTCCAATGTTGTTGATGTTGTTTCTCCATCCATAGAAAGTGAAACATCGGGTGTGGATTGTGACGAAGAGTCTGTGGGAATAGAAGCTTGTGAAGTTAATTCTGTAATAGTAGAATCAGGGAATTCTTCACTAGAAGCTGAGTTAGTAGACGGTGAGAGAGCTGTTTGTGTTGTATAAACTGAGTTTTCAGTAGAAGAAGAGAAGAAAGGTAAAGATTCTGTTTCTGAAATTGGTGATGTTAATTCTCCATTGGTTGGAAGTGGATCTTCTGTTGTAGCTTCAGTTGAAGATTCCGTGGAAACAGATATATCGATACTAAAGTCTTGTGCTTCGGTTGTGGAAGCAGAAGCTGGTGACGTTGTTTCCATAATAGTTGAATAAGTCATATCTTCTGTGGAAGCTGAAGAAATTGTTTTTTCGGTTGTAGGATCAGAGTTTTCTGTTGAAGGAGAAGAAGACACCGGTTCTATTGAAGACAAATCAGTTTCAAGTGTGGTTGATGTTATTTCTCCATTCGTTGAAAGTGGAATTTCTGATGTGGATTGCAATGAAATGTTTGTGGTCGAATCCGAGTTTTCTTCCGTAGAAGCTGAGTTATTAGACGTCGCCAGATTATTTTCCATTGTTGAAACAGAGATTTCTTCAGTAGAAGTAGCTTCTGTCTCCCATGTTGATATTATTATTTCCCCATCGGTTGAAAACGGAACGTCTGTCATTGCTTCAGATGAACTTTCCGTGGAAATAGATTTATCGGTACTAAGTCCTTGTTTTTCGGTTGTTGAATAAGTTCCAATTGAAGAAGAATCAGCCTCTACAGTTGAAATCGTATTTGCTTCAGTTGTAATTGAGTTTTCTGTAGCTAGTTCTGATCCAGATGAAATCGAATCAGTGGCTTGTGTTGAAAAACTAGCAACGTCTTCAGTTGACGATTCTGTATAGATATCTTTTTTAGTGGTGGAATCTGAAACTCCTTCAGTGATTTCTGGACCAGATACTGTAGTTGACTCTGTAGGGGAAGTTGTAAAATCTACTATTACAGAAACTGCCTCTTGTGTTGAAGAAATTGGTAAATCTTGGGTTGAACTGGTTTCTTCGGAGGTTGATTTAATGTCTTCTCCTATTGTGGACGGAACTGGTTCAATTGTTGAGATAATTGGACTTTCACTCGTTACATTCGATTCTTCTGTTGCACTCGTATCTTCAGTTGAAATTATGATAGTAGGTGACCCTGAACTGGCACTTTTAATATCTTGTCTTGACACTGATGAAATAGTTGTTAATTCTTCAGTAACATTACTTGTTGTTAATTTTTCTTCGTCATTTGCACCTGAACGCGGAGATTTTCTGATGCATTTTTGAAATGAATTGCTGAAAAATTCAGTAATTCCACATTCAAAATATGAAACTGATAGTCCTCCTGCTGGATTTCGAGAACACTCGAAGAATATTTTTGAATGAGCAAAGAGTCCAAATCGTCCCTCTATAACACACGGACCTTCACTGATAGGTGCTCTATAGGCAAATGCCACCGTGGCCAAAAATGCAATCACGAAAATACTCATTATTACGAGGCCTCTTTTTCGTTATAGTTTCTTGGGATTTTGCTTACCGACGTAGTTAAGCAAAGCCAACCTGTAACTGAACCCAATAATTTGTTATTTATTCTTTTATAGTTTAATTTTATATTTCTGATAAGTGTATGCTGTTTGTGACGTAATATTTCCATGTCATGGTCTACATACTACATGTCTTTATCATAAAAATTAGTTAGTTATGGTCAAATCTAATCTAAAAAAATGCCCAATTATTAATTGGTAAACCCTTCTTATATCTGCTATCCTGCTTTCAAATCGGAGATAGTGAGCAAGAGGTTGTTTGTTTCGCTTGAAACTTTTGTTTTTTTCCTGATTGGATTGATTTGAATTACAGGTCAAGATAAAATGATTTCATTTCCGTTGAAATTTGCCTTCGCTACTAAAAATAAATATCGAGTTTTGATGGACAAGATAAACCAAAACTTTTCTACAAATAAAGAGCCCATTACCTTATGAGATTTTTCCCTAAGAGGATTAACTTACTATTTTGAGAGCGAAAACGATTTCTGAATTACCGAAAAAAGTTTAAGAAATTATGTTTGTATATTTAAGACTGTCGCTTAATTGCTGAATATGATTTATTTAATAAAATAACATAAGTGTTACTAAAATATCAATTATCTATAAATAATTTAATAAAGTTTTTTTTTCGATTTGTTTGCCTTTTGATCCGACTTGGCCTAGAGTTACATGATGCTAATAAAAGCAATTTTGAAGATTATAGTCTTGAGCCTCTAAAAAACATCACCATTAGTGTCGGTGATGATTATGATGACGTTTGGAAGACTTAGAGTCTCTTTCATGACTGCTGTCATCATCATCATCGCTGTGACTTGTATTCTTCTTCTTATTTCTCTTCTCCTTCTTCTCACTGCTACTCAATGAAATATCTTCGCTGTTGTTCTTCTTGGATTTCCTTTTGCGTTCACTGCTTTCCACTGAACTACTGTCATCGTGACTATGGCTACTGTTTCTCTTTTTCTTTGGCTTTAGTTTTTTTTCGCTGCTTTCGTTGGAATCATTATCACCATCACTTTTGTTGTTATGCTTCTTTCTAGACTTCTCTTTGTTTTCCCTAGATTCTGTTGATTTACTCTCCTTTTCCTTGTTCTCCCTAGATTCCGAAGACTTTCCATTTGATTTATTTTTGGATGATTGGTCTTCATCTTCCTCCGAGTGATATTTTGATGTTGGCTTTGATACTGGTTTAATATTTGTTTTAGAAGTTTTCTCTTCTTCAGATGTATCATCGCTGGATGTTGGTTTCATTAAATCAGGCTTTACTGGAACTGGACTCAATATAAGAACATCTTCCTCTGATAAATCTTCAACTGTTTCTGGATTAATCACTGCTGGCGTTGAGACTACAGGCGGATTATTGGGATGTAGGGGCAGGTTTTCAGGTCGTGAGAGATTTTCTTCATTGGACTCTACCGATTCAGAACTGGATCGAAGCCATCCAGGCCGATTGATTAATTGAGTCCAATTAAATTGATTTGTGTTGCTAGGTAATGTTTCTTTACATTGACCAATTGTGTTGAAAGGCCACCACCAAGGACGCCACACGCAAGGCAAGTTTGTAGGTATTGGCTCTACCGCAACTGCTGTAGATTCAACGGTACCGGATGCATTAGGCCCTTCTGGGATTGAGCTAGTAGTTGAATCAGTTTGACCACTTGTTGGAGTATTTGGTTTAGCTGTTGAATCAGTTTGACCACTTGTTGGAGCACTTGGTTCAGCTGTTGAATTAGTTTGACCACTTGTTGGAGCATTTGGTTTAACTGTTGAATCAGATTGACTACTTGTGGAAGCAGTTGGCTGATCGCTTGGTTCAACTACAGCTGGAGATGTTTCTACAGGCCCAATAGGAGATTCCGACTCAGCGGTACCTGAAGCATTAGGTTTTTCTGTAATTGGGCTTGCAGTGGAATTAGTTTGACCATTTGCTGGAGCATTTGATTCAGCTGTTGAATCAGTTGGACCACTTGCTGGAGTATTTGGTTTAGCTGTTGAATCAGATTGACTACTTGTGGAAGCAGTTGGCAGATCGCTTGGTTCAACTACAGCAGGAGATGTTTCTACAGGTGCAATAGGAGTTTCCGATTCAGCGTTGCCTGAAGCACTAGGTTCTTCTGTGATAGGGCTTGCAGTGGAGTTAGACTGGCCACTTGTTGGAGCATTTGATTGAGCTGTTGCATCAGTTTGACCATTTGTTGGAGAATTTGGTTCAGCTGTTGAATCAGATTGACTACTTGTGGAAGCAGTTGGCTGATCGCTTGGTTCAACTACAGCTGGAGATGTTTCTACAGGCCCAATAGGAGATTCCGACTCAGCGGTACCTGAAGCATTAGGTTTTTCTGTAATTGGGCTTGCAGTGGAATTAGTTTGACCATTTGCTGGAGCATTTGATTCAGCTGTTGAATCAGTTGGACCACTTGCTGGAGTATTTGGTTTAGCTGTTGAATCAGATTGACTACTTGTGGAAGCAGTTGGCAGATCGCTTGGTTCAACTACAGCAGGAGATGTTTCTACAGGTGCAATAGGAGTTTCCGATTCAGCGTTGCCTGAAGCACTAGGTTCTTCTGTGATAGGGCTTGCAGTGGAGTTAGACTGGCCACTTGTTGGAGCATTTGATTGAGCTGTTGCATCAGTTTGACCATTTGTTGGAGAATTTGGTTCAGCTGTTGAATCAGATTGACTACTTGTGGAAGCAGTTGGCAGATCGCTTGGTTCAACTACAGCAGGAGATGTTTCTACAGGTGCAATAGGAGTTTCCGATTCAGCGTTGCCTGAAGCAATAGGTTCTTCTGTGATAGGGCTTGCAGTGGAGTTAGACTGGCCACTTGTTGGAGCATTTGGTTGAGCTGTTGAATCAGTTTGATCACTTGTTGGAGAATTTGGTTCAGCTGTTGAATCAGATTGACTACTTGTGGAAACAGTTGGCAGGTTGCTTGGTTCAACTACAGCAGGAGATGTTTCTACAGGCCCAATAGGAGATTCCGACTCAGCGGTACCTGAAACATTAGGTTTTTCTGTAATTGGGCTTGCAGTGGAATTAGTTTGACCATTTGTTGGAGCATTTGATTCAACTGTTGAATCAGTTGGACCACTTGCTGGAGTATTTGGTTTAGCTGTTGAATCAGATTGACTACTAGTGGAAGCAGTTGGCAGATCGCTTGGTTCAACTACAGCAGGAGATGTTTCTACAGGTGCAATAGGAGTTTCTGATTCAGCGTTGCCTGAAGCACTAGGTTCTTCTGTAATAGGGCTTGCAGTGGAGTTAGACTGGCCACTTGTTGGAGCATTTGGTTGAGCTGTTGAATCAGTTTGACCAATGGTTGGAGAATTTGGTTCAGCTGTTGAATCAGATTGACTACTTGTGGAAGCAGTTGGCAGGTCGCTTGGTTCAACTACAGCAGGAGATGTTTCTACAGTCACAATAGGAGATTCCGACTCAGCGGTACCTGAAGCATTAGGTTTTTCTGTAATTGGGCTTGCAGTGGAATTAGTTTGACCATTTGACTCAGCTGTTGAATCAGTTGGACCACTTGCTGGAGTATTTGGTTTAGCTGTTGAATCAGATTGACTACTTGTGGAAGCAGTTGGCAGATCGCTTGATTCAACTACAGCAGGAGATGTTTCTACAGGTGCAATAGGAGTTTCCGATTCAGCGTTGCCTGAAGCATTAGGTTCTTCTTTGATAGGGCTTGCAGTGGAGTTAGACTGGCCACTTGTTGAAGCATTTGATTGAGCTGTTGAATCAGTTTGACTATTTGTTGGAGAATTTGGCTCAGCTGTTGAATCAGATTGACTACTTGTGGAAGCAGTTGGCGGGTCGGTTGGTTCAACTACAGCAGGAGATGTTTTTACAGGTCCAATAGGAGATTCCGACTCAGCGTTACCTGAAGCACTAGGTTTTTCTGTAATTGGGCTTGCAGTGGAATTACTTTGGCCATTTGTTGGAGAATTTGATTCAGCTGTTGAATCAGTTGGACCATTTGCTGGAGTATTTGGTTTAGCTGTTGAATCAAATTGACTACTTGTGGAAGCAGTTGGCAGATCGCTTGGTTCAACTACAGCAGGAGATGTTTCTACAGGTGCAATAGGAGTTTCCGATTCGGCGTTGCCTGAAGCACTAGGTTCTTCTGTGATAGGGCTTGCAGTGGAGTTAGACTGGCCACTTGTTGGAGCATTTGATTGAGCTGTTGAATCAGTTTGACCATTTGTTGGAGAATTTGGTTCAGCTGTTGAATCAGATTGACTACTTGTGGAAGCAGTTGGCAGATCGCTTGGTTCAACTACAGCAGGAGATGTTTCTACAGGTGCAATAGGAGTTTCCGATTCAGCGTTGCCTGAAGCACTAGGTTCTTCTGTGATAGGGCTTGCAGTGGAGTTAGACTGGCCACTTGTTGGAGCATTTGATTGAGCTGTTGAATCAGTTTGACCATTTGTTGGAGAATTTGGTTCAGCTGTTGAATCAGATTGACTACTTGTGGAAGCAGTTGGCAGGTCGCTTGGTTCAACTACAGCAGGAGATGTTTCTACAGGTCCAATAGGAGATTCCGACTCAGCGTTACCTGAAGCACTAGGTTTTTCTGTAAATGGGCTTGCAGTGGTATTTGGTTGACCATTTGTTGGAGGATTTGGTTCAGCTGTTGAATTAGTTTGACCACTTGTTGGAGCATTTGGTTTAGCTGTTGAATCAGATTGGTTACTTGTGGAAGCAGTTGGCAGGTCAGTTGGTGCAACTACAACAGGAGATGTTTCTACAGGTTCAATAGGAGATTCCGATTCAGCTGTACCTGAAACACTAGGTTTTTCTGTAATTGGGCTTGCAGAGGAATTAGCTTGACCATTTGTTGGAGAATTTGGTTCAGCCGTTGAATCAGTTTGATCGCTTATTGGATCATTTGATTCAGCTGTTGAATCACTTGTTGGAGCATTTGGTTCAACAGTTGAATCAGTTTGGCCAATTGTGGGAGCATTTGATTCAGCTGTTGAATCAGTTTGACTACTGGTTGAAGCAGTTGGCAGATCACTAGGTTCATCTGCAGCAGGTGATGTTTCTACAGGTCCAATAGGAGATTCCGACTCAGTGGTACCTGAAGCACTAGGGTCATCTGTGCTTGGGCTTGCAGTGGAATTAGTTTGACCACTTGTTGGTGCATTTGGTTTAGCTGTTGATTCAGATTGACTACTTGTGGAAGCAGTTGGCAAATCGCTTGCTCCAATAGGAGATTCCGATTCAGCAGTACCTGAAGGACTAGGTTTTTCTGTAATCGGGCTTGCAGTGGAATTAGTTTGACCATTTGTTGGAGCATTTGGTTCAGCTGTTGAATCAGTTGGACCACTTGATGGATTATTTGGTTCAGCTGTTGAATCGCTTTGACCGCTTGATGTAGTAGGTGCCAGACTTGTCGGAGATGTGTCTACAGGTTCAATAGGAGGTTCCGATTCAGCGGTAACTGAAGCACTAGGTTCTTCTGTGATTGCGCTTGCAGCTGTTGAATCAGTTTGACCACTTGTTGCAGAATTTGGTTCAGCTGTTGAATCACTTGTTGGAGCATTTGATTGAGCTGTTGAATCAGTTTTACCACTTGTTGGAGCATTTGGTTCAGCTGTTGAATCAGTTTGACTAGTGGTTGAAGCAGTTGGCAGGTCGCTTGGTTCAACTCCAGCAGGAGATGTTTCTACAGGTCCAATAGTAGATTCCGATTCAGCAGAACCTGAAGCACTAGGTTTTTCTGTAATTGGACTTGCAGTGGAATTAGTTTGACCATTTGTTGGATCATTTGGTTCAGCTGTTGAATCTGTGGGACCACTTGATGGAGTATTTGGTTCAGCTGTTGAATCAGTTTGACCACGTGATGTAGTAGGTGCCAGACTTGTCGGAGATGTTCCTACAGGTTCAACAGGAGGTTCCGTTGCAGCGGTACCTGAACCACTAGGTGCTTCTGTGATTGGGCTTGCATTGGGATTAGTTTGACCATTTGTTGGAGTATTTGGTTCAGCTGTTGAATCAGTTTGGCCACTTGTTGGAGCATTTGGTTCAGCTGTTGAATCACTTATGGGAGCATTTGGCTCATCTGTTGTATCAGATTGACCACTTGTTGGAGCAGTTTGACTACTGGTTGACGCAGTTGGCAGATCACTATCTTCATCTACAGCAGGGGATGTATCTACAGGTTCAATAGGAGATTCCGATTCAGGGGTGCCTGAAGCACTAGGTTCTTCTGTGATTGGACTTGCAGTGGAATTAGTTTGAACGTTTGTTGGAGCATTTGGTTCAGCTGTTGAATCAGTTTGACCACTTGTTGGAGCATTTGGTTCAGCTGTTGAATCAGTTTGACCGCTTGTTGGAGTATTTGGTTCGGCTGTTGGAGCATTTGATTCAGCTGTTGAAACAGTTTCACCACTTGTTGGAGCACTTGTTTCACCTGTTGAATCAGTTTGACTAATGGTTGAAGCAGTTGGCAGATCACTAGGTTGAGCTACAGGAGGGGATGTATTTACAGGTTCAATAGGAAATTCCGATTCAGCAGTACCGGAAGCACTAGGATTTTCGGTAATTGGGCTTGCAGGGGAATTAGTCTGATCACTTGTTGGAGCATTAGGTTCAGCTGTAGAATCAGTTTGATTACTTGAAGAAGAAGATGGTAGATCGGTTGGTTCAGTGGACTGAGTTTGGCCACTTGATGTAGTAGGTTCCAAGCTTGACGGAGATGTTTCGACTGGTTTAATAGGATCTTCGGTTTCAGTGGTACTTGAAATACTAGGTTTCTCTGTGATTGAACTTGCAGTGGAATTAGATTGACCATTTGTTGGAGCATTTGGTTCAGGTGTTGAATCAGTTTGACTTATGGTTGAAGCAGTTGACAGATCAATAGGTTGAGCTGAAGAAGGGGATGTTTCTACCGGTTCAATAGGAGATTGCGGTGCAGTAGTACCGGAAGCACTAGGATCTTCTGTGATTGGGCTTGTATCGCTTGTTGGAGCATTTGGTTCAGCTGTTGAATCAGTTTGACTACTGGTTGAATCAGTTGACAGATCATTAGGTTCAACTACAGCAGGTGATGTTTCTACTGGTTCAATAGGGTGTTCCGATTCAGCGGTACCTGAAGAACTAGGCTCTTCTGTGCTTGGACTTGAAGTAGAATTAGTTTGACCACTTATTGGAGCATTTGTTTCACCTGTTGAATCAGTTTGATTACTTGTAGGATCAGTTGACAGTTCGTTGGGTTCAGTGGAATCAGTTTGGCCACTTGATGTAGTAGGTTCTAAGCTTGATGGAGATGTTTCTACTGGCTTAATAGGAGCTTCGGATTCAGCGGTACTTGAAATACTAGGTCCTTCTGTGATTGAACTTTCAGTGGAATTAGATTGACCAATTGTTGGAGAATATGGTTCAGGTGTTGAATCAGTTTGACCGCTTGTTGGGGCATTTGTTTCAAGTGTTGAGTCAGTTTGACTACTTGTGGTAGCAGTTGGCAAGTTGCTTGTTTCAACTACAGCAGGAGATGTTTCTAGAGGTCCAATAGGAGATTCCGATTCAGCTGTACCTGAAGCACTAGGATTTTCGGTGATTGTGCTTGCAGTGGAATTAGTTTGATCACTTGTTGGATCATTTGGTTCAGCTGTTGAATCAGTTTGATTACTTGTAGAAGCAATTGGTAGATCGTTCGCTTCAGTGGAATTAGTCTGACCACTTGGTGTAGTACGTGCCAGACTTGTCGAAGATGTTTCATCTGGTTCAATAGGAGATTCGGATTCAATGGTGGCGTTTGAACTTGTTTCAGCTGTGATTGGATTTGCAGTGGAATCAGTTTGTCCATTAATAGAAGTTGCTGCAGATGATTTTTCGACAGGTGCTGTACTTTCTTCAGTATCTACTGCCGATATAGTGGTGGGTGGACTTGATTCAACTGGTGCTTGGCTTGAAGTAGATTCAGATTGATTCCTGTCATTGGTCGGACTAGCAGTAGAATCTGAATGTTGAACGCTAATAGGAGATGTTTCGACAGAGATTGTTGAGGTGTCAGTAGTTGTTGCTTCTGTAGATATAACTGGACCATCTGTCACTGTGCTTTCAATAGGGGCAATAGATGAAGTTGTTGCAACTTCAGTCGTTTCTACTGAAACTGTTGTACTTTCTTCGCCAATTGTTGTGGGTGATTCTGTTGTACTAACAAATGAAGAACAAATACTTTTCCCATCGTTTATGCATCGTGAATTTTCAGGACACGGTATCGAATTCCCAACTACGGCATATGACATTCCATTTGGATATAAGGTGCATGGTTTGTAGTTGAATGGTCCCACACAAACAGCGGCTCTTCCATTACAGTTAAGAGTAGCTGGTACTGCTACTACATATGCAGCAGACTGCAAATAAACAAAATTTAATTTTTAAAAAAACTTTTAACTAAAAGAGAATATTTCCGGTTTTTTGATGATCACTTTTAAATATTGTAAGAACTTTTTTTTCACAAAATTTACTGTTATATTTGGATTTAAAAAAAAATTCACTTTATTTTCATTTAAACCATTTTGAAGGGTTTGTTCTCCAAAAGGCTTGATTTCCCTTATCCAAATTAGAACAATTCCGAATATCTTGGAAATATCAATTTATATGTTTCATTTCGATTAGGTACTATTTTTTTCAGAAATTAATTGAGCAAATAAATCCCAATATCCCAAAATATGGTTCAAGGATACTTTTGTAACTAAATACAATTGAATATTTACCGCAATTATAAGATATATTCCGAAGAACTTTTTCGTTTCCATCATTTTCGAAGTAAAGTTTCGTTACTGCCTTTATCGTTGATATGTAAGCGGCTTTTATGCAAAATTTCTCAAGATATCGTTTTTATCAATCGTAGCATCTCTAGTCTTAGTAAATAATTTTTTATCTTACATCACGAAGCTGATAAGGGCCAGAATTTATTATCTTGCAGGTTAATTAATTTGCAGTATTCAGTGAGATGCAAATATAGTAGAGGTATACCCAAGTAGATACGTATTTTTGTTATCATTGTTTCTAAATCTGTAGCCTTCAGATTTTTTGTTTGTTATTGTTTTCGGAAGAAGTGAGTCAGTGAAGAGTTTTTTTTGTGAAAGAAAATATTTTTATTGCAGCGGATATCCCTGGGAATTATCTTATCAATTTGGCAGACAAGTTGTCATCAATTGCCTATGTTTACCTATAGTGGTTGTTGAATGTTTTAAATACATGGAAGGACCGAAAATGTTTCGAAAAGTTCTAGTGAAAAATAAATATTCAAAAAAAATCTATAATGGAAAATGTTGGACTTTAGAAACACTGTGACAAGCATTACCTTATGATACGAACAATATAAATACAATGTCAATCTAAATTTTAAAAGAAGATTCTACTGAAAAATTGGCCCGAATTGTTGCTGTACAATTTTCTCACATAACCAGTTGATGTCAGCTGTGATTTTTTCCGAGTTTGAAAAGAGTTCGAAGATCCTTCACTTTCATATAAACGCTTTATTCAACTCGAGACTTTAAATTTTCTAAAAACCAGCAATCTAAAGTTGACATCACAGAGTACTAGTCTGTCTGCATTTTCGTTGTATTGTATTCGTAACATTGAGTTTGTGTGTATTTAATAATTTGACAGCTAGCTCCGTATCTATACGTGTCCATTTTCTTAAGTATTCTGACTGTAGTCAACTAATTTTAATCTGTGATGATAGTAGTTCATGAAGTGTATCTCCGATAGACGACGACATCATCAGTAAAAAGAATTTGCATATAAATTGTTGTTGTTTTAGCAAATGTCCCAAAAAATGCTTCTAGTTTCTGGTATTCCTCTTTCCGTTGCTCATATACTGCTTTTAAAGCCTTTATTGTTCATGACCTTTGCCTACAAAATATTATATTTAGTGAAAAAAAGTGCTTCGCAGGCCCCAATGGAACGCAGCTTATGTTCAATGTGGACAAGTCATGCGATCGTAAACATCGAATTGACACATATTAACCATGGACGTATTACCTATGTATATATGGTCTGCTAGTCTTATATTGCCAATATTGAGATCGCGATGCTAGCTTTCGTGACGCCACTTCAGGAAAGAAATTAACTACTTAAAATTATAACATAGAAGCTAGCGCCATCTATTGTAAAAAAAATTTAAAAAAATGCATTTACAAATAAGCAATAACCGACAATTTAAATTTCATACATAGAAATGTGTGACATCTATGGTATCCTGGCTGTTATTTATTTTCAGTCAGCTTAGTCCGGTATTACACTGCGAGTGTTTAGCCTTGTGTGAATGAAGTCCAAGAGAGAAAGAAAGAATGAAAAGATGAAACAGAAATAATTCTATCTGAACATGCACTGGTAGGATTTTCCCTACGTGTTTTTGACGTTTCTCTTTCTTTCTTTTTTGAATTTGCTTTATTTAATTTTAGATGTTGATGTATAAACATCAAGCCTTATGGCTGCCGAATTCAAATAGTAATGGAGCAAGGAATTAACTTCTTTTTTTTTTAATTGCCTGTGAGACCTAAGGTCTTTTAAATGCAACCTGAATCGCACGGCACTAGTTTAGCCTTCCGAGCTCAATTTTCATAATTACGAAATGAACCTCATTCTCTACAAATAATCCTTACCATCCGGATTATATTTATAAATAACAAGCGGATTACCGAATAGAAGTTCAAAAGAAAATACCAAGATTTTGCTTTCCACGCGTCATTTAATATGTATGTACCTGGCTTTATTTTTTTCCCGCTAGTTGCATTCAAGAGGTCTAGTGTCGCCCAAAATGACTGAGACTAAAATGGAACCAAGCTATGTACTGCAACTAGCCAGTACATAATAGGTCGATCATATTAACCATCCAAGCATTTTGGGAAAACTTTGAGTTCTAACAGTACGTTAGTCTGATCGTTAGTGTTAGTGTGTAATGACGTTTTGACCGCCATAAAAGAACCAACACATTGGCCATTTCCCTTGGCAGTCTAATCGTAGCTTTATCGAGGCTATTTCATAAAAGATTGATATTTCCACATAACATAACCAATAACGAATTGTTAACATAGTTTTTAAATGGTATTAATTGTTGTTGCTGGAGATGTATGTCCGTCAAATCCAGGTCCAAGCCATTGAACTATAGTGTAACCTTTATTGAAGCCAACAAAACAAAAATTATTAATTCAGTTAAATTAATTCGTTATAAATCCTGCGCAGTTTCGTCAAGTGATGTCTCTATTGTCTATGTTTGACTTAAAAGGTCAATGAATTTCAAATCGTTTTTGTTTGGGTATTTTACATTTTCAAATAATATGTATTTCATTAAGCTTTTGTTCTAAGAAATCTTTTGTTAATTTAATGGAATTCAAAAACCAAACAAATATTAACCAATTATATTAGAAGTAACAATGAATTTTTTTGTTGACCAAAGATTTGGTATTTATCAAAAAAGTAATAAACCATGCCATTTAAATAAATATTTTCTCCACTTAGTAGCAACGTAGTCTATTTTTGATTTTATAACACAAAATAAGTGTGTGACTTTTTTAAAAGATTTTTTGTACGATTTTGTTTTAAGATAAAAATATAATATGGAAAAGATAACAAATCGTATGAATCACACAATAAAAGTTCCGAAACTTATAGAAATTACTTTGTAGTGACGTCAATAATCATAATCTATTTAAATACCTGTTTACTAATTATTTTGGTTACAAACTATTTGTAGGTTTAATAGAAGATAATGGCGCAAAATTTTAAACGATTTAGTAAAATGTTAAAACCACTTTTAGCAATTTACAAAGCTAAAAAGATGATTGAGCTAATTTTAAACGATTTTAACATTTTACTAAAGTTAAAATCGCGGAATGGCTACTTTAACTTTTAGCAATTTGCTAAATCCATTATGGAATCCGATAGTACATCAGCCTTGCATGCGGGGTGCCCGGGTTCGAGTCCTTCTGGTGCACAATTTTTTTTTTGTTTTTTTTTGGTAAATAATAAAGTTAAAATGTGAAAATGGAAATAACTAATACCTTTTTAGAGCACATGTTGGGTTTTCATCAACATATAATTAATTTACAACGCATAACAACAATAATTGTGTTCATCAAAATTCAAACCCTACCAATGCTCAACTTTCTGCTTAATTAGCAATTTACTAGTTTAGAACAGGTTTAAAAATTTATTCAATCATTAGGCACTTAGTAAAATTTATAGCCCTTAACAATGGATAATAAGGCCTTAACACGATACTAGTTAGCAATTTACTATATACATAATAGTCTACTAACTTTTCATAAATTTTAAACCTTTTGTTAACTAGTAAAATACTAATTAAGCAGATAGCAAATCATTTGTAGGGTTTGAATTTTTATGAACACAATTATTGTGTTTATGCGTTGTAAATTGATTATATATTTACAAAAATAAAAAAAATTTACACCAGCAGGACTCGAACCTGGGCCTCCCGCGTGCAAAGCCGTCATTCTGATAGACATGTGGATTTAGTACGATACTAAAAATTTACAGCAGCCATTCGGTGATTTTAACTTTAGGAAAATGTTAATAAGATTAAAATTAGCCAAATCCTCTATTTAATCTAAATCGTTTAAAATTTTGCGACAATAATTTTAAGTGAGACTAAAAAGAGTATTTTAAGCCACGTATGTAAATACCTACTTTTTTGGGAAAGCAAATACTTAAGATTATTTACTTTTTGTCCTAAATATGAATGCATCGCAAAAAGGACCTCGTTCTTTATGCATATTTCGATGACGCCTACGAAAATCATTTTTTTAAGTTAAGAAAAAACCAGAAGAAGATATTATATTAGATAGGTATGTATACAGCTTTAATTTTATATGATTTTTAAAGATGTTTACAGATTTGGGAGCATACATAGTACATAATATACTCGTATATTTATGTAGGAATGTAGGGACGTATATTCCAAAAATTTTGTTTGTGCATTTTACTTAAGGCAAAAGTGCGTAAAGAAACTAAACAAATTTAAAGTACCAAGGTAGAAATAACTGGCTGAAACAGATAGTAAAATTGTTTAAATTCCTTAGCTGTTATAGCTTTAGAAAAAATACTCATTTGAATTCTTGGACAAATATAGATACACAGTGACCGTCCAGTATAACGAATTATATAGTGCACAGTCATTCGTTATAACGAATTTTTTGTTATAACGGTCGTCTATTTTTTTTCTTAGCTTAATAATGCTAGAATATAAAAAGCAAGTGATTTTTACAGTGAAATGTATGTATTTATTTATAAGAAAATATAAATTAAATAGAAAGTTGTTGGTAAACAAATCAATTACTTATAACAATTATTTACTTTGTTTTTTTTTAATAAACTGCAAACACAATTGATCACGAGAAATACTTCGCGAAATGAAAGGCATGAAAATAAAACCTAAAAAACCTAATAAACTGAAGCAGTTAATTTTCCTTTAAAATTACATCAATATATGTTTAACTGATCATAAGAACCTGGAAATAACAAAAAAAGATACACGCAACAACAGTTGTTGTTGTTACTAGAAGAAGTAAGGATACATACAAGAAATTACAGTTAACTTGTAACTACACAAATTTGGTAGACATTCGGTATACATAGGGTAAAATTTTTAAACCATTCGTTATATTGGAAATTCGTTATATCGAGCATTCGTTAAACTGCACGTCAACTGTATTAAAAAAATCGTTGGAGCGTTTTTGGAAAAAAAATCTACCTAGAGATCTTATTCAAACTTGACATTCACATTAGGTCATTCGGTCTGTCTATGTGTAGGTCGATCTATAGCCTAAGCCGCTAACGCGATTTTACCAAAAAAATTTAAATCTTAATTAACTCGAACGATTTTGATAAACAAAAATTCAGTGCACTATAATAGGAGGAGTCTATACATTTTATTTTAGTGTTAATTTTTTAATAAAACTCCCTATTACGGTTGTCAAAAATCGACTAGTTGACTATTGATAAGACTTGTCAATCAGTTGAATAATCGGTATTATGAATACAAATTGATACTTTTTGGACCACCACTGTAAGCAACTATCAAGCCACTATTGTGAATAGTGCTCATTTACATTTTTATTTTAGAACAATCTAATCACTGCGGTAAGTACATATAAGGAATGGTTAAATATCTTGTTCCCGATTTTTTTTAAATGTAGGTATTTAGCACTAAATAAATGTTTTTTTACATACGTATTATTTTTTAAACATCAGAGGTAAAGTAGTAAGCAATAAAAACAGAGGCCCCAGCACGTAATTTGATAGATAGCTAGATATTTTTATTTCATTCTTAAAATAGTATTTGGATGCTACCGCTCAGTTTACACAGAGAATTGATATTTAAAATATATCTTTCTACTGAATACGTTACTTTTACAACATTATAATTACAATTTAAAAAGAAAATAGTTTTATTTTGAAGGAAAATATATGACACGAACCTTCATTTAAGTACAAAAATTACTTCGATTAAGAAATAGATTAAATTAAAACAAATAAAACAGGTAAAGTAATATAGAAAGGTACATTTAGATGAATAAATAAACAAATAAGTACAAAATAAATATATAACAAGAAGTAAATAATTAATAATTAACAAGTAAATTAATAAACAATTAAATAAATAAATAACAAAATAAATAAACAAATAAATAAATAATCAAATAAACAAATAATGAAAATAAATCATAAATAATAATTAATAAATCATAAGTAATAAATAATAAATAATAAATAATAAATAATAAATAATAAATAATAAATAATAAAAAATAAATGATACATATAAACAAATAAATAAATACAAACATGTTAATAAATAATAAATAAATAAATATAAGTACAATCAACAAAAATAAATAAATAAATGAAAAAAATTATGGGTTAAACATATAAATAACTGAATATAAACGAAAAATTAAATAAATAAATAAATAAATGAATCCTTATATTTGTAATTGAACTACCAAAAGGTTATCAGAAATATTACATTTAATTAAGAAGCTATTAGTTAATTTTCGAATTCTTCTGCAAATCAATTCAACACCTGCTTGACTATGAAGATCATCAGTTGAATGATGCCGGGGTAGATTAAACATCATTTTTAAAATTTTGTTTTGGCATACTTGGAGTTTTTTAATATGGCAAATTGCACAATTCCCCCACACCTGACATCCATATACCAAAATTGCTTGAAAAACAACCTTGTATATAATAATCTTGTTTTCAATACTTAAATGCGATTTTCTATTTATTAGCGCATATAACATTTTAATTGCAATAATGACTTTTTTAACTGTTTTATTAATATGCACATTAAACATTAACTTTTTAACTGTTTTATTAATATGCTCATTAAACATAAGCCGCTTGTCAAGGTTTATTCCTAGATATTGCACATTAGACTCCCATTTTATAAAAGTTCCATTGACTTTCAGCTCGTTACCGGGTAGAAACAATCGCTTTCTTTTTCTGGTGAAAAAGATTGATTTTATCTTTCCAGCATTAAGCTTAATTTTCCATTTGTGATAATATCTCATTAAAATTTCAAGCGCATGTTGAAGATTGGTCTCAATATTAAGACCGAACTCATGCGAAGAGAGTATGCAGGTGTCATCTGCATAAATCCCTGTTTCACAAAATGGTAGCAGTGGAAAATCAGACGTGTAGACATTACAAAAACAGCACGTAATTTGATACAGAGTTTTGTCGATACAACCGAGAATTGGAAGCACCTTTTTTGGTTCAATCAAGTTTTCTCTAACGATACAATCGAGGACACCCGATTGAATCAAAACAATTATCGATTGTATCGACAAAACTCGATTGTATCAAGTTACGTGCTGCGGCCCCAGCTCACCAGATTGTTCGATTTGATGCAATCCAGTCCAGACTTTGCAAAGGAATTTGCTCAAAACAAAACGAATTCGCTCAAAACCGAATTTCCAATTCGCTTAAAACTTTAAACCACACAATAACTTTGACAACCATAATACCAGAATTACAAAGAGACCCATTCACTATATACAATGGTAACTCAAATCTGAAGATCATTCCACTGACTATCAAAAATATTTATTCTTGACAACTGTATTAATTTAATAATTTTCTGAATAAACTTCAACTATCGTAGATGCATTTGACAACGGTAATAGGTGTGAAAATGGTATTAACGGCGCCTGACGTACAACCGTTTTTATGATACCTAATCGACTTTCTTATTAAAACCTTACGGATTTCCATAAAAATGTGTATACATGACATAAAATAATTTTTTTTATTTTTTTAAAAATTCAATATTTCGAAAACGTTTTAAGCTTATTAAATACTTAAATTTGGCATAAAATTTTTGCTTAAAAATACAATTACCAAAATTTTGTAGATGAAAAATTAATTAAAAAACCATTTTAAAAACATATTAAACTTTTTTTGTAAGGAATCTTATGCTTACGATATGACCGAATATACGTGTAATTCAGTCGTGCATTTTATTTTTATAAAAATCGTTGGAGCCGTTTTGAAAAAAAGTAAGATTTCTTTAAATTTGCTTCTAAAAAATTGTTGATATTATATATTATATATTATATATTATATAGATACATATTAACTATTGAACAATATAAATGTAAAAATATAATTTCAAAATAAAATGTCGACTCGATTTCGAAACATAGAATCTGCCAAAAAAAAATATTTTTTTTTAAATACAAAAAATTATTTTTCAAAACTTTTAGTATGCAGAATATTATTTGGATTTTGAAGGAACTCGTGTAAGAACATTTTTATTTTAGACCTATTTCAAAGTAAATTGCAATAATAGATTAATAAATAAAACTAAAGCAAATACGTAAGATATAAGTATAAATTATTGTCTCGTGCATTATTATTTTATTAGGTAAATAAATCTAGTCCTAAATCAAGTTGGGTGTGTCTTTCCCAATGAGGAAAATGAAAACCTGACATTAAAATAATATTATTGCAGAATTAATTTAGTTTTAAGATAAGATTACTATCTAATTTTTTTTTTTACTTCTAGTCGAAATACAATTTAATGAAATGCCATTGGTTTTCAATTTCTTTAATTTTATAAGACCCCCATTCAATTTAGATAGAAGTTACAAGCAAGCTAATGAGTTACAAAAATATTATAGGTTAATAAAAGTTTTGAATTTAAATTTGTTAACAGTCCAATCGTTTGTTTTTTCTTATTTGATTTATGAGCAATCTTGCTGTTATCACAAGAACTATATGAATGGCATTTTCATTTGTTTATTCCTTTTAAATATTAGTTTAATGTTTTCGCATCATAATGTGAATATATAAATGTTCAATTCAAAAATTTGTACATAATCTTTGAGAAAGGTAAACTTTTGACGACGCAAGAGTTTTCATTGCGTCATCTAATCACACTAATCAGTCGAGAACGAGATAAGTCTTTGCAACTACACTGACTAATATTGTTTTTTTTCTTATCTCTCGACATTATTTGAGATAATGAGCAATAACGGAATTACCATGGGGTGCGTTTAATTAAAGTATTAGCATTACACTAGCCATTTCAAATCGGCTTAGGAACAATAAAATGCCATGGTGCTGCCCAGCCAAGTTCTGGCACTACACCCTTTTACAGGAACAAACTCAGGTGATTTCGACCTTCTCTATCTTCTATAACCAATGAAGTCAGAAACAGTCAGCACAGGCATCTCAAAAATAATCAAAACCATAACTGACTCACCGGCAGATGATCAAAATTATGGAGCACCTGCCACCTAAGTTTTTGTATAGAAGAACTTGGTACTTATGTTTTCGGTATGATTGATCTTACACTGAAATCGGTATGAGCTATAAGTCGCACGCCCGCCATTTTGGATTTTAATATGGTGCGGTTTTCAAAAACAAAAGAAAGAGACATTGCAAGTTCGCTGGCTAGGTTCAAGACCGAACGGATATGCCAATAAGCAAAATTGACTAACTTATGAAACGTGTAATTGCAACGCAAAATTTCAATTACGTAGTAATTTATGTGAACTGTTTATAATGACGCGTTAGTTACTAATATTATGACGATTATAACACATAACGTTCGAGATAAAAAAAATAAACTTTTCAGCGCTTTTTGACAATAGAGCATTTCATTGTTCTGCACCCCACTCAAATTTTCTACATCCCAACTAATTGACGTCTGATCTAAATTCCTAATTTCACCTTACAATTATTTAGGTTATTTTTTTATCGCTTAAAGTCATCTGTCACGTCGAAGCTTCCGTAATTCCTGTTAAAGTAGTGTAAGCATTTCTAACTCGCTATTGAAAATCAGTCTTAATATCAAGTAACAGTGCATCCGAAAAAAGTCGCTTCAGCCATTTAGGCTGTATATCGTTGTAGAGATAGACATACAGATTGTCGGAATTGCGGGACCCACTTTGTTGGTGTTTTCCATCATCGTAGTGTTAAGTTTGATTAAAATCTTCAGTTCGCAATTAAAAAAATTAAATGCACTATTTGATGTGTGTAATACTACGTTTCCACAGATCACTAAACCGAGATTTAAGTAGATTTAACTAAACTCCACCAGAGAAAAGAAGATTAGTTTGACGTTTCCACACTGAGGTTCAAACTCAGAGGAAATCGAGTCACTACGAGAGGAAATTAAAATGCTCAAAAACATTAGCCGGAAATTGTTCTCAATTTCAACCAAAAATATACGCAATAATTAAACACAAAAAATATTGTTTTGCTAAAGTACACATTTAAATAACAAGAAAACAAATTCCCAATCTTTCGAATATTTTGCTTCGCTTTCCGAAGGATGCATGTTGGTTGTCTTTGGTGGCCAAAGATCGTCGGATCTCAGGATTGGAATGTAAAAGTTCCTCCAGTACTTCAGTTGGGCTATTATGTTGCCAGTTCGTTGTTCGATGAAATCTAGAGCTGTGCTCAATTCATCAAGGCTATCATTAACAGCCTGGAATTAAGATTTGTTCGCCGTCGGACTATTTTCGTTTTTTTGTAGCCATTTCAGATTTCGCCTGGTAGGTCAAATTGTTGTGTATTAGCCAACTGGACTTAAGACCGATTTTTTACTTGCGATTATAGTTTTCCAATAAGAGGTGTTATTTTGAATAGCCCGCTATTTCGGTAGCTGTCACTTTTGAAGCTGTCATTTTTTGACATTTGACAAGCAGAAACTACGCTATTAATAAAAATGGAACGATACATGCTTCAACAACGCATTGAAATTATTAAAATTCACTATAAAAATGGTGAAAATTTGGCAGAGACGGTTCGTAAAACTAAAACATTTTTGGGTCGTCGTGAAGCACCTTGTCGGACCGCAATACAGAAATTGGTGGACAAATTCGAGCTGTTGGGACAAGTTAGTGATGTGAAGAATAAAACCCGTGCACGTCGCTCAAGAACAACTGAGAATATTGCTGTTGTAGCCCAAAGTGTTGAAGAAAACCCAGGTTTGTCCATTCCTCGTCGTTCTTTCGAATTAGGCATTCCACAAACGTCATTACACCGTATTTTGCATAAAGACTTGGGTCTTAAGGCTTATAAAGTTCAGTTAACACAAGAACTCAAGCCGGCTGATCATCAACAACGTCGTGTCTTTGCTGATTGGGTCCTTGAAATGCATGAAAATGAACCGGAATTTCATCGAAAAATCATCTTGACTGATGAGGCCCATTTCCACCTCGGAGGCTACGTCAACAAGCAAAACTGTCGCATCTGGGGCTCGGAAAACCCAAGAGTTATTGTTGAAAAGCCTCTCCATCCTCAACGCGTGACTGTTTGGTGCGGTTTATGGTCCCGCGGGGTCATTGGACCTTACTTTTTCGAAAATGAGGCTGGAGCAACAGTTACGGTCAATGGATTGCGCTATCGAGAGATGATTAATGATTTTTTATGGCCTGAATTGGATGGTATTGATCTGGACAACGTTTACTTTCAACAAGACGGCGCTACGTGCCACACAAGCAATGAAACCATCGATGTTTTACGGGAAAAGTTTCCGGACCGTGTTATCTCTCGAAGAGGTGATCACAATTGGCCACCGAGATCTTGTGATTTAACACCTTGCGACTTCTTCCTTTGGGGCCACGTGAAAGATAAGGTCTACGCCAACAGCCCAGCGTCGATTCAAGACCTCAAAGATGAAATTCGTGAGGCTATCGAGGACATAGGGCAGCCACTTTGCGATTTGGTTATGGAAAATTTCATGAAAAGGATATGGTCCTGTAAGCGTGGTCTTGGCGGCCATTTGGCTGATGTTGTGTTCCATTATTTACGGCATACCTTCCTCTTTATAATGAAATAAACATCCGATCATTTATCTCCAAGATGCCATTTTTCTTTGAATATCAAAATAACACCTCTTATTGGAAAACCCTTTAGGTACTATAAGGCAAGTTATGTATTCGTAAAAAAAAATTATTTTCAAACAATCAAACATGACATTACGATCACAGAGAACACCAAAAAAGTGGGTCCCCCAATTCCGTCTGTCTGTCCTCGAGTCTGCAGCCTAAACGGTTGGATGGATTTGCTTCAAACTTGGTACATATTGGTTTTTCTGTAATATGCTCACACGTTTTTTTCATTTTTTTAAGACAACAAATAACAGTAACTCCCATACATTTTTTGTTGCCAAAAACAAAAATCTTATTTTCTCAAAAACGTCTCCAACGATTTTTATAAAAAAAAATCAGTTCATTGATGAAGGGAAAGAGTAACTTTTGATAATTTTTTTTTTTGGAAAAAAATTGTTATTTTTGGAACCTCTAGCACAACCATTTTTTTGGTTTTTGATTTTCTGGGAAACGGTTAATTTGATTTTTTTTAAATTTCTTACGCAGAAGCTCCTAGAAAGTTTAAACACTATTGTAAACCAAAATTTTTATAAAAAATTTGTTTTCGAAATTAATTTTTTTTTTTTTGAAAACTCAAAATTTCGAAAACGACTTAATAGATTTTTTCGAAACTTCGTATTTGTAAGTTTTTTGACACTATCTTGAATAGTTAAAAAAATTATTTTCCTAAAATAAAAAACTAGGGTATCTACAATACAAATTTTAAAAAACCGTTAAGAAAAAAATGTATTTCTCAAAAACGGCTCCAAGAATTTTTATAAAAAATGTGTGTGTTCTTAAATTAGTACAGCCCACTTTTAATTATAAAAATATCTTTTTTTGCGTACTTCCCATAGAACCACTTTTCATAAAATTGTTAATTAGTTTTTGATTTTTAAAAAATAAATAGAATTTTTTTAAATTTGAATTTTATATGTATATTAATAATATCTTCAAATTTTTCTTGTAAAAATGTTTACAAAATTTTATACATACAAAATTAAATTATTAAAAAACCGCTCCAACGCTTTTTGAAATTTTTGTTTGATATATTCATATTTATACATGAATTCAAATAGCATCTTTGTTTTCCCTCAAACTATAATGACTAAGCAATATAAAAATATTTAATTATGTGTATTATCCATTTATTTCTACCTTATTATTATTCCCTTTATACGAATTTTTGCGTATGTCACTGAATACTAAACGCAACTTTTAATTTAAGTGGATTAACCATAAATCCTCTTTGAAATCTTCTAAATCTTAAAGATTTCCCATACAAATTTTAATCTCCTTAAATGAAGATTAGAAATTAATCGCACTGAAATCTTCTTCGAAGTAGAAGATTCTCAAAAGAAACAAACCTTATTTCATAGAACGCGCCTATTCTAATGTCATATTTTCTACATTGACATTCAACAAAAAAAAAACTGCCCAACATTATTTAATTTGTTTTTGTCTGGTATAATTTGTCGTTGCCTTCAAATTCTGTTTTTTTTTATAAATAAGTATAAAAATAAAAAATGCAATAAAGCTACAAAAACCAAAGCGGTCGATGCCACGAATTTGTAATGGAAAATGTTTTAGCTATTCTACAGTAATACTTTGAAGTTGTTCTTTCCCAAATATATAAAAACGAAAACCATGCAAAAGCGATTACAGTATTTATGTAAATATATCTATTTGCTGCAAGATGTTGGGATAACAATATTTATTAAAGTTATTACTCATTTTTATTTATTGAAATTAAATTTGTTCACTGCACCGAAATTATAATTCTTCTTCCCAGTTATTTTGTTTTTGTCTTGTTGTATTGACTTTTTAATGACAATACATAGTGAAAACGTCAAACTAATCCTTTTTTCACTGGTGAAAACACTTGAAGATTAATTTTTAATCTTCTCAATTTAAACGAAATATCTTTATACTACGTTTCCACCGACCACTAAACCGAGATTTAAGTAGATTTAGCTAAATCTCCTACAAATCTTGAAGATTTACCATACAATATTTAATCTTCTCAGATGAAAATTTAAAATAAATCTCATTTAAATCTTCAATCGAACTACCCTACTTCCATATCGAAATGAACACATTCATCGGGAAAGTCAATTTTCCTCTTCGGTTGACACAGATGAAGTTGCCTGTCTCACTTCTACATCATAAGAGAAAATGAAACGATATATGCATTTTGAATAGTGCTTTCAAAATTAATCTACTTTTGGAGCGGTGGAAACACTTTTTGATATTATTAAATCTACAAGAGATTAAAGTGGAAACGTAGTATTAGGTGAAAAAGTAGCATAAATCTCCTACAAGTCTTGAAGATTTGCCATACAAATTTAATCTTCTGAGATGAAGATTTAAATCTTCAATCGAACTACCCTATTTCCATATCGAAATGAACACATTCATCGGGAAAGTGAATTATTCTCTTCGGTTGACACAGATGAACCTGCCTGTCTCACTTCTACATCATAAGAGAAAATGAAACGATATATGCATTTTGAATAGTGCTTTTTAAATTAATCCATTTTTGGAGCGGTGGAAACACTTAGTTTAGTAAATCTACAAGTTCGGTGGAAACGAAGTATAAGGTTGCGAGCTGGCCGACATGGGCATTAATTTCGTTTGACCCAAATTTGATGGTATGGATGTGTGGTCCCAACAAGATGGCTTCAAGTGTCACATATTTTAGCTTTTTTTCAGCTTTTACATCATGCAATTTGAGCTTGTGATTTTTAAGCACGTGGTTGAGGGACGTATGTGGTGGCCGGGGTAGACAAAATTGCTCAGGTTGAAACATTGCAGAGTTATCGCCCTTTCTTATTTGTAAATTTTCGTTATGGTAGTGAAGTAAAGAGTGCGGATATATGTTTGAGGAAAGTTAACATCTATTAAATATCGCAGTGTTTAAAAGTATCTCTGCAATCGAAAAAAGTCCAAAACGGAAACATGGATTAAAAATCGCAGAGGTGTAAAAGCAGAATATAGAGCATGGAAATGGAAATGTGTATAAAAAAGTTCTAATGGATAATTTATAATGTTTTCACGCGTTTAAAGAAACAAATGCTACACTAATCGATGACAAATAACTCAGAGAATTTTTGTTGGGAAAAATATTTGCAATAAAACAATTATTTTTCGTTCAAAATATATTTAATTATTTTCCTGATGAAAATTCATATTTCGTGCCAGCTGATTGACATTTTGACACAAAGTGGAACAAATCATTCCAATGATTTGGGTTCCAATTTCTCTCTTCCACTGACAGAAACTTGGACGAAAAACTTTTTCGTGTGTGTTTCAATCAGGAAAACTTGATGGCAGACTGGTAGTGAGGCTTGCCAACTGAAATAATTTTCCTGTTTGTTATAAACAACCATCATGAAAAAATATTCATTTTCATACTGTTTCAACTTTTCCTGATGCGTTTTCCTCATCGCTATAACTATAGCCCCTAAGAAGCGATGTATATACTGCCAACCGTGCAATTTGATTTCAGTGGCTTTCCAATGGTAGAATAAATGAACTTATTTTTGATTTGGATCTGTAAAAACACCAATTTTTTGTCCTATTGGTCAAATTAAAATTATTTATTTTTTAATCTACATAACGTACATATATAATTTTTACAAATTTAAAATTTTCGTAAATGTAGGCCTTTTTAAATTTCGTATGACAGGGGTACCGTTATTTTTGATTCTAAAAAGGTGTTCTTTAAAATCATTTGTATAATGTTATCTTTCTTATTGACTTTATTTGATTGATTATCGTAAAATTGACGATAAACCATCAAATAAATTTTACGTAAAACAGGGCCTAATTTTTTTTTTAAATTTCTATTATGTGAGGATTTAAAAAATAAAATATCAAACTTAATATATCTACATTATTATTATTAAAGCCAATTTATTAACAAAAAAAACTATATTCAGTTTACACGCAAAACAAAATTAAATAAAATTTTTCAGGAAAAGAGTTTTCTTTTCCTCACTATTATATTACATAAAATTTATAAATATTAGTTGAACACATAATTAAACAAAATTATATAAAAAATCTTCAATTAATCATCAACTTCGTCATCATCATCTTCACTATCGACTTTCCTAGCGACATCTTTCTGTTTTTTTAATTGTTTAGCTGCAAGTTTTTCTGCCCGAGCTTTGGCCTTTTCTGCCATTTTCCTTTTTAGCTTTTCTTCTTTTGCCTTGACTTTTAATTCCCTTCTTAAAAGTTTCCATTCGGCTCTCACTATATCCCGATCGCTTGGTTCACGATTGATCAAACCCAAACCTAGACCAAGTTGTGGCACTTCAAACCAACAACGCCCTAACAAAGGTATGAAGATTTCATTTTGAGAGCACTGAATATGATATTTGTGGAAACCTCCTAATAAACTGGGCACACACCAATAGTAGGAAGAATTTTCTCCATTTGGATTTGGTATGCTGCTTGTTCTAAGACATACAGGTTCTTCGTCGAGACATGGGGATAAGTCTCGAGTACATCGTCGGAGAACAGGACTAAAGGCAGATCTTTCGGGACATTGGAACTCTTGGGAGACCAGGTTTGTGGCATTGCCAGAGCAAGACAAATATTGTCGACAATTGGTAGGACTTGAAATGTCTCCAACTTCAGTGCAGGGGCTGATAGTGGTCGATGCGACTTCTAATGGATCATTGGTTATGGATGGTTCGGTCTCAGAGGAAACTTGTTCGTTGGACAAGTTAGATGTTATTTCAGTATTTACATCCGATTCAGAAGCTGTGACAGCATTATCATCCGTTGCAGTCGTTGGCTTATTGTTTTCAATTATTTCGCATCCCTTTTGCGGTAGATTGTTGGATTCAGTAGTTGTTGAAATTTCACTTTCGATTTCTGTTCCAATTGGTTCTGGTGACTCTTGCGTTAGACTGTTAGTTGAAATTGCCTCTGAATTTTCGATTTCTTGAACACCTACTGTTTCGGTTGCTATACCATTCGGTTCTGTTGACTCTTGCGTTAGGCTGTTAGTTGGAGTTGCCTCTGAATTTTCAATTTCTTGAACAGCTACTGTTTCGGTTGCTGTATCATTCGGTTCTGTTGACTGTGGCGGTGCACTATTAGATGGAGTTGCCTCTGAATTTTCAATTTCTTGAACAGCCACTGTTTCGGGTACTGCAACAATCGGTTCTGTTGACTCTTGCGGTGAATTGTTGGATACAGTTGTCTTTGAATTTTCAGTTTCTTCAGCAGTTTCTGTTTCCGTTTCTGTAGCAATCGGTTCTGTTAAATCTGGCGGTGAAATGTTAGATTCAGTTGCCTGTGAAATGTCTGTTTCCTGAGCAACTTCTGTTTCGCTTTCTGTAATATTCAGTTCAGTTGACTCTTCATTTCTTATCGAAGTTACCAATTCCGATGCACTTGTACTTGTTTCTCTTTCCGAAGGAGCCTCTGTTTCAGTTGTTTCACTTTTTGTATCGTCTGTCTCTCTCTCGCTTTCTAAGGTACCATTTATCGATTGTGTAGGTGCAGTATTTTGATTTTCAAGAATTGGAATTTCTGAAGAACTTTGTTCACATTTTTGAGGTCGATCACCACAATCACACAAACAAATTATTGTTTCTAATGGCTGCTGATCTTCCGATGTACTTTCTGGTATTTCTGACACATCAGGTGCTAAATCAATTAAAGTGCTTTCTTCTTCTAATAGTTGAGTCATTGCTTCGGTGATCTCTGAATTCGGTTCTGACTCGGTTGCTATCGAACTTAATTCTTGTACTTCAGGAATTGTTTCTGGAATTTCTTCGTGTGGACTGTCAGGAGAATTGACGTCGATATATTCAGATGGCGTCTCTTGCGATGGTAACATCAAAGAATCTGTTTCGGAGTCAAGTTGCACTAACATATTAAAAAAAAGTGTAAAAGAAAACTGATCGATAAATCCCTTTTGTATCATTTAATAATCGCTTACCACCTCCAGACTCCAATTTCTTCACATCTGGGATTCCATTTAAAGCTTCAGGACCTTTTATTGCATTTGATATTGATACCTTATCTGCTTCCGAAATAATATCTTTTTGGCAATAGGTTTTTCCTGCGAACTTTCATTGAATCTTAAATAAGTCAGTCAAATAAAAACAAAAAAATGTATTCATACCAGCAGGATCAACACAGCTAAAGTGTTTATAGTTTTCATTTCGAGGGTGTTTTCGTTACTAATGTGGATTGGCACATAATGCATGCAATTTAAATGCAATGAAAATATTATGCTTATCTGGTGGCCTCATTAAAGATGCAATGATAAGATGATCTTGTTTTGTTTGTATGTGCCATATTATAAAGATATCGCTAAATGCATAAATATTTTAGGGCAGGGTGCTGGACAAGGTATTTTGCTTCTATTGTAGATACACGGAGATAATTTTTGATGGAGATGAATCATCATTAAAAGATATCAGGCTTCATAAGGGCAATGGCAAAATTACCATGTTTGTATTCGTAATTAAAAATGCATGTAGTTTTCCATTGTTAAAAGAATTCACTTCTTTTTTGATACAAATTTGTCAAAACACGTATTTTGACAGTTAAATGTTTCATTGGCAAACAAAAATATTTTTTTTTTTGATTCACTGAATCGTATTTTTCAGTGAATCTACCACTCTTTTGACTAATGCAGGGTGGATATACACTGTTCAAATGCATGTCATGCATATGAGAGTATAATCGTGAAAATAACACACGTATACATTTTGAGTACATGAAGCAAAACGTTTTGACTTTTGTTTAATCAACGAATACAATCTCATATGCATGACATGAATTTGAACAGTTTATATCCCACATAACACTAATAAACACTAATCCATTCAATTGGAGGCATTTATTTTTAAAACTACCAGTTTCACAGACATGAATATACACCAATGCCAAAACATTTTCAAATCGCGGTCCGTGCGCCACGAAAAACTTTAAATTCCAATGAAAAGGGTAAAACAAAATATCCCAACACTGTTTTCTGAAACTCTTAAGGCCTGTCCACATTAGAGCGACCAACGAATCAGCAAAAAATATTCCATATATCCATTTTGACATTTCGTTCACATGGCTACTTTGAATTCATCACGAATGACGTTTTATAATGATTTATAATTTCTGAATTGGAGGTTAGTTGCGAGAAAACAACTTATTCGTTGAAATGTGGATAATATATGGAACTCAAATATAGTTAAACAATTCGTAACAATCAGAATATAATTCGCGCCAAACAATTTTTTCCTTTTCAAATTTATATTATTTTCGCAATTAACCCGCATCAAATTCGTGTGGACTTCTAGTTTCCCTGTTGTGATCTTCCGAACCACTTACATGAACTAAGATTCCACAATTCATTTGGGAACATGCAAATGACTCTTTCAATGAGGGTCAACAATTCATGCGATTAAACGATGGCATCGACTACTGAAGACGTTCAAAGGATAGTTATTTTATATTTAAAAAAAAATGTGTAAAGTGGTAAAAAATAAATTTTAAAATTTCAATGGTTTCCTAAAGAGAAATTTACAATTCTCTTTTTCCATATTCCATTTTTTTTACAATACAGTTCTTTCTTTTAAATTTTTTATAAGATTAAATATTTAAAGATCCGAGTGTAGCTTAATCTTGATGTGGAGCAACAACCGACTTGCAAACCATTACTGTATAGGCTTATCGAAAATTTGGACTTACAAGCCAGAGAGAATTGTCTAAGTGAGGCCTCAAGTTCTGTACACAGGACAATATACAGTTCACTCAATAATAATTTGAACAACTGTAATTATTTTCGAGATGAATATAGAGTGCAACAGATTTCGATGATGGTAAGACTGCGAGTTAAACTGCTTAGCTTGAACTACATTCCGCACAGAGATGATCTTCCAATTTTGTGCACCATCTGCAATATGCGAGAGAGAGAACATGTAATTCACTTCATAGGACGATGCCCAACGTTACGAGAAACTAGAAGATACTATTTCGGAAATGATATCTTAGCAGAGGACCAAGTAAAGTCAATTTTAAACCAAATGAATATCAGCCAAATATTTAATTACTGTAGTATAGCGTTGAAATACAGAGATAGAATTTTAAATGAAAGTTTTTAAATGTTTAATATGCATATATTTATAAAATTATGAGCCTTATTTTTAGTCAATCGGCAGAGCCATGCTTTATTGTAAAACTGTAATGTTTTGCAATAAAATAAAATAAAAAAAAAATATTTTAAGATCGAAATTAGTTTCGGAAAGTGTAGGAAATGAAATTGCTTCGTTAGTCATTATTTACAAAATGCTTAAGAGTTAAATTTAAACAAAAAATAATAAATACTTTAAACAAAATTAATCTTGTTCATGATTGGGCGTAACTTAAAAATGCATACAAATGTATAATAGCAAATTATTAAGCGCGTGTAGTTTTCCATTCATATTTATCAATTACCGTTCTTAACTCATTTCCGTTCAACGTCATAGAGTAGATACTATAATGGTGTTGGTATTTGTTTTTAAAATTTATATAGGTAACTACCTAAGTAAATATTTACCATCCCTAATCCCTGAATTCAAAACATGTTTATCTTAAATAAGAAAGATGAATAATAAACAACAAAACACAAATCAGTAGACTTTTATGATTTTTTACGAGACCCAGATAACCACTGTTATCACAATAAAAGCCTTATTATATAGATGGTCATCTGTTTGGTGGTCCTCAAAGTAAATTTAACGAAAACACATTTTAAGATGTGAATTTCGATAAAAATTTTATTTTTTATTTATTTTTATTTGTTGACATGTAGAAATGAATAAGACACCATTCTCTCTCTTGAATGAATCGTCTTATTGACACATAACTTAGACATCTGTAGCTTGACAAATGAAATTTCGCAAGGGTACGATTAATTACTTTTTTGACAGATAACGTGTAGGTATACAAAAAGGAAAATTTATTCACGCATATTCTTAGGGTGAAGAATTTTTTTGCACGGAAAATCATACGAGTACACACTTGCAAAAATGGGGTCGCCCTGAAGGTGATATAGGTTTTTAGCTGGTGCGAGTTGAGGTAAACGAACACACTGGGGGCGTTCGGTGTCGCACAGCTTTCTGATACATTGCTGAAATATATATTGTGCGTTTGTGAACGTATAAGACCCAATAGGTAACCATTTCTGTCAAAATTCAAAACAGAAAAAAAAAATAATTGTTTACGATTACGGTTCGGCTCAAAGTGAATTAAATATACATTTGTTGGATAAAATATAAATTAAAAATGAATCAGGAAGTAAGAACCACAAATGTTTCAACCGATTCAGAAGAAGAAGATGATGTATTAGTTACGTAATTAAAGTTCACAAACAACAATTGAAAAGACAGCTGATTTCGTAGCCAGTTTTGCTACGCTACCTAAGTATACCAGAAATTTAGCGCTAGCTTGGGTTCGATTTGGAAATCATATGTTTTGTTCGTTGTATGGTTGTCGGCTGTTAATTGACATATATTTAACACGTATTACAACAATAACGAACGTATTGCACAGCAAAGCTGTGCGCTACCGAACGCCCCCACTGTCAACGTCACATTAGATCTGCAGTAGGGATGAGCGATATTGAAAAAACATCGATGACTCATCACCGATATTGATAATTATTGAAAACATCAATATTTTTAACGAATTTCTTTAGTTCCTTCCTTCACAAGCCGACTCTACTTCATATATGTATCGCCAACGAAATATCTGTCGTTAAATACCAATACATTTTTTTCCTTGTATTGGCTGGGGAGTTCATGTTTTGACATTTCATTTAAGCAATAAGGTTTAAGGTGTAAGTAAGGCTGCTTAAAAAGATTTATCAACAAAAAAAATGTTTTATGACTTGATATACCCCTGGCGCCATAGCTTTCATTGAAACTCATCATTGAAAACTTTGACTTCCAATTCTGAGGCATTTAAAAAAATAAAACTGATGTCGTTTTGGTACAAAAATGAAGGTAATAAGATATATATTATTTTTTGTCAAAATAATATTTTATTTGTTCTAGCACTTTCTTGTAAATTCACTTATGATTTTTCAATGATCATTGATCATTGAAAACGCTTTCCATCATTTAAAAATCAATAGTTAACAAACTTAGTAAAGTGGTTTTGCCATATTATGCATCTTATTACCTTCATTTTGGTACCAAAACTACATCAGTTTTATTTCTTTAAGTGTATCAGAATTGAAAGTCTAAGTTTTCAATAATGAGTTTCAATGAAAGCTGTAACTGGCGCCTAATGATCCTTAACTAATATAAATGTTGTATTTGAAGAATTTAAGTACAAACAAATATATTTTAAGGGCTCCAAAGAATTATTTATAAGCATGAGGAGAAAAAAATAATGAGATGAATGTCATCGGCACACAAAAAATGGAAGAAAACACATCCGTCAAATTTGATGTCGGGCGTCGCGTCGATGTCAAACCAAAATGAAGAGAGAACTCGCTGACATCCCAACACAACCACAAATAAGCCATAATAAGATTGGAAACCTTCGTACGTTTCACCACCCAAAATCTATTTGTTTACATTGTTGTAGTTTTAACTTTGAAACTCTATCCATGAACAGATGGGAAATCGAAAACCAAAACAAATTATTAGGGCTGTGTTATCTGTGGCTATTGGAAGAGCAACAGAAAAATTACTTGTGTGCGTGTTTCAGCTTGTTGGCAAATGTCAGAGGTTTCGGGTCTTTATATTAGGTGCGTTTTTTTGCAATCCCCGGGGAAATTGGCTAAAAAAACGACCAAGACGCTTAGTGAATACTTGGCGGCACTATTAATTTGCAAGATGACATTTGAAGAACAGCTGTAATGCAGGAAAAAACAAACATCACTGTTTGCCTCATCTTCATCCTTCTAAAAATCATCGGGTTGATTTTTTTGTGTAATTTCGATATATTTATTGAATTTAAACTACTTTTCTATTAAAATAACATAAAAAGAACCAAGTTAATTACTATTTATACAAGAAAATGTGAATCAAGTAATTTGAAAAATTGAAATTAAGTATTTTGGAAATTGTTTTTAGCCGATGTGATTTTCTTTGAATTTTAATTTTCACAAATACAGTGGTACATAGAATTCAACTACTTGAAAACTACCCCATTCGTCGGTCACTGGTGACATGATATTAGTGAACGAGTTGCTTATTCGGGACGGGACGCTCAGTTCCTATGTCATTGGGAATATAGGTCTGAGCAAGAGCGGACGACGATCAAGAAGATTGAAGTATGCCAAGGATGTAGCAGAGAATCTGCATTGGGTTGCTCCGTGTACAACAAAACGCAACCGAAAACGATCTTCTCAGAGAAATCTTTGTTTTGTTGTTCATTCAATTCTTGTTAATTGAACGAATATCAACTTCAGGAAATACTTTTTTATTTAATAATAATTTCACAGTCAAATTTTAATATACCTATAATAAAAATAAACGGCAAAATGAAAATCGAAAAATGTTAAAATTGATTTGTTGTTGTGTTGCGAAATGTATATTAAAAGGTAGGTTAGGTTGACATGGCCGTCAGGAAAACAGCTGACACACTTAGACCAAATACTCAACCAAACCAAACAAAATTGATAATTATCTGACATGTCAAAATGTCAGTTTTGAAGTTTCTATACATTTTATCGATAACTTAGTGAAAAAGTTTTTGGTAGCACGGTTTTTATCCTCCAATAGCTAAGCCCCGAGAATTCTCTGGGTGCTAAGCACCCCCGGGGATTAGTTGTTGTTGGATTTAACATGCAAATTGTTAATCCTACTCATCGTTTTTTTTGTCCAATTTCCCCGGGGCTTAGAAAAAAACACGCCTATTATTAGTTTATGCTAGAAACAACACTACTCCAATAGGCATTTCGTGCCAGCAAGAGTATTCTAAGAGATATTTACTGCTATCAATGTTAAAGCATCGATTTTTGATCAACATCGATGTTTCGTTAACATCGATGAACAACGCTCATCCATAATCCGAAGAATTTGTTTTGTTACAGATTCGTTTTGTATGCAATTTGTCATTTTTAAAATGGAAATTAAAAGAAAACTGAAATTTATTTTCATACACAGAAATAAAAACCTTTGAGGTGCATAGGGCTAAAGTAAATGCACTAAGGAATTAAATTTACACGTATTTTAAGTTTTAATCATTGGATAACAAAACTTATTTTTAAACAACATAAATATTATGGCGCTCGGGTATTTTTCATATCACAAAATCTAGATTTTTTCGACAATTCTCGGGGCTGTCAATAACACCTGGATTGACCCTGGGTAAAGTTCAAAGAATGAACCTAAATATTCGTTTTCAGAGATCCACGAGTTCACCGATTATGTGCCAATTGCCAACTCCACTACATCCCAGCATTTAACCATACAGTGAAACCCGCTTGACTGAAACTAGCTTAAGTGAAAAACCCGCTTACCTGAAAACATTCACAAATCCGCATAACTGAAAAAAAAAATCCTTTAAGTTTTCTATAGAAAACGACTCGATTAAGTGAAAACCTTAAAATCGAAAAAAACGGTGCTGAATTCTTTCATTTATTTTCTCCACCACTTCCGCATTCATGACACATGTAAATGCTAATCTTTAAATAAATAGGAAAACCCCGCATTTTCCATTTACTTACATAGGTACATTGTTGTTTTTGTAACACGAAATGTATCCGTGAATAAAAGAAACTGAACTCAAAGTAGCGTTTATTGGGTACAAATTCGTTTTGTTTAAAAATAAATTATTTGTTTGTTTATAACTAGGTCCTATTTTTTTATTTAGATAAACCAAATTTATTTATAAAAGCAATTGGTAAACATTTAACACAGGTTCTTTTTCTGCTGTTAAAGTTCAATATATGTAGTAAAAATTGTAACGTATTAAGTGACACGAAGTCTGCCTTACACTGTGGATCCACTTGCAATATTTAAGACAATGGAAATGGCAATAAAAATATTGGGTGGGCATTTCATTGCTGACAATTTGAATTTTAATAAACCTTATTGTTTAAATTTTTGTTAATTTAAACTCACTCATTTTTATTTTATATTATTTTTTGTTTGTATTTTTAGGCACATTTATTTATTTTTTCCGTTTTTGTTCAGTCAATAAATTGTTTCACGCACAGCACCCTTTTAAAATAACGGGAAGGCAGTCAAATTGAAGGGAAGCCATTTTGGAATTGCTCAATATATTGCCTCGGAGATGGAAAGCAATAATTGCCTTTCATCGATCGGGCAATATTGCAATTGTCATTACGAAAGCGCCTTCATTGGCAATAGTCAAGGCAATTGCAATATGTGAGGCAATTTATTGCCTTAAATATTGCATGTGGAGCCCCTGGGTTACTGAAATATTTTTTCAGTTATCCGAAACCCGTTTACGTAAAATATATTTTTCACTTATCCGAAATCCGCTTAACTGAAATTTTGTTTCAGTTATCCGAGTCCCGCTTATAATTTCTTAATTGTGCATACAAAATAATAAGCTTATAGGTAGGTAATGCGTGAAAGAGGAGTAAAAATTCTTCAAATGGAGTGAATTTTTTTGCATTGATACAGTTCCCAGCGTATTATATAGTGATCAGTTAGTGACAAAACGAAACCAAATAAAATCATATGATAACGGAAATGTGTTGTTTGTGAAAATCAAACGTGAATAATATCGATTATTGGAAAATCTTCCAGCAGCTCTCTAAAATATGAATATCGAGAAGCTCGTCAAATACCCTTCAATTGCATTATGTGCACCTTATATACCCCAATGTTTGAAAGACCCAAAAAAGTGTAACAACAATCTTACTTTTTTTTGGGTTAAGTTAAGTCGGAAACTTTTCTTTGATTTACATAAAATTGAATTTCTCAACATCTTATAATATACGTAGCTATGCATACAAAAATCTGTCAAAACAGTCAACTTTGTTCAAAGTACCTAGGTATATAAATGTATGCTCTCCAATTCTCGTTCATTTGTCAAAGTTCAAGGACCATTGTGTCACACATGACATTGGCATAAGCATATGAATTATGGCCAAACTGCTAATTTCAATGTCGGTTACTGCTACTTTTGAAGAACGGCTATAAGTATATCTGTTATTTAAATAACAATTATTAGTCAGTAAAATAACAATTCTAATAAGCTATTTTATACTGAAATTGTAAAATTAATTATTCATCACTTTATCGTCTATATGTATATATTTTGCTATTCGTTCCAATCAAAACAAATTATTTCAATAAGAGGTACATATTTGCTGTTACTGAATAGATCTAACTGAAATATTGACCAATCCCTATTTGTATGCGGATGTGTTAAGAATCAGGGTGAATTTTTCAAGTCTCAGAAACCATTCTGTCATATATGAATTTTGACAACATGCGCAAACGCATACAATGTATTTTATTGTATTGTATTTGCATTATAATGTTAATTACAGGATACAATAAGATTCAATCTTTAAATAGTATCAAAATAAGCATATTAAGTGTCTGAAGTTAACAATGCTATGATTAATATAATTACATAATAATATAAGCATAATATAAAAGTATAAAGAAGTGATAATTCATTGATTTTTAATAATACGAAAATAGTATAAAAAGTAAGAAAAAAAGTGAAACTTTGAAATAAAATTAATAACAAATAATTTTCAATATTTTAAATTCGAAGTGAAAAGTAATTGAATATCGTCTTCCTTAATATAGTAGGGGATGTTATTCTTTGGAGTTCGAATGGAAGATCATTCCACATCCGAACTGTATTTACAAAAAATGATCGTTCAGCAATGGTATGCATAAAGCGTGGCAGAATCAGTCGAATTCCCCTTTGAAACTGTGCAAATTGAAGTATTTTTCCCAAATACGCTGAACACCTTCCGTGGATTATGTTATAAAGATAAATTGTATTACGAAACATTAAATATTTCTCTAAGCTCAGTCCGATCACTGAAGAATGTAAATTAGATACACTTTCATATCTGGGGATATTATGGATGAAACGTAAGCAGTCGTTAAACGCAACATTTAGTTTTCGTTTACACTCATAGTCAAGACAAGGATATGCAGCGCAGTTAAAAGTAAAAAAGGCCAGAACAATCCTTTTTATTAAATGTTTTTTTCATAGCAGGGTCCAAAATATGCGATGAAGATCTTAAAGAACGAAGACCATAGTAAATTCGCCTTATAGATTTTGATGTTGCATCACAGCAGCTCAATTTGTTGTTAATCTGAAAACCTAGGTACTTAGCTATGTGGACATATTCGATTATCTGTCAATTAAAAACAATTTTAGGGATATCAACTATATTAACTTCAATTTTTGAACATACCATACTAAGTGTCTTCAATGGATTAAGTTGCAGTTTATTTAAGTCAGCCCAGTTTTGGATATTAAGTAAGATCATCATTGATCCGAGCCACACAATCTTCCATCAAACCCAATTCGCGAAAAACATATAATAATACATCGTCTGCATACATGTGAATGAAGCAACTAAGAACCACATCTGGAAGATCGTTTATGAATAGCGAAAAAAGAAGGGGGCCGAGAACAGATCCTTGTGGAACACCACAGTTGACCATATACGGACTTGATATATCTTTATCTGTTTCAATCTTTTGGAGCCTGTTAAACAAATAGTTACGCAGAAGTTTTAGAGCAGTTCTAGAAAAATTAAATTTATTATATGGTTTAGAAATCAAAATTTGAAAATGCAATCAAAAGCTTTTGAAAAATCTAAAAGTATCATAATTCCCAGCTGATTCCTGTCAAGAGCCGCACGAAAATCTGAAGTAACTTTAACAACAGCGGGTTCATAACTGTGTTTATTGCGAAAACCTGACTGCCATTTAGATAACTTGTTATTAGATTGAATGTAGTAGAGAATTTTATCAGCTATTAGGCGTTCAAAAACTTTGCCAAAAAAGGGCAGCAAACTAATTGGCCTGAAATCAGAAGGTTCCAAAGAATTATTTCTTTTTGGAAAAGGCATGATTGTGGCATTTTTCCATGATTCAGGAAATTAACTAGTATAAAAATATGTATTTAAAATGTGATTCAAGGGGGGGGGGGGGATAGAGAACAATGGGTAAAATTAAACGTATACATTTTGGCGAAATATTGTCGGAACCGATTGCATTAGATTTTATTGACCTTAAAGCATTTATTACATCTCTTTCGTCCATACAGTTAAATGAAAAGAAGCCACCATCATTTGCAGGAACAATTAAGGGTAAACTTGTATTGAGCAGAGGTGGAGCATAGAAAGACTTCATTTGCTGTGCACAGTTCAGCGATCGAAATGATCGATAGCTAAATATTTTAGGAGCACGTAAACTTTTAACATCAAACTGAAACGAAGTCTGAAGTCAGTCTGATTTGGTCATTACATAGAACCTTACGCTTTGAGGTTGTCAGAAACATATCAATAAGTGATGGGTTCACAATTGATTGAAAACATGTTGGCCAAAGATTATTCACAACTGATATACTCAATTTGTCACCAAAATAGTGGAAGAGACGCGTTGTTGAATTGTTAACAAGTTGATTTACATTAAAATCCCTTCAATTAAGATATCAGAATACTTTGAATTCAGGTGGAGCAGAGTATCTTCAAATACTTTTCCTCTTTAAAGTAACAAGGGGGGCAGTAAACCAATACCAAAAGACATTTCTCAATACCATTAACAAGTTCAATGCATAAGAATTCCAAAAACGATTTAGTTGACGAATAAATAATCTTCGATGTAGTCTTATCTCTTACATACATACAAACTCCTCCCCCTCGAGAACCACGATCATTTCGATAAAGTTTAAATCCAGGGAAACCAACTAGCTAAGAAAGAGGACAGTATATTTAGAGGGAATACTACCAGCAATTATGTGACATACATTCAGACCATCAGACGCATTACACATAACATTGCAAATAGATCTAACATTATCAGGATTTGTACTAAGCATGTAGAAGAAGAAATTCTGACTTGCTTAATTTAGGTATTGAAAATAAATTTAATAAAAATTACTTACTTAGTAACTAACATTGAATATAAGTTTAATTAAAATAGTGCAAGCAATAATAAGAAAAAAATAAGTAAACATAAAATTACTAGCTTCAAAGCAAAAAATTCAAAATTAAATTCAGGTATTTTTTCTTATCAATATAATACGAATTGATTTCAAGGTTAACTACCAACAATGTGAGAAGTAATAGCGTAATATATTATGTGTACCCACTGTGAATTGTGATAACTGATATATTCCACCCTATCTCTCTGTTCCTTTTAACTAGAGTCGTGCAATCAATGGTGGCCTTGACACACAGTAGCATCTCAAACAAATTTTAACACATAAAAATAAACTGTTAGAAGAATTGCATTGAACTGTCAAATTTGTGTGGTATCATATTTTTGTTTTCATGTATTGAACATAAACTCAAATATTCAAAAGAGAAAGAATATGTGTGATGATTTTAAAATCATTGCTCATATGTCAAATTATTCTATGAGATACAGTTACTTGACCTGTCACATCTGTCAAAAAAATTTAAATTAATTCAGTTGATATCGTGGTCCGTATAAAATGCCTACTTTCAGGCTACCTCTTTTTATATAAAGATATAATAAAACAATTGTTTTTCCACAATTTACCTCTTTTTATAAAAGCTTTCGCCATAAGCTTTAGTTTACTCCGAATCGAATTGAGATGAATAATTTCACCACTTCGCTCTTTCTCCATTGTGTTGTTTTTTTAAATTAATAATTAATCTCTTAACTTTTACTACGTTTATATGGAGAATTGAATCGGTATTGAATCAGGATTTAGGTCCTTATATACTTGAATCGGATTAAAATAGGATTACTCGATCCGATCCCACTAGAAGAGCTGAATCGAATTGAAAATGTATTTATATACCTGAATCGAGGAATTGAGGAATCGAATTCACATCTGATTCTTGGTGTGTGTGTGCACCAATAGTGTTTTTTTTGGGTTCAGTGGGTTTCCGTTTTCTTTGTATTTTTTTCTGTTGCATGTTTTTGTTGTTTATTCTGCAAACTCAAATTGTCACTTCGATTCCATTTTAATTCAATCTTCCGATCCCATGAGGCCATATACCTGAATCGAAATGTCAATTCGATTCGATTCGATTCCTCAATTCACTCATATAAACGGGGTAAGTAATAGCTTCTTTAGTCGAACTGACATACCGTATAGAGTAGATACATACATTCATAATAATGTATATACATACATATGATATACATTCAATGCAAACCTAAGATAAGATTACGTAGCCAACACAAAACGTCAACATTATTTATAACGGTTATTTCGTATCACTTAGACTATGTCTTATGTCAAGAGAAGGTGACAAACAAATCCGTTCGAACAACCAAATCTAAATGTAAAGAAAAGATACATACCCGTCACTGTGAATGTCGTCGGAGTCAGATTCGCATTCGGATTCGGAGGAATTGTCGTAATTTTTTTTAAAGTGCTTCCGCAGTAGAAGAAGTTTATTCAAAATCATTACGTACCCGCGCGGAACGTATTTGAAAGTGCGTTAATAAATAGTCAAGCATTCTAACATGTCGCTGAATTATGTTTTGTTGATTTAGAAATTCAAACAGAACGGTCGCAAGTATACTTTATCGAAGTTCGATTTTAAAAATGGATTTGAAAGCTTTTCGTGATACAGTCCCACCGACGACGCCGGCGGCAGCGGCGCTGCTGCAGCCGACAACACCACTCCCAAAGGCTCTTGATCCAGTAGCAGCTCGGCGGGCACGAGCTACAGTTACTGCAGCAGGTGTCAGACGGCGAGTTCTTAAAAAGCACATCCAACAGAAGTACCTGTTATGTGGGTTCGCAATACATGTACATAGTTATTTTTTTTGTTTTGCTATGCGATTACTTATTGTCTGCGGGATCATTATTGACAATCTATTTATCTCTCTCTCGCTCACATACACTATGTTTTGATGCGTTTCTAGGCTTTTCTGGCAACACCCGCATACCTCTATGGCAACATTGTTGAAACAGATAAGGAATGGGTCATTCGAATATGGCCGGCGATTATTTATCAAGCCATCATACAGATTTGCCGATCGATATTGGAACATTTGACCGAAGAATATCGTGGAAGGGAGCATGAAACTATCATTTATCGTCGGGTGTTTTTGATAGCAACTGTCATCATATGCGTTTCTTTGCTGATATGTGGATGTCTTTTCTCCTCGGCATGGTTCATAGTGACAACAACAACACAAGTGATAGCAATTGTTTGCTATGGTTTTGCAGGTGAGATTGTAGGTATAATTATGACATGACGGCGCAACGGAATGTAAAAATCAGATAAGTCTAGAATTTTTGTATACTCGTACCTACCTATCTCATAAGATAAGGATTATTAAAGTAAATAAGGATGAGTAAAATCCGTAAATTTAAATCAGGTTAATTCTTCTTTGAATTAGTTTTAAGATTTTAAATATATTTTTGAATAGAGTCTAAAAATTATACATGCTGAATGTAAGTTAAGGGAGGTGGAAAAATTTGAATTCAACGTACCATTGAATACCATCATTTGGTTTATTTTTGACGTTTAGCAGTAGGTATACATACATACATGCACTAATGTCAAAAATTAGCCAACATTTGATATAAGTATACCTATATTTAGGAAATGACACCAGATACACCATTTACAACAGTTCTGTTTAAAAGTTGGTACTGTTAAAATGCAGCCCGCCCGGTCAGACTGGAATTCGATTGCCGGAACTTGGTGCTTTTTTAAAAGTCATCCCAGTTTGGGGTTAATCACATTATTCCAATCGTTCCCTATAGAACTAGCAATTGGAACCAATTAGTGTCAATTCGTTCTCCTTGTCGTTGTCTGATTATTTGCAATCAGTCCTGTTAAATCAAAAGTGTACTCAAACCGTTCCAGGCTTATTTTCCATTTTATTTCTCTCTGGGAAATCCTCAATTTTCTAAATATGACGAGCTGCCATCTTCCAATTTCTGCCCAAAAAAGTCTAGATTATACCTAATATCAATTGGCGTTTTTCTTTTTTATCTCCGAGCAGATCTCTGAGCAGAGCCTGAGTAAACTGATTTAGGTCTGAGGAGAGCATGGTCAGATATCTCCGATTTAATTTTGAAATAAGCTTAAGCGCAGAACTGTCATATATTATTATAATTCTTTTTATTAAAACTTATTTACCAGCAAATCCAAAGCTTTCGTTTTCCGAATTCATTTTTGTTTTTAATTGGTTTTACTTTAGTGATTATTGTTAAAATCAGTACTTTGCTCCGTTTGATCGGTCATTTTATTCTGAGCTAATGGTTCATGCCTCTGATTTAAAAAAGAAACACGAGTTGAGAGATTAAATGTGTCTGAGCTAAAAAAGAAACACAGTTCTTTTCTTGACAGCTGTGTTCTTTACTCGGAGCTAAAAAAGAAAAACGCCAAATAATAACAATGTAATGGCGAATAACTTTTAAAATTTGTCATTTATAGTCTATAGTCCATATTTTAACCAAATTCGAGCAAGGTCAACGCGCACTTTCTGTAAAATTATTAAACATCAAACAACATCGGAAAGTGTCACATCCTTTACACGGTGTCTCACGTTCTATATTTTATAGTATACTATCTGTCATTTCGATGGAAAAAAAGAAAAATAGAATGATCTAAAATTTGGCATTAGGGGGTTCACATGAAACAACATGCTCGACAGCATGGCTCGACAACCTCAATGTTCGACCATTAAAGGCGGCTTTACATGGATCTGCATCTGCAGACTTGAAGAAAAGTAGAGCGGGCCAATAATATAAAACAAACATAAAAGTAAGACAGGGTACACACTAATAACTTACTCGAACTCTGCTATAACTTTCTTGACACATCTCACAATCACATGTTCTTATCGTTCAGGTATGTAGTTTTGAGAAGAAAATTTTCGCTATTTTCGTTGTTTTTAAGCAAACTGAGGTGAAATGGTAAAAAAAACTTGAAAATTCGTTATCTGAACGGAACAAATTATGGTGCAGATGAAAATGGTATAACGAAGATGAACATGTTCATCTTCACTATAATCTGCAATCTTCAGATTCGTACTTCCTATAATCTTCAAACTTGAAGATGATCTCCATTTTGGTTTTCGCTCCCTATCGCACAAGTATGAATTTTTTATTTTGTTTCCTCTTTTTTTGCAGATGTCAATGCAGATGAAGATGCAGATGCATGTAAAGCCTCCTTAAAACGCAAAAACAACCGCTAGACCAACATGCTCGTCGGATTTCAAAATTTTTTGATAACTTACTGACTCGTCCAACCAACTAACTTGTGTAAACAGATGCTCGACAACTTCGTTTTCTTTTTTCGTGTTAAGCTTAGGTTTATTTTGAGTCTCATAAAAGATAGTTGCATTTGGCATCTAACGAAGTGCGCACGTATTTTTACTTGCGGTTATGGTACTATAAAGCAATTTATGCGTTCGTAAAAAAAAATCGAACAATCAAACAAACAAAAGTAGGTCCCGCAATTCCGTCGGTCTGACTGTCCTCGAGTCTACAGCCTAAACGGATGGATGTATTTGCTTTAAACTCGGTACAATTGTTTTTTCATTTTCATTTTTTCAACCTTTTGATAATTTTTTTTGGAAAAGAAATGCTACTTCTGGTAGGTAGGTAGGCACCTCTAGTAAAACCATCATTTTTGGTTTCGATTTTCTGGGAAACGGTTAATTTGATTTTTTAATTTTTTTTACGCAGAAACTCCTAGAAAGTTTAAACACTATTGTAAACCAAAATGTTTCAAAAAAAATTTTTTTGAAAATCTATTTTTATTTTTGAAAATTCAAAATTTTGAAAACGACTCAATAGCCATTTTTCGAAGCTTCATATTTGGTAGTTTTTCAACATATCTTGAATACTATAAAAAAAAACTATTTCCTAAAACAAAAAACAACGGTACCTCCCATACAAGTGTAATTTTCGTTCATAATTAACGCCGCCAGAAAAATGTTCGCCATTTGCGTCCATTCGCTTCGAACATTTAAAAACACTGATGTTCGACAACATCAGTATCTATGTGAACGCAAAGTTGGTTTAGGTTCGTCGAGCCATCCTGTCGAACATGTTGGTCCATGTGAACCCCCCTATTGGATACTTTATAGCATACTATTTCAATTGCCCAAATGTCACGAAGGAAGACGTATCGCAGTCTTCTTGCAGCATTACAAGAATTAAAAAACCTTCAAAAAAGGAATTAAACAAGAAATCATAACAATACACACACCACAAACGTTCACCAGCCACAAACGCTAAACTCAAAGTGAAAATGACAGCCAAATAGTAGATGTGCAATGTCTTGCATTAAATTTTTTATAGAATGCTATTTGTGGTCTCCATGAGCAATTTTCATAGAATGCGACCTAGCTTAGGAAATCTATATCGTGGAGACCCCATGTTATGTTCAAACAAATTTATCTTAAATACAAAATATGATTTCGCATACGAGTAGATGTTTTTACAGACAAGAGCATGCTTGGAAGAAGACATGCAGAAGTAAATACCTAATAGGTGTGTCCCGTACTTCATAAAACTGCTAAAATCTTGGGAATACTACGAAAAACTGTCAAATCTGTTTCTATAGATACACTAAATTTTCGTAGTTTTTTAAGAAGAGTGTTCCCGAGAGAGTAAAATATTTCCCCTTCATGACAATTTCTGCGCAATAGAGTTAACAGATCTTAGGTTTACGTTTGTCATAAGAGAAAAACAAAGTATGTGTGTTTCGTTGTCGCTGTCTGATTATTTACAAAACACAGATTTTTACTATTAAAGACTTTCAATTAGCAAAAAACATCAATTTTTTTTTCATCGGAAATTAATTTTGCAGATCTGGATTTTTCGGCAGATTTACCCTCTTACTAATACCATTACGGCACCAGAACATTATTATTGACAGCCGCCATTTTGACAAGATTTTGTTTTCAGTAATTACATTATGTGAATAGGGAAATAAAGTTGTGAAAACATATCTACATACATAAATTTAAAATAATAGCAATTTTGTAATCCTCCAAATTAATTTCGGCATTCATTTCAAAAAACTTAAATGAAGAAACAATTTTCGAGTCAATTCGATACTGTTACTGGCTCGACAGACACGAATATAGACCAATACCATGATAACAAAAATCAATCTGAAATCGTATACCATTCGCGACGAAAAAAATCAAATTTCCGATCAAAATCTGAAATTACCAAAGGAAACCCACATTAATTAACGGGTGGCAATGGCGCAGTGGATAAAGTGCTTGTTTGCTAATTAGGACTTGTGGGTTGGATACCCACGCTAGGCGCATTCTTTTATATACCTCCAATTTTAATTGGATGCCACTCATGGGTTAAAATGAGAAAGTCAATACCTGGTTCTCAAATCCACTGTGCCAAACTAGTGCAATTCAGGTTGCATTTAAAAGACCTTAGGTCTTACAGGCATATAGTTAAATTAATCAAATGAAGTGTTAAAAAAAGCAAACAAAATTAATTTAAAAATTTTAAAAATGTGAATTACAATTCAAATAAAATGGATAATTTTGGCATAGTATGTTTTTGACGTTTAAAAATGATCAGAAAATTGTACTCAAACCGTTCCAGGCTTTTTTCCATTTTATTTCTCTCTCCACACTTCTTCAAAGTTTAATAAGCTGTCAAATTCCGCTCAAAATAGTTTGGGCTAGACCTTATATCTCACTCTGTATAATGGCGAATAACTGTTAAACTAGTCCACATTTTAAACTAAATTAGAGTACTTTCTGTAAAATTATTAAACATCAAACAACAACGGTGGAAGTTTTCGTAAAAACCCTTATTCATTATGTTCAAACAAATTTATTGTTTGAACATAATGAATAATGAATTAATTTTACTGTGAAAGATAGCTGGGAAGAAAAACACGCATAAGTAAAAAATAGGTATGTTCGCGTATACATTAAGCTGCTAAAATCTTTGAATTATGCGAAAACTATCAAATCCTGTTTCTATACACTAAATTTTCGTAGTTTTAAACCTAATAGAATAAAATAATTTCCCAAAAATTCGAATTTCCAACCCAAAAAAAAAAATACTTGGACAAAATTTCGAATACTGTCAAATTAAAAATATATAAATACAAAAAATATGCATGTGTGTAATTACAAAATAATCATATTGTTCATTTTTCGTTTCAAAAAAAAATTTAAATTAAGCATACTCAAAAAAAAATTCGCTTTTGTTTTGACGTTAAAAAAATAGTTGTGAAACGATTTCTCTCTCTTAGAGAGTTTTACCACCACTTTAAAAAAAAGTATATAAATCTGAATGTTTTTTTCACAAAGTACGGAAACAGCTAATAATTTATCAATAATTTATAATGCAAACATTTCACTAGAATGTCATTTAATTTTAAATTACGCGTAATATACGACTATGTTCCGATATGGTATATGTCAGCTTTTGAAAGGCAATAGCCAATAACAACAAAATAAATTGTCTACGTTCGGAAGACACAAGAGTTAACTTCATTTACTTAACGCAAATTTGACAATAAGCTAGTTAAGTTTTCACATGTCAAATTTGGAAACTTACTTAAAAATTTACCCTTAGTTCATCTTCCAATAAAAGTAATTTCAATATTTTGTATGATATAGAATGGATTTTTTTCTTAAATTATACAAATTTCTTACCATTCAATACGCGTTCAAGAAAAAAATCCGTTGTAGTTTAACAAACTGCACAAATTATTCATTTAAAGATAATTCTGGCACTTGACTTCAGATGAAGAGGGATATTTCTTGACTAGCTTTCCGGTAAAAGTTCCCTTTATTGGAAGCAATTTTGTCGACCAATCAAAAACCAGAAAATTGGCTAACTTTCAAGTTGGCTAATGGCGTTTTATTTGACAATCCGGATCAGGAAGCCTTCTGGACTCTTCTGAAAGTGGTCACTTGGGAAAAAATGACAGTTCTGATTCAGAAAAAAGATTTTTCTTCTGGATTTGAAATCAGAATCACTAACATTTATATACTTGGCCGTCAAACTCGACTGTTGTAATTTTTTGTATCATAGCTGTGCAACAAATATTAGGGGTATATTCACGATCCGATGCAACAAAAAGGTGTAAAATTGCGAAATTTTATTTTTGCTATAAATCGTGAACGCACCTTTTCTATTTTATTGCAACTCTGGAGTAAAAATGCAAAATCAGTTTGAAGACAACCATTTCTGACAGAAAATAACAGATGCCAAACTGTCAACGATACCAGGTAAATTTTGCACCATTGTATTTTTCTGTTGCAATAGGGTTAGGGTATAGCAAAAGTGCAAAAGTGTTGTAAGATCTTAGTCAGTGTAAGTTGTTGTTGTGGTGCAAGCAAAAGTTGCACTTTTGCATTTTTACCAGTCATTTGTACCGGATCGTGAATACCCTTTTATTTTTGATTTAGATTATTTTCAAGTGCATACACAATTATTTTAACACATACAATCAAATTCAAATCAGAATAAAACAAAAAAGTGTTCAGTTGGGATCCCGGATCAGAGAAGGATTGATTCCGGATTGCCAAATAAAAACGAAATAAGTCTTTTGAACGTTATTGTTACCATCTGTCAGTTTCATTAATTCGATGAATTTGACAGATGGTAAATTGTAAATCAAAAAGCCGTTTTAACAGTTAAATAAGTTCGCTCCTAATTTATATTTATTAAATGTAGATATTCCGAAAATAAGATTTTCGGACTGCTTATATTATATTTAGATATATTTTCGCTTTATTTTATCTTTACATTTTAACTAAATAATTTTTTTTTCTTTCATTAGGTATCGGTTCAGCTTTATTTATTTGGAGAACCCATGTTATCTTAGAAGCCGTTCGACCACGAGAAGACAAATATGTGTGTAAAACAATTCACCTTTGCGGAGAAGCCTTTTGTCAGCTTTTCCTCTCGTTTGTTTTTACCAGTTTAAGAACTTTATATGGTACTTCCCAGTCAGTGGTTTTGATGGCTGCAATGTTTGTCAATCTGATACCCATTAGCCTCCTGATAACTAGACATCGTGAAGGAGTCATTACCAAGAGAATCTCCCTGATCAAAACTGACTCACGCTTTGAAAGTTTTCAGCCGCTTAATCCACTTGGCAAACTATCATCTCATCTAATGGCAGACCAAATGGATGGCATCGATATGCAACAGCGCCCATGGAAAAATCCCACTGACTCAGAAGTCCATTGTAATTATATGCTAACACATGAAGAAGCCTACGTGACCATTCTTAATCCTCAAGGGGTCGAAATAATGGAAATCATTCCCGAAGAAGATGACGAAAATGTCTCGGTGATAAGATCAAGTTCTGCAACGATAAACAATTACGGGCGTATAAGTTTGACAGCTTCTCAGAATATCAAGGGTTCATCGGTGCACCAGAGTGCTACAAATCTTGCCAAGATTCAAGAATTCTCTAAGAACATAACAAGAAATTTGTGGAGTAGTTTTTTGGAAACAATGGTACTTCCGCTGCGGAAGGCAATTTTCATACCGAAGCTATATTCGACAACCATGCTTCTGTCAACTGATATCTTCTCATATGTCATGTGTCTTACGGTACTTCCAGGGCTGGCTGCGAATTTGCATGCAATTAAGACTGCAGAGATTCCATTTTTGTTCTCGTTGCTTGCATTCCCGTGGATGTGTTTCTCACTGATGACGCCCCGTTTCGGCAACGCACTTACAAAACAGAAGGTCGAATGGCATACACTTGGATGTATTTGCAAGGGACTTGCCTTATCATGTGAGTATTGAAAGCGTTTTATTTGTCTTCCTTATACACGATCTAATAAATTGATTTAATCGCACTTAAATATATGTGCATTACATATGAGTATGAAAATAATTGGCAAAGGTAATATGTAATTCCGATAGCACTCACTTTTTCTCAATTTGAATCTGGATTTCTTACCTATTTCTAATTAAGAACATAAAGTATCTCTCTTTCTTTTATTTTAATTTTTTGAACAGTGAAATAATTTAGCGAAAAATTGACCAGTTCAGAAAATTGTTAGTTTACCAATTTTGCTCTGTCAAAAATGAGGAGCTGAAAACGTTTTACCTCTGTAGATATTTCACATAAAAGTTGTTGAAGAATTCTGTTATATAAACGAGATTTGCTGATATCTCTGTACTAGCCTAATACTACTACGTTTTCACTAACCACTAAGCCGAGATTAAGTAGATTTTAGCTGAATCTCCTATAAAACCTAAAGATTTTTCATAAAAGTTTAATATGACCTTTCCACCTATCACTAAACCGAGATTTAAGTAGACATATACTCCGTTTTCACATACCACTTAATCCAGATTTAAGTGGATTAACCATAAATCCTCTTTGAAATCTTCTGAAAACTGAAGATTTCCCATACAAATTTTAATCTCCTTAAAAGAAGATTGGAAATTAATCTCATTGAAATCTTCTTCGAAGTAGAAGATTGTCAAAAGAAACAAACCTTATTTCAAAGAAACGCGCCTATTCTGATGTCATTTCCTCCATTGTCATTCAACAAAAAAAAAACTGTCCAACATTATTTAATTTGATTTTTTCTGGTGAAAATATTCGATGCCTTCGAATTCTGTTTAATTTATATTTTTTTATAAAAACATAAAATAAAAGATGCAATAAAGCTACAAAGACCAAAGCGGTGCCTCGAATTTGTAATGGAATTTTTTTTAGCGCCGAGTTGCGATCTCACAAACGAGGTGGATGTGTGGCTTTGTCTTCGAGTGTTTGTTTTTTTTTCAGGTTGACACGGAATCCATTAGCCGGAAGTATTGGTCAGATAAAGCTGCAAATATTGTTCATTCACCAAGTTGGTTTTTCATTTTCCTTCTAGATTATCGACTTCGTGTCCTGTCCAGATTTCATACACCAGGAATATTATTACTGCTTGAATATGGCATAACCATATTTTTCAGTTATTACTCATTTTTATTTATTGAAATTAAATTTGTTCACTGCACCGAAATTATTATTCTTCTTTCTAATTATTGTATTGTTTTACTCTTGATATATTGACTTTTGAATGCCAATTCAGAGTGAAAACGTCAAACTAATCTTCTTTTTCTCTGGTGAAAACACTTCAAGATTAATTTTTAATCCACTTAATTTAAACCGGATTATCTTTAGGTGAAAACGTAGTATATCGTAGCTTATCTTTTCCAAATCTTGAGGATTTACCATACAAATTCTAATCTTCTCAGATGAAGATTTAAAATAAATGTCATTCAAATCTTCATAGGCCAATAGATTTACAAGTCGAACTACCATATTCCCATACCGAAATTAGCACATTCATCGGGAAAGTGAATTTTTCGCTTCGGTTGGCATAGATGAAGCTGTCTGTCACGACTTTAACATCATAAAAGAAAATAAAACACCAGTTGCAAATAGTGCTGTAAGTCAAAATTAATCAAAAGATCGTTGAAAACACTATTTAAGTTTTATGGCATTTTCTATTTGCCAATAGGGATTTTGATCAAGGATTGTGGATTTTTCTTGGCAAATTAAACCCAAAATCTTTCCTTTTTATGTATTGTCTGTGAGTAAACAAAACCGATTAACGTTTCAGCAAATTTAGCATTACTTGGATGTGTGTGCAAGTCCGAGTTTCATGTACGTGTAAATCCCTATCGGCAATGTCATTTTGATCCCAGATAAAAAAAAATTGATAATTTTCGTAGAATACAACGGGAAAACTGGTCCCAAATCAATAAATGCCTGAGGTATCGATTATTTTGTTTGAATAAAAAACGACATTACTAAATCTACAAGAGATTAGCGTGCATTGGAAACTAGTTTAATCAAATAAAAATCAATCTCCCTGTGAAGACAGGAAAATTGGCGATTTAAAAAAAAAATGACTTGTATTCGAAATTCTGAGAATACCATAAGTAAGAACAACAAGCTAGTACTTCATTACTATCTCACAGAATACAAAAGTTAAAAATATAAATCCTCTATAATTCTGCATTTATACGATTGCCAAAGTTCCAATATGTCTGCCATTTTATACCGATTGATTTTCATAAAATGGAATATGACAAACAATATTAGTATAAAATGGAAGAACAATTTTGAAATCATAATTGATTTCTAAGACATTTTATAACACAATTCATCACAATCACATTAAGGTGTTTGAGGTTATGGAGAATATGTTTCCATGACTTGATTTATACGACTGGCATAATAATTTGTTTTTTTTTTGCTTAAGATTTATGATAGTGTCTAAAGTCTGCCAATACTGTCAGCATACAAAAGAAAAACCTGCAAAAATACATTATAAGACAACTGACGCTTAATCGGATTCTCAAACGAAAATGTTGTCGTTAGATTAGTTCAGAAAAATGGGATATCAGCAATTTCTATCATATGAACTGTCTTACTGTCAAATACTGAGGGAAAAAATATTGGATTCACAATTTTTGATGGAACAACATTTGTGATATCTTAGTTTTCTGAACTGGCCAAATATTTTTTTTATTATTTTTGTTTATTAATCGTGCAGGGCCAATGGGATACTTTTAAAAAAATGCTATTATTATTGGTTTTGTTTCAGTTATAAGTGTTTCTTCGTCAAAGCTGCTTTTGAGCGTTTCTTCGGTATTGCTTGGCTTCGGACAGGCGGTCACAATGTTCCTGCAGGACCTAGTTCTACAGATAAGCATGCCTCGAGCACAATGGAGCATAATACGTTATCCAGTTCATTTTACAAATGGATTGCTTATACTTCTGTGGGGTGTTGGAGCTCATTTGATTGTTGATAATTATACGTTTCAAGCCAGCGTTGGATATTCAGCTGCTTTATACAACTTTAGTATACTTTTGTGGCATCTAGTTTTTGTATTTTGTAAGGAATAGAAATTTAAATAAAAATAAATTCGATATATTTTTAAGATACCTAACAGAATTTTACTTGTGTATTGTGAATTACTTTATTTTAATTAAACTACCTAAACTGTACAAAACCTAACGAAATTTTTAGTTAACTTAACCAGTTTTTCTTGAACATCAGTTAATCCACTAAAATCAGTGAATTAAAATTCCTGAACCAAGGAAAAAATATTGACAAAAAACTTTTTTTATCGAAATCAGTTGAGCCATTAATGAGAAAGTCGAAAATAAAAGGAACGGATACGACAGGTAACTAATAAAATTGTAAACATTTTTTTCGACCAAAATGGTACCAGAAATTTTATGGCACATACCGTTATTTTTGGGACTAAAAAATGATTTAAGAAAAGACCAGACGCCTAAGTACCTACCAATGTTGACGCCTAAGCCGTTTAGACAGTAGATTGCCCTATAGACAGACAGACACCTGCTGGAATTGTAGGACCCAGTTTTTTGGTTTCCTATGTCATCGTAATATCGAGTTTGATCAAAATCCCGAGTTCAATTTTTTTTCCGTTTCAAATACTGAATTTACCAATGGAAAACCCTATAAGAAATGAGATGAAAATTAATTCCATTATGTATTTTCCATAAGTTTTATCGAAAAAAGATTTCATGTAGGATGGCGTATTCTATTATTATTATTACTATAATTATTATTATAATTTTATATTATTATTGTTATTGTTCAATTAACTATCCATTAATTTTATTACGTGAATTACAAAACAAATACTAATTTACCCTATTTTTGTTCCAATCCGTTTTCATAAACCTAGCTTTGACTTCTGATGTTCTTTAATGTCCTTTTCGATTCCCAATAAAACACCCGGAAACAATTTGACTGATTCGGAATTGTATGTATCACTGTATTTGTGAAAATTAAATTTTAAAAAATCACATCGACTAAAAAGAATCTCCAAAATACTTGATTTCAATTTAGATACACATTTTCTTGTATCAATAATAATTATAACTTGCTTATTTTTATCTTATTTTACAAGAAAAGTAGTTTAAATGCAATAAACACATCGAAATTACACAACAAATCAACCCGATGATTTTGAGATTTTGAATTTGTGAGTATATTAGTGATTCTGTTTTCGAATCTGAAATGAAATCCAGAATCGTTTTCTGTTCTGTTTAGAGTAACAACTGTCATTTTGTGGGGTTCAGAACAGTTATGGGCGGCTAATCGAAAAGGTCATAAATAATTAGGGATTCAATGTCAAGTGGTCAAGTAGTAAAGTAGAAAAACGAAAAGCGCTAAGTGTCAAGTCGAAAAGAATTATTGTCACGCGAAGATTGTTTTAATACTATTTTCAATTGTTCTTTTTTTTAATTTAATCTGTTTTTTGAAATTAATTAAACATTATATACTAAATTAAAACAAAATACTTTTTATTTCTTCCCTCGCCTGTATTCATTAAGGGTATTCATGCAACGACGGAAAACCCAGTTAAACCTCAGAAACCAGATAATTTTATCTCCGCAGAAATGAACTGTCAAAGTTTGTATGAGAAAAATATTCTACAAATCAGATAAAATTATTTCATGAATTTGATGTAGAAAGAGAATAAACAAACCTCATAAATTATTTCAATGAACATCTGATTATTTCCACATTTAAGCAAGTATTTTAGGTTGTAACCGTCTGGCGGAAAATTATATTTTTCTACAAAGCGGAAAATTATCTCGTTGCATGAATACCCTTATTATAATATTGTTTTGTTTTCTGATTAATTTTACAGGAACAGGTATACTTAAATATTTTGACAGTTGATAGAATAATTAGGCAATAAAAATCAAGCGTAATATATCTCGCTATAATGTTTTACCTTTGAGCCTAGTACACTGCTGATGCGAAACGAAAAATTCCATAAAAAAATGACAGAACGAAATCATAAATGAAAATTTTCGTTCTGCTTGTCATTCTGCAGTACGCTGTTCCATGACAAAATTTAAAAAGTCTCCACTAACTTTTCGCAAACAAATTATTACCCAGAGCAATTAATTGTGTGCGGAAAATTAGATTTCAGTTTTTAGGCGTGCTGTTTTTGTTGTTTCTTTCATCCAAAGTTTGTTTATTTGTGATTTTTTTCTGATTGGGTTTCTTTTTTTCTTTTTGAACTTTTTCGTTCATGTTTTCGTTAGCATTTGGCTCCCCTAGTAGAGTAAGATCCCAGGGCCGGCAGCCATACGTACTATTATCATAGCTGAATTTTTGTATGTGAATAGATACCAAAGTAGATAAGAACGAATGGACATTCCGAATTTTCAAAGCTGGGGCTTTTCGGAGATATACAGTTTTAGCAGTGCATACCCAACTACGTTATTTTATCAAAGCTAATTTTTTGATATGTTTAAGGGATAGTGTCTCAAACTTTGTTTGACACTTGTCAAACATCTACACTGGGGTGTTTCGTCTGGCAGACACCTTTAAAATGACAATTTGTGGGCTTTTCACACAGATTGCCTTAAAAAAACTGTCAAGTTTCCGGCATCTTTAATGATACGATACATGTCTGGGTGGGCTTTGGACAATTCACATTAGGGGTATTCACAATCCGATGTATCTGATCTTGTATCATTGTAAAAGTATAAAAGTGTAGCATTTTGTTGCACTACAACAACAAAATATACTGAATGTCAAAGTCTTACACTTTTACACTTTAACAATACCCGAACCCTATTGTAACAGAAAAATACAAGAGTAGGGGTATTCACGATCTGGTGTACCAAGTCTTTTTTTAACACAAACTAAGCTTTCTTCAGAACAAATATGCAAGAAATTTTGACATTTGTTTCAGTGTTGCTACAGATTAGTAAAGGCGTGTTGACAGTCTGTTGTAAAAAAATAAAATTTTACAATTTTATAAGACTTGGTACACCAGATCGTGAATACCCCTATTTCGTTAATGGATTTGTCAATGCTGCCAGAGAGATATTCTGGAAAATGAGCTTCTACCGTCAATACAATGACTTCAAGTTAGTGATAGAGACTATTGACACCTCTTAAGTTGCTCTCCACGCCACCTGGAACTTTCAATTGGAGATAGATATTTTTTCGATTTGACGTTCAATGTATTTCCCATAAGAAAAAACCAAAAAAGGGTCTCAAAAACATTCATTTTACTACTTAATTTTTTATGAACGGGTACCCATATTATGGCTTTAATATAATAAAATATAATAATACATGTGAGTATGTAAATCAAGAAGAATATATATCAAAACCTAATTTTAATTTGCTTTATTTTGCAGATGAAAAATGCAAACAAGACCGAATTGTTGTTGTTGCTTTTTTTAACTCATGTCGTCAGTCAAAGTGTTGTCATCTGCGTAGTATTGGAAGGAGGTTTACGAAACTAAAGTAAAATGGGGGTTAATGAATTTCTATGTTCCAATATTTTATAAAGCGAAAGCTGAATTTGTCAAAATGAGGGAGGTAAGCCTTGCGCAAATTTGTTTATAATATGGATGTAGGTATTTCTATTAATTTAAGGGTTATATGCATTTCTTACATTTTTTATTAGCGGAAAATTGATGAAATCATTTGTCATTTGTTAAATTAATTAATATAATTCATTTTTCTGAAGAGAACTAAAAAATATATCTTATTCAATAAATATAAACATAATATAAAAATGATATACATAAATAATATATTAAACAAAAATAAATTGCTTCAGTTTATCAAAAAATTTTAGGCTTTCGATAAATTATTACACCTGCAAACAAAAAACAATGTTTTTTTTTAGTTTTAAAAATTCTAAGATTTTTTCCCCCATAGTTGGTATGAAGAAATTATTTACTCTCTAAGCAAACGTTCAATTATTCAAAAAGATTCATTTTAAAAACAAACATACTTTTCGTAAAAAAAATCGTTATTTTAATAATCCTTGCTACGACCCTGACTTGTTTTTTTCGTAACCAATGATGTTGTTATTGTGTCTCGTTGAAAGGCTGTTTTTTTTATCGTTTTCCATTTTAAAAGTAGTGCATTATAGTTATCAATTTCGATTTATTTTAGGCTTGATTTAGAATCTTTCTTGCTTTATTAGTCTATTACTCTCAAAATATTTATACATGTTCATACAAAATTAATCAGAAAAAGCAATATTAATGGGGACGTTCACTCAATTATTCTCAGCAATCTGGAATAACTTTCTGTTGTTGTAATGCGTGCAAAACCACATCTGACGAAAAAACAGCTGCTCTCATGAAAGCTATCTTGAGTTATCCCAAAAAAATTAGAATAACTAGCTATCCCAGAACAAATGTATAGAACCAGCTGACTGCAAAATTCGTTGGTATGCGTTTTGATTTGATTTTTTGACAGCTTTCAGCTAACCTATCTGATTCGTCCACAGATATACCCTGATAGCTTAGTATCTGAGATAACATATCTAATAAGTGAGTGATCGCCCGCAATGAGACACTTTTTTGGTTTTCTCTTATGAGAAATACATTGAACGTCAAATCGAAAAAAAATCTATCTCCAATTGCAAGTTCATGCACTGACTGCCAGGTGCCGTGATTCCATGTGTCAATATTTTCCAACAGGATGGTACTTCTTGCCATACAGCAAGGTCTACATCTGCTGAATCAATTGATTTACTGGAATGGCGCCAGCAGCCCTGACATTTCATCAATTGAAAGTGTCTGGCATAAAATGAAGCAAAACCTGCTAAAAGACCCATGCCGGACTCCGCAAGGCCTAAAAGCTAAAATCATAAATATTTGGGAATTTTTTGGTACCGAAGTATGTCAAAAATTCGTTGACATAATTCCACGACTCATAGAAGCAGTTGTCAATGCCAAAGGCAACGTAACACCATGGTTAAATAAAAATTAAGACCCGTTGTCCAACTATTTTGCGCTTAAAAAAATGTATCAACCGTTATTATATTTTGTAAGACTGCTCACAGTTATTTAATTAAAGTCATTCTGTTTTGTTAATTATTCCTATTCAAAGTATATATATCTTTAGAAAAATAACAAAATCTTGAGTTTATTTCCGATGGAATTTAAGAATCAGCTGATTTTTGTTTTTTATCATAGATAGTCCAACTATAGGCGTGTTTTTTTCTAAGCCCCGGGGAAGTTGGACGAAAAAAACGATGAGTAGGATTAACAATTTGCATGTTAAATCCAACAAAAACTAATCCCCGGGGGTGCTTAGCTTAAACCTAGAGAATTCTCGGGGCGTAGCTATTGGAGAGGATAAAAACTGTGCTACCAAAAACTTTTTCACTAAGTTATCGATAAAATGTATAGAAACTTCAAAACTGACATTTTGACATGTCAGATAATTATCAATTTTGTTTGGTTTGGTTGAGCATTTGGTCTAATGGCCTTTTCGATTGGCCGTCCGGAACACGTTCCCCCAATAAAACACCTGGAAACAATTTGACTGATTCTGAATTGTATGTATCACTGTATTTGTGAAAATTAAATTTAAAAAAATCACATCGACTAAACAGAATTTCCAAAACACTTGATTTCAATTTAGATACACATTTTCTTGTATGAATAATAATTAGAACTTGCTTCTGTTTACCTTATTTTACCAGAAAAGTAGTTTAAATTCATCGAAATTACACAACAAAGGAACCCGATGATTTTGACATTTTAATTATGTGAGTGTATTAGTGATTCTGTTTTCGATTCTGAAATGAAATCCAGAATCGTTTTCTGTTCTGCTTAGAGTAACAACTGTCATTTTGTGGGGGTCAGTACAGTTCTGGACGGCCAATCGAAAAGGCCATAAGTGTGTCAGTTGTTTTCCTGACGGCGCGGCCATGTCAACCTAACCTAACCTACCTTTAAATATACATTCCGCAAAAACAAATCTATTTTAACATTTTTCGCTTTTATATTGCCTCTACGGTTTTTTCCACCTCGCCATGAGAACAACCTTCTACAGCGATTTTCATTTTTGCATTTATTTTTATTATAGGTATATTAAAACTTGACTGTAAAATTATTATTAAATAAAAAAGCATGTCCTGAAGTTGATATTCGTTCAATTAAGAAGAATTGAATGAACAACAAAACAAAGGTATCTCTGAGAAGACAGGAACTGAGCGTCTCGCCCGAATAAGCAACTCGTCCACTAATATCATGTCACCAGTGACCGACGAATGGGGTAGTTTTCAAGTAGTTGAATTCTATGTACCACTGTATTTGTGAAAATTAAAATTCAAAGAAAATCACATCGGCTAAAAACAATTTCCAAAATACTTAATTTCAATTTTCAAATTACTTGATTCACATTTTCTTGTATAAATAGTAATTAACTTGGTTCTTTTTATGTTATTTTAATAGAAAAGTAGTTTAAATTCAATAAATATATCGAAATTACACAAAACAAATCAACCCGATAATTTTTAAAAGAATGAGGATGAGGCAAACAATGATGTTTATTTTTTTCTTGCATTACAGCTGTTCTTCAAATTTTATCTTGCAAATTAATAAATAGTGCTAACAAGTATTTCACTTAAGCGCCTTGGTCGTTTTTTTCAACCAATTCCCCCGGGGATTGCAAAAAAAACGCACCTTATTTTGCGTTTGGGTAGAAAAATTCGATTCAAATTCGAAAATAAAAAAAGAATTTTTAGCAACCTCTATTTGTCAGAAATTCATACATTTGAACCTCTTCTCCGTAGTACTCGTATCTTTATTACTGCGTCCATTTTGGATGAAGGACTGCCAACTGTCACACACATGCAATCCAAAAGTCATTTGACGGCGGCTTTTTCACTTTCGCACATCTTCGTCGCTGAATTGGATAGTTTTCTTTTTTCGCAAAAAGCCAGAGAAAAAGTTAAAGCAAGAGTAAGGAAAGAAAGCATTTCATTTTATCCAAAAATTAAATTTACCCTGAATTTATTATTTATTCGATAAAACCTACAAACCTAATAATAACACAAAGTTATTGCAAGAGACAAAATTTAATTGCTAAGTGAAAAAGTGTAAATGGATTTAAATCCAAATGTACATTGAATATTCTCCGATTGATCTATTCGACGAGGCCGAGCATCATCTTCAGTACCCAGCAGCGGCTGCAACGAATATTGGTTTTGGTGTCTCGGTTGGTGGCAGTAGAGGTGGTGACGACGGCATTGACAATTGCGGCCACGACGAAATAAGCATTATCCAAAACGGCAACGGTTTCTTTGAGCTAAAGAGCCACCGCCGTCCAACCAAACGCAAATGCAGTGAACTACTTCCTGCGCTAAATAGAAAATCTTCAAATATAATCAAGCGGGGCTACATTGGCAGCAGTGGCAACCACACCACCGGCGGTAGCAGCAGCATAAGCATCCCAATGGGTTTTGATATTATTGCCAAAATCCGAAAACTTTTTAGTGACCACAGTGACGGTGCATTTGGCCGAAAACGAAGGTTTGTTAATTTAACAAAAAAAAAAAAATTAACTTATCTTCATAACAGAACTTTTATTTAATTGGATTTTGTTTTCTTTCAAATCACAAATCACGTAGGGCGGACGAGGCCGATTGGAACTCGACTTCTTCGCAATTCAAGTATCGGCGGGTGGACAACGAATTCCCAAAATTTGTGAAGAAGTCTTTCGAAGAAGGTAACTAAATTTTTATTATTGTATTTAATTAGAAGAATGTAAAATTAGAGAAGGGTTAGGTAGAACAAGAACAGTTTCACCGGGGACTTTACTTTGAAAAATAGTATACCTGGTCCTGCGCAACGAATTATCCGCTGTTTTTATTTTTGCTTTACCACCAATTCTCAATAGTTTGTAATGGAAATAAATATATATAGGTATGTTCTTTGTATACAAACTGAAGACTAATGGAAATTATATAAAGATTGCTGCATTTGTTCAAAGAACGTATACTACCTATGCATAAGTTAATAGATAGCTAGGCAGTTGTTTTTTTTTTGATCAATTTGGATTAGCCAAATAGATGTAATTACTAAAAAACATGTAATATGTATATATCTTACCTTACGCGCTTACTTTATGTTAGGTACTTTTACCTACATGTATATTTCAAACCGTAGACAAGCCGTACATTACGAAAATAGGGCATCTTTGAGTTTGCCCGTTCGGTCAGGAGTTCATCAAGGATCTGTTTTAGGCCCTCTTTTGTTCACACTATTTATAAATAATATTTCTAATTGTATAATTAATTATAAACATCATTTATATGCGGATGATGTCCAAATTTATAATACATTTTCGAGAATTGATAAATCATCTAGTGCAGCAGCCCTAAACAACGACCTAAACTCAATCTTTACCTGGTCTCAGCTAAATCAACTAAATTTAAACCCGTTAAAAACTAAAGCACTTAAAATGCAATGATAGCTAGCTGATATGTCAACACCTTTATTATATGTTAACAATACTCCTGTTGAATTTGTAAAAACTTAAAAATCTGGGTATACATTTCAATGTTCGCCTTAGCTGGGATAATCACGTGAACCATATTGTCTCAAAAATATATGGTATCCTTCGAGGTCTTAGTCCGACTAGACAATGTCTACCAACAAATGTTAAGTTAAAACTAGTTCGGTCCTATGTTCTACCTTTAATACTGTATGGGTGTGAAATTTTTTCAAATCTTGACTCAGAATAGAAAAGAAAGTTAAATGTGGCGTATAATAATTGTGCTAGATATATATTCAACATAAGAAGATTTGATCACATCTCGAACTATTCCAGACAGATAGCAGACTGTCCTTTACAGACTCTCTTGGAATATAGAACACTTATTGCTTTATTTAAAATTATCCAAAGTAAAACACCGAATTATCTCTTTGAAAAACTTAGGTTCGCACGTTCTCAGAGGTCTTTATTGCTTATAGCTCCTAGACACAGGTATTTAATAAGCAGTCGTCAGTTTTTTGTTCATGCTATTCGCTTATGGAATCAGCTCCCTCATAGCATGCGAAGAGTAATCGTAATGGGTCAATTTAAAAGGCAACTTTTTGAATACTACACAAACATCAGCAACTAAAATCCCTTTTTCTTCCCAACTCCTTTATCCTATCCTTTGCTCTCTAGATAAAGATACTTATTGTCATTAGAAGTTAAGAAGCTTATTTTTGTTAAACCCTTGGCAAATCCTGTATATGATCAAAAGCCTAAAGCTTAAATGTACAGAGTTGATATAAATAAATAAATAAATATTTACATCTAAGAACGTGACTAAACATGTTAATTTATGACAGTTTTTTAAATAAGGTATGTAGGTTAGGTTAGGTAGATGGTCTGCCAGTTGATCTTGCTACCGACACACTTAGATCCAAGTAGATCCATTGTAGTACCCTGAAGTGTTGTAACTTCTAATTGTATAACCTAGGAGTTCTATGGATACTCATTATCAAGTCATTTAGAGGTTTTTATGAAGTTCAGCAGTCTTTTGCCTGAAATATTCGAGAGCTCTTCTAAATCATTGAAGAAGTAACTGCCCAGGAATGTGTTCCTTATATGACAAAGTGCTGGACAAAGACACAAAAAATATTTTAGAAGTTTTTGAACAAGTTGGTTTTTATTTGGACTTTGGATAATTTTTAATTTTTTTTTCTCGTCGGCTTTATTATTAAATGAAAGCAATTTTCATTTTATTTCCCCAACGTTTCGACGGTGGTTGCCGTCTTCTTCAGGGGTGTCTTTATTTTTAAAATTAAAAAGAGAATTAATGTTGTACATATTGATACAAGTAAACGAACAAAATATGACTTACATAACTTTAAATTTTAAGATTTTTGATATACATAATAATTAGTTTGAAACATATAAAAAAAAAAAAAGCAGATTGAAAACAGATTTTGAACACTTCTAGTTTGAAGATTAGTCTACGTTTAGTGATTTGTCAGAAACTAATGAACAGTAAACCTGTGTGTCTTGTTTGCGGTTCATATTATTTGTGTTGTTAATTATATGCAGTGTCTCTAGTGTGTAACGTTTAGATGTATGTTTTTCTGTTGCAAGGATTTCCACTCCCTCGAAGTTTGGTGTGTGACCGGTATCAACGCTATGAGAAGCCAGTGCCGTCTTCTCAGAACTTTTTATGAGAATATCTGACTTGTGATTCGCCATTCTTTACCGAAGGAGTTGTTTGGTGGTGCCGATATAGCAAAGATTGCAAGATTCATCCGATTTCCCTTGGCAATTTATTTTATAAACTACGCCGGAAAGGCGATTTTTGTCGGGTTTCGTCTTCAGGTTGGTGAATAGGGATGCAACAGTCTGGTTCGACCTATATACCAAGTTGACTTCCGGGTTATTTTTCGTGACCATTTCTTTGAAATTTTCGGAAAGTTTGAGCACATAAACGACACTCTTATAAACACATCTCCTCTCTTCCAACTTATTTTCTGAACGAACTTGGTGTTTTTGACGAAGTATCAAGTTCCTTATAATTTCTGTCGGAAAGCTGTTGTCTAAGAGTATTTGCGTAACTTTTTCTTCGTTAGCGGAATGGAATTTTCGGTCACTCAACGAAAAAACTTTGTTTATTAAGTTCGACGCAGTGTTTATACGAATGTGCTTGGCTTGATTAGATCGGAAATTGACAAGTCTCCCAGATGCCATATCTTTCTGGTACCAGTCGAAAGAAAGTGGATCATTTTCGCGGTAGACCTTAATGTCCAAGAACGATATCGATCTGTTTTTTCCCTCTCTACGGTGAATTGTATTTTTTCATTAAACTGGTTTAAGCATCGTAAGACTTTTTCAATTTCTTCTCTATCCACAATCGCAAAGATATCATCAACGTATTTTGCTATAAACTTGTAGCTTAGTTTAAAACATTCCTCGAGTAAGAAATCTAAAACCAAGTCCGCAATCGTCGGTGAAAGAGGGTTTCCCATTGTCATTCCGTATACTTGTTTGTACAAAAAATGAGAGTGTCCTCATATTCGTCTTCGTCATTGCAGCCTCTGCATAGATCATAGTTGCTTAGTCCCATTTTCTTTTTGTGGTAGCCGAGAAGATGTTCGCTGAGTACGCTTACAAGAGTTCGAAGGGAATTTTTGTTTATGTTGATGGTACTATCTGTTCTTTTCTTGTAGAAGTTGGGCCATAGTTTCCTGGTTGTGGCACAGGTGTCGAGCCCATTCCATCTTTCGTTGGTTTTTGAAAGAATTTTTTTTCCAATGTTCTGTCTCGTGACACAGAGTGGGATCCGAATCGACGGGTCTATTTGGGTAGCATCAAGTGTTGAACCCTTCCTTGGCAGTTCAACAGCTCTCTCGTTGCCCGGTACATTACTGGGACCCGGACCCAGCAGAGTTTAATGTTATGCTGCGTACCAAGAATTTTCAGCTCTTCGCAACAGCTAGTTACAAGCTTCGACTTGGTAACTGCGGCAGAAATCGCCTGAATTGTCGCTTGGCTGTCAATAAAAAAAGTGATATCGGTATTTGGTATCTCCAGTCTCAACACGTACATAATTTTTCACTGCCAATACATCAGCTTGGAAGACACTATTATGGTCAGGAAATCTAGCGGATCTGGCTAAGGTTTTCTGAGAAGTCTCCATTTTTTAGCCGTCGGTGTAGATAGTTATTGACGACTCATCATGGAGTTCGTTGTTTATACATACTTGTCTATCATGATCTGGACATGGCCTGTGTAGCTAGTGTTCCAGACGCTAGCTTGCCTTAGCCGTAGGAAACTGTTTGCTGCTGATTCTTGTACGTATAGGTCAATGGGATTTAGGTTGAGTATTGCTTCCAATCCCGCTGTGGGGGTACTGCTCATTGCTCCAGTTATACCTATATAAGCCATTCTTTGTACTTTTTTAAGGGTTTTTAGATTCGTGGCTTTTTCCAGCGTGTTCCACCACATAAGATTACCGTATGCAAGTATAGGTCTAACGATTGCCACATCCACATGAAAATTTTAGGATTTGGGCCACAGTTCTTACCAAAATAATATCCTGTTGCATGAATAGAATGTGATCATTGCTTTTTTTTAGCTCTTTCTTTGATGTTTGCACCCCAGTTTAATTTCTTAACTAGGATCACACCGAGATATTTGGCTTCATCTGAGATATTAAGTGGGATCCCATCTATTGTGGGTACTGGAAAATCTGGCTTTTTCCTATTATTTGTAAACAGGACCAGCTCAGTCTTTAAAGGATTAACTGTTAAACCACATTTTTTTTCCAATTAGATGCTTTGGTTAAAGCGCTATTAAGTTGTTCACTTATTGTAGTTGGGAATTTACCTGTCGCAAGTAGAGCTAAGTCATCGGCATAGGCTACTACTTTGACCCCACTATGTTTACGTTTAGTAAGTATACCATTCGTTACAAGAATCCATAATAATGGCGATAGAACTCCCCCTCGAGGAGTTTCCCTTGACGCTGATACTTTTACTTGGGTTCCATTAAATTCACTGAAAATCTGTCTATTTCTAAACATGATCCAGTCTATGATTGCATTATCTACTTCAATAATTATAAGCGCATGTTCAATGTCTAGAAAAGCAGCAAGTGTGTATTCCTTGTCATGAAGTGTTTTTTTCTATTTTACTAACAACACAGTGAAGGGCTGTTTCTACACTTTTACCTTTTGTATATGCATGCTGTGCAGTGAAATGACTTCTAATTTTGGCTTGCTACGTATGTAAATGACCATTAGTCTTTCAAATGTTTTAGAACAAATGATGTAAGACTTATTGGTCTATAATCTTTGGCATCCATCCGTATGCTGGGTTTACCAGCCTTAGGTATAAAGACTAATCTAACTTCACGATATGCATTGGGCACATTTTAGGCTATTTTGGAATATGTTTTTAAGATAGGGTTAAACGTGGTCTTCACATTTTTGAAGCATCACAGAAAAGATGCCATCAAGCCCCGGTGACTTGTAGAAGGAGTTAATAAGGTAGGTAGGTAAAATAGTGGTTAGAACGAACTCATATCTAGACCGCCCTTGGAAGCGTCGTTTTGATACCAAAAAACTCGTACGGATCTGAATAAAAAGATTTTTAGCGGAACACGAGAGGGAACAATTCAAGCGCAGCGTGCGTCGCTTAGAGATGGCGGTTATTCAAAATTAACCGGTTTTCGTTTTTTCCGGTAATTTACCCCCCCCCCCCCCTCCGGGGTTTAGCCGGACGGTTTTAACAAAACGGTTTTATATACAAAAATTGTTAGTTTTTTTATTTGCTTTAAAAAACGATAATGGCATTTCGACCCATTGAAGAAAGAGATTAAGTTTTTAAATTTTGTATTAGTATTAGACAGTTCTTTTAAATCAGAAAAGAAAATTCTTCCAAGGGATTGCATTCTTAGCCTGGCCAAAGCGGGACACTTGCAAAGGAAGTAAAGCACTGTTTCCTTTGCATCTAGTTTTTACAGCTATGAAATTAGGTGTTATGGGGAATACCCAGTTTTGCTGCATGCTCACCCAAGGGCCAGTGTCCCGTACAGGTACAGACTATCCTTGACGGGAGCCTTGGTGTACAAATAAGATCGTTTGTATGGGATTTATTATAGGTAAGCCATATTATTCTAGACATGGCATAGTCCGTTATATTGGTCCATCTTTTGTTGGATTCCGTGAAGAAAACTGAAAGAATTTTGCCCTTTATAACAGCGAGTGGTATAGAAACATTCTCTGCTAACGAGCTATGAAGATTCGATCTGTAGGTAAAAATCTTTACATCGAAATCTTTCGAAACTTAGTCATTATCCCAATTCTTCCTGGATGGGAAGATAACTTTAAAACCTTTGCTGAGGCTCAGAATAAGGGTGCAGTATACAGTGTTTGTCGACAGAATATCTAGTGGAATCAATTTTGCTGAGTTACTGTGACCGTAATGTTTGGCAAACCAGCATTTTGACTCTTTGAGTCTTAACGAGTTGCATTATACCAGATACTTAATGTGGTGGTCAAGAGGTAGAAGATGTAGAATATCATTTAAGGCATTCGTTGGGCAAGATCTTAAGGCCCCTGCCTACCAACGGTAGCAGTTCTCTGAATTTTCTGAAGTTTATTGATGTTGTATTGTTTGTTTAAAGCGGGCGCACATACAATCGAGCGATAAGCCAGGAGTGGTCGTACTACTGCTCTGTATGTCCATAGGATTATTTTTGATGGAATACCCCATTTTTTACCGAATGGTTTACTACAAGTGCAATGCTAGCATTCGTGGGCCCGTTCTTCAATGTTGAGTTTCCAGTTTAGTTTAGGATCAAGAATGACTCCTAAATATCTCGCACTGGAAGATAGTGAAAGATTGTGGCCATTTAATTGAGGTAGGGTGAAAGTTAGTACCTTAGGGTACCTTGTAATGAAGAGTAACAATTCTGTTTTGCCTTGGTTATTCCATATTCTACTCTGTAATTTCACTAATCACTGTTGGGAATTTACCCAACACTAAAAGTACTAAATCATCTGCATACGCTACCGCTTTCACGCTACTATTCCTCAGCTTGACAAGAATCCTATTCATGACTAAAAGCTACCCTGTGGTGTTCCTCTTTTTACATATTTGGTATCGGTCGATTTACCTAATGAAGCTTTTATCATCCTGTCACTAAGCATAGAGATTATCCAGTCTTGGATATAGTCAGCTATAACATGGTTCTTAATTTGTAAACAGGGAGTTTTACTAGAGGGCAGACTTATGACTCGATATTTTTTTATAATAGAGGGTGTTTTTTAGGGTTATAAATTTAATTAAACAGATAATTGTATCAATTGCCATAAAATTGATTTCATTTGAGAGATAATTCTTTGCCATTCTCTTTGAATTATTTGTGGGATATGGGCACTTCGATTGGCGCGGACGTAGTCCAATCTTGAGGTCCTGTTTTAGATCACAGCAGTATTTGGGGTCGTACATGGCAATAACACGGAAATTGTTGTTTTTCAAGTCGTCAATCGTCTCTGTCGTATATAACGGTACAGACTAGCAACTAGAGATTGCAATCCCTGTATTTCGGGATTACAAAATTTCGAACACGGGGTCCCGGGATTTAAAAATATTTATAAAATGCTATTTACACAGGAGTTAGAATTAATTCGGCCACCTAAAATCAAAATATTTTATTATTACGAATATAAAACGTCCATTCACCTTTTTTAATTTTCCTGTCTGGACGAACAACATCAACCGCTCACGATCAAAACAAGAACACATTTGACCATAACCTAATAAGATAAAGACCCGAAACATCTTCTGTCATTTTGCATTTGCCTACAAGCTGAAACACGCACACAAATAACTTTTCCGTTCCTCTTCCAATAGGCACATTGATAAAAACGTACACAAGAATCTTTTCTGTTCCTCTTCCTATAGACACATAGACAACACAGCCCTAGTAATTTGTTTTTGTTTTATTTTTCGAGTTCACATCTATTCATGTGCCAAAATGTACAACAATACAACAATGTAAACAAATGGGTTTTTAAAACTTAAAACTTGAGAATTATTTTCTCAACAAAGTCAAAGCAATATCCAAATTCAGTTAAAAACAATATGCGGTAACCGTGTTAAGTAGGAAGAGAAAAAGTGTGGCTATGGTAGTCTCCCTAGTGTTAGGTATGCTGACTACTGAGTACTTGGTTTAACCTGCGATGTAGGTACCACATTATGTTAAGTTTTGCATTTGTAAAAAAGCGAACTCGTGATTTTAATCAAACTTGAGTTTAAAATGATAGAGGACACCAATCCCACAATTCCGTCTGTCTGTCTGTTTTTTTTATATAACGGGTTATCTATTTTGCTGTTTCAAAAGTAAACGTAAATAATGTCGTTTTTATTTGGCAATCCGGAATCCTTCCGGACTCTTCTGAAAGCCTTCACTTGTAAAAAAATGACAGTTCTAATTCTGAAAAGAAGAGAATTTTGCTTCTGGATTTGAAATCAGAATCAGAAGCACTCACACATTCATATGCTTGAACGTCAAACTCGACTGTTATCATTTTTTACATCATAACTGTGCAACAAACATTTTTTTTGAATTTAAATATTCTCACGGACACAGTTATATTCACACATACAATCTCATTAAAATTCAGAATCGTCAGAATCACACAAAAGTGTTCAGTTGGGATCCCGGATCGGACCGGATTGCCAAATAAAAACGACATAAAACACATACAATATATTTTTTTTCATGATATTTCTTTTTTATTATAAAGTTTGAACGTTGATATTATGTATGAAACACTACATCATTTAAATGACCACCTCGCGAATTGTTGCAAGCATCGATTCTTTTGAAGTAATTTTCGACCACTTTTTGACACATTTGGGCGGTATCTCAGCCATAACTTGACGAATGTTGGTTTTCAAGTGCTCAAGAGTTACAGGTTTATCTGCATAACCACGGTATTTCGCGTAGCCCTACAAAAAAAAGTCCAGCGGTGTCAAATCGCATGATCTTGGTGGTAGTTGATATCGCCACGACGAGAAATAACGCGGACAGGAAATGTCTTGCAATAAAGCAATATTCGCTCGAGTTGTGTGGCACCGTCTTGTTGAAACCACATATTGTCCAAGCCGTATTCTTCAATAGCAGGCAAAAATATTTGGTTATCATATGGCCATAACGCTCCGAATTGACGGTGACAGTCGTTCCATCGTCGATTTCGAAGAAGTAACGTCCAATCACACCCCCGGAGCCAAGAGCGCCCCAAACAGTGACTTTTTTGTGGATGTAATGGCCTCTATTCAATTATTTGAGGATTCTCAGAACCCAAAATATGACAATTTTGTTTCTTAACATACCCACCGAGTGAGAAATGTGCTTCGTCGCTGAAGAAAATTTTGTTCTAAAAATCGACGTCCACCGCCTGTTGTTCAAGCACCCATTCGACGTAACTACGAACGTTGTGAATGGTCAGCTGGCTTCGGTTGTTGTGTGAGCTGGACTTTATATGGATGTAGGTGTAGATCCAAATGCAAAATACGTCATATTGTGCCGTAGGACAGTCCTAATTCCTGAGAACGACAAGGAATCAACACATTCGGGTCTTCGGCATCACTTTCACTTACAGCAGCGATATTTTCAGTGGTACGAGCGAAACGTCTTTCTGATAAATGACTCAACGGATCTCGATTAAAATTTTTATTTAGGAGCTCCTTTGAATTCTAAATAATACTGCATACAAAAATTTAAGAAAAATATTTGTTTTGATTTTTGAAAAAAAAAATATTTTTTTTTTGAAAATTCAATATTTCGAAAATTGGTGGACGATTTTTTTCGAAATTCCGTTTGAAATATATTATTATATATTATGAACATAAAATTGTCATACTAAAAAAAAATGTCAACAAAATTACGAATTTTTGTATATAAAAAATTAAGTAACAAAGACTAAAACATATTGAGCTGTTTCTACTAAAAATCTTGTGCTTAAGATGTGATCGAACATAAGATCAAGTACGTTGCGATCCAGAGCCCAATTCCGCAAGCGTGAATGCTTTTCTGTGCAAAAAAATGATTCACTCTCAAAATATGCGTGTATAAATTTCCGTATTTATGTACACGTTATCTGTCAAATAAAAATGGATCGCACCCTTGCGGAATCGGAAAAATGTACGTGTACACAACTTTCTGTGTACACAGAGAAAACTCACTCTTTCTGAATTGGGTCCCTGGGGCTCAATGAGTTTTCTCTGTGTACACAGAAAGTTGTGTACACATACATTTTTCCGATTGCGCAAGGGTGCAATGCATATTTTTTTGACAGATAACGTGTACACAAATTTTTTCACGCATATTTTGAGGGTGAATAATTTTTTTGCACGGAAAAGCATCCACGCTTGCGAAATTGGGCCCCTGGAGAGCAGAATTAGGCTAAGTTGATATGAAAATTACGTCGTTGTTCGATATTTGTTTTTATTTTGTCAATAACTACATCTACATCAGTTTTGAGGATAGAAGTTCACGTACATGAAATCTTAATGAATAAAATAACAAATGAGATCACGAAAACAGAGGCTATCTACTTTATACTAATTTCTCTATGGTTGCTCTAAGAATGTACCTATCAAAAATGTAATGCGCAAACAAATTTATGCGAGTACTAAAGACACTATTCTCGGAAATACCGGGATTGGGGAGTTTCAACATTGATTTTCAGAATTGAAAAGTGTGCCGGGACTCGGGATCCCGGGATTGAAATCTCTACTAGCAACTCACATAGCCCCCACAGAAAATAAATCGCACAATCTTATAGGCCAACTTACGAAATTATTCCCTCACCAAGGATTTCAAGCAAATCAATTTGTGTCACGTGCTGTGATATGTTGTGCCGTCTAGTTAAAATCACACCTCACCCACATCGAGGCGATTCAGTTCTGTAATGAAAGTCATTGATCATGGCTCTGGCATCGTTTTTAAAGAAGTAAAGACCAATGATTCCACCAACTCATAGAGTACACTAAACTGACCCTTTTCTGGATGTAACGGCATATCAAAAATGGTTTAAGGATTATTTACACTCAAAATGACACAACATTTTCTTTTGGAAATCGAGATCAACACCAATGTCGTTTTGAGCCCAATCAACGGATGTACGCAGTGCCGTGATAAAAACAGTGCTGCCAACTTTAATTTAAATCCCACTAAAAAAATATCTTTCCTTTTGTGGCGGTAAACTTTTAAAGTTGCAAAAATTTAGTCTATCGATAATACACGCCTACAGCAAACCACATTATCTGTTTTCGATATTACCTAGTCTTATGTATTTGTATTTCTATGAAAAGAGTAAAGATAAATTACAAATCAAAAGGCAAATTGTTAAACAATATTAACTAGCATTTCACAAAAAAAATACACTAAATTTGTTCCGTTGGGTATATTTTCCCGCAAAACAGTGTAGCGTGTAACGTTTTCTTGTCGAATGTTTTCCCGTGTTTTGCCCGCCAAATCGTACCTTTTTTTTAATACATTACTTTTTTTACTCCACTATTTTACTTGCGCTTATAGGTACTATAAGGCAAGTTATGTATTCGTAAAGAAAAAGTTTATTAACAATCCAACATGACATTACAACATAGAGAACACCAAAAAAGTGGGTCCCGCAATTCCGTCTGTCTGTCTGTCTGTAGCATGATCTACAGACTAAACGGCTGAACCGATTTGGTTCAAACTTGGTGCTTAGGCGTTTTAGGTGATTGTCCAAAATAGATTTTTTCTTTACATCGAAATCTTTTTTGAATCGTTGTTTTAGCCCCAAAAATAACGGTACTTGCCATACAAATTTTTCTACCATCTTAATTATCTCGAAAACGGCTCTAACAATTTTGATACTACTTTGGGTATGGTCTACATTTTGGCTAAAAATCATTTTAAAATATTGTATTATTAACGGTACCTGCCATACAACCATTGATTATTGATTTCCGAATTTCTCATAAACGGCATAACGGATTTCGATAAAAAAAATTATACGGGAGCTCCTTCAAATTCTAAATAGTATTGCATTTCAAAATTTTCGTATAATAGCTTTTTTGAATTTTTGAAAAAAAAATGTTTTTTTTTTGAAAATTCAATATTTTGAAAATGGGTAAACAATTTTTTCTGAAATTTTGTTTTTGAATTTATATAAATAAGCTTTTAAAATGTTCATACCAATTTTTTTTTTGAGAAAAAATTTAAGAATTTTTTTATATAAAAAATTAAGTGAAAAACGACTTTAAAAATCATTTAGCCGTTTCTATAAAGAGTTTTTGCATATAATGGATCGAACATAGGAGCAAGTACGTGCGATCCAGTCGTGCATTTTATTTCAACTGCACACACTACGCACGCTCCTCCAATCACTTCACTTTTTTGCACATGACAAATGTTTTTATTCTTAAAAATGAATAGTGTGTTTGTAGCTGAAAGTCTTAACCAATACTTTGAAAACATTGTTAAATTTTATGTCAATTTATTGAGTGCCAAAAATTTTCTTGGAAAGCAAGCTTTTGAAAACGTATGCAAATACAGATTACTTTGTATAGCTTGCTTCATAACAATGCAACTGCAGAGAGTTTTTTCTCAAGTTTAAATATAACATAGGATGATTTAAGAAATAATTTAAATATTTTAAATATTTTAAAACAGTTGATGCGTACACGGGGGTCCATTGTGATCCCCTTTCACACAGATATGTCCCTAACTAATGTTTCATGAAGACTGGTTCATTTACGAACCAGTCCGTACTCTATTATATTTTTTTCATATTTACCATTGGTACCTGCACTAGATCGCCCAGTTCATCAACAAACCTATTTCCGAAGATTTGGACAGTCGCAGAGCAGGTGTTTAATGGTTTCTGTTTCATCAACATCTTGACAGCTCCTACAGAAATCGGGTGCCAAACATCAAATCTAGTGGCCATTATACCTATGGCCCAATGTCCTGTTAGTACACTTATCAAGATTCTCTTTTTACTCAGTGATTAAATATACTTCGTTTTCACTACGCCAATCGGGACTTAGGACCCATACCCAATAAGTTACTGCATTCCCTAATTGTTATTGAACCCTTGCTTGGCTTTTCATCCGCTATATAGTTCCCCTTTAAATTGTTATGTCCAGGAGTTTAACTTGGGTAGGGTTGACGATTATTTTCTGTACGCTTCGGCACTTTGCCACTGCCTTGGATCTTATTGTCTCACTGGATAGTGCTTTGATAGCTGCAAAAAATGTGATTTCTTTTGAGATCAGTTTTTTCCTATGGATCATTTCAGTTGCTTTTTCATTAGCGTACATCTCAGCCTGAAACACACTACATTCATCTGGGATTCCTTCTTCCATTTTAAGATAGAAGTAAATGGGAATACCCTGTTCTCTTAATAGTGCGCATCCTTGTATTTCGGGTAATAAAATCGTGAAGTTCTTGTTAAAGCCTATTTTCGGTGGTAAGGTCACATCAAGTTCAGCCATATTATCATACCTTTGCCAGAGTAAGGTGTTCCAGTTTTCTTTTCCTCCTAAACAGAACTAGTTCAGTTTTAGCGGGGTTAAACCCGAGATCGTTTTAAAGGGCAGACTCCATTATATCACAGTGGACGGTGCTGCGCGGTTCTTACTGGGTGCGTAAGAGGAGTATGCATGCTGCCCACGATTTAGATAAAATAGTGTACTGTATTAACCAAAGTACTACAAAGTACTACATGCATTTAGGTTTTTGTCAAAAATGCACATACAGGAAATTGAGTACACTTGTCATCCAATTTAAGGAAACAGATCGGTGTATCTCTTGATTGATGGTAATGGAAATGGCTTAATCGACTTAGAACAACCACTCCACATTCCAAATGAAGAATGGGATTCTCTGCGGATGATTATCTTATACTTATTGACATTTTTCAAAATCCAGCTAGTTATTTTTTTTTTTGACTTGGTCGTTTATTCAAAAAAGAGCCATAGTCGCTGAAGATGATTTTTTTGTGGAAATATGTTGGTGCATACTATAGAACCCAATTAGCTAACACACTGCATTGTATATTGCTGTTGAAACTAGATATGGTTATTCACATTGTTTGAAAAAATAAAAAGCAAAAACATCAATATTATCAACATTTAAAAGAACATACCCGCCGCATGAACTATCACAATATATCCCTTTTATGTGAAGTCTTCTTCTGGTATATGCTCATTGCTTATTTTCCTATCTAAACAATGAACTTCATTTTTACAAATTTTAGTAATTTTAACAGTCATGGAGTAACCACGTGTATCGAGAATTGAAGAAATTTCTGAAGTGCTTATTGTATCATGCGGTCGCACAGCGGGTCCCCGGCCAACTTTCCCGATGGTTTGTTTTACGAGATTATAGGATTCTTTTTGTTGCATTGCAATCAGTAGGTTTTGGATCGTTAATACTTGGTCATTACAAAAATGGCCATTACATATTGGGTGACCTTTTTTCCCAAGAAGGTAAAAGTGTGCTATGTTTGAGTGTCACAGCCGTAGTCGAGAGAAACATTTTATCATTGCACTTGAACAGTTAGTAGGATAGATGGTTGGATCTGTCTATGTTGTAGATGTCTTTTTTGATCAAAATAAAAGTCGAGATGAGGGGTTCTTTAGAAGCTTGAGTGGGTTTTGTTATCTAGAGACTTATTGTTGATGTCGATAGGCTATAGGTGCATACAATAGTTTTCTTCTTGGTATCCAAATTGATGACGGCTAGAATAGCTGCAGCTTCGGCAGAAAAAACTGACCAAAATTCTGGAAGTTAGCTTTTGTAGAGAGTTTTTTTCAGTATCGTCGATCATCAAAAACTCCGTGCCATATTGATCCTTGGGCTTAATTGCAGTCAGCAGTGCATGAGAACATTTGGTCATCAGATGTACTATAAAGTACATTTTCAGCTTTGTCCCCTATAATCTTTTTGAAGTTTTCAGTTATACTTGGTATATAAGTAACACTTTGTAGTATCCAGGCAATCGATCCGCATTTAAATTCGATGAAGTTTTATTTTTCTGTTTTTGTATCAGACCACTAATAACGGAGTCAGAAAATCCATTGTCTTTCAGCATTTTTAAGATTTTAATTTCGTTGGTAACGTGCAATTTTTGGTCGCTCAATGTGAAAACTATGCTTATGAGATTGGAAGTCATGTTGAAGATAATGTGCTTGGCTTGGTTAGACTGAAAATTGCAATCTTTCTGACGCTGAATGTTTTTGGTATCAGTCAAAGAACGTCGTTTCATCAAAAACATTGATATTAAGAAATGCCAGTTCGTAATTATTTTCCATCTCAATTTTAAATTGGATCTTTGGATGGAGTCCGCTTAGAGAACTGAGAACATATTGTTATGTTTTGTTTGTTCATTATTGCGAAGATGTCATCCACATTTTTTAACATAGGTTTCTCCTCCATTTTGTCGAAACACTTCATACAAATGGCAAACACTAAGTCGGCAAAAGTAGGTGACAGTAGATTGCCCATGGGCATTCCAAAAATCAGATTTTCAAAAGAATTTTGTTGTCGCGTACTGTAATATTCTTCCTAGAAATTTGGAAAGCTCATAGCATGCAATTTCATAGACGACGCTTGTGTATTTTCGACATCTTTGCTTCTTCGCGCTCATCTATAAAGTTGTTGTTGCTTATCCATTAAACCAATTCGTTGTTTGGAGTGCTGTGGTGGGATTGTTTATTACTCGCCTATTGGTATTGCGATCTGATAATATCCCTTTGCTCAATTGGAACAGAGTTGTTTTGTTTTAGCGGAATTGGTGTACCTGTGATCTTCGCTCGAAATTGAATTTAAATGATTTTTGTAGTTCACTGTATTAAAAGTTGTCATTTTTTAAAATTAAACGTATAAACAAAATGTTTAATTATTTTGTTTTGTTGTCACTTATTTTAACTTGTTTATTTTATAAATTATTCGCATGGACAAAAATTTTAAATGACTTCGTAAAGAAAGGTAATAAAAACAAACCAACAAATTCCAATGGTGAGGTATCAATTGTTTTATTAAAAAAATATTAAAAATTAATTACATTTTTTAAAATGTACATGTGCTTCTCATATATGTTTGTATGTATAGGACTGTTTAGAAAAAATGTTATCTTAGAGATCATAGAGATTACATCTGAATCGCTCCAAATATTGCTAAGGAATTATGTATTCATGTAGGGCGCTTGTCTTGCTAATACTATTTAGTCAGTTCATATTTTAAATACAGTATTTCAGATCTCCTATATCGGTTTTGCCTTCATATACATATACTTTGAACCACATGATCGCTTTATAATACATTTAGAAGAATCTAAAATTGAATTAATTATTTTTTAAATATAAATCTTCTTAATCCTTTTCATAATAATTAATTTTTATTTTTTCCACAAAAACATGAATGGTCTGGCGACCCTATCCTATCCAAGATGAAATAAAAATTGTTCCACAACGTCTCCATAAGTCTCCACTGGTAATGGCTCAGCAAAATCGTAAGTTTTTTAACAAACAAAAAAATGTGTACTGATGATTTGTTTCCACTATTTCAAAAGAAAAAGAGAAAAGATCTCAGTTCGTGCGTCCAAAAACAGTTACCAAGCATATTACGAATACAAATTTTGCTGATATTGAATTTTCCGATGACGAAGATACTGAATTCATTGTCACAAATTCGCGTGGCGAGGCAATCAATCTTATTTCTCAGCAGAAACAAAGGTCAAACGTATTGCCTTCAACGTCTTCGGTTAAAATGACGAACATTCCATTGAAACAACGACAACCACCACCGCCACTGATTCAAGCACGTACTGGTAACATTCTGGCCTCGACTATAATCCCGGATTTACAACCAATACGTCAGTACTCTTCAATACTCTCAGCATGTACCAATGGATTCGATAGTGCCGCCCAAAAAAAATCCACACCTAAAGAGCCAATTCAGAGGACAATATCACCGTTCATTTTCAATGGCATTAGCAACAACATATCTTCATTTAAAGGAGCCCGATCGATTATTGCCCAAGAAAATTTATCGAAAGACCAGGAGCAGTACAGAGAGCTTTTGGAAAAGTTAATGCCCAATTTGTATGGCATTAGAGGCACTACCCCAAAAATATCTTTTCCAACGAAGTCTCGATTATCAATTAATCGGGTAAAAGAACCACCGATTGTCGATTGTGGTGCACATAGACCGTCGACAAATCGAAAGGAAGAAAACGCTTTTAGTCTTGAGCTTTCCGATGACGATGATGTGAGCGAGATTATTGATTTGGCTGATGACGAATTGAATATGTTATCGGCATGCTCGAAACTACAGGAAAATCAAGTCGAATGTGCATACGATGTTAAAAAGCGAGCAGCTGAAAAAAAGAAACAACTGTGAGTAAATTTATTGTATATTTTTTTAATTTAGTTTAGTTGTATATTAAGTATAAAACTGCATTACCTATATATATATATATCTGTAAAGCTGGAAATACACGGTCGCCAAAATCTATTTTCACTCTATCACCACAACTTCATTGCGCTGAACAAGAATTTGTTTCATTGGGGTATCAACGTTGAATAAATGTTTTGTCATATATCGACATTATTAAAAAAAAAAATTTAAATGTCACCATGGTTTCTACTTTGAGGGAACAGAAGTAAAAGAAAGAAGTAATTATAAGGTCTGATCCAGACTTTTTTTGGGCAAAAATTGGCAGCTTATAAAATTCGGGAAGAGTGGGGATGAAATTCTCTCAATAAAAAATAAAGGCCGAAAATGTCTGGAACAGCTTAGCACAATTTTCTGCCAATTTTTAAACGTCAACACATTGTTTTATTTTTATTTGCTGTAAATTCACATTTTTTCTCTTCAAACTAATAATCTTGTTGTTTAGTGTTTCTAAATTAATTTATTTGTTCAAAATATATTTTCACGTTTTTTTTTTCGTTTATGACAAACATCAGCCTGAAAATTGTAAATTTTCTGCCCACAAATTGCTGCCTACAAACATTTATTGGGCAGAAATTGGCAAGAAATTGTCACGAAAGGGAAATATTTTTCTCTCTCAAGAGCGTTCTCTTCTGCCCAAAACTACCAAATTTGTAAGACTGGAACATTGGTGCCAAATGGTGCCAATTTTTGCCAATTGGCAGACTGTGGATCAGACATATTTATAGTGATGATATTATTTTTAATGCGAATTTGATTACTGTTTTTTTTTTTTTAAGCAAATAATTCCGGCCTTTAATCGTATAGACTTGCTTTTCTATAGTTTGGACAGTATTCTTAAGGAAACATACTTTCTCCTACTTTAATGATCATATCCCGAACACAAACAATACTCCCAAGATATTGGAAATATCCAAAAATGTAAAAGCTTTAAGAGTTATTCTTTTTGTGATGTGATTGATTCGTATATGGAATCCCTCAGGTGATTTCGGTTCCTGAATCTCCCATAAAAAAAAAATTACCTCGAACCAAAAAATCGTATGAAATGACAGCAAAACTTCCTAGGAAATAAACTTCCCGATAACAATAAATTCCAAAAGAAGCTTTAGAGCATAATTCACGTTCCCCATACTCGACTGAGATAAAAAAGTTGCATTAGTCCTTTGGAGAATAAGCATATTCAGGGGTCTAATTCTGTATATTTATGAAATACAGGAATTAGGGGAATCGTCGGTTTTTCTGAAATCCAGAAAATTAAGTGTGCCTCTTAGAATACCTTAAATTTGTTTTAATTGAGTGGCTTAGAAAAATATTATCTGCCACGTATGTCCCTGCTGTAAAAAAAAAACAGGCCAGCACTTTTGCTACTAAGCGAAACCGAAATAGGTGAAAATCCTGATCAATAGGAATTTCATTTGTTTGGGTATAACTTAGTAACTGGTATTCTTCGCTCACAATGGTCTCGCCGTATAAGAAATGGTGTTGAGTACCAACTTGAACCACAATATGATTTGTGCTCAAACAGAAATTTTAATTTCGGAATTGAAATTCACGGTAGACAAGTACATCATACACACACATTTCATTTATCGTAGCCTGAATTTGGACAGAAATTCCATTTCTAAAAATATCGATGCTCTACCCGACTCCATTCAAAGAATTGTTTCCTATTATCCACGTACTGAAATCGTCATTACGCGCGATTTCAATGTTCATAATTCTAGTTGGCTCCGCTTTTCGAGCCAGACAACATCCAAAGGAAGGTTTGTCCAAGTCTTTGCTGAGAGAAACAAATTGATTCAGCTCATTGACGTTGCAGGTGAATCCGCCAACACTCTAGACTTGTTTCTTATCTTTGATCCTGATAAATACACTATAAGCAGTGTTACCACAGGTTTAGTTTTGAATTAGCCCCAGAGGCTGGAAAAATGTATGAAAATAAATGAGTCACAATAAAAAAATGTCTTTTAAGTTTATAATAATATCTTTTTTTTTAATAACTAAATAAAATAAATACTTTGAAAACATACAAAAAATATCAAATTCGTAATAGTCCAAGAAAATTAGATAAATAATGATGTTCCTTCGAAAAAATTCCGACAAAGCTGGATTTTGGTGGGGAGCTTCATTTTTACGTCCTATAATCATTTTCTAAAAAGTACTCTAAATTTGGAGCGGTGCTAAAAAAATAAGAGGGGCAAACGAGGTAAATTCAGTTTAAAAATTACTCAAAAACCATATTTTTTTTGTTGAAAAAAGTTGTTGGTACACATTGTAGAACATGCCCTTCTAAGTCAATTCTGATTGCTTTAACGAATTTATTTAATCTAGTTTTGAGAACATTTTAACTTTTGTACGCTATAACTTAAGAACAAATTGACATACAGACGTCGTTAATATGTCATTGTACTGTCTAGAAGTTGTTCTCTGAAATTTTTGAGAAAAATAAAGGTTTTTTTTCTTCCGGTACCACACTTAAAACTTGTTTTTTTTTTAAATAGAACATGTCTTTCCAAACAAAACTAAAAACAAAAAATTTCCCACTCAAAAACGTTAATTTATTATTTTTTTGTTTTAAATGCACTAGGTACACCAAAATGTTTTCCACCATTTTTCTCCAAATCTATCAATTGTACGATCAAAAGTGTCTTAATAGTTTTGTGTAGAAGGACATAATCTACAATGTGTACCAACAACTTTTTTCAAAAAAAAACTATGGTTTTCGAGTCTGAAAAAAACTGAATTACCCACGGGGGTGGCCGTGGCGCGATAGTTGTGGGTTCGATCCCTGCCGTAGTCTATGTCCTCTTATTTTTCCATTAAAAAACAATTCTAAAAATAAATGTCATACAATGAGTTGATGGTTTACTCATTACATGCTGTTTAAGCATAGAACTAACAACATGTGATTGAGTAAACTAGTAAACCGATAAAATATGACAAAGAATAAAAAAAATGTTATGCGAATTATAAGGGACATAGATAAATAAGACACGAAAATTTCTCCGCATTAGTTCAGCCGCCATCCGTGGAGATAAAATCTGAGACTACAACCACCTACAGTCTTAGAACATCGCGCCACACATCTTTCCTATCATTCTTTCTCTTCCTTAACCTCACGCACGCGTTGTGTTGAAACATTTAAAGGGTAGTATATAATCCCTTGAGCGCGTGTAGATTATAAAAAAAAAACCCTTTTCCCTCTAAAATTTTTAGCTCCGCTCCAAATTTAGGGTACTTTTTAGAAAATGCTTAAACGTAAAAACGAAATTCCCCACCAAAATTCAGCTTTGTCTGAATGTTTTCGAAGTGAATATCTTATTTTCCTGGGCCCTGTTTCACAGATCATACAACACATACAATGTATGATTTTAAAAATTCTGCTGTATGATTTCTGGTTCACAGAATTGTTGTATCATTTACCGTCATATAATAACTTATGAATGAAAACTTGACTGGAAGTATTTAAATATGGGATGAAACTGTTTCATAGATTTTATTTAAATACATCATACAACCGTTTAGAGTCAAATATATCATACATTTTATACAGCGTAATATAATAGTTTGCTGTTGAATAATGTATGTCCTTTGAAAAAGTTACAAAAAAGCAAAAATATTCCAAAGTAAGTCATTTTTTAACTAGCTATTTGGTTTACTAACTTAATATTTTCTTGTTGAAAGGAAGCCAAAAAGCAGCAAATTCTTGTTCTTCGAAAAAAATTTACGAGAATAAAGTGTTGTATTTGGGAAGTTTGCGGGTCCCACGGGTATTAAAGAGCTATTTTCCGCTGCTGATATATGTATAATGTACTTGCATGTATAATGTACTAAACTCTACCTATACCAAATACAAAATTAATTAATTGAAATAGTGATTCCACTGAATTTCGGTTATCAAAAACCATTTTCGATTTCAGTATCTTCAGAACGAGAAGAATGCTTAATTGCAAGTTGTTAAATGTGCTGTATTTTATGGTCCCAAACGTTTTAATATTCTGCCCTATCGAGGTAACCGTCGGAGCGGAACATTTTCCGCTTTCTTGGAGAAATGTTCCACACAGCTGTTCGGAAGATTATGTTAGGTTAGGTTGAAGTGGTCGCCATGAAAACAGCTGACACACTTAGACCTTAGACAGGCCCATTGTGATACCACATGAAGAAAAATTTACTCTTTAATCAAACCAGTTGGAGCCTCGAATGAAGGGGTGAAGTCGGTGAATCTCAATGTGTCTAAGATCACTGGTGTCGTCGAAAAAGTATTCCCCCAGGTGTAATCTTCGTCCTTGGGAGAGAACAGGACATGAACAAAGAAGATGTGAGAGTGTCTCTTCTTCCTCCTCGTCCATGCAGCTTCTGCATAAGTCATTGGAGAAAACGCCAAGTCTTTTGGTGTGTCTACCAATTAAACAGTGTCCAGTTACAACATCGATCTCGTATCTTCATAATATAAACAGGTCATAGAACCTCGCTCCCACTTTATATCAATTTTTAACTAGTTTAACATCCAACATAATTGTTACTTTAATTTCAAACTTTACTTCGCCTAACTCTTACGCCCTTTTTCTGTTTTTAAATTAAAACGATATAATTTTAATAATACAAAAGTGTAAATATAAATTCGTCACATTTATTGAAATTTATTTGCACTATCTCTCTCTTAATTTTGCTCCCGTTAATAATTTTTCTTCTGTTTCCTTTTTGCCCGGTGAGTGAAAGAATTGCTTTGTGTATGTTCTGCCTATGAAGCAAGACCGATGCTACATGTAACTCTTTTTGCATGCTTTTCTTTTTTTGCAATATAATCTTCTTCTACTGAGTGCCTGTGCTGTATTACATTTACATTCACCGCATACACTACCAACAAACGATCGTGAGCGTTGCCTTCCATCTCCAGACTGAAAAGTAAACACCAAACTGCAGCTACGGACAGCGAACAAAAATAATTTTTGCTTTCAGTCTTGCCTTCTGGGTGAGTACTTTTTTTAGTGGTGTTCTGCCAAGCAGTTCTATTTGTTTTGGTATTGCCCATTAAATTTGTTTGTGTATTTATTTACATATTTACATCTACCATACCGGCTCCTGTCATCTCCAACATCAACATTTCACTACATTACCAACAACTGCGGTTCTTGCACTGGATATCACAAAGCAAATAAACAAACCATTTTGTACCTACACTGGCAGTGAAAAATATTGATCTAAACAAAAAAAAAAAAAAACAATTATTTTCTAACGATTATTAATAACGTAATTTTCTAACGTAACTAAAAAATGGAAATCAGTCCATGTGATTCTCTGAGCTGTGTTCTCGATAGCAAATATACTGAACGTGTCCCGTGTCGTGGTCTCTGCGGTAAATCGTTTCATCCAGTATGTCTTGGACTAAGTAAAAGATCTTGCGGATATATAAAAGAGTACTTGAACTACTTCGTATATCTTTGTGATGAGTGTAAGAACATCTCCCTCTCGCATATTCTACTGGCCGTCAAATGCCTAAGTGATTCTACTAATTCCATTTTAACTGACAATAATCGTTTTCACAAAAAAGTACTCTCTCAATTCGAACATTTGGATGAGTTTTCAAAGAGTATTGAAATTCTTAACAGTTCCATTGAGGCCTTCAGTAAACGAAGTTTTTCTAATCAATTTTCAATCGACAAGCAACTCTCATCTATTGTGCAACTTTTAAATCCGCGTTTAGAACACACTCATTGTAAGTTTGAAAATATTAACCGTGAAATACGTTCTACACTTGACTCGGTTCTAAGCCTCTATCCTCTCGATAATTTAAATAAACAAATACAAATAATTCGGTCCGACCTCGATCTCTTCCTACAAGATTCTTCGACGTCAATGTCTTCTGCATCATCTCAACTCACATCCATTATTCACGGCCTGGCTTCTAAGATTACCGACATCAGCAATGAGGTTACTGCAACGCACACCTCTTTAAAAGATGTAATTGAAGAAATCAAAATCACTTCCAGCAAAATCGAAGAATTACCTTTGAACGTCCAAAAAAGCGTTCCAAATTATAAATATAATACATCCATTCTCACCGAAATGATTGAATCCACTCAGAGCACATCCGTCTCTGTTACATTACCTGATCCTTCATCTTCACCAACCATTTCAACAACATCAAACAACACTTTATGTCCTGCTCCGTCTGAACCTATTATCCATCGTCTTGGCACAACTTGGACTGAAGACGAATGGAATAACAGGCTCAATAAACTCAAAATGGTATCAGAATTCACGCCTTTCTACGTTAAAGGAACTCCAAATTATGCAAATGACTCTTGGATTCGCAAGCTTTTTTTAAGAAAGTTCAAATTCAATCTTGGAGAATGTCAAAAGCTAACTTCATCAAGTTTCAAAGTTTCAATTCCATCTAGATATCAATGGATACTTGTGTCTTCCGCCCACCCTATTTGCTGGCTTGGCAAAATTAAAATTTCTAAATGGGTCTCTAAAATTCTTAAAAAAACTCCTATGTGTTCAACAAATAATGTAAATAATTATAATACTAGTTTTAAGACCGACCTACCCAACTTGAACTCCTTAAACAATCCTAATTTTTTTACCCCATCAATCTCAAAACGCTCCTCGTTTCCCCAACGCAAACGCGTATCATTTAATGCTAAGTACCCATTTTTCAATAATGCTTCAAATAAGAGTACTACTTCTAAGGTTAATTATAGAAATTTTATCCACTCTCATACCTTAATTCCCACCTCTCAGACAACCACCCAAAATCCAACTTCTATAAACCTTTCTAACTTTAACAACTGTCCAAGCAATAAACTCCTCTCCCAAACACCTTCTCTACCTCCAATTTTCGACCCAATGTTTCCGCCTTCTGTCAAATTAACTTCTAAATTCGCTAATCCAAAACCAACTATTGATGAGTTTGACGGCCGATACATAATGGCAAGGCTCCGTGACAGTAAACTATACGATAATGTACGTCTTTACCTTGCTTTCTTACACGATAAACCAGACTCTGTTTGTATTGACGGCAAGACCAAAACGAACGTCTTAGTATCGATACAGAAAGAAGGCCTCCCAACCGACTATTCTTCTCTAATAAATATTTATACCCGTTTTCATGAAGGCTTTAACATCTCTGCTTCTACAGTCTTGAATGACCTTGCTATCTATGCTTCTCATGTAAATTCAAAATGTTCTCGTTTTAAAAGGTTCACTCATAAGCCTCGTCTTTAATAGTAACCGAAGCCCTAACAGTTTATCTAGTGAAATTACCCCGTCTACGTTATCACTCTATTACCAGAACGTTAGAGGGCTCCGAACCAAAACCTCTTCTACGTTCCTCAACTCCCAAAAACTGCCATTTGAAATGTTTGCCCTAACTGAAACGAACCTTTGTCCCAATATTCTTGACAGTGAGCTTTTCACATCTGACTTTATTGTCTTTCGAGCTGATGGTCAAATCCTAGATAATGGCCCCCGTGGGCGTGGAGTTCTTTTAGCCGTTCACAATCGTCTGAATGCAACTCTTGTCGAAGTCTCTAAATCGCCACTTTTTGAATTTGTGTGTATTAATGTCTCTTTACATAATCGTTGTTTCTACATTATCTGCTGTTATATTCGCCCTGCACAGCCCATTCTCGCATATAAGCTAATGGTTGACTCTTTTGATTCCCTTTTTGAGGCTGCGGAATCCAGTGTTGATTTTATCATTGTCGGCGATTTCAATCTACCTGACCTTGTTTGGATTCCATCCGAGGATGAATTGCATTTTGTTCCCTGCAATGCTACTTCAGAAAAAGAATCTCTTCTCACAGATCGATTATTTGAATATGGCTTATTTCAAATTAGTGGGGTCTCTAACAATTTAGATAGGCAGCTTGATCTCATTTTCTCTTCCGACCCTTGCAACTCTTTTGTCACCGAAAGTTTCCACCTTCTTTCCACCCTTGACCAATATCACCCTCCTCTATCTCTTCTTTTCACAGTCGATAAGGGTATATCCGCTATTGATTCAGAAGTCTCTTTTCAATTTAATTTTCGTAAAGCTAACTTCAATCAACTCGAAAACATTTTAAGCGACATTGATTTCAGCCTGTTTTTGAACTCTAACACCCCCATTGACATTGCCCTAACATTCTTCTATACTACAATCTTCGAATGCTTACTAGTATGTGTCCCTTATGTGCCTCAAACGAATTGTCTGTCATCTCCCCCTTGGTACACTAAGGAGCTGCGTAGTTTTCGTAATATAAGGAATAAGTTGTGGAAAACTTATTTAAAATCCGGTACATATTCAGATTTTTTAAATTACGACCAAGCTTCTTCCAATTTTTCTCTCCTCTGCGATTCGCTATACCATGCCTATCTTGACAAAATGCAGAATTGTCTTATCTCTGAACCGAAGCGGTTTTATCAATTTATTAATGCAAAAAGGAAATCTGATGGTCTTCCATCTACCTTCAATTTTAACAACATTTCATCTGCTGATCCCAAAGTAGTTGTTAACCTTTTTGCTAATTTTTTTAGTCTGTCTTATAGTGATCCTGTTAAAAATCCTGATCTAGAATATTTTGACTTTCTGTCAAACAGTTCACAAACTTCATTAGTTTCTCTCGAAATTTCTCTTTCATCGGTCAGTGAAAAAATAAAACTTCTTAAAGATGACTTTTCTCCTGGTCCTGATGGCATTCCAGCCATTTTTCTCAAAAAATGTTCTAACGTACTATGCGAACCTCTCACAATTCTATTTAAACTCTCTCTTTCCCAAGCAGTTTTCCCTACTTTGTGGAAAAACTCATTTATTTTTCCAATTCACAAAAAGGGAAATAAGAACGAAATCTCAAACTATCGTCCGATAGCAAAACTTTCTTCAATACCCAAGCTGTTCGAAAGTATTGTCTATGACGCTCTTTGTTTCCATTGTAAGTCATTAGTCTCCCCACTTCAACATGGTTTTATTAAGGGCAGGTCCACTACGACGAACTTAACCCAATTTGTTTCAATGACACTTTGTGCTCTGGATAAGGGCTACGATGTTGATGTGATCACTACTGACTTTAGCAAGGCATTCGATAAGATCTCTCACCAAATTATCTATATTAAACTTGGAGCTTTTGGTTTTCCCCCAATATTCATCCAATGGGTGAGATCCTACTTGGAAAACCGCCAATATAGTGTTGTATTCAGATGCTCTGTGTCCAAGCCTATATATGCTACCTCAGGTGTTCCTCAGGGTAGTCATCTCGGGCCACTTTTATTTGTCCTTTCCATTAATGATGTTGAAAGCATTATTTCCTTCTCAAACCTCTCTATATATGCCGACGACATGAAAATTATGAAAGTAATATCTACTCCTACTGATTGTTCCCTGCTTCAAAATGACCTTAATTCTTTTCACACATGGTGCACAAAAAATTTCCTCGAACTCAATGTCACTAAATGTCAACACATGACTTTTTCTCGTAAACGCCTGTCATTACCCTCTCGTACTTATCACTTTTGCAACGTTCTGGTTCCTTCAGTTTCCTCCATTCGTGATCTCGGCATTTTATGTGATAAAGAGCTCAATTTTCGTTCACACATAGATAATATCATCGCTAAAGCAAACTCTTCCCTAGGATTTATAAAGCGCTGGTCGAAAGAATTTTCAAACCCATACGTAACAAAATCACTCTTTACCACATATGTTAGACCTATTCTCGAGTATGCCAGTCAAGTTTGGTCTCCTTATCATACCACCCACTCGTATAGGATTGAAGCCGTACAACGCAGATTCCTCCGTTTCGCTTTACGAAACCTCTCATGGTCTGATCCTCTTTTCCTTCCCCCTTACGAACATCGTTTACAACTGATCGACCTAAACACCCTTGCCAAGCGTCGTGATGTTGCAGACATACTTTTCGTTCACCAAGTCATCACAGGAGTAATAGATTCTCCGCCACTTCTTAAATCAATTTATTTTAACACCAATCCACGTAACCTCAGATCTGTTCCCTTATTTCGCCTTCCTACTTACCGAACCAATTACGCTCACTTTAACCCAGTTACTAGAATGTTGCGATTAGCCAACAATGCACAGCAACTTCTCGATTTTAACCACAGTATCTCATACCTTAGAAGAAACCTTTACTCTAACTATCCCTAATTCCCTACTCTTTAGTTTAAGTTAAAAATTATTACTAGACGGTTTAAGTTATTTTTAAGTTATCTTAATATTGTTAATATTTTTATATTGTTATTATTTATATGCTTGAATTAAGCGAAATAAATAAACGAAATAAACATCTATTACGGAGCCAAGATGTTTCCTGCTCAAAGAGAGTAAACTTTTTTAGCGTCTTGGGTCTATTACTGGCCAGATTTGTTTGGTGGCCAGGCACGTAGTGATGTTTTACCATCTAAAATTTATTTGTTTTATGGAGTTTTGATGCAATAATGGTTTGCTTGTAGCGATAGGCATACAGATTTCTTCCATTTTCAGTAGAATAGGTGTTTGGGTTCCTTTTCTGGCGAGTTCGTCGGCTTTGCAGTTTCCCAAAAAATCACTATGTCCCGGCACCCAAGTTTTTTATTACTTTGTCTTCATCTTCCTCATCATCTGGGGGTCAATTCCCGATCTGTGAAGTTTTGAAGTGAAAAAAAAAATATCATTTCAGTTTTCACAGAGGTTTATCATTTTCCAACTTTACGCACACGCCTAATGCGTTTCTGGAACTCATAGTGATAAAGTTTGTACTAAAAGTACTAAATGATAAATTCTGTAATTTCTGATTAGATTTTTTGTTGGGAAAGGTAAATATTTCATTTCAATTTCTAAATTTGCTTAAGAATAATGTCCGGAATAATAAATCGTTTAATAAATTAATAAAAGACGTCGTACTGAACAATTGTGGGTTTTATATTATATTCAATAGTATCTCTGTTTTGAGTAAGATTTATTATTTTTTCATGTGAGGACATTGAGGCTTTCCCTTCGAGATGGGCAGAATCTATTCGAAGTTACAACTAGGAGCACTTTATTGAACTTTATAGATTCCCAAAACATTAATGCATGGATTTAATACGTGAATTGAGAGCATTCTTGAAAAACACTCATCTTATAATTGCGCTTCAAAGCCATTTAAATATGGTAAAGTCCTCTGCATTTTTTTGCAATGGGTAGTTTCCAACGTTCTGTCGCGGGAATGAGCACCGTCGCGTCGGCTGTTGTGAATCTGTGGATTTAACAATTTCGTTATTTACTCGAATTAACACAAATATAACTTACTACCAAAATAAATTTGTGTATAAATATAATTGTTGGTTACTTGTTGTCATGTGCCAAATCCTTAATATTCGATTAGAAACATTTTCTTCACAAAACAATTGACTGTGATAAAAAAATTATCATATGAAAAATGTTTGGCATTTAACTTCACTTTTTCACGAATCGAGAATCGAGAATCGAATTAGACGTGAAAGCGTGATAAAATTTATCACTTCACATCTTCACAGATCGGGAATTGACCCCCAGGTCAATTAAATTGAGAGTAAAATTTGAAATATGAGATAGGTTTGAGCAGTATGTTGGTAAAAGACAAAACATTTGTTTCCCTTTTGTACAAGTGTTGTTGATTTTCTAAAATTAAGAATGCCCCTAATGGCGATGTTGTTTAAATAAATAGTATTCTCTACTAAGACCAACACTTTTTTGTTTTGAATTGAAACGAACGATTACGGATATTATCTCTTTTTTGTGAATATGTGTGTGTTCTTGGCAGCTCTAAAGAAAAACACAAATCTTCAATTCTTTAATACATCATTTTTTCGTTTTTTATTTTGTGATTCCGCCGCGGAAAAAATTACTAAATCCACTTGCACTTTTTTAATATTTGTTTCCAAGAAGTTTTTAACAATATTTTTATTTTTTTTAATATAGTCTTTCCAAGTCAAATTAAAGTTTTTGCAAATAAAATTAAACGTTTAGCAAATCAAATTGACGTTTTTGAAAATCATATATGTAGTTTTAAATAAATTTGAATCTTTATCTGTTTTAATGTCCATAACATGTTATTATGCAATTATTTAAATTGCATGAAATAAATTGTTATATATTCACATCGTTTGAGTTTTTTTTTCTTTAAACTAATATCTGATTTCCAGAAACGTGAATTTGATTTGCAAAAAGTTTAATTAGATTTGAAAAGACTTTAATATTAATTTATTTTTTCTGTACACTGCCACAAAATAAAGATTAATTTACAACACAACAATTGAGAAACTTCAAAACAAATATTGAAGTATTATTTAAGAATCTGTGTACAAATTCGTTTTGAATCTGTCCAAAAAGAGATGCAATTCGGATCTGTTTTTCCAGAAAAAAATTGGTTTTAATTTGAAAAGAATCTGATTGTCAGAAAAAATTGACGGAGTATCGGGGACAGATCGATGTTTTTAGTGAAACAAAATCGACATTTGTTCTTGATTCCATTTTTATTTCTAGCCTTGTATGTTAAGCTTTGTTTTTTTCTTGATAATTTAAAAAAAAAACGTTAATTTGGTTCGTTTATGGCAGTAGTGTAAATACAAAAATTCTTTCCTTGCCAATAAATGTTGGCAAAATAATGCCAACATTGAAATCTGCCATTTATTGAACTCGTGTAGATGAATGTCATTAAAAAAATCATTTCTGCCATAATTTTTTGCCATTCTTTTGGCAGAAATATTGGCATTTTTGCCATTCGTGTAAATCCGGCATAGTCGTTTTCTCCTCCTCCAGTCATAAGAGCTTTCTCGAAATTACAAGCTCTATATGACTGGGGGCAGTAACTAGCTTTATTAATTTATTGAATTTATTTTCGATAAATAAATATTTATGGTATTTTTGTCCTGTTTTTATTCTAGTCCATATGTTGAGCCAGTGAATACACTTAAAGAAAAATTCGACTTGTCGCCAGTTTGTCAAAATGACTGGCTTGAACAATTTAACAAAAAATGGCAAAAGAAACACCTCGAAGGAAAACAAAGAATCGCTGAGACTGAAAAAGAGTAAGTAATTTAATTATTATGCCTTACACCCTCTTCCTTGGTATGTAGTTCGAGTCGTTGAAATTTTAATAATAAATCTGCAAAACAACACTATTCCATTTTGAGTTTGTGAAGATTGAGTGATTAAAAGAACATTAAACTCGCTTTCTCCGAAGTCAAATATGGTTGCGTGTGGGATTGTAAATGTTGGTATTATGGCTTCCCTTCTTAATCAGCAAGAAAACTCGTACTTTTAGAGTGGAAGAACTATCTGCTGAAACCCGCGATAAGGAAAAGGAAATGCAAGAGCGGCTCAAAGAGCTGCAAATTGTCGATCCGGATCTTATAATTATAGATGACTTCCCCGAAGATGACGAGAAACCAGAATTCCCAGCGATTACTCCAGAACATGAAGCCATTATTAAAAACGCTCTCTTTGGTGGTCCAGCGGACCAGGTAAGATTTTATAAATAAAATTTTTATTTCTGCTTTTATAATAATTTACTGTCTTCAGATGTTGATTTCGAAATTCAATATGAGCATCACCCGCCGTGATATCGCCACTCTGTTTGGCAAAACTTGGCTTAATGATGAGGTTATAAACTTCTATATGAATCTGCTCACTGAGCGTGGTGAGATTGGAGAGGAAGATGGCCTCCCAAAGGTCTACGCAATGAATACTTTCTTTGTGCCGAGATTAATGCAGTCAGGTCACAGTGGTGTCCGCCGTTGGACACGAAAAGTGGACATTTTCACATACGACATCCTTCCAGTGCCTGTGCACGTTGGCGGTGTTCATTGGTGTATGGCTATCATTCATTTGCGAGAACGCAGCATTAAGTACTACGATTCGATGGGTACACCAAATCCGAAGATACTGAGTGCCCTTGAGGAGTATTTACGAGAAGAATCCCTTGACAAAAGAAAGAGACCGTTTGACACTTCAGACTTTCACATGGAAAGTGTCAGAGATGTGCCTCGCCAACAGAACGGTAGTGATTGCGGTGTATTTAGTTGCATGTTTGCCGAGTTCATATGCCGGAACCATGAAATAACCTTCTCACAAGATAACATGAACTATTTTAGGCATAAAATGATTTTAGAAATAGTCCAGGGCCAGCTTATGCAGTAGATAAGTGTAACAACTCTTCACTTCATAAAAAAAAAAAAACTAAACAAGATCACACCTAAAATAATCAAATTGAATGTTCCGTACGGGGGTAAGGCAGTTTACCCTCATTTTAATAAAAAAAAAAAAAAACATCATACAATAAAAAAAAAAAACACACTAAATGGATCTAATTTATAATCGATAACAAAGAGTATAGACCGTTAATTTATACCCCGCCACAGCATTTTCGATTTCGTCCTCGCCAATACATCCATCACGCACTCATTACCCACTTCATTTCTTCAAATAAATTGAAATTTAATCAGCTCCTTTTCTCGTATGTCCAAAAAAAGTATGTTCATTTTAATTTGCAAATATCTAAAAATTTATATATTTTTTTAAATAAACTGAGATGTATCTTAATTTTTCCTTGTCTTCGAATTATTTACGCATATAAAATATTTATTTATGAATATAATATAATAGTAAAACAGAAATATTTACAGAGACATTTCAGGCCAAACAAAATTTGTATGTTAATTTCATGTTCTTACTATATTATTTTTTGATAAATTTAAGGAGAACAAAATATGATGAAAATAAATTAATTAATAAAACAATAAATTCTGAAGATTTTACTATTGAAATTAATAATGATTATTTACATTAATTGAATCTTAATGGTGTACAACTATGTAATGTGATTTTTGGAAATTTAAGTAAACAAGTTAAAGGAGATTCAATTTACCTAGAAAAAAATAATTTTTGTAGTCGCTTCTCTTTATGTACGAACCTCTTGTGTCATGTTATGTTATTTATCCAGAAGAGCGGCTTAGATGTGAATAACTTGTACATACTAGCGATCAACGGCCGTTTTTACATATTTGAAAAGAAAACCCTTACCCTGCACTACCGAGGCATATCACTGTTTAACGTCATATATAAAATCCTATCCAACGTACTGTCATAATCCGTTCTGCAACACCTTAATCGGCAAATACCAAATCTTTGAAAAGACCAACAAATTTCAAGTCGAAACTCATCATTTCTTCATCGACTTCAAAGCCGCATATGATAGCATTGATCGTCTAGACCTTTATATAGCTATGGCCGATGGCAACAACTTCGAGGTAGTTAACTTCATAACTGCGAACTCTACGAGCTGTGCAAACATGTGGATGTATTCCGAAAGTAATTAATGAGTGGAAGCGATATAAGTCCGAAAGGCCGAAATACCTTGATTACATTTGATCTGCCACATCGAGTGAATGGACAGCAATGCTCCTGCCAAGAGAATCTTCGAATGCCAGCCCCAGGTTCAAGACAAGATACTGAAGCTCCGATTTGAATACCAAATCGACGCCGCATCTGGATCTGGAGACGAAATAAGTAAGTAGTTACTCTTGATTGTTCATCACATTCATGTAAAAGCTAAACGTTACTATATTTAAAAATGAAAAAAAGAGCAAAGTTTTGACTGGTCTTCAAACTACCACGTTAAGTGGTATGCATGTTTTTATATTTATTTCATTTAAGTATTCTTTTCAAGTAAAAGCACATACTTCTTGGATGAATTTTGTAGTAAATACTTTTTTCGTATGTATAAAATCTAGTATGTACTTTTTTTGTAATAAATACTGACATTTTTTCAAGTTGCTATCGACCAACACTTTACGTTTGCTTGCCTTTGGTAGTTTTGTAAAGTGCAATACTAATGGCGTTTTTATTTGGTAATCCGGAATCCCTCTCCGATCCGGGATACCAACTGAACACTTTTTTCGATTCTGATGATTCTGAATTTTAATATGATTGTACATTATATGTATGTGAAATTAATTGTTTACGTGAAAATAATCAAAATTAAATATAAATGTTTGTTGCACAGTTATGATACAAACAATGACATAAGTCGAGTTTGTCGTTCAAATATTTGAATGTATGGGTGCTTCTGGTTTCGATTCTGATTTCAAATCCAGAATGAAAAATCTCTTCATTTCTGAATAGAACCGTCATTTTTTTTACCAAGCGAACACGTTCCGAAGAGTCCAGAATTGCCAAATAAAAACGAGATAAAGAGACTTCGTCGCTGATCAAACTTTAAGTGAATAATGTCGTGCAATGATTAAAATTTGTAAAAAAAAGTATGATAAAATCAGAATGGCCGAGTATATACGTTTCAATATCACAAACAGTTGGGGAGTGTTTCAAATTTTAATCGTTTTTTCTATCATTTTGCACTTGAAAATGTAGAGTGGTTAAGTGAATATTTCATTGGTAAGTCTTGTTATTAAAATGATTTATTATAATTATAATTCCTATACGAATTATTATTATTATTAGAATTATATGTTATTATTTTCAAAGGTTTTCAAACTGAGACAAGAGAAGGTGCTACTACCCATCTTGAAAAAAATGCGGATGTTTTTGCGATACATTGGAGGTCCTGGATTTCAAACTGGTGTTGGTGAAGATATATGATAAGAGATAAGGCATCAAATTGTATAAAATTTTCATCAAATTATGAGAAACAGTTAATAGCAAAACAAGAATGGAGTTGCACATATCATTTCCCAACATGGATAAGAGCCTTAGATTGTACTCATGTGGTAATCTTAAAACCCCATTCCCGCGTCCAGAAGATTACATCACCAGAAAAGGTTAGGCTTCTATAAATATTTAAGCAACTTGCAGTGCTATGGAATATTTTAGCAGCAGTGACAAGGATCAGTTCATGGTTCCAGATTTTAGAGAATTAGCAATCGAATCAATTATGCGAAATTCAACAGACGTTGTTTTGCTCTGAGATGAGGATTATTTTGAATTACACCATGGCTTATGATGATCCCTTTGTAGAATGGAAAGACAAATCCGGAGAAATCATTTAATAAACTCCATTCTAAAGAGGGAGTTATTATAGAAAAGTGTTTCGGGCAGTTAAACAAACAGAAGATTTCCAATTCTTCAAAACTGCGTTTGGATAATTTTGGAAATTATTCCAAAATTGATTGTAGCCTGTTTTGTTTAGCACAGATACCGTTGCAAAATATTTAAAGGACAACAAAGATTGTTAACCATTTAAATAAACTAATAATCATAATACATCTCCAGGTGAACATAAACATTTATCGAACAACTCTCTTCAAATTCGACGATTAATCCAAAATAAAAGAAACGAATTTGATCAAATGATATTCAATAATTTTGATTTGTAGAAATACATATATTTTTAATAAAAATAAATAAAGCTTTCTTTCTTATATAAACTTAAACAAAAAATTGTTTAACAAAGATAATATAATCAACAAACAAATTTTTTTTTTAGTATATATACGAAAAATTATTTCATACAAATAAAGTTGATCCACTATTGCAAGTGCTGCCGTAGTGCCAAATTTCGCCAATGAAGATAAATCTCATTTAAATCTTCATAGGGCCTAGTTGTTTAACAAATCAAAATTTAACATAAGGTTTGGTCGTTGAACAAACCTTATGTTAAGTTTTTAGGTCGCCCTAAAGCGTTTTTTTGAAAAACTTGAAGTCAACGTAATAAACAAATTCTGTGTATTTTGAAACCTAGGGTCGCCCTCAACTCGCCCTGAAGTAGATCTAGGTCACATGAGAGCTGATTTGATTTGTTATTTTTAAAATGGAAATAAAAGAATAATCAAATTAATTTTCAGACACATAACATGCCACTATGTACAATCCACAAATTCATAGGTTTCCATCTTTGAATTTTTGGATTGTGCATTGGGGCAAACAAATGTACTAAGATGCTAAATTTAACATATTTTAAGTCTTAATTATTAAATGACATAACTTGTTTTTCTGCAACATGAAATTAATGGCCGTTGGGTGTTTTTCGAGAACGGAAATACCAAGGTTTTTTTTGAAAACTCTTGGGGTTGTCAAAAAAACTTAGGTCGACCTTGGGTAAAGTTCAACAAACGAACCTATATATCCATATCGAATTGAACTCATTCATTCGAGAAGTGAATTTTTCAGTTAGTTTGATTGTTGCCCCATTTTTCTATTCATGTGAACTGTGAATTCGATTCACACATTAGATTCCTTTTTCGCTCTACCTCTCCATTCTGCTATCCGTTGGGTGAACTGCACTATCCCAAGTTCATTTTGACATTTGTTAACAGACGAGAGAAAATCGTATAGTTTTGATAAATAAAACCGGTATGTTTTTCCCTGCACCAACTTAGATAAGGAAATACCAAAATTGATAACTACGAAGGAACATGAAGAAAAAATTGATGAAACGTTGTAGGTACAATGATTTTTTTCTTAAATAGAAAAATTGTTATTTGAAGCTTATACATTCAAAGTGTTCTCCCAAATGTATTGTATTTCAAGTCCGGCAATCTTTTAACACTCACCAACATTTATTTTTAAACTGTATGGAGTGAGTGCGTCCACGTAAATAACAGATTACCATACAATATAACCGATTTTACCATAATACCTACTATATTCACTTCGAACAGCAGAATAAAGAATAGTGCAAATTCATAGAAAATTTACCCCCCATGAGTAGCAGAATAGGACTCATAGATGAAATCTGTATGGGACTGAATAATTATTTGCCTTATTTTCCGAATTTAGTTGTTCTTGTGGTATGTTTAAGAGCAGTAAATACTTGAATCATAAGGCATCAAGAAAACTGGTTCTCCTCTACTCATGAATATCGAATAGAACGTTCGACTGAAGTGTACGTTTCTATTACGTCTATTTCACCAACTTACAAATTCTAAATTACAAGTGCTTTTTTGACAAATTTGTAAAAAAGTTGATTAATTCTGTTTCACGAGATAATTGCTTTACAAAATTTTGGTTTTAGATTACAAGGGAAATTTGCAGAAATTTCATTATTTTCGTTTCACCAAAACTATTTTTTTTGTGTAGTTTACATATACAAATTTGTAAAATATATATTTTTTTGTAAGTTTGTGTTTACCAAATCAAATAACTTCACAATTTTGTTCAGTTTATGAAAATTTCTTACAATAAAATGATGATGTGTAGATTTGATTACAATTTGTAATTTTCAATAAGAATCTCGTTTCCAGTTTAAGAATGTCGTTACGTCGAAGGCGTGATATAAGCGAGGATTTTAATAGAACAAGAAAAATGTATAGACCGCGATTAACTATGAAATTTTAAATTCTTTTGTTTTCAACGAAAACTTTCGGTTAAAACGTACTAAGGCAGAGGAAATAATAAGGTCAATTGGACCTCGCATTTCAAATTATTGACACCTACATACAACAATTTATAACATCCTCATTGGCTTGGATATACCACGGGATCGCAGACATGCACGCAGACTCACTAATTTTAATGGCGTTTTTATTTGGCAATCCGGAATTCTTCTCATATCCGGAATCCCAACTGAACACTTGTGTGATTCTGAATTTTAATGAGATTGTATGTGTGAAAATAATTGTGTACGTGAGAATATTCAAAATCAAAAAAAATGTTAGTTGCACAATTATGATACAAAAAATGGCAACAGTCGAGTTTGACGTTCAAAAATATGAATGTCTGAGTGCTTCTGGTTCTGATTCTGATTTCAAATCCAGAAGCAAAATTCTCTTCTTTTCAGAATTAGAACTGTCATTTTTTCCCAAGTGAACGATTTCAGAAGAGTCCGGAAGGCTTCTGGATTGCCAAATAAAAACGACATACGACTGTTTGTTATGGTATCGGAAAATTTGCCCAATAAAATATTTTTTGTATCTCGAATTAAACTGGCGATAAAAATTTTGTTCTGTTTATTCATTTTTCTTTTGATGTTATCAGTAAGAGTGCTAAGAAATTTGTGAGAAACAGTTGTAATTTACAACAAATTAAATGGTGGAACGGTTTTTTATTGTATTTGTAAATAACAATTACAATTTCCCTTAATTATTTTCTCTTTCCAACAAATTTATTGGAATTAAATTTGTGGTTTGTGAAACTGAAAATCATATCACAAATTTGTAAATATAATGCCAAATTCCTAAACCCAAGATTTACAAAGCAAGTCTCTTGCAAGCAAATGCACGAACCCGATAAAAATTGAAAAGCAAGTGAAGTGCGCAAGCAAGCTTAAAACTTGCACAATTGCATTGAAGTTTGCGCAAGAAAAAAGAATGAACTGCGTTTTGGGACAGTGTGCTTAGCAGAGATTTTTCTGTTTGAGTTTAGGGACAGTTAGCTTAGCATATTATGCGCAAGATTTGCGTTTAAGGAATTTGCCCTAACTAACAACTACAAATTTGTTATTGTAATTCTAATTTGGTGAAACAGGCCACCGATAGTTGAAAAACAAAGCCGCTACTAAGGTAGTTTTAACTTGGTTAGGTTAGCTGCTTCGCTCCCGAACGCGAGCAATTATTAGTGTTACTACAATATGTTTGAAAAGGCTTTCCCATAAGACGTGTACTGCCTATTTTTCTGGGACATAAGGACATACACCTATCATGGTTGAGAAAGCATTCGAAACTTTTTCGCCCAATTGGCATTCATTAGATTAACCCAATAACCCGTGATAGAAATTAGGCCCAAGTTGCAAAATGTATCCTCTCGATTAAGAGATGAGAGGCTATTAATTAAATATTTGTTATGTTCAAAAACTTAAAAAAAAAACGGTGGTAATAACTTAAACGCTTAACTACCAGTCCTATTTTTAATTCAATCATCATTATGCTTTACTATCTCAATTCTTGATTAATATAATCCCGAATGAAGACGTCGTCGATTACCTTATTACCGATGATGGCATATCGCCTGCATGTGTGCATACATAGATAGATAGAGAGAGAGAGAGCATAAATATTAAACATCAGTACCTATCACTAATTTTAAAATGCATCAGTTCCATAAATTCAATGCATCAAGATGTGCAATCTGTATAATTTAGTGAATGTGAATGGAATACGACATGCTAATGGTATCCATCCACTTTGCCAGAGCCTTCAGCAGCTATGCTGTAGTCTAATAAAGAGAGCGCACATTCCTTCAATTCCTTCATTATTTGTCGTCCGCGTTTATTTGAAATTTTGTTCAACACGACTCCACCGACCGAACGATACCGAGACCAAAATGTGTTCAAATTCAATTGAGAATTATTGAATTGTTGACGCGATATCGTGGATCTCGTTTGCGTTTTCGCTTCAAGGTGGCAATTTGTGTAAATTGCCTGCAATGAGCCTACTTGTGGTCATCGGTGATATGCATCTCTGATGGTTAGTTCTTCCAGCTGAGAATGATGCCCATACGACGATTTGCAACTTGGAGCATAGCTAATGATCCGCAGTAGAGAATTTTGTAGACTAAATGAAAAAAGTGTTGGCAGTTTTGTGTGTTAAGTAGTTTGAATCATGAAATTATAGAGAAAGATGACATTCTTTATATTGGGTCATCACACCAGGCGTTCATTTCTTCCTGGAGTTGTATTAATTCTATAGACTAATAATAGACGATGTAAATATTATAGATATGTATGCATAAGGACAGAAGTGGTGTAAGCCATAATGTGGAGAATGTGTTTTATGCCAGGTCTATAAAAGACTAATTAGTTGGTGACGGTAAACGAAATGCCTGTTTGGTAACTAGTTAGCTAAATTTTCATTAAGTTTCCCAAACTTGTGTTCTTTTCCTATGGGTTTTGACACCAAAATATGAAAATTTGTACAAATTCGTAAGAATTTACACTTTACCAAATACACCTAAAAATAGCTGTAAAGAAAAATTATAAAAGTTTTTTTCAATTTTCGATTTAGTAAATAATGAAAGTTGTCATCAATGCAGCAATCTCAGCAATATATCAGCATGTCATTGGAAAATTTCTAAGCAAAATTTTTAAATTTATCTGTCGAACAATTTTGTGTTCCCCTCCTGACCAATTCAGAAACGAAACATAGATGTTAAAACAAAAAAGTCGATGCTTAAATATTGATGTAAAGGGAAGGAATGGCTCCCGGAAATTACTCCAGACGAAATTGGGTCAGAATTTTTTTTTTGGAAAAAACGCCAGAATTTTTTTCTGGCTCAAAATTGGCCGGCGAATTACGCGACGAGCTTTTTGTACCCGCCGTGGATCTAATTACAAAAAACACTGCACACAAGCCCGAAATTGTTTCTGGCTTTTTTGCAAGAAATTTGGTAAAGATTATCAGAAAACTTTGGCTTTTTTACCTGGGAAAAAAGGCCTGAATTTTGTATGAAAATTTTTTAGGCAAATTTTTCCAAAAAAAACATCTGGCGTAATTTCCGGGAGCCGAAGTAATTAAGAAAATTCCGTAAAATAAGCCATGATTTCGATTCGATCTCATATGACGTTGACAGTTTAATCATTTAGCTCAACTTACCTAGCTAAAAGCCTATGGCCTTTTCGATTGGCAATTCGGAACCGTTCGGAGTGCATCTAAACCCTTCTGAAAGTGGTCTATTGCTATCCAGAGTGACAGTTCTTCTCCTGAATAGAAGAGAAAACGATTCTGGATTTCATTTCAAAATCGAAATCAGAATTACTCACACATTCAAACACAACTAGTTTTCAAAAGTGTCATTTAATGTAAACAGCAATTACAATTTTAAATTGAAAATATTTTGACAAAGTTAGGTAGAAATAAAAATTTCTTTCAAATAATATAAAATATACAATATCCAAAGTTCTAAACAAATAAAAATTGATTTAAACATGTCCACAAACGAATTGTCTTCTTGCTTCCGTCATCTTTAAAAATTACAAATGTGAAAAAAACAATTTTGGATATGTAAGAGCATGCGAAATTACACACATACAGCGATACAAAACCTTCAGAATCAAATTGGATGGATTTGTTTGTTTTATTGGTGTTCTGCATCGGAGAGTTCTTCCGAATTGCCAATCGAAAAGGCCACTAGATCTACTTCAGTGCGACCATATGTTTCAAAAAAACAGAATTTATTCAACAGGGTGATTTCAGGTCTGTTATATAACTAACAGCTTATAATTCTGACTTGAAATGAAGGATATTTCTTGATTAGGTTTTCAAAAAAAATTCCTTTATTGGATGGAAACTTTTTGACAGTTGGCCAATCAGAGTCGAGAAACTAGCCTCACTTTTAAGTCGACTATGGCTTCTGAAAGTGCCATTCTCCAGAGTGGCTTTGTATATCCCTAAATCTAGTAATGCGTCATAATAAATTACACAAGTTTTTTTAAATTTTGTTTACTAGCGGAATAAAATCAAAATTAAATAAACTCACAGAATAGGGTGATCAATTAAGAGATGCGAAATAACACAAAAAATTCAAACATATTGTGAGAGGTGCCGGGACATATCTCCGCGGGACATAAGTCCAAAATCGAATTTTAGAATTATGTGTCACTTTGATGGGGCATAAGTCCAAAAAAAGAATTGTTGACTTATGTCCCATTTGACATGTTTTGTTTGAGGCAAATACTGTATCTACCTATTACGAGCTGAAACTTTTCCTAGTCCAAGTGCCAATTAACTGATATTCAAGTTTCAATTAGAAGACATTCAAATGATATTAAAAACAGGTTCGACCGGTTTTTTTGAGCTAATTACTAGCAGGGCTGTTATATGTCATGAATTCATCCCTATGTCATATGGCTAGAAAACCAAAGGCCGTTAGAATACCGCCGAGTTCACGTGCATCGGCAGAAGAAATTATAAATTTTCGAAATAGCTTTTTGTACGCAGTGAACTTTATATACTTATTGAGTGTGTTTCGTTATTTATTCAGGATAAGGAATAGAATGGATGGAAAAGACGAAATGTTTATCCAGAATGGAATGAATAAAGAAACGAAAATACTATCCGGAATAGAAAGAAAAAGGTGACAACAATCAGCTGTTTGAAAGTGATGGGATGATGATAAAAAAAACAGTAAAAATTAAATATATTGATTTATTAATTTGTTGTTCCTTCGCTTAAATCCTTCCAATGAATAAATATTGTTCCAAGGCTTAATGAGAATATCCAAAACTCAAATAAGTTAATTTCTTGGAAAACGTTACAATTTTATTTTCTGTTTATCAAAACATAAAATGAATCATTTAATTAATTAAAAAAGATAAAATAACTTACAAATTGGTTTTCAGGAATACATTTAGAAAGAACAACGTGAATATGAATTTAAAATTAGAAACAGATACAACATAAATCGTTTGATGCAAAATTTTAAATGAAAATATTATTAGAAAAAATTAGAATTGAAACAGAAAGAAAAGCAAAGATTCTACGATTCAAAATAAATATTTAAAATGGTTTTGAAGTAGAGTATATTTTGAAGGCTTGATAACATTCCGGAGCCCGTCTGAACTTCTAGGGTGAAGACTCCAAATCTAAAACAGCAAGCCTTCCAACTGATCTTTTTAATTTAATAATTCCATTTGAAATTTGAATATCTGCAGTTCGAACTACTCCATCTGGGCCAGGGTAAACTTTTGTAACACGACCAAGCTGCCATGCATTACGTATTTCATTAGGATCAAACAAAATAACTACATTACCAACTCCAACATGAGTAAATGGTCTTAAGTGGAAAGCCAAACGGGATTCGGGCAGTTGCCCCATGATCGGCATTATTGGTTTTGCTTTAAGCCGCTTACACATGAAACATTTTGACCTTACACTTTCAACTGCACTACGAATGTTGATTACCCAAGCCTTTTCTCTAATGTCTGATATAGTTATAGCTGTTCCCATATGGTTATTTTTACAGTGGTGATGATCAATTAGTACGTTTACCAGTGGATGACATTTTGGCAAAATTGCTGGATTCCGAGCTGCATATGATATCAGTGCTTTTTGTGCTCTAGAACTCATCCGAATAGTATTTTCCGTATCAAGAAATGGAGTTAAACTGAAAATAGAGCTAGACGATTTTACTTTTCCGTTCGTACTTAGAGATTCAAAATCAGCTGGGAATGAATCCATTTGAATTTTTCGATACATCCAATTCTCCGCTCGTTGATATTCTAAAGGTGTTATATAAGGCTCTTTTTCGACATGTCTTTTACGAATTATATCACAAAATCGCAAAATAAAACCCATGACTCTTACAGAAGAAGTCCATCTCGCACGAAATCTTGGCCTTAGTTCGTTGTAAGTGCTAAATGAAATTATTGTTTTCTTACTATGTAGTAAACAATTATTTGAACCGACAACTTCAAAATTATTTTCTTCAACAACGCTTTTCCCTGGTTGAATCGGCCAACATTCTGTTGAAGTTTTCAGGAAATCAGGTCCCACAAACCATCTTGAATCAGACCCGCCTATTGATGAATCACTCCATTTCGTAGCATCATCTGCGACATTTTCGTTGGATCTTATGTGGAACCATTGTCGAGGTAAGGTCGTGTCGAGGATTTCTCCTACTCGTACTGCGACAAAAGTTGGAAACTTGAATTTTGTTGAGTGTATCCAAGACAAAACAGTATTTGAGTCCGTCAGAAAAATAGTTTCATCAAAGTTGATTGAATGCGAATTTTTTATAGTATGTGCTAACCGTGTTCCAAGTACAGCTGCTTGCAATTCTAATCTTGGAACTGACAGTTTTTTAACCGGAGCAACCTTAGCTTTTGCCATTACTTGATTAACTTCAACTAATGCAACTTTTTCAAACCTCAAGTAAGCAACCGCTGCAAAAGCTTTCTCAGAAGCATCGACGAAAACAAACTCACCTTTGAATCGTCAGGATTCCATGACATGTATCTTCTAGGTATTTTAATGTTTTCAATATTTTTTAATTCTTTAAGAAATTCTAACCAAGAAGACTTCAAATCCTCTGGAACTTCTTCATCCCAGTCGAATCCTTCACGCCAAACTTCCTGCAAAATGATTCGCCCACGAATGATAAAAAAGGAAATTAAACCCAGAGGATCAAAAATTCGCATAACTGTTTTTAACATTATTCGTTTTGTGATTTTAGTCTGTAGCAGCAGCATATATTCTATTGAATCGTCATTGGCTAGTTTATAAGTAAAGTTATCAGAAGAGGGATGCCAGTACATTCCCAATACCTTAGCAACAATGGACTCACACTCGTTTGGATCCATACTGACCAATTTCGAGTTTACATGAGATTCTCGGCTGTTAGACTGAAAGTTGACTAAATCGAAGTTCATAGATTTGCAAATCTTAATAGCATCTTGAATCACCGATATTGCCTTTTCTATAGAATCATGGCTGTTGAAATAGTCGTCAACGTATGTTCGTTTCGTCAAACCATCCACTGCTTCAGGATGTCTATTTCTAAATAACTCAGCATGATGATTTTTAACAAACTGTGAACATGTCGGAGAACATCTTGGGCCAAACATCATTACTTGCATTATATAAACTGTTGGGGTTTTCGAGGTATCACCATCTCTCCAGAAAATGCGTTGACATTGCTGATCTTCTTCCTTTATGAGAATCTGATAAAACATCTCTTTCACATCAGCGTTAACAGCTATGGCGCGTTCACGAAACTTAAAAAGCCCTGCATGTAGGGGAACAAGGTTGTCTGGACCTTTAAGCAAATAGGTATTCAAAGACACCCCATTAACTTTAGCTGCCACATCTGCTACATCTCTTGGTTTGGGAGGACATTTATTTGGATTTACTATAACAAAAGTGGGTGCGTACCAAACTCTGGACCATTGCTTATTTAATTCTTCTGGTGTTGCTATTCTAGCATAGCCTTTGGACAGCAATTCACTCATATGTTTGTTTTTCCAATTCAGTAACTCAGGATTCTTTTTTAAAGACTTTTCCAAGCTTATCAAACGCTTTAATGCCATCGGATAACTATTTGGAAGTTTTACATCATCAGACGCCCATATCAAACCTATTTCATAGCGATTCTCAACCATTCTCAATGTATTTTGCATAATACTCATCGCTCGGCTTACGTCTTTTCCGATTAAGTCTCCCTTAGGTGCCATTACGCCGAAGTCTTCTGTAGTAAAATGGCATTTGACTAAATCATGCAATTCTTCTTCAGCCTTAATTGCTTCATGAAACATAAAATGCATTGAAGGCTTTGCTGCTTGGTGGAGACATGCAACTTTCAGTGATGGTGCTGCATTACCATACACTGCCCAACCCAATAGCGTCTTAATGGCACACGGTTCATCATCTTTGCCGTGACGCTGCCCACGACCCCATAAGAACTTAGCTTGGTCCAAACCTACAAGTAACTTTGGTTTGGCATTAACTAAATCTATCAGCGGAAGTCCTCTCAAATGGGGAAATGATTTCTGCAATTCTGAAACGTTAACTGACTGGCTTGGTAATTCCAAATTCTTTACGGTGTAGACATTCTTAAGCATGAAACGGTTATGAGTGCTTACTGCAGATACTGGCAAGGTAGTACGCATTGAGTCTTCTTGGCGTGAAACACCTTTTGTCCACTGAAGAGTTAACTGTTCGGGTTTACCTTCAAGACCAAGTTCATCAAAAATATCTTTTTCTACCATTGACAAAGACGAACCATCATCGAGAAATGCAAAAGTGTCCACAAACTTACTATCTCTACCGTGGATGCGGACTGGTAAAATTTTAAAAATTATTGGAGATTTGGAACTTACGTGAGAAGAATGGACATGTGATGGAGGTGAGAATGGAGACGCAGCTGAGTTAAGTTCCGATCTTCTTTCAACTAAACTCAAATGCAGAAGTGGATGATGTCGCCGACTACAACCTTCAGTTCCACAAACAGATCTCTATTTGCATGATCTCCAGTCGTGCTTAGATGGCTCTAGACATGAAAAACAAACTTTCTTTTCTTTGACAAACGCAAGTCTGTTTTCAACTGACAATGCTTTAAAACTTGAACACTGATCCAATGCATGTTGCTTGCGACCACATTTTTCACAATTTGCAACTAAGATCTCTTGCGAAACTGGTTGATGAGTCAATACTCGACCAGGAGTTTTAGGGGATCTTAGCGTCTTCCTAGTGTCCACAGATTGCAATTGACTTGAAAGAACAGGAGGCAAATCAATAACTTTTTCAGTTAAAAACTCAGCAAAATCTTGAATGCTCGCTTTAGGTATACCAATTTTCGTTTTTGTCCACTCTTGGTAGAGACCAGAACCTAACTTGCATGCAAGAGAGGTTAACACGAAACCATTTTTCAAATCATCTTCCCTCTTCATAGATTTGATGTCAGCCACAAAACCATTAAGTTTAACTGCCCACAAACGAAGCTTAGGATCGCATTTAGATGTAAGAGAAGGAAGACCTAACAAATCTGCAGTTAAATTATGGACTAGAACATCGTATCTTCCAAAAATTACTCGAAGCGAGTCCATAATAGCGTCAGCATCAGAAGAATATTTTAAACGGTCACTTACCAACTGATAGGCCTCACCTTTCAGAGCCTTTCGAAGGCGAGAAACATTTTCCTTTCCATTATAGTGGCCTTCCTTAGTAGTTGACTTGAAAACTTCTTCGAAGTAAGGCCATTCACGTAAATCTTCACCAGAAAAAATCGGCAATTCTTGAATATTGTTTCTGTTTAAGATTATAAGCAAGCTTGCCATATCTTGATTTCGGAACGATGATTCTTCCAAATCTTGTCTTTTTTCCGGATACTCATTATAAGGGGTGGACTGTCGTTGTTGAGCCATATTTCCCAGTAAGGACTTATGATTATCTTGAATCTTCTTAATCATTTGAAATCTTTCATCAGCTTTGTTGAAAGTAGAACATTGTGGCAACTCTTCTCGAAGGTGATTCCCTGTGGAGGTTTTTGCGATTTTCAACCTCAGTTCATCCATTTCCTTCCGAAGTGATAAAAGTTCATTTTCTCGTGATACAACTGCTGCTTGTGCTACAACTGCTGCTTCTATGAGTTCATCTACTGAAAGTCGTGCATCAAATCGTTCGGGACTTAGAGTATTCTCGTTATTTTGGGCATTATTATCACATGGCTGACCGCAACTCTCACTACAGAACCAAGGAGTTTGTGTGTCATACTTACTTGGGTCAAATGCCACACAAGCATAATGCCACCATTTATTACACTTTTCACATGAGACCATGTAATCATCATCCGGCTTATCACAGCCATATAAATTACAGCTTGATTTTGCACCGTCCATTTGAAACTAATTTATTTAAACTATTCAATTTAAAATAAAATAATGTTGTTCCTTCGCTTAAATCCTTCCAATGAATAAATATTGTTCCAAGGCTTAATGAGAATATCCAAAACTCAAATAAGTTAATTTCTTGGAAAACGTTACAATTTTATTTTCTGTTTATCAAAACATAAAATGAATCATTTAATTAATTAAAAAAGATAAAATAACTTACAAATTGGTTTTCAGGAATACATTTAGAAAGAACAACGTGAATATGAATTTAAAATTAGAAACAGATACAACATAAATCGTTTGATGCAAAATTTTAAATGAAAATATTATTAGAAAAAATTAGAATTGAAACAGAAAGAAAAGCAAAGATTCTACGATTCAAAATAAATATTTAAAATGGTTTTGAAGTAGAGTATATTTTGAAGGCTTGATAACATAATTAATAAAAACTCAAATTTAATTATTGTTTATATATGTATTTATTTCAATAATAAAAATGTAAAAAATGTTTGGTCATCCATTTTGTTTAGGTACTTACTTGGTTTCCCTCTTTGGCTGGTGTCATTTTTGCTTGCGATTATAGGTACTATAAGGCAAGTTATGCATTCGTCGAAAAAAAAGTTTTGAGATAGCAATCAAACATGACATTACGATGATGGCGAAGACGAAAAAAGATGTTCTAAAAATTCTGTCCGTCTCTATGTCTGTCTGTCAATATGTCTATATGTATGTATAGAGACCTACAGCCCAAACGGGTGGACGGAATTGCTTCAAACTTGGTATATAGAGTTTTTTAGCTATTGTTCAGAGGGCAAATTGAATTTTTTTTTGTCTACAAAAATAACGGAACCTGCCATATAATATTTACGTTAAAGCCTATTTTTCTCATAAACGGCTCTAACGATTTTGATTTTTAAAAAATGGTTGAAATTTTTTTTTATTTCTAAAAACGCTACTTTCCATTGCTTTCGACTATCTCGTAAGTGGCTTAACTGATTCTTTCGAAATTTCACACATATGTAAGTTTAGGTTGTCCAATTGATACTACGTACCAATATTTTTAAATAATATTTTTTTTTGTATTTTTAAAAGCATTAAAAAAAAAATTTTAATTTATATTTTAAAAACCGCTCATTAATTTTTTTTTTTCAAAATTTATAGTTATATGTATTTGTTCAATACCTATGAATTGGCGTTTTAGAATTTTTGTTTGAAAAATGTTTTCAAAAAGTTTAAAAAAAAAACTCAAAACCGCTCCACAGGTTTTAAAAATTTTTTTCTCATAAATTCAAATTTTACTTTAGTAATCTTTCGCATACGATGTGATCAAAGATGAGCAAGTTCGTGCGATCCAGCCGTGCATTTTATTTTGCTTGTTTGGCATTCACATTTCCGAGAATATTCTTTTCATTCTGTGTTTAACATGGAATAAAAAGAATGCATTCTAAATGTTCCGGAATGAATGAAGAAACAAACTCATTCTGACCTAACCGTCGGAGCGGAGTTTTCTCCGCAACGCATCTTCGTCGGAAATTCAATTTCAGTTCGAAGTAGCTGTCATCGGAAAAAATTATAAAGAAATACAACGACGCATTGCGATGGATATAAACTTCAGGCAGAGATGAGCAACTTAACTGATATATCGAAAATGCGATATATTTTCGATAGGTTTTTATTAAATAAACACTATAAACGTTTTAAACCATTAAAAATTGGCGAGAGAGTGTAATTTATTGTTTATAGAAAGTATTTTTTTTTTCAATTATAATGTGCAAGAGTTTTTAAGAAATGTAATTAGATGCACCGATTTTAAAATCTAAACTATCGAATAAAGTCCCCTCCCTATTTCCAAACATATGTTTTGCTTATGTTTGAACTGTCAACAAGAGAATAATTTGAAAATAAAACTTTTGAAATTCAATATTATTTATTTAGAAAATAAAAGAACATTGCAAGAACGAAAACAATATACGCAGACAACCTGACGCAGCTCTAAATCTATAATTCCCTTCAAGATTGAAGAAAAACTTTCGCCTAAATAAAAAATGCGTGTGCTTTTGTTTTGGAGCAGATTCAACACAAATACAGAACAAATTATCGGTCTGATGGTGTCACTCCAAACCTTTAAAAAATATATATGATGTATTCAAAACTAAAACACAGCCACAACTTCTGGTGTCCTTCTTGTGTAATTTTATATATGCAATATCGGAAAATTCGCTGGGCAGATTTATCATCCGCTCATATTGCTGTGAACTTGTTTATTTGTTCTGCCTAAAACCAAAAAGTCCACAAGTTAACGTACAAAGGGTTTATTTCTTCGTTACTTACATTTTAATAAACAATTTCTTAAAAAAAAAACACTTTCCGCAACGAGAACTTGTCGGAGGACTTCGGAGAATATTTTGCTTGTATATGTCATAAATAAAACCATTAAAAGTACTTCATCGCATACAAATGGCATACGTTGAATTTCGTCGGACAGAATTTCCGATCAGCCGATCGGAGAATTACCTCGAAGCAAAATGTCTCCGATTCGTAGTAAATCGGAGAGAATTCCGCTCCGACGCGACGTTTACCTCGATAGGGCAGATTATGTATGCATCGCTGAAAATTCTAGTGTATTATCCATGTATACATTGTGTACAATCCGAGATGTTTTCTCATCAAAACTTCTGTGAAGTCGTGTATTTTTTCTAAAGACTGTATGCAAATTTTGAACTTAAGCCCCACTTCACAAAAAAAAAATATTTTCAATTTATGTCCCAATGAAGTTGGACAAAATTCCAAAATTTGATTTTTTTAAAATTTAACTATGCCTGTAAGACCTAAGTTCTTTTAAATGCAACCTGAATTGCACGGCACTTGTTAGAAGAAAGAGAATGATAGGAAAGAATTTTTTTGTTGGCACAGTGGATTTGAGAACCAGGTATTGACTGTCTCATTTTAACCCATGGGCGGCATCCAATTAAAATTGGAGGTATATAAAACAAAGCGCCAAGCGTGGGGATCGAACCCACACATCTAAGTTAGCAATCAAGCACTTTATCCGCTGCGCCATTACCACCCACATTTTGGAACATAAGTAAAAAAAAATTTTGGACTTATATATGTCCCGGGGCCATTGTGAAATCTTTATTATTATAATCTAATTCTAAAGGACCATTCCTGACATTAATTTTTTAGGGATATAAATTGTTGGAACCAAATGTTGTCGAGATCTCCGGCTTCAATTTCTGGCGCGATAATGTGCCCCATTTACAGTAACTCATTTTAAAATAAATTAAACCGATGATTCCATCGGCTCACAGGATATAACGGCATCTCTTAAACTTCTTCCACTTGTTCTTGGCCCATATAAGGAAATTTTGCTTATTGTCGTATCAATTGAGCCAGAAATGGACCTCATTGCTGAACAAAATGTTGGTCGAAAACAGTGGATTTTTCCTCGAAAGATCTGATCTCTGATGGGTTTGCAGATTTGTTCTCAATGCACACATGCATGTAAAAATTCTTTTCTGTCAACGGTCAAATAGTAAATATTTTGTTATTAATTTGTTTTGAACTTGTGAACTAGTGCTAAAAAAATTTAAAAAATTAACAAATAAATAGACCAAGATGTTAATAATTTAGATTTTGTAAATTTAGTGCAGGTTTCGATTGCTACGTGTTCGTTTTCTTTGTTATTGATAATGAAGATATGTTTTTTTTACAGGAAGGTGTGTATCAGTCATTCACCAATACCAATTAAATCTGGAAAAAAGGTTCAGAGTTTGAGAGGAGAACTTTGAAATTTGAATGAAACTGCCTATGAAAATGTTGAATCTTGAATGAAATGTGTCAATAAATATTAAATAAAAAACACATTGCAACTTGATACGACTCTGGCCCCATCTGTAAATAAAAAAACCTTTTTGAAAAACCCCTTGTATGGAAGATGAATTTCATTCTTTGCTTTCTCCAATATGGGGAATCAACTTCATTTTTTGATATAATGCAGGGTATTAAGTTAAAGTATAGAGATTTTATTTTTCACCCAGAGTTTGTACTTCATATTACATTATTTAAGAAAACGAATTTTTGAATCATTCAAAATAAAACTTCTTGTTGGAACACCCGGTACATACATAATGTTTGTATCGATTAAAAGTGATTTTTTTGGTAAATTACAAAACAAACTTCCTAACTTCTTGTAAATTTTTAATCGGCTTATAACGGCAAATCATTTTTTACTTCACCACTTCAAATCATCAGATTCTCATTCTCAGGTTGCAGCACTTAGCTATATCCATTTTTCTTAAATATTTTTATACCCAGGAACACAGTTTAAGCAAGATATCCTAGTACTGTACTTCGCCGTCTATCAGCAATTTGTTACATTAAACTGAATGTTTGTGCAATCTGAAAAAAAAAATGCTGGAATTTCTGTGAGTACGTACAAGGCTGCGGTGCGATATGACTTGACACCGTATCATACCTAATGGATAATCGTAGTTTTCCTATCTTCAATCGTCTCTCCTTCCGCTGTTAACTTCTTTCTAACTCAAAGCCATAAAGCCTGAAAATACTGTTAGCGCTAAAAGTAGCGAACAAAAGGGTTAATATATTAGGAAACAATAGTTTTTTTTTTACTTGCGATCCTTAAATATACCTACTATGTACTTATACCAGTAATAAACAAAATGCACAACTGGATCGAACGTACTTGCTCCACGTTCGATCACAATGTAAGCACAAGATTCTTAGTAGAAACGGTTACAAATATTTTTAAAGTCGTTTTTCACCTACTTAATATTTTATGTACAACATTTCTTTAATTTTTTCTAAAAAAAATTGGTGTGGTAATTTTAAATATTTAATAATAAAAATTTAACAAAAATCATCTTTTTCGAATTTTTTTTTTAAACCCAACAAATTTTTCGAACAGTTTGGAATTCGAAGCTACCCTTATATTAAAATTTTGATCAAAATCCGTAGAGCCATTTTTGAGAAAGTCAAAAATAAAAAAATGACTGCATAGCAGGTACCGTTAATAACAAAATATGTACAAATTCTTTTTACCGAAATGTAGATTCTACCAACCGGAGTGGACGCACTAGTTTTTATCAAAATCGTAAGAACCGTTTTCGAGATAATTAACATGGTAGACAAAAATTGTATGGCAAATACCGTTACTGGCGCTAAAAAAAAAAAACGATACAAAAATCTATTTGAGACAATCACCTAAGACGCCTAAATACCCAAGTTTGAAGAAAACCGCTTCAGCCGCTTAGGCTGCAGATCTAATTTTGTATATACAAATTTTTTTAAATTTTATTCTAAAAAAGAAATTGGTATGACAATTTTAAACATTTAGGCCCGTTTGCTGATACACAACTTAAGCATTTAAGTTCTACTTAAGAACTTTAAACAGGGTAAAAAGTAGCCCTTAAGCGTTTTAAGTTGAACATAAATAAAGGGTTATCCATTTTGCGGTTTCAAAAGTAAACGTAAGTAAAGCACACATTAAATATTTTTTTTTCATGATATTTCTTTTTTATTATAAAGTTTGAACGTTGACATTATGTGTGAAACACTACGTGATTTAAATGACCACCACGCGAATTGTTGCAAGCATCGGTTCTTTTGAGGTAATTTTCGACCACTTTTTGACACATATTGGGCGGTATGTCAGCCATAACTTGACGAATGTTGGTTTTCAAGTGCTCAAGGCTTATCTGCATAAACACGGTCTTTCGCGTAGCCCCACAAAAAAAGTCCAGCGGTGTCAAATCGCATGATCTTGGTGGCCAGTTGATATTGCCACGACGAGAAATTAGACGGCCAGGAAATGTCTTGCAATAAAGGCATATTCGCTGGAGTTGTGTGGCATGTGGCACCGTCTTGTTGAAAAAACATACTCTCCAAGTCGTATTCTTCAATAACAGGCAAAAAAAAGTCGGTTATAATATGACAATAACGATCCGAATTGGCGGTGACAGTCGTTCCATCTATTTATATAATATTGTGCCGTGAGACAGTCCTGAGAACGACGAGGAATCGACACATTCGGGTCTTCGGCAACACTTTCACTTACAGCAGCGATATTTTCAGTGGTACGAGCGAAACGATGATGCACATGCCTTACAATATCTGTAACCAATCCAGTCTCTTCAAATTTCTTCACAATTTTGCCAATTGCTTGCGTAGTTGGACGATTATGTAAACCATAATCTCCTCTTAAAGCACGATATGTGGCTGTGACAGAATCACCATTTTTGTAGTAGGTTTTAACAATTTTTATACGTTGTGCGATAGTTAAGCGATCCATTTTCGTCAATGTCAGACTTTCAACTGAAAAAAAAAAATTGGTTTAACGATTTAGTTGGACAGATGTCGAATTCCAGCCCTATACTTTTATAACCGCAAAATGGATAACCCTTTATTTATGATTCGTATCAGCAAACGGGCCTTAATAATATAAACGTAAAAACGAAAGTTAAAAAAAAGTAATGCCCACGTTTTCGAAATATTGAATTTTCAAAAAAAAATATATTTTTTTCGTCAAAAATCCAAAAAAAAAGTTGTTATAGCCGTGTTTCATTTTCCTCGTGATCCAGATCAGATCATCTATTTATTTGCGTTACAACAACAAAACTAAATCCTTTTGTTGGTGTAACGCAAATAAATAGTTGATCTGATCGGGATAACTCTAAGGATCATTCTAAGGACCTCCTATATAAAAAAAATAGATAGAAATCCGTAGAGCCTTTTATGAGAAAGTCGAAAATCTCGGTTAATAACAAAATATGAAAAAAAATTTACCATAATGTAGACTACGCCTATGTGCACCTGTTTTTTTTACTAAAATCGTTAGAGCCGTTTTCGTTATAATTAAGAAATTTTCCTCATTCGAATCTTGGGAACTTGAATGATGCTGACAAGTTTGCCTCGTAATTTATTGGTATCGGGAATAAAATTTCTCAAGGAATGTTTCTGTCATTTCGCACGATTTTCTGTTCGAGTGAAATTTTTCTGTGAGATTCACGATCACGGAAAATTTCGAGGGAGTAAAATATTCCGTGGGAAACGAAATTCCATGTGAGATTCCCGATAGGTCCCAATAAGTATATTGTATGTTTTTCAAACAAAATAAATAATTCATAATGCCCAAACAAATTGTACCACGATTTTGAATGCATTGATGGAATTTGTATCAATTAATTATTTTTAATAACTTAAAAAGTAATACAATTATATATATCGAAAACCCTTTACTGCGGCCTCGTCCGTCCCGTCATGGAGTATTGTAGCTGCGTATGGTGTCCTATGTATAATGTTTCAATAAATAAAATTGAAAGTGTTCAAAAACAGTTTTTGTTATTCGTCCTTCGTCAACTTCCATGGGATCCAAATCACCGTCTTCCGTCTTATGAAAATCGTTTGAATCTATTAAACCTATCGACCCTGAAAAAAAGAAGGGAAGTGAATAATGTTCTATTCCTGTTTCAATTAATATCTGGATCAATTTGTTCTTCTCACATCCTCAGTATGCTGAATATAAATTCTCGATCCAGAATTAATCGTAACTCTGATTTTTTTTATACTTCTTTTGCAAGATCTAATTATGGTTTAAATGAAACTTTAAATGTCATGTGCATTGATTTTAATTGTTTTTATGATTGTATAGATTTTAACTTGTCAAAGAACAGTCTTAAAAAAAAATTGTTATCTTCCTAATTATTATTATAATATAATCTTTCCATTTCTTAAATGCTTCTTTTAAAATGTTAATATTTTTTTATTATTAAATAATTATGTTTTTGCTTATCTATTCATTATTTTATACCTACATTTTTGATTCAACTGAAGCATAATGTTTGTGTGTAGTTGAGAGAAATAAATAAATAAATTTAATTTCAAAAAAACTCAATTTTAATTAAGATACCTTTTATCAATTTTTATAACAACTCTGCTCGTCAATTTGAAAATGGTCATTTTTACAATATTTCATCAAACACCGATCCAACATGTTGTGTTGTGTTCGATAGCAACTTGAAAAAAAACCAACAGATTGATAAGAACTATTCCAACAATTCCACATACAACACACTGCAACGCGCTCAAACCTAAAACCATCAATCCATCTATCCATCCACGATAAAAGTATCTTCTAAACATAATATTAACTGCCAAATAGCCTTTCCGCTTCCTTTCCACCACCATCAATTGCCAGCGATAAAGAAATGAAACCATCATCGTGTAGCATAAAAATGTACATACAATAGTGTTGTGCTGGTGTTGTGTTAGCTTCTGCTGCTCTGCTGTTGTGGGTTTCTGCTTTTTTTCTGCTCATGCATTGCATTCGCATTCGAATCGTCGTCGTTGTCGATTCACCTCGCGTTCCGATTCGTTTCGTTTATGATTCGTTTATCGAAAGTAAAATTTATAATAATTTAATTCGCGTGTTCGTACGAACGGTTTTGCTATAGCGTGATTTTTTTTTTTATTGTTGGGAAAATAGTAGATCGATGACCTTCAGATTTATCGACTTCAGAATCCATACTCCAAATAAAATCGAACTCCTACTTACAATGATTCTGAGTAGGTTAAGATTTACAAGTATCTGCTAGATACTCGCTCCGAATCATCAGAATTGAGAATTATTATTTTTTTTTCCTTCTCGAATCTCGATCTCAAGACCATCTATCCATATGGCACTCATAGTCGACGTCGCTTACTCTCGCTCGTTCTAAAGATATAATATCTTTTTTTTGTTTTCTTAAAAAAGACGTCTAGAGAGTCTTTTAGTTAGAGTTGAGATCTCGCGGCGAGTAGATGTTCTTTCTTTGTGCTGCTGCTGCTAAATCGCTGTATTTAGCAGATTAGTATTTAGTCTTTACTATAGGTACAAATACTATCTTTAGTTTGAATATCCTAAAGTGCGGTCTTAATTGTAGTGATGTCTTTATTATGAAATAAAGTGATACAAGTCTTATAAAAGAAAATTAATTTAAACAAAATAATGACAACAAAATTTAAAAAAAAAAAACAAACTATCTTTGAGATATTTTTAGAAATTACCTACTTATTGCTTTACATTTTCCATTCATCGGTGTTGATTATATAATTTTGTGTTAATGTTAACTTAAACAAAATACGATATACAAAGGGTTTTTTATGTGTTTTTCGTTGCTGTTTTGTTTAAATAACTCAACGCTGTGATTGTTTCGGGTTAAAGTGTATCTGATATATGTGCGTACTTCTATACAGCCTGCTGCAGTTTAATGCATTTCATTGTTGGTGGCTTCTTCTTAGCATAAAAATAGAATAAATTCCCGGTGTCGCGTTGACTTAATTTTATGCTTACACGATCACTTAACACTTAACTGGTGATTTAATGTGTTAAATTTGATTTTTAAAATTGCAATTGTGGTCTTTTCTTGAATTTTTCCAACCAGCTGTGCGGATTTCTTATGCCTACATAACATACAAACATATATTTATATAGATATAACCTTCAATAAAATAAATACACTTTACTTAACTTGATCGCGATCATGATCAATTGTCATTTATTATTGTTTATAATTTAAAAGAAAAAAATATAAATTTACATTTGACCATCTGTTGTGTTTATGAAAAATTGGGAAAATTTCGGTTTAAAAATAAAATTTAATTCAAAATTTTTCGCGATCGTGAGTGAAACAAAAATGCTGATCGCGTCGAACTACGATGGCGACGACGCCAACGTATGAGATCACATCACACTTCAATATTCACCTTAAAGCTATACCTATACACCTACATTAAGAGATGGATTTTTATTAATTTATTAGCCATTGGCATTGTGTATCTACAACCTATAAGATACTTATGTATATGCAAAAAATTACATCATTTAGAATTTAAAAAAAAATGAGAGCAGCATCACTTAAACATTGCTGATTCTGTTGCCGCTGCGGTTGACCTAAGCATTTTATCTTTTGCGGAATATCTTATATCTTAAAAAATGTTTTTTTTAAGAGAAAAAAGCATTTCTTAACTTTAATAGAAACCTAATTAGACATAGACATTAGACACCCAACATCATTGAAACGGTATTGGAGCGAATCTATCTGACGGCATTTATATCTGATTAGAAATAATTTCGCGTTGATGATGAGTATTTTTATTTGTTGTTAAGTTGTGCGGTGTTTTGTTTGTGTTATGATGAGATGATGATGTTCTCTATTTTAAACAATCTTGTTCTCTGATTAAGTCAGAGATAAATTTGTATCTTCATGAATAATAATAATAATACAGTACGGTTCCCTTGGTTGTACACATTGCAAACAAATAAAATTACTTTTTTAATTTTATTTTGCTATTGATATTGATTTTTTGCATAGTAATTGAAAAGAGAAATATCTTTCTGCTTTTATGCTTGCCATTAAATTTTACGGGTTGTCTTTTAACTAGATATTTTGTCTGTTTAAGATTTCGCTTTAAAGCACAAACAAACAAAAAATGTCAAAATAAGGGTTTTCTTAGGTCTATTTTATCCACATTAAAACTATAAATTGTACAATCCATTGTCGTAGGTTCGGCACATCTTATCAATTTTTAAATTATTTTTTTAAAATTAAATTCTGAGTTTTTTTTTTAACGAAGTGCTGCGTCTGTTCAATGTTTTCATTTACAGTCTTTACTAGTAGTAAAATAAGGCGTACCTACTTCTCTGAACCATTCCTGCGTATACAAACCTTTGACACAAACCATTAATTCCACAAGTTGTAAGCTGTGATAGTAAAAACAAAGAATATTCTTTTTTTTTGACACATAGAGAATACATATCTCTTTCCGTCTCCCCGGTAAGAATTTGTAGGACCTTTGTGTACATTCATAATTCATTCTTAAAACTGAAGGTTTAATGGAGATTATTCTTCATTTTTGGTGAATAGAATCCGAGCCTAAAGATAAAAGTTTCCTGGGTTGTCTATAATTCGCACACATACACAATTTCAGTGACTTAAATTCCTTCTCACACTCGTAAATGTTTAAAGTTAGTTTAATGATTCAGATATGATGAATAAATCGTCCACTAAAGTGAATGTTGCTAACACACTTATATATACACAGTATATTCAGTGAACAATTGATGAACTTTTGTTAAATTCTTGAAATAATATGAATTAGATTCATTAAAATGAGTGAACTTGTAGGTACCCTTTATAACATTCACCTGAGTGAATATGAATCGAATAACTTCTAATTTATTAGAATGATTCAAAAGCAATGCAAATATACTTATCCATTTATTTAAATTACATATTATTAAATGCAAATATACTCACAGTTAGTATAGTTCAAATATATTTAAAAAAAAAAACTGAATTGAACCTTTTTTCTAAACAAAATAAAAGAGAAGTGAGTGCCCAAGATGTTCGTTTGAGGATTACTTGTGAAAATTAACTTTTATTCATTTATATGAAGTTACATTGAATATTGATAATAATGTACCTTTAAAAAAAATCTGCACAAATCTCCTCATTTAGAATATTCAAAATTAATTCATTAGAATAAATATTTATCGAATATTATTTCTTCATTTTACTGAATGTAAAGTGAACATTCACATTTAAATACTTGCTTATTTTGTTTTTCAAGCAATGTGTGGATTAATAATACATTTTATTTTTTAAAAGATTTTTGTTTAATAAATAATTTAAATTTATCCTTTTTCTCATTGTTTTTTTCTAAAAAAAAAAAACTAGTAAAATAGAAGGAAAATCCGTTTAATTGCAAGGCAAGTGTATTATTATTCACAATTTAGTCTTATTTTTTTTTTTGAAAACCTTACTCTCTGACGTTTTCACCACCGTCAAAAATATATTTTTAGGTAAATAAAAAAAGAATATTGTTTTTTTGTGGGTCTATCTTTGTTCACCGCAATGTATCAAAAACACAGATCGTATAGTATTGTTTTCTCTATTATTCGCTCAAATGGTTTTGTGACGGTTTGAGAAAACACCAGGAATTTATTTTTTCTTGCTCCATCTGGTGCGTTGTTTAAAATTATTGTAATTAATATGTTTGAAGGTTAAGTGGGTAAATAATATTGACATTGGGATAAATTGTTTAAAAAAAAGAGAAACATAAAATGACAGTAAATATTAAAAAAAAACGTTCAGTTAAAAACGTGTGGGACTAAGTCAATGTTTGAATTGATATACTTACATACTCGTAGGTCATAAACATTTCTGTTCTCTAGTTCTTTTGTGAAAATAGATATGCACTATCTGCATAAAATTGGCTTATTTTTAACGGAATAACTGAGATTTCTTCATATTTTTTTTTATTTTTCACTTAAATGTGTTGTATTTTTTGTTCTTATCTTTTAAAGATAATTTTGATTTAAAACCAAAAAAAAAATTGTTAAGAAATCTTATAAGAAAATTCTGTTGACTTCATTTTTATGACAGATTTGCGATAAGAAAAAAAAGATACAAAATCTTGCGTTCAGAAAAAAACAACTGAGGATCCAAATTTCTTCATAAAAATTCGAATTTTAAGAGCTCATCATTGTTTATGTCTTGCACTAATTTAATATAAATTATTAATAAAGCTAAAGTGAAATGTAGATTTGTTCCAAATCGTTTGAAAATTAAAAAACAAAATGGCGTGGGTCATATACAGGCGCCATAATTGTTATTAAATTCCTTGCAGTTTTCTTTAAATTTTATATCTAAATTATTTTTTTACAGAATCTCTCTTTATCAAAAAAATGTGCCTTAATGTTAACAAATATTAATAATTAAATAAAAAAAATAATAAATAAACTAACTCTACTACAAAAGAAAATATATACATGTATATATATATTTAAAATAACAAACACGAATACAAAAACAAATACATATACTTATTTATTTATATTTAATAACAATCAGTGTATAAAATAAAATAGAAGTTATGATTAAAACCGACATCATAAAAATGGCTTTTTGCCTTTTACAAATTTGTTTGATCTTCACATTGCTGCAAACGACAATGGGATTTAATTTGGATTTACCCACATTCATCAAACACAATGGCAATCCAGGATCAATGTTTGGATTTAGTGTGGCATTGTATAAAAGTGCTGGCAATGGTGCATCATATCCTTCTAAGTGGTGAGTTTGTTTACTTTTTACTTTTATATTTAAAATCTGAAAGACATAATTATTGTATTTCTGTTGAAATTATAGGAAACTAAATTATAATTATTTTTTTATTTATTTTATTTTATCTAAACTTTAATACTACTTTTCCCCTGGGTATGTATTAATAAATTCGTGATGGATTGTGAAGTATTAGGGCCTAGTGACTAACAACTTAAGTTTTGAAATTTGAAATTGTTTTGAAAAATGTAAAATCATCCTCCCGTAGTAGTAATAGGTCCACTGGTGATCACCAAAACAGTGGTACAAATTTAACATCGTTTTGGAAAATGTAAGATTATTGCGCTTGATATTTTAAGGGGTAGAGTACGGCATCAAGCTCTCTTATCGAAAATGTGTGCATTTGGCGACGACGAATCAATTTTGCATTGATGGACAGCTCAATGCAAGTTGTGTAAGTTGTTTTGGACGGTTTTAATCATTGCTGGTGTGCCCCAGGGTTCCGCTTTGTCTCCCAGTCTTTTTATCATTTTTTAATGCTCCCTTATTTGCAACTTCTAATCCACTAAATTATTTTGCTGACGTTTATGCTCTCAGCTTTTCATATTCGTTTTCATATCCACCTCCTGCGCTATTCCAGAATTTAATTATTAAATAATTAAAGACTTTTTAATATCATACAATCTAAGTATTCGCTAGCTTCCATAATTTAAATAGCAACGTTTTTTAACTTTTGCTAAGCCACGCTGATTAGCGACACAATAAATAATTGAACATAAAAAACAAAGCAAATTCAAAACTAACATACGTTCGAATTTCATTCGAGAAAATTGTAGGTCGTCTCCATTACTTCCAAATAAGAGTTTTAAAACAGAAATAGTTGAGGGTAGTCGTCACTAAATCCTGGTTTTTACAAGTCAATTCAATAGTCAATTTCATTGCTCGTTTTTAAATAGATACTTTTATCTAATTCAGAGGAGGGGGAGTCCAATACACTGCTCCTCACTCTTACAACTAAATACTCAATAAGTCTAAATTGAATACAAAATGATATCAGGTGGTCACTATACTCGTAATTTAGTTTAAATGTAATTGTAAAGTGCCGCCGCTGATTTAGTATGATGAATTTATCCGCAATAGTGTGGATATGGTAGATGTGGCTTACTGCCCAACTTGATGTCTGTATTTCTTGCTTATTACTTTGATTGAGTGTTTCCACTTGCTCGTCATTTTAGGTGACGCTGCTTTTCTTTTTTATGCGGATGCCAGCACTAAAGGGGTTTTGACTACCCTTAACGTACCCTTAACAGTACGTCAGAAGTTGGACCCAGGGGTAAGCTGATGAGCATTCCTAGAAGCATGAGTATTACGGTTGAAAAAATTAAGGGAAGGAATGCAACTGGCTATTTCGCTATAGTATTGTTTATAAAAATAGTGATAAAATAATGACAGACATTTAATATTTCGAGGGTGTTCGAAAGATGTTAATGTTTCCATATATGTAGCTTAAAGAGATTTGTAAAAATGCACATTGAATAATGTGGTTTTCGATTAGTAAAATAAATCAATTTATGTTGGATCCAGATCTGTGGAAACACCAATTTTCCTATTTTTGACGTTCTATTGGACATAATAAATTGATTTATTTTTGAATCCAGATCATTTTTGCAGATCTATATTTTTCGGCAGATTTATCCCTCTTTGTACTAACACTAATACTGTATCGAACCTCATGAGTATTAGTAACTCTGCGGTCGATGTATAGAGCTTATTATACAATATAGGTAAAAAACCTAACGAAAGACAAACTTGTCGAAAGAGCTTTGTATGAATTATATATTCGTCTTGTACTGAAGATGACCCGAGAAGGGCGATAGTCGTGATGGAAGCATAATAAAGATAGTGGTTTTTGTAACTTTTTTCCACTTTAAAGCTTGTGTTTGTATTTTTATTGGGAAGGTTTTCCTTTTGGTTTTAATTTGTTTCAGTGATAGATGGAACCTGAGCTACGATACAAACACAATTTTCAGCTATTAGCTTGAGAAATGTATAGCAACACATATATCGACCTATACTAAAACGATTTTTCAAAAGCATCAAGTTGTTTCCAACAAAACCTTCTAAGTAACGATATTATATAATCACCCACATTAATTTCATTTATTTAAGGGGTTTACTTTCTTCTTAAAACGTTAAATATCTTAAGATCTGTTGGTAATATTTGAAAATATAACCGAAAATAAACAAATTTAGCCTATAGCAATTTCAAAGACGCGACATTACACAATTTTAATATCAAAAAACATAAATCTGAAACAATGTTCCATTGGGCTTGAAAAAAAAATAAAAATCTAGATTGCAATCTGTATTTACCAATGGAAAACCACATAAATAAAAATGATCTATTCGAAGGCTTTAAGTATACATCATTTTTTTAAAGCTCGCAAAAAAAAAACCATTGGTATGAGATGCAAAACAAATCCACCTTTCAAACTTGATGTAACCCATCGCATAGATGTCAAACAAAATCGAAGAGAGAGAGAGAGAGAGAATGCAGCATAAGACAACGCGACTCCATTTAAATACATACTCATGTCAGAATGAGTATTCTGACAGAAATTATTTTTAGGGGAGTCGTCCTCCCTATTAACAACCTATTCAAAGGTGTTGAAACTCATACTCTTCATTTGAAGGACAAGCTACAAAATAAGCGAATGAGTTTTTTGGGGCTTAGAGAAGGGCAAAGGTTTTCGAGAGGGTTGAAAAGATTTAAAAGTATTCATTTAATTATGGATTAGTTAATAATGAAAAAATAATTTTTCAAAACTTTTACATTAATCTTGAAAAATATGACGATATAGACCAATTGCTGCCACTTCCTGGTTCATTCTTTTGTAACGGTAACTTCTACGTTAGATAGACAACACAATATACACACTGTATTATCAATAACTTTTTGTCAATATTAGGGCATGTTTTTTTTCTATCGGGAACCCCCTTTTTCTAAAGTAATAGCATTATTATTAAATTGTATAAAAAATGACAAAAAAAAAAATAGGTGAGACTAATCACCGGAATTACCTATTATTTCACTTGAATGAGAAACGAATGCATCTTTAAAACGAAAGCCTTGTTTCATGGATCATTAAATAAAAAAAATAGACAAGGATTTTCAACGTCATATATTTTAAGTAACTATTTATTCACCTCTCTGTTTTTTTCTCTGAAATAAATTATCCATAAAGTTATGCTATAAAAATGCATTCTTTTGTCTAGTTTTTTTTTTTGTATAATGAAAAACCCTCTTATTAATGCATTCTTGTATTTCCAAGTTTGTCCAGTGATATACAGTTTCATGACATTACGAGCTAATTTAGTATTTTCAGTGCTTGCTTCTTCCTGATGGCTAACACATTCCTTAAAGCGTTTGTGATTAGCGAAGCGAAACAAAAAAATTCACTATTTTATGCGGTTACATTAGGGAAGCCTCAAGTCTTCCACCAATTATAATGGAGTACGACACAATGCCAAAAAGGTGACGGAAGTGTCGGGTTAGGGTTAGGTTTTGATGCTATCTTGGTTTGAATTTACCCCTTTTGTTTGTATCTAAGAAATATGTATGTTACATGGGAAAGGCTACATAATTTGTTGATGATTTTTTTCTCTTTGTCGTTGATAAATTCTGTGCAGCTTACAATAATTACATTTATTTCAGTTTTAATTATTTTTTTTTTTATTTTTTTAAAGAACATTTTGATTGATACCCAATGTGCCAAGAAAAAGTCAATAAGCGTTACAATTTATTGCTTTAAATAAAGACTAAATGGAGCAGCTGTGGTTAACGAAAAATGTCCACGATTTAAATAAAGTCCTGTCATAATTTTAACGCAATACTCTCGCACGCTCCTGTGAATCCTTATCACAGTCTGCATATTACCAGAATTAGTATTAACGTGCTTTCTTAAGTCGCTATAATGTTTTAATGTTATATTTTACCATGTCAGTCATTATTCTTGATAACATTAAGAAATTCAGTTCATGCATTAGGGTGCTCCAAACTAACGTTTTATTTGTTTTCTCCTTTTCCCCATCTATTTGCATATTTTCTTACCTCTAATAATTCTTTTAAAAGTTTAAGCTTTGAATTTACTTAGCATAATGAGAACCGAAGTGCTTTACTTTTCTCAAAGTTCCGCAATACAATGCGCAGAGCAAACATTTTAAAGTACAGGGTGATTCACATAAAATGCCATTTTTCAAAATTGTGCCAACAATTTTTTTTTTGAGGGATAGAAAATATTGATTTCGTGTATTTTCGTAAGGTCAATTCAACTTCTATTTAAAATAAAAATAAATGCAAATTTATTTGCTCTTATGTTCGAACGCTTCGTAAGCACAACATTATGTATAGACATCCATATCTAATAGAATGCCGTTTGATTTCTAAAACTAATATTTATTTTTGAAACAAATTTTTGAACTTTATTATTACCTATGTAATTTTAAGTATACAAAGCAAATTTCTTTAAATTTCCTGAAACAAAAATGTTGGTATGTGATGTTTAAATTAATCATATAAATTTTAAAAACACAATTTAAAAAAAATTCGTTCTTCCATTTTTAAATAATTGAATTTTTGACAAAGTCAAAAATATATTAGTTTTTCAATTTAAATATGCGGTCTTACTTAAAATTCGAAGGACGTGCTGTATATTTTTTTGGAATAAAATGTAGAATATACCTACAACTAATAGTAAACTCAATTGTTACAGTCGTTTTCGAGATAATTAAGATTTACCTTCATCGTTTATGAGAAAGTCGAAAATAAAAAAAAAATAAAATGCACGATTGGATCCTACGAACTTGCTCTTATCTTCGATCACATCGTATGCACATGGTTTCTATTAAGAATCTAAATATATTTTCAAAGTAGTTTCCGGAATATTAAATTTTCAAAAAAAAAAATTTTTTTTTTCAAATATCCAAAAAAAAATATTTTTTGAAAATTTTGGTAAGCAGTATTATTTATAATTTGAAGGAGCTCCCACGTAAAAAAAAATATCGAAATCCGTCGAGCCGTTTATGAGAAATTTTAAAATAAAAAAAATTGGGGGTCGTCGTGTTCGCTTGACAACTTCATGGTCACAGGTTCGATCCCTGCCGTAGTCTATATTTTTTTTATAATCTCCACGCGCTCAAGGGATTAGGAAAGATGTGTGACGCGATGTTCTGAGACTGGAAGTGGTTGTTGTCTCAGATTTTATCTCCAGCGATAGCGGCTCACAGTGGAAAAACAACTGTTTTGGCCACGCCAACATAATGAACACGTTCAGTATCCCACAAAGTAACATAGACTACATAATACCCAAACCACTTTTTGTTAAAAACTTCCAGGTAAGCATACCCTCCAGATCACAGTGGGAGGATTATGCTTTGATGGAAGATGAAAATCAGTTTTTCACCAATGGGTCAAAAACAAATGATGTTGTAGGGGCTGGTGTTTACTCTAACAGACTAAATCTTAGTCTTTCCTTCCGTCTTCCTAACCATTGTAGCGTGTTCCAGGCGGAATTAATGGCAATTAAGGAGGTTCTATCCTGGCTTAAAAAAAAGGTGATATCTTAAAAGGATATCATCATTTTCTCTGACAGCCAGGCAGCGTTGAAATCTCTGGATTCAATCTCCACTAACTCTAAAACAGCCCTCGAGTGTCGATCATCTCTCAAAGAGATGGGTGCCAGGGCACAGAGATATTCCGGGGAACTGCGTGGCCGACGAACTCGCCAAACAAGTAACAACACTACCCATTTCAACTGACTACAGTAACCTGGATATTCCAATCGCTACATGTAAATTTATCCCAAGGCTAAATGCTATAGAAATGACAAATCTGAGGTGGACTAGCGGTAACACATGTCTAGCGACAAAAAAGATTTCGCCAAAGCTGGATCTTAAACACTCTAAGGCCTTGACCTCTCTATACAGACGGCACATAAGCTCCACTATAGGTGTCATCACAGGATACTGCCTCATAGGTAGACATGCTGCAAGACTCGGCGTGCTCGCAAACGACTTTTCTAAAAGTTGTTTAGATGAGGAGGAGGAGGAAACTGTTCTTCATCTCCTCTGTACATGCCCTGCACTGTCTAACAGACGAAGAATTCTTCTAGGAGACTTCTTCTTCAGCGACATTAGTGAACTAGCACACTTAGACATTAATTCTCTCCTCCGCTTCATAAGACGCTCAAAATTGTTTTAAGTTCTTTCTTTTGGGGCAAAAAGACCCAACTCCTGTGGTACCACAATGTTCCTTTCTTCTTGGACTAAGTGTGTTAGTTAGTTATTCTTTAACAGCTAACAGCCACTATAACCTAACCTTACCTAACCTAGACTTTGGCAGGGATCGAACCTGTGACCATGAGTTTGACAGGCGAACACACTACAAACGCGCCACGGCCACTCCCAAATATCCTCTTATCCAGTCTCAGAACATCCCGCCACACATTTGTCCTATCCTTCTTTCTCTTCCTTAACCTCACGCCCCCGCTGTGTTGTAACATTTAAAGGGTACTATAATCCCTTGAGCGCGTGCAGATTATAAGAAAAAACATGGTTGTATGGCAGGTACCGTTAATAACAAAATATTAAAAAAAAATTTCATCAAAATGTAGCTTATATCTAAAATGTGCACACACTTTTTTTTATCAAAATCGTTAGAGCCGTTTTCGAGATGATTGAGATGGTAGAAAAAATTGTATGGCAGGTACCGTTAGTTTTGGACCTAAAAAAACTATTCAAAAATGTATTTTCGACAGTAACATAAAACGCTTAAATACCAAGTTTGAAGAAAATCGTTTCAGCCGCTTAGACTCTAGAGAGTTGTACAGACCGACAGATAGGCGGAATTGCCGGACCCACTTTTTTTGGTGTTCTCTATCATCGTAATGTCAACTTTGATTAAAATCTCGAGTTCGATTTTGTTTCCAAATGCAAAACTTGCACTATAGTACCTATATCGCAAGTAAAAATGGTTGTACAGGTAACGTAGAGTACTGCACAGAATTTTTTTTATTAAAACCGTTAGAGCTGTTTTCCAGATATTTAAGTAGAAAAATAGTTATTAAAAAAAGATTTAAAAATTAAATTTAGACAAACCCTTAAAACGCATAAATACTAAGTGTCAAGAAAATCGCTTAATCGACTTAGGCTGTAGATCGACAACAATGTTTATCTATGAGCCACCCTAATCTGAATATTATGAATTACACATTTAACCTCTTTCAGAATATGAATGATTGATAAATGTGCGTTCATTTGAAATGCATTTATTTAAAAACAATCTGAGAACTTGGAATCATCCTGTATCGCAAAGTTTGACTGCAATTAGTCCAACTAAACAAGAAATAAAAAAACCTAAAGTAAACATCCGAACGCATTTTCTCAGAGATACTTTGAGTAAACATTTGTTTTGGTTTTTTTTTTTTGTTTGTCTGAGCTCCCCGCAAAAGCCATTATGTTGTATTTAATCTTCATCACTTTTTCTTTCTTTCCGAGTTCAGACTTTATCTCGACAACCATGCAATGATGGTGGATTGGTCAGCTGATAGTGATCCATGATCTCAACGAGCCAAATACCACACACCCCTCCTCAGATACTACCCATTTTAGCTTGTTGCACGATGCGACGACGACAACGGCGACGACTACTCGCCGGTTTCAACAACGCGACTTGAGTTGAATGCTGGACCACAGATCACAATTATTGTGTGTAGTGTATCGGTGTGTTTTATAATAAAAATGAAGCTGGAAATATATTTTTATTTTTTAATGTTAAAGGCTATCATCAACCAGGATGATAAATTACTATAGTTAATGCTATTCCTGTCCGAACGTATTTTTTTTTTATGAAAAGTTATTTATTAAATTGAAGCACAGACTAGCTATGGGTCTCTTGTAAAAGTTGATAGAAAAAACGGAAAACAGATAAATGGTTCCAATCGATTTATTAGAGTGTGAAATTTAAATCGGTATAGATTGTTTAAAATGTATTTATTTATGTATGTAGTTTTGTTATACACGAAGATAAACATATATGAAGTTGAAAGGCAAGAGTAAAAGCTACATTTAAACATTGAATAAAGTAGAAAGGTATTTTAGTATTTTAGTAGTTCCGCAAACTACAACTTGCTTTTACTCATTTTTTGACCTCAGTAAATATAAATTGTTGATTTTTGGGAACATTTAAGAAAGTTTGGGCGAAAACGAAAAATTGTAACAGGCTGGAAAATGTCTCCACTTTTCGAGCGTTATACTAGTATTTCATTCCTATTTGTCCATATACTCTTTAAATGATAGCGTCGGTTACACCAAAGTTTAGTTTAACCGCCTACATTACATGGGATAGTTTCGACACTTATAGCGTTTGAAAAGGGAGCCAAACAATTTTCGAATGTCCAACGAATAGACAACGGAATTGATGAAGATCCTATCCCAAATTTTGTGGAGAGTACAATTTAGTTATACTGGTCTGCGAAATTATTATTTCTTCGAATAATAACCCGTCCAGACCAGAAAGAAAATATATATGTATCTCGGAAATTTCGCTCCGCCCAAAATTGAACAGACAAGACAAATCCAACAATTTTTTCCTCACTTTGACAGCTAAACTGAGATATTTTGATGAGGAATCCTTTTCAAATAAATGAGATTGCTGATACCTTCATCTGTGGTCTTATTTTTGTGAACTCTATATTATTTGAAATTATTTATTATCATATCTGAGACATTTCTTAATTTAAACAATAATAGCGAAGTCCTGCGCATGAAATTTGAAGGCGCTAAAAATAGAATAAGCGGAATCTGCGTAATGTGTCCATCTTGAATGTTCCCCTCAAATCGTTGCTTGAATGACAACTGGTATTCGAAATATCAGTTGGTTTCGTCTAACTAAAAAAAATCAGTAGAATTTTCACTGATTCACAAATTGCAGAAATCCAAATTGTTCATAAATACTTTGAACACAATAAAAATTGTGAAAAAAATAAAATCTCTGTACAGTAAAAGCTCGTTAATTCCGAATTAATGAGAGATTATTTGTATGCACTAAAATGTGTTCCTGATGATGAGCAAATGCAAAAATTTAAACCGAAAACTATTTTACTAACACAAAAGATTCGAAATAATACATAAATTATATTATAAATTATTTGTATAACATAAACAAAATTATAGAGGGCTCTTATTACGTATTACGATTATCGTTCAAAATCCACCGTTATCGTTAATTTGCGATTACGTTTTCAGATAGTCGTTTTTTTACAACGATACTCGTTTTCCATTACGACTGTATTTGGCTCTCGTATTTTATTGTTTTGACACATTACTTTATGTATAGTTGTAGTATTGAAGGAATAAAGTTGGATGCGTTGAACAAAAATTGAGTTTTTTTTATTTTATCTTGCAAATATTTAGTATCGTAAATTATAATCGGTCCATGTCATGACTATCGCTTTCTTGGGTATCGTTTTTTTGCCTTTCGTTTCGTAATACGTAATAAGGGCCCAGGGTGCTCCACAGTCAGATAAACCATGGGTTTCTGAGGTCATTCTAAGTCGAAATCAGGTAATTTTCTCTTTTTGCTGCATTTTGGAGTTATACTGGTTTTTATGATCTTAGCTCTCTTTTCCTTAAATTGACCTAATCTTTGCTAAATGATGTTCGATTCGTAAGATATTTTAATCCAATCGAGAACTTCTAACTCTTACAATTTGGCCTACAATATGTTTTCGTCAATTTCAATCAAACCCAATTTTAATTGTTTTTAAGTTATTTTTTTTTTCATTCAAAAAACACTTTCATAAGTAGTAATTTTTTTTTGCTTGTTATTTTTGCCAGTTTATTTTTCTAAAATAACTTAATTAATTAGTTGTTTACTGTCATTTCCACTTGAATTATATATTATTATTATTTTTTATTTACATTTTTTGATTTCCATAAGAATATTTTAGCATGGCAAAATTTTGCCGTCTGCCTAGTTGACTATTTCGAGTTATTTATACAAATGAGAAGGTTTAACTTTTAAAGTACTGAGAATATTAGACCAAAATAATAAAATAATTTTTAGCAAATTCGTTGATTTTAATTTAATAAAATATAAATACAAAAGGATAAATTTACAAAAAAGAAATTCACATTTTGTGCAAGCATTTTCTTTAATTTTAAAATTTTAATTCAATCTATCAAACTGCTACGGTAACCTAAGGCATGATACAAAAGACAGAGAATTTTCCAACCTGAGCGGCCATTTAAGAGATCTTTTGTATCTTCTTCTTGCAAGATTCGGCAAACAGCCAGGAAGTGGTACACGTTTTCGATTTCACTGCGATTATACAAACTACAAATCCGGTGAATGTCAATTCGGTGTGGTCAATAGTTTAGACAGAGCATCTCGGTCCTTGCTTTAAAGATAAGACTCATTTGGTTGAGAGTGAGTTTTGCATTAAAATAATTGCTTATAAAAAGTGTGTGGTTTAATTCTTTATAAATTAGCCTAGTTGGCGATGTTTTTGCCCTATTCAGGCATTGCAAATACAGCGAATAGTCTATTTTTTCTATACAGCTGTAGATCACGTCCTGCCAATTGGTTACTGTTAAATTGTTAAGGTCGAGCTCTACGCTGTGTCTATAGGCTAGGTTGTTCCATTCTTTTAAAGGTGATATTTTTGGCGGTGAAGTCCAAAATGTTTTCGAGTCCTTACAGGATGAAAGGCTAGTGGCTATAACACTAACGTATTGTTCCCATTTTTGGACTACTTGAATTATATATTAATTTTTATTTATGCAGAAATATGTATCCACTTTTTGGATACATTTATCGCCAAATTAAACTGTACTGGTGTTCCCCCTAACAACATCTAAATGTTGATTACAGAGATTCCCTCTGTACAATTTTTGTATGCTTTTTTTCCGGTTTTTAAATATGAATTGCCGTTACTCCCCCAACCCATAGACATTTTGATGATTTGTTCCGACTTCTACATACATACATATTTGAATTCTTTTTGCTTCCCATACGTATTCAATCATCGCCTACTTAATTTTTGCTAACTATTCATACAAAAATGAAAATCGACTCTTATTTATTCAGAAAAATCTATTTATGCGAAACAAAATTGTTTTCCGAATAAACGAGTTTTCCGAATTAATTAATTTCGAATTAGGTAAAGGGCTTTTACTGTATAATCAATTCAATTGGAATGACGAAACGAAAATAATAGCTGCCATAATTCACAATGGCAATAGTGGATCAACTACACAACCTGCTGGTTTTAAGAACCATTAACAAAAATATCAAATTCGAAGTGCAGCGCCATCTGTTTTCTAGCAAATGTACTAAAAACAGAATATTTCTCGAATCCGGAATTATCATCCATATAGTCCTACCACAGGCCGCTTCGAATTATTCATCAAGTCCAAAATTGTGAAAATTTTTATCAGTGAAATTTTAATACTAAATGGATTTGAAACAAAATAAATAAATGCACGACTGGATCATACGAAATTGCTAGGGAACTTAAATTTAGCTAGGAAAATAAAAATAAAATTTAAATTTCAAAAAAATTCACTTGCCCGTTTTGAAAAATCGATTTTTCAAAAAAAATATGTTTTTTTAAACCGGAAAAATATTCTATGAAATTTTGAATATGCAATATTATTTATACATTTAAGGAGCATCTATCTAATGATGGGAAAGTCGAATATATGAAAAATGGTTCCAGAAGTACTGCTACCAAGAATGCAAAATAAAATATATGTATATATTTTTTTATTTTCAACAAAACTCTTGGAGTTGATTTTGAAAAAAAGTTTTTTTTTTCTTAAATTGTTAAAACATTTTTATTTTAATTCGTGCTTAGTAGCAAAAGTGTTAGTTTAGACTTAAACAAATATTTCGAAGTATTAATCCCTTTTAAAATTGCAATGATGCTGGTGTCGAAAAACATGTCAGTGGTCGGACGGTAACCGTACATTGCGCTAAGGATAAAGGGTGGACTGTCGATTTAATTCAAATTTGGTACAGGCTATCTGAATCCATCCTTCAGAAATTCAATGTTTTGCTTAAGAAGATCCAGATTCTAACGATATTCAGACAAACATTCTAAATAATACTACATACCAATATTTTTGAAAAATAACTTCTTGGACTTAAGAAAAGAAAAATTATGAATTCTTTTTTTTTTTGTAAACTCAATATTTCGAACACGGGTGAACGAATTTCTTAAACTCTGTTTCTTAAATTATATTGTTAAAGAAGTACAAAATGACTTTAAAAATATAATTAATGTAAGATCTTGTGTCTTGCAATTTATTTTATTACCCACCTACTTTAGACTTTTTCGTATAAATAAAATTTGAAATGTCCAAAACGATTGCAGTATTTTTTCAAGGTTTTTGGGGAAATAAAAAGACACACACAATAATTCAGTTTCCTTTGGCAATGACGTCAACCGGTTTTGTTCAAATGATGATGTCCTTTAATTGGGAAGTTTTTTGATGTTCTACTTATTAAACAGGGACACCCTCTATAAAATTATCAATCCCTTTATATTAAATTTTTTTCATTTCCATTAATCTTCATTCAGTTTTTCTTCACTTCCTTCTGTATTACCTACATTATACTTTACATTCAAACTAAACTCAAAATGTCAGACTGTCCTTTTGTTTTTCTCAAAATCACAAGCCCTTGACACTTCGACTTTGTAATAAGGAAAATATCATATTTCAATATTAAGAAATCCCTCAAGTGTAGTGATCTCACACCCGAATCCATCTGCCATGACCACCGACCGCCTTCTTCGCCTTGAACAGAAAATAAAGACACCCCGTTACCACTCATTCACTCAACAAAAACAATAAAGTACCAAATTTAGATAATATCCAAGTGCATGTTCTGCATCTGCATTTCTGTATCTTGTATCTTTTATCTATTTATAAGTTTTACCGTTTTTTTTTTTTTTTTTTTTTTTTGAAGAATTATTAATGAACTTCAGTTGTCAATTTTAAGAAGTGCCTTACAAAATAATCTGGAATAAAAAAATGAAGTGAAAATGGATCATAATTTTCAAATGATTTACGTGGACTTTCAGCGTCTATTTATGTTTTTTTTTTCTTTTAATGATTTTGATCGAAAAAGTAAAATCTTTTTTATTTTTAAAATTTATTACGTCAATTTTTACACACACAGGTATACACAATCGAGAAAAAGAACCAAAAGATACCTACCAGATATTGACGTGATGCGATGGTTCGTCAAAGGCGGGAAAGAAACTTTGTTTATATACCGACTCGTATACCTATTTTTTGGTTTGCTTCTGAAAAAAAAAATGGTAAGAGATCAACCGGCTACGACTGTATAGTATATAGGACTATAGGATGTAGGTATTAGATTATCGTTTTGCTGTTTTACTATGCTGTGCACGTAGTGATTCTAAAAATAGAAAATTTTATACATATCTACCTACATATATTTTTTTTTGTTTTTGTGTTATTTTGGATGAAACATCGAAGAAAAAGAGGCCAAACAAAAATATTGGCTTATCGAAATGGTTGTATGCGTAAGGCTTTATTTTTTTGTTCGAAAACTTTGTGCCACTATAGAGCTGTATCCTATATTTAGAAAATGCATTAATATTTTTGAAAAGACATAGCAGGAATACACAAAACACAAATAATAGTTGGCTTTCGACTTTTTAATTTTTTCATGATCTGATTTAAAAGATTCATATAAATATGTATGGGTGTGTTGTGTATATTAAGTTAATGTTTTGTTGACAATGGCGACTTGTGATAGTATTGATATATTGAAGTAACACAAAGTGGCATAGAATTTAAATTGAGTTCGAAAATTTATAGTTTAGCTTTTGAATTTTAGAAAATACCAGCATGTACGTTGATCAACTATCAATTGATATTTGACTAATATTCAGCTTGATTTAAAAAAAAAACGTATCAATTATTCATTAGTAGTTTTTCATTTTCTTGTCTTCCACTGTCTGAAACATTTTAAATGATCAAAAGTATTATCAACTGTCAATATTTATCAATTGATTGCTAAGAATTGTAAGGTATTAATGTAATAACAAATGTATGGTAGCTTACAAAATATTATGGATCGTCACTTTCAGTTTGACAGTTTCTTTTGATAATGCTCTTAACCCTTTCAGTGTTTTTTTATCAAGAACACAATGATACGATTTGGTCTGAAACATTTTTTATGTATTTCTATTTCTCTATTTATTTATTTATTTCAATTAATGTTTACAATTTCTTTTTTTTTTTAATTGGAAATAATATGGACATGAAAATATGTGCCGTCTGCCATGCCAGAAAATATCATTTCTTTAATATTGCAAACAAAAAAAAACTACATAAAATTATTAGAATTATAAATTTAAATTATTGCGACAATTGATTACAAAATTAAAATTATTAGTGAATAGTTTGTAAATAACTCTTTTTTTATTTTCTCATTTCTTTTTTTAACTAAATGTATTATTATAAAAAAGTTGAAATATGTTTTATAAATTTTTTGAAATTTAAATTAAAACAAATAAGCACAAGAAAATTTTGAACAACCATTCATATTCATCTTTCGTCTGCAGCAACATCTGCAAAATAAAAAAAACATACTCGTGCGATGGAGTGGGGAGACCAAATGCAGATCATCTTCATGTATGAATAGGAAGTATGAATCTGAAGATTGCAGATTATAGTGAAGATAAACATGTTCATCTTCATTATAGCATTTTCATCTGCACCATAATTTGATCCGTTTGGGTTACGAGTTTTCAAGTTTATTTTTTACCATTTCACCTCATTTTGCTGAAAAACAAAGAAAAAATTGCAAATTTTCTTCACCAAACTACATAGCTGAATGCTAAGAACATTTGATTGTGAGATGTGCCAAGAAAGTTATAGCATAGTTATAGGAAGTTATTAGTGTGTACCCTGTCTTACTTTTATGATAGTTTTATATTTTGGTCCCGCTCTACTTTTCTTTAAATCTGAAAATGCAGATCCATGTAAAGCCTCTATTATGCTGCCGTTAGGAAAAAGTCTCAAAAGCTACGTATTCCAAAAATGTATTGCATGGACAGACTTTTCCAACGAGCGGACCCGCTCACCACTTCGAACAGTTCTATCTTTGACAAAACATTTTGAAAGTATAGCCTTCGAACAAAAATTGCAAAATTGTGGGCAATCTGAGCGATGCGGTGCATAATTTAAATTCAGAATTTCTACCCGTGCTCTAAAAGTTGTACTAATAGCCTTGAATGGAAGTCCGTACTTAAAATAATTGATACAATATAACCAGTAGATTAATTTTCTGTAGAATTCTCTTAAAGTAGATGTTGATGCCCTATTCAAATTCTGCAGACACATACTTTCATCGACCATAGAGATAATATTACATAACTCCTGCTGCCTGTTATCAAAGTTAGACTCCTCAAGATCAAGAAGAAATTTTGAGAGACTGCGCAAGTTCATTCCATTCCTCAAAGGGGGAAGCTTGTCGACTTAATAAGTTCTTTAAAATAATTTTGTGAAAATTAGAATCTCTTTTCTCATAATTTTCATAATGTACATATGTAGCTCGCGTAACCCTTGATGTTTTTAATATATATATAGGTGCAATACCGGACTCCAGATGAATTGCATAGGTTGGAGTTGAATTGAGTAACCTGAATAGCCGTTTAAATACAGCACATATACACTTGCTTTAAGTAGTTTCAAAAGCTCTATATTTAGAGCCTATGTCTACATTTTGGTTTAAAAAAAAATAGGGCCAATGAGAGTTATCATTGCTTTGACATCAGAACTCCCAAATATTAAAGTTCCTGCACAACTTCAATGCTTTCAGGATCTAAAATCCAGCTTTCCTCCCTTAACCTCTTAGATCTTCAAGCATCAAATACCATTTTTTGTTTTGTTTTTTTGTTTTTTTCAGTGTTTATTTGTAGGTCCCAGTTTCTGCAATACATTTCAAGCATATTAATTTGACGTTGAAGAGAAGAGCGATTATCCGCCCACATGACCAAGTCATCCGCAGAGATAGTGCAACACTTTTATGAGTATATCTGAGAATTTGATTCCACCTGAAAAGTTCTGAGATACATCACCATTGAAGAGAGTAATAACAAAAATGGGACTTAGTGTGCATCTTTGAGGAACACCAGATGTCGTTTGAATTAGTTGTTTCAGATGCATTCCACACTGTCGCATTAGTTCCAAACAAAAGCTTTTCGAAGATGCAGAAAATCTCTCTGGATATTCCAAGATTAGCCTGTTTGTTGCCAGATTAAGAAATATATTAGGTTCATATATTTAAGGAAGGTTAAAAAAATTAATTCGATTTTCGTATTCTGAATGCAAAATTAAAAAAAAAAAAAAAAAAAAAAAAAACTATAATATCAGCGGTTGTACATTTTATGATTATTATTTTTTACTTGCGAATATAGGTACTATAAGGCAAGTTATGTATTCGTCGCAAAAAAAAGTTTTGAGATAACAATCAAACATGACATTACGATGAAAGCGAAGACGACAAAAGATGGTCTACAAATTCTGTCCGTCTGTATGTTCTGTTCTGTCAGTCTGTCTGTATGTATGTATAGACACCTACAGCCCAAATGGGCGGGTCGAATTCCTTCAAACTTGGTATATAGAGTTTTTTAGGTATTGTACAGAGGGGAAAATGATTTTTTTTTAGCTCAAAAAATAACGGTACCTGCCATATAACCGTTACGTTAAAGCATATTTCTCTCGATCATATGGTTGAAAAAAAAATGTTTAAAAATGTCTAAAACGGTACTTTCCATAGGACCGTTTTTTATGCTTTCCACTATCTCGGAAATGGCTTAACCGATAAATTTCACACATATATAGGTTTAGGTTGCGCAATTTATACTGCTTACCAATATTTTTAATTAATGTTTTTTTTGTAGTTTTGAAAGCATTTATTTTTTTTTTTAATTTATATTTTGAAAATTGCTCAATCATTTAAAAAAAAAATGATTGTTGTGTGTACTTGCTAAATTCCTATGAATTGGCGTTTTTGAAAAATGTTTTCAAAAAAGTTAAAAAAAAAATGTTTTCTCAAAAACCGCTCTACAGATTCTTAAATTCTTTTTCTCAAAAATTAAAATTTATCCAAGAAATTATTTAAGTATTTATTTCAGAATCTTGCATTATTTTTTCTTAGATTAAGCCGATTTAATCTTATGTTTTTAAGTTTATATTATTAAATATTTAAGATTTTCATACCATTTTTTTAGAAATAAATTAAAGAAATTTTGTTTATATGAAATATTAAGTAACAAACGACTTTAAAAATATATTTAGATTTTTAATAGAAATCTTTTGCATACGATGTGGTCGAACATAAGAGCAAGTTCGTGCGATCCAGTAGTGCATTTTATTTTAAATAAAAAAGCAATTTAAATTAAAAAAAGCACTCTTCATAATTCCATTCGAAAACATCATTTATTTAGCGATTGATATCCAAATTTAAGATCCTTCAACAATCATGCGATTTTTATATAAAATAAATTATAAAATTATATTTAAAAAAAATGGATGGAAATTACATCTTACTGTAAAATACTCCTTAAGGTACTACCTTTTACAAATTAGTTTTAAAAAATATTAAAAAATTCGTCGTATGTTCTAAAACTCGGTCACAAGGGGGTTTCGTAGAATAAAAATTTCCCTAGAAATTTTTCTCCAATTCGAATCTTGGGAACATTAATGATGATGCTTAAAAGATTCCCTCGAAATTTATTAGTATCGGAAACCGGAATAAGTTTTCCCAGGGAATTTTGTGTCATTTCATATGATTTTTTGTTCGAGGGAAATTTATTCCTTGAGAGATTCCCGCTCGAAGAAAAAAATCGATAGAATAAAATATTCCGTGGGAAACGAAATAACTTGGGACATTCCCGATAGGGTCCAATAATAACACTCCTGTTACGGCTCAGCTTGTTATAAATTCGGTTTTGCCATACTGTGTTATGCCTCCTTAAACCCAATAATGAAGATATCAGATGTACATATTCACCACTTTGGACAAACAAAGATATAATTGGTCTTCATATTTCCAACTGCATTTTAATTGAGCTGTTTTCAGTTTTTCGCTTCCCTCTTTCTATTGCGGAAGTTCTCAGCTTCCTGTTCCATGGTCCAAAAACCTGAACGTTTTCTTACGTTTCCTTCTATTCAACGCGCTTTTCAATTCCCATCCTTTAAAAGTTGTTTTTTCTGAAAATTCTCATCTGCTACATTGTTTCGCTGAAAGCTAAATTCGGCCAATTGACTATTCGGTGTTGGAAATAATTGAAAATTTCGACAAAAATGCACAAAATTCCACAATTGATTACCTTTAACTTTATAAAAATAATTTCAAGCTAAAATTAACAGTTTTGCATTAGTTCTTATATTTTTAACATTTCTTCTTCTTCTTAATTTCATATATTTTTAAAGGATACAGCTTTTTATTTTTGAAGATATTTCTAACAATTGTATGAAATATTAATAAAAAAAAAATTCAGAGTTAAAAGAAGTAACTATATATTTACGTTTTTGTTTAGGTATTTAAGATGGACCCCACTGTTTATGTTCAACTCACTATTCTAACATTTTTATTCCAAACTTGTCTCCCCTTTTTCTGAAGCGTAACAATAATTTTAAAAGGAAATATATCTTTTATATTTTGTTTTTGTTTTGTTTGTGTACAAACGGAATCCACCTTAGACTTGGCTATCCCAAAATGATTGCTAATTTTAAATCAACTTCCAACAGACCATGTAAGGGCCGTGCCGCTTACTGATCCCTATTTATCTTCCACTCTCATGCTCCATAATCTCCTTCAATTCCATATAGCATCAGTCTCTCCAAGTTATCCAACATCTATCCTACTGGAAATATATCTTCGTTTATGGAAACTTGCGTGGCAGACGCGATCACACCTTTTATCCACAAATTGAAGATGAAAAGAAAAATAAAATAAAGCTACACAAATAGAAATTTCAGAGGAAAAAAAAATAAAAAAAATAAACAGACGATAATGAGGCCTATAGGATACTGCAGGCAACACAAGAGCTAACATATTTATGAAGAAGACAAAACAAATACAAGTAAGTCCCCCCAGTTCCATCTGAGACCCTACATGGACTTCCATGGTAGTTAGTAATAGTAACACATTTTGTTTGGCTTGGTGATCTATTAAACGTGTGCTGCCTCCCAAAATAAGAAAACCAAACTCATTAGAGCAATAAGAACACCATTGAGGCATCAGCTAGTATTTATGAATTGTGTCACTTGACCAAATGTGTAAAAGAATTTCCTCATTCACAAAGCCTTTTTATAACTAAATTTATCTCAGAGGCCCGTTGACGGACAGTATTGCATGATCACTTTGTGTACGTATCTACAGATGAAACGGGCGGGCGCGGCGAATGCAATCATCATAATGATATAGCTTCGATACTGTGATCAATTGATCATACTTAAATGGGGTAAATATGTGTTATGTTAGGTTTGGTTTAAGCCTTCATTTTTTTACACTTCGCCACGCACTCTGTGGGCTAATAGAATGACTAAAATAATATCACAGGGTGTTCGTTCAGATCTTAGCATCTAACAAAATTCTGTTGAAAAGATTACACGCTTCGGTCGTCGTTCCACTCCTCCATATCAATCCTGATAATGATGAAATCTACTTGAAACTGAAATAATAGTACATGCGAGTACTTATCATATAATTACTTGTAAATCAGAGTGTTTATTTGTCGGTCATGTTGCACTTGTTGCCCTACAACAGCTTCAGATTGCATTTTTATGACTTTTATTGGAATTAACATATAAGAATAGGGCAAGTTCAAGTCTTGAGCCAGAATGTATCTTCTATCTTAGTTGTGCATCTGTGAACTTTTACCCAAACCGCCACATAATGGAGCATTGTCTATTGTGTGGGTGATTAACCATGATATGGGCGGAAAGATAATAGATACAGATAGGTACTTAAGAATATCTAAGAAGCTTTATACCTTGTGCCATGCCCTGAAGATAGTTTTTGGATTTAATTTTTATTAGTTTTTTTTTTTCTTTATTCTGTTGATATATTTTTTTTTGGCGTCATTATAAATGGAAACATATTGAAATACAAAGATCACAGAGGGTATCATTTTCATGGTGTTGAAGCTTGAAGATTTGATGGGTTCGTTTTTTTTTTATTATTTTTTGTTGGTTTAAATTATTATTGTTTGGATGCATAATATTTTGCTTTAAAGATTTTAGATCCAGGTCAAATTTATACACAATGCGATTGAATGTATAAGAACCGAAATACTCTCAAGTCTTAATAATGAGGTGGGTGGGTGTTAGTTATCGAGGTGATATTTTTTTATAATTATTTTTTTCAGTTCCATTGACAATAGTGAACATTTGAATGATAATGTGTTATTTTTATTTGGACTAAGCTATTGATAAATTTTTATTTGTCTATAGTGTTAATTAGAAGTGATAGACGTATGTAGGTAGTAGCATTGTGTTTTCTTTTAATGACGACTTCATACTGAGACGGGAAATTTATTATAGATTCAAATAAAAGGCTAGATATTCGTGGGTGACATTTATGTTGTATAAGAATCCGAATTAGAAAAAAAGGAACAAATTTATGAACCTTTACTTACATAGTATATGTAACAAAATTTATAATTCAGTGACAGTTGTTTTCTAACATTATGGACTTCAATATATCTCTGGAGCAATTTAGCTGACATTTGCAAGTAATTTTTTAACTGACGACCTTTCTTATACATAAATTCTAACTTTCCTTACATAAATGCTTTTCCAATGAATACAAATTAATTAGTGGTTAATAGCATTGTTTCAGAATTAACATTTTTGTTTTATGGAAATTCGAGAGTGAGAGCTATCCAAAATAAATGTTTTCCCTAAACGCTATAACTACGTTACAGTAGGAACATATTGTGGGCTATCGTGAATAAAAATTTCCCTGGAAATTTTTGTCCAATAAGAATCTTGGGAACACGAATGATGCTGAAAAGTTTCCCTCGGAATTTATTGGTATCGGGAATTAGATTTTCCAGGGAATTTTTCTGTCATTTCATACGATTTTTTTTTCGAGGGAAATTTATTCCGTGGGAGATTCACGATCGTAGGAAAAAATTCGAGGGAATTAAATATTCCGTGAGAATTATTTAAAAAAAATTATATTGTTAGCCCTGCACATAAGAGTAAACTGTGAAAATTTCATCCAAATCGTTAGAGCCGAGAGAAATAATATGCACGACACGACTCGATCGCACGTACTTGCTCTTACATTTGAACACATCGTATGCACAAGATACCTGGTAGAAACATCTAAATACAGTCGAATTTTGATAACTCGAATATTTGATAACTGGAATGAAATTGGTTGGCAATAGCGCGCGAAGCCTGAAGTTTACATGTAATTTTTGTTTGATAACTCGAACTTCTATAACTCGAATGTCGCGATAACTCGAATGTCTCGATAATTCGAAGATATTATTTGGCATCACCTTCGATAAGTCGATTTTTTTAATGAAATTATCAAATTCTGTATAATTTTACAAGTTCATCTCATAATGCATTGCGTTTGTAGGCACTGTGTTTGTATGTTCTATGACCTTATATACATATGAGTGTGTAGAAAATTGTGATTCTCTTAAGTGTGAGTAAAAGATGTCATGTCCCGGTGTTAGAACACACATTATTAGGTTGATATACGTATGTATTATAATAGGAATTCAGTCTTATTTTAAATTTAAAAAAAAAAGAAAAAAAAGTGTTTCTTGACGTAGATATTAACAGTGCAGGTTGAAGTTTTTATTAAAAGTTAAGCTAACGTGGATATGTCGTTAAACGAACATTAAAAACATCGTTCGAAGATAAATTTAAATTAATAAAAGAGGTGGAGAGTGCGTCAAGAAAGAAGGATGTGGCTATTAAATATAGCATTCCGTCAAATCCATTCGTCAGTCAAGTATAACAGAATACTTTAAATAATCACAACAACTGTACTTTTTTTATTCGCAATTAAATATAACGTAATTTATATTAATTTTCTGTTTTACTTGATAACTCGAAGTCTTGATAACTCGAATTATTTGTTGGCAAATGAAGGTACCAGTTATCGAAGTTCGACTGTATATAAAATCGTTTATAATTGAATTTTTATAAACAACATTTCTTAAATTTTTTTCTAAAAAAGAATTTGTGTGGCAATTTAAAGTGTTTAATAATATAAGCTTAAAACATAATTAAAAAAAAAATCTTCTATCCGTTCTCAAAATATTGCATTTTCAAAAAAAAAATTCTATTTCTATTCTATTTTTTTTTTTTTTTTTTTTTTTTCAAAAATCCCAAAAAAATATTTTTCGAAAATGTTAATATTGCAGTATTATTTATAATTCGAATAACCTCCTACAGAAAAAAATTTACTATATTGAAAAAAAACGCAAACAATATGTAAATATTATTTTTGTTTTTTTTTTGGTTTTTTGTTGACTATTGTAGCCCAAAACATTTTATAAATAATTTAAAAACTAAGGTTGTTTGTTTGTTTATGGTTTACTTCACTATACTTAATGGCCAATCACCGGACATAACAGACATTTCTATATTTGCATACATTTTAATATAATTTGCAGTATGTAAATGCTGTAAATTTTATTAGGATCGGTAATCATCGACCAATAAATATTGCGTGTTAGAAGATAAAATTAGAAAATAAAATTCATTCAAACATTTTTATTGAAATCCGTCGAGTCATTTATAATAAAGTCTAAAATCAAATAAAAATGGTTGTATGGCAGGTACCGTTAATAGAAAAAATATGTAAGCAAAATGTTCAACCAATATTTCGACTACACCTTACCTATAGTAGTGCACAGATTTGATTTTATAAAAATCGTTAAAGCCGTTTTCGACATAATTAAGAGGGTAGAAAAATTGTATGGCAGGTACCGTTAGTCTTATTCTATTTTGGAGACAATCACCTAAAACGCTAAATTACCAAGTTTGATGAAAATCGGTTTAGCCGTTTAGATTGTAGATCGATCTACAGACAAATACAAACAACCAGACGGAATTGCGGGACCCACTTTTTTTTAGAGAACTATCATCTTAACATCAAGTTTTCAAAATGCAAAATTCGCCCTATAGTATCTACATATATCGCAAGTAAGATTAGTTGGCGTGTCATTAGCAGCAGTTTACTAAATCCAGATTTTTTTTTTCTGTCTCATTAGAGAACCCAAGGGCGTGGCAGTGGGCGCTTTTTATTTACTATAATTTTTAATTCTTGTCATCGATCATAATAGCAAAAATTATTAAATTGGTTTCCAAATCATTAACGCCATTTCCAAGTAACCAAGAAATGATTACAGTTGACGTGACATAAGGCAGATGTTACTAAAACCATTTTTTCTCACTCATGGACACAAACTATGGAATTTTCAACCACTAGAAACATATCCGAGAGACCAATTTATTAATGATAGAAGTATGTGTGACAGTGACCGAATTTTAATAAAACAAACTTTTAATTTTTTTCTCATTTATAAAAATATAAATAATAATGGAACATTCACTGAAATCGCTTGAGTTGATTTCGAGAATGAGATATGTAGGGCGTTTCAGCGGAGGATCTTAGTGAAACAAACTCTAAAATGTTCATCCAAATCTGATAAACGTCGAAATGAGAACAGTGGGAATTTCATTGGGCGGGTTTTGTTAAATCTATTTTTATTAAATTTAATTTTTGCATAAAAGAACAAATAAGAAAATTTCATCTAAACGATTAGGCCGCTTCCAAAATTGGATTAAAGAAAAACTATATTTTGCATTTTTTTTTTTAATTTTGTCTTGTTTATAAAAATAAACTTTTAGATTTTCATCCAAATTATTAACGATATAAACAAGAACAAACAAAAGTAGGCGTGGAAGTGAGCGAATCTTACAATCTTGGGGGTGGCCGTGGCGCGATAGTTGTGTGTTCGTCTGTCAACCTCATGGTCACAGGTTCGATCCCTGCCGTAGTCTATGTCTTCTTATTTTTTCATTCAAAACCAATTCTAAACATAAATGTCATACAATGAGTTGTTGGTTTACTCATTACATGCTGTTTAGGCATAGAACTAACAACATGTGATTGAGTAAAACTAGTATACCGATAAAATATGACAAAGAATAAAAAAAATTAATGCGAATTATAAGGGACATCGATAAATAAGACAGGGAAATTTCTCCGCATTAGTTCAGCCGCCATCCCTGGAGATAAAATCTGAGACAACAACCACCTACAGTCTCCGAATATCGCGCCACACATCTTTCCTATCATTCTTTCTCTTCCTTAACCTCACCCTCACGCCAGCGCTGTGCTGATACATTTAAAGGGTATTCATAATCCCTTGAGCGCGTGTAGATTATAAAAAAAAAGTAGGTATTAATACAAGTGGTGGGTCGTGGTGGCAGATTTTTCTCTTGCATTTTAACCATAAAAAGAAATGCAACACAAAACAACCGATAATTTGTACACAGATACACGACATATACAGAAAATCAAAAAGCGGCCAACTTCTTATCTGATAATTTTTTTGTTCATATTTTCATTCTTTACACACATGACATTTCGTGTGCTCAGCAATTTACTCAAAATGCTCATACAATTAAGTCCGAGCACTTCGATAGCACTCTGAACATGTTCAGAACGAAAATAGAAACACCCGTTCGGTGGTTTGATCGTTTTGAGTAAAAAAGAAACAGAACAAATTTTTTGAAAACTCCGACTGTTCTCCGAACTAAAAAAAAATAAAATATACGACTGGATTGAACGAACTTGCTCTTATGTTCGATCACATATCGTATGAAAAAGATTTCTATTCTATTAAGAATCTAAATATATTTTCAAAGTCGTCTATACTTAATTTTTTATATACACTTTTTTTTAAATTTTTTTATAAATTATATTTGGTATGGCAATTTTAAATATTTAATTATATAAACTTAGAAGCAACATTTAAAAAAAAATAATCCACCCGTTTTCGAAATATGTATGTATTCAATTTTCAAAAAAAATATTTTTTTTTTTCAAAAATCCAATAAAATATTTTTCGAAAATTTTGGTATGCAGTATTATTTATAATTTGAAGGACCTCCTATATAAAAATTTTGATAGAAATCCGTTGAGCCGTTTATAAGAAAGTTAAAAATAAAAAAAAATAATGCACACACTTATTTTTATCAAAACCGTTAGAGCCGTTTTTGAGATAATTGAGATGGTAGAAAAAAATTGTATGGTAGGTGCCGTTAGTCTTGGACCTAAAAAACAATTCAAAAGTCTATTTTAGACAATCACCTAAAACGCTTAAGTACCAAGTTTGAAGAAAATCGTTTCAGCCATTTAGGCTGTAGAAAGTTGTGCAGACAGACAGACGGAATTGCGGCACCCACCTTTTTTCCAAATGCAAAACTTGCCCTATACTATAGTACCTATATCGCAAGTAAAAAGCCTATTGTGACTGGCGAGAAAATTTCGAAAGCTATGCAACTCCTTGTCTGGGAATATTGATTTTGTTACCTTGTTAATGAGATTTGGTTAAGGACAGCCAATGGGACTTTAAATTTAATTCAATAAAACTCATCATGTTATTTTAAAACGACAATTAATTATTTTAACAGAAACCCTCATGTTGTTTCAACGTGGGAGTCTATTTAATTTTATAGAAATCTTTTTATGTAAAAGGACAACAATAATTTAATTTCTATCCTGTTACCTTCGCCCCTTTAATTCAAATCAGAAAACTATTTTTAGTGATCCCCTTTATTGATTTGAGAAATCGAATTATAAAAAAGTATAAAACGATTAAATATATTTATGTATGTATTTACAATGTACATTCTCCATTATCGGAATGCGCAAAGTCTTGCAAAATAAAACCACACATTTCAAATTTCATTGATGTTTATTTTCCAATCCAATTCCAGCGCAACATTATATCTGTGTCCTATTGCGGTATTTCTGATCAAATCTGTTGCAATCAAAATGCTATGTAAATATTCTCAATTCAATTCTATTTAAGTCAATTAGATGCAATATGGTTGATGTGATATCTTCTTTTTTTTTCGTTCAATTTACTTAATATTACAACAACAATATTCAAATGAAATGTGATCTTTAAAAACTGATGGTAAAGTAAGGTAGATGTAGGTTGTTTTTTTACGATCGGCGCGCGGCTATATACATATAAGTGATTTAAACTCGTGCGCCATTGAATTCAGAGCATTGAGAATTAAATGCGGCATAGAAACAAATTTCAAGTGGAACTTTAACAAATTTTGCTCCAGATTCAAGGATTGGGTAATGTGTACATAAAGAACAAATATTGTAGATTCTCCATCGCATGATATAAATGTTAACCAAGTGGCTCAAGGTCTTTCTTATATGGTTAATTGGGCGAGATGAGTTCAAATTCCATGCTCTCGACTTCTCTCAGAGGGGAGAATTAAGAGGGTTCTTAAGTTCTTCAGTATACATAATATTACTTTATGTGTGTAGGAACGATTGCGACTTGCGAGTAATTTTAAATTAGATGTTTCTTGTGGGTTGATGGATAAGTAGCTTAAGGGCTTCCGTCAAGTAATCAAGTTAAGAGCTGTTGAAAAGGCAATTTGTTTTTAAAATTATTTGATTCAAGTGTTCACATGCATACAATCATACACATCCTTTTAAGTAGGATGTGTCTTGGTGTAAGCATGCATTTGATAGAATATCGAAGCTCGACAGAATTTAACAAAAGTGAATAAGAGAAATTCCAAAAGAGATTTTAGTTTGCATTTGGCTAATTTATCAATATTCGTATGCACTTTAATACATTTTATATAGTGATGCCAGGCACTTATTTTTAATACTTTATTCAAATCCGACATAATAACTCGACAGCTTATTGGTGGTATGACGTCAGGGCAAAGTGCTCTCGGTCTCGATGCCTTATATGTGACAAATATTCCAAAACAAAATATGACATCTGAAATGTGAGTAAATTGACCAGTAAAGATCAGCTATTTCCTGTAATTGTTCAGCTATATAGAAACCTTTTTGAAAAATTTCTAGATCGCTAAGTCGCCAACTAGTTCCAGTATAGATACATAATAGTTTATTTTTGACGAATTCTTAAAGTTGTACATTTTGTAAATATTTTTTACTGATTTATGCCAATCTTTTTAAATCCGTGCCAAAATGGCTAACATCTAATTTTTGCTTAAATATAGAAAAAAGTTCTGAAATATAAAAATTCAAAATAAGAAAAAAGTTCTGAAATATAAAAATTCAGAACGAAATTTTTGGAAAATGATTTCGGAAATAGCTGTTTGAGTTTTTTTTTTTTGAATTTTAGATATAATTTATCAGTTCCGTGAAAAATTAATTATTCAACTCCAAATTTGTTTCGTTAATACAAACAAAAATTCTGAGATCTCACTTTTGTGAACTACTCTAATTTTTGAATATAACGAAGTTAAATTGGCGTCAGGAAATGTCCTACACAAACACACACAAATTCATTCGATACATATAATAAACTATTAATTTTAATTAACGAAATGTCCATAGGTCATTGTATAAATTTCAGTAAGAACGATATTGGTTTTCGGAATTCTAAGGTCTGTGAATTTTCGGGAATATTGCGTTTTCGAGGGCAGTATTTTTTGGGTTGAGTTTGATATCCCGCTTTTTATTATCCCGTTGCTTAAGATTCCGTTTTTTATTATCTCGTTTATTAAATTACCTCTTTTGGAGTCCACATAAAGTGCAGAAAAGATAGCGCGTTAGATGTGCATGTTGCCCCCTGCAAACACGCAGCTTGCCCCAACATCTTGTGTAACATTGAACAAAATATAAAACGGACTAAGTTTATAATAGATCGAGATTCCGAATAATAAGGATTTTAAATGCACGGATTTAAAAAAACTGTATTTTTAGAAGAGGCGATTTTAAAACTCTTTTCCGGGTTTTTAATTATAATTTTTTTTATAAGTCCAAACAAAATATAAAAAAATCGAGTCTATTTTCTAAATAAATAAAAATGAAAATATTATAATAAAAACGTTCCTTAAATTGTTGCTTTGCAATGGGTATATTTATTTACTTCGTTAAAGGTCGTGTTTATGAATTGGTATATTACTTTCTTCTCAAAAATTTGATTATTTTCAAAAAAAAAAAAACATTTTTTTTGATTTGTTCACAAAATTTTGTTTAAAAAAAATCAAGATTAAATTTTGATAATTTTTAAATTTATTTTAAGTGACAATTAAAAATCCATGCCAAGTTTTTCACGTAAGATTTTCTATATAACATTCCACAGCTTTTTGATGTGAAATAAGTTAATCGTTCTGCAAATGTTTCACTGTTTTACACAAACTGACCGTTTTTATTCGCGATATTATGTACATAGTTATTATAGGCAAGTTTTACATTTGAAAACAAGAATTGAACTCGTGATTTTGATCAAAGTTCTTTTGTCTGTCTGTTTTTATTATAAATTATAATGGATATAAACAATTTCCATACAATATTATTTTTGGGTTAAAAAAAAAACAATATTAGAATTGCTGGTGGACGATTTTTGCAGTAAAACTTCTTTTATGGCGTTTTATGGAGTTGTCAGTGATATGTCAGATCGACTTGTTTTCTTTCAAAAACCGACAGATTTTTATAATTTTTTAAAACAATATTTAAACACATATTTTGATGAAGAAAAAAAAACATGCTAGAGTTGTTTTTTTTTTGGAAATCCAACGAAGAATCAACAAAAACCATTTTCATTTACAAAAAAAACAAGTTTTGGAAAAAATTGATTCGAAATTTTAATCAAACTTGACATTGCCTGATGGATGCTTTTAGGTGATTGTCTGAAATAGATTTTTGAATCGTTTTTTTAGCCCCAAAAATAATGGTACTTTTGGTAAAAAAATTTGTTATTAACGAGACTTTATCATAAAAGGCTCCACGGATTTCGAAACGGATTTCATCAAAATTTTTGTATACGAAGTCCTTCGAATTCTAAATAATACTCCATATCTACAAATTTTATTTTGAAAATTCAATATTTCCAAAATGGGTGGACGATTTTATTTTAAATTCAGTTTTTAAATTTATATTAAAAAATACATAAAAGTGTCATACTTAAACATTTTTTAGTGAACAATTTAAGAAATGTTGTATATAAAAAATTAAGTTCTACTAAAAAATGTGTGCTTAAGATGTGATCAAACATAAAAACAAGAACGTGCATTTTATTTTATAATTAACTTGATCTGATTACTTAAAATTATAAAATATATTTTCCTAAAAAAATGCACAAAATAATCAAGACTTTTTTGGGGACAAAGATCAGCATTGCCATATAAGAGGAATCCTAAGCATAGACTCCTGCGCAGATATGATAACAAATTTAATCCCTTACGGAATGAGAAATTTTATCCCGAATAGGGTGAAATCTATCAAACCGAAAGAAAATGCATGGTTTGATTCAAGCTGTAGAGAGGTTATTAGGGTTAGAGAAGTCAGTTTCCGGAATTATAAAGCCAACCCCACTGAGGAAAACCGGAAAAAGTTTCAACAACCTAGAAAGACTTGCAGTGTTCACATTCGTAGAACCAAATTTTTGCATGATCAAAAATTAAGGCAAAAAATACTACAATGTCCCAAAGGTGGTAAGAATTTTTGGTCATTTATAAAAACTATTCGAAATTCAACTTCTTCTTCGGTTCCAACGCTCGTCTTTAATGACACCCCTTTTGTCAGTTCTCGCGAAAAAGCCAATTTGCTTGCAGCGCAGTTCGCTGTTAATTCGACGCTGTCAGAAACTGATATGACTCCTCCAGTACTTGAGAGCGTAAACGATTTTATGGGACGAATCTTCTTTCGCACCCGTGCAGTTGCTAGAGTCCTCAAAGATCTTGACATAAAAAAATCCACTGGCCCGGATAGTATCCCTCCCATCGTTCTGAAGAGGTGTTCTTCAACGCTGGCAAAACCACTGCGTAAGCTTTCCTATCTGTCCTACTCTACAGGTCTCTTTCCGAGTGGATGGAAAACAGCATTTATCTGGCCTGTCCCAAAAAAAGGCGCATCTTCTTCACCCTCTAATTACCGTCCCATTGCACTTACGTCCCTTCTTTCCAAGGTCATGGAAACGCTGATTAATTATCAGCTCAAGAAATATCTTGAAGAACGAAAGATCCTTAATGACCGGCAGTGTGGCTTTCGTAGCAATAGGTCCACTGGTGATCTGATGGTATATCTCACAAACAGTGGCACAAATCTTTACATCGTTTTGGAGAAAGAAAGATTATTGCGCTTGATATTTCAAAAGCATTTGATAGAGTTTGGCATCAAGCTCTCTTATCGAAACTGCGTGCATTTGGTATCGATGAATATCTTATTCGTTGGATTAGAAATTACCTTTTGGACCGCTCAATTGTATTGGGCGGTTTTAAGTCTAATATTCACAAAATAAATGCTGGTATGCCCCAGGGCTACGTATTGTCTCCAACTTTTTTTCTCATTTTTATTAATGATCTCTTATCCAGAACTTCTAATCCACTTAATTGTTTTGCTGACGATAGTACTCTCAGCTTTTCATATTCGTTTTCAGATGCACCTCCTTGTTCACCGGATGTGCAACTGGAACGGCAGCTTATGATAAGCTCATTAAATTCAGGTCTTGACAGCATTGTCCAATGGGGAATTCAAAACCGCGTAGAATTTAATGCTTCAAAAACTCAGTGCTGTCTTCTGTCGTTAAAGCAGAATCCACCTCCCATGCCGCTATCCATGAGCGGTACTTGCATTGAAAAAACCGATCAGCTTTCTGTCCTTGGTATGTGCACCACCGAACACATATTCGATGTCGCCAAAAACGCTGCAAAGTGTTTGGGCTTTCTTCGAAGGTGCAAGAAATTCTTCTCCCCATCTGATCTGGCTGTAATCTATAAGGCCTTCATTCGTCCAAAGCTGGAGTATAACTCGCAAAAAAAAAAGCATCTTGAACAGAATGGATATTATAAGAAAAGGAGAAGTGGGTATGACGAGATATCGTCGTTCTTTTTAAATTAGTATCCAATTTTGACAAGGATATACATAATAAAGCATTTCTTGTCGTCACGTTACCTTAACTTAATAGGTTAAGTAAATGAAAATCAATTAATCAATTTTTTAAATCTCGGAGTGAAAATGTTCGTCCAGTTGAATTGGGGAATGGTTTTATAATTACAAAATGCTTAAAGTGAATCATGTCACTCTGATGTCATTCTTTTCTTAAATATCATCCCCATTTCGGAGATATTACTTCGGTAAATCGTTGAGTTAAAATCGGTGAACTAAAATTGCTGATCCAATGATCAGCAAGTTTGAAAACACGGTAACGTTTGTGCAATGGAAAGATGGGGACCTTATGTCTTAGTACAGTTTATTCAAAACTTATGCCGGATTTAAACGAGTGACAAATTGCCATTATTTCTTCCATCTTATTGACATTACTGACAAAATCGTGTAAATGGTTTGAAAATTTGTCATTATTTTCGTCATTAAAAAAATGCCAGGGAATACTGGCATTAAATATTGCCATTATAATGGCGTCATGTAAATGCACAACGATGTCATTTTGAAAATTATGGCACACCGCGAGGAAGAATGAACTTGCTTATTCTTTAAAGGTAGATTGCCATTATCAATCAAGCAGTCATTATTTTGCCCCGTGTAAATGCTTATCATTATTGATTTGATTTGACCATTATTTTAATGGCATGAATTAATTACAATTTGTCACTCGTGAAAATCCGGCATTAACGAAATAAACTAAAACGCTGTCATTTCAAACTACATTTTTGATTTGGATTATTAAAACCTGGTTAATCTAAGGTTCTGAGTTTCAAATTGAGTGATCTAAGTGAAATAAAAAGCACTTCTAGCGCTTGTACATAATTTAGGCTCCACACACTTTTGTTAATACTATGCTTACTATCTACATATGTAACTCCTTGATTCAAGATTGGGGTAATCCTGTAAGTGGTGTTGATAGTTGTTAATGTATGTTTTCTATCCGAAAAGAAAAATTAGTACCTAGTTCGTTTCGTTCCCATAATTTTCAAATTTAAATCAAATATTATTTTCACTCGCTTTGATTTCTCTATGAAGTCTTCTTTAGCAATTCCAACCATCATCACCATCAACTTCAATCGCTGATTAAGTCACTATACTGCACTATTATTATTATTGACGTATATATTTCCAAATTAATTTCCTGTCTAATTTTCATGCGGGGAATTACCCGTGGATAAAATTTAAACCGCTTCGATCAATACGACTAGAACCCCTCGCGATGAGGTAGTAGAACACGCCCTCATTCATTATTCCCCAGATGACCTTTGAAAATATTTATGTTTTGTGTTTTTTTTTTTCTCTTTATTCTCAAAGTATTCCCAACCATCCATGTCGGGTTTCAGACATAAGTACCACAGGCATAATGCACATTTGTTCCACTAAAACTTTTTATATTTAAGGCAACAGACATGAGGGAAATACTCGTGCTCCCTTGCAACGCATGTAGGTAAGGTATAGGTACTATACATATGTTGAGGAAACGTCAAACAAAAGTCATCTTCATTACTTCAATATACCACATGTGTGTCAGACAATTCAATTTTTCAAAACTTAATAAAAAGAAAACAACACACACAAAAAAAAGAAAACATATAATCTGAAGGATATTCCTAAGAAGTAAGAAAACGATACGATATCCTTAAAATCAATTAAAATTAGATATGGCACGAAGTGTGCGGTGACGTTGATGGTATCTCTATATATACTCGTATCTACAAGAAGGTATAATCCTTAGGTAGAGAAACGCGATCAACATCGGGTCTATGCGCCGTGCCGGCCGGGGTCATTCAGATAAAAATATTTGTTATCCTTGAAATCGTGTTGGGAATATCTGAGATATTGGATTCTCTGGGCGACAATTATTCACATTCCCAATGCCATAACTGATCCCTTACATGTGCGCGACATCCGTTTGGGTATCCGTATCCGTTCGATATTGACTTGCAGTCGCATTCGCATTTATACTATAGTACGAGTATATACCGTACTCAAGAAGGCGTTTATGTATTTGAATTACTAATTCAATTTCAAGTGAATCCGCCAGAGTGCGATTGTTTTGTTTTTGGATTCTTGGTATAGGTTTGAAGGGCGCAAGTATATGAGTAGGTTTCCGATTGCGATACTACATTTAAACTGTTAAAGGCCCAAGAGAACAATTGAGCTCACACAAAGTCATTAAAATTGTTTTACAAGGGGGCGCTATTTGGCGCATACGTTAGCACATAGAGTGAGAAGGGCATGTGAAGAGTACTATAGTAAAATTTTGACTTTTACCAAAATATCATTTTTAGAATTTAACAGCACATTCACAATCCCTTCTTTGTAAAGTGAGTGTAGCTACAGCTATCAATTTCACTATCACTCCCTATAGCTCTTGTTTATGTAGGCTTATGGGGTTTGAGTTTGCATAGGTGGTTTTGATATGGGACTTCTATTTGATCTTGGGAATGAACGTCTATCGAACAATAGAGTGTTGTTGTGTTATTTTTAATTTCATTGCATTGACCAACAATTATTGGTTGTTTCAATAAATAACCGTTTAATTGAAGGGTAATAATTCAATTTAATAACAAACGTTCTACCGTAGAAGTTCCTTTGGTGCCTTACCTATATAGGTTAAAAGATGATAAATCTTAAATAAAAGAAAACGGGATGGCATCTGTTTGGATGTTTGCCTTCTGAAACAGAGTAGGTAATTATTTTTTTGTAATTTATTGGTAGAAGTCAATTCGATTAAATTTAAAATCTTCCCTGGTACCTTCCATTTGTATAAAGAGAAAGGTCTAAGTATAAACATGCTAAATAGTAAGGGATTGCGTAAGAACCTTTTTGAAGAAAGTAAATTTAAATAGAACAATCGTGTCCTGGTGACTTTGAACTCTTTACAATCGCTGTGTTACTCAATAGAGGAGACCTAGAATTTTCTGTCGAGTGTAGACATCTAGGATGAGATATGGTCTTAATCGCGATAAAAGATATACAGAAATCTTTTCCCTTTAAAATTTGAAGGAGTTCAGAGAAATACCAATTTATAACATTCGCCATTAATGTTGGGAAATACACATCGCACTTCATTGTAGAAATGCTAAAAAAATCATCTAAGTTCCGGAAGACTACTTCCCTTTTGTGGGTGGATATAGTGCTCGAGTTAAAGGTGTGCACAGTAGAATGAAATAATCGATTATAATCGATTCTTACATTATCTCGAAACATCTGGATACTTCATATGAAATGATTCGAATGATTTCCATTCATCATTCGGATGATGTCTCGTCTCTCATACTTGGATCTTCTCAATTTCGACTTCACAATACTACTCAAGAGCAAGAGCAATTGTAATTTGTAAGAGGTATTGTGATGTGTAAGTTTCTGGTCTATTGTGGATTGGAATTCACTGTAGGCTTAGATTCGAATTTGAAATACAAATTTGTATGTATTTTTTCTCTATGATTTATCATTCGAATGAATTAGTAATAGCAATCACTCGGTTCTCGTTAATTTCCGGTTGATCAACTGGTAGTGGTAGTGTATCTGAGATTTTTTTGTTTTATGGACTGACCGAATGAAAATGGAAGAATCGAATGAATTCATTTGCCTTTATAGAGTTAGATGTTTCAATTATATTTTAAATAGGTTAAAATAAATTTCAAGTAAGCTATTAATAAAACAGAATATCTGCAATTTGACGGTTACCAACTTAGTAAACTTTTCCAATTTTTTTATTCTTTCATAATTCGAACGATCATTCTATTATCTCGAATACTAATATCTCGATTATTGAAGTCATTCGATTATGCCCATCACTAGCATAAGTGCTATGTGAGTTTTAACCTCAGCTAGGCATCATTCTTTTCTATACCTCCAATTCAAATTGTATCTGTCCTGTGGGTTATAATGTTAATCCCAAATCCATTGTGCCAACAAAAATTCTTTCCCTGTGCCGTGCAATTTACGTAGCATTTATTAAAAATACAGAAAATGAGACTTAAAAAAAATGAAAACAAAACTTTCAAAATTATTCTCGTTCTTCTTGAAAAAAGTATACTTTTCAATATTTTGAATTAAAGTTTGGAAAGAAGGCCTATTTGTCAAATTAATCATTGTTAAGTCTAAGCTTAATCCTGCAAACAGCTTTTTAGTTAATTTAAATATCGAGTTTACTCAATAAATTCGTATACCTAGTTAACTCTGGAATAACTGAGTTGATATTACCGAAAGACACTTTTGTGCAAAAAAGTGATCACTATAGGAATTATAATTAGAGCTAAACACATCGGGGAATAGAGAACTGTCCCTATTAAGGCTTATATAATTCCCTTAACTAAACGCGGATATATCCAATTTTTCCCAAACTAAATAGTTTAATCTCTTGTTGAACGATGATCGCGCTCAATTTATATTCCTATTTCTGTTCCTGTTCTTACGCTAAGAAAAAAAAAGGGATAGATATGTACATTGTTTGAAAAAATTGCGATTTGTTTGTTTTTTTTTTTATTCGAAGAACCACACACTAAGCAAGACGAAACTAAGGACAACAACTGTCAAATTAAAACGAACACATGAGAAGAATATATTTTATGCGGTTATACTACTTAGCTCGTGACACTTCAAAAAAAAATCGGAATGAAATTCACTAGAAAAAACACACATCGCCGAGTAACTATTTAGTTGCATGTCCGCGCATTTACGTTTAATCACATAGCATACAGGATTTTTTTTTCAGTTGTAGCAACTGTCAATCTTCGCAATCAACAGATGAAAAAGAAAACCAAAGATATTCGGATGTAAGGCGGTTCTCTTCCCTCTGAACCTTTGGTGAAAGGAAACTTCACTGCAATAACTTTCTACCTTGCACTTCAAGAAAAAATCAACTATTTGGTTTAATGTGCGCGTAGTTAAATTATAATTCGGTTTGACACATACTGAAGAACTGATTTTGGGGCGATCGTTCGATTTCTGTCAAAACACAAACATTTAGGTTGCCGAACCGACGACTGAATAATTTTTGCCCTCTCAAAAAGCCCATTTTAGTCACATTAGTAACCAAACTTTTGCAAAACTGAGAGTTGCATGTGCGCCTATAGCCATTTATCAAATTGTTAGTAAATTTGCCTTCTTCCTCAGTAAGAATAGTACATGATCAATTAGTTATTGATCAATTGTCAAAAACTATCAAATGCTAATAGCTGTCTATAAATGAATAGAAAATTATCATCTGTTAGAATTTAAAACACAGATTAAACCACGAATCTTTATTTCGAACAAAGTTAATCCGATAATAAAAATCTTTAACAATTCGCAGAACTGTGCCAATAGTTCAATGAATTCTGATTCACTTCTCTTATAATGACATCAACAGACATCTAAATATATACATATGTATCTATGTAGTAATTTTTTAACTGTTAAAAACCAAATCAACCCCTATGATTGGTTGTGTCTGTCATTTAGAAAAGTTGATTTATCAACAACTTGCAATGAGGAAACACGCAATGCTGTCAATAAAATTCCATCTTTTAAACGTCAAACGCACCGAAATTGACTTCAATTTTCAAAATATATATGTATACCTATACATAAAAACATCACGCCGACTTTACTAAACAGACTTGTCAATCATCGTTAATGGTGTTTTTTTCTCTTAATTTCTCCTACAACGTCCAAGGGTCTAATTTCTTGGATTTTTATACATATAGAGCGACTGACTGTCAGCGGCGGCGATATAACGAGTGGTTAAGTCAGTGAAGCATTTAGCAATTTAGGTCTGCTAGCTCTCGCACCCTTAAGTCCAATGGCCCTGCCAAAAACCTAAACAATAAATAAAAACCAAAAAAGGAATATGAATCGAATAAAATATGTGGGTTTTTATTAATTGAATGGGGTGCGCGTTGTATAATACATATATGTACGAATAGTAGAACATTTTGCTTTTTTTTGCAATGTTTTTGTTGCGTATAACAAACTCATATCATAACATTTATGTTTACAGATGCAGTTAAGCACTTTAGGTAAAATAAAAAGAGGCGTAAAGCGAAATACAAATGAGGGCTGCTTAAAAGGGATGGGAAAAGGATACCTACGAATAAAAATCAAGATTATTGATCATCTGTATTAGACAAACAATGCGGGCGCGAAATAATATTTGCATCTTTTTATATTGTTTTTTTTTTGTTTGCTAATTGAATGGATTTTCTGCATCTGTCATTTTTATTTATGTTGTTGTTGTATGTAGGAGGAAAGCAGTTGTCAATTTTTTAATAGAATTATCAGATCAATGCGATAGGTTCCAGAAAATTATATCTATTTAATTTCAGAAATCACAAATTTGTTTCCTGTCAAAAATTGACCAATTGTGACGCCAACAGGGATTCTTTTTGACAGGGATAGTTTAAGAATTTTTTTTTCATTCACACATTCACATCTACATAACTGATACTATGTACATATATAAATTGAAATTTATAGCAGCATTTGAACAGTTGTTTAAGAAGCTTAAATGGAGAGCAATTTTAAAACAAGTTTAGAATCAAAAAAGCTAAATCAATCCACACGAATGGCCGAATAACTCCATTTTATAAGCTAATTATTATAAGAAAAGGTCATATATTTTCAGTGTTGACAGTTTAAAATATCAATATTGTTACTACACTGATCGTAATTTTGATATTTTTTCCCAGAAACTAAACTCAAGTTGTCATATCACAGTACATCTGCGCTGTAAATGACACCAATTTGACATAATGTATTTTCATTGCGACACTTTAATTCAAGATGAAATCAAAGTGTATTTTATTTTGTTAGATTTGATTTGATTGATGACTTGAACAATTAGAAATACAAATATTTAGATTGATTGTGATTGCAATTAGCTGAATTTCTCACTTTAAATGAATGAGGGGTTGCATAAACCATATAAGAGGTACACACAGCAACACAAACAACAACTGTCAAGTGAAGTTGAGTGTTGGGATAAATTGGGCTTATTGAGTTTAGAGATTAATTTTTGTGGTTTTTTATAAAGTCTTGTAGGCAGCTGAAACGAAAAATCCGAAATTTAAAACACCCTACTTTTCGGGTGTTATTTTAGTGGATATAGCTATACTAGATTTTTCACCACACAATTCTTCAATCAATCGTTTTCATTTTAAGACATTGCTTGCGAAATTTTTTCACAGCTAGAGATGGGTAAATATTTCAGTAACAGGAATTAGCAGATAGCAATAACAACTTGTTATAAACATCGAAAATACATATTATTAAAAATACATCTGTAATTGATTTTAAAGTAAAAAAAATAAATAAATACTTTCACGCAAACAGGTGTGAATTTGCTTAAAAATTATTTCTTTCCACACCTTTATTATTATTTACGTAAATTAATAACCAATAAAAATTGAATGCAAGAAAATTGGTCTTGTTAGTCAAAAATGAAAGGGAATTGAAATTCATTCAATCGAGATTCATTTTTACGTGCGATATATATACTAAATATATGGCAAGTTATGGATTCGTAAAAGAAATCGTACTCGATATTTTGATCAAATTTGACATTACGATGATAGCGAGGACGAATAAGTGAGTCCCGCAATTTCTCGTCTGTCTGCCTGCCTATCCTCGATTCTACAGCCTAAACGGATGGATGATGGATGGATTTGGTTCAAATTTGGAACATATTGTTTTTTTTTCGGTAATATGCCCACATTTAATGGTACCTCCAATACATTTTTTTTGCCAAAAATCTTATTTTTCTCAAGAACAGCTCCAACGATTTTAAACAAAAATCAGCTCAGAAATGGTACTTTTTGGAATGTTTTTATTTCTTTGGAAAATAAATGGTCATTTTCGGTAGATACGTCTAATATTAACCATTTTGTTTGGTTTCGATTATCTGTAAAACGGTTCATTTGATTTTTTTGAAGTTTTTTTATGCTGAAGCTCCTAGATTTTTCCAAAAAAAAATTGAAATTACAAAAAAAAAAACATTTTTTTTGAAAACTCAAAATTTCAAAAACCACTAATCGATTCTTTCGAAACTTCGGTTTTTGTAGTTTTTTAACAGTATGTTGAATAGTTAAAAAAAAACATTTTCCTAAAATAAAAAACAACGGTGCCTTTCGCATAAATGTTAAAAAAAAAGGTTAAGAAAAAATTATTTCTCAAAAACAGCTTCAACAATTTTGATATAAATATGTGGATATTCTTAGATCATTGCAGTCCATTTTTAAGTATATTTTTTCTTATTTTGTACTATCAACGGTACTTCCCGTAGAAGGACTTTATATATTTCCGACTTTGTCACTATTAGATGAAACGATTAAAATTATTTTTCGTATGCTAATTCTTCCTAAAAGTGTAAATAAAACTGCATACTAAAATTTTCAAAAAAAGTGTTTTTTCTAGTTTAAAAAAAATACATACATTAATTCCATTTACTGAAGTTTTTTGAAATTTAAATTTTTTTGTATATTAATAATTTTAGATGTATATTAATAATTACTTTAAAATGGTATTTACATTTTTTTCTAAAAATGTTTTTTAAAATCTTATAAATAAAAAAATAATTTTTTTAAGAAACCGCTCCAACGATTTTGATTTTTTATATATTCATATTTATCCAACAATTCAAATGTCATCTTTTTTTTCCTTCAAACTTTTACGACTAAGCAATCTAAAAAGATTTTATTTTGTGTATCATCAATTTATTTCTACCTAATTATATTTCGTTTTTTGCGCATTTTTACCTTTATACGTCACCGAATACCTTCATATGTATACACCATGTATATTTCTATATATGTTGATATTTACATATTTACATATGTATAGGTTCCATCATGTTGGAACTTATATAATTTAAATCCATAATCTAGATTTAAATATTCATTTGTAGAAAGGTACCTAATTAACTATTCCTTGAATTTTTAATATTTGTTATATGATAATGGTGATCTGGATGTAATTTAATATGATTTGTTAACTATAATTCAGGCTTACAGATCCTTGGTTTCCGAATGCAAATAAAACACTTATTTCATTCTTTTCCCGACGTTTCGTTGGTATCTTCCAACTTCTTCAGGGTTTTTTGAATTTATTGTAGTGAACTGAAAAATTAAGGAAAAGTTGCAAAAATTAATTGACATAAGTTGTTATTTGTATTGTTGATTTAACTTACAATTTACATTAAATTATCACAAAGTAATAATATTTACGTTAAATTATAAAATGATGCTATTTTTAAACAAAAGTTACAAATAAATATATAAATAAATACAACATTAAAACATTAACACAATTAATGACGACAGGAACCTTAAAGCTATATCACAGACTCTTGATTGCCACACTGTAGTTAATTTAACGTTATCTTTGCCTTTTTTGGTGTTCATTGCTCTTGTCATTTTTTGTTGGATTCTTAAGCTTTCTAATGTGTATCGCGTATTTTCTTTCTCTTCTTTGTCCAGAATTTTGATGTTGTCAAAATCAGCTGTGTGTTTAGTTTCGTCAATATGCTGTGCTAATCCAGTAGTCGTCTTACCTTTTTGTATATCAGCTTGATGTTCAGCTATTCTAGTACCGAAAGCTCTTTTTGTTGTACCTATGTAAACTTGATCGCATATCGCTTGTCCATCTCCCTTGCACCTGTTTTCATAAACGACACTATGTTGTTGTTTTTTGCCGATTGGTGTTTTTGTGTTTGTGAAAAGTTTTTTCAATGTGCAGTTTGCTCTATATGCGAATGTTAGGTTATCTCTCTTGATTACCTCATGAAGTTGTTCATAATAATAAATGGACTTATACAACATAAAGTAAACCAAAAACATAATAACAAAATAATAGACACCAAGGATGGCAATGCTAAAATATTCTTCAGAATACCCTACATACCAAAGCTTACTCATCATCAACAACTTCATGAGATAATCAAGAGAGATAACGTAACATTCGCATATAGAGCAGGGCTTTCACTCGAGAAAATGACATTTCCATACAAGATATCGATAACAAAGAGGTATTTCGCTTCACTCCCCTGCCGGTAACATAGTTTTCTCATAAATAAGATTGAAAGCTCGATGGGCATTACTTGTTTTAACTTTAAGTAGTTAATTGCATTTGGTAAATCTCTGGTGTTTTGGCCGCCAACAAAACAAAATGATCACTAAGAACTGTCAAAAATACCCATCTCTATCGAAACGCATTTATGCCATTAAAAAACCTTTCAACTGTTAGTTGTCACACTTCTTAAATGCTAAAAGGATAGAAGTTTAAATATTTCAATGAGTCTTCAGATGTTCGGAATTTTTTAAATGTTTATAAAAAAATCGTATGTAAAGTGACACCCAACACATGTACAAATATGTACCTACTTCCTCATATTAGTGTGTACAGTGCTGTGACATAAGTGTATTTAATTTTGGAGCAGATTTATGAATGAAATACAAAAGTCTCACGTCTTCAATGTGTGGTGCTTTCACTCGTGCAAATCACATTTTGTTTACTTACTTGGCGCAGTCTTTAAAAGGCAATCATTTTCCATTACAATTTCTTCAGAATTTAGGCTGGGCCCTTATTGAATCTTCAATTTCAATTTGCTTTTCCCGCAAACACAAAAAGAATGATTAAAAATTCCCTCACATTTAACCTCAAAAACATAATAACTTATGGATAAGAACAACATTTACTACCATAATGTCCCTTCAAATGCACGTTCGATTGAAATTAAAAAAAAAAAAAAATCATAAAACGTATGACAAGTTTTTATGATCAAAACACCGTTTTTAATATCACATACGATATCCAATGGAATTTCATTCCCACAGAGAGTCTCACAGAGAGTCATTCACCGAATCCCCAAGTGAGTTAGACTTTGTCTATTCGTATCTGGCTGAGCTCAACGTGCACCGAACCATAAAGCACTTATGCCTAGGTATACATTACGTATACGGTATACTTCAATGCATCCCCCCCTCTTTGAGATTATAAACAAAAATACAATATCAACATTAAAAAATAAATTTCAAAAGACTAAAAATTATTCTATCTAACAATATGTATGTACGTGTGTCCACTAATGCCCAGTGGACTATGGAAGCATGCAACGAGGATGCTCATTGCACCTGAAACAAAAAAAAACTTTACAGATTTCTGTGCACCTCGCCTAGATTCAGTACGATTTGAATTTATTACCGCTACGTACCTATAGTCTTTTTTGTTTTATTCAGAAATCGCTTGGCCGAGATCTTGCCTTCATTCATGTGCAGCAGTTTACCGCCTTATCGCTAGCGAATACGGCAGCGAATCGACAAAATTTTCATAAATAATTCAGTGTAAGCTTTTGATGGTGTAATTCACGAGTCAATCATTTTCTTGAATGAATATTGGAGTGGCTTGATCAAATTGTGGCGGGAATTTTAAAACAGTGCTGGCGCATTAATTACATAGAGTCGGGATGAGTTTTGGGCTTTGCAAATATGCAAGTTCAAATGTGGATTCGCCGCCACTGTTACTCGGGACGGTGCAGGTAATAAAAACCCGATTTACAACTTCAGCCTATTCTTCTCACGGCTAGCTAGGGGAAATTTCCGAGACAGTACGTTTAATTGAAATCAATTCTCTCTGATAGATGGACGAACGGACGCGCGTCTAATTGAAAAGCATCGAAAGAACAACGCAACGTTACGGCGTCGTCGTCGTTGTTGTCAGCGACATTATTTTTTTTTTTTTTGAAAGTTTGTGATTTGAATTTAATTTTTGTTTTGTATATCTTGACTTGCCGTGAAATACATAGGTTTGGGCACACCCACTTAATAAACAGACGTCTTACAGACTGAGACGAAAATTAAGGCTTGAGCTTCAACGTCGACAATTCTGAATTGATTTTTTGTTTGACAACTGATTGAAGCGAGTATATGTGAGGGTGGGCAGAAACGACTAAAATTGTATGATAATTTCTGAATAATAAATTCAAAAAATGTAAAGAATGAAACATTTGTATGCTGTTGCTCCATTTTAAATGTGTAGTTAAGGCTGGAAGTTATGCATGTAGCATGGACACCAGTTAAGCCTAGTTTTTTATGTCAATCGTCCGGTATACATTCATATGCATCGATACAATTCGTGATAAAAATGCAAAATGTAAATTTATTTCAGAGCATTTAGATTTTAAGAAGTAGTTTTTTCAGTCTTGAGTAAAATAAGAGATCATTTAAAACACAGTTAACTCATGACACAGTTTTTTTTACTGGAGTAACAACTTTGATGTCATTAAATACAATTTTACTTGTTCTTGACACTATTCAAAGTTATCGATATACAAATGTCAAAAAACTATCGAAATCTACTGACAAATCGGTTGGAGACTTATTATTTTGCTTTATCTATCTTTTGAATTTGTTGTATGTTTTTATTATTTGAATGAATTAGTATTTATGTATGTAGACAAATGGCTTACAATCTTGGTACTGAGCATTTTTATGTGATTCCCTAGAGGCGAACTTCAAGCCTTATTTTTATTTATTTTCTCAAAAAGCACCTTCAACGATATTGAACTATGTGTTTTTTGACTGTTCCAAATTATTGTAATAAAATTTCATTTGAAGTTCTTGCGAAAAAATACATAATAAAATAAATGAAAATAAAATAAAAAAAAAATAAAAAATAAAATAAAAAAAAAATAAAATAAAATAATATATGTACCTAATATAAAATAAAATAAAATACAATAAAAATAAAATGCACGACTGGATCGCACGAACTTGCTCTTGTAGCTACAAACTTTAATGTACGAGTAGCTAACCATTGAGATTAAGTTAGTTAGGTGTAGTTATCCTATGCGAGTTTAAAGCCTGTTTAGGTAAGATTACCTTGATTATTATTATAATGAATTCTCGAATGGATGGTTCAAGGAATAGTTATATAGCTACCTACCTGCAAATGTATATTATACATTTGTAGGTATACATATGTACATATAAATGTATGGGGCCTACATTGTATTTAGTATTAAGTGACGTACGCAAAAATTCGTAAAAAGGGAATAATAATAAGGTAAAAATAAATGGATAATACACATAATTAAATGTTTTTATATTGCTTAGTCGTTATAGTTTGTGGGAAAATAAAGATGCAATTTGAATTAATGGATAAATAAGAATAAATTAAAAAAAAATTCAAAAATCGTTGGAGCGGTTTTTTAATAAATTAATTTTTTATGTATACAATTTTGAAAACATTTTTAGAAACAAAATTTGAAACGCCATTTTGAAGATATTATTAATATACATATAAGATTCAAATTTCAAAAAAATTCTTACTTATTTTTATTTACTTTTTAAGAATCGAAAATACTTTTCATTGAAAATTTTCGGATGCAGTTTTATAAACAATTTTAAGGATCATTTTTAGAAAAATTCCGAGAAATCGGAATATGAAAAGTGGTTCTATGGCAAGTACCGTTAATAAGTACGCAAAAAAAAATGTATACCTGAAAGTGAACTGTACTAATTTAAGAACACACATTTTTTTTTATAAAAATTCTTGGAGCCGTTTTCGAGAAATACATTTTTTTCTTAACGGTTTTTTTAACATTTGTATGGGAGGTACCGTTGTTTTTTATTTAAAAAAATAGTTTTTTTAACTATTCAAGATAATGTCAAAAAACCACCAAATATGAAGTTTTGAAAAAATCTATTGATTCGTTTTCGGAATTTTGAGTTTTCAAAAAAAAAATGAATTTCCAAAAACAAATTTGTTGAAAAATTTTGGTATACAATAGTGCTTAAACTTTCTAGGACCTTCTGCGTAAAAAATTTCAAAAAAATCAAATTAACCGTTTCCGAGAAAATCGAAAACCAAAAATAACAATTTTTTTCAAAAAAAAAAAAATTATCAAAAGGTACCCTTTCCCTTCATTAATGAACTGATGTTTTTTTATAAAAATCGTAGGAGCCGTTTTTGAGAAAAATAAGATTTTTATTTTTGGCCAAAAAAAATGTGTGGGGGCTACTGTTATTTGTCGTCTTAAAAAAAATGAAAAAAACGTGTGGGCATATTACCGATAAAATAATATGTAAAAAGTTTGAAGCAAATCCACCGAACCGTTTAGGCTGCAGATTCGAGGACAGACAGACAGACGGAGTTGCGGGACCCACTTTTTTGGTGTTCTCTATGATCGTAGTGTCATGTTTGATTGTTAGAAGAAAAAAATTCTTACGAATACATAACTTGCTAGTACCTATAATCGCAAGTAAAAATAAAAAAAAAAGTAAAATAATACAAAATAAAGTAAAATAAAATAAAATAATAGAAAATAAAAGGAAATTTAATTAAGTTAAAAGGCCAACCTCCAATATGTTTTACAAATGCACGGTTTGCATTTGAAAAAGAAAACCAAATACGGATTTTAATTAAACTTAATAAAACGAAAAATTGGGTCCCGCAAACTCGATTTTCAGCCTAATCCGCTGAAGCTATTTTCTTAAAAAAATAAATAAATAAAAATTGGAACTTAAATATCTTAGTTGATGCTTTTTTAATACCTGCCTTATAAGTTCTTGTAGCAAAAACTGTTTTAACGATTTTAATATGAAAAAAAACAATACACTGCAAACAAATATTTTGATAAAATGTTATTAACGGTACCTGTCATAAAACCAACGGATTTTTGTCAATTCTAACAATAACTGAATTTGCAACATTTGAAAAAAAAATATATCCTTTATAGTTTTGAAAAAAAAAGATAGGTATTCAATATTTGTATTATAATTTTGTTTTAGCTAAACTAAAAGCTTGATTTTATAATATAATTTAAATAAATTTACCAATTTTTTTGTTTTCGCTAAATTTAACGCCCAATAATTATTTTTTTGCCTAATAAATTCAAAACTCTTTATTTAAAACTCATCTGCAATTTCACTTGTATTTAACTATAAGAAATAATTAAATGGTAAAATTGGTTTCATGTAGAAAGAATGAGTACTGCATTTATATTAAAATAGACCATATTTCTTTTTGTTTGTTCCCGATTGTTATATCAATTTTTTTTTAATTATTTAAACCTTACTTTTTAATTTGTATAAAACGTTAACTTCACCTGACTTCCTCTAAAAGTAAAATTATAAGCTCGATAACCTTATACAAAATTGTACTTATTTCTATCAACCTATCAACAATTAAAGATTGTTCTAATCTAATCTACTCAATATTTTTGAAAATATTTTTTTAATTACTTTGTATTGCCATACCGATATTTTTTTTGAGTAAAAGTAATGAATTTTTGTTTATAAAAAATTATGTAAAAAACGACTTTAAAAATATATTTTTCCATTTCTACTACTAAGAATCTAGTGGCTACTACGAGGCGATGTAAACGAACATAAAAAGAAAATACGTGCAATTTATTTTATTTCGGAAACAACCCTTATGAAAAATCGATATTATCCCGAAAACTACTAAACGGTGATTTTTTAAGAGCTTGGTTTTTGAAAATTCAAAAAAACACAGAAACTTGTAAAAAGTGAATGAAATTTTTATTTGGATCGATAAATCAATTTCTGCCATTTACTTTTTAAAAATAATTTCACTTAAATGTTGCCCGCGGCTACGCTTCAGGTGGTCCATTCTGAAGGTCCAATTTTGGCAAACTTTTTCACACATTTCGGCCGGAATCTCACTAATGACGCGTTCAATGTTGGCTTCCAAGGCAGCAATCGTGTTTGGCTTGTCCCCATAGACAATAGACTTAACATAGCCCCACAAAAAATAGTCTAACGGGGTCAAATCACATGATCTTGGTGGCCAATTGACTGCGCCAAAACGTGAGATCAACTGCTCACCAAATTCGCCTCTCAATTGATGCATGGTTTCGCGTGCAGTGTGGCATGTGGCACCGTCCTGTTGGAACCACATGTCGACCGAGTTCAATTCTTGCATTTTCGGCAAAAAAAAATCTGTTATCATCGAACGGTACCTTTCTCCATTGACCGTAACCCTGCGGCCTTCATCGTCCTTGAAGAAGTACGGCCCAATGATGCCGCCTGCCCATAAACCGCACCAAACAGTGCATTTTTCGGGATGCATTGGTAGCTGCTGAATTGCCTCTGGCTGCTCTTCACTCCAAATACGGCAATTCTGCTTATTCACGTATCCATTTAGCCAAAAATGAGCCTCGTCGCTGAAACGGACGTAGCTTGCGAAACACATTTTTCACAGAGCACGAATTTTGATAATAAATTTCAATAATTTGCAAACGTCTATTCATGATGAAATGGCAAACAATACTGAATCGAAATGTCAAATGTTCGTGGAATTTGTCATGTGTGATCTGTCAAAAATATAAACGTCAAAAACCAAGTCGCAAAAAAATCACCCGTTATAACGATTTTGATAAAAAAACCTGTGTACTTTTTATTGTGTATTTGACTTTCCTTAACGGCTTGGCCTAGGTACTTCAAATGATAATATATTTTAAAATTTAAAAATTTATTAATATATTTTTTAATTATCTTATATTTTATATTTCTTATTTTAATATTTTTTGTTTTTTGATTTTTTTAAAAACATCATTTTTAAGTAAATTCAATATTAAAAACGATTTTTACGATAATGTTTTAAAATGTATGGCTTAAAAAAACTTTGAAGACATTTACCTGTGCTAAATATGATCCAACATAAGATCAAGTACGTTAGATCCAGTCGTGCGTTTTATTTTCCTAAAACGGTTGAATCCATTTCTATAAAATTTATGGGTACCCACACGAAACTAACTCATCGCCATGTTGTTTTTCTTTGCAATTTTATGCCCATTCTTTGTCATAAAACACGATTATGGCAATAAATGGCTAAAATATATACACATTATGGCGCGCTAATAATGTGTTTCGTCATTTATGCAAATCCATTCGAAAAAGATGGAAAAAGTTAAGAAATCTATTCTGAGTTTTGTTAGATTTAAATTTAATTTCAATGAATGGATAAGCGCAATAGAAACTTCAAATTGCCTGCAAAAGTTTATGTTTGCGTCAGTTAATTGACCATGTTAGGGCCGGACAGCGGACATGACTGCTTTATTGTTTACTGGATGACTGGTTTTAACTCACCTCAGCAAATCGCATTATTTTGGTTATAGAAAATATACAAATGTCTAGCGTGGGTTTCCATTCAGAGAACTGGGACTTGCGCAAGTTATTTATTAATACCTTTTGACCTCATCTAACTTGTCTTCGATCATCATTCAATCATTCATCACTTTCAGACATAATTAAGTCACGATTTTCTTTTGAATATACGTAAGCCTTATTCAAATATCGCAAATAAAAAAAAATAAAAATTCAATAAACGAAATGCAAATTTTAAACCATATGTTAAATTTCTTCCATATTTGTGTACACGAACGTCGAAATTTGTAATTTTCTTCGTACGAATTTAAAATGACATAAGCTTAAGTCAACGCCACCAATTAAACTTTATATAGTGTGCGATTAAGAATGAGTAATCGTCACCCATTGGTAATCTAAAAATAATTTATAGTTCGCATTATTCTCGTGTGTCGCCCGTAGAAGGAAGACACAATTCTGACATTGAAATTGTCTGTTGCCTTAAAAACACCCCAACCGATTTGAATGAAAAGTGCGAAGATCACACCCGACACAACAACGCGACGGACGCCTTGCCATTTGCTTAGTTAATTGATGGGGTGCGTTCGTTGACTCATCGCTTTTTAAAGAGTCCCAAATTTTTTTTTCATTTAAATTCGAATATCAAAAGATTCGATTTAACTCGTCTCTGAGAGCCAAATTAAAAAAAAATATATAAGTACATTTATATATGCTACTTTCTTGAATTTTATTATTTTTTTCGGATGTTAACTATTTCTTTTTTGAACTCAAGACAGATAAAATTCGAAACAGAAAATCATACAAACAGCGACTCTGTTTGCCAGTGAGTCATATGGCCCGGTGATATTTTGAAGAAAAAAAAAGTATCTAAAAATATATTTTTATTTACAAAATTCATTGCGTTTTTTTTTTTGAGGTGAAGGTGAAGAAATCACTTTGTATTTGTAATCGTACTGATGCCGGCAAGTCTTATTGGCAAATAAAAATTACTCGCGTTGTTGATTTCGGAATTGCAGAAAATATAGACAAGCGAGTCTTTTATGAACAATTCTCGTTATCAATTTCCGGAGGTGTCTTAATTTAAATATGACAGACTTGATTATGGGTAAATTTAGTTAGCGCCATTATTTGAATAGATATTTTTTGCGTATTTCAATTTAAATTGATAATTATTCAAAAGTGATAATACAGGAATTGCTTTATCATCGCTAAACTAATTACGTGTTAGTATATATTCTCCACCGGTTGTATAAATAGTTGTATGGCATTTTCCCAAAAACTTACTTATAAAAAAATAAAAAATAAACATACAAATGTTAAATATCTTTTGGCTACTTTGTGAAGAATTAAAATTAGAAAGGTAAAATAATTTTGATAAAAAAAAATAACTATTGATTTCATAAAAAATACAATTACATTAAATAATTTTCAACAGGTGTATTTTTTCTTTCTAAAAATTGGAACATAATCATAAATATTGAATTTTCAAGGAGCGCATTATGGGTAACATAATTTACTATTTATTTATTAATTTAAGACACTTAAGCCTTCAACGATAAATAAATAAATATTTAGCAGTTTTTCGTAAAATTTTGCCTACCGAAATGTAAACCAAATCTAAAAAATAAAATGCACGACTGGATCGTACGATATATATGTAGGTACTATATCAAAAAAATCGAACTAGAGAATTTGATCAATCTTGACATTACGGTGATAGCGAAGGCAAATAGAAGTGGGTCCCGCAATTCCATATGTCGGTCTTACTGTCCTCAAGTCTACAGTCTAAACGGTTGGATGGGTTTGCTTTAAACATGGTACATATTGTATTTTCGGTAATATGCACATACGTTTTTTAATTTTTTGTCTTAAGACGAAAAATAACGCTACACGTTATACACTTTTTTTGGCCAAAAAGAAAATTCTAATTTTTCCCAAAAACGGCTCCAAAGGTTTTTATTTAAAAAACATCAGTCCATTAATGAATGGAAAAGGAACATTTTGGTAATTTTTTTTTTGGAAAAATTGGTTACTTTTGGTAGCTCTATTAGAACCATTTGTTTGGTTTCCGATTTTCTGGAAAACGATTCATTTGATTTTTTTTTCAAATTTTTTATGCAGAAGCTCCTCGAAAGCTTAAAAACTAATGTACGAGTAAATTCAAATTTTCAAAAACTTTTTTTTTAAACTAAAAATTTTAAATATGACTCAACGCCGCCGTGGCGCGATAGTTGTGTGTTCGCCTGTCAACCTCATGGGCACAGGTTCGATCCCTGCCGTAGTCTATGTCTTCTTATTTTTCCATTAAAAACCAATTCTAAAAATAAATGTCATCCAATGAGTTGCTGGTTTACTCATTATATGCTATTTAGGCATAGAACTAACAACATGTGATTGAGTAAAACTAGTATGCCGATAAAATATGACAAAGAATAAAAAAATGAATGCGAATTATAAGGGACGTCGATAAATAAGACACGGAAATTTCTCCGCATTAGTTCAGCCGCCATTCCTGGAGATAAAATCTGAGACAACAACCACCTACAGTCTCCGAATATCGCGCCACACATCTTTCCTATCATTCTTTCTCTTCCTTAACCTCACCCTAACGCCCGCGCTGTGTTGAAACACTAAAAGGGTATTCATAATCCCTTGAGCGCGTGCAAAATTATATAAAAAAAAATCTAATTTTTCGAAACTTCGTATTTATTTTTTATTATCATAATTACAAAAAACTATTTTCCTATAATAAAAATAACGGTACCTCATCATAAACGTGTACAAAAATTTTTTGATAAAAATTGTGTGTTCTTAAATTAGTGCAGGCCACTTTAAAAATATTTTATTTTGTAAACTTATTAACTATACTTCCCATAGAACATATTTTTCATATTTTCGACTTTCTCATTATTGGATGAACCGATTAAAATTAGTTTTTGTATGCAAATGCTCCCTTAAAGTGCTTAATAAATCGGCATACTCAAATAAATAGTTTCTCCGTTTGTCAAAAATAAATACATTTTTTTTTTTGGAAACTTCGATTTTTCAAAAACCATTCACTGATTTTTTTTGAAATTCAAATTTTATATGTACATTAATAATAACTTCAAAATCAAATTCAAATTTTTTTTTCCAAAAATGTTTTTAAAATTTTATAAATAGGTACAAAATATTTTATTTTCAGAAAGCCGCTCCAAAAATTTTCTTCGACAAATCGAACTTCGATAACTCGAATGAAATTGTTTGGCAATAGCGCGAAGCCTGAAGTTTACATTTAATTTTTGTTTGATAACTCGAACTACTATAACTAAAATGTCTCGATAACTCGAAGATATTATTTGTCGTCACCTTCGATAAGTTGAAATTTTTAGGGAAATTATCAAACTGTGGATTTTTACAAGTTCATTTCATAATGCATTGCGTTTGTAGGCACTGTGTTTATATGTTCTATGACCTTATATACATATGTGTGTGTAGAAAATTGTGTTTCTCTTAAGTGTGAGTAAAAGATGTCATGTCCCGGTGTTAGAACACACATTATTAGGTTGATATACGTATGTATTATAATACGAATTCAGTCTTATTTTAAAAATTAAAAAAAAAACGAAATAAAAAGTGTAAAGAAACTGACGTAGATATTAACAGTGCAGTGTGAAGTTTTTATTAAAAGTAAAGCTAACGTGGATATGTCGTTAAACGAACATTCAAAACATCGTTTGAAGATAAATTTAAATTAATAAAAGAGGTGGAGAATGGGTTAATAAAGAAGGATGTGGCTATTAAATATAGCATTCCGGCAAATCCATTGGTCAGCTTAGTATATGTATAATGACAACAACTGTACTTTTTGTATTCGCAAATAAATATTACGTTTTTTATAATCATTTTCTGTTTTACTTGATAACTCGAAGTCTTGATAACTCTAATTATTTTTTTGGCAAGTGATGGTTCGAGTTATCGAAGTTCGACTGTATACATATTTGCTTAACAATTCAAATGGATCTATTTTTCCCTCAAACTTTAACAAATAAGCAATCTAAATAAAAGATTTTATTATGTTATTCATTTATTTATTATTAAATTATATATTATATTTATATTCCATTTTTACTTACTTTTGTGTATATTTCACTGAATATCTACATATATGCTTTGTAGCCCCTCATATATTTGTTTATTGTCTCTTTAAAAATCACATGAAACCTGAACATTGTGTACGAGTATATTGCACCTAATTTACAAAGTTATGTGCATAAAAGCTACCTACCCACCTATCCTTCATTTTCATTGTTATATGCACATATTTACTTACGTAGGATCTATTTATGTATGTAGGATGTAGGTACATATTTCTCTCGGACGTACCTTTCTTGGGGCTAAAACAAAACGTACATGTATAAAGCATTTAGGGAATCAACTAACAAGCTTTAGTATATAGTTTGCGGAAAATTGGTTCAGCACGTTGAGCTGTATAAACGAACTACAATCTTCATGTCAAGTTTGATAAAAATTTGGAGTTGGAACTTTCTTTTTTTTAAATAAAAAAAATTGCCCTAAAATACCTTTATCGTCGAAAAATATAATTGAAGTTTGGCCCTTTTATATGAACTAACTCAAAACAGAATTGCAAGAACTTAGAATTATGTAAAGGTTGGGTGGTTGCTCTCGCATTATAAACTTAAACTCCTTCTCGGGTCCTCTCTCCGGCTAATGCAATTCTTGCGTTGCTCAGGGTGTTCAAAAAGCCAATATCTATACAAATTTCATGAACGAAAGCACCTTACTTTGAGTAAGAATATGCTTAGCAGGTTCAAAAGACTCACGGAAGAGCTTACGTTGCTCAATTCCTTTGAATTTAAAATAAGACTTAAAGTCAACTTAAAATACTATACATATGTTAGGGTATAACACCTGCCTTTCTTTTATAAACAAAAAAAACTAAATTATATATTTAATTATAAAGTTATTTTATATTTTCTTTTTCAGGGTAATTGTTGGGGCGCCGAAGGACAATAATTCACTATATCAACCATCGATCGTACAGCCTGGTGCCGTTTGGAGGTGCGATATCGAAGGCGATGATCGTTGTCGTATTGTAGCATTCGATTCACAACGTAAGTTATGTAATATAATAAACAAAGATAACAATATAACAGCCTCTTTATAATGGTTTATTATATCACTGTATAAAGAGATGAAGATGATACTGTTTACATTGCGCCGTTATGATTACACATAGTATAGTTGTAGGTACCTGCAGCTTGTTTTCTTTTATCACTACAACTTGATCAACATCCTCATGTCTTCGAGAGCGAGGACTACCTGTGCAGCATGTGAAATGTTACGACAAAAACACAGCTATACAGGCTTTTATCAATGAAGAAGATGCTTTTGTTTGGGTCTGCTGCTGTGCGGTGGATAGAAAACGATAAAGATCTTTATTTAACCTTTCTATAATTTTATATCTACCTAGGTACCTGATATATCTGCATGTACACCTTCATAGATATATTGTAGATTATATGTTGAACAGATGTGTGTGCTGCCACTTGAACATATGAACTTCTGTTAAAGATTTGTTGCCGTTTTATGGGAACTGCGGTTTTACTTTGTCAAGGAGCACACTAAAAAATTTTAAAAAAATATTTGACAATTTTAGTTGAAATTTCGAAATCCTTTCGATTATGTTTCTTTTTTTCGAAAAATATTTCCAAACTCAGTTATTAATTTTTAAATTCGATTTAAAAAAATTTGAGTGAAAACGTATTTCTTATTTATCCTAGTAATGTGGCAACACCATCTGCCTGCTGGTGACTCAAAGAAGTGTGCCGGTGGTGAAAATGCACCAAGGGAGTAAATGAGATCCTTAACTTGTGATAAGATTAATGGTTAAAGATATGCATATATGTAAGTTTGGTCGGTAAAAAGGCGTTAAGCAGCCGAGAGGGGGCATGTACCAATGATTGTTGAATTTTTAGGCAAGGGGTGTTCTTTTGAGTATTATATGATTAGGGCTACCATTGTCATCTGATGACATACAATTAATTAAATTCATAGTGAAATATATGAGCGGAAAAAGGATGTAAATGAGTCATTTTATCAAACAGGGTAACACACACCGCAGATAATGGTTAGCAAGAATAATGCATTGGTGAACTATAGTGTGTTGTTTAAATAATGAACTTTTTAAATGTGCTTATAGATTTGAATAAGTTTTGTTTGTGAATTTGTATAACTCAACTTCGTTTTCATTCTATTTATGGCTTTTTTCATGGTTCGAAATGATCAAAAAAGCATTACACCTTAAGGGCATTACGTATTATTCTTAATTAGCTTGATTTTATGCTGAAAATAAATTATACCAATTGGTGTAAAGGGCGATTATATTCTTATCCAAAGTAAACATTATATTTTTATTTTAAAATTAACATGCACATTTTTATTTTTTATTTACAATGTTAATAAAAAAGTAAATGCTGTCTTCTACAAAATATAGTTTATATTGAAAAAGATTTTTGGATTTATAATTTCTTAAAGCAATTTGTTAAAGATGCAAAAGCTTAAAGAATGCAAAATAGGTAGGACACTCAACTTTATTTTCTAAGAAGAAGAACTGAATTTTAAATATTTAAAGAAATCCAAAAAAAAATTACTAAATTTAGTTAATGTAGTTGTTTTTTGCAGTTTTCTATGCGAGATCACATCTTAGTTTCAGGGTTAAATCCGAGCTAACTAGCGCATTTATGAGAGGGACGATTAAGATATTATTTCCATTTCAATATAAATGTAGATTTCGACAACTTTGTGCATTGATTTTTAAAAATTGAAAATTCAAATGATACAAACTGCTTTTTAGTTAACTCGGAATTAATTAATTTGCACGAATATAATAGAGTTAACTCAGGAATTGAACAAAAATGTCTCTAAGACAGTTTTTATGTAATATAATGACTGACTATCACTCTGGTAGTGTTTAAAAATATTATAGTTTAAATTCAACAACAAAAGCTATTACAATTTTTAAAAATATTTGCTTTTACGAAATTTGAAAGTTTGGACTTCAGCTCTTTTGTTTTTTGAAAGTAAGTTATTTAGGTAAATAGTGAGATAATAGTTAGTTAATTTATGTAACTTCTTATAATTTTTTCGTATCACAATCTATGTGAATTAAACAAAAATATGAATGTTGTTTCTCTACCGCGGCAGATATTTTTTTTCATAAAATTTCCTTCCTTTATATTAATTCGGATTCACTTAAAAAATAATTGACATTATTCATTCCTTCCGATTAAAAATAGACACACACAAGAATAGTTGAGCCACTAGGCTTTTTTTTTTTATAACTTTGCACGCGCTCAAGGGATTATGAATACCCTTTATATGTTTTTCTTAACACAGCGCGGGCATCCGGTGGAAGAAGAGAAAGAAGGATATGAAAGATGTCTGGCGCGATGTTCTGAGACTAGAGCTGGTTGTTGTCTCAGATTTATCTCCAGGGATGGCGGCTGAACTAATGCGGAGATTTGTTATTTATTTATGTCCCTTATAATTCGCATTATTTTATTTATTTCATTGTCATATTTTATGGGTATGCTAGTTTACTCAATCACATTATGTTAGTGTTATGCCTAAACAGCATGTAATGAGAAAGCAGAAACTTATTTTATGACAATATTTAGAATTGGTTTTTAATGGAATATAAGAAGACATAGACAACGGCAGGAATCGAACCTGCACCACGAGGTTGACATGCGAGCACACAACTATCGCGTCACGGCCACCCCCAAAAGCTGTTGCACTATAGAATTAATTTTTTTTTTAGATTTCCTACAAAATAGATGTTAACAGAAAAAAAAACTTAAGAATGCTTACAATATTAATAAATAGTAAACTAAGTTTTAAAATGAAAAAAAAAATAAGTAGCAGCATTTTATTCTTTTTCAAAGTCTAAGGGATTAAATTTAAAAAAATAACGGGTGTTTTTTTAGACGTCTGGTTTTAAGAAGAAATAAAATGCATATAATTTATGCTATGGCCAAGAATTTATCTTTATTATAAAGATAAGGGCTTGCCATTATGTTTTAAAAATGATTTCGCGAAAGTGGCCGCCGCGCCTGGCTCGAATAAATTCCAGCCGAGAGGCCCAATTTTCGACTAGTTTTTGAAGCGATTGGGGCCGTATTCTCTTCCAAGGCGTCAATTGTCTCGAGGATATCTCCGTAGATAAGCGACATCACACAACCCCACAAAAAATAGGCCAGCGGTGTAAAATCGCACTATCTTGGAGACCACGCCACTGGCCCACGACGATAGATAATGCTCACACCAAAAGTTCCCTTCAATAAATTCATTGTTCGTTGGCTGTATAGCATGTAGCGACGTCTTGTTGGAACCAAAGGTCGTCCACATCAAAATTCTCCAATTCGGACACGAAAAAGTCATTAATCAATCATGGCTCCAAACTAAAGCATTTCCCATTGACTGTAACATTATGGCCGGCTTCATTTTAGAAAAAAAAAATGGACCAATGATTCCCTCTGAGAGCACACTAAAGAGTGACTGAGGATGTAATGGCGTCTCAACAATGGCTTGTGGATTATGATCACTCCAAATACGACAATTTTGCTTATTAACATTCCCATTTAACCAAAAGTGAGCTTCATCGCTGAACAAAATTTTCTTGTGAAAATCGGGATCGGTGGCCATCTCGTGCGTGTGCGACGCGCTTGATGGTCGTTCTGCTGGTGTTTGCAAAGCTGTTTGTGTAAAATTTATCAACATACAAAACGGATTTAACTGGATTAAACGGAATTTTGACGCTTTGCAAATAGTCTAATAGAATTCAAAAATAGAGATTTCAAAAGGCGGGATTTTAATAAAACAGTACTTTAGAAGAAGGGATCTTAAAACAGTTTTTTTTTTTTTTTTTTAAACGGGATTTTTAAAACGATGATAAGTTATTTAGAAATTTCCAAAATTCCTTAAAAGAGGACTTTGCTATTTATATTACTGTCTTAGTCCAAAGAGGAGTTATTTTTGGTTTTATTCACATTCTTCAATTCTGCCCTTCGTTTTTAATGATTAGTTTTCCAAGAAACCTTTATCTATAACTTTGACCTTTAAACAAAAAAACTCCTCTTTCAAAAACACTTTTCAATTACCTTAGAACATAAAATTAAGCACCACATCCGTTTCATCTCCATTCATCTTTTATTTTTACTCCAAATTAAACCCTTTATCTATTCATAACTCTAACAAAGCCATTCCATTGACCATTGTATTCATGATCGAACACTGAAGACAATCCGAACATCATACAAACAAATTTTGCATGGATCTCTGCCCTTCTATAGATTTGCTCTTTTCGCCGCAATTTTTCTATTCACTGTTTTATTCATGAAACAGAAACATCCGTCTCCATTATGGACTTGAACTTCCTCTCTATAACAAAGTATCTATGAAATGCTTACTAGTTATAGAATATATCATCCTAAACAATTCAGATTGTATCATAATTTTCCATATTTTCTTCATCACAATTATGCAGTGATCGGAAAATCATCTTTTGATCCAGTCCGCTATTCTCTCTTTCTGCTACAATTATCAACAATCAGTAACATCTTCAATATATAACACAGGTCCATACATCCGCGTCTGCATCGACAGTGCCGGAGTTCGAAGTAAACAGAAAATAAACCAATATAACTTTTTCAATTGGTATTCTATGTTTCGCACAGTTTGTTCTTTCTTGTTGATTCTCATTTTTAATGGTTAATTGAAATCAGAAAATTTTGCTTCATTTTAAGAATCATTCGTTAGACACTACTTAATGTGGGGTTTAAAAAAAATATAAGAATGGAGCCATTCCATCAATGTGACATTGTGATAGAAAGTAGAGTTTTCGGCCCCGTAGACTTAAAATCGCATTCGACTTCTGGAAATTAGTTGTTTTTCTTTAGCAGTCCCATGAGAATAATTAACGCTTTTAAGGGCGAACAACTGTTCTAAAACTAATTGTTAGAAATTGGCATTTATCTAGACTCGTCCTTAAAAAAATATAATAACTATTTTTTAAATCTGCAATATTGGAGAAATTACGATTTTTTAACAATTGATATATTAAAAACGCTTCGCGCAGGACATGCATTAGTAATAATTTGTAGAACTGTTATAAACTGTTATAAATAGAAAATAGTGATGAAAGTCTTTTAAAAAAACCATTTCTTATTTTCTTATTTGATTGAATCAAATATATATTGTCTGTGATATAAGATTTTTCACTCCATTCTTGTGATATCTAAGTAACTACATAGTCCCTATTTGTATCACACATTTACCAGACACAGATAATGCGCCCCTGGGTGTGAATGTTCATGTACTTATCCAATGAAGAGGTCAAAGGAGTTATGAACGACGGGCAGGCCTCACTTCAGTGCGGTCTAGACGAGTACACATAATAATAATCATCAAAGTGTTGCAAGTTTCCTGCATAAACTCTAATATCATCCGTGCGCCCTCCCCTTACATTTTACTTCCTTCTCTTTTCTGCTTTGTGATATTTTTTTTTTAGAATTATGTTGCTAAATTATCCAATACAACACTGGGGTGCCTTATACTCCATCAAGCAAGCGGATGCGCAAGCCACTAAACATATTAATGATACTTTTCGTTGGGCAAAACCAGAGGGAGGAACACAAGAGGGTGTTGCTTGAAGTTCTGTCCTATTTGTGTATGCAACTGATGGCGTATCTTATACCAAAAATTTAAACCACAGAAATATCATAAAAGATTGGCAAAAAAAAGTAAAAGAAAAATACCAGGGCCCGTATGGCAGAGCAAGTTGCGTTCGCGTACCAACATCAGGTTTGCCTTTGTTTGCTCTTGTGATATGATGGTGCGGTTTTCAACACTTTAACGTCAATTTGGGCTGTCAATGCAATAAACTCCGTTATTATTATTTTTTTTTGTTCAGCTGTATGTCGCTTGAATATCTGGTCTTTTGTCAAATTCAAAAATCAGAAACTATATTTGACATGAGCGTGGAATTCAATGACAACTGCAAAATCATCTTTGCCAGTCTTGAAAAGAGACTAATGCACTGTATAGGGTGTCCAAAAATAACTCCAACATTATTACTGCATTGCCACCAGCCATGTATGTCGCACCGCGCCCGCCAGTTGACTAGGGGCCCCGACATAGCACTGAATTGATTGGTGATACCGCACCGCGTGTGCACAGGAAGTCCCTCTCTGACGCATACTTGGTTCCAGCCGACAATACAGGCATCTTTTACTTGGGGTGGGTTGTTCTCGTTCGTTAATAGTCTAACCACGAACGCTAAAAGTCTGCGAGCAGCCTTTGTTTGGCGGGGTTGACGTTATGGTGCGCTCTGTGCGCCTTGTCTTTATTTGGCGCTTTAACTGGAGGATTTGAAGGGGCTTTATGTGAGTGAAAAAAATTCACTGTTGAACTTAACTCACTTTGGATTTTATTGTATTAAGGAATATGCGATTTATCGCATGGTTACCACATTGTTTTTTGGCAATTTAAATGATCGATTGACCAAAACAATTTGATATCAAGGAGTTGCCTAACAACTATTGTGCAGATAAAATTCTCCTAGAGTTGACACATTTGTCCTCTAAATCAGCAAAACGCATAGACAGTGATGGCATACGCGGTTAAGTGTTCAATCTTTAGTTCATTTTTAAATTGAACTTTATTGAATTTTGATTTAAATCATTTTGGCAAAACTTTATAGTTGGACAACTTAAGTCTAATTAAAGTCTGAGCAAAAATTTTGATAAATTTATATAATATATTTTTTCTACGATTTGGAATTTTTTTATTTCAAATTGTTCAATAGTGGCAACCATGGTTGGTTGAAATTTGTTCTTATTTTGTTCTCCATTCTAAAAATGAATACCATAATAGATTTGGAATACGAGAAAGAATTAGTGGTAATCTTGTTTTGACCCTGACAGGTTTTCATTTTGACAGGTTTTAGAAAATTCATCGGTAAGGTACACAAATCGCTTAAGTACGAGTAGTATAAAGGCATAGGCCAAAAATACACACACCGACTGGTTTAACTTATTCGAACAAGTTAAATTCGCATTTATCAGTGTAGTGTATGTTTATAAGTTAAGCCTTATTCGGTAGATGGACAAGCTTGGTGTCTTCGTGCGATTTATTTGTTTGCTATATAAATCGTGAACACAATAATGTTGTTTGGCAACATGTTTGTCCTTTTTCGGACGATAAATGTTTGTTGTTGTTTTTTTTTTAACAATGTGCTATACCGATTATAATGTTGTTGGTTATGGAGAAGATGCAGAGTTTGTGGTTAAGAGTGTTTGTTTATTTGAGCGATTATTTGTATGTTCTTCTTGAACGTGATCGTTTTTTTTAATTTTTTTATTTGTGTATCAAATATTTGGTTACAGATACTTGACGCATATCATCGTTCTGTGTCAATATGTATTTATTGGGGCTTATGAAAATGTTGCGCTGTTCGGTACAATTGAACCTCTCTGAAATGGGATTATAGTTTTATGGAAGGTTTTTTGATGCTCTGAATTAGTGCCCGATATCAGAATTGCTCCATCATGTCATGTTTTTTGAGATACTCTAAAATAAAAGTGTAAAAATTGTGTTTGTTTTCGAAATGCTTGCTACACAGGTAGATACATTTTATGGAAAAAAGTCGAATTTACCTATATCTCCGAAACATTAGGTTTAATCTGAAAAGTTGTCAACACCAAAGTTGTTCGAAATCATTTTATTTTTACACGAGCAATGTTTTTCAAATTTATGTCGCTTTCTTTCTTTTCATGTTAAATAAAGTTTTCGGTGGCAAACGTTGGGAAAAGTATATGCAAGATTTTGTTTTTATTGCTATATTTATTGCGTTTGCTACCAAAAATAAAATGCACGACTGGATCGCACGAACTTGCTCTTATGTTCGATCACATCGTATGCAAAAGTTTAAAGAATATAATAATTTATTTTCATAGTCGTTTTTTACTTTATTTCTTATAAAGGTACAATTTTTTTTAAATTTTTTATAAAAAAATTGTATGACAATTTATAAATATTTAATAATATAAACGTAAAAACCAAATTTCCAAAAAAATCGTCCACCCGTTTGCAAAATATTGAATTTTCAAAAAAAAATATATTTTTTTTTAAAAACCCAAACAAATATTTTTCGAAAATTTTAATTTTAATATTGAATGTTAACGTTAATAAAAAAAGTATTTTAAAAAATGTTGACCAAAATGTAGAGTATATAGTGAACACACTTTTTTTTATCAAAATCGTTAGAGCCGTTCTCGAGATAAAAGAGCAAAATGTATAGGAGGTACCGTTAGTTTTGGACCAACGATGGAAAACGATTCAAAAATCTATTTTATACCATCACCTAAAACTGTTAAATACCAAGTTTGAAGAAAATTGCTTTAGTGCCTGTAGGCTGTATAGGTTTCATTTTGGTTCAAAAACAACCATTCTTTTATTTTGGGCTTTCTCTTAAGCGGCTCGACGGATTTCGATAAAAAAAATTATGAGGCCTCCTCCAAATTATAAATAATACTGCATAAAACAGTTTCGGAAAATATTTGTTTGGATTTTTGAAAAAAAAAACATTTTTTTTTTTTGAAAATTCAATATTTCAAAAACGTGTGAACGATTTTTTTTAAATTCGGTTTTTAAATTTATATTGTTAAATACTTGAAATTACCATACCAACATTTTCTGTAGAAAAGGTTTGTTTAATATAGGTATTCGAAAATTTTTATTTTATATACAATGTTAAGTACGTGCGATCCAATCGTGCATTTTATTTAATTTATTTTTTTTATATTTTACTTAAAATCTATATCTACTTAAAACTAGCGAATCATTTTTTATAAAATAAGAAAAGAACACAAAATAAACAAACCCGTCTTCTTCATAAACTTAGACCAGCATTGCCATATACGAGAAATTCTTAGTCCGCTCAAATCAAATATAGCATTGCCATGCATTAGGAAGATTTTTTTTATTCTTAAACAGAATGCACGCGATAAGAAAATGAGACATTTGTGCGACGAGATCTCTTCGTTCTTGTTAAATTAATGTCAAACTATGACGAGGATACATATAATAAATCATTTCTTGTCATCACATTACGTTAGCTTAATAGATTAACTAAATGAAAATCAGTTAGCTTAATATTATTTTCTTAATTCATTTTTGTCCAATTGAACTATGGTATTTTATAATTAAAAAATGTTTATATTAAATCATGTCACGCTCTTCCGCCATTTTCTTGAACATTGTAAGTCATTCTTTTCTTAAATCTCGTCACGATTTCGGAGATTTGACTTCGGTAAATCGGTGAGATTAAATCGTTGATTTGAAATCAGTGAACTTAAATTGCTGAACCACGGTAAAAGTTTGAACGACACGGTGATGTTTGTATAATTCGAAGATGGGCTCGCTATAGAGGAGTAGGTATATATTGATGCAAGAACGGAAAATGTCAAATTCTTTTTTTTTTTTACCGATTTTCATCTAATTTAAATTGTTTATAGCTGATATAGAATTATGAAAGAAAGAAATAGTTTAAAGATAGGTTGGGTCCAAAGTATTTAATTTTTCAAGAAAATAATGCGTTCCACACGCAAATTCTTAGATTTTTTTTTCCAATTCGAAATTGTTTCTTAAAAGCACTTAGAACACTTAATTCCAAACTCAACGAAATAAAGTAAGTCGTTTTTAAATATCAGCGTTTTGTATAAAATAGTTAGAAATATGTATTTAAAAAAAATCCGAATCCTTGTAAGTGGAATATAGAAAAATTGTAATTTTTTCAAAATTATTTACTTGATTTGAATTATGAAACCGGTTCTGAGTTTCAAATTAAGTGCTCTAAGTGCTACATAAATACACGCACTCTTTTTTTTATAACTGATCGATTAATAAAAAGAAAACTTACCTTTATTAACCTACCAAATTTTAGTCGATGATAATTTTGATGGGTTTTAATATACCTTCTGCGACTGACTGCTTATACACAGCGTTTTTCTTGTATTTATATGTATGTAAGAATTCGGCCCAGTTTTTAAGATAAATGTTTTTTTGTGATTGACAACAACTTTTTCACCAGAAATAGTTTGGAAGCATTGATTTGCGTTGGGGGGTTTGGTGTCCTGAAAACCTGGATTATTTAATTTTTTTTTCTAAGCTTCGTATTTTCTATGGTCCTGATTGCTATCATCCTGACTAGTCAACTGATGAGAGTCCATATGTGAGATCGCTGGGTGAAACTGTAATTTAGGTGGACTAAAAATCGTTGAAGCAACTTTTCTAACAGTTCTGTTTTATATTTGAAATATAAATCAACCATCCTATACTTCGGTACAAACAACTGTTGCTGTAGCTTCCATGTATTAACTTACGAAAAAACTGCATCACTTGTTGTCTATGCACAATTTCATCTTTTTCGAAATTCCATGGTCAAAAAATTCCTTCTAAATGAGTTTCTCTCCATAAAATATATGAGCAAAATGAATTATAAATTGAAATTGAAATAAATGATCCATTCACACTTTTTTGCCTCAGAAAAAATACATTCACATTCAGACATTCACTCAAAGTCGAACTACAGCCTGGTGCTGGTCTTAACTTGGGCTTGTTCAAAATAACTTGGATGATCGGTCTCTAATTTTGCACAACAGATTAAAACTCTCAATATAAAAATCAAAATATTCTCATGGTAAAAAATAAAAATAAAAAAGTTAGATAAATATGTAGTTGTAATAAGCCCATTCCGAGCAAGAAACCTAATTTCCATTATGAGCCTAAAACAACTTGTGAAAATCGAGTTTTAAACAGTAACAAAAACTTGTTTTAACCTGGCGCTTATTTTGTTTGGTTTATAAATTCGTAACATAGTTAACCAAAACTTGCAGATATCGTATCACAAACCAAGTAGGTAAAGCTATCTTATTTTCATGAATGGAATATTTTGTCTATACGAAATATTCACAGCGCAAATCCGAACTCTGAAGCAAAAAAAACCGGCTCATTATACGCTCTTAGTGAGCATATCAATAAAACTTAAAAAAAAAATGAAAACAATTTTTTTTCAATGTCACATAATGATGAAAATCTTTATTCCAGTAAGAAGGTTTGACTATCTATATCTCAACGCATACTATATACCCACTCAATTTATCTTAAGCCGCGATATAGACTTTGAATTCATTTCCGTGTTGATGTTAATATGCCTGGCTGCTGATATACGCAACAAAAAAGCGTGGGAATTTATAATAACTGCAATCACGGACTTATGCACTTTCTATATGCTGGGCTGATAATGCTTATAGGCGAATCTTAAATCGAATAAATGGTAACAGAAATGAATTTATATGTTTACCATAAACAAAATGATAAAAGAATTCCATAAACTTAAACGAGTTTAGTAATTTTTTTTTACAATACAATACAATTTTTATTCAGCTCAAATTTTTACAGAGTGGTACATATTTACAAATAATTAATTCTTAAGTCTAATATTATATATCTGCCAGAACAGAAGGGGCTCTGCTTCGTTAAATTGTTGGTTTTTTATACATTTTATAATAAAGGTGTCTTAGGTCTAACATAAGGTTTGCTTTTTTACTTGCAATTATAGGTACCATAAGGCAAGTTATGTATTCGTAAAAAAATTTTTTTTCTAACAAGCAAATATGACATTACGATCATAGAGAACACCAAAAAAGTGGGTCCCGCAATTCCGTCTGTCTGTCTGTGTGTCTGTCTATCTGTCCTCGAGTCTGCAGCCTAAACGGTTCGTTGGATTTGCTTCAAACTTGGTACATATTAATTTTTCGGTAATATGCCCACACGATTTTTTTCATTTTTTTTAAGAGGACAAATAACAGTAGCCCCCATACATTTTTTTTTTGACGAAATCAAAAATTTTATTTTTCTCAAAAACGGCTCCAACGATTTTTATAAAAAAAAATCAGTTCATTAATGAATGGAAAGGGTACCTTTTGATAATTTTTTTTTTTGGAAAAAATCGAAAACCAAAAAAATGGTTGTAGTAGAGGTACCAAAAATAACAATTTTTGGTACCTCTACTACAACCATTTTTTTGGTTTTCGATTTTCTCGGAAACGGTTAATTTGATTTTTTTGCATTTTTTTACACAGAAACTCCTAAAAGTTTAAACACTATTGTAAACCAAAATTTTACAAAAACATTTTTTTTTGAAATTATTTTTTTTTTATTGAAAACTCAAAAGTTCGAAAACGACTCAATAGATTTTTTCAAAACTTCGTATTTGGTGGTTTTTGACATTATCTTGAATAGTTAAAAACACCATTTTTTTTAAATAAAAAACAACGGTACCTCCCATACAAATGTTAAAAAACCGTTAAGAAAATAATTTATTTCTCGAAAACGGCTCCAAGAATTTTTATTTAAAAAATTGTGTGTTCTTAAATTAGTAAAGTTCACTTTCAAGTATAAAAATGTTTTTTTTTGCGTACTTATTAACGGTACTTCCCATAGAACAACTTTTCATATTTTCGATTTTCTCAATATTGGATGAACCGATTAAAATATTTTTTTTTTATAAAAATGCTCCCAAAAATTGTTAATAAAACTGCATACGAAAATTTTCAAAAAAAAAAACGTTTTTCGATTTTTAAAAAATAAATAAAAAATTTTTTTTGAAAAATCGATTTTTCAAAAAACAGTCAGAGAATTTATTTAAAATTTGAATTTTATATGTATATTAATAATATCTTCGAAATGGCGTTTCAAATTTTGTTTCTAAAAATGTTTTCAAAATTTTATACATAAAAAATTAATTTATTAAAAAACCGCTCCAACGATTTTTGATTTTTTTTTATATATTCTTATTTATCCATGAATTCGAATTGCATCTTTGTTTTCCCCCAAACTATAACGACTAAGCAATATAAAACCAATTAATTATGTGTATTATCCATTTATTTCTACCTTATTATTATTCCCTTTTCACGAATGTTTGCGTACGTCACTTATTCAGTCACATACAATGTAGGCCCTCATACATTTATATGTATGTACATGTATACCTACAAATGTATAATATACATTTGTAGGTAGGTAGCTATGTAACTATTCCTTGAACCATCCATTCGACAGTTAATTATAATAAGAATCAAGGTAATCTTACCTACACAGGCTTTAAACATGCATAGGATAACTACACCTAACTAACTTAATCTCAATGGTTAGCTTCATTAAAGTTGTTAGCTACAAGAGCAAGTTCGAGCGATCCAGTCGTGCATTTTATTTTTATAAAAATTGAGTTTTTTCGTCGGCTTGAGCAGTGCTGACGGTCGTTGGCTGGTGTGGTTGAGATGGGCTGTGGAGGGCCTTAACTCCTGTTGCTACTTAGTTAGCTTGATCCTTTGGTAGCTTCAACCTCTGTTGTACTGAGTTCCTGCAGCTACGTAGAAGTTTCCGAAGCTGTCAGCTAACCATATTCCAAATGCTGGATCCATCATGGATAGCACGTGGAGATACCGGTCTTCTGTGTCTGGGTCACCTGTAATTAAATTAATAAGAGGGCTGGGATGGGATGGTATTTTTTGCAGCATCTTTACGCTGAGGTTGTACATGTATTTGTATATCGGGACAATTCCTGAATCTACGTATAGCTTAGAGTTACTGTAAAACTTAACAGAGTTTGGGGTGCGGAAAAGGGATGTGCAATGGCGAAGAACTTTTCGCTCGAAAATTTGCAGTTTTTTCATGTACGATGGGCTTATAGTGTACCATATAGGAAAGCTATAAGTTAAAATGGGACGAATGAGTTGCTTATAAAGCAGAAGTTTCGTCTTTGTTTGGAGTCCGCCATGTACTTTCATAAGAGGTCGTTATAGAGAAAAGGCATGGTTAGCCTTACAAAGGGTGAATTTGGAGTGATGGTTAAATTTGAACCTTTCGAAGAAGTGAACTCCAAGCTATATAACCGTTTTCTTGGGCTTGATAACAGTGTTATCTGGAAGGGTCAGCGAGAGGTTTGTGAATCTTTTGGCTAGGTCAACTCTGTTTTGGTAGGGTTAATTTTTATACCCCATTGTCCGTCCGTAATACTCACAGAGCTTAAGGATATGTTCCTTTACTCTTCGGAATGCTAGGTCTGGGCTGGAGGATGCGCTATAAGTGATGGAGTCATTAGCAAATAGGGGCGTATTTGTCCTGGATATGTTTAGTGGTTGGTCAGATGTATATAAATTGAAAAGGTCGGGTGCAAGGCGAGAGCCCTGAGCAATACCAGCGGAAATGCTCATGAGGCTTGAGATAGAATTTCCCAATCGCACGTAAAATTTACGGTTGGTGAGGAAACTATGGATGATTAGGATAAGATGCCTGGGCAAGTGAAAAGACTTCAACTTGAAAACCAGGCCATCTATCCAAACCGTGTCGAATGCTTTTTAGATGTCAAGCAGACAAGCCACGGTCCTATGTCCTTTGTTAAGGGCCAGCGTCGTATCGGCATGTAGCTTCAACAACGGGTCGAATGTCGCGTGGGATGCCTTGAACCCGAATTGGTTATGCTGCACTATACCCATGGATGAGCAAAGTGAGCGAAATTTGTTAAGGATCAGCATTTCAAGAAATTAGCTGAGGTTCGGTAGAAGGGAAATAGGTCGATAATTGTTAACACAATTTGCACCAGATTTTTTTGGTATTTGGAAAATTTCGGCGATTTTCTATTTGATAGGATAGTAACTGTTGTTAACACAGTTATTCAGAATAATCGGGAGGATTATAATAGCTGTCGGGGGTAATTTCTTTATTAGAAAGTTAGAAACCTTATCAGGTCGTGAAGATTTCTTTGAATTACCGTTTTGGATAGAACCGTAGAGGTCTAAAGGGTTGGTAAAAATTGCATCTGTTGACGTGTATACTGATGAATTTTCCTGTGAAAAGGTGTTAAGCGTGTCATTGTTTTGAGATCTCAGTCCCGTGACTTCGCTCTTTACGCTGGAGAAAGAGTCCAGTAAGTGGACTGGAAGGTTAGGTTTGAAATTACCTTCGAAGAATTCTGCGAAAGCATTCGTTTTTTCTTGGTCTGACGAAAGAAAAGTGTCATTATATTGTAATTGGCCAACTATAGGGGATTTTCTTCCTACGATTTGGTTGATTTGCTTGTATATGTCCGGTCCAGGTTTTATGACGTTAAGTCTTTTCCTGAATTGGGAGTCGATGAATGGTTTTGTTTTTTGGTCGATAAGGGTGTTGAGGCACTTGAGTTGAGAGAAAACACTCTGGTTTCATCTCCGTGTATATTTAGAGTACGGTGAAAAATTCTCTGAAGAATTTTCCGAAGCTTTTGCATGTACTTATACATATTTTGTAAATGTTGGGGAAGGTCTTTATATTTTGAGTGAGTAGTTCTTTATTGTGCTTGTTCAGCAATTGTTACAGCAATTGAACTTTCAATAGTCTCGATTGTGGAATCGATTTCTTGATTGCTGAAATTGTGGGAAGTGCTGGTTGTGTTATTCCGCAGTTTATCCGTTAAGGAGCTTTGGAATACTTCCCAATTGATCTTTTTTATAATTAATAAATTCTTGCTGAGGACTAGCAAGTATATTGAAGTTTGTCCTAAGACGGATTGCTAGTTCTACTGCTAGATGATCAGAGCCTGATGCAATCGCAGTGCACGTGAAGTTGTTGAGTGTAGGAAGCTTACAAATCAGGTTAGGGGAGCACAGGAAAAAGTCAAGTGTCGAAGGAGTCTTCGGATATGTTGGGTTTGGTTGAGAAACATCCTCAAAAGAGTGGGTACGGGAATTAGCGCAGAGCCAGTCAGACATAACTACTCCTTGGTAAGAGCTTGAAGTGTCCATCCACAATTGGTGGGAGACTTCAATCTCCACCAATTATGAAGTGAGTGTAGTTTTGACACAATACGTTTAGCAAGTCGAGGTCGTGATTTATGTTGAGTCGGGATGCACCACATTGATTGTACAAAGATATCAGAAGAATATTTTCGTTATTTTCAAGTGCGATGACTACGCATGTTACTTTAAATGTAACCAAGCCTTGTATAATGACCTTTCGGCATTGAAAAGATCTTACCAAAATACCGGTACCAGTTTTTCCAAGATCTACGTCTGTCCGGAATAAGGTGTACTTTTCAAAGTAAAGCCGATGCCTCGAAGCTAGTCTAGTTTCGGAGAGCAAAACGGCCGGCGCCGGGAAAGTTTAGTAAAAGAAAAGGTGAATAGGTTCCTAAAAATCGTGAGAATCAACAAGAACAAACCAACACAAACGATAAATAAAAAAATTCAGAGTTGTGTTTTAAGGAGAAAAGATGTTTTTTTGTAATTTATAACGGTGTACTTGATTTATATTAATTTGATGCAACTTTGAACTCCTTCTCTGCTGGAAAACCAGAGGTTAATATTATTATCTACGACCAACCAAACACAATTGGCTTCTGAATTAAATTAACATTTATGGTTTTATTTTAACCCAAAAACATCCCACTATCCTTTATCTTCAAATGTCAAAACAACCGAATTCAGTGAATTTATTAAACTAATCATTCATCAAAATTAATTGCATCAAAAGTCTTTATGAAAAAAAAACAACACCTCCATCACTCTACCACACTATTTAGGTTGTATCAACGAAAGTCTGGGCGTCTGCATCATTTAAAGAGTTTTTTTTTTGTTCTTCTGTATATCTTCTATGTTAAATTATATTTAATTCTTTAATTGCTTTTGGCACGCATCTAAATTAAGAAAATAAAAAAACATTCATATACATCTTCGGTTGTGTATCTTTTCAATTCGAATATACCCTATGATGGCGGCCATGGAGCTAAACCATAGTCAAAGTCATCGTCATCGTCATCATCGCGTCGGCTGCTAATGAAAATGTGTGTGTTACAGTTTGATTGATGCTGAAATACAAAGCTATAATTTTGTTTCGGTGATAAAATTTAATAATGGACACGGCACGGACTAATGCTTTGTAGAAGGAAAAATAAAAACATAAAAATAAACTGACACTTGCACAACACTCAAAAGATCTTCTAATTTTATTCATTGCATCATATTCATAACGAAAGATGACAGTGAGAAATATACGAAGTGATAGTGAAATTAATACATATTTTTCGATGTGAACAAAAGCGTCCAATTTTGGTATAACTAACAAACAATAAATGTCAAAAGTTACCGCTTTTTCCATCTTATAAAACTCTGGAAAAACAAAAACGTTCCTTTTAAATAAATAAATTACCTTTAGTGTTTGAGTGAAATTTGTATGGATTTGTTAATGAAAGATACAGTTTTGCGAGTGAAATATTTTAATGTCTGAATTTACAGGAGGCGCGCTTGAAAATTTGCCCACGACTACTGTGAAATAGTTATAATAACTGCCTTTTCATTAACCATAATGATTCACTATCCGATGCAATTTGTCTAGTATCATTGTAAAAGTGCAACTTTTTTTTGCGCCACAACAAAAACTTACACTGACTAAGATCTTAAGAAAATGTGCGTTCACGATTTACAACAAAATTTCGCAATTTTACACCTTTTTGGTTGCTATCGCGTTAACCAAGCATGAATCAAAGAAAACAAGATTACGACAATTCTTTTTTGTCTTTTTTTGCTGACGTCACGCGAGATTAAAAAATCTGAGCAAAAGAAATTGTTGTGTGCGTCCGATGTGGATTAATGCATTTGTCGTGCGTGAATAATATAAACATACAATTTGTTTAAATAATTAAATATTGTTGAATTAAATTTAATTTAATTGAATTTAAAATAATTGCGAGAAAATCAAGAATAAAAGAAAGTCGGAGTGCTAATGGATATCGAAGATTTAACTTAAATTAGGCAAAACACAACAATTTGTGTAGATATTTGTGGATTAAATAAATGGAAAATGTTTTAATTATGTCGTTATTTTATTGTATTTTGGTTTTTTGTTTGCATTCTGATAAGTCTACAATGGTTCGGTTAAGTGTTCTTATTCTAAAATACATCCTCGCTTGGAAAAAAAGTTTTTTTATTTCCACATCGCAGTAAATGTCTTTGGCCAATTCAAGTAGATTTATTTGGTAGTCTGGACAAATTACTAAGTCTTCCCCGTTGAAGGATTTGAAGATTTTGTCCAAGTTCATCAAGTCATTCAACATCCTTGACATTTATTTCAGCTGGAAGTTTGTGTATTAGTTTATTGCATATGTGCCCGGCCATATTTTCTAGGCCATCGTTATCTAAAGTGGCCAAATCTTCATAGTCTTTGTTGCCATCAGTGTTAACCTCTTCTGGTTCCCAAGCAATGCTTTGAAATATATTACCTAAAAAGATATTTAAGATTATTTGTTTGTAAAAGCAAAATCAATGTCTGCAAACCGGTCAATGGCGCTTCCAAATCTGGGGTATCGTCAAAGCTTACATTTGCTGCGTCCGAAATAACACTTTGTAGACAGTTGGTACTTTTCAAGAGTGGGGAAAAACTTTCTCAGAGAGCGACAAAGTCTGAAAGTAGTACTGGAACTAATTTAGCAAAAAATTAAGCCATTTTTTAAACGTCGAAACATGTATTTTTGAATATATTTTATAAATTATGTTTTTGACAAAAAAAAATGAAAAAAGTTTTCTTAAAATAACCAATCAGGCCAAAAACAAAAATAAATGCTAAAAAAAAGTGTCGAGGTCTTCTATAGAAAGATCTCTATATGTGACAAGTCAGCAGTAAAGTAATGAGATTTAAAAGAACGTCAAATTCTTATTTCATGAAGTTTAATACTAAACATGACATTACTATAATATACAACGATATAACACCAGAAAAGTGAGTGCCCCAATTCCGCCTGTTTGTCTGTCTGTCCTTACAACGCTCTACAGCCTAAACGGATGACGCGATTTTCTACAAAATAGATTTTTGAATCGATTTTTTAGGGCCAAAACTAACGGTACCTCCCATACAATTTAATCTACCATCTTAATTATCTCGAAATAGGCTCTAACAATTTTAATAAAATAAAATGCAAGACTGGATCGTACAAACTTACTCTTGTAGCTAAGAACTTTGTTACTCACTAACGCTGTTTGTATGTAGAGCCTATAAAGTAATCCTATGCAGATTTAAAGCCCATGTAGGTACTATTACCTTGATTCTTAGTATAATGAACTGTCGAATGCATGATTCAAGGAATAGTTACATAGGTACCTACCTACAAATGTACATTTAAATAGATTTAAATTATGTAAATTAGGAGGGTAATAATGTAAATATGTACATAATGAAAGTTAATTGTGTATAGGTGGGAAATCGTTTTTTAATCTTATTTAAACTGCCAAACCCTTTAATCGGTTTTTCGAAAAAACGAAGAACGCCATTAGATGTGGCATGAAAATCAATGAAAATTTTTAAAAAAGTATCTCATCTCGAAAATTGTAGGACGAGGTTTGATCCTGTTTCTTATTTTTCGTTTTTTTAAAACAAATTTTTTTTGAAATATTGGTATGCAATTTTTTTTAGAGATTATTAATTCACGCGGAATATAAAATTTAAAATTATTTTTTTTTTAGTTTTAAAAATATTGATTTTTCAAAAAAAAAAATTTATAATAAATTTTAATTTACAAAAAAAAGTTATTCAAAATTTTGATATGCAAAATTAGTTAAGCTACTTAGATCTTCTCAGATATAAAATTTGACAAAAATCCAAGCTATCGTTACCGAGAAAGCCAAGAATTTAAAAAACCGTTATATGAAACGTACGGTTAATAGACTTTTGCCGTAAACTTGGTTCAGATTAAATGATAACTATTGTCAACAAAAAAATTCTCAAAATTTTTTATCAAAATCGTTGTAGCAGTTTTCGAGAAAACTAAGATTTTCCTAAACGCTTATATGGCAGGTACCTTTATTTTTTGGCCTAAAAATAAAATTTCAGTTTTCACTCTCAGGAGTGACAAAAGCATCACACATAACAAATTTGAAGGTAATCGCTTAAGCCGTTTAGGCTGTAGCTCGTTATACATACAGACGGACAGAGTGACAGACAGACATTTTTTTTCGATCACTCTTTTAGACTTCTCTATGATCGTAATGTCATGTTAGATCGTTAGAATTTTTTTTGCATAAAAAAATGCATAACTTGCCTTATAGTACCTACATATAATCGCAAGTAAAAAGTGTGTACACTATTTTTGGTATAGCTACTCTGCATTTTGGTCAAAAATATTTTGATATTATGTGGATGATTTTTTTTTTTTTTATTTTGTTCGTCAGTTTATATCATTAAATATTTTAAATTGTCATACCAAGTTAAAAAAAAAAAATTAATTTTATACATAAAAATTCAAGATTTAAGTAAAAAACGACTTTGAAAATATATTTAGATTCTTAATAAAAATCTTTTGCATACGATGCGACGAACATAAGAGCAAGTTCGTGCGATACAGTCGTGAATTTTTTTTTTTTTATCAAAAAGAAAATTTTATTTTTCTCAAAAAACGGCTCCAACTATTTTTATAAAAAAAGAAACAGTTCAATAATTTTTGGGAAAAAAATATTTTAAAATTAAATAAATATTTTTGGTACCTCTAGTAGTACCATTATTTTGGTTTTTAATTTTCTGAAAAAGTTTCTATGCAGACGTTCCTGAAAAGTTTAAACACTAATGTAAACCAGTTTTTTTTAAGTTTTTAATTGAAAACTCAAAATTTCGAAAACGATTTTTTCGAAACTTCGTAATTGGTAGTTTTTTGACGCCATCTTGAATAGTTAAAAAAAAACATATTCCTAAAATAAAAACAACAGTACTTCTCATATATGTAAATGTTCAGAAATCCGTTAAAAAAATAATTTCTCGAAAACGGCTCCAAAGAATTTTCATCAAAATATTTATGCATTCCAGTTTTAAGTATAAAAATATTTTATTTTGCATAGGTATTTATTAACGGTACTTCTCATAGAGCCACTTTTCATCTTTTCAACTTTCTCACTATTATATGAACCCATTAAAATAATTTGTTTTATGCATATGCTCCCTAAAACTGTTAACAAAACTGCATACTAAAATTTTCAAATAAAAAGTTTTTCGATATTTGAAAAAAATAAATAAAAAAAAAACGATTTTTCATAAAGCAGTCACTGAATTTTTTTTAAATTGAAATTTGAATTTTATATTACATATATATTAATGCTTCAAAATTTCGTTTCAATTTTTTTTTTCTAAAAATGTTTTCAAAATCTTATACATAAAAAATTATTTTTTTAAAAAACCGCTCCAACGATTTTTGATTTTTTTTTAATTTGACAGTTTTTCATAGAAATTGATAGATTTCCGCAGCTTTAGAAAGTACGGGGACCCACATAATAATTGTAGAATTTTAAGGTCAGAAACATGTTTAAGACGAGTAAAAATTTGTCTTCAAATGCTGCGATAAAATTTAAAATAAATTCTTTCGTTCCACAACTCGCTCTGCTAGATTTAACGAAAAGTGGTGAACATCTGCCAAGCGATATATGATATTCTGCACAGCGTTAAAACCTTTAGTTTTTTGGCTGCAGCGATGGTTTTTGAAACTATACAAATGTTACTCGACATTGAACTGATTGGTACTTTGGTTTTAAAACCTTTTGTGACGAAACTGTTTCCCCTAAGAATTTAAGCTCAGTATGACACTTGTTTCTATTGGGTCGTTTTTGAGTGTCTAACGTTCCAGTAAGTTTTACTCGAAAACTTCCAAAAATCATTGCATTAGCTTAGTAAGATTTATATGCATATCCCACAGTTTGCAAGAGTTTATCCAACTGGTTTATCATTAACTGTAGCGTATGACGAACTTGCGCAAGTAGGACAACATCATCTGCGCTTAAACGACCTTATAAGTCGATTTTCCTCTCAATGATATCTTAGGGCTATAAGCGACCTTGAGAGAATCATGCCCTAAATTGTCCGTAAATTACAAAAAAAAAATCTGCCAAATCTTATAAAATATGTAGAAAACCATTTATGACCCCAATCGATCAATTTAAGTTCACAACACAATACACATGGCGTTCGTAGGTGGATTCCCAATTCTCATTAAAACTATTTTTCAAATGACAGCCCCTTAATTTTTCATTACAAAAGGAAATGACGTAAGCGAGTTCACTTTTAGAATTAAAAAACACATCTATATAGTCAAGTAATTTAAAGTGATATACATAGACGTAGCCAACGAAACAAGTTCGCCCATTGATTTATGCAGCCTGACGACGAAAAAGCTAGATGTCAAAGACTTTGGTCAAATGCGTGCCGACTGCCGAGTCTAAAAAACATTGTGTGATGTGTGAATGTAGTGTGTTATTTGTAGTAGTTTTATTTGTTGTTATTATTTATTTTTATTTTTGTTACCTATAGAAGATGCGTGTGGGCTGAGTTATGGGTTCACTTTTGCCATGATGCATCGTGGGCTGAATTAGTTTTCGTTGTAAAATGGATTGCCTATATCGGAGCGAGTCTCATTGCATGAAGAACTTTAATGAAAAATCAAAAAAAAACATCAACTTCCTACGATATTTTTTTATACATGCTGACATTACAAACATGCTTTAAAATTAAAAGTGTTTATAAAAACTAATTTAAACTTGAAGGTAAGATAATACCGTTTGTTCTTGCTTGACTGACGATGTGAACGCAAGACAACAACTTGAAAAAAAAATATTTTTGCAGATCATTAGACTTGATTGTTTTGCCTTTCTTGTTCTTTTTTAAAAGCTGTGGTTATTTCAAGACAAATTATTTAACTGATTAATGATAAATGCCACATTTTTTTGTAAAAAAAATTAACTTACGATCAAAATCGAGCTCTAAGAATGATAGGCGATACAACTATAATGGAAACATTTAAATCTCTAGAACATCGGCGAAATGTTGCATTCCTCCCTTAAATTTTCCAACCGTAATACTCACGCTTCTGGGAATGCTCATCAGTTTACTTTTGAGCCCAACTTCAGACGTACTGACAAGTACAGAGATTCTTTCTTCAGCCGTACATACATAAGATTCATGTGATTTTTAAAGACACATATGTATATATAAATGTTTGAGGGCCTACATTGTATTTTGTATTCAGTGACGTACGCAAACATTCATAAAAAGGGAATAAAAATAAAGTTATATAGTTGACAAAAAAAATTTGAAAAATGTCTAGAAACGGTAATTTCCATAGGACCGGTTTTTTTTTTGCTTTCGACTATCTCATAAATGGCTTAACCGATTCTTTCGAAATTTCACAAAAATATAGGCTTAGGTTGCCCAAATTATACCGCTTACCGATATTTTAAATTAATATTTTTTTGTATTTTAAGATAATTTTAAGAAAAAAAATTAAAAAATTATTATTCGAAAACTGCTCATTAAATTTTTTTCAAACATTATATTTATTTGTATTTTCTGAATACCTATGAATTGGCGTTTTTGATTTTTTTTTTTTAATATTTTCAAAAAGTTTAAAAAAAAACACTTTTTCTCAAAAACCGCTCCACAGATTTAATTTTTTTTTCATAAATTCAAATTTATCCAAGAAATAAAATTAGTTTAAGTATTTATTTCAGAATTTTGAATTATTTTTTCTTTAATTAAACAGATTTAATCTTTTGTTTGTAAAATTATATTATTAAATATTTAATATTGTCATACCAATTTATTTTAGAACAAAATTGATTTAAAAATTACTTTAAAAATATATTTAGATTTTTAATAGAAATCTTTTGCATACGATGTGATCGAACATAAGAGCAAGTTCGTGCGATCCAGTCGTGCATTTTATTTTTCGACGAATGCATAACTTGCCTTATAGTAACTATAATCGCAAGTAAAAATGTATGGGAGCTACTCTTATTTGCCGTCTTAAAAAAAACACGTGGGCATATTACCGAAAAACAATATATGTGCCAAGTTTGAAGCAAATCCACGGAAGCGTTTAGACTGCAGACACGAGGACAGACACGGAAATGGGGGATCCACTTTTTTGACGTTCTCTATGATCGTAATGTCATGGTTGATTTTTAGAATTTTTTTTACGAATGCATAACTTTGCGTTGTAGTACTTATAATAGAAACTAAAAAGTGTGATCGGATTAATTTAAAACTTATTTAAAATAAACCAAACATTTTCATGTAGGGCATTCATCATTAAACTATGAATCTATAAAATAATCAGAGTCAAAAATAATTCCAATATTATAAGTTAAAATGTTTATTGAGTTTACCATTTAATAAAAATCGAGATTTTGATCAAACTTGAAAATGCGATGATACCAAAAACGTGGGTTCCATAATTCGGTCTGGCTGTTTGTGGGTTAGTCTGTAGCTTAGCCCGCTTACGCGATTTTCTTTAAACTTGGCACTTAAGCGCCTAGATTGTTTTAATCTTTTTTATAGCCCAAAAAATAAAAGCAGCTGTCAAAGACATTTTTGTCCACAAAATGTAAGTCTTAAGTGCCTAGAAAACAGATCTAACGATTTTGATAAAAAATAATCAGTGCACTATTTCTACAAATTTACTTTTCAAAAATTGCACATAAAATATTTAACAGTAACTGCCAAAGATTTTTTTTATATTTTTACTTTTTCATTAACGGCTCAATGGATTTCAACCAAAATTATTATAGATGATGCCCTTCAAATTCTAAATACAAACTGCATACTAAAATTTTCGAAAAATATTTTATTTTGATTTTTAAAAAAAAAAATTGTTTTGGAAAATTCAATAGGTTTGTTCGTTGAGCCCTGAAGTTGCACTAGGGTCGCCCCAAAGCGGTTTTTGAAAAGCCTGAAGTCACCCTCATAAACAAATTCTGTGTTTCTTGAAACCTAGGGTCGCCCTCAACTCACCCTGAACTAGATTTAGGTTTTTAGCTAGGGCAAGTTGAGGTAAATGAATAAACGTCAAAATCACATGAGATCTGATTTGATATGTTATTTTTAAAATAGAAATAAAAGAATATTCAAATTAATTTTTAGACACAGACATGCAAAATGGAAACCTGTGAATTGTGCTTAGGGCCAAAGCTAATGCACTAAGAACTTAAATTTAACATATCTTAAGTTTTAATTATTAGATGACATAGCTTTCTTTTCTGCAACATACAATTAATGACCCTCGGGTGTTTTTTGAGAACCAAAAAACCCAGGTTTTTTTTTGACAATTCTTTGGGTTGTCAAAAAAACTAGGTTGACCCTGGGTAAAGTTCAACGATCGAACCTAATAATTCGAAAACGGGTTGACATTTTTTTTGAAATCCTGTTTTTGAAATTTATATTGTTAAATATTTAAAATTACCATACCAATATATTTTTTTTAGAAAAAACTTAAAGAAATTTTGTATATAATAAATAATGTAAAAATTAAAAATATATTAGTTGTTTCTACTAAAAATCTTGTTCTTCTAAGTCATTTACGGTTTTTGGTAGGGCTGGCAACGAGATTAGATCAGGCGACACTTTTGTTAGTATCGTCTCGGTCTCGTCAAAATCGAAAAATTTCAGTCTCGTCTCGATCTTGGTCTCATCAGTAGTCTTGGTTTCTTTCGTGTTTTTCTTGGTATAGTCCAGGGAAATTAGACATTCACTTCGAAAAAATTTCGACAAAGCTGAATTTTGGTGGAAAGCTTCATTTTAATGTCCTAAGCATTTCCTCAAAAGTACTCTAAATTTGGTGCGGATCAAACATTTTTAGGGGAGGAAAGAGGGAAAATCAGTTTTTTTTCCAAATTACTCGAAAACTATAGGTTCTTTTGAAAAAAGTTGTAGGTACACATTGTAGCTAATGTTATTCTACACAAAAAAGATAACGACAGTTGTTATCGTACAATAAAAAAAATAGAATTTTTAAGATGGCAGCATTACCCTTCCGGTTCCACACTTAAAATTTGTTTTTTTTTTCATAGAATATGTTTTTGCAAACATAAATAAAAACAAAAAAATCCCAACTCAAAAACATAAATTTATTACATTTTTTTGAATTAATGTACTACACCCAAATGTTTTCGGCCATTTTTCTCCAAATCTATCAATTGTACGATAAAAAGTGTCTATCTTTTTTGTGTAGAATAACATTAGCTACAATGTGTACCTACAACTTTTTTCAAAAGAACCTATAGTTTTCGAGTAATTTGCAAAAAAACTGAATTTTCCCCCTTCCCACCTCCCCTAAAAATGTTTGCTCTGCACCAAATTTAGGGTACTTTTTAGGAAATGCTTTGGACATTAAAATGAAGCTCTCCACCAAAATTCAGCTTGGTCGGAATTTTTTCGAAGTTTTAACATTTTTTTGTCTAATTTTCCTGGACTTGTAGTAAAAAAATGTAAGATAAAACGGGTGTTCAGATCGAAAAGATAGAGTACAGTATATCAGCAGTTTGTTGGTAAGAGAATGTGGGGGAAGGTAGGTTGGTGGAGTCCTACGTAAAGCAAATAATAACTTTGAAAAAATTCGAATTTTCTCAGGTAAAATTTGAATTTTTTAGAGTTTATTAATCCATTTAAATCGGATCCATCCTTCAACCTATTTTGACTGTTTATGACTTGACAGGTAGTCAACAAATTATGTTTTAACATTTCAATAATATTTTTTTCCAAGTCACCTTTTCCGGAGGAGCACATACATATTCTTCTCTGGATTTTCGCAGTGCTCCTATCTGAGTAGAATTATGTACATAAATGTGGTTTGATATTTTAAGGCCATATATTTCACAAAAAAAAATTAATATTATAAAAATTAAACATGAGTAGACTAAAAAATAATTAAATACAGAAATATGTCTTCGAGCGAAAACTGAAACCAAAGTACCGAGACCGCCGAGACCACCTATACCAGCAAGACTCTCGGCGAATTTCAGTAACAAAAATACAGTCTCGTCTCTGTCTCGCCTCGGGTGCTTTTAAATTAGTTACGTCTGCGAAACCGAGGCCGAAACTAGTCTCGGTCTCGTTGCCAGCCCTAGTTTTTGGAATTTTTATAGTCCTATATCTCAGGAATTACTATATAGCTAATCAGTTGAACTTTGCGGATATGTCTCCGTCTTTATCGGTATTGACGTTAGAGTGGGCCAAAAATCACCTGAGTTTGATTCTGTAAAAATGGTGTACTACCAGAACTTGGCTGGGCACTACCCTGCCAATTGAACTAAAACATTAATTTATCTAAACTCATGAACGTGAACGGGTCAAAATGCTGTATTTTAAAATACTGTATGGTCAAAATTCTGTATGATACTGTATGGTCATAATACTGTATGTTTAATATTCTGTATTTCAAAATACTGTAATTCTAAAATACTGTATCTCAAAATGCTGTATTAGCAAAATACTGTATCCCATAATACTGTATCTCAAAATCCTTCATCTGAAAATGCTGTATGAGCAAAACACTCTATCTCAAAATTCTCCGTTCTTAAAGTACCATTACAAAGCAAAACAAAAAGCAGAAGTCGATTTATGTACATATATATCATTTATTGAAAATCCAAGCAAATGTAAAACCAGAATACATTAATTATTGAGAAGGAGAAAATAAGAACAAGATATCATTAATTTTGTTTTGGTATTAATTAATTCAAAGACTTAGGAATAATCATAGGTACATGTTATTGTTCAAGGGAAGTATATCAGAATATTATGCTAATGAATAATTATTATGATATAAGTATGTATTTTTAAAAAAAAGTATTCTGTTTTCAAAATTCTGTATTTCGAGTTACAGAATTTTAAAATACAGAATTTTGACAAACCAGAATTTTGAAACACAGAATTTTAAATTACAGTGTTTTGATCATACAGTATTTTGTACGTACAGTATTTTGTACACAGTATTTTGAAATACAGATACAGTATTTAAAATACAGTATTATGACCCATACATTATTTCGACCCCAACCCCTCATGAACAATCACGACATCTGTGTGTGTTTTCTGATTCCATGAAGCAACTTTGTGAACAATATGCATAATACAAAATTATATCTATATATTAAGATGTGAACAAGCCTAGTTTGTTTTTAATTCAAACAAAAGATACAAAAGATGCTGCTTTAAAATAAACATGTGTGTTGCTGTCATCCATTATTAAATAGAAAAAAGTGATGTCAACTAGATACAAGACTTAGTCACTTTTCATCTTCTCAAATATATACATAATTCATCTCATTCTCATTCAATCTTTCAAAAAAATTATTTAAACAAAAAATTACTAATAATTATAAATATATTTTTTTTTTGTATTTTATTTATTCAACAAAACAGCCGGTAAAAACAAATGTTTTATACCACACATAGGTACAAGTATATTCAAATAGGTGTTTATTGTCTTGTTAGTTAAATGTTTAGATGCACTCTGTTAAACTTTCAATATTTTATTTATTTTTATTTCAATTTCTTCAATGTCTTCACAAGTATTTTAATTTAATTTATTCAATTTGGAAGTCTACTTATCTTCAGTGCAAATTCGTTCATTTAATTTTGTTCTAATTTATAAAAAATGCTGGGTATGTTATTTTCGTTTTTCATTGTTGTTTATAAAAAGAAAAAAAAATGACAAACAAAACTTAATTTTACTCACAGAAATTCACAAAATGTTTTTAACATCTCTGATTGTGTCTCATTTTCATTTATGATTTTTTTTTTTGGTTTAACATGTGAATGACTAAGAAAACGATCTTTTTTTTTGTGAAGTCACAAATCACTGTCGGATATAAAACACTGGCGACAGGAAATGCTTGATTTTTCGTATTTATTTAATTTCGTATAAATTGAATTAGCTAAACTGGAAGAATATTGGTAAACAAAATTAATTTTTGTTCATGCATAACATACTGATTTAATTTTTTTTTTAATTTTTAATATATACATAGTTTCAATGTATATTAATGTTGTTAATTAGAATTTATAATTTTTTTCTTTAAATATATACTAATTAATAAATATATTTCTTTATAGCAAATCAAATAAACGACCGACATGAACAAATCGACAATAAATCGAATCAGTGGTTGGGCGCCACTATTGCGGCGAGCAGCGAAGAAAACGGAATTATTGTGGTAAGTGTTGATGCGTTTTTAATGCTAATTGGTTGTGGTTTTTATATTTTTAAGTATCGTTGGCATTGTTAAGTGATTGACGAGTGGGATTGCGTTGTTGTAACGTGGGTGTTAGGTTCATTCAAAAAATCAAAAAATAAATATACCTTTTAAATTTGCGAACTCTTAAAAGGTTTAAGAAAAACGGCGTTGGTTTGAAAATGCGTGCTTCAATTAATTTGAAGTAAATTTAGCTCAAGGTAACAAATTTCTGGATTGACATGAAGTATTGAATTATGGTTGAACTTTCAGAATGAAAGTTACAAAGTTTTACAAAGGGTGTAAGAATGAATAGTTTTTGAGTTTGCAGATGATAGTTTTTGAAATGTCCGGAAAATTAAATCAAAATATTTTTACGGCGAACGCCAAAACGGCTTTGGAAATTAGGTCCAAAACATAAAAATATTGGGAAAGGATCTTTTAGTCACAACGTTGACGCATTTCCGTAGAATAAGCGTAATTTCACAATGACAAAAAGCACTAATGCCGAGCATTGCTTGTGAAATAAAACCGAATTCAGACAGAAGTTACACAAAAAACTTTAAATACACCCAAATTGAACCACACTCCAAATCTTATATTGGCCAAGCAGGGGGGTTGTGTCGTTCTTTTTGCACTTTATCTTGATTCCAAAAGCGGGAATTTAATAAACTGGCGGAACGAAACGGAGTTTTAAGGAAACGGGATGATAAAAAGCGTGATATCGAACCTGACCCATTCTAAGAGCATTCATTTCTTAAAACTTATGTTTTAAGTGATTAACATAGGTTACCGTACAGGTAAATCAAAATTAATTACATGACTAAAACTTTATTAAATAAAATAAAATTAAAACAAAATAAATATAATATACTATTAAATCGGTTGTTGCTGATGCTAATGCCACATATTCAGCTTCAGTCGAAGAAAGCGCAACCGAGGTTTGTCTTTTCGTGTTTCAAGAAATTTTATTACCGAATATTTTTACAAGAAATCCTGAAGTGGACTTACGATCCTACAAGTATATGTATGTACATATTTTCAATTACGGAGAATTTTCTTTCGTGTTTTCATTTACGATTTGGAAAAGCACCAAAACCTTAATTTACTGGCGTTTTTTCCTTTTATATTTGAAAACAAAAAGTTTTTATCCAAATTATTTCTTTTGGCCAACAAATATATTTTTAAAAAATCAGGCAAAAACGCCAAAACCTGTTGGCCTTTTTTCGAAGAAAAAAAAACACGAAATATTGTATGGATTTTTTGGACGTTTTTTCATAATTTTTTTTTTTTTGGCGAAAATTCTTCTGAAGTAATTTCAGGGAGCCATTTTACGATATTGCTTACAGCAAATGTTGTTAAATTATTACAATAATAACACAATTGGCATTTAACACACATACCTTTCGCTCAAGCTTATATACATATGTAAATCGAATTTATATACGGGCAATGTCTGCAGAATTCAGAAACTTTTCCAATTGATCACATTTATTTTAACAGATAAGCAATGCACATAAATAATGAGAAGTTCTGAAAAAAAAACTATCAACACCCATGATACGCTAGAGACACCAAAATGTATAATGTGAAAATTTTTAAAATTATAAGTGTATGTGTGTTTTTTATACGTCCTGAGAGAATTGGGGGAAATACCGTGGTAAAAACTGTTTTCTCTTAAATAAGAAAATCGAAAGAAAATAATTTGCTTAGGAATTTTCGATTTTTTGAAATAGTTTTACAAACTTTAAAAAGACGTAATGTTTCGCAATTTAAGGTAGAAAAAGCGGCCATGAGCAAACTAGCTCAGAGGTGCCATTAGCTCTGATATCATGGCTCATTTAGCAATGCAAAAGCCGTCAGCCAGATTGACAGTTTTAATGATTGTGTAGTTACTATTTTCTATTAAAATTCAATAAAATAGTTTTTGGCAAAAAATAATATTAAACCTTAAGCAATTCTAATAAAACAATGAATAATGAATTTTAAATCAAAAAGATTATTTCTTAAACAATTTTATATAGTGATTTGTAACACAAAAAATATAGGAAAACAAACGTTTGAGATTTTAATCTTTGCTGGTACTTATAAAATTTGATAATTTTAATGATTTGCAACATAAAAGTAGGGTAATGATATATGTTTGCAGAGTAATATCCAATTATAGCCGGTAAGTATCTCATTTCCTTCGTTTCTTGATATAAAGGAATGATTGTAATGAAAACTTCCCAACTCTTAGAGAACTGGGTACCATAAGCCCTCTCCAAACATCATTGTCCGAGCACGACATTAAAGAGAGATCACTAACCAGTTCGCATAGATCAATTTTGTTGAATTTGAATGGAATATCAAATCTTTATTCTTCATTTCGACCAGTTCGTTAATAGAAGGCAATTCGAAATGAGTTTGGTCCAGTATATGTTGCAACAACCCTGTTTATGTCTCGCCTGGGTCTATGAATAAGGTGGGTTGTTAGGGATTTATTATAGTAATGTCTGATCTTTCTGGAAATTTGAAAAATATTAAAACTGATTTGATGACTTTTCCTGCCGCCTGGCTGTCTGTAAGAATTGGCTTAATTCTTGTTTTACTATTTTTCATGCGCCTGATTTCATGCGTCTAAATCTGCACCTCTATCTTCAAACAATTCGTACAAATTGTAGTGTCGATGTCTCTAGTCCTGACGTCATTTCTGTATGGAAATTTAACTTAAAAGCCTTCGTTATAGCCAAAAATCAAAACACCTCACTAGGAATCAATTTTGTTATATTACTGTGATCGTTGGGTCTGCCAAATCACTACTTTGACTCCGTGAGCCTCAACACCCTGCAAGATATGAAAAAAATAATTGCAGACAAAATAAGTTCGTGTTCCAGCACCCATTTCGGGTATCAACAATTTTATAATATTGGAATTAAAATTTTGGCACATAATATCTACAGACTTTTAGTCATTGTCATACAGATTTCTTTATTCATTTTGGAATTTCTATCATACTTTCGAATTTCGGAAAACAGAATAACGACCCATTCGTGTGCAGTACATTTGATTTTTTGGCAGTAGACTTATTTGTTTTGTAGAAAGTGCAGTAAATCTATACTGCAAATACAGCAAAGTATCTCCTTTACTCTCCGATATAATAAGCTAAATTTGTTTTAAGTCAGAAAACTGAAATTTCACAAATTTCGCTCCACCAAAATTTGTGGAGGCAAATATCACTTTTTTTCTTAGGGCCAATTTTTCAATAGTCAGTTAAGCAGGCAGTTAGTAGATATTCTCCAGATTGAGCAAAAATCGGTTTTTCACCAGTCAGATACAACTTAATCTAGGATTAAAGTTATCTGCTCATTTTAGAAAGGAATAAGGAGTTATCTACGGAATAAAATAAATAGCTATTTTCGAAGCCACAAACATTTTGAAAAATTATTGCTTTGAAATAAACGTTAAACAAAAATTAATTTCTATGAAAAGTTCGATGCTCGAAACAAAAGTGACATTCAAATTAAATTATTCTATAGATTGTTTTTTCTTGCTTGAAAAATTCGATGTTCTTATCCGGTTGTTTAACAGTCACGTAAGTTTATTCCTCTGGCAACTAACTGGATGTTTATCTGGAGATTGAAAAATCGGCTCTTAGTATTTAACAGCAAAACTGACAAATTTAATTGAAGAACAGTATTCTTCAAATCAAATATATTACTGAGATCCCAGTCTCTTTCTGTGACGGAAGAAGAAAATTGATATTAAATTCGAAGGAGAAGTTATTGTTAATTAACGTACTCTTCCAAAATAATTTTGAAAACATTTTGACATATTCTGATTCTACTATAAACACCGCCCACGGAAGGTGTCTGGCAGTAGTGTTTCAACATTTCTAACAATGTTCCCTGAAACATACGTTAAATTCAGCCATCAGAATATAATTCAAGTTAGCAACATTTTTACATGCATTTAACACCTGATGCCTAAAAATTGTCCGTCGTCGGCCCAAGCTAGCAGGTACGCATACGTTAACTGTTAGTACTAACACTACTCTATCATATAAATGTTATCCATCAGAAAATAAGAAAGGTCTGGGGGTCCTGGGATCTTGCTCTCGTTATTATGGTTAAGCCTCGAATATTTTGGTGAAATTTTGGAATTTATGCTGAAAGTATTTTTTGATTTGATTCTCACATGATTAGAGATATATCGACACCTGTGGATGGTCTAACGTTTTCTGTGCTCCAAACCGAAACCTAAAATTCAACTAATTTGACTGAAACAGAATCCTGTTTTGATATAAACTGTCCTCGAAGTTGTAATGTATACGTCGGTACCTTAATTTACCGTATATTACTTTACCCCCTCGACCTACATCACATTGTAATAAATACACCCGCTCATTTCTGAGTCCATTGTCGTCATTATCTTTACAAATCCTTAAACCAGTTCTTCAGACTATAAAATTAAGTTATAAAAACTTTGAAGGCCACAGTCAGTGTGTCAGGCAGTTAACGTTGTTATTTTTTTTTTGTTTGTTATTTTAACTCCACAAAATACTACTTAGCTGAAATCCAATCACTTTTACGAATCCAGCTAACCTTAATTGGAATTAGAAGGAACAACGTTAATCCATACATTAACCGCAGGCAATAACACACAAAGTATCTGCAATACAATCTTATTGCTCTGCCACACCTTTTAAGCCAAATCAAGCCCATGGTTTGATGGTTTGTGCTGTTGTTATGGTACGGCTACGATGGTGTCGGCTGCGGTAGTCCCTGTCATTCTTGAATCCAGGTGAAAAATCGTGCGCTAAAGAGTGTTCTTCTGGCCCTGGGGGAACAGAGGTTTTGTTGTCATCACTTTTACAAGGGCGCGCAATCGATGGATGGAGTCTGCCTGCCAGTCTTCCGTCGTCCGCTCAACTTCTTTAGCAGTGTCGGGCATTTAAAAAGTAACCTAAACGTTCTAAATAAATTCCTCGTGTTTTTTTGCCATTTCACAAGCGATTCGTATTATTTATGGCCGCGGTTTCGATTTTATAGGGCACTTAATCGAACTGATTGCGGTCACTTTGTGTCAATCTTGTGCATGGCAGTGGAGAAAAAGATAGCGAAGGAAAGCAGGGGCGTAATTTGCTACCTGAGCGCCTGGGATTTATTAAGGAACACATTTTTGTACACATTAGTGAGAAAAAATCAAAGAAATGTTTGGTTTACAATAATGCAAATACCTTAAAGGTATCAAATCTCAAAGGCTTCGACTCTATGGTTTTGACTTATGACAAATTTGTAATAAACCGCGGAACCGTTTAAAATCGCATTTTTTGTCGTATTTTCAAATTATGGCAACTCTACAAGTTGAACATCACGCACACGTGACACATGACACGTCAGACATTTGACAGATAATATTCCCTAGGCAACTAATGTGGTTTTCCATTAGTAGGTACAATATTTAAAATCGTTTTTGATACGAATCTATCAAAACATGGATTTTGACAATTAAATCCTTCCATTGGGCAACAAAAATTAATATTTTTTTTTTGATTCTGAATCAAAGTCACAGATCCGTATTTTTTGGTGAATATACCCCCCTTTTACTAACACTACTGAACACAAGTACAATTGGAAGCATTCATTTTGACAGCTACCAGTTTCACAGACGCGACTATAAGCAAACACCTTAACAAAAAAAATTAAATCAAAATAACATTCCATTCGCCACGAAAAAAATCAAATTCGCCAATTACCAATGACAAACCACATAAGTTTTGCATTTAAAATTAAGTCTGTGGTTACATTCGCAAAAGTTTTTTTAATTGCCAATCCAAAAGAACTCTTTGATGTGAGCGCAGAATAATATCTATTTATCTGACAACGAAATGGAGTCAGGAGCTTTTTATAAATTATTTGACAGATTTGTAGTCATTGTGACAGTTGAATGCTCTTTGACAACTGACAACCTGATTAGGTTCTTCCGTACTTAAAAAAGAACTACTACTAATCTCTTACTTAATTCGGCGGCCTATTTTTGTAGAACCCATAACCCAGTCACTACAGACGCTCCTGATAGATGTATACAACAAATGGGTTTACGATTGATGTCCTTTGGAAAATAATTTTCTATGCTTTTAACGGCCAGTTTTAGATTCTTGGCCGCGATAATATTGATGACGAAGACACGGCTGCTTTCGGTTAATTCGCGGTCATCATCAGTGCGGTAGTAGAATGAAATTGATGTTAACGATGTGAAAGTGAAATGCCCGATGACAGCTTGACCTGATTTTGAGACAATTAAGAACAAAAAATATGGGTATGGTTACATCAATGTGTAAAGAGGTAACCCTGTGCGGCAATTTAAATTGTTATTTTTTTGTTTGTATTTTTTCTGCAATATATATGTAAATATATGACACCCACAAAATTTGCAAAACAGCAAAACAAAAAAAAAAGACACAAAAATTGAATTTTAAGTATGGTCACGCGTGCGTTGTAATAAATCGTGTGACGCCACTTTGACAGCGGTTTTAATGCTGTCAAGTATATCATCAGTTTTATTTTGCTTTTGTTTTTTTTTTTTACAAATAATTAAACTCGACATAAATGCGAATGTGCGTGTAATTAATTACTTGGAAAATCAGTACGAACGCACCGTGATCTGTCTGCTGCAATTTGTTGCTAAAATACAGTCATACCCCATTAAATAGGTCTGATAAGTAAATTTAAGGAATATCATTGTGAATGGATAAGTGAAGTATAAACAAAAATTATAAACAAATTGAAAGAGACCCGTTATCTTATATATAGTTATATTTATTTAAAAGAACCCTGTGTATGTGTGTTCGTGATTTTTTTCTTTTGATGTTTTTTTTTAATATAATAATTTTAACTATGCCTGTAAGACCTAAGGTCGTTTAAATGAATCTGAATTCAACGGAATAAGTTATAAGGAATAGAATGATAGGAAAAAGAATTTTTGTTGGCACAGTGCAATTAAAATTGGAGTTATAGAAAGAATTCTGCCTAGCGTGAATTCTGCATATTTAGCAGTCAAGCACTATATCCATCCCGCCATTACCACCCGCAAATTTGTGTATCAAAATAAGGTCACCTGAATAATTTTTAATTTATAGAGAAAGGAGGCGCTGCCGTAACACTTTTACAAAGTTACATAAGGTCAAGTACCCAAGGTTATAGTCTTCTTTAATTTTCATAAACTTACTTACTTACTTTTGATGGCGCTCACAGCCCAGTATGCGCTACGGCCTCAAACAACAAGCCCCTCCAGTCACCTCTGTCCCTAGCTAGCTGCCTCCAGTTTCGCACACCACGTTGTTTGAGGTCGTTCTCCACTTTTGTGCGCCACCTGTTATGGGTTCTTCTTCTGCTGCGTACACCATCGGGGTTGGATTCTAAGACTCGTCGGGCAGGTGCGTTGCTGTCCATACGCTCCACGTGCCCCAGCCATCTCAGCTGTTGTATTTTAAGCTCTTTGACCAGGTCAACGTCGCTGTATAGCCCGTATAGCTCGTCGTTGAATCTTCTCCTCCACACTCCTTCGATACACACCGGACCGAAAATCACACGAAGAATCTTCCTCTCAAAGCACCCTTGCAGACTTTCATCCGCAGGACCGGGATGATAAGGGTCTTGCATAAAGTCTCCTTAGTTTTCTGAGAGAGGGCCTTACTACTTAGATGCCTTCTTAGCCCGAAGAAACAGCGGTTGGCAAGAATAATTCTTCGTGTGATCTCTGCACTGATGTCATTTTACGAGGTTATAGTGGAGCCCAGGTAGACAAAGTCCTTGACAATTTCGAAGTTATATCTGTCCATCGTAATATTTTACCCGAGTCGACGATGTTGAGATTCCTTTCTCGATGACAGCACATAATTCGTCTTGTCCTCATTAACCGCCAATCCCATTTTAGCCGCCTCCGATTCAATGCTCGCAAATGCGCCTGCCACAGCTCGCTTCGTTCTGCCGACAATGTCTATGTCGTCTGCATACGCAAGCAATTGAACGGACTTTTGATAAATTGTACCGCTGGTGTTGACATGTGCGATGCGTACAATTGCTTCAAGAACGATGTTAAATAGGTTGCCTGATAACGCGTCGCCTTGCCTCAATCCTTTCTCAACATCAAAGGATTCGGTGGTATTCTTACCGACTTTGGCAAAGCAGCGAGATTTCTCCATCGTCATCCTGCACAATCGAACGAGCTTGGCAGGGATGCCTAGATGAGACATGGCTCTGTATAATTCGTCCGTTTTCACGCTATCATACGCGACTTTAAAATTGATAAAGAGGTGGTGTGTATCGATCTGGAATTCTTGGGTTTTTTTTCTAAAATCTGTCGGAGTGTGAACATTTGGTCGACGGTTGACTTGCCTGGCCTAAAACCACACTGCTAGGGGCTAAATTCGTATTTTTTTAAGGAACCAGAGAGGGGCTTCTCAAATAAGTTTGAAACTCATAAACAGGTTCTTCTGTAATTGCATATTTATAGTGACGATACAGACGTACATACAAATGATGGCGAAGGATGTAAGAAAGTTGCCGATAATGTTCAGTATTATTTATTTTTTTGAAAATTTTAAGCTCAAGAGCTGATTGATGAATGCGCAAGTGTAAATGATTTATGAGGATATTTAATTCATTTCTACGTATGTATTTTAGTAGGAATTATTTGTATTCCATGAAAAGATATCACATAAAACGTGATATTGGATATAAAGAAAAATATACCTACTTGTTTGTAGTTTAATCGAAGATTTATGTCTTTAAAGTGAGTTGAGGATCATTATTACTGTAATTTTTAAACTTCAATGATTAATCCGCACTCGCATAAAGGTGTCAGGTTTATTTTTAGAGAAGTTTATACTTTTTGCTCACAATGCAATCGGTATATGGAACAAATCGGATACAGTAGATTATCAATAAACAATATTAAAGTATTAATGATTAATTATGGGTCCATAAACCAGAAATCTATGAACATACATTCAATTATATTTTTGAGTATTTATATTTTTTTAACATTCAAATTGAAAAAAAACAATGCCCCTATATCAACTTTTGTTATAAGTACAAAGGATTGGGTAAAAAGTGCGCCCGGAGTCTCATTGAAGATCGTGTTACATTTTACACTTGATTTTTGGAAAATGACAGCCCTGTCATTGGTACCCAGTGTATTCCTACTTCAACGCATTAGATATTACTTCCTTTCCACGGTGTCTCCACGTTCTATATTTTATATTATACTATCTGTCAGTTTGATAGAAAGAAAGAAAAATAGAATGCTAGTAAATTTGGCATTTGGCATTTCATAGCATACTATTTTAATTGCACAAATGTCACAAAGGAAAACGTATCGCTGTGTTCTTGCTCTAGTAGCATTACAAGAATTAAAAAAAAAAACGTGCAATAAAACTAATTAAACAAAAAAACAAGCAATCATAACAATAACACACGATTGTGATCGTTCACCAGCCACAAACGCGAAACGTCAAAGTGAAAATGGCAGCCAAATAGTATACTTTCGATAGAATGCTATTAGCTGAGCAATGTCTATTATGAAATTTTGGCTAGTATGCTATTTGTGGTCTCCAAGAGCAATTTTCATGGATTGCTATCTAGCTTACTAGAAAATCTTGCTCGTGGAGACCCCATGGCTGTAAACAAGCAAGTTTTGTTATACTGTGCTCGATCCCTGTCCTTCTAAATGTGTTCTTAAACATTCTTTATTAAGATTGCCATCATAAACCCTTTTTTCCCGTTTCCTCTATCTTCTAACTTTATTCCTTGTTATCTTTTTTTTTCTTAATCTTAATAATTTTATTAATTTGTATAATTATATGTATATAATATTTATGCTTATTTTCTCAATCCTGATTTATATTTATTATATATTTATTTATTATTGTTATTATACTTTGTGTTAATTTTTTTTTTAAGTCTTAGTTTTAAGTTTGCTTGTATAAAGTAATAAATAAATTAAAAACACTAAGATAGCTCCACACTCTGTCCAAAACTGCCAATTGGCATTAATTCGTGTCAATTCCTTTTTCAGAGTTACCAATTCAGTAGTTTGCGGTAAAAGAGATCACTCGTGAGAGAGTAAAATATTTCCCCTGCCTGACAATTTTTGTCTGCCCATTTAAGTTTTTTAGGCAGCGAATTTACAAATGTCAGAATTTCATGTCCTACTCTTCAAAAATTGATAAGCTGTCAATTTCTTCGCAAAATAAGTTTGGATCAGACCTACTAACCCATTCAAATTCCCAGATAGACCTAATCACCTCCAATTAGCCAAAGTGCGCCATATACAAGTTTGGGATGGAATAGACTTTTTTGTAGGAGTAGAGTAATCACATAGTTACCATTTTCCGTTGTGTCACACGGCATTTACATATACATGCGCCAAGCTGCTAGGTGCAAAATCTTTTATTGCTGCTTTTAAATAACAGTTATAAATACCTGTTACTAATATAACAATTATGGAACAAAAATTTTCAGGAAAATAACAATTTTATTAAACTATTTGTTACTTGAATTTTACAATTAATTATTTATCACTTTATTATCTATATTCCGCTATTCGGTTCAGTCGAAACATAAATTTAGCCTTTTAAATGTTATTTCAATAACAGGTATTTTCGATCTACTGTTACCTGTTACTGAATGTTTTTTTTTACTGAAATACTGACCCATCCCTATTTGTACACATGTGGATGTGTCAAATCTCAGACAACTTTTGTCATATATGACAACCGAATGTTGGCAACATGCCCAAGAGCATACCTTATTGTAATATGTGTACCGTGATTAGTGGTATCTGATAATTATGTGATTTGATGTGCGTGAATTGATACTGTATCATGGGTTACATATCACAGACACAGCAGCAAGCATTTACATGAAAAATTCAGCAAAAATTTTCCCTGCTCGCCTCTCTGCAAATTGAATTGTGGTGGCCCGGGCTATTTTAGAATTAAGCTTGAGCACACACAAAAATTGTTTGATTTATCGAATTAATTAATTATACAAATTTCAAGATTTTAAGCTCTGAAATTTTTCTTTTTGACCCACCTTATTTTTTATGTCAGACAAATACAGTGGCAATAGGTTTCGGTAATCTAATTTTAAAAAAATAGGTCTGACCGGAAATATATACCATATATGATGTAATGTACAAGAATTGCAAAAAACAGCTGTTTTTTTTTAGCTGCATGAGAAGTTTCGATAGTTGTTGTCTATGGTTTGACAGTTGAGAATGCCAAACTCTGTTGACATTTATGTTCAGTAAGGTTTGGTAGTTCATCATGAATCGCTTAACGCAGGAAATTTACTTTGAAAAAGTTCATAGAGCACGTCGTCCATTTAACGGCCAACATAATCTGGTTAAGTGACTTCGTCAATAAGCAGGATTGCCGTATATGGAGCAAAGACAAACCTCAAGCCATTAAAGAATCGCCATTAAATGCATTAAAATTGACTGTTTGTTTATACGCTAGCGATGGCGGCATCATCGGTCCTTTAGAAATTATCAATCGAATCATTCTGGCTGATTTTTAGTTTCCAAAAATTAATCAGCTAAACATCCACGACAGAATAGGGCGCAACTTGCCACACAGCGCGCTTAACCATATATTTAATTCAAAATCAATTTGGTAACAGCTTTATTTCCAGAAGTGGTCCTGTGTGGTTCTCGTTGGTGCGACTTAACGTCTCTGGTCTACTTTTTATGGGGCTATGTTAAGCCATTGGCTTATGCCGTCAAACCAGCAACTCTTGAAACATTGGAAGCCAATATTCAAACCAGCATTGACGCCATATCGGCCATATTTATTGGACAAAAAGTAGTCAAAAATTGGACTGATTGAATAGATTATGTAACTAGTAGCTGGAAAATATATTGAAGAAATAAATACCATGAAATTATCTACCAGATTATAATAATACAAAATTAATTCCCACAATATTTGTGTCTTTTAAAATTATTTAAAGTTCTCAAGTTCTTATAAAAACACCCTATAGATATATATAAAAAAAATGTCAGCCTTAAAGGCGAAACAGATGAAAACGGACACTTTACCAGCAACAGTGTTCACTATTATATTTTAGAACCAATATGTTTCAATTCTTCAGCACGCACTAGACCAGCTCCATCTTGACGTTGCTGGAGCCGATCTGCATGCAGTTAAGCCAAAGTCCTAAGATTGCTGTTGCTGATGAATATTACCATCAACTTTTCCACTTCGATTCTTATAGCGAGACCATTTGATCTTTTTGAATTTTGATAGTTTCAAAGAGCAAATCCCTGATTTGATCTCTGATGGATTGGCAGATTTGATCTGAATCCCTCACATACATGTTAAAAGTCTTTTCTGTCAGCCGTCAAATGTAAAATATTTTGTTATTAATTTGTGATTAATTTGTGAACTTGTGCCAGTTCTCGCTAAAAAATTAGAAAAAATAAACAAATAATTGACAAAGTTAATAATTTAGATTTTATAAATTTGGTGGAGTTTTTGATTGCTTCGGGTTCGTCTTTCTCGTCATCTGATGATGAAGAAATGTATTTTTTTCAGAAATGCATTCAACAATACTTCAGTTAAATCGGGAAACAAATATCATTGAAAAGATCAAATCTCGATTTTGAGAACAAATCTTTAAAATTTTAATGAAACTCGCTATCAGTCGTACCACACTGCAAAAAATTAAAAAAATTATGTACGAAATGTCAACAGTTCGAAATGACATTGCGGGTTGAGATGTTTCTACAAAATGTTTGTTGACCACCAAGCTGTTTTAATCTGTTTCATGCATTGGTTTAATCTGTTCCATGCATTAAATTTTTCCCGTGTATTTTTTCGGCTGCTATTGATGGTATCGTCATGGAATTGGAAAAAAAGCAATATTCAATTGTTTTTCTTTTCAAATATTCAATCGTGATGTCAAACCCTGAAATTCATAAAAAATAAATATTAAATAATTGAATTATGTAGTTTGAGAAGTATGTATGCTTTTTCCCGTTCCTCGCTTAGAGACACCACATCACGTATAAAACAACTAGCAAGTACATTTGCCGCCGCACAAACTCGGCGGAGCCACTTAACATTGCGTCTATTGTCTTAGGCCGAACGCACATTGAATTAACAATTCAAAATATATGTTGTTGTTTTTTTTGTTTTGGTTTGTCTTTATTTTTTCTTAATATTTCTTCTAATTCAGTTTCATTTTTGTTTGTTTTCTTTGATTTGCTTTGAGTTTATTTTTATCCATTTGCTGCCAATTTCCTGCATATGCGGCGAGCAACTTAAGTTACACTGACTGTATGCATATAATGTGCACTGTCGTCAATTAAATTCAGATCTTCGGCGCCTACTAGACTTTAGGCCTATGAATTGAATAGGGAAAGTTCTAAGCTGTACGCACAAGCATAACGCACGCTGCTGCTGTTGGTGGCCAAAAATGTGTTAGATCGATTACATTATATGCATAAAATATATATACCTACTTTATATCTACTTAGACTTACAAAGTTACATTAGTTTCGTGTGGGTTGACGTTTTTGGATTTGGTTTGTATGTGAACATAAAAATATGCAGATTGTGATGAAATCATAAAAAATATGACATATAGTCTGCACTAAGCCGAGCCCTCGCCCACATGATTTGTTTAGTTTTTATTGCTAAGAAAACTTTTAAGCTTAGATTAGATTTTGACAAAATAGTAATGTGGGTGCAATATAATAGGCCTGGTTGACGATTTCAGAGGCCTGGCATTCGAGATTAATAACTTGGTTATACAAAATTAGATATCTAGTTACTTCTTTTAAGAAAACGTTAGATGCTTTTAAAAGCTATCGTGTTTTCGAATTGTTTTTATGTAAAATTATAATTTTGTCAAACACTTTTCTTATATCGCTTAAGACTGAAGAGTATAAATTGCAATTCTAACTTCTCCCCAATCATGCGCTAACCAGCGAACTATTTACACTTTTAATGGCAAACAACTGTTATACAATTATTATTAGATATTACTGTAAGGTATAAATATTAAATTGGCATTTCCCTATAGTAAACCTGCTAAAAACTGGTAGGATAAATTGCAGTTGGCTGATGACTTGCTGATTATACTGAAATGGTTTGTATCCATATGGACCACTACCAGTTGCTTGCGAACCAATGGCTTACCGAAAAATCTGTTAAATCTTCGAAGGAGTTGTTTGGCTTCCTTGAATAAGATCATAAATGATGGTTTAGGGTGGAGCGCACGGGCCTCGGAGAATGTTACCCCTAACATTAAGCTATAGAAGATCTCGCTGGGCATTGTTCAAGAATTTCTCAACTAAAATAAGGATTATATCCCATTTTATCTACAGGTTTAAGGGGTGGTACTATGATAATGGGACAAATAAAACTGGTCTGTTGGACCCTTTAAAGACTCAATGACGATTATTGTATATTCATACAAATCACAAAAGCCACGTCTATTTTTGCCGAAGAAACCAAACACAGGGTTTTTCTGAATTCTTCAATAATATTAAGGGTATAAAGCATAATTCTTCGATGTATTCTTTAAAAAAAAATAATTCTACAGTAAGGTCCCATCTCCAATTTTATGTATTAATTTTCGGGTACTAGAAAAGGTTTACCTTGGTGTACCCTTGCCCACTGTTAGTATTTATTTATGATAGAAACTTCGCGTAGGCGTTTATTTTAAGGAGAAATATAAAATTTTCTAACCTATTCAATTTTTCCTGCCCATGCTAACTTTTTTACCTTGGGGTCACTCTTCTCCAGAAAATGCGTAATGAAAAATAAAAACACTAAAAGTTTACCGAAAAACCGATAGATTTAGTAATTCTTGAGAATACTACTTTTACACCACGGCGATTTTGAATCCTTAGTTGTGTTATTTTCGGAAAAGCCATCCATAGCAAAGCAGAATCTACACTCATTACAAATACAAGAACCTGCTTTCGATAAAAGTAAAAGCAGAAGTCTACTTTGGATAGATTTGTGTATTGTGATATTATTAAAGTACCGAATGGTATTATGTTGTTTAGTTGGTATAGTTCCGATGACTTTGATCAATCTCGAAGTCCTTTTCTTCTCTCTGTCAATGGGCACGTTCACAATTAGTTATCTCGGAAACCAAACAATTTGAATATATTTGTGAACGATTCGGAAAGGTTAGCTGAAAGCAGTCGAAAATCAATAAATTTTGGTTAAGTATGTGTTCTCTTAAAAAAAAAATTATTGCACACCTATTCGCGTGCAGGAAATAAAATTTACTAACGCAAAGAACTAGCCTAAAAATACCCTTTATTTATTTTGGTTGCTTTATAAATCAAATTAATAAACATAGGTAGCGGGCGCTCTTCCACTTTCAGTAAAATTTAAAGTTAGCTTATACGAAACTGCCAGATCAAAGACACTTTAATAAAAGATGTTTGAGTGTCTTTGCGTCAGCTGCTGTCAAATTGCCTAAAAACCAACTAAAGCTAGGCACAAACGGCAAACATGCTCGCCGAGTATACTCGGTTGCGTTAGCCCATACACGGCGAACACATTTGCCGAACATTCATTTCGTGCTGATTCTGCAAAGCATTAACAAGTGCGATTTGCAGCGATATATTTTTCCTACCCCTATTTTTGTAGTTTTCACTTTTTGAATCCCATATAAATTCTTCGCTTTGCTCGCAAACATGACCATGCATGACGAACATCGAAGCCAACGAACATGACAAAATTGAAATGTTTCGCCGACAGTGAGCGGCTCGGGAGCCAGCCCATACACGAGAAAAACAAAGCGACCGTGAGCATGTTCGTCGTTTGTGCCCACCTTAACTAAAATTTGAGCAGCGCCCCCTACCAAAGCTCAGTACTTATCTATTACTTAGTAATAAATAAGCACCCATTATCAGTGCGTAAGTGTATGTTATCGATAGAGCACTTGTGTGCAAATCATAAAATGTCGAATTCGATTGTGAAGATTATTAAGATTTCTTATAAAAAATCTTAATTTTGTTATAAAACAATTGGAAATTATCAGATTTCATTTCTTCTGCGGAAAGGGTGATGTTTTAGAGCTTTTCGGCGAAATTTGGCAAAAAATACATTATAAATATTTCAAAATATAGCTTATTGCCTAGTCGGAAAATGTCAAATTTAATTAATGGATGTCGAAGATAATCAACTTGGCCCTAAAATTCGTGTAAAACTAGATTTTCACGATCTTACGTCATTTTGAATTCAGAGTCGCGTTGGCCATTGACCAGCCAGTGAATATAAAAGTAGGCATAATCGTCTTTTTTTCATTGTTCATTTGTTGCGACGTTAATAATTTTTACCTAAACACGACTACTTAGGCCAATTATGAGATTCTAAAAGGGGATTTATGTCCATATTTTATATAACTCATTTTTAAAAAACTTCTCTACTCCAACTCGATTTTTCGCATGTAAGCGAAGCTTAAAAATGCTTAATAGTTAAATAATAGCCGTGTTTTATTGGAAATTTATCCACCGTAAGTTTATCCGTCGTAGCATTTTACATACAATTCGCTATGGTCGATAAAATATAAAAAGCTAAAGTAGAAGCTACGGTGGATGGCTAGTTGACGTTTATTCGAGTCTCGAATTTGATTTTGTTAGTTTTGTTGGTACGATTGATAATTGGATTGAATCTCGATGGATGTGTTCATGGAGTGTTATAATTATTAATTTCATTCGTAAGACAAATTGATCTTTTTGATTCTTATTTTTTTATAGTTGACCAGTTTATATTTCTAAAAACTTAGATAATTCCATTTTCTAATAAATTGTTCTTTTGAAAAGTTTCTGACTTTTACTATTAAAAACTGTATTCTTTGTTCAATTATTTTATGGAGTACGTCTAAAATTCCACATATATCTGCAATTTTGCATACCCCTAATGTCAATTAATCAATTTTAATAAATTTCGATTTCAATTTTGAAAAAAAAAATCGATATCTATTGACTGAATTCCGTTTTACTTTTATTTTTACTAACTAAGACCAATATTCGTTTTGTGTTCAATTTTTATTAATAGTTATAATATAAATAAACGGAGGTTTTGGTGAAAAAAATCATCTTTTTATTTAGATCTACAAAAAGGAAATTTAAGAAGACAAACCGCATTGGGTGGAACTGCACTATAGAGGAACTGCTCGACACTGCTTTATTGAAAAAAAAACGTCAAACATATAAAAAGAATTAAAATGAACATTTTTTAACACACAGATGTAGAAAATTCAACTTTTTGTTATTTCTTACTGCTTCATATATATCCCATTTTATTTGCATCTTTTAATTCAAGTTTTAGTATTCTTCAATGCCTTTAATCTGAAGAAATAAAACAAAATCAATTGTTGATTTCTTGAATTTAGTTATTAGACACAAGGTCGGTAATTCCAACTTAAAAATACAACAAATCAGGCTATTGCGGATCGTTCTTTTGGAAAATGTAGCTTTCCTGCCGATAGATTTTCAAAAAGAACACGGCTCTTATATCTGTTTTGAGCTCTTTTTAATTGCAAATGCACTCGTACTCTTACTCACTGTGATATCAGATAGAAATAGATGTTAACTTTGTTGTAATATATATCCGTACACTTTACTCCAATTAGAAGCTTTTTGTTGTAAGCTGAGGTACACTCGTCGGATCTAGAATTTTACTAAGAAACAACAAAACTTTAGTGTAGTTGAGGTTATTTTAATTCAAAATAGATTTTTTTAAATAATTTTAATACATTTTTTATGATCTTAAAATAAACTTATATAATATTGTCTTATATCTAAGTTTGATTGAGATAGCAGTAGGTACCCGCTATAGATTTTAAAGTGTGATATCAGTCGTCACTAAATTTGAAAACTGTGATAGCAGTCATCTCTATCTAACTACCTTGACATGGACATCCACTGCCCAGCTAGGGTGCATTGCCTTTCAGAAGATTGGATATTTAATTTCTACACTAGATTGCTACTTTCCACTACGGTAGAGCTCGACAAAAATTGAGTTGTCACCATTTTTTGACCTCCTTTATACTCATTTCTTTTCGCCGAGAGTGTAAACTATAAGATGTTAGAAAAACTCACATAACTTTTCTTCACCATTTCTACTTCATCAGTGAGCATAGGGCCGTTTATTGTTTTTATTACAAAAATCGCAGGTTGAAATTGCATGACGAAAAAGGAGTCAGTTTTTTTTACCTATAGTTTTTTTTCGCGAATAGAAAAGGTTGCATAATTATTAGCGACAAATAATCAGTTAAAATAAAAATTGAGAGATACCTTACGGAATGTTTTTGATGTTCTGATTTTTTTTGCTAAAAACATAACCTTAAAAATTTAAACCAAATTAAAGATCAAGGCGTGGTTTTCCGGGTAAAAAATTAATTTTTATGGCCTATGTATTTTATTTCAGTTTTTAAAATAGGTACTATCTACATCCATATATCGTGTTTTTTTTTAATTCATTTTTATTAATCATTAACTTATAACTAACTTAAAGCTAGACAAAAATTCATAAAACTAGCCTACTTATCAATACCTTACATCTAACTTACTGGCCCTTTACGGGCACTATAAGCTAATCTACATCACTTAAAACTAATTTCTTCCGACCTAAGAGATATTTTATTTAATGCCAATTTTTTTAATTTTCACCAAGAAAACTTAGAAAAACTTGTTACCTTATTGTTTTTTTCCATATATCGTTGTGCTCAAAGTCAAATTCTTTTGTAGTGAATTCCGACCCATTAATTTATCTTTAGGTTTGAGTGGACTTTACTCAAAACTGGGACTAAAGCGCCCTGCACCTCCACGAACTGTTATTTTACTAATACTCTAGTTCTTTTCTTATTCGGGTTTGCTTCAAAGATTATTTCAAAAAATTATTGTACATCAGGCATCACTTATACATATGTATGTATGTACAACGTACATACATGTATAACATTTCTTAAATTCCAAATTCAAAAAGAATTAAATTAACTATCAATCAATAAACACCATGAGCAAAAATCATCAGAATCAAGTTCTGAAGTCAACTGAAAATGCAACTCTTATAACAAATTAGTCGAACACCATGTACACACATTAAAACAAATGACCAACAATTGCATCTTCGTTGTTGCCATTAGTCGTCTGGTCTTCAGATCCACCATTCTTTTTCGTCTTCTTCGTCATTCCTCATTTTTTGTTGTTTTTTTTCCTAAAGTGTAGTTTTTTCACCTTCAGTTTAAACGAATTGAAAATAAAATAAAGAACGTACAAATAAGACCAATACATATATATTGGACTTCGACGACATCATTCAGTTGAATTCACATGAGGCAGAAAAATACGTATTAAAAGACGCCAAACACCACCAAAAAGTTTTTATATAAGATCGCTTTAAAGGCTTTTAAAGCCAGATATCAAGAGACATATGAGATAGAGGCGAGAGTAAGATGTGTGTGCGCCTTGAATTGGAAATTAATTCAACGGTAAGTTTGTATCAATTTGTATGTATTGTGTTCTTTTTGCCTACTGCAAAGTTCTATCTTATGCTTACCTACCCTACCAGCCAGCTGGATTAAGAAACTTCTTTCGATACCTAACCACCAACTGGCCGCCGCCGCTGTTGATCGTCGAAGAATTGGCATGACATGTCTTTAAGATTGTAACGATTTGTGTGCGGCATTTAAAGCCTATTCAATGATGTGCGGGACTGTCCATAACATAGACTCATCAAACCGCAATGATATTCTATATGTAGCTAACTTAAGTTATATTGCCGCGGGCCGCACAAATAAAAATTGTTCAATCTATAACTATTATTGGATTTGTTTGAAATACATGCATACATATCTAATATATGCTTAATATATTGTTAAATGGTGGCTGTAGTTTATAAAAAAAAAAAAAAGAAATAGTACTGGCCCGAGGAGACAGCCTTCTGGCACCACATCGAATACAAGAGAAAATGGGGTCTTGTTTCCCTGACGACCTCATAGATGGTGTTATGCTTGGTTGATCTGCAATTGGTTCCGCAATATTTGCTCCCACAATTGACAACAACCAAAACAAAAACTAAGTACAACACAATCTTTAGCCATATCAAGAAGCAATTTTTTTTTTGACAACAAAATCGTTTTTATGGCATCGTTGTCTTTAGAAAATGCAAATTTTCCATTGTTTTTTTACACACACTCACATGCAGAGTGCACTCTATATGGTGCGGTATTTTGTTGTCATCTCAGATGATCGTTGTTGTCATTGTGTTGTTTTGACAGAAATAGAAGTTGGCCAACATACAAAACAAAAGAAAAAAATGTCTTCACCAAAGCAGGTCAAACATGACCTCCGCTTCCATATTAGCTGACGAGCTAGTAGCAGCCATCCGGAATTCAGAAACATAAGACAGGATCACACAATGAATATTGTGAATACCCCACAACGTGGTGGTCGGCTAACATCACAGTGGGATGAATAATTTTAAAAACTGGAATAAAACAAATCACTAGTGCTGAGGGCTCCCTGAAATTACGCCAAAGGAAATTACGCCAAAAAATAAAATGGAAAAAACGCCCAAAAAACTCTACAATATTTTGGTTGTTAAAAAAGGCACAACATTTTTGCCTGAAATTTCGTTTTTTTTTTCTCTTCATATTTTTGTTGGTCTTTTTTTCCTTTAAGAATATAAAATACCAAACGAAATTATTTGGAAAAAACGCCAGAATAAAACTTTTTGGCTTTTTTTCAAATCGAAAACGAAAAAACGTCAGAAAACTAAGTTTTCGGTGTTTTTTCCAAATAGAAAAGTAAAAAAGGTCAGAAAATTCTCCGTAATTGGTTTGAAATCGAAACTCTACACAAACAAAACGAATCAGGAAAAATATCTAATGGTTGATTTATGATGTTTTCACGCATTTTAAATTACAATGCTATACTAATCGATGCCAAATAACTCAGAGAATTTTTTTGCAAAAAATATTTGCAATAGAACAATGATTTTTTGTTAAAAATGTATGTATTTATTTTCCTGGTGAAAATTCATTTTTCGGTTCAGCTGATTGTCATTTGACACAGAGTGAAACAAGTCATGCCAATGGGCCAGCGCACACGAGATGAACTTTTCTGGTGGAAAACCAGTTTCATACTTTACTTTGCGCGCACACGAGATGAACTATTCTGGCGGAAAAAAATGTTAGTTAGATGAAAAAGTTAGTTAGATGATGCACACATTTTGTCCCTCAAAGGGAGAAAGTTGTGTATGTATTAGTGTTCTACCTCGTTCTTCCACTCAAAAATTGGCGGAACTTTCATTCCGTTTCGTTCCCCACACTTCGCTTCCCTCTCCAACAAATTCAATACTCCGGCGGAAGAATTCATCTCGTGTGCGCTGGCCCAATGATTTGGGTTCCAATTTCTCTCGTTTCACTCACAAAATTGTGGACGCAAAACTTTTTCGTGTATGTTTCAATCAGGAAAACTCGACCGCAGACTGGTATTGAGGCTTGCTAACTGACATAATTTTCCTGTTTGCTATAAATGACCAGAAGGAAAAAATATTCATTTTCATACTGTTTTAACTTTTCCTGATGAGTTTTCCTGATCGCTATAACTCGCCCCTTAACCACTTAAAACGCAACGTTTAAGAAATAAATGCTTAGAATGGGTTGGGTTCCATATCCCGCTTTTTATTATCTCGTTTCCCGTTTATTTCTGCGGCTGAACACGCCCAAAAATGTGCAAAAAACTAAGCGAACATAACTTTTTGACATTCGTAAATGTCAAAGTGGCATATGGATTTAGTGCGATACTAAAAAGATAAAGTAGTCAATTGTAGGTTTTGACTTTGGTAAAATGTTAAGAAGATAGTATACGATACTAAACTCGTTTAAAATTTGCAAAATCCACTTTTTAACCTAGTATCATACCAAAAATGATTTAACATATTACTAAATCGACTAAAATTTTGCGCCATTTTTCGCAATTTCTTAGTTCCACAAGGTGTTTTCTTAGAATGATTACAGAATACACTAAATTGCATCCGGAAACAGAAATAATTCGTTTTCACTGTTGATATGAAATGTGTTTCACGAACTGTTTTTACGATTTTGAGCAAATTCAAATATTCTTAAACACATAATAATTTAATAAATATTTATTTTACTTTCCACAAAAAAAATCAAAATAGAACTGACCCATATGCAATGGATTTAACCACGAATTTGATGATAAAAAAACTGATGATTTTAATTCTAAATTATTCTGACAAATTGCCTTCTGTCTGCCAAGGCCAAAATCAAACCATGGCCATTCAACATTAAAGAAAACAAAAAATAGGAACAAAAATCCGTGCAAGGAATTGTACCATTCTTTTGGCCAAAACCAAAAAAGAAAAAAATAGAAAAATACTTAAATGCATACCTACAATATCTCCACAGTGAGTGGTGCAGGTCAAAGGGCAACACATTTGGAGTTGTGTCTGTGAATTGGTGCGCGCAGGCACAGATGAAATTGGAGATCGATCTCAATTCGATTTGATTGTATATTCTGAGCATGTTCCTTACCGTCCAATCGTCATCGTCATCACAATATGATGCACCTACACGTAGCAATTTAAGTTTCTAAAATTTTTTAATGTAGGTACAATACGTGTGGGCACGTTTATTTGACTATTATTGCTCAAATTTGGTTATTTTGATGGCATGTAGAACTTCTAATGAGGTCGACACCTGGTGTGGGATGAAGACATAAACCTAAATTAAGGCTTTCAATATGCATTATGTAGGTATTAATCCAAAGAGAATTGATATAAATGGTTGGTTATATTATTTTGAGTTCTCAAGTCAAATATCGATTGACTGCAGCGACCACCTAGAACGAACAAGGTGACACATAAAAATTCAAATCCAACACTGTCATTTGAGCTTATTATTTTAAAATAATTATGCCGGAAGCAGCTTAAATAAATATTTCTTTTAGAAAAAGTAAGGTGAAATACAATAAGGTGACATTTTTAGCTATTTCGGAAGGATTTTGAGAAAATCTTCTGGCTTATGGAAGTTACAATTTTTTAAGTGTTAATGGGACGATTTCTCCATTCGCTTTTCACTTTTTGCTAAGTGTGATTAGCTAGCTTAATAACTTTCATTCTACGGTTTTTAATCAAACACTTTTGATGTTACAATTGTACTTACGGCTGTTGTAGATTATAAAGCTCAGTTTAACGGTTGTTCCGGGCTTAGAAGTCCGATACTGTTATGGTATGGTTATAGGGTATCTGATAATAAAATGATTTCTCGACATGAGATATTCCCTCAAGTAGTGTTAACTACCTTTAAAATGATTCAGCACTGTACGAGCGTTAAAATAATAGGACATACTAATTTACATTTGTTTTGAACTTCTGAATATCAAAATGGGAGACAGGTGTACCGGCCATCTTCAGCAACACGACTTCGTAATATAGTTGTCACTTACATAAAGAGAAAACTTAAAAAAAAATTACATAAATTATACATGAGTGCTAAAGCAGCATAGATAGACATGATAGATCTAAAAAAAACATTACATTAGAATAAATAGATCTACTATATTAAGATTTTACAGAGTGAAGAGTGGAAGAGAAAACAATAGCCCTTTTTTATTGGTAAATGTATAGGCAGCGCAGTAAATTTTTATCCAGTTAACAACAAGAAAGGAAAAGTGCGAATAAATTGAGCAGTAAAAATAGTGCTGATAATAGTGTAGATAAAGCTTTGGAATATTTGGAATAGAACGACTCTCTGGAGTTGCAGACAAAAAGCTTGTCTACCATTTTTGGGAGGCATAGGGTGATGTAAAATATGAGTGCATATAAAAAGTGCATAATAGTTTTATTTAGACTCTCATTACTGCATTACCTACAGGTTACCAATAAAATACGGCTAATTTAACAACAATTAGATAAATATGACTCTATATATTTCCATTTCCGCATTCAGTGCATTGTTGTTATTGTTCATCAATTTAATAATTTATCAAAATGGGAGGTAAAAATAGAGCCAGACAAAGCTTTCCACATTAGTTTTGAATGGCTAAAGAAAAATATCTGCACTTGATAGTACGTTCAAAGCCGGGCTCAACTCAAATGTAGACTGATAATCATTCGTAGAAGCGTGAGTATTACGATTGAATAGTTTTAGGAGATGAAATGCAACTGGCTGTTTCGCTAGAACATTCGTTATAAAAATTTGCGATAAAAAAATTGAAAGAGATAAAACTTTTCGACGGTGTTGGAGAGATGTAAAGTTCGAGAGATATAGTTCTATCATCCTCTATCATTTCTATTCTAGATGTCTATTTTGAATTGTATCGAAGAGAAGGAGTTTTTGGGAGCTCCAGCACAATGTGTCATACTTCAGCTTTAGTTAAATGTATGCTTTCTAGATTAGAGCCAAATCAGAAGGAAAAAAGATTTTTTTCACATCTTATAAGAAAACCTAAGCACTTAGCAGTGTTTTTGGATAAATCAAATATTTTATTGTTCAACAAAAGGTGGACCGTAATAAGGGATGGACTCAGATATAATGCGAGAAAATCCTTTCTACGCGTTTTTATTACTCATTTGTCAATTCTGTCCACATCGGAATTAAATGAAAATGAGAAAAAAGGTCAGAGACAAAACAGAGCCGTGCCCTAGGGCATTTATTTTATAGATTTTAGATTGTCTATCTTTAGTAAGCGTTTTCTTTTTTCTCTCAATCGCATAAATTACGCTGATGTTCTGTTTTTTGTTTCTAATGGAGATCCGAACATTTTCATTTGTCCTTTTTTAAACACACTTGAATTCTTAGCTGTCATCAGTTGATATTTTGTTAATACACTTCCGTGGTATTATGAAAAAAAAAAGTTAACAGCTTTCCGCCATTTTAATTATACTTATGATATTTTATCTGTTCATTTTACTCAGAATGCTCAGTGGGTCTTGTCGAAGCTCATCGGGCGCACTCTGAACATGTTCATAACGAAAAAGGAAAAACAAATTCGGAGCTCTGAATGCTCTGAGTGAAAAAGAAATACAAACAAATCTTTTCAAAACTCAAACTCTACTCTGGAGTATGAAAGAAAAACGACTAATGTAGCCATACCAAACTCTATAATTATGTTTTTAATTGTTTTATAGATATCCATAAGTTTTGTCTATTGCATACTTCACGGAAACTTACGCAAAAATTATGTAATTAAAAAAATTGTAACACTTCGTTATATCAAGCTTGAAAATTACAGGTTATAATTATCAATTCAAACTTCTGTTGTTTAGCTGCTGCTGGATCTGACGGTCTAACGATTAAGCTACTTACAGGGACAGAAACTTATTTGACAAATCTCTATGAATAGAACCTTGATATTGTTTTGCTGATATTCGAGGAAGTATACCCTCTGAACTGTACCAACTATACAAATGCATCCCCCTCCTTAATATCACCTATAATATGTTCAACATTTAGTTCTGCTGAAAATTCGTCGGATGGTTGAGTTCCACGATTTTTATAAGAAAAGATATAGATAGATTGTCAAAAAGTTTTTTTTTCCAAGCGGTGGCCATTAAATTGTCAAAAGCAGAATTCCTACGTCACTTCCAAAAGTATTTATTTTATCTTGTCGCAGTTGAAAAAAAAATGTATATATTATAAGTCACTATATGCCCTTGGTGTCCAGGAGCTGTTGTTATTATTTACTATGCCAAGTTTATTTATTTATTTCTAAAAAAAAAATTAGTGAGACAGTGTTTGAAACTTACTCCATAATTGGGGTAAATTTACACAGAAATAAAACCATAATACGTTCTTTTAAACTAACACTATGCCATTTCGCTTTCAGACAAATTCTGAAAGTATAAATGTAAAATTTTCTTCTGTTCCGAACAGACTCATTTTTGTTCATATTCATTCCTCATTTGGTTTTTTCAAATTGGTACCTATATATATGAGTGCTTGTGAGAAAAATTGAGTTTTAATCTGACCTATCGAGGTAACCGTCGGAGCGGAGCTTTCTCCGCAACGCATCTTCGTCGGAAATTCAATTTCAGTTCGAAGTAGCTGTCATCGCATTACGATGGATATAAACTTCAGGCAGAGATGAGCAACTTACCTGATGTATCGAAAATGCGATACATTTTCGATAGTTCTTTTATTAAATAAACACTATAAACGTCATAAGCCATGAAAAATTGGCGAGAGAGTGTAATTTATTGTTTATAGAAAGAATTTTTTTCATTTATAATGCGCTAGTGTTTTTAAGAAATGTAATTAGATGCACCGATTTTAAAATCAAAACTATCGAATAAAGTCCCCTTTCTATTTCCAAACATATGTTTTGCTTATGTTTGAACTGTCAACAAGAGAATAATTTGAAAAATAAAACTTTTGAAATTCAATATTATTTATTTAGAAAATAAAAGAACATTGCAAGAACGAAAACAATATACACTGACTACCTGTCGCAGCTCTAATTCTATAATTCCCTTCAAGATTGAAGAAAAACTTTCGCCTAAATAAAAATGCGTTTGCTTTTGTTTTGGAGCAGCTTCAACACAAATACAAAACAAATTATCGGTCTGATGGAGTCACTCCAAACATTTAAAAAATATATGATTTATTCAAAACTAAAACACAGTCACAACTTCTGGTGTCCTTCGTGTTATTTTAGATATGAAATATCGGGATATTTTTTTTTCCATAAACTCAAATGTATCCAAGAAATAAAATGGCGTACTTTTTCTGAGCTCTAATTAGTTTAACAGCCCGATTCTCCCCCTTGTGACGAATCACAAGTCACAAGCCCTTGTGACTATTCCTTGTGAGGATTATTGTGACTCGATAACATTTATCACAACGAAACTCACCACAGCTAAAGGTGAATTGCGTAGTGTCATTATTAGAACACCTGAATATTAAAAAAAAAATAAAAATTGAAATTGATGCGGATTATTTATTATAGATGTAATAATAAAGATAAGCAAATATGTAACGGGTGATTTTTTTGCTACTTGGTTTTTGACGTTTATATTTTTGACAGATCACACATGACAAATTCCACGAACATTTGACATTTCGATTCAGTATTGTTTGCCATTTCATCATGAATAGACTTACGCGTGAACAACGTTTGCAAATTATTGAAATTTATTATCAAAATTCGTGCTCTGTGAAAAATGTGTTTCGCAAGCTACGTCCGTTTTTTTTTCCGCTCATTTTTGGCTAAATGGATACGTGAATAAGCAGAATTGCCGTATTTGGAGTGAAGAGCAGCCAGAAGCAATTCAGCAGCTATCAATGCATCCCGAAAAATGCACTGTTTGGTGCGGTTTATGGGCAGGCGGCATCATTTGGCCGTACTTCTTCAAGGACGATGAAGGCCGCAGGGTTACGGTCAATGGAGAAAGGTACCGTTCGATGATAACAGATTTTTTTTTTTGCCGAAAATGCAAGAATTGAACTCGGTCGACATGTGGTTCCAACAGGACGGTGCCACATGACACACTGCACGCGAAACCATGCATCAATTGAGAGGCGAATTTGGTGAGCAGTTGATCTCACGTTTTGGCGCAGTCAATTGGCCACCAAGATCATGTGATTTGACCCCGTTAGACTATTTTTTGTGGGGCTATGTTAAGTCTATTGTCTATGGGGACAAGCCAAACACGATTGCTGCCTTGGAAGCCAACATTGAACGCGTCATTGGTGAGATTCCGGCCGAAATGTGTGAAAAAGTTTGCCAAAATTGGACCTTCAGAATGGACCACCTGAAGCGTAGCCGCGGACAACATTAAGTGAAATTATTTTTAAAAAGTAAATGGCAGAAATTGATTTATCGATCCAAATAAAAATTTCATTCACTTTTTACAAGTTTCTGTGTTTTTTTTGAATTTTCAGAAACCAAGCTCTTAAAAAATCACCTTTTATATGATGTATTCAAAACTAAAACACAGCCACAACTTCTGGTGTCCTTCTTGTGTAATTTTAGATATGCAATATCGGGATATTCGCTGGGCAGATTTATCACCCGCTCATATTGCTGTGAACTTGTTTATTCGTTCTGCCTAAAAACAAAAAGTCCACAAGTTAACGTTCATAAGGTTTATTTCTTCATTACTTACATTTTAATAAACAATTTCTTTTAAAAGAAAACAATTTCGCCGAGTGCGGACTTTTACATTACAAATAGCGTTCAATTTTTCGGCACATATGCTTTAGACATATTTTTAAAACTTAACAATAAGTATTTTTAAAATAGTGATAAAATAAATGAGGTAGATAATGAAGGCTAGATAAGCTCTATAAAATGTCCATTTAAATTACCTATATAAATAAATATACATATACATTTCCATATTCAAAAAAAGCCCTTTATTAAGTTCCCTAGCTCCTTGTAGTCAATGGCCACCGCAACGATTAGACTAAAACAAAATCTCTATACTAGATTCCAAAGGGAACAACCATTCTGTGCTATCTCTGCTAAACACGAGTACTTATTGTTTTTTTATAAATATATGTTCTATACTTCTTGGCCGGGAAAAAGTTAACACTAAAAACATTTTTGCTAAGCGGCATTCCTTAAATGCTTTGTCTATTTTAAATGTACAATTTGTCTATCCAAATCCACGAAGTAAGTCTCTTTTGAACATGATGAGAGGCTTTATGCTTTGCACACCATGATTCTTGCATGCAAACCGCGGTCCATATGCAACGTTGTCGCCAGTGCCGCAGTTCTATGAAATTGCGAGGCGGCTTCCGATTATATCATAGACAATCTGCGCCACACACAAGCCACTACTTCTTGTTTCTTATAGATAAACTTTTTTTGTATCTGGGCACTCACCAAGTTATTTTTTATTCTCTTTTATTATTTTATTTATCTTTTCGATTAAATAGCTCTTCCAAATCGCTCGTTTGTTCCTTGGATTTTGCGTTCAGTAGATATAGGTACAGTGAGAAAAATAAACTTAAATATAATAATTAAATCTTGCTAATTAAACTTGTTTTTTTTTCTTTTCCTTTAAATTTTATTTTATTATTAATTTTTGTTATATTTTAATTTATATTTATAAAAAGTCTTTAAAAAAAATAATAATTAAAATTGTAGAATTATAGCAGGGACTCGTGCGTTGCTACGGCTTTTAAACCCCCCGGTAAGAATTTTTTTTTTAATAAAAGGTATCTACTCTTGATATTTACTCTAGCTCTGACAATGTGTGTGCAAAATAACATGATGATGAGTAGTTAAGTAGTTTGTTAGTTAAAAAAAAATCTCCATACATTAAACAATTTTTGTGTCTCCGATAGTCAATTACATTTGACATTAATTGGCACCTGAAGATGTTTCGTTTTACACAAGAAGACGTTTATTTAAGTGCATCCAAACATATGCAAATATAGCTGCGCCCCGTTGTATGGATATGCGTTCTTGAACTAAAAGAAAACATCTTGCTTGTCTTTACTAGTGTCCTCTGTACTACTGATTTGGTGTAGAACTTTCGTGTTGCTTTGGTTTACTGGAATACTGGATTGGATACTGGAAAGGCAGCTGCATGTTGTGTGTGTTTGGTTTTTGGCTTCTAGTGAATGAAAGTTATGTTTGCTGTTTGTGGAATGAGCAGATAGTTTGTATGTGCTCTATGCAAAATTAAAACAAAGCTATCCCACGGGATCCATATATTTTATCGGGATAAAAAGCCTATATGCTATTCCAGACTAAATTCTATCTCTGTGCCAAATTTTGTCCAGATTCGTTCAGCCGTTCTGTCGTGATTGAGTAACAAACATCCATCCATCCGAACTTTCACATTTATAACATAAGTAAGATTGCATACGTTTTTATTATACGAAATGAATAAGTGACACAAGTGGATAAGGAATAAGTTTCACAGTCTTCTCAATTTGGAAACGTATAATATACATAAGTTATGATTTTTTTTTTTACTTAATGATATTTCACTAATGTCAAAAATATTTCACTAATATGTCAAAAAAGTTCATAAAAAACAACTAAAAAAATAGAATACAACAAAGAATAAATTGTAGAATGTATTAATTGTTTCATAGTCACACCACAAACTAACTAAATGTGTGAAACAGATTAAACCACCACCAGCAATAGAAGATGCCATTATTTTAGAACCAATATTACAACAATAATTGTTGAGCACATAAAAGACCAGCTCCAGCAACGGCAACAGAGGCGTTAGACCAAATTTCTATAATTGCTGTTGCTGGTACATTGCTGACAACTAATTCACTACGATATTTAGGGGAACCACAGTACAAAAAATTTTTAAAAATGGATGTAAGGTGTAACTGTACTTGTCAAGATACGAAATGTCAAGCAATTGGAAATGACAGTGCTACTGGCAATGTCTTTGAATATTTTTTGCTAGCCAGCGTGCTGTCTGTTGCTGAGGATGCAGTTGCTCAATCTGTTTCAGACATAAAACACGGTTTAATATCAAATTATACGACTGACATTACATGTCAAAAGATGTGGAAAATGTTTTTTACTTGCGATTATAGGTACTATAAGGCAAGTTATGCATTCGTCAAAAAAAAAGTTTTGAGATAGCAATCAAACATGACATTACGATGATAGCGAAGACGAAAAAAGATGGTCTAAAAATTCTGTCCGTCTGTATGTCAGCCTTTCAGTCTGTCTGTCAGTCTGCCTGTATGTATGTATAGACACCTAGACGAATTGCTTCAAACTTGGTATATAGAGTTTTTTAGGTATTGTACAGAGGGGAAGAATTTTTTTTTAGCTCAAGAAATAACGGTACCTGCCATATAACCAACGTTAAAGCCTATTTTTCTCGGACACGGCTCTAACGATTTTGATTTAAAAAAATCAGTGCAGCCTTTTAGGTACGACCGATCATATGATTGAAAAAAAAAATTTTAAACGTCTGAAAACGGTACTTTCCATAGGACCGTTTTTTTTGCTTTCGACTATCTCATAAACGGCTTACCCGATTCTTTCGAAATATCACACATATATAGCATTGTGTTGCCCAATTTATACTGCGTCCCATATTTTTAATTATTGTTTTTTTCTTATTTTTAAAAAAAATTATATTTTGAAAACTGCTCATTAAATTTTTTTTCAAAAATTGTATTTATAATGTATTTGCTGAATATGATTTGGCGTTTTTGAATTTATTTTTAAAATTTTTTTCAAAAAGTTTAAAAACAAACTTTTTTCCTCAAAAACCGCTCCACAGATTTTTAAATTTTTTTTCTTATAAATTCATAAATTTATCCAAGAAATAAAATGGCGTATTTGATCTCAAATTAGTTTAAGTATTTATTTCAGAATTTTGAATTATTTTTTCTTTGATTTAATTTTTTGTTTTTAAGTTTATATCATTAAATATTTAAGATTGTTATACAATTTTTTTTATAAAAAAATTAAAGAAACTTTGTATTGAAAAAATAAAGTAAAAAATGACTCTAAAAATATATTTATATTTTAAATAGAAATCATTTACATACGATGTGATCGAACATAAGAGCAAGTTCGTGCTATCCAGTCGTGCATTTTATTTTTTTTTTGTTTATTTCATTCCAGATAATACGATGTCAGCAATTTTGTAAAATGTAGGCGTTTATCTTATACACTGTTTAAATTCCGTTTTTTAAGCGGGATTTAAGCTCAAATTTTTTCTCAGTGTAGACATTTTGTTTTTAACTTAAAATAAAAAGCAGAACTCACACACAATGACGAAGAAGACGAGTAAGGACTTATAGCAGCATGCTTTAGCAGCCAACAGCTTCCCTCTTCTCCACCAAACGATGGGTTGTGATCGGTTTGACAAGATCCTTAAAATGGGCAATATGACTTGTTTTGGGACCTCGGCGAGAATAATGTTGGTTTTTTTTTTGATTTTATTTTTGTACAATCTCACTGTTGTGCTTTTGTCAGGTCTTGTGTTACGGTTCTATCTATATATATCTATAGCTGCAGCAAAAGAAGGAAACGTTCGCCGATATCTTGGATTTTTGGTATAACGATTCCAAAGACTCACCGTTTATATTCTATTTGACCATAAAAATCTTTTATCCATGGTCAGTGTCTGGAGATTCCCTATAGATTCCCAGCTATTAACTTGTTGTCTCTTTGTTTATATACATATAAATGTCCCTTTAGGATTTTGCGGGAAGGTTTAAAAGATAGAAAGATAGATGGATGGACGAATGGACGACAGATTCACTACCTGTGATAAAAGTTTGTCGTTTTTTGTAATTCGATGCGAACAGATCTACAGGGCCATCTTCCTTTCGTGCGTCGCATCTCGTCGAATCGTGTCGTCATCGTCGTGTCGAAGAAAAGAGCCCTTGACATGGTTTTTTTGGCTTATATGGTATAGCAATCTATACAAAATTTGAGAAAAGCCAAGGATTTGTCCTGAGTGTCCTAACATGTTGTTTTATTTATTGGGCGACGATATTTTTGTTTTGTCTTTCTTCTCTTTTTGCTAAAAAAAAAAAAGTACTCGCGCGTTCTATACAAAAATAGTAAAGTAAAAAGTGGTCCCTTTGGTACAATTTCTCAAGGCGGACCGGGCACCGGACCAGACCGTATGCCAATGCCAATATGAAAAATAAGAAAACAAAGGAAGGCTCTTTAAAAAAAAAAGATTCCTTTCTTATTGTGTGACCATTTTGGGGATTGGGGAATCTTATAATAATTTTTATTCACTTGGGACTTCACTGAGTTTGTGCCATTGTGTTTGGGACAGTCTTTGGATTGGCATTGTATACATTTGGTGTATGTATATGCATTCCATTTTATAGCCTTCATTTTATTTATAATTCAACTTGTATTATTTTATTTCTTTATTATTGTTTTATGTTTTGTTTAAGTTAATAATTTTTTTTTTCTTTGATTGCAGGCTTGTGCGCCAAGATATGTTTTCCATACAATGAATCCATCAATTCGTCCTAGCATAGAACCAGTTGGAACGTGCTTTACATCGAGGAACTTTTCAACTTTCACAGAGTATTCCCCCTGCCGAACAAGTAAGTATCTATACATTTATATATAGATAGTTACGGATTTAAGAAGAGATGAAACAATTTAAATAATGAATAATTATATTCGACTCAATATAACCCAAAATATTAATATATGGCAATTCACAGATGCAATAGAGAACTTTATGAATCCGTCAAAAGTGACAGATATTACATATAGAAAATTGACAGATCGAAAATTGTAAAGCGAAAATAAAATAGGATTTTACTTATCTAATTTTTATGTGTATAGAAGCATATTTAATTAAATTAACTATTTTGCAATTATATATATATTAATATTGTGACATCCAAAGTCAGTATGTTTTTGCTTTCGAAATTAGATAAACAAATGTCAGTTTCATCAAAATGAAGACTTTGACGTTTTGGTAAACAACCATATTGAATTGTTACATATGTGAAATTTCGAGAAAAATATTAGTCGTTACCAATTGACACCTGATTTTTACGAACTTTCAAATTCTATTTGCATTCCACACACGATCCACACTGAATAGATCGCGTACAATTTACATTCAAAACAAACAAAAAACGGCAAATATAAATTGAGTACAAATTAACTTTTGAGCTACAATAACCGTAATCGTGTTCACTCTGATATCACCACACCGCCACCGACCGACGTACCACAATTAGGTCATATGTTGACGTTATTTTAACGTCAGATAGTCAAGGCGTTGCCCTATGCGTCTATCATGTAGTTCTTTCTTTTACGATTGTTGATAATTTAATTTTAAATAGTAAAAATCAGAAATCAATGTTAATGAGTTCTGTTTTGTTGTATGATTTTCGTTGCTAATTTTATTATAGCAATACCAAAGCAAAATAATAGAACTTAAAAATATTGATTTTTTTTCATCGGAATTGTTCTATATAAAATCTACTGCCCTAATCTGAAACACATCGAACAAACGCCATGCTCAAAATATACAATACATTTACCTATCTGTGTACTGTACAGGTTATCTGTCAAGCAAATTGAATCTCACCCTTGCGGAATCGCACACAAATAATAAACTCACGCTTGCGGATTTTGGCCCCAGAGCTAAACGCAATACATGACATATAAAATACTGAAATGAGAATAAAATGTCAAAATGGAGAAGGCCAATGTTCGTTTATACGTTGATGGCTCCCATATGAATTAGGAAATTCCATCATATGTCAAAAGCGAGGATGTAGAAATGTGTAGTATTTGATCAATGCTGGGATGTAGAAAAATTAACTGCTTCTCACGCTATAAAATGGATGCTGTTGCTTAAATGTCAAAACTAGAAAGAGGAAAAGCAAAGATATTTTCTAGAAATGTCCATTAGTCCTTAGTTTCACATGAGAATAGTTTTTCGATGGCTTTGGCGATTTTCTTAAATGGACTTAAACACTATAAGGTGCAATTGACAAGACAAGAAATATCTACTCTTAGAGGATTTGTCATTTCTTGGTTAGAGATAGCACCTATGCGTGAAAAAAGATACACTGTGTTTAGTAACTTGTTTTGAACACAAAAGTACAATATTTTGCTGCTCATTTTTGTTCTAAATTGCTCTGATTTGGTGTTCAGTGTAGTGATTTAGAACAGAAAAGAACAGAATTTTCTGTTCTGGCTAGAACAACTGTGAGAACTGTCAAAATTATTTGTTTTTTTTCTGTTTTGTTTAATTTTGGTATGTGGTTAGAAAAACATGAAAACAAAAGAAAAAGAAAAACGTTATACAATATAACTATATATAAAATTTGCAATATCAACTAGAAAAAAACCCAAAGTATGCATTTTTCCTGTTATTGTTTTGACAAATGACGTTTGATTTCGTAATGAATGTTCGACTCCGTTTGTAGTGAATTCTGGTGTCCCACAGGGCAGTCATTTAGGTCCAATTTTATTCATTTTATTTATAAATGACTTGATTTCGATCATAAAAAAATCGTCTGTCCTTATAAATATATGCTGATGACATTTAACTTTTCAAAAGAATTAATTCTAAATCTGACTGTCTACTTTTGCAAGATGACTTAAAAATATTTAGGGAATGGTGCAATATTAATCGTCTCGTTTTAAATGTTGACAAATGTAAAACTATGAGTTTTACACGCAAGAAAGTTTCAATTGTTTTTGATTATATGTTTGATTCTTGTTCTTTAAGTAGAGTATTTGTTTTTTCTGACTTGGGAGTTGTTTTTGATGCGGAACTTACATTTACTGACCATATTAGTTTTGTAGTTAGAAAAGCAAATAGAATTCTTGGTTTCATTAGGAGATTTGGCCGCGATTTCCGTGACCCTTATGTTCTCAAACTACTTTTTGTTTCATTTGTGAGACAAATTCTTGAGTATGCCTGTGTAGTGTGGGCACCTTATTATTCTGTACATATAATGAGAATTGAAGCAATTCAGAGGAGGTTCTTGCGCTTTTGTCTCCGTTTTCTTCCTTGGTTCCGTGGAAACCCTCTGTCCCCTTATTCTCAAAGACTTGCTTTAATTAACCTTCCTTCCTTGGCAAATCATAGAAAATATTTACAATTTTGTTTTATCGCAGCAATAATAAATGGACCAGTATCATCACCATCGGTTCTTTATCGTCTTAACTTAGTTTTAGTCGCTCAAGTATACGACTTCAAAGACCACTGAATCAAATTTTTAGTAGATCGAACTATGGTGCTCATAGCCCTCTCAATCAATTAGTTGAAATATATAATAAATTTTATTTTATAGTGGCTTCACCAAATAACAATTTTAAAAATTCAAAATTCATAACATTGTTTTACAATAGCTTGGAAATTTAGTGTTAAGTAGTTTTAAGTATTTATTTATAAACATATTGTTCACGTTAGGATTGAAATAAAATAACAGAAATTGATTGACTGTTCTGTCATGTGTTGCTCTGTCCTGATCTTTTCTTCAGTGAACGCAACTATTCATAATAGGCAACCTTGCATCAGAAAGTGAAGCCAAACCAACATATTTTTAAAGGCATATTTTAAAGGCAAAGAGAAAACTGCGTAGAACTCTCTCTCAGTATCCAGTTATATTTATATATACATACATGTGTGACATGGACTGGGATTCGATCCCTAAACTTCTCTCATTATACTGTACAGCGAACCGACTGCGGAAAACTAATTTCTTGCAAAATTATTTCCGTTGCTATTTTTAGCAGAAAAATTATGACACATGTGTTTATTTTATATTTTTTATGTATCTACATTGTAACGTCTTTCTGCTAATTTCTCCTACATATCTTGAATTTCAAGAAAAAGATAAAAACTGGAAAAACTCATAGTTATAAAAATTTAAGAATTAGATGGTACCTATTCAGTTTACACCGAGCTGTATGTTGCAAAACGCTGGATTATAGAGAATTAGTAAAAATCTAAATAGCATATTTATGTGGGTATACCATGTATACATACATATGTAAGCAAGTGTAAAATTTAAAACAAAAATCAATATTGGTAACATCTTCCTTTTTTTAACGCGATCATTCTTCAGACTTCGTTAACATTTTAAATTACCTTGTGACACTTGTCTTATGTGTGCGCTCGTAAACTGATCAGTAATTTAAATGTTTTTATTGCCTGCACACAAAAAAAAACCTTCAAAACCTTGCGTAACCCGCCATAAGTGAATATGTACCACTTGAATTGATCATGAACAAGATCGTTACCATTCCAAGACCAAAAATGTTCGCTCAATTGATCGATGTAATTTTCGTGCTTCCAAATATAGTTGCGGACCGATTTATTGGTATTTTATTTTTTGTGTCTCCAAATTGAAGTTCCAAATTCCGATTTCCCTCTCGAGGTCGCAAGATAAAACAACTGACAGTCCACAGTTTAGTGTAGATACTCCTTTTCTTTATACTTTTATACAAACTTATATAAACGGGTAGTTCACAGAATTTTCAGCATTTCATCTCGTTCGATTCTAATTGAAATTCCACACGAAGAATGATTGCTGGACAGGGAAAATCTAAAGGGACGACAAAAAACCCAATTCCTCCAGAACACACTCGTAAAAAAAAATACAAAAACAAAATCATGATCACCAAATGAATGTATACCAGTATAGTCATACATATATGAGCAATAAAAACAAGCAAAAAAATACTGCAGACGAACGCTACATATAAGTTTGATCGGTTTCAATCGATTGTGACAATGGCTTCTGGGCAGGGCACGTACGTAACGTAGGTAGGTAGGTATATACAATAAATAGGAAGGTACTGGACTTTCTGAAGTGGCAGACAAGTTTCCGAAACATATTCGAAACACCTCGGCGACAAATTGTTATCGTTCAATAATGATCATGCGGTGTATTGAAGTGAGAGGATCGAGGAAAAGATCCACCGCACTTAACGAGAGATCGCTTATGGTTGGGTTGTTAATGCAGGGCGATGATGGAGATGGAGGTTCAGATAAAAGGTGTACCTATATAGGCTTTGGGTCTGTGTGGTTCGAGAAGATGTGGTCACACATTAAATGGCAATGAAGTCACTAGGATAAAGGTTTTAATAGTCAATTGGATAGGTCTACTTTTGTGGAAGGGGTATTGTCACGTTTACTATTTTTTTTTTTATTTTTCTTTCGAAACTGTAAAGGCCAAAAGAAACGATAATCCTAGATGTTGTTATAAATATTTATTTCAAGTCAATCTTCATCTTACACATCATCGAAAATGTATATCAATATTTATTAATTAGTTTACATTGAACATTAAAACACATACGTCTTTTCATTGAATCAAAAAATTTTTAGTCCACCGCTAGTCCAGGACTTTACTAAACCATAGAATAAAAGTTAGTTTGCGGACTAAAATTTTAAATTAATAAAAAATCGAAAATCCACGAACAAAATCTACTACAATAAGACTATCAATTCTATACCTTTTTATTCCCTGTAAATTTTGTTCCTAATGTCAATTCTTAGTCCGCCATCTTCGATGGTTTAGCGAAGGACTAAGTTTGTAAATGTCAAATAGCAGACATTCTGTTTTATTAATAGCATTTCGCACTGAGTTCACAGAATAAGTCATAAACCTTCACTAGTCCATGTTTATTAATATGGGTGCTAATATATATTCTTAACCAATATTTAAATCGAGAAATCTACGATTTGAGTTGTTAATAATGGAATAATGTTTATTTTATCAAAGAACGTCTAAAAATCATAGGTAATAGAGATTGAAACCCAATCAGCTTCTTAGAAAAAAAGGGCTGGCAAGAGACCGAGACTACTTAAAAAGCACCCGAGACCAGACTGTATTTTTGGTACCGAAATTCGAAGAGAATCTCGCTGGTCTCGTTGGTATTTTTTTAGCACTTCAAGTTCAATTTTTATAATAGTTTTTTTTGCGAGATATTTTATGCGCGTTAAAATATGAAATCACATATGTACATAGTTCTAGTCAGATAGGCGCATTGCAAAAATGCAGAGAAGAATACTTACGATTTATGTATGCAATAGAAATCGCTCATTTTTTACGTTTCCCCCCTCAGGAAAAAGTTGATTTTAAGCATTTTAGGTGACATTTGAAAAAAAATATTATCCAAGTGTCAAAATATAGTATGTTGCCTACTTGTCAAGTTATGAACTGTAAAAATCGATTGAAGAATGGCTGCGATTTAAATGGATTAAAAAACCTCTAAGAAATTCAAATTTTACGTCAGAAAATTTGAAATTACCAACAAACTACTGAGATAGTACTCTACCTTTTCAATCTGAACACGCGTCTTTTCTTACATCTTTGTACTTCCAAAAAACTCGAAGAAACAAAGACTAAAGATGAGATCAAAACCGAGATGGAGACGAGACTGCACATTAAGATTTTCACTTGATTAGTCGAGACCGAGGCCCGTGGCGAGACTGAAATTTTTCGATTTTGACGAGAACGAGACAAGACTATTGTTTTTGTTTTTATTCTTTATATCTACTATTTATGTTTGTAGAAATATTTTTTGAATCCACTAACCAACCACTTCAATTTAACAAAAAAAAACTTAAATCTACTTAAAAAAAAACAAATATTTAAAAAATGGTTTCCACCATTTCATGTAAGCCCAGATTCACATTTTAAAAGAATAAATTGCATCTAACTTCACTTCAAACAAAAAAATTATTACAATTTTCTGACGTTTATTCTTGTTTTACTTTTAATTTTCTTTCAACCAGAAACAAGTAAACAAGTAATTCGTTTGGGTATACGTTCGTTCCTGTATGTCTGTGCTAAAAATTTAATGTGATTAATAGCCAAACACACTATGAAAAGCTATTTCAAAGCAATCAAGAATGGATAAGGATTCGTAGGCAAAAATATATTTTTTTTACAAATATCGTTGTGTACCATTTATAATTCTTTAATGTATGGACATTTGGACAATCAAGATTTCTCAAAAGTAGTAAAAATGAAGTATTTGTGGTGACTTCAGTGGACATTAAAGAAGAATATGCTTTGACAAGGTTATTCTTATTACTATTTTCATTCGCCTTTCAAATGTTCTTTTGCTGTTAATAAATACATACAAAACTAATTTAGAATTAAATAATGGGTTATCCATTTTGCGGTTTCAAAACCAAAGTAAGTAAAACACATAAAATATTTTTTTCATAATATTTCTTTTTTATTAAAAAGTTTGAACGTTGTGAAACACTACATCATTTAAATGACCACCACGCGAATTGTTGCCAGCATCGATTCTTTTGAGGTAATTTTCGACCACTTTTTGACACATATTGGGCGGTACCTCAGCCATAACTTGACGAATTTTGGTTTTCAAGTGCTCAAGAGTTAAAGGTTTATCTGCATAAACACGCTCTTTCGCGTAGCCCCACACTAAATAGTCGCTAAAGAAAATTTTGTTCGAAAAATCGGCGTCCACCGCCTGTTATTCAAGCACCCATCCGACGTATCTACGACGTTGTGAATGCTCAGCTGGCTTCAGTTGTGGTGTGAGCTGGACTTTATATGGATGAAGGTGTAGATCCAAATGCAATTTTGGGGATGGACGTGGCGCGATAGTTGTGTGTTCGCCTGTCAACCTCATGGTCACAGGTTTGATCCTTGCCGTAGTCTATGTCTTCTCATTTTTCCATTAAAAACCAATTCTAAAAATAAATGTCATACAATGAGTTGCTGGCTTACTCATTACATGCTGTTTAGGAATACCGATAAAATATGACAAAGAATAAAAAAATTAATGCGAATTATAAAGGACATCGATAAATAAGGCACGGAAATTTCTCCGCATTGGTTCAGCCGCCATCCCTGGAGATAAAATCCGAGACAACAACCACCTACAGTCTCCGAATATCGCGCCACACATCTTTCCATCATTCTTTCTCTTCCTTAACCTCACCCTCACGCCCGCGCTGTGTTGAAACATTTAAAGGGTATTCATAATCCCTTGAGCGCGTGTAGATTATAAAAAAAATAAAAATAAAAAAAAAAAATACGCCATAGTGTGCCGTAAGACAGTCCTAATTCCTGAGAACGACGAGGAATCGACACATTCGGGTCTTCGGCAACACTTTCACTTCCAGCAGCGATGTTTTCAGTGGTACGAGCGAAACGATGATGCACAGGCCTTACAATATCTGTAACCAATCCAGTTTCTTCAAATTTCTTTACAATTTTGCCAATTGCTTGCGTAGTTGGACGATTATGTAAACCATAATCTTCTCTTAAAGCACGATATGTGGCTGTAGCAGAATCACCATTTTTGTAGTAGGTCTTAACAATTCTTATGCGTTGTGCTATAGTTAAACGATCCATTTTCGTAAATGTCAGACTTTCAACTGAAAAAAAAAATTGGTTTAACAACTTAGTTTGACAGATGTCGAATTCCAGCCCTATACTTTTGAAACCGCAAAATGGATAACCCTTCATAATATTAAAATTTTGGTTTTGAAATCTACTTTCCCTTTCTTGAATCTATTTCCCTTTTTGGGTCAAATCTACTTCTTCTTCTACTTTTCTGAAGTGCTAACGCCGCCGGTATCGTCTCGTTGCCAAAAAAAAATAATATAAAAACTCAAATAACAAAAACACATCAAATGGTATGAAACAATATAAAAGAAACAAGGGTACAAAATAAGCTTGGCTTAGCATTGAAAAATAATCTGTGTTCCAATACATGGTCAAATAACCTTCCTTCAATTCAAGTTGACATTTTAACTAAGACGCATTTCAAACGTCAAAATAATTGCTTCCCAAATAATAAAATTCCTTATTGAAAGCGGATTTGAGTAAGCTGTTGTGGTAAATCAATCCCCAAGTACGCTAATTGCCTAAAGATATTCTTTACCTATTGTTCAGTTCAACTTTAAATAATTTATGAACATTTAGTATTAGTTTTTTTTCTCACCAAAATTCTACCCTACATTAAGTTCTTGAATTTCTTCCAAGTAGGTATGTATGTATGTTTTATTCCTCCAACAAAAGGTCATAAGACGAATGCGGTGCACTTGTAGAATAACCCTTCTTGTATTTCAATATCCAAAAGTAACAAAAAAAAAAACAATGTGTTGAAATACAAATCCGACAGTCAAACTTTTGGTGTTTGGTCAAGTTGCAACTAACGGTGGTGTGGCTTCAAATGTCAGCATTTGATTTTGTAACTCCGGTAATAATCTGACATTTACCCTTTATGTGGTCAGCTTTGAAGAATTTTTGTAAGGTTTCCGAAAAAAAAATCTAACATATCGACTTTGTTGTTCCTCTGTGAGATACGTTTGATATTAAGATGCTTATAATTTTAATGGCATTTCAGCACTCTAAGAATATACCTACGAGTATACCAAAAATAGTATGTACACATCTGCAATCCATTTAAGTTAAACAAAATAAAATAGAAAAAGATATCTGGTCTGTGGATACTTATATTTGGCGAACAGTTAAGATGAATCAGTTTTGAAAAAGATCACTCGAAGAATATACTTGTGGTGTGTACTTGCTATATTTGGGGATTTTGGTCAATCTTGGCACGACAAAATTGGGTCCCACAATTCCGTCGTCTGTGTGTTGTTAAGGTGATTTTATTCAAACTTGGTACTGAAGAGTTTTAGGTGATTGCAATATAATTATCTTTTTAAAATGTTTTTTTAAGCCCCAAAAATATCCGTACCTGCAATACATTTAAATTTTTTAATTATCTCGAAAACGGATCTAAGGATTTTGATAAAAAAAAAATTGTCAAAAAATAAAATGCACATCTGGATCCTTCAAACATGCTCTTGTAGCTAAATACTTGAATTTTTTGATTACATAAATTATGAAGTTATTATCTGTATCCATAAAATAAAAGAGTAGGATGTAGATGTGTAGGTAGGTATTTATGTATATAATTTTCTACGATAGGTATTTGCAAAATATGTGTAATAGTTCAGGAAAAAATGACTCAACATGAGGCATAATTAAGCAGAAATAAATGGATGAAATACAAAACAAAACTGCCTAGATTGCATTAGCTATTAGATTATTTAATTTAATTAATTAATTAAGCTGTTAGAGTTTTGAGGAAAAAATATTCGATTTGAATGCTTAGAAAAATATTAATATTTATGCAAACAAAATCTTTAAAATCGTTAGTGAGGTTTTCAAAAAGATTCTTTTTGTATATAAAACATTTTTAGAAAAAAAAAACAATTGAATAGCTAATTTAAAGTAATTATAAATATGCGTTTAAAATTTTAAGTTCAAAGAAAAAAATCTCTAAACTGTTTTCCAGAATATCGAAAATCAAAAAACTGGTTCTACTTTCTGAAAAAATATTATAAAGAAGTATATTTTGCCCTTATTATTTTTTGTTTAAATAAAAATCGTAGCAGCCGTTTTTGAGAAAAAAAAATAACTTTTCAGCTAAAAGAAAATGTATGGCAGATACCGTTATTTTTGTTCTTAAAATAATACAAAATTATTACCCAAAAAACAATATGTGCCAAGCTTATTCTCGATCTACGGGTTAAGGCTGTAGATGAATGATATTTCGATATCATCGTTTGATCAAAGTTCGGTTTTTTTATGAATCCAAAACGTTCCATATAGTATATATAAATCGTAGACATTCACATAAAATTTTATTAGCAGCACTTGCCACAGAACCGTTTTTTTTTATCTGCACGTTTGGATCGCCGCACGTACGTTCGTCAAAATAAAAAAAAAATGTATGCAAAATTTCTTTTAAATTTTTCTAAAAAAAAACTCAACTACCAATTTAAAGTATTTAATAATTTAATGGCATAAATTAAAGAACATAATTCCAAAAAAAATGGCCCACCCGTTTTCTAATACAAGTTTTCAAAAATACAAAAAACTATTTTTTTTTTCAAAAAATTTAATATGCATTATTAAATTTGAATATACACAAGTACAGGGTGGCCCACGAATCGTGCTACAATAAGAAATTTAAATAACTTTTATTTTAATCGATGTATTTCATTAATTTTATTTTAAATAACTAATGGTTTTTAAAGATGATAGACCGCAAATGACCTCCACGCTCATCCACGCATATGCGGCACCTGATCAGAAAATTGTTCATTGCGGCCTGAAGGGTTGAAATTGGGATCGCCTCAATTATTGTCTTAATGGACTGCTTCAATTCAGGCAAATTCCTGGGTTTCGTTTTGTACACTTCCTGCTTGACATAACCCCATAAAAAAAAGTGTGGTGCAGTCAGGTAAGTTGACCTTGGGGGGCAGCTACGTGTGCACTAGCTCCATCTTGTTGAAACCAAATCCTGCTGAAAGGGATACGTCTTCGTCGAAAACTGGGTAAAAAACTCATGTATTGCCGATGCAACAGCCACGATTGTATCCTGACCCCGAACATTGGGATCTCGATGATACGGTCTTCGTTCGATGCTTCCAGATTCGGCAAACATGTTCACCAGCATCATAATGGTCCATCTACTCGGGGGAGTACCGCCAAACTCCAGCCTAAATTCCCTTTGGACGGAAATGACGGACTGAAAAGAATGGTATCGCTGCACTATCCAAATCCTTTTTTCAGTATCCCAAGCATTCATTTTGATAAATCTAAATAGTAGCATATAAAATTTAAAAAAAATAAGCCGATTACTCACACTGAAAAAAAGTTATTACGTTTTATTTTTGTAACACGATTCGTGGGCCACCCTGTATTTTAATATAAATCGTTAGAGTTAATGAGAAAGTCGAAAATAAATAAAATGCACGAGTAGATTGCCAGTACTTGCTCTTATATTCGATCACATCCTAAGTACAAGATTCTAGTAGAATTGGCAAAATATTCGTTTTAGTCGTTTTTTAATTAATTTTGTATATACAAAATAATTAAAAAAAAAAAAATATATGATAATTTTAAGTATCTAAAATAAAATTTAAAAACTGAATTTAATAAAAAAAATTGTCCACTCGTTTTCTCAATATTGAATTAAAAAAAAAATATTTTATTTCAAAAGTCAAAAAAAATTATTTTTCGAAAATTTTGGTATACAATATTATTTAGAATTCGACGGATCTCCTATATACAAATTCTCGAAATCTGGCTAGTCGCTTATAACAAACTCGAAAATCAAAAAACTTGTTGTATGGCAGGTACCGTTAGTTTTGGGGTTAAAAAAATGATTTAAGAATCTATTTGAGACAAACACCTAAAACACTTAAGTACCAAAGCTTGAAGGAAAATGCTTCAATGGCTTAGGCTATAGATCGACTTACAGATAGATAGACAGACAGACGGATTTGCTGGACCCACTTTTTGTGTGTTCTCCATCATCGTAATGTTAAGTTGATTAATATCTCGAGTTCGATTTTTTTCCAAATGGAAAACTTGCCCTATAGTACATATATCGCAACTCGCAAATAAAAATAACCTCTACAATAAGCGACAAATTTCTTTCAGAAAATAAACTATTTGGCATCATTGGTTTTAAACAGTCATGTTCTTCAACAGATCAAATGTGTACATGCAAACAGTAACAACTAGTTGATGATAAAATAATATGTATCTGCTTGCGTGTCAAAATTTGCAGCACTATAAAAAAAAACATCACGATTAATGGTCTACTAAAAATAAATGAACAATGCATTGCATTGATTTTTTGAAATGATAAAATATCAGTCAGAGCTCGATATAACCACCCACATCGACAATCGGCTTCTCCGAACTTAAATCTTAAAGATGTGATCAGTAGAAGTTATGGTAGAAGCTATTCAACATTTCGTAAAATATGCGTTTCATGTTGTGAGGTGTAAATTTTAATGTAAACTGTAACTTAAACACCTAATTCCACTTAGACCAAGTTTCAAAATCTGAGTGAGAGGAATTTAAATTAAGGCCCAACAAAGGAGCCTTGAGTTCCAATAATTATTCATAAAAATATGCACATATCAAACTAGCACTTAATCTTTCATATACCTACATAATATTAACACTCAAATAAATAATTTTGTTTTTCAATTTACAGATTTTTTCGGATATCATAGACAGGGTTCCTGTCAAGCTGGCCTTAGTGCAGGTGTTAGTAAGGTAAGTAATTGAAATCAAGATTAAGTTATTTGGTGTAACAATATAACACTCTTAAGGCATTTTTTTTTGTTTACATTATTGAAAGCTAAGTTCTTGAAGTTAAAATGTTCCTTAAGCCAAAATTTACATAAACACATCACGATAAGTTTGAAAATATTAAACGTAGGCTTTCTATTTGCCCACAGACGTGTGAGAAGCCGGCCTTTTCCAGGCTCAAAGCAATCCTTCTTCCATTGTTGGTTATATGTAAATAATATTATATCTGTATACATATTACCTATATGTATTGAGATTTAGATATGTTTTTTGTTCGAAGATGGGCGTTAAATAAAATAGAGATAATCGTGTATTACGGGATGGTATCATAGGATGTGCGAATAGTTATTTTTTTTTTTATTTTTACAACAAATTTAAATATTACAAAAAATTGTTCTTTAAAAGATACACATCATTCAGGGGGAGTTTAGCCTGGTCATTCTAACTAAAAATGTGTGTAGGGGATACCGGGTCAAGTTGTGATATTTTTTCTCCAAATATTTACTTAAACTAATATTTATAACAATTCTGTTTATAAAAGTAGTATTTACTGATAGCAACAACAATTTTCCAGCCGCTTCCCACTTCCCGAAGCTCGATGGAATTTAACACTTTAAATGGCGGAAAAATTGTATAAATTGACATTTCCTAAGTATCGCTTTTTTCAACCCTATTATTCTCATAATCAACCTTATTAAGAATGACGCTTCGCTTAAATAACGAATGTCATTTTCAAATATTTGTATTACGATTGGCGTTGTATAGTCATTTTTCTCAGCGTAACGCCTTAATTTGAGTGGAACTTAAATTTTTGTGAGAGAAACGTCACTCATCGTTATTACAATATGCGTTACGCCTTGTTTATACGCCAACTAAAACGCTCTTTTTTGTCAAACAAAAATGTTTAAAGACTCTTCGCGAAATTGCCTAAAAGTTTAAGTTTTGTTGTTTTGTATATTCTTTTTTAAAACTTTTTATTAAATTTGGATCTATTAAAGGGTAAAAATTACAAATGCCGAACAAATGAAGCATCTCGTGGAGTTATTGGAACTAATTTTAAGAGAGGAGGAGGTGTCACAAAATACAAAAAGCAAAATTAAATTGGAATCATAGCACAACATTGAGTTCTTTAACACCAAGTTTTAAAATTGACACATAATATCCTTCTTCCTTGTGGCATTTTGTACTGCTATTTATTGAAGTAAAGAAAAGCTACCTTATTCAGCCTGAAGTATCTACGCATTACAAATCTGGAAAGAAGAGAACAATCTTCATTGAAAATATTAGGAATTTGATTTGTCCATCTACTTACTTCGTATCTATGTATATCAATTTGGTTTTTTTAACTTACTTCGTATCTGGCAAATCTCACGGATTTGATTTAGAATTTGGATCTTTAATTATGTATATCAATTTTGTTGGTTTCTTGTTCGCATTTCTTGAGAAAATAAATGCAGCAACACTATTTGCTTAGCGACTTTTATTAATTTAATCGGCAGAAATTATATGAATTTAAAAATTAATGACAGTTGCATTGAAAATTATTTTTTTTCAAAATCAGCTGCTTAAGTGGAATGTATTTCGATCGACAATGAGTGGCGTTTTAGTTTCGTAATACCGACTCTAAAACGCCTAAAAAGTGACTCCACACAAAAAGTGAGAGCTGTCGTTCAAGATAAACGCCAATCCTAATAAGGGTGAATAGGCGGGTCAATAAGTCCGTGACTTTCTGACCTCTTTACTAAACAGCAATACTGCTCCTGTCAACAGGCATCTGTCAGTTAACTCCTGTCAAAGCGGCAGTTAGTTTGTGTTTGACAGCTATTTTTATCAGACTACTCACTAATTTGAGGAGAAAATGGAAAAAATTTCGTGTGCTTATTAAGCATTATTTCTTGCGAAAAAAAACCATTACCGAGACCAAGGCTAAGATTGATAAATACTATTGGGACTCTGCACCATCGATTTCAATGGTAAAAAAGTGGTTTACTGAATTTCGTTGTTTCCGTACAAGCACTGAAGATGCCGAACGTCCTGGTTGCCCAGTTGAGGTCTCTACACCCGAAACAATCGAAAAAATTCACGATATGGTGTTGGCCGACCGATGATTGAAAGTGCGAGAGATTGTGGAAGCCGTAGGGATCTCGCATGGCTCAGTGCTTTCAATTTTGAATGATCACTTGGGCATGAGAAAGCTTTCCGCAAGATGGGTGCCGCGTTTGCTCACAGTCGACCACAAACGCAATCGTGTAACAACTTCACAGGAAGGTTTGGTGTTGTTTAATCGCAATATGGAGGAGTTTTTGCGCCGTTTTGTAACCGTGGACGAAACATGGATCCATCACAACACACCAATGACCAAACAACAGTCAAAACAGTGGGTTTCTAAGGGTGAATCGGCGCCAAAGAAGGCCAAGGTGGGTTTGTCAGCCAATAAAGTTATGGCGACTGTTTTTTGCGATGCACGCGGGATGATCCACATTGACTACCTTCAAAAGGGAAGAACAATCAATGGGGAATGTTATGCCAACTTATTGGACCGATTCAATGACGATTTGAAAAAAAACCGACCTCATTTGGCCAAGAAAAAAGTTCTTTTTCACCAAGACAATGCAAGGGTGCACACATCTGCATTTGCCATGGCAAAAATCCATGAATTGGGCTATGAATTGCTCCCTCAACCACCCTATTTTCCAGATTTGGCTCCGAGCGACTACTTCTTGTTCCCAAACCTGAAGAAATGGCTTGGTGGAAAAAGATTTGACTCCAATGATGAAGTCATCTCGCAAACAAAGGCCTATTTTGAGGACCTCGACAAATCATTTTTTTTGGAAGGGATAAAAAAATTGGAGAAGCGTTGGACAAAGTGTATAGAGCTCAAGGGAGATTACGTTGAAAAATAAAATTATTTTTGTATCAAAAAATCTGTGTTTTATTCCAAAAGTCACGGAGTTATTGACCCGCCCTCGTATCTTCACAAAGCAAAAGTTTTTTAAAAATATATTTAAAAAAAAAAACAAAAATTTCATAATGACATTTAGCCAATGGTCTATTAATTGTCATTTGAAGTAATAAATCCAGTCTATGTATAGGCGCAGTATTGTCAGATATTATATGAAAAATAGAACTATGTACATTTAAAAATATAGGTTTTTCCAATAAGAGGTGTTATTTTGATATTCAAAAAAAAGAAATGCGTTGTTGAAGCGTGTATCGTTCCATTTTTATTAATAGCGTAGTTTCTACTTGTCAAATGTCAAAAAATGACAGCTTCAAAAGTGACAGCTACCGAATTAGCGGGCTATTCAAAATAACACCTCTTATTGGAAAACCCCTTATATCCTATTCTCCCCTAAATGAAATTTCCTCTTGAGATATTCTTAGCAATACAATTTTTTCGTGCGTTAGCGAGATTTCACGATTTGATTTTTTTTTGTATATTTATTATATACTCTTAAGTTCTGCGTGAGATGCACATCTATGGCAATGCTAAAATACTTGTGTACATACTATTGCTTTGTAGAGATTTATGGAGATCTTACTTTGACCAGCTTAATTTACATAGATAAATCATCTTTAACTTAAATGTGGTGTTGTTAAATAAAATAGCAAAATTATATTGCATTTGCATACACAGCTGCATCGAGATAAAATTTCTCATGTTAGGTATGTATGTTATCAAACAAAATCTACTTTCAATTGAAATTTATTCTTGAACAGACAAGATTTAACTGTTATAACAAATATCTCACCTTTTATATCCATAGTAATAGTGAGTTCCTATTTGTTCACAAATTTACTTCCTCATTTTACTTTTCCCTCAATTTTTTGTGAAGCAATATTATTGTGATCATTTTTCTAAATTGAACAATACTTTACAAATCACTTAAGCAGACCTATCAGTTTTGACAGCAAAGTATTAAGTGCTTATGACATTTTATTCGACTTTCCTGGATTATGAAGTTGAATTGCCCAAATTTTAATAAAGTTTTATCCGTCAAACACACGTACGCTGCTGATGCGAAACGAAAATTTTCGGGGGAGAGCGAAATGCTAACGAACACATGAACGAACAAATTTTCAAAGAAAAAAAACAAACAAACCCAATCAGAAAAAAATCAAAAATAAACAAGCTGCGATAATTGGTCTGGCGTCTGGGTAATAAATTGTCTGCGAAAAGTGAGTGGAGACTTTTTCATTCTGTCATTTTTGTATGGGATTTATCGTTTCGCATCAACAGCGTATTAAGCTTAAGCAAGCAGAAGTTTGGCCACCATTATTTTAAAACCATTTTATTTCAATAGTTCAGCATAGTTGTGCATTGCTCTCAACTTTTCTACTACCATATTTTCATATTTGCTAAAAAAATTTTTTTTTACATAATGCTTGGCACTTGTATAGCTGTGTTCGTTTCGATGACTAATGTCAAACACTTGGAAATGACGGTGCTGGTGACAATGTGTTTCCTTTTTTCTTTTTTAAAGGGGATAATTTTAAAATGCCAATACTGTTTTTGGTGACATCAGCTTTGACAGTTCTCGATTTGTCTGACGTTAGGTTGGCTTGGACATTCGGCATTAATATCTATATCTTCTAATACCGGGAAAAAATATTTTCAGATTGCTAATTTATTTTAAAAAAAAGGTTTAATTAATAATAAAGGTCAGACATTGTATTTTATGGTATTCCACCATAGCGAGTGTTGGCCCCACCTCTAAAAACACAAGTTGTCACATAATTTTCATCTCAACAAACACTTTGATCTAATGATCCAAAAACCTTAAACCGTTGTCGTCACAACCAAAAAAAATTGTCAAGTACGTTTGACGTTTAATGTAATTATACTATCATCATGTAAGCACTATCGTGGTAGCACTATTTTGAAAACTTTAAATTTTCTCATACTGAGCGCATTTTTTATGTAATTTAAATATTTGGTATTAATGTGGTTTTCCATTGGTAAAATAAATCAATTTATGTCGGATCTAGATTTATCAAAACTCATTTTGCCCTTTAATGCGCATAATAAATTGATTTATTTTTTAATCTAGATTATTTTTGTGGATCTAGATTTTTCGACAGACTTAGCCTTCATTGTACTAATACCAATAGTTACAATTTTCAAATGTCAGATTGAATTATTTATGTTTTGTACTGGACTCTCTAATACGATTCTCCAAAACTATCATATTCCTTCCAACAAAAACACACATGACGATGCTTAAATCATTCAAATAAATGTTATACATTTTAAAATTTTCGTTTTTGGAAAAAGTAAAAATTTTAAGATCTTTTGCTCACTTGAGCGAACATAAACAAATTTAGTGAGCTACACCGATAGCGATTTCGAATATATAACATTACACAAACGCAATAACAAAACAAATAAAATCTGAAATAATGTCATTATGTTCCATTGGGCTCTAAAAAAATCAAAATCTAAATTGAGATCTTTATTTACTAATGGTAATTTTATTCATGACAGAAATTGTAAAAATTATAAAAATTAACGCTCATTTTTGAGCTTAGGTGGCAAGAAAGCACAAAAGAAGATGATTACAAAAATTCAGTATTGATTTGAAACTACTAAAATATAATATTTTTGTATAATAGAAAATTTAGTAAAACAATTTACTATAAAACTGAATACATTTTAAGTTATTTAGGTTCAAAACAATTTATAACAACTTGGTTTTAACTCACCTTAAACTATGCTCCAAAACAGTGTATATATGTAAATATAATATACATTTTATAAAAAACTACATCAGCTGTCATTTAAAGAAAACTTAAATTTAAAGTTAAATTTAAAATAAGTATGTTTAAAAATGTATGTATATTTAAAACAGCGTATATATGTAAATATAATATACATTTTATAAAAAACTACATCAGCTGTCATTTAAAGAAAACTTAAATTTAAAGTTAAATTTAAAATAAGTATGTTTAAAAATTTATGTATATTTTCTTTTAATATTTCTAGAAAGGTGATCGTTTATTCATTGGTGCTCCTGGTAGCTGGTACTGGCAAGGTATGTTATTTGTTTAACAATTCTTGTAGATTTTTTTTATCTTAAAAAATATATTGTTAAGAATAGTTTTATTTTTAATAACAAAATAGTAGAATACAAACAAAATACACACACACACAAATAATTTAAATTTTTTTTCCCAAATATTCAATCTCCAAAATCAAAATATTTATTTTTAAAAACACAAAATTGTATTGTCTTTTATTTGCTTAGATATAAACAACAAATTGAAAAAATATTATTTAAAAAAATGTTGGCGTAAAATTTTAATCTATATTTACTAACAAAAAGATACAAATATTAATGGAGTTAAGTATGCTACTAAATACAACCAAAACCTGTTTAGCCTTTAGTGCGATAATTACATTTGTCAATTTGACACTTATAACTGTCAACAATTGATCTGTTTGATTAGTTTTTTGCACCAACTGTCACTTTTAAACATTTGTTCAGATTTTAAGATTTAGCTTGGAAAATAGTTGAATATTGAAATAAAATAAAATAAAATAGTATCATGCTTACTTCTTAATATTAACTTCTTAAAATTTTACGCACTTGTTTTCCCATTTTTTTAAAATATGAAATCGATTGAAATTCATAAATTAATTATATGAATTTTGAACCTGGTGTTTAGTAATTTAACACCGATTTTTTTTTGTATTTAACTGTAATAATTGTAATTTATTTATGTGCGGTTCAAAGGTCAGCATGATAACGTGCTAACAAAGTCAAAGCGATTTGTCAACCAATTTAGGGAATATTTATATACTCGTACTTTCTGGAATCAAGATGGTTCAATTGGAAAATAAATAAATACATAAATTGGAGCAAGCAAGAATTTAATTTATTATTTTCTTTCGCTAATGGAATTTAATTGAGTGAATGACTTGACTTAAGAATGATTTCATGGAATTTGTATTTAATAACTTATTATTGCTTAATCTTTGTTTTTTTTTTTTAATTTGACTAACAATGTTGGGGAAGTGAATGAGGAATTTTTCTTAATTTATATTGAAATATTTATTGACGATACAATCAAGGAAGAATTATTAAAGAAAAGGAGGCTTAAGTGTTTGTTGTGTGATTATTAAAAGAAACAAAGTAGGTTATTATTTGTCAAGTCGAATCAATGAAGACCACGAATTTAGAAATAGAAAACATATTTTTAAAGCTGTTGAAGTGTGCCAGTTAACATCAGGAACAGAGGGTTTCTGACCGAAAGAAACAACTTAGTCAATTTGCTTAGACCATCAAGTTTCCTTCTAGTAAAGGGTGAACTAGACGTAGTATGTGTTTGTCTGGACATTAAAGTTTTTATTAATAGCTTTCTCTGTAACGCCCTTATTGATGACCATTTTTGCACTTTTCACAACATTTTAAATATTCTGTAATTTTATACCATTTCATAAAATAGGTGTGTATGCCATTGATTGTCTTAAATTTGGCAGAAATACTGACATTTCACCACAGAAGACTCAAGGTACTATACAGTCAACTGCATTCAATTAACGCAAATTTGACAAAAAAAATAAATCGGGTTTATTTTTCACATGTCAGACTTGGAACTTTATTTTAAAAATTTACCTTTAGTGTTGGCAATTTAAGTTACCCCGAGTAAGTTAGCCATATAGTTAGGCGTAACTAATTGTAATTAGTTGTATCTCATTTTCGGCGTAACTAATGTAATTAATATAGCTAAAAAAATGTTGACTGACTGAAAATTGTAAAAAAAAAATAAAAAAATACAAAAAATTGTATTCCATAAACAACAAATAACAAAAGAAAGATTATAAAAGAATTCAGAGATCAAATGCATGTATATAACCCAAATACATATGTAGGTATTATATTAGTTGAACTTGTCAAACTCAAAGTCCTCCAAAAATAAATGTATGCCTTCCATTCTTAAAGTTCTATAAGCAAATATTAATTTTTTGGAACGCTCGAAATACCGTCAATTTCTCAAAGAGGTTTGAATTAAAGACAATTTCGAAAAAGTATGCTCTATTTCTGCGGACGATGCGGGAATTTTAAGCAATTTTAGTGCGCGAGCTTTGAAAGATTGGGTGGCATAGAAATTGGCTGTCTTCCAAAACAAAATTGGATTTTCAATATTTCTTTCATATACAGTTTTAAAACCTCCGTCTTTGGATTTAAACAAGATCCTATTCGTTAATTCCCTTACAATTTAACATTTTTAAAAGAAAGTTATTAATTTGAAAATAACAATTGTTCTCTAATTTATCATTAGTGTCCCAAGCATGTTAATAGTATAAGGTGCTAGTGCATAAAGATTAAGCGAATTATTGAGATGAGATTTGTAGAGATTTTCGAACTGAGCTGAAACTTTTAATTCTAACCACAGCGTCAGCTAATGAAGTTGTTGAAAGTTGGCAATTATTGGCTGGATCGACTAGCTCAATTTTTTGTTGGGCATCTTTTTGGTATGAATCCGAGATCCTCATACGAATTGGTAGCAAGTCATCTGCGACATTTTAACTTTAAAATCATAACTTATAAAACGTGACTTTTTGCTTCGAATTTTATTTTGATGTGAAGATTTTTCTGGAGAAATGTCAAAATAATTGGTTAGTTACATTAGTTACGTAGCTAATTCAATTGTTTACATTAGTTACGCGTAACCAATTAAAATTTGTAAAACTCGCGTAACTTGACAACACTGCGCCTTAGTGTATCTTGCAAAAAATTTAACTCCGATAAATAATATGACTTCTCTAGCTAAATTGTTAAAATTTATTAATATTTGATACACATTTGTATTTTTTTTCGCAATCCTCGAAATTATAACAAAAATCCTAGGAATTTATTATTTTTTAATAATTGACTGTAGAAAGAATTCATAGAAAGTTGCAATGGCAGGTAAATAATACCTGATAATTCTGACACAAATGAACTTAACTTGAAATGAACGCATATATTTCTTGACTAGCTTTCCAGCAAAATGTCCGTTAATTAGAAGGAAATTTTTTGATAGCTGGCCAATCAGAGACCTAATGTATTTCCTTACTTTCAATTCGTTCTTATGAAAATTTGAGATACTAGAATATACGAAACTGATTTGAATATTCAAAAAATACCCTGTAGTTTGTAGGAGATCGAAAATTAAACTAAGTAAAATCTTAAACAAATCAACTAGAATGTTTCTCATTTTAAAGTATTTGGTACATTTCTTTTTAGTTATAGAATACAATAATTGTGGAAACCCTAAAATCAGGGGTATTTAATATTTCCATTGGTTCGACTTGTTGGTTAGAAAAATATATTACTATATGTAAGGAGAAAATACTAATTTATTTAAGTCGTAGTTTAATTTATTTAAATTAACAATAGTAAAATTTAATTTTTTTCGTTCTAAATTTTTGTATAACTATTTTACAAAAGTGAGTTTTGTATTTTTTCGTAATTATTTATTTTTTACCTTTATTTTTTTTATATATATCTTCTCGTTTCCTGCCTGTATCTGCACCCCTTCATTGTAATGTGCGCGACTGTTGTGTTGTGTTGCCTTATTGTGACCTTATCCTCTCTATCTATATCCCAACGAAAATCTATAAATATTTTTATATATTTGCAACAATTTTATATAATCAAAAATTAAAAAAAAAATATATACAACGTGCTACGAAATTTCGTCAATCGAATCAAATTGAATGCATATTTTGGAATAACCGAATCCAATATAATAAAAAAGGAGAAGCATTTTCAATTGACCCCGATTCAAAATATCCGTATAAGCCGCCAATGTATCAAGATTTCGGCTATGGAGGTAAAGAAATACAAAAACAAAACAATATGAATTTTAGCTTAGTTTTCATTAATTATTTTTTTTTTATTAAAAAAAGATTTTTTTTCTTAACCATATTCTCTTGTCACTTTTCTTGACATTATACATACAATAAATTAAGTTTTTTTTTTCAAAATTCAAAATTTCATTGTTTTCTTAATTTTAATATACTCTGGAGCAGCTCTTATACCCGTCAATATTATTGCGCAAAATATGTCGAAATTTTTCAGAATAAATTTAGTACTACCGTGTACATTATCTACTAACTTAGTCTCGCCTCTGTGTGTTCTCGGTTTTGCTGCGGATTATTGAGGTGTTTTTTCACTTGAATACCTTGAATTCTGAATTCGAGATTCTCCATTTAATGATTTAAGACTGACACCCTTAGACCTAAGATTGGTCCATTGTGATAAAAAAGGATGACATTGATGATTCAATGTTTGTTCCATTTTCTTCTTTGGTTTTCCGCGTTGTGTAAAAATGTTCTATCTTCTATAGTATTCCTTAAAATTACAAACATTTGAAATCGATTTCATCCACTTGTTTTCCTCTTTTGTAAACAAATTTTGTATGAATTCCATTTTTAAGACAATTACAATAATAAATTATTGTCAGAAAATAAAAAAAAATCAATTTGACGTAAGAGGTGGTCTTGCTAATTTGCACGTACAGACGATTACATATTGCCAAAATGCTCGATTTGTTTTGACAATATGAAATCGGTTTTATTTAGAAATACATAATTCGATTTGATTCTGAAAAAAAATTGATCGAATATTTAATTGAGAAAAAATCGAAAATAGGTTTCCATTTTAACAGTAGTGACATACTGTTTCTTTTAAGTCGCGTAGAATGACAGTAATATTGTCACTGACAGTAATCTTGTCACTGACAGTTCCCAAATGTTTGTTTGTTTACCCTCAACTCCATAAAAGAGTACAGCTTCCAAAAATTTAATTTAAATATAAATGCAGTAAAACAACAACAAAATGTATGTCCACTACATAGATTAGTTACGATTAGATGGTCAAACAAAATCGCGTGAAATTCTGTCACAAAATTGTGTAGTCACTGCCAAGTCTTGACTACTTGGGGGTGGCCGTGGCGCGATAGTTGTGTGCTCGCCTGTCAACCTCATGGTCACAGGTTCGATCCCTGCCGTAATCTATGTCCTCTTATTTTCCATTAAAAACCAATTCTAAAACTAAATGTCATACAATGAGTTGCTGGCTTACTCATTACGTGCTGTTTAGGCATAGAACTAACAAGATGTGATTGAGTAAAACTAGTATACCGATAAAATATGACAAAGAATAAAAAAATTAATGCGAATCATAAGGGACATAGATAAATACGACACGGAAATTTCTCCGCATTAGCTCAGCCGCCATCCCTGGAGATAAAATCTGGGACAACAACCACCTACAGTCTCAGAACATCGCGCCACACATCTTTCCTGTCATTCTTTCTCTTCCTTAACCTCACCAACACGCCCGCGCTGTGTTGAAACAATTAAAGGGTAGTATAATCTCTTGAGCGCGTGTAAAATATAAAAAAAAAAAAACATCTTACAGGGTGCACACATAGGCAATACACTATGTTTTAGCGTATAGTTAAAATATTTTTCTTTTCTGAAAAATTTCGAATTTACAGTAAAAAAATTAATTTCTTAGATGTTTCCTTACTTCATCGAAATCACAACGTGCACCGTTTTATAAGTACTTTTTTGGTAACACATACTCACGAGCTCATGAGTGCTTATTTATTACAAAAAATATAATTCCCTTGAGGCTTTATTTCAAAATAAATTGGATATACGAAAAACGTACACACATCTGATTTCATTTAAGGTGGAATGCATTCCAGAACACATCCTAACCAACCTTTCCAAAAAAAAAATCGTATTAAGCGCCATCTAATCATCTCAACATTTCAACAATCTTATTCACTTGTATGTTCCGATTGCTGAACTTAATAATATGCACTCTTGAAGTCATTCCTGTTTGCATGTAAAATATTCCTAAATTTACTTTCACTTTTTCAATAAAACACGGCTTTTATGATTATATGTCATGCCATAATGAATAGTCCAGAATATTCAGAATACCATTTCCTTATTCCACGGAATATTCCGGAAAAACTAATCTGTTGTTTCTTAATTCATTCCGGAACGTTTCGAATGCATTCTTTTTATTCCATGCTAAACACGGAATGAAAAGAATATTCTCGGAATACACCCCTCATGTGAATGTCAAACAAAATGGATGAGCAAACATTTTTTATATTTTCATTATTGAAATAAATATATAAACAATAATTAAATTCGAGTTTTAATTAATTAATAAAATTAAATTAAATTAAATTATCAGCATCACATCACTTTCAAATACCTCATTGATGTGATCTTTTCTATTCCGGATAGTATTTACTTTTCTTTATTCATTCCATTCTGGATATTCTGGATAAACATTCCGTCTTTTCCATCCATTCTTTACCTTATCCGGAATAAATAAAGAAACATACTCAATATGTATAGGAATCTACTCTGTAAGAATTACAGTATTACCAACTTACGGAAAAAAATATTTTAGGAATTTTTTTAACAATGTATTGCTATTAAAAGTATGAACTAGACAGGACCGTATAAACAGTTAATGTATGAACAGGTGAAAGGATAAAGGATGAACTTCAATTTATAACAGTTTTTACAGTTATGTAACAGTTATAAATTGCCACGCCTTTTTAATAAGTAAAAAAAAAAATAATATATTCCGCAAGATGTATGGATTATTGGAAAGAATATTATGGGCAATACTATTGGCTAATATTATGTGTCGCTTCAGAGTAAAACACTCATTTGAGGGAAATTAAAACAGAAAACAAAAACTTGGTGCGCTTCAACAGAAAATACCTAAAACAAAAACAAAACCCTAACAACGCTTATTTATTTATTGATGCTGGAACAATAAGGACTAGAAATTTAATTTCTAACAATTGAATTTAATTTTTAAGAAAATCTGAAATTTTGGGCTTATTTCTAAAACTGAAACTACTATTAACCAACGGCTATGTGCAAAAAAAAAACACATATAACCTCCATCATATTGCATACAAAGGAAAAGAGCATCTAGAACGCTCTAGCGTTACGCATTGTAATCAAAACCATACAAAACAGTTCCATTGCGTTGGAATCAAAGCGTAAAACTGTATAACTAAAAATTAAATAATTAAAACAAAAGTTGCTTTCTTCTTTCTCCTGGTTTTGCTATAATGCTTTATATACATGAACAAAATAGGAAAGTAAAATACTTTTTATTTAACATCTTCTTAAATTGATTGGTGAACATTTATTCGGAATCATGTGACTTTGCATTTTCTTATTATACTTATTTCTTGAATTTTCTTATTTATATCGACATAATAATGCATGACGACTAATAGGATTGTTCTATGTGGTTTTAAGTTTTTTTTTATTATCCGGTGTTTGGTGTTTTTGTTTTTATTAATTTAGTAATATTTACGTGTCTCTGACTAACTTGTATATTTTAAGAGGGTGAAAATTAATAGGTTAAGTTTTGCAATGGACTACAATATAATGTATACATATTTTTTTAATTTCTTTGATATTAAAGTAAAGTGCATTTAAATTTGTTATTATTTTATTTAAGGGACTGTATTTATTAAAATATTTATAAAGTTTTAAAAAATATTTACTATATTTAATTATTTAACTTCATGTTCATATTTATTTAAGGCTAAACACCCCATTACGCAAACGTCATTTAAAAAAAAAGATGGTGGCTTGGCGAATATAGTCTACTAAATTCAAAATGAACTTAGCGAAAAATATTCATTTATGATTATTTAATTCAGGAAATAATATTTTGATTTTATATTCTTGCAAAGTTTCGTCAAACTACTATACCCTACAAAATGAAAGATTTAATTAGGTCAAAATGGTACTACTGGTATTTTGAATTTATATTTTTTTCCAATTAAGAGAGGTTAATCTGTTTATTATTTATAATAATTATTATATTATCATTAAATTTTAAATTTATTTTTGATAATTGGTTTCAATTATTTTATTATTTTTAAGACCAAAATTATGTTTGTTTTTTTTTTTGTTATAAGCTAAAAAGTTTATATTTCCATTTAAACTATCGATGAAACAGTTCTCTACAGAATACAGTTTTGTTCACCGAAGAAACGACCAGAACTTAATATGTCATTTGGATTACCCTTTTTCTCCTCCTGTTACTCCGAAAATGTTCGATGTACTGTTTTTCTCTTCGGGATTTCATAAGGAAGTAAAAATGAAACTCAATTACATACATTCACAGTTTTCTTCGGATTATTTTTCAAAAATAATAATATTTTGAAAAATACATTGAAAAATATTCCATTGGAACCAAAAAAGAGTTGAATTCTACAAAAATCCAGTAAAAACTACATTAAAAGTCCGAATAATGTCGTTTTTGATTGGTTGTTCGGAGTTACACCTTTTCAACTACTTATATTCTATTTCTATAAAATATGAAAAAATCGGAGTAAACAGAGTAACTCCGAAAAGCCAATCGAAAACGACAAAAATACGAGTTATGAGTTAGACATCAGTTTTAAATGTTCTAAAAATCTGTTACACACTTTCTTCAAGACGGAAGAACTCTCTCCAATGGTGTTAGTCAGGGTTAGAATGGGTATATTTTTAAAAATGAATGATGAATTTACTGAAAAAATGTCCAGAATGAAACAACAGCTAATTAAATTCCGATTTAGCTAACAGAGAATATCGTCGGAAAACTGTATTGACGTTGCTTATATGGAATTGTCCAATTTTATCGGTTGTTTGTATGGAATTGTCAAATTTTATGTAATGGCGTCTTTTTTTATCCGTATATTCATTACAAAAAAAATACTTTAGGTAAGTTAGGAGTTCCTCGCTGCTGGGTCGCAGATCAGAAATGGAATACAATTTATAACTGTGCTGGCATAATAGTATTAATTTCGATAACTGCTCGTCGTTAATTTATTGCTGAATCGACTAACAACCGAAATATTTTATTTGTCTGCTATTACAAGATGAACCTAGATGCACGCGACTTTTCGAACAACGTAAGTGTAAGAGAAAAAAAAATCGAAAATATGAGACGAAAAAAGCTGACATTAGTCTGGTATTACACGTTGAAAATAGATGCATGCGACTTTTCGAACAACATAAGTGCAAGCGAAAAAAAAAATATAAAAGATGAGACGAAAAAAAACTGCCGTCTCGCGTGGGTAAGTTTTCGTTGCAACAATTTAACGTCTCATCTTTCGAACTTTTACGTTGTTCGAAAAGTCGAATAAATCTAGTTTCAACGTATAATACCAGACTTAGTAAGATTTTCAGTACAACAATTTGACATTTCTTTTTTCTCTTGGACGATTTTTTTCATATTGTTTCGTCTTGCTAGGAGTAAACTGCCATGCAAAGCACCATGTTGCCCTTTATTGTCCTTTATTTAAGGACAGAATGTATTTTTTATTTAATTTAAATCGCAAAATACAAACAGAAATACTTTTTTGTATTTTCTTTATTTTTAAGAGCGCAGACGGAGACCAGCAACGAATAGGAAACGTGAAAAGAAATGCCAAATTGGTTTCATGATTTGTTTTTTTTTTGTCTCATCTTTTCGAATTATTTTTCTCTCTTGTTCGAAAAGTCGCGTGCATTTAGTTTTGTCGTGTAATAGCAGTCTTTCGAAGTTACCCAACAAATTTTTTTCCGAAAATGTTTTTTTTTTTAATTTATGATTTTTAAATAATCAGAGGGTACGTCATTTACAAGATAAAAAATTTAACTTTATGTAATTTATGCCGAGATTTTACTTTTTAAAATCAATTGTTAATTAGCTTGTATGGTTCTGGGATTTAGTTTTGAAAGATTTTTTTCGGATATGTAAAATTTGTTTCATTTATGTTAAGCCAATTACAACAAAAATATACATTAATTTAAGGACAGAATAATCGACAATTGGGCTTTAAACGAATACAACTTTTGCTTCTATTTAGTTATTTTTACAAAAACGAATTGTAGTCCATGTGCAAACTTTAATTTAAGACTTCCCAGCTCATGTATTTCCTTTTTACTCTTCTGTACAATAAATATTCTACATTCATATTTAAATAAATGTTTTACATATTTTACTAACAAATTAAAGGATTGAACTCATTTTCATTTTCTAAAAAAAAGTTATACATAAATAAAAAAAAGGAATAAAGTTTGTAAGATATGGCAATGCTGTAGGAGATACCTTTATTCGTATATCACTTTCTTATTATTTAATGAGTCAATATTGTATATCTTCTAAATTCTTTTTAAAAAACTCAATGAAGGTGAAGGTTTTTAATTAAAAAAATTAAAACTTCTCTAAATTTGTAATACTCTTTCTTTGATGACATAAAAGCATTGCCAGCTTTGAAAACTAAAATTCACCCATCCATTCATAAAATTTAATTTTTCATCAATAAAAATCTGATAGTGTTGACAATGCAGTTCACTTAAACAAAGTTATTTAAAACTTTTATAGGTCAATCATATTCTTATGATATAATGCATCCGAAAAGTAAAGTATATGCTACCACACAAGGTAGTGCTCACGATGACGACTCCTATCTGGGGTATTCCACGGTAACTGGTGACTTTGATGGTGATGGCGAGGAAGACGTGGCATTGGGTATGCCACGTGGAGCCGATCTTGTCGGCAAAATATCGATCTACAAATGGAATATGGTGAATATCTTTAATATCACCGGTTGGCAAATTGGTGCTTATTTCGGATACTCAATGTGTACATGTGACGTGGACGGTGATGGTTTTGATGATTTGATAATTGGTGCTCCCATGTTTACCGAGCCCAATAACGAAGGTAAATACGATGTGGGAAGGGTTTACATCATGATGCAGGGTAAAAATCCAAGGGAGAAATTCAACAAAGAAGAATTCAGAGACGGAGTTAATTCAAAGGGACGCTTTGGTCTTTCGCTGACAAATCTGGGCGACATCAATTTGGACGGTTTCGGTGATTTTGCAGTGGGTGCTCCTTATGATGGACCAAATGGAAATGGTGCTGTTTATATTTTCCATGGATCCGATAAGGGACCATTGGCGAAGCCTTCTCAAGTCATCTTTGCAGAAGATGTGATCGGTGCTCAACCTCCGAGAACTTTTGGATTTTCACTATCTGGTGGTATTGATTTGGATGGAAACCTTTATCCGGATTTGGCTGTTGGTGCTTATGCTTCGAATCAAGTTATAATTTTTAGAGCTAGACCAGTGGCAGCAGTAGATGCTAGAACTACATTCATAAGCCCGTCAAAGCTTATTTCGTTGGACCAAAAGTCATGCAAGACACGCGATCTTAGAGATGTGCCTTGCACGAATATAAATTCCTGTTGGAGGTATACCGGTATCAATCTTCCCGAATTATTAGGTAGGTTTGAATTCATTTGTCCAAAAACGTATACTTAGGTAGTTTTATTCTTTTTTTTTTACAGATTTCCAGGTTTCCTTGGTTCTTGATGCCCGAAAAATCAAGAATCCTCGTATGTTCTTCCTTAAGACCGAAGGCCGAAATGTACGGAATTCAACAATTCGTTTGCAACGTGGAAAGACTTTCTGCCAAAACGAAACCGTCTATTTGATGGAAAACATTCGTGACAAGCTGACTCCACTGGATGTTGAACTTCGGTACCAACTGAGAAGCGAAACAGCTGGCCGTCGACATGAACGCGTTAAACGTGAATATTTGGATCCGGTTATCGATCAGAATCGTGAGATTGTCCAAAGGGATTCACTGCATATTCAAAAGAATTGCGGAATGGATAATATATGTGTGCCTGACCTACGACTGGATATCACGTATGTTTAAAAAATTTTCACGCTAAAATTTGTGGATTTGAAACTTTTGTTTTTTTTTCACAGAACTGTTAACAAATATTTACTGGGATCTCGGGAACCCTTACAAATCGAGGTTTTGGTTTCAAACTTTGGGGAAGATGCCTTTGAAGCTGGTTTCTATATGACAATGCCGGAAGATTTGGACTTTAAGAAGATTCAGCAAATTGGTGACGGCCGCGACACACCTATAACTTGTGCAGCTCCGTCTCAAGCCACAAACTATACGTTAAAATGTGATGTTGGCAATCCATTGCCATCGGGAAAAGTTGTAAGATAAAAAAAACCACTCATTCTCTCTGAGATCTAAGAAATTTTACTCCCTTACTCAATAGGCTAACTTTAAAGTTGTTATGATTCCATCAGCAAAGGTTGGCATGGCATCTAGTTATGATTTCTTCATGGAAGCAAATTCTACAAATCCAGAAAAAGAAGGTTCTAAATTCGACAATGTCATTCGAAAGAGCATAGGAATCTGGGTTGAAACAGAACTAGCTATTGAAGGGTAAGCTCAATTTATTTCTAACTGAATCAGTACCAATTCTAATCCCTTTCATCTTTCTAGAACTTCATTCCCAGAATTCGGCGATTACAAGGCATCTGAATTTAAGGCCATCGAAAATGCCACAAAGGAAAATGATTTAGGACCTCATGTGGTACACATTTATAACATTCGCAATAACGGTCCGTCTATGATAGAAGAAGCAGTCGTCCATATACAATACCCCTATCAAACACTTGGTGACGATGTTTTAATGTACCTGCTGAACCAGCCCGAAACCGATGGAAATATTGTGTGTGATCCTCATATCACTGTGAATCCATTAAATCTGCAACTTGATCAGAGTCTGGCTAAAAAGAGCTACTTGGTATCTATTGGAGCTGTTGTCCGAAATTCGACTTCGAGCTTCTCCCACATAGAACAATCGTCGGGAACTGCATTCAGACCGGTGTCGACTGATCGTCGCATTGTTACCGAAGAAGAAAAACGTCTTTTAGACGAAGAGGAAAAACGAGAATCAAGTGGTGATGCATCGTTCGTGCATGCGCAGCGAGCAAATGAGGCTGCTGCAGCTGCCGCGGCAGCTTCGTCTGTTTCGTATGCATCTATGGGAGGTGGTGGAAGTGGAGGAAGCCAAGGTTATACCTCTTCATCCTCATGGAACAGTTCGTCCAGAAGTGATGGCATTAATGGTCCATCAGTTGTTGTTTCCTCAAGAAATCGAAGTGTTTCATATGATTCCGATGGCAGGCCACATGTGATTGAAACCAGCACCGAGTACGTTCATAATTTGAATCGTCAACAGGCCGCGGCAGCTAGCAATGCGCAATACGCTCAGCAAAGAAGTAATATGGCTGGAAACCGTCAATGGAGTAATAGTGACGAAGACCGTAGGCCACACATCGAAGTCAATCGGCAAGCCGCTTCATTTGCGGCACCATCACGTGCATCCGAGCAAAGGACATACCAACAAAACAGACAGCAAACTGGACAACAAGGCAATGCTGGAAACCAGCGAACACAATATTCCAATACTTACAGTCCAGGAGAGATGACTTACAATCGCCAAGCTGCAGCTGGTCGAGGTTTTGACGATCTTCAGGGTACAACTCTCGATAAGTTCGGAGCCGGACAAGGTTTCCGTGCTGGAACTTTAGACTTGGGTACTTTGAATCGTGCCAATGTTGACGATCAAGTTCGTCAAAGTGCAGCTTCAACCTACTTACCTGGTGGACAACACAGTGGATCATCAAGTGGAAGCACTTTCTCCCAGTCAAGCAGATCTGATCCCATTTATAATCAGCGGTATTCAAGTCACAGAGAGAAACCATATTATGGAACTGCCGATATCAACGAATACTACTACGATCAAGATGACAATAACGACCGCGGAGAATACTCATCATCGTCTTCGTCATCGTCTGGAAACTCCGAGAATAGGCGAAGAACAAGAAGGGAAGCCGATGATGGAACCATCACTTTGAACAGCATTGCACCATGCAAGTCCACCAAATGTGCAACTTTGCGCTGTGTAGCAAAGAACCTGGGTAACAACGACGGAGTCTGGGTTGCCTTACGAATGCGATTAGTTGCCCAGACAATGGAACGATTAGCTTCAGATGTTCCACTAAATGTTTCTACAATGGCCATTGCACATGTGACAAAGTTGCCCTATATTGGCGAGCCAACGGAAGAAATTATGCGATCGCATGAAATTTTCTACAAAGCCATTCCCGAAACAATACCAGCACCGGATATTATTCCACTCTGGATAGTGATATTGGCAGCGTGTGTGGGTGCAACTATTCTGTTGTTGTTGGTCTATTTGCTGCATAAGGTAAGTTTACTTAAAAATTAATTAATTATTAATAATTAATTAACTGGTTAGAGGTTTTATGATAAGAAAAGCATCAACAAATTTTCAGAAGTGTCAAAAGGACAAAGTTACCCACTTAAGGGTGTGACTTGTTGATGTTCCCCATGGATTTTGATTTTATTTCGCAAACCAGGCATTAAATATTAAAAATTTTGATGAGAACCCCGATTAACAATAGGCTCGTAATCATTAGAAATAGTTTATCAAAAAACTCATCTTCGTACTGATTTTGATTACCGTTAATAATTTTATATTTGTTCCCATTCCAAGTCAGTTTGTTTACTAGAAAATCGCATCTTCCCTTTAAATAATTCTGCTATATTCAGCCTGTTCCAGTATCTCTTTTAGTTATATCTAAGCACGTAATATAGAGTCAATAACTATTTTTCGGCAACAAAAACTTCATTCTTTTATATTTGAAATCTTTAATACTTCCAAATATATCAACTACTTTTGACTGATGTATTCTGTATATGCTCGGTATTTCGAGTAAAGTCCTATGTTATTTGCTTTTGATTTTATCCCACAATACATTTTGACACTAATGAGGTGAATATGAAACGTCAATATGTAATATTGGGGGCGTTCATTCATTATTCTGAGCAATCTGGAATAAATTTTGAGTTTTATTTTTGACACCCTTAGCTATCTAATATCTAATATAGTCGGATAGTTTGGTACCCGCAATAACTTATCTAATAAATGATTGAAGGCCCACATTGTCAGAGGACGCGATAATTCTAACTTTTCACCGAACGTTAATTTCTTGTAGATTTACTAAGAGTGTGTTTCTTTATTCATTCTTCTGGTATGTCCAAAATATTCGGGATACCATTTTTTCGTTTTTTTATTCTACGGAATATTCCGGATAAACTATTTTATTGTTTATTTATTCATTTCGGTACGTTTAGAATGCATCCTTTTTATTCCATGACCATCCATTCCATTCTCGGAATATACCCCTCATGTGAATGACAAACAAGCAAAAAATGACACAAGCCAAAATGGATGACCAAACATTTTTGTATATTCTTATTATTGAAATAAATATAAAGAATGATTAAATTTGAGTTTTCATTAATTAATGAATTAATAATATTTAATTTTTTTCTTTTTCCCATAGATATACCTGTTTTTTTTATCATCATCACATCCTTTTCAAACAGCTGATTGATGTCATTTTTTTCTTTTCTATTCCGGATAATATTTTTGTTTCTTTATTCATTCTATTCTGGCTATTCTAGACAAAAATTTCGTCTTGTCCATCAATTCTATTCATTATCCGGAAGAAATAAAGAAACACACTCTAATTCCATGAATCAAAGAAAACAAGATTACGACACTTATTTGTTTTTCTTATTTTATTGACGTCATATGTGAAACAAAAATCCTTTAATCCACAAACAACAAGCAACAACAATTTGTAGATTTTTGTTTCATATATGACGTCAATAAAATAAGAAAAACAAAGAAGTGTCGTAATCTGTTTTCTTTGAATCATGCTCTAATTCTATGTTCCCACCAAAGCGAAATCTGAGATTTCAATAGGAAGCTTTCAAGTTTCAAATTGGAATTGGTGTTCACACAATCAATAACCACTTTTATTCATCTGATCCATCAACCCAATCCACGTTGTCAAATAAAAATTCATAGCTACTCTCTCTTTTTAACTCCTTATCGTAAGTGAAAGATCCTAATTTACACATAAAAAGCTTTAAGTATTGTGAACTTTAAAATGGACTCGTTCAATGTGAATTTAATGTGATTTCAAAGAAATCTCTAATTATTCACATTTCGAAATCCCACAACTATATGGATAAATTCGAAGATTTGGCCTGAAATCTACGAAATCCGAGATTTACCTTCGGTGGGAACATAATATAAAACTTAAATGTCTAGTGTTTTCACCGTTCCAAAAGTAGATTTATTTTGACAACACCATTTAAAAACTTGTATTTCATTTTCTCTTATGATGTAGAAGTGAGACAGGCTGCTTCATCTATATCAAACGAAGCGAAAGATTCACTTTCCCGATGAATGTGTTAATTTCGATATGGGAATACGGTAGTTCAGTTTGTACATCTTTTGACCCTATGAAGATTTAAATGACATTTATTTTAAATCTTCATCAGAGATTTAGCTAAATCTACTTAAATCTTGGTTTAATGGTCGTTAAAAACGAAGTATTAAATTTAAATGTCAGATGAAAACATATTCATATATTTACATACACTAAATTAAGGCTGTGCGTGAAACTCAATGGGATATTACTCATTTAACATAGTATACATTTCCTCAAAGAACAAAATATACGTATTTCTTACGAGAGTGATTTTTTCACAGAAAAGAATGTTTGACGGTTAAATTAAATTACTTATCGAGATGTGAACTAACCCGAAGAAAAAAAATTATGCCCACCACGAATATTTTTTCCTGCAAAATAATGACAGCAAAATTGTTTTGTTGGAAAAATGGAGAAATTTCCGAATGTTTATCACAAATGTTTTTCTCTAGAAGAAAAAAACTATCACCAACAATTGTTTTTCTTTGAAAAAATCTTAACCTTTAACAAATATTTTAAATCAAAGGATAACATTTTATTCACCACTAAAGAAACGTCAAAATTTACTAATTATCGAAATTTTAACCAAAACACAGAATTTTAAATTGCATGTTTGAAAAAGCAAATAAATTACGAATTAGTTACTAAAATTTAATATTTTCTTATCTTTTGCAGTGCGGTTTCTTCCATCGAAATCGACCAACTGACAGCTCGCAAGAACGCCAACCTCTCAGAAACGGTTATCACGGCGATGAACATCTGTAAACTTTGAAACTACTGCTAACAATAATTTTTGGCATAACTAACAAAAGAAAAATTAAACAATTTTTGGCCAAGTGCAATTACTGTTGAATATTATTTAAATGTTAAAAATGTTAGAAAAAAAATATTTTTGGAACAAACCAATTTATTTTTGTACACGCAAATATTAAAAATATAAACAAAATATTAAAAAGAAAACAAGTTTTTGTCAACTTGCCGCCATTTATTCTGACAAATTTTCTTAGCGAACAAAATTAAATAAAACATGAAAATAAATTTCAAATAGATTTAGGTACATATAATTTTAATTCAAAATAATTACTTTTTTTAGTTTCAAAAATTTACTAAATCCTAGTCACGACAAAACGAATGATTTTTTTTTATTTTACTATAATTATTTTATCTCAATACTTTTGTACAAAAAACGTCTATGTAAAATAATTTCAATAATCTTTTAAATAATATATTAATTTTAATAATTTTTATTTTATAAAAAAGCTACTAAGTAAATTAAATAACAAAAAGAAAAAACAAAGAAATGCAATCGTTTTTATAACAACAACTAGGAAAATAATAATAATTATTGTGCTTTATTGTGTGAATGTAGAAAAAATTACGTGTTTTTGTTTTGTTTTAAAGAGTATGTTTGTTGTTTATGTATATGTGATTTTTTTTAAGTTCTTATTATAATTGTATTTTTTTTAAAGCATAATTTTTAATTTTAATTAATACTTGGTTATTTATTCAATTTAAAAATAGAAATTAATTAAACAAAACAAAAACTGTGTATAGAAAAGAATATTGTATTTATTTTTAATAACAATTTAGAAAGTTAATTGCAATATATTAAATTATAATTTGATAAGTATAATAATCTTAATTTTCCACTGCCTTGGACTTTTAAAAATAAACAAATTAAAAGTGTAACTAAAAAAACTCAAATGATTGTTTAAATCATTTAAAAAAATAGATGACATTTTGCTTATACATTTTGTATTTTCAAAATATAAAACACGTTACAAAGGTGGAAAGTTGTTAACTTTATACATGCATACAAACGAATCAATTATTATATTTTATAAACAAATAAATCTGTTTTAAAAATGCTTATTAAAAAAATCTTGTATATTATACATATCTTATGCTTAAGTTATTTTTGTTTCAATTAAACTAAAATTAAAAACCTAAAAAAAAAATAATATAAGAAAAATAAAAATTTAAACAATAAAGAGATTATACTTCATTTTAAACTGTACTTACAAAAAAAAAACAGAAATAAATTCATAAAAATCAAATTAAAGTGTATGCAATGCTTAACTAAATAAGTTCGTTTTATTTATAAGTGTCCTTTTTGATAGAAAAAAAAATCGATTTTTTTCAGTTATCATGTTTCATTCAAATAAAAGTCAGTCGATTAGATCTCTACACAGTTGTTCTCTCAATAGTTTGGGAGATTTTATGTGCATTTATCAACACAAAAACTAATATAGACACGCCTTTCGGGAGCGCTACGATTGAATTCAATTTAGGTAAAAATATTGAAATTTTAATTGATATATATTTTTGAATCAATCCTGTTTCCATTATGTTAATTTATCCTCACTAAATTACTGTTGAAGTGTTGAATACTTACAAATTTTAAGCCATGTATTGGAAGTCAAATGAATTTAAATATTTGTTGTTCTAATTTTTTCTGCTGTTAATCATGTGCTATTATATATTGCTCTTTACTTATGGGTTTTTCGTTTGGTAAATTTATATTTTGATCTATAAATTGATTTTTTTTCGTAACGAATCGAATACGTTCTCTGATTTGTGTCTAGTGAACCAGCTAGCGGTACCACCAGTCTTGTCAAACTGATGGATGCCAATTATTATTCACAATGGTGTTAGTAAAAGAGTAGTGGTAGATCTACCGAAAAATCCAGATTTGCAAAATTGATTTAAAATCAAAAAATAAATAAATTTGTTTTGGCCAATCGAATGCAAAAATTGTCAAAATTAGTTTCTTGACAGTTCTAAATCAAAAATAAATTGATTCTTATTACTATACGAAAACCCCAATAAACTCACTGAATAAATCTTATGAACTGTCAGTGCCAGGGCTGCAAGTTAACATGTTTTAGATTATTATCATGCATTTTTGACTCGAAAAATGTTCTAATGTATTGCGAGTATCTCTTTTTTTATTAATTTGTTTATTAATTTGTTTTCTATAATTCTACAGTAAAACAACATTATCACCACGACAGCACCTTCACACGTTTCACTCTCCAAAACCCATTTGGTTACATTGTTGTATTTAGAAATTTGGCTTTCTATCCATGAATAAATTTGAGACATTTCCAAAAAACTAACAGTGAGACATGCTGTCACATCACTGTTTGCACTTGTATTGTTTTTTTTTTTTACATTTTTTTAGTTTATTATTCTTTGTTACTTTTCTTTGAAGAAATATATTTACGTTACTTAATTAATTTAATAAAATACTGATTACCAATTTATTTAACGTTTTATATTTTTCGTTCATCTCACTGTCAGTCTTACACTGTCTCGTCTCATTGATCACACTGCTCGCAAACGCAAACAGTGAGACATTTTGACTTTTTAAGTATCAGTTTGTTGTGATACTCTCATTCTCATGGGTCCTTTCACTAAAATTTCTTTTGGAACAATAATGCAAAATATGCCTTAGAATATACTCCAAATTTGGTTTATATTGCTTGAAAACTTTTAAAGGTTCTACCAATTTAAAAGAAAAGTGTCTCACTACTCGCACTTTTTCCTTACATATTTCTTCAAAAAAAACAGTCAAATCATGTTCCAGTACACAATATTCGCTGTTTTTTTTTCCACAGAAAAGAGCGTTCATGGGAGAGTAAAATATTTTCCCAGACTGGGAATTTTACTCCAAGGAATTTCTTTAGAAAAAAAATACGAAAACTGTCAAATGAAGGAAAAAAACAATACATACGGCTGTCAGTTGCCATGAATTTAGATTTGTTCGTTGAGCCCTGAAGTCGCCCTAGGGTCGCCCCAAATGTTTTTTGAAAAACCTGAAGACCATGCCAAGCAAATTCTATGTTTTTTGAAACCTGAAGTCGACCTCAAGTCGATCTAGGTTTTTACCTGGGGCAAGTTGAGGTAAGCGAATAAACTGTCAAATAAGTGACATTAGTCTTTTAAAAGTGTTTTTTTTCGGGTTGTGTTGTTTTCTAAAGCATTTTATTTTGTCCGCGGTTGCTAATAAATTTACTATATTATATACTTAAATAAATAATTACTATAAGACATTAGAATTTAGTTGTTTGTTCTATTTAATAAATGGAAACGTTTAAAGTTGTGGATAGTACATCGGGTGAATCCATTCACATCACGTGCACTGCGGAAGATGCTGCAAGAGCACAAATAGGTATTTATGTTACCAAATCTTCCAAAGCAAATACTAAAGTTCCATGATAACATGGATAGTTGAGATTGAAACATTAAAACGATCAGACAAGTCTAAATGAACATGCTTCATGGCCTGAAAACCAAATAAAAGTTACCATGTTTTTTTCACCGCTGAAGACTTTGGTCTGTTCAAGCGACTTGTAACCTTCGCACTGGGAATATAATTGAACTAAACTATGAAATAGATTCCTTGAGACACGAAAATGTTTAATAAATTCTTCGTCGGTATAAGTGGGTACTACTTGTTCAAAGTAGTAAGGAATACTATTCCTTTTATGAACAACAACTTCAGTTTCGCTGCTTTCGTCGGAGTCGTCATTGTACAGTTCATCATTCTCATCGGATAAAATATTTAGTAACAACGCGATATTATCATTATTCATTTTTCAACAAATTAATTTTTAATTTACCAGCAATGAACTTCTTTATTACTTTAAATGTCAACAACTCAATTGACGCAGCCCTTTGGTGTTTTTTGAAAACCGAAACCCCAGGTTTTTTGACAACTCTTGGGATTGTCAAAAAAACCTGGGTCGACCCTGGGTAAGGTTCAACGAACGAAGCTTTTATCTCGTGGCCGGGGTTATACTTTTCTTCTTCTACAGTAATACCCGGATAAGTGCACCGCGCTCAAGTGCCTAACCCGCATAAGTACCTTTTTATTTTAAGAACCAAAATTCTGAGGATTTTTTCATATAAAACTCATCTTATAAGTAGCTTCCTCTTAACTACCTTTCCCGCTTAACTGCCTTTTATTTAGTATGATTTTATTGAAATTTACCTGACAAAATTTCTTTTAAATACAAATTTGAAATCAGCTGATAAAATAAAGAAGTTTGTTTTCCTTCAGCGCTTCCTTTTGTTTTATACTTTAAAATTTATAAATACAAAAGTAATAATTTTAATCTACTACAATGATTCGTGGACGTGGACCAAATGCCATTAAAATCTATTTTGAAGCAATTATTCCACAAGTCCAATTAAATATAATACAAAACACCTTCCAATTTTAATGATTACAAATTTTAATCTTGTTGGATATAGTTCACATTGGTGTTCTGTCGAAAAATCCATGTAAGATAAACTGAATTTAACAAAAAGTGCGTATTGGTAAGCCAACTGCTGTGTCCAAGTGAGATCGCCGGGACGAAAGCAAATTTTGTAGACTAAAGGCCGTTAATAGCTTTTTTGAATTAAATGTTTATTTATCAAAAAAGTTTGTTTTAATTTTCGTATATGTAAATATAGAGATAAGTACCTATGTGCAATTTAGCGAGTTTGTGCATATTAAAGTGGGGTTTTTAATGTGAGGCACTTATCCGGGTTTTACCGTATACACATTTTGTACTTGTATGTTATACTTTTCTCTTCTGAAACTAAATAGTTTCGGATTTCCACTTCAATAGATAATATAATGGACATCCAGAAATACTGATGAAACCGATTGGGATAGTTTACAAGTTGGTTAAACAAGGTTAAAAATTTTACATCTTCGTGACGATTCATGTTAATTGGATGGATGACTTTTTTTTAGATAAAATTGTTTTGAACACATTTTGCTGCAAGCCAATTTCGAAACTATTTACATGCACGTTGTATTAATTACATTTGACCGTTGGCTGGTCGGCGCGCGGACAAAGATTATTCATATGAAAAAAACTTCAAAATTTGCGACCATTACCAATTCGCATTCGCAACTCATATGAAAGGAGCTTTACTATTAGCTTTAGGTCTGTTTCCTTACTTTTTGGATAAAGTTGGGGAAAAAGTTTGAGCTCAAACTTTTTCATGTTGTTGTTGAAATTTTTAACCAGAAACGAAAAGTAAAGAAACACATTTGGGTTGTTTCTGGGTACTTGCTACATTATCAACAGAAATTAAATGTGGTTGACAACATGTATGAAAATGTTTTCACGAAATACAGTTTAATTTGAATGTACTTATCATTTTGAGGTCTACCAAAAGAACCATTTATTATTATATTACCTTTAATCGTTTGGTTTTCTTGTTCTTAAAATTGTAAAAGAGTTTTCATTACATTACTTCACAAATTCAAATTATTCGATTAGCTGATTTCTTGTTTGACAAGCAAGAAAGTGCAGTAGCTAAAATGTTCGGGTATATTCTTGCAGGATGCGAAATGAAAAGAAAAATGAAGAAACGTCAAAAGCTCTGGCATTTTCGTGCCAGAAAAAAAAGTAGAGAAACACGTTTTGGGTAAATTTGGGATCCCGCGGGATACCGAAGGCGAGTAAAGAAACAGACCTTTTGTATATTAACTATAGTGGTCGCAGTGTATCAATTTGACAGTGGCGCCAACGACAAGCTCCAAGCTTGTCAACAAATATTCCGCAATATACTTACCGTATACCGTGGTGATACTAGCACCCTTTCCATAGCGTTGCGTTTGACTAGAAAAATTGGCCAAATGACAGCACCTACAATGGTTTTAACTTTGTATATAAATCCTATATAAAATATAATTATATAAAATGGTGCAAAATTATAGTCACATAAAGTAGGTTCATTTTAGGATTATTTGGGTAGATACTAAAGTCGAAATTAGTTTTTAAACAATTATATACGAAATAAAAACCCTAGCTCTTTCTTCGTAAGGGATTCAACCAAAAACGCAGGACAAAAAATTAGTTGCAGCTGACATGTATTGGGAATTTCTTATATTTGTTTTATTTTACGCACTCTCACTCACTGTTGATACCGACACAAATGTGAAAGCTAACGAGTCCTAAAGGAACATAATGCATATTAAAGAAGGGAAATCTGAATGAAACTCTAAATGAAACTATACATTCGTTTTAACAAATTTATTATCTCCCTTTATTGAAGCGTCTATTCACAACGGCGGTTGGTTTTGTCTCCCTATTTTCATTCTTCAAATCATTTCGCTTGAAGTTAGTTCTCGTTTGTTTTTGACAGTTCTCCTGATGACCGCGAGGTGGCATGATAAAGTATAAAAGTATAAGAATAGCTTAAGGCTCATATTACATTTAACATTTCTTAGTAAAGCAAATTAATAACAAATAACATTACTTAGTACAAATAAATACATTACAGCTCGGCCAATTTGACTATGATTGACCTTAATCATTATTTAATCTTAAATTGATGTGCTACCTATATCTATATCACACATCTTTGAAATACACTCGTCATAACTTTCGGCAAACCGTATCGGCGAATTAACTTCATTCGGCGGGACGGAGACACTGGCACCTTATTTCATCCCCATCAAACAACGGACTCTCGACACTATCAGCCTTCCCAATCACACTTTCACTGGAGACAATATTCTCAACATCTGACTTCGGATAAATTTTGATGTTTTACGGCGGTGTTTGACTTCGGTTTGCTGGCAACTGAGGTTGATGCAACAGCAATAGTTTCAGTTAACGTGTCACTGATCGCTTTTGCTCGTAGCGGTCGAGCCTCGACAACAACTCACTGAGTGTTCTGCTATCATTGATTAGCGTGATGTTTGCGCTCTCATCATTGAACCCATCAATGATGAATGTGCACAATTCTGCCTCGGGCACATCAATTTTGGCTTCTATGGACTTCATAGCGATGACAAATTCCAGGCATGACTCATCTGAACGGATCTTTCGGTGCTCCAACTGTCGACAGATATCTCGATGCGTAACTTGTCGTCCGAAAGTTTCGATGAGAGACGCCTTCAGCTGCTGGTAGTCGACAACACCTTGTGCATTAATGAAATCTCTTGCCGTCTCCTTCATCAGCCGGCGCACACCCGAGCACATGTCGTCTGGCGTGAACTAACGTGTCGCGGTCTACTGCTCGTACTCCCTGAACCACTATATGATGTCGTAGTGGTTCTTGCCAGTAAATGTGTTGAGGGAATTCTCCAGATGTTCGAAGCTGACCGCCTGGTGGTGACTGCTTTCGGCTGTGCCCTGCTGCATTGTGCGAATCTGTTGCTGCAGATTCACCACCTCGCATTGCAGCTTCAGTACCTTGATCTGAGCCTCCAGCTGGTCTGTTTGAAGCAAAACTGTGTCATCGGGGGAGTTCGGTAGCGCACAGCTTTCTGATACATTGCTGAAAAATATATTGTGCGTTTGTGAACGTATAAAACCCAATAGGTAACCATTTCTGTCAAAAGTCAAAACAGAAAAAAAAACAATTTGCTTATTATTACGCTTCGGCTCAAAGTGAATTAAACATACATTTGTTGGCTAAAATATAAATTAAAAATGAATCAGGAAGTAAGAACCACAAATGTTTCAACCGATTTAGAAGAAGAAGATGATGTATTAGGTACGTAATTAAAGTTCACAAACAACAATTGAAAAGACAGCTGATTTCGTAGTCAGCTTTGCCCTACGATACCTAAGTATACCAGAAATTTAGCGCTAGCTTGGCTTCGATTTGGAAATCATATGTTTTGCTCGTTGTTATGGTCGTCAGATGTTAATTGACAGATATTTAACACGTATTACAGCAACAAGGAACGTATTGCACAGCAAAGCTGTGCGCTACCGAACGCCCCCATCGTCTTTATCGACAGGCTCCTCGGTGTTTTCATCAGCTGGGTCGGTGGACTGACCATCAGTCAGCTTCTGATACATGGCTCTTACTTGTTGTATTGTAGCAGCTGCTGGAATCTCTATGTCGGCGGCAATGAGGGCGTCGACCATCGTCTGCTTCGTTGTCTTTGTCGAAGTTGGCATATTGTTCGCGTGACTTTCTTTATTTTAGGTTGAAACTATACTTTCGTTTTAACAAATTTATTATCTCCCTTTATTGAAGCGTCTCTTTCCCAACGGCGATTGGGTTTTTTCTCCCTTTTTTCATTTTTCAAATCATTACGCTTGAAGTTAGTTCTCGTTTGTTTTTGACAGTTCTCCTGATGACCGCGAGGTGGCATGAAAAAGTATAAACGTATAAGAATAGCATGAGGCTCATATTACATTTAACATTTCTTAGTAAAGCAAATTAATAACAAATAACATTACTTAGTACAAATAAATACAATACAACATGCACAATCTTCTAAGAGAAGAAATATATAGGCATTGGCATGTAATTATAAAAACACTTAGATGTTAAGTATTATGAAAAACCTTAATATAGTGTTTCGTAGCAAACATTTTTATTTCAGTAAAACAAAGAAATATATTATATGTACATATATTGATAACGAAGAAGAAAAGAAAAAATACTTTATTTATTGTGCAGGATCTTTTCAGCGTCGGATTAAGAAGATATTTATGGTAACATATCTAATAAAGGTAAGAAAAATACAGCCCACATTTGTCGAGAAATCTGAGCTTTCGAACACTCACTATGGACATTTTTCAGTCTGTTAGAAAAAATTAATGCAGAAAGAAGTTATCGCATATTTTTCCAATGGAATATTAAATAAATTAAGGAAAATGAATAATAATAAAAAGAACAATCCCGCATCATAAACTGTCGCGAAAATGTCCCTCATTTTTAGATTTGTCCCGCAAAGTCCCGCAAAATTATAAATATACAAAAATAATACAAGAGCAAATTTATCACATGCACGTACTCCGTAGAATGTTAAATCGTTTTTCGAAACGCCCAATTCGGTGAAAGCGAAAAAAAAATAGGCAATTACTGAAGCTGTAATGGCTTTTCATAACACGTGCCACAATGAGAGCTTCAGGTCAATGGATCCCACTTCCAAGATTTTGAAAAACTTTCTAATTCAAAATTTGCCTGTGCCCGAACCACATCGTAACTAATGTGTTATCCCCATTCGCCACAAAAGAGTAACAAAAGGAATTAAAGAATAGCCGTGTTTTATTGGGAAATTTATCCACCGTAAGTTTATCCGACGTAGCATTTTACATACAATTCGCTACGGTCGATAAAAAGCTAAAGTAGAAGCTACGGTGGATGGCTGGTTGACGTATATTTGAGTCTCGAATTTGATTTTGTTAGTTTTCTTGGTACGATTGATAAATTGAATTGAATCTCGATTGGTGTGTTCATAGAGTGTTTTAATTATTAATTTTATTCGTAAGACAATCGATCTTTTTGATTCTTTTTTTCTTTTTTTTATAGTTGGCCAGCTTATACTTTTAAAATCTTAGATAACTCCATTTTTTAATAAATATATACGCTGTTCTTCTGAAAACTCTTTCTCACTTTTCCTATTAAGAAATGTAAGTAAAAGTTTTTTGCATTCTTTGCTCAATTATTTGACGGAGCACGTCTAAAATTCCACCTATATTTGCAATTCTGTATACCCTTTACGTCAATTGTTCAATTTTAACAAATTTCGATTTGAATTTTGAAAAAAAAAATCATTCGCTGTTTAATGAATACCGTTTTAGTGAATAGCATGGACTTATATGAGAGTGTGCGCACATGCAAAAACTATTCAGTCTGAGATTTATTTGGTGTTTTCTTATCTAAGGTTGTGTTTGTATAAATTTGAATAGAAGGGATAAATAAATTACGAAAAATCAATGAACCTTAAAACTAAAAGATTGAAGCTGAAAAAATCGATAAATCAGTTAAAAAAATTAGTATCGAAACGGGACAAGTAATAAGGATATTCATGAAACCGTGTAAACGTGGGAAAATGGTAAATGTGGTAAATGAGCTGCCAACATTTGTATGGAAAAACTTTATCAAAAAATGGTAAGCTTTTCCGCATAATTTTGTGTGGGAAAGCTTACCATCTGAGTTTGGTAAATATGAAAAAATGTTGACGTTTAATTTTGACGTTTTAATTGTCATAATATTGGTATAACTATCTCTATTCCGCTTATTATTACTGGCAGATATTTTAAATGAGAGTAATAACGCTTTGTTATTAGTCAAGTTAAAGTACATGAAGAAAAAATGATCATTTACCACATTTGCGCAAGTTGATTTTTATAAGTGCATTCATGAAATGTGCGTGGTAAACTTTTCCATTTTACGATGTGGGAAAGTTTGCGCGGTTTCATGAATACCCTCAATATTTTTGTACATATATACATATATATATATTTCATTGACTTTACATAATGTATGTATAATGTATATTGAAAACGCTTAGAAACACAAGCGAACTCGTGTTATTTTTGTTAAATGTTGTTTAATCTTTAGCGTTATTATTCTCATTCATTGTAAATGCTTTGAAATGTATATATACTATTTCATATCATAACATCATATAATATATCACATTATCTACATTATAAATCTGTTTTTCGTTTTAAACACATAACTCAGCATGAAATTAAGAGCAAAGCAAGTTAAACAATATACATTATTCCTTTAAAAACAGTCACCAACATTAATATCATCAGTGACTGTGTTCCTATTTTCCCCTACTAAACATTTCTGAGATACGCTGTTGTTCTCGTTTGAATGGAATGTTTATCTCTACACCTTCAAAATTTTACTTGACAAAAAATATGTAGAATTAAAATTTGCGTTTGCTCAAACTCACTAGGTTTTAGCGTAAAATAAAAATAAGTTGCTTTTTAGTGGAACTTATCGTTATATACCCTATTTATTTTTCCATCAATGACACAAACCATTACGAAATAAATACTACTAAAAGAAACCGCAGACGCTGCCATCGGCAAATTGATTTTTCCCCTTAAATACATGTCAAAATTATTACTTGTCAAACAAAAACAATGACGTCGAACAAAAAAAAAACAAACAAAAAGAATAATTTTTCTTCCCACTACCTAAACCCACTGTGATTTCTGACTTTGTTCTTCTTGTTTTTTCGTTCTCCATCACACAAAAATAAACAAATTAATAAAAATAACCATAAAGCAGACAAAAATGATTACATATTTTTGTCTACACCACATCTAAATAAACAATACCAAACAAATAAAATAATATTTGTGTTTTTCCAAGAAATTAGTTGAAGTAGACGAATCGTAAAGTGTAGGTACACACTAAAGTCGAGTGAAATTATCTGTAAATTAATTGCTCTTTTGCTAAATTTATGATAAGTGAATGAAAATACTTAAAATTAAAACAAAATTCCTTTCCAATTGCTATACGGTGGCTTTTCAAATGCGAAAAGTTAAAGTCCGTCAACCATAAACTTGGCTAATTGGGTTTTTGTTATGCTAATTGAACTTGCGGGTAAAAGTGAAAATTACATAAATACATATATGAATTAACAACTGCCCGCAATCGACGACACAAAAGTTTTCTAATTATAGCAAATTGTAATAAGTTTGTTTTTGCGTTGCCGGTGCGGTACGCGACTTCTTAGCTCTTTTCCAATTCGAATGGGACATCTCAACCTTCTGACCAGGTAAATCCTTGCGCCAATTAAACCAACTAAAAACCAAACACAGTGTCCTCTTATTTAATTAAAAAAAAGTATATTTTTCTTCTAGAAATGCTTATTAAAGGGTTGAACTAAAATAAATGAATTTCATTTTTTACTTTGTTGTGTGTCGGAAGAATAAGAAATAGAATCATACGGAGAACCCCTCGGGTTTTTCGAAATCGTGTGAATCGTACCGTGAAATGTTGCTTTATTTGGAATTTCCAGTTGCAGTGAATATGAACACAGTTGTGTCATAAAGTCAACAACTGAAGGTATGTGATTTATATTTTTTTGTTTGTTTTGGATTTGAATTTTATAGTCATCATTTATGAACCGTTTGCAGGAAATTTAAAAATTCGGTTTGTTCGTTGAGCCCTGAAGTCGACCTAAAGCGTTTTTTTTTTGAAAAACCTTAAAAGTCACCCTGATAAACAAATTCTGAGTTTTTTGAAACCTAGGATCGCCCTCAACTCGCCCTGAAGTAGATCTAGGTTTTTAGCAGGGGATAATTGAGGTAAATGAATAAATGTCAAAGTGACATGAGATCTGAAGTAGGAATGGGCGCTATTGAGGAGAATATCGAGTACTCATCATCGATGTTAATAGTTATCGAATCGAAAACATCGATGTGTTGAAGGGTTTTCCTTTGACCCCTTTCACACAAAGAAACTGAAGGTGCGTTTTTTTGCAATCCCCGGGGAATTGGTTGAAAAAAAACGACCAAGACGCTTAGTGAAAGACTTGGTAGCACTATTAATTGCGAGATGACATTTGAAGAACAGCTGTAATGGAAGAAAAAAATAAACACCACTGTTTGCCTCATCGTCATTCTTCTAAAAATCATCGGGTTGATTTGTTTTGTTTTGTTTTGAATTTAAACTACTTTTCTATTAAAATGTGAATCAAGTAATTTGAAAATTAAAATCAAGTATTTTGGACATTGTTTTTAGCCGATGTAATTTTCTTTTAATTTAATTTTCACAAATACAGTGGTACAAAGAATTCAACTACTTGAAAACTACCCCATTCGTCGGTCACTGGTGACATGCTATTAGTGGACGAGTTGCTTATTCGGGCGGGACGCTCAGTTCCTATGTCATTAGGAATGTAGGTCTGAGCAAGAGCGGACGACGATCAAGAAGATTGAAGTATGCCTAGGATGTAGCAGATAATCTGTATTGGGTTGCTCCCGTGTACAACAAAACGCAACCGAAAACAATCTGCTCAGAGAAACCTTTGTTTTGTTGTTCATTCAATTCTTGTTAATTAAACGAATATCAACTTCAGGAAATGTTTTTTTATTTAATAATAATTTTACAGTCAAGTTTTAATATACCTATAATAAAAATAAACGCAAAAATGAAAATCGCTGTAGAAGGTTGTGCTCAAGGCGAGGTGGAAATAACCATAGAGGCAATACAAAAGCGAAAAATGTTAAAATTGATTTGTTGCGGAATGTATATTAAAAGATAGGTTAGGTTAGGTTGATATGGCCGTCAGGAAAATAACTGACACACTTAGACCAAATGCTCAACCAAACCAAACAATCTGACATGTTAAAATGTCAGTTTCGAAGTTTCTATACATTTTATCGATAACTTAGTGAAAAAGTTTTTGGTAGCATAGTTTTTATCCTCTCCAATAAGCTAAGCACCCCCGGGGATTAGTTGTTGTTGGATTTAACATGCAAATTGTTAATCCTACTCTTCGTGTTTTTCGTCCAATTTCCCCGGGGATTAGAAAAAAAACACGCCATGTGTTGCCGGCAACTGGGAGCTTGTTGGTAAGAAGGGCAAGAAGTAAGGGGAATGAAAAAAATCTCCCCGGTCAACGATTTGAAGAGATTTTTTTGACGTTGTGCTTTGAAATTTTCTTAGGTTTTCATTTTGACTTCTGTCTCTGATAGATGTCAAACATATTTTTTTAAAGAGAAATTGTTTCTTACAATTATATTAATATTACATTAACCAAACCAAGTGAGCTACTTAAATAAATTCATTGTGAAAGAAAATTTCAAGTTATAATTCTTGTAGGCAAGGCATTTAATTCAATCCATCACGAGTTGGTACACATTTCATACATACAATTATGCGCCTAGACATGGAAAATTGACAACAAAAACGCAAAGACCAACTAAGCTCTCAGCTTGTGGCTTCATCATCACGTTTGGTTTATAATGACGTTCCTGTATTAGCGAGCAGCAGCAGCAGCAGGCAGAATCAAAGGTATCAGTCATATAATCCTGTCAGTGGTTTATGTGTCCAACTGTACCAATAAAGCTTCGGTGCTTTTCAATAAGCCCAATATAATCTTCCCATCATCACTATCATGTGTTGGGCCAAGATTTGGATGGCAAGACAAACGCACAACAAATCTGCACACAAATCAATTTTCTCCTGGTTCATTGTTTTTCCGTGACCTTTTAATATATTAATTTAGCAAACCATTATTAACAACCACAATAAAAAAAACAACATTTACCTATATGATCGCACCATGTTTCTTTATTTTGAATGTATTTGTCTAAAAATAAGCTGCGGTTAATTTATAACTCAAAATTGTGTAGAATTTTCCAGCCGCGAAGCAAATTGTTTGTTTACAAAAAAGTAACTAAGATGCTAAATAATGTACTAAGATGCTAAATTTAACATATTTCAAGTTTTAATTATTAAATTACATAACTTGCTTTTCTGCAACACAAAATTAATGGCCCTCGGGTGTTTTTTGTGAACCGAAAAACCCAGTTTTTTTGACAATTCTTGGGGTTATCAAAAAAACCTAGGTCGACCCTGGGTAAAGTTCAACGAACGAACCTATTATATGTACCTTGCAGTAGCAGTCCTACTACAGCCGTTTTGTTTGGCGCAGGGACATTAGTTTCCGGGACATAAGACACAATTTTGATTTTTTGGACTTAGGTCCCAAATAGATTAGACAGTTTCATTTTAACTTCTCTAAAGCTAGTATTAGACGGTCCTTGTAATGTGTCATTGCCGTGACACTCTGACGTCATTATGACGTAGTTGCCTTTCCTAAAAGTGTCACGTCGTGTGATCGTCATTGTTTTGCATGTCTTTTACCGCCTTCACACGCCAATCGATCTATCATGTCGACGAAGTAGTTCGTTGTCGCATGAGCATTTACACGCACATACGTCGATGTATAATTGTATGTTAAAACCAGTTGGCAAATAGAAAAGTTGTCAAATTTACTTTAAAAAAAATAAATTATTGAAGTGAAAATGTCTGTACGTCATATTATTTTCAAGAACTAATTAAGCAGATTAATTTTATATGAAAAAGCAAAATGCAAATCAGATAGCTTCAAATTATGAACATGAGCAGACAACAACAAAAAAAACAAAAACAAAACAGATACTGTGCCGATATACTAGTTCGATCCTTTTTACACGCCATGTCGACATACCACTTCGATCTCCAGAAATCGAACTGCTGTGTCGACACAGTTTCTTTTCACACGACCAAAAAACCGTGCCGACACTATAGATCGACGAAGTACTTCGCGGCGTGTGAAAGCGGTATTTGCCGTGACAAAAACAATGACAAGCACCGTGACACGTCACTTTTAGGTCATTGCAATGACAAATTGCCGTGACCGTGTGATAGCCCTTTCATTGTTAATGGGACAACGTGACACGGAGCCTGCCGCTGCAAGGAATGTGTCCCAACCGTGAAACGGCAGGAATTTCTGCCATGTCATTATTTGTCACGGTTGGATATAGTTACATAGGTACCTACCTACAAATATTTATTTATTTATATTTATTTAAATAGATTTTAAGTATGTAAATTAGTAGGGTAATGTACGTAGCTACATAGATCGAACCTAGGTATGTAAATGTGGACATATATAATGAAAGTGTAGTATATAGGTGGGTAGGTAATTATATATATGTGACGTTTGCACAAATGTTATAAATATTATAGTTTGAGGGAAAAAAAGATGCCATTTGAATTCTAGGGCAAATACCGTACATTTTGTTCTGATTAAACGAGTACCAATTCTCAAAATTTTGTATCAAATATCCTTAACAACCAAGACACAATGACTCGATTGATGGAAGCCGTGTGGTCGTCACTGCTAAAAATAATAAATATCATTGCAGTTTAGGCTCACCTCCAATGATCAGCTGTTTGAGAGTTGTCATGTCGTGTGATAGTCATTGTTTTGCATGTCATTGCTGTGACACCGAGACACAAATATCACCGTGACACAATTTGACGTTCATTGTATTTTGGGACAACAATGACAGACTTGTGTCATTCGTGTGATAGTCACGATTACCTTTGTCACGGTAATGACGGTGGTAGGACCTATTTTCTTGTGACGTCAGAGTGTCACGGCAATGACACATTACAAGGACCGTCTAATACTAGCTTAAATGAGTGAATAGAAAAATATTTACAGCCTCTACTATTATTTTGTTATTGCTTGAACTATCACCTCGCTCTATTGCATATCTCTGGTGTTGAAATGGTAACGGTTCTTTAGTAAGAGCCATCTTAAAGAAAAGCCATCTTAAAACAAATTAAAGAAATTTTGTATATATAAAATATTAAGTTAAAAACGGATTTAAAAATATATTTAGCCATTGTGCTTACGATGCGATCGAACATAAGAGCAAGTTCGTGCGATCCAGTCTTACATTAAAAAAAACTTTTAGACTGTACAATTATCTACAAAATGAAATTCATTAGCGACAGTTGTGCGTCAATTAATTCTTATTAATTCTTAAGTTATAGCGATTCGAAGTTAAATTTTTCGCCCGCCCGTTCCAAATTTAGGGTACTTTTTAGGAAATGTTTAGGATGTAAAAATGAAGCTGTCCACCAAAATTCAGCTTTGTCGGAAATTTTTCGAAGTAACGTCATTTTTTGTATCTAATTTTCCTGGACTAAGGGACATAATTACTAATGGCGTTTTTATTTGGCAATCCAGAATTCTTCTCAGATCCAGGATTCCAACTGAGAATATTCAAATTCAAAAAAAAAAAAATGTTTGTGACACAAAAAATGACAACAATCGAGTTTGACGATCCATAGTATATGAATGTGTGAGTGCTTCTGGTTCTGATTCTGATTTAAAATCCAGAAGCAAAATTCTCTTCTTTTCAGAATTAGAACTGTCATTTTTTCCCAAGTGAACGCTTTCAGAAGAGCCCGGAAGGCATAAAAATGACATACATTGGTAGAAAGCTTGTATTATTTTAACAGGCAATTGATTAATTAATTAAAACTGATTCAAATAGATATCTTTTTGGCGACTCACAGTAGCCAAATTGTTTCCATCCTATTTTTAGAGATAAGACCGCACTCGATGGAATTGCAGTACTCTACGTCACCCATGGACTACGGCCCTAGATGTCAATTATAACACTTGGAAAGTTGCATACATTTTAGGAGTAAAATAATATCCAAACAGAAATAGTAAGAGCAATCTTAAAGAAATAAACAACAAATTTTTTACGCTATTTCCAGGAAAAATTTACATTAAATGCTAGTTCTCGCTTAAAGTAACAGAATATGTATCTACATATAAATAAATTGCTTGAGAATCAAATTTTCACAAATAGCTAGTAGAGTTTTTTTTATATAAAAAAAATCAGATAAAAACCCTAAACAATAACAAATATTACCTCAGTATGTAGCGATTTACTTATCACCACCTGAAAGAGTCTGACACATTTTTTTTTAAATTCTGCAAATAATTGTTTTTGTTCTAAACATTTTATGTAATTAAAAAAAATAAAACGTTTATGATGTGTAATAAAAGAATAAACAAGTCGAACGGACTTCTAGTGATTTTTGTTCTAGATGGGTTTTTTATGTTTAACATTTAACTATAAGCTTGTAATAAATAAATTGGGCATGTATATTATGTAGTTTGCTTTAAAAAATGAAACGCTAAATCACCGTTTGTTTGCATTGAAAGTATTTCAGTACAAGAGCTTAATCAGATGTATGAGTATATATGTATGTACATATGATCAGTTCTGGGCGAATTATAGGGAGTATACGATAAACTCTTGGTTGGTTCTTGAGTTTTAAGTATTAATTGGGAAGATGTAGAAATTAATAGGGGTATTCTCCATACGGTGCAACTGGTCTAGTATCATTGTAAAGCGGCCCATTTGCATGACTATCGTGTCAAAAATAATTATAGAGGAATCTCATTCATGAACTCAATTGCTAAGATTTTCTGCTCTATACTTCTAAGAAGAATCAACACATTTACTGAGTAAATATTAAGCGGGTTTCCGAAAAGGATACTCCACTGTTGACAACTTATTCACACTAACAACATTCGCCCAATTCTTCCTTAGACTAAAAAGAAATCTGTACGTGATTTTTGTAGATTTTAAAGCTGCATTTAACACGATTGACCGCAATGCACTTTTCTATAAACTATCTCAAAAAGATATGTCAACGAAAATGCTGAAAGTCTTAAAAAATATGTACAATAACACACGTCAATGTATATGGGACGGCAGAAATAAGTCTGAATGGTTTGAAACTAAGACCGGAGTTAAACAGGGTTGCCTGCTTAGTGCAGTCCTCTTCACTTTATTTATAGATGACCTATCGCAACATCTACCAGCCGGTTTTAGAATTGCTCAAGAAATCATTAAGGTTTTACTTTACGCGGATGATATTGTATAACTGGCGGAATCCGCTCACATCTTACAACTAATGATCAATAAAATTTACAACTTCTGTAAAACTTTTAACTTCAGGCTGAATCTAGAAAAATCTAAAATCATGATCGTACGCAATAGACAAACGAAGCTGCGAGTGAATGAAAAATGGTATTTCGACGGTGAAGCAATAGAAGTTGTCACACAATATAATTACCTCTGCATAATTTTGGAACCCAATATGAAACTCACTCATCATTTTCAAAAAAAGCTATCATCATCTAAAAGCCTAATAAACGCGTCATGGAAAACCATTATCAATAAAAATGAAATTCCAATCTCAGCAAAATACCGTGTTTTTGTAGCTGTCATGCGCTCAGTTATGTGTTACAGTTGCCAAACATGGAGATTCAAGCAATACTAAGAAGTTGAAAAACTACTTCGCTTTTTTCTTTAAAAAAACTTTTCCGCCTCCCTATGAACACTCCTAACTACGTCCTTGCCCTGGAGATAGGTCTCCCAAACCTATTTACGTTTACACTAAAATTACATTTCGATTATATAATCAAAGTGCTTAATTATCCGGCACACATACTTCCACACATTCTTACCAAATACACATTTGAAAATAAATTGGAATTGGTTAATGATTGGATTTTATTAGCAGAAAAATGCGATACAACCATTAATATTCAGTATGATGATCTTTTCATTTAAAAGCAGCAGTTTTATAATCTTTTGGAACTTTCTGACATTCACAGTCGCAATTACAATATAGTACAGGCAACATCCTCTATTAATAGACCAATATATTCAGAATTTAACTACGATCTGGGATGTAAAAATTATTTTAATGATTGTCGTAGCCTTAGAGCTACGTATATATCTTTGATATGTAAAGCCAGATGTGAAGTATTGAATTTAAACGGTTCGCCATTTAATAAAAATGATTCAAACCTTTGTACAATATATAACCTTAAGGCAAAAGAAGATACATTTCACTTCTTGGCAAGATGTCCAATTTACAATGATATAAGACTTATTTATTTCGGAAATCGTTCATTGACAATGGAAAAAACAAAGAATATTCTTAACGGCGACAATTGGTATTCACTTCATAATTATATTGAAACTGCATTTACATATCGCAATAATATCATTACGGAGTTCATGTAGTAAAAACAAAAAAAAAAATCATGTTTTTAAATTAACCTTGTTTTTTTTTCGTTAATAGTAAAATACTTTTTTAAAGTGTACAAGAATCAAGAACATTATACATTTTAGCGCGTCAATCAGGCAGACGGCAATGCCATTGCCCACTTATTTTATTTTACTCTTGTAATAATATCACGTAAAAATTGTTTAATAACATAAATAAATTATATCTATCTATCTATCTATCGTGTCGACACCGGTGTCATGACACAAAATATCCATTCAGACACACACGTAACACCAATTCGCACACATTAGCTGCAAGCAACTGAAATATTCCTCGAAGGTGTTACATACATTCCAACACACATAACACAGGCAGAGGCTCAGACACGACAAATTCAAATGTTTTGATTTGACACCGTGTTCGACTCCAGAAATCTATGTATAAACAAGCTCACACACACTCCACATTCAAAACACTGACCCAAGTGTCATACAACAGTGTTATGTGTATGGGCTGCTTAACATGCGGTCTCCATTAGCGATGAATCTAGAGCATGCTTTAAAGCATGCTCTCAGTATCGCAAATGGAGACCGAAATCGCAGCTTAATTTTCATAGCATGCGATGAAAAGCATGCTTTCATCATACATACTGCTCATCGCTTGCTTTATCGGAAGGAGAACTCTCATTTAGTTATGGCGTTTCCAAATATCATTTGTTGTTGTTGTTTCTACCGGCATCAGTTTGCCTTCGACATTCTTCAGTAACTAAAAAAGTATGCTGTGAAATGCCCACCAACGAAAATTTGTCTGTCTCTCTGCTACCTTCTTTCTGCTATTGCTATTGCGTTTGCTTTTAAATTTATCGCTAATGGAGACCCCGTGTAAGGCTAGGCGTGCATATGCAACTTTCAGTTTTTCTACAGTTTGGTTACTAGAGTGACTACCATAGACTTATATGATAGTGTGCGCACATGCAAAAATTATTCAGTCGTCGATTTGAGCAACTTAAAAGTTTGTGTTTTGATACAAATCGAACGATATCGCCCCACATCAGTTTTTCAGTATGTGTCACACCGAATTATATATAACTGCGCGCACATTAAGCTAAATACATTGTTGAACTTTTTTCTTTGAGTGCAAGAGAGAAAGTCATTGCAGTCAATAAATCCTTTTCACCAAAAATTCAGAGGAAAGATAATCTTACATCTTACTCTTTCATCTGTCGATTGCGAAGATTGAACAGTTGCTCCAACTGAAAAAACTTCCTGTATCATATGTGATTAAACGTAGATGAGCGCACATGCAACTTCATAGTTCCTTTCCTAAGCGATGTGTATATAAGTGAACTTAATTCTTATGTTTTTGAAAGTGTGACAATCAAAAAATATATTATTCTTATGTGTTCGTTTTGATTTGATAGTTTGTTGTTCTTACCATTCAAGCAAAAACACGGACCCTAATTTCTCGGTTCACTTTGGAATCACTATGGAATCCAAAATAAAATGCACTACTGGATCGCAGGAACTTGCTCCTATTTTCGATCACATAATGTAAAAGATTCTTAATGGAAACGGCTAAAAGTATTTTTAAAGTCGTTTTTCACTTAATTTTTTATATATAAAAATTCTTAAATTATTTCTAACAAAAATTGGTATAAACATTTTAAATATTTAATAATATCAATTTAAAAACAAAATATCAGAAAAAATCGTCCACCCGTTTTCGACATATTGAATTTTCAAAAAAAAGAATAGAAATATTGTTTTGTCAAAAATCCAGAAAAACTATTTTTGAAAATTTTGAAATGCAGTATTATTTATAATTCGAAGGAGATCCTGTATAAAAATTTTAATCGAAATCCGTGAAAATAAAATTGTATGGCAGGTACCGTTAATAACACAATATTTTTAATTTGTTTGACCAAAATGTAGACCATACTCAAGGTAGTAGACACACAAATTTTTATCAAAATCGTTAGAGCCGTTTTTGAGATAATTAAGATAGTAGACACATTTGTATGGCAAGTACCGTTTTTTTGGAGCTAAAACAACGATTCAAAAATCTATTTTGGACAATGACCTAAAACGCTTAATCACCAAGTTTGAACAAAATCGGCTGTAGATCGTTCTACAGACAGACTGACAGACATAGAAACAGACAAACAGACGGAATTGCCGGACCCACTTTTTTGGTGTTCTCTAGTAATGTCAACTTTGATTAAAATCTAGAGTTCGATTTTTTTTCAAAAAAAAATATTTTTCGATAAAGATAGAGTTTGGCATCAGGCTCTCTTGTCAAGTCTGATATTCATAAAATAAATTCTGGTGTGCCCCAGGGCTCCGTTCTGTCTCCGACTCTCTTTCTCATTTTCATCAATGATCTCTTGTCTGAAACTTCTAATCCAATATACTGTTTTGCTGACGACAGTACCATCAGCTTTTCATACTCGTTTTTAGATTCTCATCCATGACCTTCGGATGTGGAACTTGACCGGCAGCGTATGATTAGCTCATTAAATTCTGATCTAGACAGCATTGTCCAATGGGGAATAAAAAACCGCGTAGAATTTAATGCTTCAAAAACCCAATGCTGTCTTTTGTCGTTAAAGCGGAACCCTCCCCCAATGCCGCTGTCCATTAGCGGCGCTTGCATCGAGAAAACCGAACAACTTTCAGTTCTCGGTATGTGCATCACTGACCTTTTGTGGAATGAGCACATATTCGACGTCGCCAAAAATGTTGCAAGATGTTTGGGTTTTCTGAGACGATGCAAGAAATATTTCTCCCCTTCTGATCTGGCTGTAATCTATAAAGCCTTCATTCGTCGAAAACTTGAGTACAATTGTCATATTTGGGCAGGTGCTCCCATAACGCACTTAAGTCTCCTGGACAGAATCCAAAAAAGAGCTTTAAAAATGATATGTGATGAAACAATAACTAAAACAATTGAGCCTCTCTCGCACCGTCGCAATGTTTCATGCCTTTCATTATTCTATCGGTATTATAATAAACAGTGTTCTAGTGAAATAGCCAGTTGCATTCCTCTATTCAATCGTAACACTCGCGCTTCTAGGAAAGCCAATCAATTTACCCTTGAGCCCAACTTCGGACGTACTGTCAAGTATAGAGATTCTTTCTTTAGCCGCACAACACGAATGTGGAATGCTTTAACCTGACCGAATTTTTCCCCCCCATTGCGATAATCAGGCTTTTAAAACCAATGTACATCGGTATCTCCTGTCTAATCCTATCCCATTTTCCTAATCGCCCGCACTGTGTATAAATATTTTAAGGGTATTTATAACCCCTTGAGTGCGCGCATAATTAAAAAAAAAAAAAAAAAATTTGGTATGCAAAAATCTTGATAGAAATCCGTGGAGCTATTTATGAGAAAGTCGAAAGTCAAAAAAAAAGTTTGTATGGCAGGTACCGTTAATAACAACATAATGTTAAAAAAATGTTTGCACCAAAATGTAGAATTTGCTTATAGTAGTAGTGCACAGATTTTTTAATCAAAATCGTTGGAGCCGTTCTCGGGATAATTTAAATGCCACTAAGAACTAAATCGCAGGTACGATTAGTTTTGGGGCAAAAAACAAAACCGATTCAAAAATTGAATTAATCACCTAAAACGCTTAAATATCAAACTGTTTAGGTTGTAGCTCGTTGTACAGATAGTCAGACAGACATACAAACATACGGATTTGCGGGACACATTTTTGGTGTTCTCTATCATCTCGAGCTCTATTTTTTTCAAATGCAAAATTTGCCCTACAGTATCTTGCAAGTAAAAATCAAGACTGTAAGTTTTGTGATTTTGCTCTTTAAATTGGTCCTTTAAACTACCAACTACTAACTACCGCTAGTTGCGGTATATAATTAGTTCGTTGGAGCCAGAGGTTTGATGTCTTAATACTCCAAGAGTATTTCATGAAAAAGTGGATCCAAATTCACCAGGCAATTCTTTATGTCCCCTCTATTTATGCCGATTGAGAATTGTAAGTCCCTTGGTACACGAATTTGTATTCCTTTTTTTTTTTAATTTGTTGATGAGTGAAATCCTTGCCCACTAGAACTTTATGTGACTATATATGCAAATGCATAAGTAATTTAATTAAAAGCAAACTTTTCAGGCGTCTTTGAAAGTCAATAACCAGTGTGTTATTGATAAGACTCCACAAGAAAATTTAAATAAAAAACATACATGTCAACATACATCCTTAGGAATAGGCAGGCAGTCGACAGACACACATAATATATTACCCATTTTGTTCAAATCATTAAATCATGTTAAAAATATTGAGTTTGAGTCTTTTCGTTTACGAACAAGCTATGTGTACGTCATAACTGCCTTCTGCCTTCCAGCTTCATCCCAAAATTTAGTTGTCTTAAATTCTAAAGTATAATTTATTTCTGTTTGCAAATACATTGAAAAAGTTTTCCATCACAATGACGTTTACACAGTTTTCTGTATTTTTATTTTTTTTTCTGAAGAGGTAAGACAAAATTAATGACAATTCATTTGACGTCACAAGAAACATAGAAGTAGGTCGAAATAATTTGTTATTTTTAAAAAGTTACACTAGAATGTGACGACAACAAGGTAGAAGGTTCGTTGGGCTTTAGTGGAAATTATGACAGTGTTGATTTTCATTTACAAATTGACGCAGCTCCTCCAGAGTTGAAGGTTTAGAAAAGGTTGCAGGATATTCTTTTTTTTTTTGGCAGAAATCCAATTTTTTCAACATTGACCAAAAATAAATTTTAAAGCTAATACATAACTACATAAATATGTGGGTATATCGGAAAGTAGATATTTTTGGTGGTTATGTTTTTTTTTTGCCTTAAGGTATACCCTACATAGTTTATGGATGGATTGAGAACAAAGTGTTTTATTTTTCTAAAAATATATCAATTGATGTGAATAAACTCTAATACATTGGCAACGGCGTGAACATCATCTATTTTTAAATCAAACATTTCAAGTTTATTTACACACACACACACTTGCACATATTCACTTATATCGATATGACAGGACTCTGACGTAGAAAATAGAAAAGTATCTAATAGAAATAAAATTGATGGGTAAAATAGACGATAAATTGATAAGGGGGATAAAAATATGTTCAATGATTCTTAACAACGTGAATAATAGGCCTGGTAGATTTGTGTACTTCAGACAAAAATTAATCGATAATAAAAATCGTTTCACAGACATTCAATGCTAATTTTGCGGAATACCATTAAATATAGAACTACCATTTATTTTATATTCACAATATAATTCTGAGGTCCATTTAAGTGATTGAAACGAATCATTTAGATTTTTAAATTTTCTACAAATTATCTCCTGTAAATCTGTAATATACCTACATATAGTAGTTCTGTCCAAGTAAACGCAGACATGTGTAAATTGTCGAAACCTATCTTATAGATGTGAAAATTGGATACCTGTTTCAACAAAACTTGTTTCTTGCTGCTATTCCTTCGAATTCTCCCACAATCCTCTCTGACAAGAAATGCCACAACAATACTCACGACGACAGGGTATTTTTTTTTTGTGAATAATGATTATGTTCAGACATGGTTAAAATTTAAATTGTTTTTAACTTGTATGCAGTTGTGTTTTGCTAACTTACAAAGAAAAGTTAGTTTTCAGAGTTCTGAATTTATATTAAAGGCACTTTCTAGGGAGTTGCTAGTGACATGTAAAACCGAAACGTTTTCTGTCAAAAACTGACGGAATTTTTTGCGACAAATATTGCTTTAGCTTTCTAAAAAATTTTTGTACCCACCAATAAGTATTTAAAAAGACATCATTTTTTTTGTACAAAACAAAGTTTTTTTTCTACAAAAGAGTTTAAAAAAAACGACCTCCAGAACAAAAAACCATTTTCATTTCTAAATAAAATGCACGACTGGATCGTACGAACTTGCTCTTGTAGCTAACAACTTTAGTGTAAATTAGTAGCTAACCACTGAAGTTGTTAGTAGGTATAGGTAGTCTAGTTTAGTTATCGTGTGCAGTTTTAAAGCCGAAGTAGGTAAGATTACCTTGATTCTTAGTACAATGAATTGTCGAATGCATATGATTAAAGGAATGGTGACATAGGTACCATCCTACAAATGTATATTTAAAAAGATTTAAATTATGTAAATTAGGAGGGTAATGTGTACCTACCTACATAGATGGCGCCTATGTATGTAAATATATGTACATATTTATGAATATATTACACATATGTATAATAATGAAAGTGAATGGTGTATAGGTGGGTAAAAATCGTGTTTTAAACTGATAAAAAGTGCTAAAACGATCACTTCAATTAGTTTCTTGAAAAAACAAAGAACGCCATTAAATGCCAGGGATCAATGAAAATTTTATCAAAAAAGTATCTCGAAAATTGTAGGACGGATTTTGATGAAATCCGGTTTTTCATTTTTAGTTTTTTTTTAAATTTTGGTATGCAGTTTTGTAGAGTTTATTAATATACATATGACTATAAAATTTAAAATTATTTTTTTGATTAGTTTTAAAAATATTGATTTTTCAAAAAAAAAGTCCAAAAATTAATTTTAATTATATAAAAAATGTTATTTAAAATTTTAATATGCAGAATTAGTTTGGCTACATAGATCTTCTCAGATATAAAATTTGACAGAAATCCAAAGAACAGTTTCCGAGAAAGCCAAAAATTAAAAAAAAAACCGTTATATGAAAAGTACCGTTAATAGACTTTTCCCGTAAACTTGATTCATATCAAATGATAGCTATTATCAACAAAAAAATTCTCAAACATTTTTATCAAAATCGTTTGAGCCGTTTTCGAGAAAAATAAGATTTTCCTTCAAGGTCATATGGCAGGTACCGTTATTTTTAGGCCTAAGAATAAAATTTCCTATTTTCCCTCTGAGAATGCCAAAATAATCACAAATACCAAATTTAAAGGTAATCGCTTAAGCCGTTTAGCCTGTAGCTTACATACAGACGGACAGACTGACAGACAGACATATTTTGCCATGTTTGATTGTTAGAATTAAATACATTGTTAAATCGTTGTTTGATTTTCTACTTTCTCATAAACGGCTCAATGGATTTCGCTCTAAATTTTTATACAGGAGCTACTTTAAACTCTAAATAATACTGCATTTCAAAAAATAGTTTTTTTTTGGATTTTTGAAAAATAAATCTTTTTTGAAAATTCAATATTTCGAAAACGGGTGGACGATTTTTTCTGAAATTTTGTTTTTGATTTTATATTATTAAATACTTAAAATGTTCATACCAATTTTTTTTTCTGAAAAAATTTAAGAATTTTTATATATACAAATTTAACTGAAAGACGACTTTAAAAATACATTTAGCCGTTACTATTAAGAATATTTTGTCTATAATGTAATCGAACATTGGAGCAAGTACGTGCGATCAAGTCGAGCATTTTGTTTAAAGCACTTTTTGTTACATTTTAATGATTTTGATCGACCAACAACAACTTGAGTATGCTACCATCAAGTTTTTCTCATATTATTTTTAGCTGGAATTATAGCTATTTCACGACTTGCCAAGGTCGATAATCAGATTCCTTTGCTCTAGTGGTGCTGGTCTACTTTTTCATTTTAATCAAACAACTTTTTGTACCATGATCAACCTGCTTAGAAGCCAACGCACTACGCATCACGCCACCGAACCCACTTGATCAGATCCAAGTTAAGTTATTTTGTTTTTAACTACGAGTATATATTATTAAATATGTAAGATTTTAGAAAAAAAAAAAAATAAATTTTGTATATATAAAAAATTAATCAAAAAACGGCTTTAAAAATATATTAAGATTTTTTATAGAAATCTTTTGCATACGATGTCATCGAAAATAAGAGCAAGTTCGTCCGATCCAGTCGTGCATTTTATTTATTTTTGTAGGGCGTTTTGGTCGAAAACTGTTGTTACTTGTGATTACAGGTACTTTTTTTTTTTAGAAAAAAACTCAGTATCAGTATTTTTTTTTTACTTAAAAACTACCTAAAGATAAACTAAAAATAATTAAAACTAGATATAACTAACTTAACTAACTAACTTAATAATAACCAAAACCACTTAAAACTACTTAAAAACTAGAACAGCCGCAGCAGCATTTTTTTTTTCGTTTTTAAAATTTTTTTTTGTTTATTTTTTATATGCATGCAGACACACAACCACATGCAACCCACCCATACATGTACATACGCACATACATGCACGGACTCGCAGATATAATTATTACAGGTACTAATGCATAATTTGCCTATTCGTCGAAAATAAAAAGTTTTGAGATAACAATCAAACATGACATTACGATGAAAGCGAAGACGAAAAAAGATGGTCTCAAAATTCTGTCCGTCTGTATGTCTGTCTGCCAGTCTGTCTGTCAGTCTGTCTGCCAGTCTGTCAGTCTGTCTGCCAGTCTGTCTGTCAGTCTGTCTGTATGCATGTATAGACACCTAAAGCCCAAACGGATGTGCTTTAAACTTGGTATATAGAGTTTTTTAGTTATTGTACAGAGGGGAAATTGAAAAATTTTGTTTAGCTCAAAAAATAACGGTACCTGCCATATATCCAATACGTTAAAGCCTATTTTTCGCAGAAACGGCTCTAACGATTTTGATTAAAAAAATCAGTGCAGATTTTTAGGTACGACCGATCATATGATTGAAAAAAAAATTTAAATGTCTAAAAACTGTACTTTCCATAGGACCGTTTTTTTTATTTCAACTATCTCATAAATGGCTGGACCGATTCTTTCGAAATTTCACACGTATATATAGGTTTAGGTTTCCCAATTTATACTCCGTACCAATATTTTTAATAAATGTTTTTTTTTGGTATTTTGAAAAGAAACTTTTTTTCTCAAAAACCGCTCCACAGCTTTTTAAAATTTTTTTCTCATAAATTCAAATTTATCCAAGAAATAAAATGCCGTACTTTTTTTTGAGCTCATGTTAGTTTAAGCATTTATTTCAGAATTTTGAATTATTTTTTCTTTGATTAATCCGATTTAATTATTTGTTTTTAAGTTTATTTTATTAAATATTTAAGACTGCCATAACAATTTTTTTTAGAAAAAAATTAAAGAAACTTTATGTATACAAAATAAAGTAAAAAATGCCTTAAAAAATATATTTAGATTTTAAATAGAAATCTTTTGCATACGATGTGATCAAACATACGAGCAAGTTCATGCGATCCAGTTGTTCATTTTTTTCTTAGCTTAGTTAGCCTATCAAATATAAGTTTATTTGTACCACACTGCTCCTCCTAAATTAAATGAAAGCCGAATTTTCCTGTCCTTATAATTGAGTGTCCTTAGATGCCATGTGTGAATCAGTGACCGGAGCTGCCAACTTCAGTGTTTCGTAGTTACGGGAGCCTTTCAAATAAAGGAAAAATTTAAATGTAATATGTTTGCTGTATTTTTTTTAAGACCAATTAAATGACGGGTAATCATCAAATACTTGCACAGGCTAAACTTAATCATTAAGGCCCGTTTGCTGATACACATCTTAAGCATTTCAGTTCTACATAAGAACTTATGTGACAGTTTACGCAGAATATTTATGATGCGTATCAGCAAAAGGGCATACTTCAATTAAGCGGGGAAAATTAACAGAATGTAAACCTGTTCTACTTATACGCTCACGATCACTTAAGCTTGAAAAACAGTCATTCCAGTTGAAATTAAGAGCCGTATACTGTATATCATTTGTATAAGCAACCAAAACTTTCGCTAACAGCGATTGTATTCGACTCGCCTCTTCCAAAAATCGTTTTAAAATTTTTTGTATTGTATTTTCCATTTCTTGGTTAGTTTTCATTGCATTAAACTATAAACATCACATTCATCGATTCAAATCCAAATTGTAGTGTGATGCTTGAAGCTATTTAACAGCCCTTTTTCAATAATCAATAATTCAAGATGTCCTCGTTTGACGTACGTGTAGATTTTGCATTATAATGCCTTCATAATACTTAATTTTTATTTAAACAAATATTTTTTTTTTCATTTCTGATCGTCTCAATTCAAACCGCATTTATCGTTGTAGTGTTCGCTTTATTTTCTTTTTATCTATCTAGATTCTAGAATAAGGTTACATAAATTGATTCAATTGATAGTGTACGCAGCATGTAGTGCCTCCTTGCAGCTGTTGGACTCTATAACGATGATGAATTGCATAAATTTATACATTTTATATGTATGTATGTGTTTGCTCAATCTACTGCGTAACAGTAATAACATTTTCCAATAAAAATTCAATTGCGAAATTGAATTGATATTAGGTTCATTGGAATAAAAAGTGAATCTGTTGGATACGATTGGATATCGATGATATGACTACAAGGCCTTACCTAAGAAGAGTCATTCAAAATTCTATACAGAAATATATATGCAGGCATTTCTCGTTACAAATTTTGAAAAAAGTAAATTTTGCGTTTCATGCTTAAATTCAATCAATATTTTATTATATTTTATTATGAGTTTTTAATTTTTTAAAGAAAGAGTGGTAATAATAATTGGAGGAACTTGCGGTTCTTTTTAATATTTTTTTTAATAATAATATTAACTTTATGCCTGTAAGGCCTAATGTCTTTTAAATCAACCTGAATTGCACGGCAATAGTTAGAAGGAATAGAAAGATATAAAACAATTTGTTGTTGTCTTCGATGGTGACAATAATTCAGTCCTGATTGACCAGCTTGATTGACATTTTGTAAACTTTTCAACCTTTCTCAATGCTTGATACCCTGTTGGCTCCAAGAAATAATAAATATCCAGGCTTAGATTAAGCTCTCCACAAACTCTACTTCCCATTTCCAATACAGGTTCTGATAAACGCAGGAAGTATGAAGAAATTTTCGTTTGGAAATTATTTACTCAATCCGAACTGCTGAAGTGGAAAACACTTTTTCAAGACAAGATATACTCTTTATTTGGAGTATCGTCGCAAGATGCAGTACCCACGAAAAAAATTTTGTTTGATTTTTAGGTCACATAGATTGTGATCTGGACGTAGGTCTGTGGCTTGACAGTACAACGCATTAACCTTACACCACTGCTACTACTAGGAAATTAAAAACAGTAATTACAATTCAAAGCAATAATTAAATAAGAAATAGCATTATACTTCAAAATGAAATAGATAAGAGCATCCTGTTGCCCAAAGGCAAGAGGCGGATGTCCCCTTTAGTAACAACAATTCAAATTATAGGGATCATTAATAACGCAGAAGTTTATGAAATTGAAGTACACAATGAAAAATTCAAGCAAGCAAATCAAGAACAAATTTAAGCTACGAAATTATAATAATTTTTTTTTATATATAGTTCTCAAGTAATTACATGCAATAATGCATCTATACCATTATAGTTCAGAGAAAAAAGAAAAAGCTTAATATTTCTTAAAAACTTTGTTTCGACTCTCTCGCATCTAATATTTTCAGGCAGGTTATTGAATAAACGAAGTGCAGTAACGTAACAAAAATGTGATTTTTTAATATTAAGTACATTGACCAAATTCAGGCTGTTGATACGTAAGCTATGAGATCCATATAGTCTAGCAGCTGTATATCCATTATTTTCAAAAAATATTTTTAAAACTTTATAGAAATATAAGTGCTTTAGTGGCAGAATTTTAAGATTCTTGAATAAATCAAAACTTAGAGTTCTACGATTAACCCTAGCAATAATTCTGATAGCATGTTTTTGCTTAATAATTAAAGGCTCAATTTTGCTATAATGGGTTCCTCCCCAACAAGAAAGTCTATATTGAAGCTTGGATTTAAATAAACCATTTTAGACCAATTTTAGAAGAGGCATACTACAATACAGACAAAGTTGGTAGATTTGTCTAACAACTTTGTTAAGATAATCTTTTAAGATATAATTGTGGTTTTTCTAGCTCATCTGTAAACCAATCAGTATACCTAGGTATTTGAAAGTTTCAACTCGTTCAATTTTCAAACAACCATCAGACTAAAGCTGATTTTCATTATAAGAAGTAATAGAATCATGGAAGCAATCATTATTAAGCCGATAACGAAGACAGTAAGGTGAATGTTAACATATTGAAATATCTTCGCAGATATTACCTTTTAAGTTAAAATTCATAAATTTTGTTTTGTCACTTATAATAAGTCGATGAATATAAAACCATTTACGCAGTATCTCCAGATCATAATTTAAATCAATAAATAATTGGAAATAGTTTTTCGTAGAATATGACAAAGCAGTATCGTCAGCAAAAGCTATAATACTGCCTTTAAAAGGTTGAACAAAAAGGGAGTTAACAAAAATCAAAAAAAGGATAGGGCCCAAAACAGATCCTTGGGGGACACCCATTTTAATCAACCTCATTGAGCTAAGATTATCCCGAATCTTTACTCTTTGTTTTCTATTCATTAAATAGGTTTCAAACAAATCATACACGGTACCTCTTAAGCCGGCTCTATGCAATTTATCAAGCAACAAAACATGATCCACCGTATCAAAAGCCTTAGTTATATCAATGAACAGAGACGAAGTTACCTCAGAATTGTTCAAGCTGCTATAAATTTCACCACAAAACTTAAAGACGGCATCCTCCGTAGACCTATCAGTCATAAAGCCATATTGGTAGTCACTAAAAAAGTTCGTTTTATTTAAAAAAGAAAGAATTCTGCATTTCATCCCTTTTTCAAAAATTTTTGAAAAAAAACTGATAGGATGGATATGGGACGATAATTATTTAGGCTTGAGGTGGTACATTTTTTATGAAGTGATATAACTAAGGCTTTTTTCAAGGCATCAGGGCAAAATCCTTTTTGCAAGCTAAGATTAAAAATGAAACTTAATATATCGGAAATGTTAAATGCAATTTTTTTCAGAGCTATACTAGAAATCAAATCATCAGAAGAAGAGTTCGAATTTTTTAATGACATTATGATTTTAAATAATTCTTCCGAACTAAAATTTTTAAAGAAAAAACTTCTTGGTTGAAAACTATCAGCAATGATAGTGTTATTACAACACAACGAATTTTCAAAAGATGAAAAATTTGATAAATTATCACTAATGTTTGAGAAAAAATTATTAAACAGGTTGGCAACTTTTTCAGGATCTGTTTCAGTAGAGTTTTCAGTTTCTATTGTGATATTCACTTCGGTTTTGTTTCTGTTGAGGATACCATTTACTATTTCTTATTCTTTTTTCGAGTTACCGAAATTTTGAGCAAGTTTATTGCCATAAAAAGTGTCTATACAAAGGGGAATTTCAGTTTTTAGCTCTCGACAAAGCTTTTCATAACATAATTTTAGCCTTGTGTTATTCGGATGTTTTTTAAGACCGCCAAATAGTTTTGTTTCTTTTTATTTATTGTTTTTTTAGTAGAGAGAAATTCATCCAAGGTTTACGGCATGTTAACTTCAAATCTTTCCTTTCCTGAACATGACTATTATTAGAAATGTGGAATTGAAGTTTGGCCAGGAAGCTGTCAAATGCAATTGACGGATTCTCTTCTTCAAAAACTTCATACCAAAACTCAAAAGTTAAAGCAGATTAAAGAACCAAAGTCAATTTTTTCGAGTACGACTGACCGTTCCTGGAAACAGAATTATCAAACTGAAGACTTACTAAACTATGATCAGTTATTTTAAAATCAAATACATCTGCTTTTTAATTCATATTGGTATTTCTATGTAGTCTTAAGAAAATGTGATCCAAGCAATAAGTACCTCTAGTGGGTTCATTTATCAAGGACGCAAGCCCGAAGGAAGATAAAACAGCTAAAAAATTGTCAGCATCAAACGATTCAGACAGAATATCAATATTGAAGTCACCTATAAGGACAAGTTTCTTATAACTTTGATTTTCCAAAAATAAAGAAAATTCATCCATAAAAGCTTTTATAGAGAAAGAATGAAATCTGTAATTGTTATTGAAACTCAGCAGATGTTAAATCGTCTGCAAAATAATTTTTTAACAAAACAGCAAACATTTTGTGCAGAGTTATTAGGAGAAAATTACTTTTATTTAGGTTAAACTACTCTTGTTATAATTCATCCAAGAAATATATGCCTACCAAATGTGTACCACAAGGTTGCATCTTGAGACCACTTATGTTTGTTTTTTTTACTAGCGATATATAAAGAATAATTTTTTTTGTTGAAAAGTCTCTTTGCGTGATATTCACTTCTTAGTATTGTCTTGTTATCGACCAAAGATAAAATCAAAATCATCTGTTGTCTTCTGAGATGATAAGCACCTAGAATTGTAAATAAAATTGATTTCTCTTAACTCATTTTGATACCAATAATTTTATTAAAAACCTAACTGGGTAACTGTATGTTATTTTGTTATTCTACGAATGGGTAAATATGTACAAAAATTAAAAAGAAGTCATATTTTGTTAAATTATTTATCATATCCAGTGCCGTAGCTGAAACTGGTGGGGCCACGGAGCAAGCTAAAATATGGGGCCTTATTTCTCAGTTACTTCTTAGATATTGGTTAAATGAATTTCAACAAATAAAATTTATTTTTATGTATTGTATTTTAATGTTTTGTATTATTTCTACTTACAAAAATAAAATAGTATTAAATTTTAACATTAATTAATTTACTTAAGTTTATTATATTATTTTATTTATTTGTTTATTATATATTATTCTTCGATTTTCAATTGATATAAATGATAACTGAGTTTTTCTTGATCCATTTTGCCTCGTAAGTAGCTTTTGATCAATTTCAGCTGCGAAAAAGATCTTTCAGCTTTTGCTGTGGTAACAAAAATAGTCAAGAACATTCTAAGAGCGGTGCATACATCTGGATAGGTGGGAGACAGTTATGCATTTTTAACTATCAAAAACATAGCCTATTACTTAACATTTTTCTTTGCACTTTTATCTCTTTAAAAATATAAACCTGACAGAAAGCAACTGAATGGAAAATTCAGATGATATATGTATTTTGTAAAAATGTTTCAACAAACGTATGCGCTTTTGCTTTTAAATTACTCTTTGACGAGTTTGTTATAATAGAAGGCTTCGAAAGTTTATAAGTATTTAAACCATTTTTCATACCAGTGAATCTGCTCTCAAGCTGTGATGATATAGTGTCCATTAACTGGTCACCTGGAAACGCTGTTGAGAATTATCAAATCTCTCGTCTCCGAAGAGCTCATCGAAGTGAATCTTGACCTTACGCAACCTTCCGTCAACAAACTTCTTCTCAATACTCCACATATGACCAATGCTTGACGCATCTTCATGTATTGAGCGAAACTGATCTCTCTTTATATTTGACAATCCCTTTTGTAGCTGATCATAGGCAAAAAGCAGATCGATATTTTCTGACTGTAGCATCTTGCAAGGTGACTTGAAATATAATTAGGTATACACAGTACTTCTATCTTTATAAATTTGTATATTTTTAACTAAACGAACATATGGTTCACGATCGTGAATTAAAAAAGTAGTTGCAGATTGCAGTTCCTGGAAATTGTTAACGAAAACATAAGCCGGCACAGACAGTTGGAGATTCATAGAATACCAAGGGTTTGTGTGTGTACTGTGTAACTTGAATCTTTCCACTGGAATCTGGAAAAAAAATTTCATATGTGTGGTTGGGCTGATTATTTCTAACCTTTATAAGCACACAAATCGATATTTCATGCGTCAAATGGATACAAAATGAACACACAAATACCATCTTGAATATGATGAATATGAGTTGGCACAGTTCAAAACGGTGCAAAATATATTTAATTGAATTTCCAACATGGTCAGTTTATTGCACTCGTATGTAGGATATAAAAATAAAGTTCGATTAGGATAGGGTTAGATTTTTTCGTTAGTTGAAGTTGAGTTGAATTAAGCAAAAAAGTGAAATTGAGCGAAGCTAACTTTACAATGTTAAAACTAATTGGACAGACACATATGTAATTAGATTCCCGTTGGAGGCCCTCTGGTCGGAGTTCACGGGGCATTGCCGCGGTTGCGCCAATGGATGCTACGACCCTGCCATTACCCATTACCATTCCATAAATCTGAATGTTTAAATTAAATTTTTCTACACACATTAATTTTAGTGAACATATGTATGTACTTCAGCTACAATTATTTTGGCACCTAAACAAAATTTTTTTTTAAATATAAACAATTTCAGAAGTTAGAAATTATAAGTTAGCGTAATTTATTGTTAGCAGCTTTGTAGTAATACGACAATAATGTACAAATCTGTATATAGATCTACGTGACGGCTTTTCTCTATGAAATCACACAAGGCATGAACTTAAAAAAAAACTAATATTTTTTTGTTTATTCTTTTCAGAACAGCAATAAAAAAAATAAATAAAATACAACGCAAATAAATTGAACAGTTTTGTTTTTGCAAAAATGTATTTTATTTAATTTTTTTTTTAATTTTATGTGTCGATAGTAAATTTCAATTTTATTTTATATTTTTTACAGCCGAACATTTCTATGGATTGAGAATGGAATGTTTTAAATATGTGATGTTGTAATGTTTATTTTAAGTTACACAAAAATAAGCATGCTATAAAGTGTCTGCTGGGATATTTTATAGGTAGATGTAGACCCAAGGCGAGTAGACTTTGTGCTCACTGTCATATCAAGCACATCAGTGTGATGGCACATACCAAACCAAGCTATGAAATCTGTTGATCTCTGAAAGGTATCCCCCAGTTACTTGTCTAAATAAGACATTTTGGTGGATTTGCGTTCTCTTCCGCGCGTCGACATGAAAACCATTTTTCTGGCCATCTAAATCTACACAGTGTCAAACTAAATATCTTGCCACTGTGCACCATGAACTCTATCAATAATTGTAGACTGTAAACTCGCGAACTTTTGTAATTAACAAAGAAATCGCTTTCAACCTTAATCCTAAAACCATTTCATGTTGAGAATATGTTACTTTAGTTCGTCTAAAAGGCACTTTCCATGTGAATGTGCTCTCGTTTTGACAAGAGTGGGTAATTAATAAATCATAGATTTTGAAAAATAAGAAGTGCCAGCAATTTGTTTTTTTGATAAATTAAATTACAAACATTTTGAAGGCGACGCGAGGTTGGAAGAAGAAAGAATTTGAACATTTCAAGATGGGGTTCCGCTTTACCGGAATTTTCAACGGAGCAAAAAGATACATACAAGAAGATACACAAAGATTACCCACTTGCTTAACGATCCTACTGATCTTTTCGTAGTTATCTCCAATAATCTAGTAACGAATTTCCTCCACCAAATTTCCAGAACCAGTTTTTTCTATTTTTTAAAAATAAATATCCGTTTTTTTTCACGAAAATAAATATTGTTTTCCACCAATACATATTTTTATTTTTCTTTCTTTCCTCTTGAATTTTTTTAAAGCTCCGCTTTTTTCAAAAGCTAAATTCGAAGTGTCGTTTCAGGGCTTTCTTTGTCCTGGACGATCTCCTTAATTTGAAAGCTCTAGAGTGCTTTCGACCAGTCAGTGGATGCATCGTGACGCATCGTTATTCAGCCGATCGCTGAGTTCACTTCCAGTAACTGTGAATCAGATGAACGCACCTAGTGGTACCTCCCAATTTTCTATAAACCTAAAGTCGCGGCCAATCAATAAACAAAATCAACCTAGATATACCCGTAGAAATTTGGTAAGGGGCTAAACTGTATTCTACGTAAACGAAAATTCGAGATTTTGCCCAGATTTGGGCACTCGACCAATCTTACTTTGAGTAAATATTGAGAGTAATTCTTAACCCAATAACCAAACCTAAACAGTGTCTAATAATACAATGATTGTGGTTGTCTTTTCTGGGTCGTCATATCACACCCATTATTGATGATTTATTGTAGGTTGACCAAGTCTTCCTAAATATAGTACAGTTATTTACGCTATTTCACTTACGATCGGATTCTCCGAGAAAAAATGAGAAAATTTGCGTTTCAACTCCGACACGTTTTTTTTTTCCCGTGGGTAGGTGTAAAACCTTCAAAATGATCTATGAGGACAGAAAAACGTGTGCTCATAGGATTGTGAGATTCTTACTGCACTAAAAACACCTCCTCCTCCCGATTGCAACTAAGTTGAAACTCATATGGCAATTCATTTTTAACGAATTTAATTAACCTGTTGCAGGTAACTATACGGTGATAGTTCCTGCTTATACCGCGATTTTAAAGCGGATTCTCGTTTAGTGCACCAGATCGGAAGGATTTGTCCTTCGCAGGCGGCGTACTAAATTGGGTATTCTGCTTGAAAAAAAATGATGAAATTTAATAGAGCGATAGGACATGCAAACAAAGGGAAAAGTAAAAATTTGAGATTTTACATTCAATGGGCGTGGCAACCTCCCATTTTCGCAGAATTTATATTAAATATATTGAGAGCGACTGGTGCAGGATTATGAAATTTGGTAGATCGATGCGCTTTCAGATGTATACAAAGAAAAAGTTAGAATTATGAAATTTTGCATGCTGGGGCGTTCCATCCACCCACTTCTTATCAATTATTAATTATTCCACCCACTACTGTTTTCATTTCAAAATTAAGTAATTAGGTAAAAACAGAAAACTTGCCTTGTAAAACAACGCAATTTAAGCGAGTAATATTTAAATAACAGATTTCTGTGATAATTTTGAGGTCCTTCCATATTACTCTACTTAAAATATTTGATATTTAACATTAATAAACTTAGAATTTGGCGTATTTTAGATCACTACTTTTCACAGCTGACTTGTTACCCAAAGGTGGCTACTGGGCTACTTTTTTAACATTTATGTTTTCGGCGTAATTAATAAATAACCATATTCTGGTTAGTACGATATCATTAACACGAAAATGAATTTAGAATTTACAACTGTACTGCACAGACTATTTACTCAGAAAGATAAACACGGTCGTTTTATATCCATATCGTCAATAATAATACCGACAATTATTACTCATACATTTCCCATCTTATACAATAATTCCACCCTCGTTGAAAATTTTTTTTTTAAAACCTACTCATAATTTACTGTCCTTATCTTTACTTCTATCATTCTATGAAGTAAGCCGTGTTGATAAGCGAAACATTCAGATTTATGGTGGTAATTTTGACATTAAATTCCTTGATGTAGAAACATATGTTTGTGTCAATTCGAATGAAGGCCAATACGTCATTATTCGTCATTATAATATCGACTTTCAAAATCGGATGTAATACTCAATAAAATAAATAAATTAATTTACCCAATAGAGATAAAGGTAGTAAAACTGTAACACATTTTGTGGGAATACGTAACGTAGGTACTCAAGATGTGATAAAAGAAAGTAAGTACGCTTAATATTTACAACCACTTACAAACATCAATTTATTTAAGTGCTTCTATATATTTTGTTCTCGAAATAAAACTCAATCAATCATACTTGTGACTCTTCCCGCTCTATGTGTTGTCCTTACTGTTTGTTGTTCTATTATGTCAAGTAGATCGGTTTTGTATTCAAAAATCGTTGGAGGATATACAGCAATGATATTGATTACGATGATATTGAACCGAGAAATGTAGTTTAGTTTAGAATGTTGATGGTCACTCGGGCGTATACGTATTTTTTTTCGGAAATGACTTAGAAAATATCAATTTTCAATTTTGCAGAAGCAAACGCATATTCACTGGCTTATGGATTTTGGACAACGTCTTCAGACACATCGTCGGTGAAATACAAATCACAATTTTATAAATCCGTTTTTGTAGTTAAGTCATTTGAAACAAGTGCTAGGCAGTCTACCACTCTGCCATCTCTAGTTCCACACGTATTCTTTTTGTGTATAGGGTGTTTTTTTAAATCAGTACTAAATTCGATTTTCAACAAAAGACACGATGCTTGATTCAATAACATTGCAAATTTGTTATGAATTTCTGAATATTAAAAGGAAAGGGAATAATAGAATATATCCGAGTAAATCCGAAGTTGTATTCAGTTGTATTGTACAGAGGGGAAATTGAAAATTTTTTTTAGCTAAAAAAATAACGGTAACTGCCATATAACCGTTACGTTCAAACCTATTTTTCTCGGAAACGGCTCTAACGATTTTGATTTAAAAAAAATCAGTGCGGCTTTTTAGCTACGACCGATCGTATGGTTGAAAAAAAAATAGTAAAATGTCTAAAAGCGTTTTTTTTTTTTTATAATCTACACGCGCTCAAGGGATTATGAATAACCCTTTAAATGTTTCAACACAGCGCGGGCGTGAGGGTGAGGTTAAGGAAGAGAAAGAATGATAGGAAAGATGTGTGGCGCGATATTCGGATACTGTAGGTGGTTGTTGTCTCAGATCTTATCTCCAGGGATGGCGGCTGAACTAATGCGGAGAAATTTCCGTGTCTTATTTATCGATGTCTCTTATAATTCGCATTAATTTTTTTATTCTTTGTCATATTTTATCGGTATACTAGTTTTACTCACTCACATGTTGTTAGTTCTACGCCTAAACAGCATGTAATGAGTAAACCAGCAACTCATTGTATGACATTTATTTTTAGAATTGTTTTTTTTTTATTTTTAATGGAAAAATAAGAAGACATAGACTACGGCAGGGATCGAAAAAACGGTACTTTCCATAGGACCGTTGTTTTTTTGCTTTGGACTATCTCATAAACGACTCAACCGATTCTTTCGAAATTTCACACATATATAGGCTTAGGTTGCCCAAATTATAACGCGTACCAATATTTTTAATTAATATTGTTTTGTATTTTTAAAAGCATTTTTTTAAGAAAAAAAATTTTTTTCAAAAACCGCTCCACAGATTAAAATTTTTTTTTCGTAAATGAAAATTTATCCAAGGAATAAAATGATGTACTTTTTTGAGCTCAAATTAGTTTAAGTATTTATTTCAGAATTTTGAATTATTTTTTCTTTAATTAAACCGATTTAATCTTTTGTTTTAAAGTTTGTATTATTAAATATTTAATATTGTCGTACCAATTTATTTTAGAACAAAATTTTAAAAAAAATTTATATGTATATAAAAAATTGAGTAAAAATGACTTTAAAAATATATTTTGATTTTTAATAGAAATCTTTTGCATATGATGTGATCGAACATAAGAGCAAGTTCGTGCGATCCAGTCGTGCATTTTATTAATTCTGTCCCTGAGATTCAAGGGAGTTTTAGGAGCTTTGGAGAAATGTAGACTTTATTGATTACATCCAGAGGAGAAGGGAAAAAGAACTTCTCGCAAAACCCAAATACTTAAAAGCATTTTTGGCAAAATCGAATATGTGATAATTCCTGTGTTTAGCGACTAGAAAGAGCATTGCGTTTTTGAAACATTAAATTCCACTCGGTTTTTTATTCCCTATTTGTCCATGATGTCGGGATCACAATTAAATGAGCTTCATATACTGCTGTTGTTGTAGTTCCACATCCGAATAAGAGCAAGGAGTTGAATCCGAATCTGAAAACGATCAGCTACTTTATCACAATGCCTTATGGAGGCCAATTTTCAGATTCAATTACGAGAAAATATGCGTTCATGAAATATTTTTTTTAAACAATTTTAATAACAATCATTTTAACTAAATGCCCGTAAGACTTAAGGTCTTTTTAAGGCAATCTAAATATAGCATGGCACTAGTTCGTCGGCACAGTGGATTAAGAAATTTTGTGTTTCAAACTATTATTGGTGGCATCCAGTTAAGACTGATGGTGATATAAAAATAAAATGCACGACCGGATCGTACGAACTTGCTCTTAGAGCTAACAATTTTAGTGTATCTACACATTGACACTATTTAGTAGGTAGGTAGTCTAGTTATGTCATGCAGGTTTAAAGCCGATGTAGGTAAGATTACCTTGATTTCAGTATAATGAATTGTCGAAGGTATGGTTCAAGGAATAATTACGTAGGTAACAAATGTATATAAATCTAGGTTATGGATTTTAATTATGTATGTTAATAGAGTAAAATGTGGATGGAACCTAGATATATAAACATGTATAATAATGAAAATGAAGGATTTAGGTGGGTAGGTAGCTGTACGCATTATAAATTTATAATTTAGATGCAATATGCATATATTAGATTCATGTAACTTTTAAAGACACATATGTATTTATCAATGTATGAGGACCTACATTTTATTTAGTATTCAGTGCCGTACGCAAAAATTCGTAAAAGGGAAATATAATAAGGTGGAAATAAATGGATATTAAATGTTTTTTATATTACTTAGTTGTTAAAATGTTAGGGAAAATAAAGATGCCATTTGAATTCCTGGATAAATAAGAATATATAACAAAAATCGAAAATCGTTGGAGCGGTTTAGAAAAAAAAATTTTATGTAGGTACATATGCACCTATAAAATTTTAAAACCATTTTTAGAAAAAAAAATTGAGACACCATTTGGCAGCTATTATTAATATACGCATAAAATTCAAATTTAAAAAAAATTCAATGACTGGTTTTTGCAAAATCGATTTTTCAAAAAAAAAAAAATATTTATTTTTTAAAAATCGAAAAACTTTTTTTGAAAATTTGATATTAACACTTTAAAGGAGCATTTGCTTAAAAAAAAAATAATTTTAATCGGTGCATCCAGTAGTGAGAAATTCGAAAATATGAAAAGTGGTTTTATAGGAAGTCCCGTAATAAGTACGCAAAATAAAATATTTTAATACCTAAAAGTAATAATTTAATTTTAACTATTCAAGATAATGTCAAAAAGCTACCAAAAGCGAAGTGTCGCAAAAATCCATTTTCAAAATGTTAAGTTTTCAAAGAAAAAAAGTTTTTTTTTTTGAATTTCCAAAAAAATAAATGTTTGGAAAAATTTTGGCTTACTTGTGCTTAAACTTTCTGGGAGCTTCTGGGCAAAAAAAATGAAAAAAAAAAACAAATTAACCGTTCCTCATAAAATAGAAAACCAAAAAAATGGTTCTGCTAGAGGTACAAAAAATATCCATTTTTTTTCCAAAAAAAATGACCAAAAGGTACCTTTTCCCTTCATTAATTAACTTTTTTTTTTATAAAAATCGTAGGATTTTTGATTTTTGTTTTTGACCCACAAAATAATGTAGGAGCTACTGTTATATTTCGTTAAAAATAAAATGCACGACTGGATCGCACAAACTTGCTCTTGTAGCTAACATCTTGAGTGTTACTCACTGACGCTGTTGGAAGGTAGCTAGCCTATGCAGATTTAAAGCTCATGTAGGTAATATTACCTTGATTCGTAGTATAATGAATTGTCGAATGCATGTTTCAAGGAATAGTTACATAGGTACCTACCTACGGATGTATATTTAAATGGATTTTAATTATGTAAATTAGGAGGGTAATAATGTAAATATGTACAAGTACATACATATACATATATAATGAAACTGAATGTTGTATAGGTGGGAAAAATTGTTTTATAAGCTTATTTAAACTGCCAAAACCATCACTTTAATCGGTTTTTCGAAAAAACGAAGAACGCCACGGATCAATGAAAATTTTATAAAAGAGTATCTCGAAAATTGTAGGACGGTTTTGATGAAATCCTGTTTTTAGTTTTTCGTTTTTTTAAAACATAATTCTTTGAAATTTAGGTATTCAATTTTTTAGAGGCTATTAATGAATATAATATTTAAAATTATTTTTTTGATTAGTTTTAAAAATATTGATTTTTCAAACAAAAAAAAAATCAATAATTAATTTTAATTTTAAAAAAAAGTTATTCAAAATTTTTATATGCAAAATTAATTTAGCTACCTAGATCTTCTCAGATATAAAATTTGACAGAAATCCAATGTACCGTTACCGAGAAAGCCAAAAATTAAAAAAAACGTAAGGTACCGTTAATAGACTTCTGCTGTAAACTTGGTTCATATCAAATGATACTTATTACCAACAAAAAAATTATCAAATTTTTTTATCAAAACCATTGGAGCTGTTTTAGAGAAAAATAAGATTTTCCTTCAAGGTCATATGGCAGGTACCGTTATTTTTAGGCCAAAAAATTAAATTTCAATTTTCCCTCTGAGGAATGCCAAAATATAAAAAATAATTATTTCTTCAGGTTAAAGGCAAATAAGAAAATTAAAACTTGAATTGAAAAATACAATAAAGTAAGAAATAACAAAAAGTTAAGTTTTCTAAAACTTAAATGTTGGTTTTAAAATGATTGTATGTGTTGGAGGTTTTTTTCAACCAACTCAGATGTTGTGCAATTAGAGGGTTGTGTTCGTAGAGTGCATGCCTGCATAAATGGTAGCATTCATTATTTAAGTATGAACTTCGCGTATATGCGGTTCAACTTCAACGACCGAGTTGGAGTAAATAAATTATTTAAGAAAAAAGATTGACCACAAAGAAAATAACATTTGCAAATCTGCCAATTGGTTTGACAGATAGAACTATCTGGGTTAAACATAATACCTGCTATATTTATATATATCGAATTCTAACATATAAAGAACACATTATTCCAGTATTTCTTCAGTGTAGTTTCCCTTAAATTTTTCCGACCTGATAGAACATCAATTTTGCGTTTTTCTTCCTAGGAATTTCAGTAATTCGACCATCTACCTACCTAACGATTCTAAAAGCCATATCATCCTTTTCATAATTCCCTAATTAAAAACTTTTATAATACGTTCCTACGTAAAACTACTTAAAACAGTTTTAAATTAAAAATGATTTAAAATTACATGCTCAACCCGTTGCCAAAACAACTAATTGAAATTAAAAATGCACACTGATTAGCCACCTGCCTACCAACATGCACACTCTCTAACTCCACCACATTTATGGTTAGCCTCAGACACAGTGTTTTTTTTTGTTTAGTTGTTTTTCAAATGAGAAAATAACTAAATCAAAAAGCTATGCAATATAAATAAAGCACCACCGGACTAACGGGTATCTACCTATTTTTTCCGGCTATCATTCACTCGAATGAATAAAAGAATAAAACTGAAAATTAAAAAAAAAGGAAACTATGAAAAATGGAAAATCGGTAAAAAATCTAATCCCTTTTGCATCTACTTCATACAATCAAGCGGTCGATGTTTTGATCAAAAGGGATTACTGAATGACCAAAGTCATTTAAATCTTTTCATCTCTTTAGAGGCCATTCACAAATCCTTAAAAGGACGACGACGTACCGCTATATGTGTATGTACACATGTTACCAATTCCTGTATGTACTAGAATAGAATCCCTCTTTAAAAAAAAAAAAAAAAAAAATAGATACCAAGGTTCAACTTTGACATTTAAAAGGCGCATGTTCATTCTTAAAAGCAAAAGGATCAAAGCAACCATGAGGATGAAGATGAGATTTAAATACAGTGTTGTACTTCTAAGAACACTTATTTCATATGGTGCGAACTGATGGTGGTGTTACAATTGCATTAAAACTATAGTCAACTGTAGTCCTTAGAGGTTGAATGTTGTGCGGAACCAACCGAAATGCAATCCCTGGGTTTTCATCGCATATAAGGATGTAGGTTGATTAAACGGACATGCAAAAACAAAACACTGATGAAACAAAAAAAAACACAAAGTAAGCCAGATGAAGATTTTTCTTTCTACAGGTGTGTGTCCTGATTTATTAATTAAATGCTTAATGTTAAAAGTGTGTACTTACCCTTTACTTTACTAAGATTAGGTTGCGCTTACATAATTTAGTGTCGGCCAGTAGTAATTACCTTTGGTTGCTCCGCGGTGAAAAAAAAAATAAAGAATTGCCTGTTGTGTTTATGATTGGGATTTATGTTCTTAGAGGTTTTTTTTTTCAAGAAGAAATGACATTCTATATGAAACTTTTTGTACTGAAATGTTATTCGTAAAAGTTATGTTAAGTTGAAGAGAGACGTTTTAAGAATTGTAATTGTATCTGAAATGAATCGGAAATTTTTTATAAATATGAACGCTAAATAGAGCCTTAATAAATGCTTATTCACTGGGTAACTATTTAACTATTGGGGATTTGTTTTAGCAAATACTATTAAAAGTATAAGTGAGATGGGTGTAACACATACAAGTTCAAATCGTAGTAGAAATCCCGAAATGTCCTTGCCTAAAGCAACTACCATTAACAATTTGCTTTCAATTGGGTTACTATTCCCAATTGCGAACTGATCCTGGATTGATTAGATTTTCCCAAATGATCGATTTAAACAGCTCTGTAGGGCTGTGAGCCAATTTGCCATCAGCCATTATTTTGTTTACAAATTGAGTTACAATTGCCTGTTGTGCTTATGATTGGGATTTATGTTCTAAGAGTTTTTTTTTTTCAAAAAGAAATGACATTCTATACGAAACTTTTTGTATTCGATCTCGTGGTTTTGATCAGATTCGACATTAGGATGGCAGATAACATGATATAAAGGGATCACGCAACTCCATTTGTTTGTCTGTCTGTCGGTCGATGTACAGCCTAAATGGCGGAAGCGATTTTCTTTAAACTTGGTACTTAATTGATTGCCTCAAATAAATTTTTAAATGGTTTTTTAGCCCCAAAATTTACTGCAATTGCCATACAATTTTGTCTACCATCTTAATTATATCGAAAAAGGCTCTATCGATTTTGAAAAATAAAATGCACGACTGGATCGTACGAACTTGCTCCTGTAGCTAACAACTTTAGTGTAAAGTAGTAGCTAACCACTGAAGTTGCTAGTAGGTATAGGTAGTCTAGTTTAGTTATCGTGTGCAGGTTTAAAGCCGAAGTAGGTAAGATTACCTTGATTCTTAGTATAATGAATTGTCGAATGCATATGATTAAAGGAATGGTGACATAGGTACCATCCTACAAATGTATATTTAAAAACATTTAAATTATGTAAATTAGGAGGGTAATGTGTACCTACCTACATAGATGGCGCCTAGGTATGTAAATATATGTACATATTTATGAATATATTACACATATGTATAATAATGAAAGTGAATGGTGTATAGGTGGGTAAAAATCGTGTTTTAAACTGATAAAAAGTGCTAAAACGATCACTTCAATTAGTTTCTTGAAAAAACAAAGAACGCCATTAAATGCCAGGGATCAATGAAAATTTTATAAAAAAGTATCTCGAAAATTGTAGGACGGATTTTGATGAAATCCGGTTTTTCATTTTTAGTTTTTTTTTTAATTTTGGTATGCAGTTTTGTAGAGTTTATTAATATACATATGACTATAAAATTTAAAATTATTTTTTTTGAATAGTTTTAAAAATATTGATTTTTCAAAAAAAAAAAAAAAATTAATTTTAATTATATAAAAAATGTTATTTAAAATTTTAATATGCAGAATTAGTTTGGCTACCTAGATCTTCTCAGATATAAAATTTGACAGAAATGCAATGAACAGTTACTGAGAAAGCCAAAAATTTTAAAATCCGTTATATGAAAAGTACCGTTAATAGACTTTTCCCGTAAACTTGATTCATGTCAAATGATAGTTATTACCAACAAAAAAATTCTCAAAATCGTTGGAGCCGATTTTTAGAAAAATAAGATTTTCCTTCAAGGTCATATGGCAGGTACTGGTAATTTCAATTTGCCCTCTGAGGAATGCCAAAATAATCACAAATACCAAATTTGAAGGCAATCGCTAAAGCCGTTTAGGCTGTAGCTCGTTATACATACAGACGGACAGACTGACAGACAGACATTTTTTGCCGATCACTTTTTTAGGCTTCTCTATTATCGTAATACCATGTTTGATTGTTAGAATTTTTTTTTACGAATGCATGACTTGCCTAATACGAGTAGTACCTATAAACGCAAGTAAAAAAATGCACGACTGGATAGCACCAACTTGCTCTTATGTTCGATCATATTTGTATGCAAAAGATTTCTATTAAAATCTAAATATATTTTTAAAGTTGTTTTTTAATTAATTTTGTATACATACAAAATTTTAAAAAAATTTTTGGTGTGACAATCTTAAATATTTAATAATATAAACTTAAAAGCAAAAGATTAAATTGGCTTAATCAAAGAAAAAATAATTCTAAATTTTGAAATATATACTTACAGCCCGATTCTCCCAAACATCACTGATACCTCAAAAGTCACAAGCAGAGGTGAAATTAATTTAGTGACTTTTTCCGATTCTCCCCCAAAGTAAGAACTTGTGAGATTCATAAAAACAATCGAATTTGTGATCTACTTCAGAGCAGGCCACAACTCACAAATACTTTGAGTTTCGACATTTCGATGCGACATTCGATACAATATTTTGTGAAACAATAGTTATTTTATATCCCAACATGAAGTAAACAGAAATATGAAACTTTAATTTGAGATGAAAACTTCAGCAGCGACTACCAGAGAGAAGGAAAAAGTGTCAGAGCAGAATAGTGTGGTTATATGTAGGTAGTCTGTTCATTCTTATACCATTCCGATCAAATATAAATCCTTTTACATTTTCGTTTTTGAAAATTAATGAAATGGATTCTCTTTGATAGTTGTTTATTTGTTTAAACAAAAATTAATTCATTTATACATATTTGCTTATCTTTATTATTACATCTATAATAAAAAATCTGCATCAATTTCAATTTTTTTTGTTTTAATATTCAGGTGTTCTAATAATGACACTACGCAATTCACCTTTAGCTGTTGAGTTTCGTTGTGATAAATGTTATCGAGTCACAATAATCCTCACAAGGAATAGTCAGTCACAAGGGCTTGTGACTTGTGATTCGTCACAAGGGGGAGAATCGGGCTGTTAAACTAATTAGAGCTAAAAAAAATGTACGCCGTTTTATTTCTTGGATATGAGAAAAAAATTTTAAAAATATGTGGAGCGGTTTTTGAGAAAAAAAGTTTTTTTTTTTTAAAAACTGTTTGAAAACAGTTTTCAAAAAAAAATTTAAAAACGTCAATTTATAGATATTCAGCAAATACATACATATAACTATAATTTTCGAAAAAAATTATTGACTAGTTTTTAGAAAATAATAATTTTTTTTAAATGCTTTTAAAAATAGGAAAAAATATTAATTCAAAATATTGATACCCAGTATAAATTGGGCTACCTAAACCTTTATATGCATGTGTGAAATTTCGAAGGAATCGGTTGAGCCATTTTTGAAATAGTCGAAAGCAAAAAAACGCGTCCTATGGAGGGAACCGTTTTTAGACATTTTTCTAATTTTTTTTCAACCATATCGATCGTACCTAAAAAGCTGTACTGATTTTTGTTTTTCAAAATCGTTAGAGCCGTTTCCGAAAAAAATAGGTTTGAACGTAACGGTTATATGGCAGGCACCGAATTTTGTGAGCTAAAAAAAATCAATTTCCCCTCTACAATACATAAAAAACCCTTATAACAAGTTTGAAGCAATACGGCCAACCCGTTTGGGCTGCAGGTGTCTATACATACATACAGACAGACTGACATACTGACAGACAGACGGACAGAATTTTTAGACCAACTTTGTTCGTCTTCGCTCTCATCGTTATGTCATGTTTGATTTTTATCTCAAAACTTTTTTTTTTCGACGAATACATAACTTGCCTCATAGTACCTATAATCGCAAGTAAAAAGGTATATACGAGTAGTAATCGCAGGCAATAAGGGAATAGTTTAATTTGGTCGAAATTTTTGTTTGGATTTTTAAGAAAATGTTATTTTTCGTATGACGATTTTTTTTTCAAAATTATATTTGTACCCTTTTATTATTAAATACACCACATTGTCATCCCAATTTTTTTTGATTTTTTTTTGTTTAATTTCATATAAAAAATTTAGTAAAAATAAAAAATCGTTTATAGCCCCAAAACTAACGGTACTTGCCATACAATTTTTTGTACCAAAAATAATAAATCTTAAAATCTTAAATAACTCAAAAACGGCTCTAACGATTTTGATTAAAACAGTACTAATAACAGTAAGCTATTTTTTATGTGTATTCTAAATATTGTTTTTTTTTTTATAATTTTGCACGCGGTCAAGGGATTATGAATACCCTTTATATGTTTTTCTTAACACAGCGCGTTCATCCGGTGGAAGGAGAGAAAGAAGGATAGGAAAGATGTGTGGCGCGATGTTCTGAGACTAGAGCTGGTTGTTGTCTCAGATTTATCTCCTGGGATGGCAGCAATACGGAGAGAATTACCATGTCTTATTTATGTATGTCCCTTATAATTCGCATTATTTTATTTATTTCTTTGTCATATTTTATTGATATGCTAGTTTACTCAATCAGATGTTGTTAGTGTTATGCCTGAACAACATGTACTGAGTAAATCAGGAACTCATTTTATGACAATTTTTAGAATTGGTTTTTAATGGAAAATAAGAAGACATAGGCAACGGCAGGAATCGAACCTGCAACCACGAGGTTGGCAGGCGAGCACACAACTATCGCGCCACGGCCACCCCATGCTTTTTATTTTCGACTTTTTCATTAACGGTTCAACGGATTTCAATAAAATAAATAAAATAATAATATTGTGTACAGGAGGACCATCAAATTTAAAATATTACTGCATGCTTAAACTTTTGAAAAAAAAATCATAAGTTAATTTTTGGATTTTTAAAAAGTATTCAATTTATTTTTTGAAAATTCATTATTTCGAAAACGGGTGATCTTTTGAAATTTTGATTTAATATATAAAATACTTGAAACTGTCATACCAAATTATGTTTTACAAAAAATAGAAATGCTGTATATACAAAGAAATTAAGTAAAAAATTACTTCGAAAATATATTTAGATTTTTACTAAGAATCTAGTGCTTACGATGTGATCGAACATAAGAACAGAATCCAATCGTGTATTTCATTTTTTTAGCCCAAAAATAACGGTTACTGCCATACATTTTGTAGAAAAAAAGTTAAATCTTAAATATCTCGAAAACAGCTCTACCGATTTTGCTAAACAAAATATATGCACTTCAGCCTACTATTTGATTCAACATTTTTTTTTTTACATAAAATGTCATTAAGAACACCTGCCCGGTTAACAATTTTTTGTTATTGTCTACTTTATAATTAACGGCTTAACGGAACTCGGTCAATATTTGTGTAGAGGTCATTCGAATTCGAAATAATACTGCAACAAATATTTACGAAAAATATTAATTTTTTTTTATTTTTGAAAAAGAAATCATTATGTTCGGTGTACAATTTTTTTTAATTATGTTCTTAAATTTATATTGTTAAATACATTTAATTGCCATATCAGCACTTTTTTATAAATAAATCAAGAAATTTTGCATATAAAAAATCAAGTAAAAAACTTTTTCAAAAATATGTACAATTAACTGTTTCCACTGAGAGTCTTGTGCTTTCTATGTGTTCGAGAGAGTGAGAACGTGCGATCCTGTCTTGAAAGGCTTATTTTTATTCGTCACCAATGATATTTCATCATTGATAATTTCTAATTTTGTTATTATTCGGACGCGAGCAATTAATTCATTGAAGTGTGGATGGTATGTGGAACGCAAATAGAGTTTGCCAATTTTTAACAATCAGATTGCAATTCAATAATATTCAATATGACTGTTTTTATCAAATTTATCTTATTTTAATATAATTTATGTAGGGGAGACCGGGGCTAAAAGTAACACTTTTTACTAAAATTGATGCTGTTCCTAAGGCTTTAAAAATGAATTAACCAAACTTTTTTCCCTTTAAAGAGCAATATTTCAGCTACGAAATCCAATAAAAAATCAAAAAAAATAATGATCAGAATTTGTAAAAATATAACTTTTAGATAAAGAAACGTGTTGTTACGACTTACCCCGTATGCGGGGAAAGTTGTAACATATACCGAAGTAAATTGTAACAAAACCTGTCATCTTCTTTAAAAAAAAAAACTATCAATCTATAAACAAGATTAACAACAATAAATATAGCACATACAACAGCAAAACTTATGAAATTAATATTACGAGTAAAATTTAAAAGTTATTATATTAATTCACAAATTTAATTAGTTAATTAATTTTTAATGTTCGTAAAAAAAAACAAAATCAATATTAATTTTTTTCAAAAAAAAAGTGTGTTTTTACTTACCCTACAAAAATGTTACAACTAGCCCCACCATAAAATTGAACACAAATGACTCAATTAAAAAAAAAAAAACGAAAACCATTCATTGCTCAACTACTTACATAAAGTTAACCAAAACATAAATAAATATTAAAAAAAAAAAACAGTAGAACTATATCTCTTTTGAGTGAAGAGGAATACCAAAAATACAAAGAAATAAAAATAATGTTACAAACGTAGTAATTTTGGGCACTAACATTATAACTTTTCTTTAGGATATTCAATTCATATCATAAGTATACTTAAAGTTAGCTTTGAAGTAGACTAGACATTTTCTGGTTCACGCGTTTCTTAATTTTCAGGGGAACCCTTTCATTTTTAGCTCTTAATTTTTAATGGTGTTACTTCTAGCCCCGGTCTCCACTACCATTTTTTTAGGTTTTCAAAACAATTTAGGCATATAAATTGTTCTAAATCAAATTTATTTGTTGGTTGGTCTCTTAAAGCCTCCAATCAAAAAAAATTAAGTTGTGTAATTTTTGACAGAACAAAAATTTTGAGATCTCAGTTTTCTGAACTAGCTAATTATTTTCTATTCTTTTTGTCATTATCTTAAACATCAACAATTAAAATTTCGTTAAATTTCCTGCAAAATCTTAATTTCACTTGAAATAAGCTTCAAAGTTAAAAATGCGCACATTTATCTCCATCGACTTTCATTTTTCAAACTGTTTAAAAAATTGCTTTAATAATTTCGACGATTTGTCGATTCACTAAAACACAGACACAATCACTAAAATTCCTACATTAATCTGTGTTATAAGATGAGCCCTTTAAAATAAAATTAAATACAAATCCATAATTACTTCCTCCCTCCTAATTGCTATACTTAACTGAATTCAATCCAAGCAATTTATATACATACATACATACATTATATGTATTGGAAAGAGTAAAACAAATTGGCTTCTTATATTCTATTAAACGTATAAGTATACATATTACCTATATTTATAGCGCATCTAATAAACCTTAAATAAGTAGGTAGAATTTTAGCCCACCCCTCCAAATTAAATGCATTGCTACGTCATTACTCCAACAATCCATCATCCAGGATTAGAATAGCTTCTGATTAATTAACTTTCAAATAACTGCTTGGCGCCCAGACCCTTTCGTCCTGGGTATTATGTTACGACATCATATTTTTTTTTTCTTTTCGTCTTCAATGTTAGTGCTTTGGAGCATAAAACTTGCTCTCATCTCCCAGTGCCACCAAGATATCCCTTGACGTCATCAATAAAAGCAAATCTAGTTTGAAAAAAATCAACAACAAACACACCAACAACAAAATACATGAAATTGTGTTCAGTTCTAATTTAGACTGAGAATTCCTCTTCACATAGTTATAAACATGTATCCCCCTAACATCTGACGTCATAACATTTAATATACTTTTCATCTTAAGCAAGGTTATGACGTAAGAGATGTTCAAGAGAATATTTGTTTGTTTTTCTTTTAGTTTGTGAGAAAGAGAAATCATCCCTCATTTAGAGAAAGTGTGCGAGCATAATATTAATGTTTTGACTTTGAAGCTTTTAACGTTTTTTTAAGAGTTGCCAACAGTCTGTTAACATCAGAAATAACATTGAAAAAAAAAATTGTTCATGACACTTGTTGATTGCATGAAAGAAAAACTTTTACATTAGAAGTTCTTGAAAAAGTTAGAGTGCACACTTTCGAACGCGAAGTATGAATTGTGATTAAAAACACAGTGCTCAAATCGAACTCGATGCGCCTACAGGGGGGATAGCATGCTGTACTTTTTTCAATAAAAAACAGACTATTTGTACTTATGTGCACCCGCCAGAAGTAAAACTTCCTTAATTTGAAACAATTTTTCTTTCGTAATTCTAAGCTACCTACTACATATTTCAATTTCATGGAAACCGGTCAAAGAACAACAAAAATGAAATTTTTTAATAGCGGTCCCGTACTTGCATAAGTACATCCCCCATAACAACCCATCTTCCATTTGTACAAACTGTCCTTCGAAGTTTGATTTGATTGGTTCAGCAATTTTACATTACATTACACATTATACTACTCCGTATATATAAATCTACGAAGTTGAAATACTGAAGCCCTGACAACCCACCATCGACTTAAACATTACACACATTAATACAACCGAGAAAGCCATTGAAAGAAAGACCAATATTAGGGTACACATTTTTTTTTTGCAAGCGTGTCGTGTCGTGTTGTCTTGGCAAATTTTTACACCCAGCGCCACAAAAGAAGTTTTACTTCAAAAATGGACAAGACTAAAGCAGGCTAATTTATAATTTTAAATTTTGGTGGGGCTGATACCCCCATTAATTTGGCTTAATACAAGCTTCATAACTTAAAACTATGAAACGTACAACTAAAAGGAATCGGGTGGACGATTTTACAGGAGTTTTAGCCTAGGAGTACTGAGGTTGAAGTCGAATCAGTTGTTGTCCAAACTAACCCTACGCAGCATACAGGTAATAGGTTCATTGAAACCATAAGAGGTACTTAGGTTAGGCTGGTAGAAGAGGCGAGATTTTCTTAGGTTATGGGGATTAGTGCTCTTGCGGGGTAATAAAGGTAATTAGAGCAGGATCAAATGATTATTTCAAGACAGGCAGCGAAGAGCGAATCTTAAAAGAAACGGCGTTGTATCCTATCGATTCTAGAGATATGAATTTGTTGTTATGGCCACACGTGGCAGGCGTATTCAAGTAGCGGGCGGACAAAGGTCATGTAGAGTGATCTGGTGACGTAGGGATCGGAGAATTCTTTGGAACATAGTTTCACAAATCCAACCGTTGGTTTTTAAATTAATATTATCTATGTGTGTCAAGAAGTTGAGCTCTCGGTCACATAATATGCCGAGGTCACCGTTCGATTCAACGGCGGTTAAGGCTTGATTTGTATTTACTTTTTTTTTTATTTTAAACTTCATTTCAGATAAAGACTTAAAGCTAACAATAATTACAATTTAAAGCAATAATTAGATGAGAAATAGCATTATACTTCAGATGAAATAGTTAGGAACATCCTCTTACCCAAAAACAATGGGCAGAAAATCCCCTTTAGTAATTTCAATGGATGGGGATAATTTATAAGGACGAACGTTTATGCAATGATTATGATTCTAAAGAAAGTAGCTCCTGGGACAGTGTAACTTCAGTAAAAGTATAAAATGTTTATCTTTTTTTAGTTGTTGTTCTATGATTATAATCGCTTGCCGTATATACTTTACACATATTTATATTGACAATTTTGTAAAATATAATAAAGGTAACAAAATTGTAAGTTCAAATTCTCGTGGTGGACAAATATTTTCAATTAAAATGTCAATGAAAAGTTTTCAATTAACTTTGAAAATTCAATCATTTGCGAATATTCATTTTACTCAAAGTGGCTTTCCACATCAAAAACTAAAAAAAAAAAACTAATATTGTAGAAAATGATGTTGGTAACCCAGCTCTCTGAAAGCTCTAAGGAGAAATTATTTCGAACCCCTATAGTTTTCTTTCTCTCACTCGCTCTCTCCCTTATTCTCGAATTAACCCTCAACATTTTCAGGTGAAAAACTGAGAATGTATCATAAATGAATCAACCCTGGCTATAGCTGCTACTGCTGCTGGTTTGTGTCGCTCAGAATCAAACAAATTTCAGTTCCCCAGCAGCTTTCGGTTTGTTCGCACCACTTAAAAACGTTCCGTGCACTTTCAAAGCAAAATTGTGGAGAATAATTTTTGTATTCGGTTTGTGTTCTTTTTCTCTGTGTTACCCTTGAGTTTAAAGTGCATTTGAAAAAAAAATTACTTCCTCGAATTATTTATTCCTTCTTAATCGAATTAAGTTAGATCAATGTTTTGTTTATAGCAACAAAAAAATTGTAGTCCAAAATTCACCACAATTGGTGTGTTCTTAAGAAAACAAAATGATAAGTGATTCTATTTTTTTTTTTTTCAGGCAACTTCTGTGTGACCATTAATTAACAAACAACAAACACAAAATTGTGTATAATGTAATTTGAAAATAACACCCACTCCATCCAATAACGTACCCTAAACTCCTATTGGGTTGCTTAGAAATCAACCGTATGGAGGGTCGTAATTCCAACCCTTTACAAAATTCTCATTGTGATTGTGTAAGCGTTGAATAGCGCGTCAAGTTGGAAAGCATAATTGGCAACAATGCAAAAAGGAATCATAATAATAATAATTTAATGCAAATCGAGACGAGTTAATTTGTTGGAACAAAAAAGAATCGTTAAAAAAAATACAAGTGAATTAAGAAAAAAAAAAAAAAAAAACCCTGCTGAAACAATTACGTATACGCCTACGAACCACAAATACACAAAACCCAACAACAAATTCTGTGTTGGGCTAGGAATATACAAACATATGGGGTATCGTTTTGTCTACTCTTCATTTACCTAACTGTGTTATCATCTTGGTTGCAGACAACTTTCTAAAGTGCTTGTGTTTGAGTACAGCAATCAACAATATCCTCAATGATTTTGAGTTTGCAATAAAAAAAAAAGAAGATAAAAACAAAATTGGAAAATACATACCTTTTGTCAGTTGTGACCTGTGAAATATTGTAAAGCGGATTGTCCTGCAATAGTAAGTACATATATATATATATTACAAGTGCTTTATATTGTATGTATATCTATAGATATAGAAAATGTTTACTATTTATATGAAACGGGGCAGGATGAACAGGCAGTTGCGAATTAACCTTCCGGGCGCTCTGAGGCACACTCAGTGGTTCCCGCCCCCCTTTTTTACTTGCGATTATAATTATTACTATAAGGCAAGTTATGGATTCGTGGAAAGAAAAATTCTAACAATCAATCGAACATAACATTACGATCAAAGAGAATAGACGACAAAAATAACAGTAGCTCCCATACATATCACTTTGGCCAAAAATAAGAATATTATTTTTCTCAAAAGCGGCTCCAACAATTTTTATAAAATAAATCAGTTCATTAATGAATGGGAAAGTGGTATTTTGGCAATATTTTTTTTGAAAAAAAAAACGTTATTTCAGGTACCTCTAGTAGTACCATTTTTTTTTTGTTTTCAATTTTCTGAAAAACGGTTCATTTGATTCTTTTTTCACATTTTTATGCAGGCGCCCCTAAAAATTCTAAACAATAATGTAATCAAAAATTTTTCAAAATAGTTTTTTGTTTTGAAAACTCAAAATTTCGAATTCGACTAAATGGATTTTTCCCAAACTTATGAGTTTTTTTGACATTATCTTGAACAGTTAAAAATCTATATTCCTAAAATAAAAAACAGCGGCACCTCCCTTACAAATGATAAAATAATCCGTTAAAAGGAAAAAGTATTTCTCGACAACGGCTCCAAGAATTTTTATAAAAAAATGTGTGTCCTCCTGAATTAGTGCAGTCCACTTTTAAGTATAAAAATATTTTATTTTGCGTACTTATTAACGGTACTTCCAATAGAACCACTTTTCATATTTTCGCCTTTCTCACTATTGGATGAACCGATTAAAATTATTTTTTTTTTTGCAACTGATCCCAAAAAGTATTAATAAAACTGCATACTCAAATTTTCAAAAAAAAAAGTTTTTCGATTTTTAAAAAATAAATACAGTTGAACGTTTTTGTAATTTTAATTTTCTATGTATGTATGTTAATAGTAGCCTCAAAATGGCGTTTAAGAATTTTAACATTTTTTTGAAAAATGTATTCAAAATTTTATATATAAAAAATTATTTTTTTTAAAAAACCACTTCAACGGTTTTTGATATAATCTTATTTATCCATGTATTCAAAGGGCATCTTCGTTATCCCTCAAACTATAATAATTATAATTTAATAATTAATTAATATAATTTTTTGTACCATCTCAAAATCTCTAATGAATCTCTAACTATCTGGAAAACATCTCTAGTGATTTTGATAAAAATTAGTGCATGCACTCCTTTTCACATTCTACATTCTGGTCAAATTTTTTTGTTTACATATTTTGTACCTCCCATACAAGCGTTTTTTTATTTTCGACTTTCTCATACGGCGTCTCTACGGATTTCAATAAAAATTTGTATGTAGGAGAGGCCCTACTGCATATCAAAATTTCCGAAAAATATTTTTTTGGTTAAAAAAAAATATTTTTTTTTTTTGAAAATTCAATATTTCGAAAACGGGTTGGTGATTTTTTTTGAAATTTTGTTTTCAAGTTTATATTACTAAATATTTAAAGTAGTTATACCCACTTTTTTTAAAATGAAAATATAATACAAAATTAAGTAAAAAACTTTAAAATATATTTAGCCGTTTCTATTAACAATCTTTTGCATACGATGTGATGGAACATAAGAGCAAGTACGTGCGATCCAGTCGTGCATTTTATTATATCTTATCTTACCTTCGTGCGGTATTGACGAATTGTCGTTAATATAACGATTACTAGAAGCGTTATAATGCAACTTTCAAGTTATAACAAAAAACAAGTAGCCAATAATTTCCTATCGGGCGATTTGTCATCAAGAAGGTGTTTTTTTTTTTATTATTATAATACAATTCTATATACTACTTGATATTACTCAGCCAAGTAGAAGACTTAGCATTATATATTTAATTGGAGTTGTTGAATTATTGTTTCAAAATAGCTTTTAATGGCCTTTAGTCCACAAAATTTTGGTTTCATCCCGGCAATATTTTGTCAAAAAATGCAAGAAACTTAACAAAAATGGCGTATTGGTAAGGCGCTCACTAACCAACTGATGAGTCCAAGTGAGATTGCCGGGATGAAACGCAAATTTGTGGACTAAAAGCCGTTAGAAGCTATTTTGTTATCAGGTATTTTCGAACCGTTCGCGCAAATAGACGTTTCAAGAACAGATGGAAAATCAGGCCGGAGACTTAAATTTTTTGAGTACCCCATTTGAATGTCTTAATCTTTTTCTTTTTTTATTTTCCTGCTTTTTTTAAAAATTAAAATAAAATAGGGGTCTTAAGGGTTAAATTTCATCTTAAAGTGAAGGAAAATAATATTTTCTTTTTTATTGAAGTTCGAATGAGTAAATCGAAAATAATACAAGAAGTATTACGAAGAAATTACTTTCAGATCCAAATAAGTCCCCAACAAATTTACCACCATTTAGGTATTCTAAGTTGGAGAAAAAGTCAAAAGGTTTGGTTTTTGTTTTGAAAAAGAAGAAATATGGATATTCCTTAACAACCAAATATATACGTATATATTTTATTTATCATTTAATACCAAACGACTAACGGGATTTTCACGAAAAACCCAAAAAATTAAAAACCAAAATCTCTAAAATATATGTGAACCACAGTTTTTTAATTGCGATATACTCGTATATAGGCACTACGAGTATATGGCAAGTTATGGATTCGTAAAAAAAATCGAACTCGAGATGATGGCGAAAAAGTTGGGTCCATTATTTCCATAGGTCTGTATGTCTGTCTGTCATCGAGTCTACAGCCTAATCGGTTGGATGTATTTGCTTCAAACTTGGTACATATTTTTTTTTCGGTAATATGCCTACACTTTTTTTTAATTTTTTAAGACGAAAAATATTGGTACATGCCTTAAATTTTTTGGCAAAAAAAGAAAAATCTTGTATATCTTAAAAACGGCTCTAACGATTTTTATAAAAAAAATCCGTTCATTAATGAAGGGAAAAGGTACTTTTTGGGAATTATTTTTTTCTTGGGAAAAAAAAAGATTATTTTTGGTACTTCTAGACGAACCATTTTTTCGTTTTTCATTTTCTGGAAAACGGTTCGTTTGATTTTATTGAAATATTTTATACAGAAGGTCATAAAAAGCTTAAAAACTAGTATTAACCAAAATGTTCAATTCTTTTTTTTTTTTTGTAAATAGTCGCAGAAAAATGGCGGTTCTAGGCTACGGCAGCACGTCTTGTATTTTTACGCATTTTTGATACTTTCAAATGCGAAATTTTGAAGTTTTCTTTTTTTTTTTTACATTTACTATTGTCAGTTTTTTTAAGATTTTATTGTTATTAATATCTTCTTCTGCAATTTCCAATAAATTACAGTCTTTGTGGTCACGAGATTTGACCGTCTATTTAAAAAGCGTTAATTTCAAAAATCTTAAATGTTAAACAGTATTAAATGCCCTTAATTATATCAATTGCAATAATCTTATTTTCTACAAACGATTTAAAAATTTGGACCGCTTTTCGATGCGATTATCTGATCACCAAATGACCTGTTGCTATACAAAACTCATTGCTTTAGATCTGCGACTTAAGGAATATTCATTAAAAAATTCTAACTACTTCAATTCGTGCCATCTGAAGTCGCTTCTACGTGAGATAATCCGGCTATCAAGTAACTCGTGTAGTATGTCAATTGTACGTTTACATACAGACATCAAGAGTATTTTAGGTGATTGTCTTAAATAGAATTTTGAATCGGTTTCTTAGGCCCAAAACTAACGGTACCTGCCATACAATTTTTTGTACGAAAATGGCTCTAATGATTTTGATATGGGTATAGTCTGCATTTTGGTTTTTTTTTTTTTTTTTTTAATATTTTGTTATTAACGGCACCTGCCATACAACCATTTTCGTGGTTTTGGACTTTCTCATAAAGGACCGCTAGGAGGTCCTTTGATCTCTAAATAATACTGCATACCAAAATTTTCGAAAAATATTTGTTTGGATTTTTGAAAAAAAAAAAAATTTTTTTTTTGAAAATTCAAAATTTTTTTTAAATTCAGTTTTTAAATTTATATTATGAAATACATATAATTGTCACACTAAAAAAATTGTCTGCATACAAATACTTATAAATAGTAACTGAAGGGTTTTTGGTCAATCATTTACATATTTAAACATACGTTTGTGCATTGACCTACGCTACATGTGGGTTGCTCTTGCTATATAGGAATTAACTCTTCAATTTTCCTTCAACAACTATGCTGGACTAGCGCTAGTGTGGCAAAGACGGAAAACAGAATTTACCTTGACTAATTTTCACATATGGAACGCGAAAGTGATTTAATTAATTTTCATATAATTCTTGTTTTATTTTGATGAAAAACGAATGAGAAATTTCAAAGGAAAATTATTGAAAAACACAACTTGGATACTGAGAACAGAATAGAATAAAATATTAATTTATTTTTAATAATAAGAAGAAAAAAACAAAGTGTGTATTATGAGCTGAGTTCATGTGTGCTCATATTATGTAATTCCTTTTTTTTTTTGTACAAAACAACATTTTTTCTAACTCAAAAGTTAGAAATTATAAGGAAATTTCAATTGAAATTAAATTCTATCACGAGAAATACATTTGTGAAAAGTTATTTTTGTTTGTTAACTTTACTATGAGAGCGCTAATGTCGTTGAGCAGAAATGGATACAATTCGAAGAAATTAAATTTTATTCTACGTTTCAATAGGTAATTTCATTCCTAATGCTTATATATGGGATAAAATGGAAAAATTATTTTATTCAACTGCGTACATTTTAAAATGTATTTCTCGAAATCGGTTATAACTAACTTTTGGAAAGCCATTATATAACCCCCATTGAAATATTCCTTACACGAAACGGAAATTAAATCTCCTAATTCTGAGAAACAGTTCCACTTTTGATGATAAATTAAAATCAAGCAGGACTGAAACGTTTTATTATTGGAAGCAAATTTTAACTATAATAACGTTGTCGCACTGCCATACTATCTGTAGTTCACTGTCTCTCTTGTAAAATATGTTTTTGTACTGTCTCTCGTTACAGTGTGTTTCAAGACCGTAGCGATTTAAATACAATGCACACATTAAGTCTATTTGTAAGCTTCCACTCTGTTGCGCTCTCACCAATTTAATAATATTATACTACTAAACTGTAACAGTATCGTGCTTGCATTAATGTAATTTCAAAAGTGTCAGAAGATCACACTGTCACATATCGAATCAAGTCGTTTCAAAATACAATTTTTTTCAAAGAAAACTATTGATTTTTCAAAAAATCAATCTTTTCAAATTCGACCGAACAAATTTAATTTGAAATTATTTAATAACTGTGCATGTACTTGCTCTTATGTTTGGTCACATCGTAAGTAGAAGGTTTTTAATAGAAATGGCTAAATATATTTTTAAAGCCGTTTCTTACTTGATATTTTTATATACAAAATTTCTTTAGGGTCCATTTTTCAATAGTCAGTTAATAAGTCAGTTAGTGCATATTCTCCAGATAGAGCAAAAATCAGTTTTTCAACAGTCAGATACAACTTAATCTAGGAATAAAGTTATCTGCTGATTTTAGAACGGATTAAGGAGCTACCTGAGGAATAAAATAAATAGCTATTTGCGATGTCAAAAACACTTTGAAAAATTATTGCTTTGAAATAAACGTTAAACAAAAATTAATTGCTATGAAAAGTTCGATACTCGAAATAAAAGTGACGTTTAAATTAAATTATTCTATAGATTGTTTTTTTCGACGTTGTTATCCGGTAGTTTAACAGTGAAGTAAGTTTATTCCTCTGGCAACTAACTGGATGTTTATCTGGAGATTGAAAAATCGGCTTTTAATTTTTTTCTAACAAAAAAATTTGCTATAGCTATCTTAAATATTTAATAATATAAATTTAAAAACGCAATTTCAAAAAAATCGTCCACCCGTTTTCGAAATATTAATTTTTTTTTTTGCAAAAACCCAAAAAAATATTTTTCGACAATTTTGGTAATAATATTTTAAAATTTGAAGGATCTCCTGTGTATACATTTTGATAGAGATTCGATGATCCGTTAATGAAAAAGTCGAAAATAAAAAAAAAAATGTTCTATGTCAGCTACCGTTAATAACATTTTATTTAAAAAAATTAAACCAATATGTACTACTTTTATAGTACATACTGTACAGATTTTTTTTTATTAAAATCAATTTAACAATGTTTGTATGGCAGAAACCGTTATTTTTAGGTTAATATAAGATTGAAAAAAGAATCAAGCCAATCACTTAAAATGTTTAAGTATCAAAGCTTAAAGAAAATCGCTTCAGCGATTAGGACAGGTATTCAGACGGAATTGCGGGACCTACTTTTTTCGTGTTTGCCTACTTTTTAAGTTTGATTAAAATCTCGAGTTCGATTCTTTTCTTGCAAATGCAAAACTTTTTCTATAATACCTATATTGCAATTAAAAATCACAGCAGATTAAAAAAATTTTTTTTTCATAAGTTTTAGGTTATTTCCATCGCTAATGACTTAACGGATTTTGTTAAAATTTTGAACACAGCTTTTATAATATTAAATTTAAAAATTTACTTCTTAAATTAAAGCAAAATACACTTCTAAAAAAAAGTGATTTTTTTACATTTTCTATTGAAGTGTTTAAAACTTCAAAGCACTGGCTAATGTTGCACAAATTACTTATTTTACTAGTAGACATGATAAACCAATTCTTCATGTAGTGTATCTCACTCCTGCTGTATCTTATCAGTTCTTAAGAACTAGAAGCATAATGATTTGCTCATTTTCCTGGCCTTTTAACTCATCTTCTTAAAATGGATTTCTTCTTATCTGGAAAACCGGTATTACAGTATTCGTTTTAGATCTGCCCTTGTCAATTCAGTCTAAGCTACCTCCGGGGTCCCCGAAGGCAGCCACTTAGGCCCTCTTCTTTTTATTCTTACAATTAACGATATTGAATTGGTCATTGAACATTTAGTCCAGTTGGGTTAAACATTTGAAATGGAATAAATTAATTCCTACAATTTTCTTTTATAGTTCGCTGGGGGTGTCATTAGCAGTCTAAATTTCGGTTTTCGGTAAATTGCGGTGGAGCTTCAGCCGCCATTTTTATTTTAATGAAAATTTCATTTTGACCAATAACTTTCCCATTTTTGATTTCTGACAAAAATAATTATGGTGAAACTTATAGTATATTTAATTTTCTACAACTTTAGTATTAATATTTTTTTCCAGAAAGTTACCGTTCGCGAGATATTAATGAAAAACATTTTTGGGGCTTGTGACACCCTTCTGGGACTATGAAATATTAATTCCTTCAATTGTCTCTTATAGTTTGTTTGGGGCATCATTAGAAGTCTAAATACGATATTCAGTTACCCCAATCAAAAATGGCGAAGTTATTGGCCAAAATAAAATTTTCATTAATAACAAAATGGCGGCTGAAGCTCCACCGCAATTTTCCCGAAAACCGAAATTTAGACTTCTAATGACCCCAGCAAACTGTAAACGAAAATTGTACGAATTATTTTTTCCCATTCCAGCTATTTTTTTGACAACCCGACTGAACTAATTCCCATATCTCATTATACGCTGACGATACCAAGTTTTTCAAGACAATTTCTCACACGACTCTTATCCAATTAATTCTACCAGAGCTCAGTCTGGTGTATCAAAAACCGCTTAGGCTGCGCGTACAGTGGTGCGACAAAGCGATGCGATGCGAAAAAAGTTTCCGTACGAGAAAAATATATACATTTATTCTTATATACGTACACACAGTGAAGCGATATTTGATGCGAGTTTCCCACATACCTATCTCAAGCATCTCGCTCACAAACTCTTCTGACCACTTTTCAATTTTCAAGGGAGTTTGTGCGAGAATTGTTTGTTTTGACTTAAACGTCAAGAAAATAAATTAAACTATTTAATTTCAGTGCTTATTATGTTGTTTTTTATTTCATCCTTTCTAATTGGAAGTTGATTTTCGCATCGCATCGCTTTGTCGCACCACTGTACGCGCAGCTTTAGAGCTTAATATTTCCAAATGCCTGTCAATTATCACCTGTCAATTCATCCAAACGCATAATATCTTCTCCCAGGAGCTACTTTCTTCACAATCAACCCTTAGACACTGCTAAATCGATTCAGGACCTCGACATGTCATTTTACCGAGAGCTCAACTTCTTGACACACATCGATAGTATTATTTCAAAATCCAACTCAATGCTTGAATTTGTGAAACGATGGTCCAAAGAATTCTCCGTCATCAGACTCTACGTAACTTTTGTATGCCCGCTAGTTGAATGCGCCTGCCAAGTGTGGTCGCCATATCAACAAATTCAAGAATCGAGAACATACAACGCCGTTCGTTTATTAAGATTCGCCCTCCGCGGGAGGGTAATAATCCTTGATCCTGCCCTCCTATCAAAATCGCTTCCTATTCCTGTTAAATCTTCTACCCAATTCATCCTTAAGTTTCATAGTTTTAAGTTAGGTTAAGTTATGAAGCTTGTATTAAGCTAAATAAATGGGGGTATTGCCCCCACAAAAATAAAAATAAAGTACAATTTTTTAAAAGTATACTGACTCTTGAAAATACTCAAAACACCCTGTATGATGATGATAACATTTGCCCACTGTATATACACTCTATACTGGATGTGGGCGAAGGAGGTATCGATACAAAAAAATATAGGTACACACAGTTTCATCTAATTGAGATTGTGGTCAGGAACAAAATTGAAGACCTTTTTTTTATTATCGATATGGGGGTCTATTACCTCTCTTTGTGTTTTTTTTTTGTGGGTCAAGTAGAAAATCTGTTTGTAGATCCTAAGAAAGGTAAATTAGTCTCCTTTAAGAAAATGGAAAATGATGAACGTGGATAATTCGAGTCACATATTCCGAGACAGTATGACGTCTATCAAAAAAGAGGTAAGTAGGTTAAGTAGGTACAGACTATACAGAGGGTGACTCTCAATCAGTGGTCATATGTGTGTATGTATGTTTATAGTTTGTTGTAAGTGTAGGGTATAGTACGTAGTAAATAACTACGAGATGAGTAACAACTATTGTCTTGAAGAATATTGAAATAAATTTGTTTTAAGCAAAACTGATAGTACGATTTGTGTTTAAATAAATAATTGATTTTGAATCAACCTCTAATACATATACTAAGATGTATGGTTTTAAAAAAATAACTACTTCAATGAGTAGAAAAATTCACTCTAATAATATTATCAATGTGAAAGTTTGGATAGATGGATGGCTGTTTGTTACTCAATCACGCCAGAACGTCTGAACGGATCTTGATGAAATCTGGAATAACACATAGGGTACTTTTTATCCCGGTAAAATGTAAATTGACTGTAGGAGACGTTTGCATTTTTGAATGACTAGATTTTTTTTGTTTGATAACAAAGTACTTAACTAGTGGACCAATTATCATGTAATTTTAGGCTAAGTAGCTTCTAGCTTAGGAAATATTCAGAATTTGAAGTTTCTGACTTCAATATTATACTGAAGAAAGAGCAGGGTCGAACATCGCCTAAATTTGTTCCTGTAAATAATGGGTGCATTGTCAGAAATTGACTGGACACTACTGTGCCCTTTGATTCACAGTATAATTAATGAAAGAATGATGTCCCGAGGACACTTCCTTGTGGCACTCCACAGATGAAAAATATATTATTTATTTCTGTCACTGATTTCTAAATGCTAAAATATTTTTTTTTAAATTAAAAACTTAAAAAAATTAAAAATTCAATCAATTTATATTGCTGTTGAATCTTTTCACACTAACCAACTAGCATTTTGGTATTAATGTATCCTGTTTTTCACTTGATACAAACTTTTGAGCCACACGAATAAGTTTGTGCCAGCCGATTGTGCATTTGGTTTCATTTACATTTTTCCATTCAAAACATGTTTAATCATAACACAATATACAACATGAATAAATAAATTTCATTTGATTTCTATGAAAATTACAAAATCAATTTTTTAATTAAATTTTGTTTGTGGCATTGCAATATCCTGACCACACATTTTTTTGTGCGTTTATAAATACGCTGACGAAGACTATGAATAGAATTACCATCATTATACATGCATAAAAACTAAATTTAATTATTAATATAATAAAATAACAGAAAATGAGGGCAAAATGTCAAATATAAATTTATCTACACATAACATACATTATAACAAAAGAGGTATGAATCAAATTAAAAATACACTCAATTTATAAAATTATTCCTCTTTGACCAAATAGCTGGTTAATTTTTATTGAAAAAAAAAGTTATGTACATTATTCAATTTAAAAATGGTTGAGTCAACTTTTTTTTTTTTGTTTAATAGATTCAAATTATGTACGTACATAGTTGTAAACAATTAATTGGTGGCAATAAGCAACTTTGTTTTATTTTGTCACATGCACTATAGGGCAAGTTTTGCATTCAGAAAAAAATTAACTCGGGATTTTGATCCAACTGGACATTACGCGAAAAATGTGGGTCCCACAATTTCGTTTGTCTGTCTGTCTGTAGGTCGAAAATGCCTCTAACGATCTTGATAAAGAAAAATTTTGTGCCAATGGTATGATCTATATTTTGGACAGAAAAAATTTGAACCTGCAATAAAACCGTTTTTTTCGACATTCCCGTTAACGGCTCTAATGATTTTGATCGAAATGCCGAAAAATTATGTCCTCCAAATTTTAAACAAAATCAAGTTTTCTTTTTTGAAAATTCAATATTTGGAAAATGGATGGACGATTTTTTAAAAATATGTATATGGTTGAAAATTTTAAATTGCCAAGCTAAAAAATATATATATATATTTAGCTGTTTCTATTAAGAATATTGTGTCGTGCATTTCATTTTACAAGAACTAGAGTTACGAGATAAGTTTAAAAAAAAAAATGTAAATATTTGTTGGCCATTTACATTTTTTTTAATTTTGCACTACTTTCCTTCTCTGTTGAAACGCCAATTTGGGAATATTTGTAAAAACACAATTTCTTTTAATTGATAAAAACTTAACGAGTGAATCCAATTATGTTATGGATTTCATCAAAATTGAAGTCAAAAAGCCATTTCTTAACTTTTCTATTGAAAGAGAATCCAGAGAGAATAGAACGAGCGTCAAGGGGAAGCACGTTATACAATCTGGGCGCTACTAATGTGTAAAATTTAAGAAAATGCTGAGTATTATGTGCTGGAATATAAGCGAGATTACTTTCGTTACTGCGTAAAGAGTAAGCAGATGAATTCGTATTAAAAAGATAGCCGCTTCATAAATAAAAGATTTTTAAAACTTTATAAAAGTAAAGATGTTTTAATGGTAAAATCTTAGAGCTTAAGAATAAAGAGAAGCTATGTTCAAGACGTCTTTTCCGCCAGATTGTTCTTAAAATATGTTTTTGAGAAACTAACAATGGTTGTAGGTAGTTTTTAAAAGTTCCACCCCAACAAACTATACCATACTGAAGTTTAGATTGCACCAATCCATAGTAAATCGTTTCAAGAAGTTTCCGACAGCAAAGTTTTCTAAGATGATACATTATATAGGTTGCAGATTGCAAGTATTTCTTAAGAGACAAAGTATGAGCTTTCCAATTAATTTTACTATCAATAGTTAACCCAAGATAATTGAATTTAGTAACATTTTTGATTAAAAAACAATCAGAAGAACATTTCACATCAGTATCAAAAGTAAGTTTTTTGTTTGACATAGGACAAGTATAAGAACTCAACGAAGTATTTTTGCAGTCCCAGCTGTGCTGAATTAGTTGTGGAGGATTTTATTCAAGCAAAGGCAAGTTGAAAAACATAACTTTTGTTTTTTCACTTATCACAAGCTTATGAATTCCAAGCCAATGTCTAATAGAATCTAAGTCATGATTTATATCAGCAACCAAATCCAAAAGAGAGGAGCTAGAATAAGCACAAGCTAAATCATCAGCAAAACCAGTAACTGTACCTTTTAAGTTCAAACCAAAAACAGAGTTTATATAAATCAAGAATAAAATTGGACCAAGAACGGAACCTTGAGGCACTCCATACTAAGACTATCACTTAAAAGTGTTCCAATTTTTACAGATTGTTTTCTACCTTCAAGGAATGAAGCAAACCATTTCAACATAAAGCCTCTGAAATCAACTTTTTCTAATTTTTTCAACAATATAACATGGTCTACGTTATCAAAGGCCTTAGTTATATCAATATATAAAGCAGCAGTAGGTTTTTTTAAGTTCATATTTTCATAAATATGAATGCAAAAGTCAAGCAGTGCATCTTCAGTAGATTTACCAGCTCGAAATCCATACTGTTTCGAACTAAAAAACGAAATCTTCTCCAAATAGGTTACAATTCTCGTTTTAATGATTTTTTCAAAAATTTTAGAAAACACTGAGAGGAGCGAAATGGGTCTATAATTCTTGATAGATTTTCTATCACCTTTTTCGAATATTGGAATTACTTCTGCCATTTTTAAGTTTGTTGGAAATTGACCATGGAAAATACTTTTATTGAATATATGTGTTAAAACATCAACTAAATTAAAGCAAACTTTTTTAAGAAAATTATTAGAAATACTATTTATTTTGTATAGACGCATCCGAATTGTCCAAAGCCATTATGGTTTTGTACACTTCAAAAGATGAAATCGGTTCAAAGTAAAAACTGTTTGTATAGAACCCTTCATTGAAACAATTATCAGGGCAAGCGTTAGAACTATTGTTGATTCCAGCTTCCGAAAGAGTATTTGAAGCTATTTCAGTAAAATATTCATTAAATAACTTAGCAATTTCAGAAAGGTCAACAACATTCGAATTAGCATGAATCAAATTAACTGGAGCATCAGAATCCATTTTTTTGTCAAACAATTCATTGACTATTTTCCATTCCTTTCTTAAATTTCCACGGGCATTATGAAATTTGTTTACATAAAAATTTTCTTTGCAGACGCGAACCTTAATATCAATCTCCTTACATAAAAACTCATAATTTGTTCGAAATCTAATGTTATTAGGGTGCTTTTTGCATTTTAACCATAACGTATTTTTTTTTTGTTAATCATTTTTAAAAGGTTTTAGTTTTTTAAGTTTATTTTTTCTGGAACCAAATGTATCTGAGCTGTAAATAACGTGGCAATTCAGAATTTGAACAAATTTTTCAAAAGCTAGAGAGGGATCAGATTCAATGTAAACTTCTAACCATCTTTCCTGATTTAAGCTCGTTCTCAGAAGATTGAAATTCGTTCTTAAATCTGTCTTGAAAGAAACTTCTTTTACGGTTTGGCATTTTTTCATTTCCATAAAGTCGAAAAACAGGCAAGTCATACAATGATCAGAAATCTTAAGCTCAGATATTGAGCTAATGAGAGATATGTTAACTTTGAGGTCGAGTCTAGCAAAGATATGATCAATGCATGTCTTAGTGGTAGAGGTTATTCTAGTACGTTCATTTATACATGATTCTAACCCATTAGATGACATTAACGACATGTAGTTATCAACAGTAGTAGACTCTTTTAAAATATCTATATTTATATCACCTACTACAAACAAATTTTTAGCATTGTGATTACTAAGAATGGTAGAAAGCTCTTCAATAAAAACATCTTCACTAATAAAATTAAATCTATAAATACATATAAAATTTAGTTTGATCGAATCGATAGTTAGAGAAATCTTGAGCATATCACAACTAAATAAATCCAAGCTTGAATACTCACAATTTATTCCATCCTTTATATACACACAAGTACCACCAGACGCATAAGAATTATTACACTTCGCATACATCGTATAACCGGAAATATTGAAAAATTCTTTTTCATGCTCAAAAATCCATATTTCAGTTAGAAAGCTTATTAACGAATGATTCAAGATGAACCAAAAACAAATCAAAATTCTTTCTCAAGCTTCGAATGTTTTGTTGAATAATAAAAAAATTATTTATATTACTATCAGAATTAAAAACACTTTTATGAAATTCTCTCTCAAATTGGCAAAATGGAGTAATTAACGAAGAAACATTTAAATCTATATTAAAATTTTCATCCATATTTAGATTATTTTATTAATGTCTTCAATTGAAGATATGCGAAAGGTCTTACTTCCTTCATGTTTTTTCATTAAAATTACTCCTCTTTTGATCCATAAATACGAAATTTTTTATTCTTTTTTAATTTGTCTAGCTTTGTTAAACAAAAGTCTATTTGAACTTGTAATAGTTTCATTAATAAAGATTGGTTTATTATCCAATTTGGTACTTGCGAAAACCCTTGTGTCGGAGAGAACATCAATTTCGTTAAAAGTTAAATTTCTGTCAAAATGTGTGCTTCGATAAATGAAATGTTTACCGTAAATTTGAATCATATGAAACTAAAATTTGTGTTTAAGCACACACTAATTATGGTTGAAGCTGGTACGCAACATCATTTCTTATAACTTCGTCTTGACTTACTACTTTGACAGCAGAACCAATAAGTTTCTACAAATTGACCCAAAAGTTTATAACGTTTGTAGTGTTTTCTATTTGTCGTGTCCTTTCATATTAGAAAATGGTTTCTGTATTTCACATTCTTGTTTATACCAAAAATTTGCTTCAATGTAAACTCTTTTCGCAGTTTCTGAGTTAATTTTTTTCTAAATAATTTGAAGGTTGCAAGGGATTTTTTTCTTTGCTTGAAAGCAATCTTCATGGAACCAAGGTTGTTTTTTCACCAAAGTTCTGGCATCGGACTTTGGCTTCTTTTACTTCTAGTAATATTTTGCAGGCAAACGTTAACAAAATTTTGAATTTTCAATACGTTCTTTTGATTTCAAAAGTCGACAAATTGTATATTCCAGTCGAACAAATGTACACACGAACAGTACCATTTGCCGCCATTTAACAAAATGGTTTCCCAAACATTTATCACTTTTGACAAGTGATTTGACAAAAAAATGTGTGTCTATTCCAGCATACAACTAAAAAATACTGAACAAACAAAATTTAAAAAGAGAAAACTGCGAATATATATGAACATAAACGAAAAAGGCAATAGATTTTGTCACATACATTATTTGACAGCAAACACACAAAAGTGCGTCCTATACTCTATCTGAAAGCAGCGCCTGTTTTTCATGCCTAGAGAAATTCACACACTGTTTGACAGTTTTATTATAAACGGTGATTTTTTAAGAGCTTGGTTTTTGAAAATTCAAAAAAACACAGAAACTTGTAAAAAGTGAATGAAATTTTTATTTGGATCGATAAATCAATTTCTGCCATTTACTTTTTAAAAATAATTTCACTTAAATGTTGCCCGCGGCTACGCTTCAGGTGGTCCATTCTGAAGGTCCAATTTTGGCAAACTTTTTCACACATTTCGGCCGGAATCTCACCAATGACGCGTTCAATGTTTGCTTCCAAGGCAGCAATCGTGTTTGGCTTGTCCCCATAGACAATAGACTTAACATAGTCCCACAAAAAATAGTCTAATAGGGTCAAATCACATGATCTTGGTGGCCAATTGACTGCGCCAAAACGTGAGATCAACTGCTCACCAAATTCGCCTCTCAATTGATGCATGGTTTCGCGTGCAGTGTGGCATGTGGCACCGTCCTGTTGGAACCACATGTCGACCGAGTTCAATTCTTGCATTTTCGGCAAAAAAAAATCTGTTATCATCGAACGGTACCTTTCTCCATTGACCGTAACCCTGCGGCCTTCATCGTCCTTGAAGAAGTACGGCCCAATGATGCCGCCTGCCCATAAACCGCACCAAACAGTGCATTTTTCGGGATGCATTGGTAGCTGCTGAATTGCCTCTGGCTGCTCTTCACTCCAAATACGGCAATTCTGCTTATTCACGTATCCATTTAGCCAAAAATGAGCCTCGTCGCTGACGTAGCTTGCGAAACACATTTTTCACAGAGCACGAGTTTTGATAATAAATTTCAATAATTTGCAAACGTTGTTCAAGTCTATTCATGATGAAATGGCAAACAATACTGAATCGAAATGTCAAATGTTCGTTTAATTTGTCGTGTGTGATCTGTCAAAAATATAAATGTCAAAAACCAAGTAGCAAAAAAATCACCCGTTATATCTAATGAGGAGAATGCACAAAACACAAACAAAAACATTAAGTGCATTTTACATTTAATATTAAGTAATCCAAAAGTACAGAATAATAAAACTGACAGAAAAATAACAGTAACCACAAGACAACCAGCTTTTATCGTTAAACATTTGTCATATGTAGGTCAAGGTTGTTTGGCTTTTAAAGTAACAATTAAGATGCGAAAACTTAAAGAGATGCTTGTATAAGTCTCCAGTGTATAAAGAGTAAAATTTGATTTAAATGATTTAAAGCCTTTTTAAATTTTTAATGAATATCCTTGTCACTGGCGCGAAATCTACAAGGATAATAGACCAAGTTTACTTGACAGACATTATTACATACATAATGTATAATATCAATTCGAAATTGAATTTTCTCGTTCAAGGTAAAACATATTAAGTAATGCGTAAAGTTAATCGCGTTTGTATAATGAAATTCGATACAAATCCCATCTATCGTCAATGTGAATTCATTATTCAATATGGCCTCGGAAATGAAGCACCTCAAAAGATGAATATCCGAACTTGGGAAAGTAACAGCTTGGCTGGTATATCTACGTCGAAATTGAAATCCATCCCAAAATATTGTTTTCAAAAATTTGACCTTGAATAATATGGTTTCGGGATTATTTTTTAATGAATTCATAACACAGTAGAAAAATTTCATTCACAGATCTTTTTTTTCGAGTTGGTTTGATTTAATATTAATTAGAACGTATTCATGAATTTACCTGTAGACTTATTTAATTAAATGTGAATTTTCATATTATATTAAATGACTAAAACCGAAAAACAAGAATTTCAAAAATTTCTATGTAGCACAGTGTTTTAAGTTTGTTTTCGTATTCAGAATCATTTTTTTCCCAGAATTTTTAATTTTCTCAAATTCCGGTTTCTCAGAATATAATTTAATAAATAAAATAATTAAAGTGATGAAATATAGTAGGATGTTTTCGAGAAGACAAACAACATACATCTTTTATATAAAATTATTCTCGTGTCACGTTGATATGTTTTTTTTAAATTCATTTTTATTTAATACAGGGTGGCGTACGCATCGTGCTACAATAAGAAATTTAATTAACTTTTATTTTGATCGATGAAAATGAAATTTTATTTTAAACAACTAATGGTTTTTAAAGATGATAGACTACAAATGAACTCCACGCTCATCTACGCATATGCGGCACCTGATCAGAAAATTGTTCATTGCGACCTGAATGGTTGAAATTGGGATCACCTCAATTATTGTCTTAATGGACTGCTTCAATTCAGTCAAATTCCTGGGTATCGTTTTGTACACTTCCTGCTTGACATAACCCCATAAAAAAAATCTGGTGCAGTCAGGTCAGGTGAGCTTTGGGGCATTTGGGCCGGAAAGTGCAGTTTCTGGATATCAATTTGTTTGGGAATTTTCGTTGGAGCTCCGCCATAACTTGTGTGGCTACATGTGCACTTGCTCCATCTTGTTGAAACCAAATCCTGCTGAAAGGGATACGTCTTCGACGAAGTTCTGGGTAAAAAAAACTCCTTCAACATCTTTAAATAACGGTCCCCATTGACAGTTTGTGTTACACTGTTTTCTTCAAAGAAGTATGGCCCGACAATACACCTTGATGAAACTGCGAACCACACAGTGACTCGTTCTGGGTGCAGTTCCGTCTCATGGACAATTTCTGGAGTAGATTCACTACATATACAGCAATTTAGCTTGTTAACATTGCCGTTTAAGTCAAAATGGGCCTCATCAGACATGAACAAACAATTTATCAAAGTGTTGTCTTCTTCGGCCATTGCAATCATTTTTCGGCAAAATTCCAGGCGATCAGGCAAATCGTGAGGGTTTAACTTGCTTGTAATTTGGACTTTGTACGGAAACAAGTTTAAGTCATCATGAAGTATCCGTTGTAATGGCCATCTGCTAACTCCAATTTGGCCTGATAAGTTTCGAGTCGAAACTCTTGGATTTGCCTGTATTGCCGATACAACAGCCACGATTGTATCCTGAACCCGAACATTGGGATCTCGATGATACGGTCTTCGTTCGATGCTTCCAGATTCGGCAAACATGTTCACCAGCCTCATAATGGTCCATGAGGGAGTACCGCCAAACTCCAGCCTAAATTCCCTTTGGACGGAAATGACGGACTGCAAAGAATGGTATCGCTGCACTATCCAAATCCTTTTTTCCCAAGCATTCATTTTGATAAATCTAAATAGTAGCCTATAAAATAAAATAAGAACAAGCCGATTACTCACACTGAAAAAAGTTATTACGTTTTATTTTTGTAGCACGAGTCGTGTGCCACCCTGTATTAACTTATAACTATCTTAAAGCTAGACAAAACTATTTAAAACTAGCCTAATTATCACTAATTATCAATAACTTACAACTAACTTACTTGCTCCTTACGGGCAGTCTAAGCTAAACTATATCTCTTAATACTAATGTCTTTCGACTTAAAATCTATTTGAATTAATGCTAAGTAATTATTTTATTTTTTTAATTTTCACCAAGAAGACATGTTTTTTAAGAAAAAAACTTGGTACTCCCGTACAAGAATTTTTTGATTTTCGACATTCTCATAAACGCGTAGACGGACTTCTATCAACATTTTTATATTTGGGGTGGCCTTGGCGCCATATTTGTGTGCTCGCCTGTCAACCTCGTGGTTGCGGGTTCGATTCCTGCCTTTGTCTCTGTCGTCTTATTTTGCTTTAAAAACCAATTCTAAAAATTGTCATAAAATGAGTTGCTGGCTTACTCATTACAGGCATAACACTAACAACATGTGATTGAGTAAACCAGTATACCCATAGAGTGTAGTAAAGTATCTTGGCATCTGGTTGGATCAGTACCTGTATTTCGACAGGCATATTGGTGCTGCTCTGGCCAGTGCTAGGGGAGCTTTTATAGCAGCCGTCTTGACAAGAGGGTGAAGGTGATTTGCTACATGGCCCTCATCAGGCCGATGATTGCCTATGGATGCCCGGTGTGGTTCAACATTGCCCGTCTCAAATGGAAAAGATTCGGGTGTTTTAGAGGCAATTTCTTAGACTTTGCCTTGGATTACACAGAACCCCAGAGTCGGAGTGCAAACGATATTATTCAATTTTTTGTTTAAGCTGATTCGGGGTCACATTGCAAGAGCGATGTACTCAACAAGCAGCTTAATTAATTTTTGGGGCCTATTACGCCAACAACGAATATCACGAGAGTGCGCGGTTATTAGACAGTCGAGGGCTGATACAGGATGGAATGACGGTACCGCTAATCTACCACGTCAGCCGAAAGACTGTAGATAGGCGACTCCTGTATGGTCGAGACGTCATCGCCCAAGGTGGAGAAGAGCACCTTCGGTTCAGTAGGACTGTGCCGATCTGGACCAAGTGAAGCAGGAGAACCACTTCTGTTGGCTTTCTGATTAAGATACCAATATATATAATGTCACCAATATATTATAAAGTCAGATAAGATTTTGTCTTGGCCGACTTACATAGATTTAGGGTAATTAGGTAGGTAATTGACAGTTAGGGTGGCATGTACGTATGTATATTTATGTGTATGTATGGCTGTATAGGTGCACAAAAATTAAAACAACAAAAAATGCTGCTGTGGCTGTTTTTAAGTTAGTTTTTAAGTAGTTTTAGATATCTTAAGTAGCTTAAGTTATTTTTAGTTAGTATATATTAGTTGTATCTAGTTTTTAATTATTTTTAGTCTAGCTTTAAGAAGTTTGTAAGTTAAAATAAAAATGTAAAAATGATATGACACTAAGTTTTTTTTCCAATAAGTTTTCTTGGTGAAAATAAAAAATAAAATAATAAGCATGGATTCATATAGTGCTTAGGTAGAAAGACATTAGGATTAAGAGATATCGTTTAGTTTAGAGTGCCTGTAAAGGGCCAGTAAATTAGTTATAAGTTATTGATAAGTAGGCTAGCTTTATGAATTTTTGTCTAGCCTTACGTTAGTTATAAGTGATTGGTAAACAAAAATTAACTATAAAAAAAAAATTCCCATAAATATGACAAAGAAATAAATAAAATAATGCGAATTATAAGAGACATACATAAATAAGACACGGTAATTTTCTCCGCATTAGTTCAGCCGCCATCCCTGGCGATATATCTGATACAACAACCAGCTCGCGCCACACATCTTTCCCATCCCTCTTTTCTTCTTTCACATGATGACCGCGCTGTGTTAAAAAGATATAAAGGGTAATAATAATCCCTTGAACGCGTTTAAGATTATAAAAAACAAAAAAACATAGGAGGTCCTTCAGATTATAAATATAACTGCAAACCAAAATTCTCGAAAAATATTTTTTTTTGATTTTTGAAAAAAAAAAAAAATTTTCTGAAAGTTCAATATTGGCACACCAATTCTTTAGAAAAAAATTCAAGGCAAAAATCAAGTAGAAACGACTTTAGAAATATATATAGGTTCTTAAATAAATAACAACTTTGGTTCTTAATAGAAATATTTTGCATTTGATGTTATCGAACATAAGAGCAAGTACGTGCGATCCATTCGTGTATTTTATTTTATATTTCATTTAGAAAAAAAACAAAGAAACGTCAAAACAAAAGATATGTACGATTCTCTGCGTGTCGTTGTTGTAAGCCAATCAGGGCTTTTTGAGTATTGTTTTTTAGTCTCAGAATAAGAATAACCCGAAATGTATTTTAGAAGGGAAATTCAGTTGTCATAGGACCAAACAATTATTGGTACATTTATGTGAAATTCTTATACAGATTTCGTATCGTATAATGCACAGCAGAAAAATTAATAATTGGCAACACTGATCAGCAGCGAGGTTGATTATATTATTTCTAGTAAATTCAAGATGACTGCGCCAATGAAATAACCACTCAAACTTAAATGTGTACGTACTCTTATTTGCTACAAGAAAGTCAAATGTTTGGTGATTGTGGACTGAATTTCATGAAACTTTGAAAATTGCGATTTGAGACAACTACTACATATGTAAAATATTTTCATATTGTGCGAAAAAATGACACATACAAACTTTAACATTAATTTTATTTTATGCAATAATTATTCTACGGATAGACTCCGCGGTTGTAGTTATTGATGTCGTTGTTGCTGTTGAAGATCAGGGTAGATTCAAATTGCTCCAATTCTTCGCTGAACATTGGATGTGTGTTCTTACCAACATCGTCCTCATCCTACATTTTGGAAATTAAATTTATTCTTTTCAAATTTTTATTGCCATGTGGTTTGATGAATTTTAAGCAAATTGACACTATTATTGATGAAAATGGCATTTTCAGTTTTCCGACTGAATTTTCTGGATATGCCAGGAATTCCGCCACACAAACTCTGTTTGAAAATTGGTTCACCGCTCATTCTTTTGAATAATTTGAATCCACAAACATTATGCAACAGTATACCATTAGTCATCAGAAGATACCGGAAACTTACTTGATGCAACGACTGGAAAGTTTAAAGGAAAAGTCCTCCTATTGCCACGAATACCTATGCTACCATCAGAATCAACAAATACCTTTAAAAGGCAACGATTCCCGATATATTTGGCTTTCGCTATGACAATTTGTGGCTAGGAACTGGAGTAACCGTGTTTCTCCCATTGATGGGCAGCTGTATGTTGCATAGAAAACCATCAAATGTATTTCCTTTAACGAGAAACAGATTAAAGAGCAATATCGTTTATCATTTAGTTCTTTCCATTAAAAGTACTGAATGCTACTAATTAGGATATTTACCAATCACTTCCTTAACAATACCAATTTTAATATCTAATAATTTAGCGCAATACACTAAAGTCGAAGCAACGCGCGGCCGGGGCTGCTAGTATAACAATTAAATCTCCATGGAGAGGTTTCTGTTTTAGTTTTTTAATGATGAAATTTAAACTTACCAGGCCGTATAAACCAGCATATTTTGATTTTCTTATTTTTGTAATGTTAAAGTGTGAAATGTGTGGAATTTTGTTAAAAATATAAGGTGTGTTAAATTGATGACTTAGGTAGAAAACGAATGTTGATAAAATGATCACCCATCAGGGTTGATATATATTTGAGCTCGATTTACGGCATTTTGAATTGTTGCTCACAAAAAATTTGATTCCCCAAGTGGGCGCGGCGCCAAACCTCAATAGCCAGTTCAAATCACCAGAGGAACCATACGGCGGCTATAAGTTATGGGTACGATGTATATTCCATTTTTAACAAACTTTCCAGACCATACCGTAGTAATAGTATGTAAATATATTTTTCTTAGCTTATGAATTAGAGCCATTCTTGTAACACAACTAGTAGCAGATACCCATGCGATGCTACAGAATTTCTATCACACTCGAATCTAATGACATTATCTATTCACCTGCAAAATTTCATTAAAAACCGTTCAGTCGTTGAGGCGTTATTATATATTTACTTGGGATATATACATGGTACAATTAGGGAATTTATTTATTTAGTTTCGTAAAAAATTCGAACTAGAGTTGATCAAATTTGACATTACGATGATGGAGAACACCAAAAAAGTGGGTCCCGCAATTCCGTCTGTCTGTCTGTCCTTGAGTCTACAGCCTAAACGGTTGGATGGATTTGCTTCAAACTTGGGATACTTTTTCATTTTTCGCAAAAACGGATCCAACGATTTTTATAAAAATAAAATGCACGACTGGATCGTACAAACTTGCTCTTGTAGCTAACAACTTTGGTGTTGCTCACTGACGATATTGGTAGGTAGCTAGCCTATAGTTATCTTATGTAGATTTAAAGCCGATGTAGGTAAGACTAACTTGATTCTTAGTATAATAAATTGTCGAATGCATGATCCAAGAAATAGTTACATACCTAGCTACAAATGTATATTTAAATGGATTTTAATTATGTAAATTAGGAGGGTAATATGTACGTACCTATATAGATGGAACCCAGGTATGTAAATACACATAACATACATAACATCATAAAAATTGCCAAACTTTATCGGTTTTTCGAAACAACGAAAATTTTATAAAAAAATATCTCGAAAATTGTAGGAAGGATTTTGAGAAAATCCTGTTTTTTTATTTTTTGACAACATTTTTTTTTTAATTTTGGTATGCAGTTTTTTAGAGTTTATTAATATACATGTGATTATAAAATTTAAAATTATTTTTTTTTATTTGTTTTAAAAATATTGATTTTGAAAAAAAAAGTTTTAAAAATTAATTTTAATTAGAGAAAAAAGTTATTCAAAATTTCGATATGCAGCTTTAGTTTGGCTACTCACATCTTTTTAGATATAAAATTTACAAAAAAATCCAATGTACCGTTACCGAGAAAGCCAAAAATTAAAAAAAAACGTTATATGAAAGCTACCGTTAATAGAATTTCCCGTAATCTTGGTACAGATTAAATGATAGCTATTACCAATAAAAAATTCTCAAAACATTTTGTCAAAATCGTTGGAGCCGTTTTCGAGAAAAATAAGATTTTCCTAAACGGCTATATGGCAGGTACCTTTATTTTTAGGTCTAAAAATAAAATTTAAATTTCCCATCTGAGTAATGCCAAAAGAATCGCAGATATCAAATTTGAAGGTAATCGCTTAAGGTGTTTAGGCTGTATAACTCTTTATACATACAGACGGGCAGACTGACATTTTTTGCCGATCACTTTTTTAGATTTCTCTATGATCGTAATGTCATGTTTGATTGTTCGAATTTTTTTTTACGAATGCATAACTTGCCTTTAGTACCTATAATCGCAAGTAAAGATCAGTTCATTAACGAAGAAGTGTATTATTGGGAGCGTATCGGAATACCGCTTTTTATAATCCCGTCTTTTTCAAAAATCCCGAAAAAAATTTTTCCGCCTACTAAAATACTGTTTTTTTTTTTTAAATCCTGCCTTCTAAAATCCCGCTCGCTCAAAATCCCGATCTATTATAATCCCGCTTTTTAAAATCCCGACTTATTGGCGCGATTTTTTAAAATAAAACAACTATTTTTGATTGCAAAAGCGTGATTTTAAACACGGCACTTTAAAAAAACGGAATTATATAAACTGGGATATCGAACCTAACCCGTATTATTTGATCAAAAACTTGAATTTGTATCACACATCAACTTAATACCAGACAGACAGACTGACGGAATTGCGGGACCCACCTATTGGTGTTCTCTATCATCGTTATGTCATCATTGATTAAAATCTCGAGTTCGATTTTTTTCCAAATGCAAAACTTGCCCTAAAAAGTATGTACTACTTTAGGTATGGTCTACATTTTTGCAAAAAAAAAATTTTTACTAACGATACCTGCCACCATACAACCTTTTTTTGATTTTCGACTTTCTCATAAACGGCTTAACGTATTTCGATTAAATTTTTTTTGGATTTAAAAAAAAATATTTTTTTTTTTTGTAAATCAATATTTTGAAAATGGGCAGACGATTTTTTCTGAAATTTTATTTCAATTTTCTATTATTAAATATTTAAAATTTTCATTTTTTTTTTAATAAAGTAAAAATAAAAATATTTGTTTAAGAAAAATTGCAAAAATTGGGTTAAGAAAAAGTCTGACTGAAAAATGTCTTCACTGTCCAATGTCCATAATTTGTTTAAGCGTATAAAACCTTTATTTTTGTAGCCCTATGGTCAGGGAATTAGTTCTTTTCGATTTTTGAATATCTGTTTAATGTTAAGCCTGCAACAAAATTGAAATTAGTTTCACAAGTTCCTTAAAACAATAATGTCAAAAGTACCTCAGAATTAAAATGCTGCTGATTCTATAAACGACATAAACAACAGCAACAATAATAACAACAGCAAAAATAATCCATTTCCATTCATCAATGAAGAAGCCAAAGAAATCAAAAAGACTATTCTGTCATTTGAGGATAATCCCGTCACCTTGAAACCGCACAATTCCACAATATTTTCTACTATCCATTCTATTCTATGTTAAAACAAATAAACAAAAAAAAAAAAACTTCGACAAAAAAAAAGTCCCTGAAAGAATAGCATTCCACTAATTACGCTCTTCACATACCACATTATCATGAAGCAACCACACGAAATATACATACCTCCATGAAGCCAGAGCTATTCATCATAAAATCCACCTGTTAGTAGGTAATATTAAAAAAAATAAATAAATAAAAAAAACAAGACCTCCAATGAGGGGATGACAAGTTCATTCATTCACAATCTCTACTGAATCTGCTATGCATTTACGAGTGTGTATATACTGTCAGTGTCATAATTATTCGGACAATGCATACATTTTCTTACATGCGGTTATGGAAATGAGTTTTTTTTTATGTTTATAAAGCATAATTTTATAAAATTAAAGGAAATTTCCATTTAGTGTATGTTGTTCTTCCTTTGAAAAAATAAATTAACACATACGCCCGCTGGGTGCATCGAAAAACTGCGTTGTGAATGCCAAGGCCGTAAGAGAATTCTGCTTTGCTCTTCATATTTTTATATAGAGTCATGCTCCATGCGGTAAGCCTAAGCAGTCAAAAGAATGAAGAACATGTGACAGCAAAATTGTTTGCCTAATCTGCCAAAAAAGGACGTCCACCCATTTGGTATTTAAACAGGTCTTTTTGGATAGATTTTTTTTTAGCCACTCCTTAGTTTCCTGTTAGGAGCTAACTTTTATTGTTCGCAACATGTAGCGTGAATTCCGAGTGTTCATATGTGTGCGTTTAATTTTTACTTGCGATAAAGGTACTATAGGGCAAGTTTTGCATTTGGAAAAATATGGAACTCGAGGTACTAATAGAGAACACCAAAAAAGTGGGTCCCGTAATTCCGTCTGTCTGTCTGTAGAACGATCTGCAGCCTAAACCGCTGAACCGATTTTGTTCAAACATGTTGCTTGGGCGTTTTAGGTCCAAAATAGGTTTTTGAATCGTTGTTTTAGCCCCAAAAATAACGGTACTTGCCATACAAATTTTTCTACCATCTTAATTATCTCGAAAACGGCTACTTTGAATATGGTCTACATTTTGGCCATTTTTTTTTTTTTCAAATGTTTTGTTATTAACGGTACCTGCCATACAACCATTTTATTGATTTTCGAATTTCTCATAAACGGCTGAACGGATTTCGATGAAAATTTTTATACAGGATTAAGTTCAAATTTTAAATAATTCTGCGCTTCAAAATGTTCGTAAAATAGTTTTTTTTTGATTTTTGAAAAAAAAAAATTTGAAAATTCAAAATTTCGAAAACGGGTGGACGATTTTTTCTGAAATTTTGTTTTTGAATTTATATTATAAATTTTTCAAATTTCCATATCAATTTTTTTTGGAAAAAAATTAAAAGATTTTATACATAAAAAATTAAGTGGGAAACGATTTTAAAAATACATTTAGCCGTTTCTATTAAGAATCTTTTGCATATAATGTGATCGAACATAGGAGCAAGTACGTGCGTTCCAGTCGTGCATTTTAATTTTTTTTGCACAGCGTAATCATAATCGCATGTGCGTTCCTAGAGTTATAGTACGTAGGGCATGTTTTTTTTCAAGCCCGACCTAACTCGCATTCCGGGTTCAGAGAAAATTGTGTTATTTGTTTGAATTATATCTTTGTTATCGATAGTTTGTATGGAAATGTCAATTTATTCTGTCAGGTTATTATTCTTCTAATTCTTCTCGCGCTTAAGGCTTGTACGCTGCTGATGTGAAACGAAAAATTCCATAGAAAAATGACGACGAAATTATAAATGAACAAAATTACTCTACTTTTCCTTTTCCAGTACATTTCGTGGTACAATTTGGCGCTCGTATCGTTTTCAAATTAATTTTTATTGTGACATGGTCACAATGCTCTTGCGCATGTTGTCAAAATTCGGTTGTCATACTCTTATATGATAAAAAGGTTTCTGATATTTGACACAAAAATATATGATTTTGAACACCACCCCATACAAATAGGAATGGATCAATATTTCAGTAAGAGGTATTCAGTAACAAGTAACAGCAGATAAAAAATAATTGTTATTAAAATAACAAATTTTTATTTTGATCGAACCGAATAGATTAATAAGTGGTGAATAATTAACTGTACGTAGTTTATTAAAACTGTTATTTTACTGACAATTTGAGTTCCATAATTCTTATTTCAGTCACAGATATTTATAACTGTTATTTAAAAGTAGCAATGACCGATATTGCAACTAGCAGTTTGACACATGCCTAGCCTATACCATGTGTGATACAATGGTCTCTGAGTTTTGACACATGTGCGAGCTTCAACGCAAATGAAAACTCCCAAGAGTTTACGTTGTAATATGTGTATTGTTCTCACAACTAGTGATGGGTCAATACTTATGTAACATGTATCCAGTAACAGGTACAAGCGGACTTGTTATTGAGGATCGAAAATATGTGTTATTGAAGTAATATTTAAAATGTTTACTTTTCTATTTTTTATTTTTTTTAATAACAAACACTGTATTTAACTTTTATTACTGCAATACATATTTTGCTTAAATGTGATTCTTCTTAATAGTAATTTCAGAGTCATCGTATGAATTCTAAATTGTAACAAAAATTTGTTTCAATTTTATTGCTGATCTTGCTTAACTGTGACTCGGTGATTTCTGTGAAGTAATAGAAATTTTAGAAGAATAAAAACTAGCAATTTGGCTAAGCCTAGTCAAAACATGTCAAATATGTTTTTGACAGCTGATACAATTAACCACAAATATTTTCCCGGTGTAGCTTTCGTTTACATTTCGCTCGGAATTTGTAGACCACCGGAAAAAAACGTTTCGCATCAGGCGTTAAAAAAACACGTCTACTATTGAATAGTTTCATACATTTCAGAGCAGGTATGTGTTTGACCAGCTGTTAAAAGGGCAACCCCGGTTAAAATATGTTTTTTGCTCAGTAAAAAAAGAAGTATCTCACAATCCAACACTGATCTTGACAGCACTGTCCAATTTAATGCTTCAAAAAATCAGTGCTGTCTTCTGTCGTTAAAGCAGAATCCATCTCCCATGCCGCTATCCATGAGCGGTGCTTGCATTGAAGAAACCGATCACCTCTTGTGGAATGACTACATATTCGATGTCGCCAAAAATGCTGCAAGGTGTTTGGGCTTTCTTCGAAGATGCAAGAAATTCTTCTCCCCTTCTGATCTGGCTGTAATCTATAAGACCTTCATTCGTTCATAACTCTCACATTTGGGCAGGAGCTCCCAAAACTCATTTGAATCTTTTGGATAGAATTCAAAATAGAGCTCTAAGAATGATTGGCGATATAACTACAGTGGAGACATTTACATCTCTAGAACACCATCGAAATGTTAAATGTCTCTCATTATTTTATCGCTATTTTGACTCGCGCTTCCAGGAATGCTCATCAGCTTACCCTTGAGGCCAACTTCGGACGTACTGTCAAGTACAGAGGATCTTTCTTTAGCCGTACAACGCGAATGTGGAATACTTTACCCGGCTCTATTGCCCCCCCCCCCCATTTTGATATTCTGAAATTCAAAACAAATGTGCATCGGTATCTCCTCTTACATCCTTCCCTATTTTCCTAATGCTCGCACTGTGCTTGTTCATTTTAAGGGTAGTCATAACCCCTTTAGTGCGCGTATCCGTTAAAAAAAAAAACTAAAAACAACCGACTCAATTTACAAACATCAACCAGACTACGGAGCAACAAAATTTGCCATAAGCACATATTTCTTGCGTTAAATTTCACAAATGTGAAGAATTGTCGAGTTCCTTGCAACCAAAAATTCAATTATTTTTTCTGAACACAAAAACGAATTATTTCCAAAAAAAACGAATTTATCTTGTCAAAACAAATCCTGCATTTCGATCACGCACACTATTTTTTGCAAGTTCTTTACAATATCAAAAAAAAATCGATCTTAAAAGATTGTAAGGAATTCGACATAAAAAACAAAAAATAAATGTTTTTTTTTACTCGAATTAAATGTGAGGCTAAAATGTGAGTGAGAATTTTTTATGGCATCAAAAATATAGCAACGAAGCTATTTATATAGCTTCAAAAAAGGTTACTACCATAATCTTCGATCCCGGATCGAAGATCAAGTGTTCTGACATCCATGACAGTTTAGCTTGTTATTTAAACTACCTTCTCGGGTCGATTCGCGTCACTGTGATTCGTACACTCGCTTAGCTGGAAAATTGTTTTCCATTCGATCGATGTGGATTAACCAATGTACTTGACATGTTTTGACTTTTTTTTTAACTTTATCCACAGCACTAATAGAGTTCGCAGTTGTATCATCGTCTCCATTAAAACAACTTTTTAAAAAAATGTATTTTCTTATAACTATTTAAGCTGAAAACAGTTTTTTTTTTTTGGAATTGACAATTATTTCTATTTTCGTATCTACAAAACCTGTTGTGTCCGAATAATTAAGACACCCATTGTACGATAGTAAAATGTGATTGTGAATTGTCCACCTTGTGTCAAATGAAAATGTCAAATAATCTTACATCTCTAAAGTGCACTTATATATTCCCATGATTCTCTGACAAAGCAAATAGTTTCATTTTCATCGGACACACATATACATACATAATAATATAAATGCACATGAATGACCTGTGGTGTTATTGTGATGATCAGTTTCGACATTCATTGTACCTACTCGTAATTACTTTTGTCAATATTTCAATAAACGAGTCAGCATTTAGATGAATGTTACGAGTAGTAGGTAAGTTTATGATGTACACACGAACTGTGGAAATATGGAGTCATGGCAATAGTCGTTAAAAGGAATACACACGTTCACATATGAATAGGGTTTACATTTTTTATAGCCACATTTGGCACGCTTTGGTCGTTGTACTCTCTCTCTTACGTATCTAGTTAGGACTCACTAGTGGGAATAAATTCTTGTTTTTTTTTGTGTGTAGCTTTATAATTTTCATGGAAAATTTAATGAACTGAAAGACGTGACATTCTACAGCTTCTATTTCGGGGAAAAATGGAAATAATTTCCGTGTCAAATGATACACTTTTTTACACTTTTTCAAATGTTCTTCCTTTATTGTTGTTGGTTCTGTGCGAAATTAAATAATGCTTTGAAAACGATATATGTATGTAGATTCTAATAAAAAAAATAATTTCACAAAAGATAAGATTTTTATAGCAAATATTAATTTATGTAGATGGTGAATAATTCCATTTTCCCGCGGGCAGTAATGGAAAGTCAGCCCGTGTGAGGTGAAAATATAAAAAAATACATTCCACAATATTTTCAACAACGGAACAATTTTCATTTTAGGAAATATTTTATTAGAAAACACTGTTTGCGGAACGTAAATTTCAGACGCTATTCTATTTAATACAAAATCCTAGGTGCGAAGTTTTGCAAATTCACCTTTCACAACTTCTACTTTACAACCAAAGTTTAATGGGTGAAAATTATTTTTTGGTGAGCTATTTAGTTCATATGCCTTTTTTTCATTAAAATAAAAATGGGGACCACAGAATTACACACCATAAGATTTATTCACAATCAGCGACCAACACAAACGGCCGACGAATGAACGAATAAATGTTACTTAATGGAATTTCTAGACCTCAATTCTTCACCAATTCTAAAGAAAATATTTGAAATATAATGTTAATGTTTTGACAGTAAAAATTGCTTTTTATTTCTCAAAATATTGGGGCTTATTGTCAAATGATTGTTTCGAACTGTCAAATTTCATTTTCGTTCCACATAGCATTATCCACATTTTAACGAATAAATTGTTTGCGACCGATTTACCTCAAGATCGAAGATTATCAACGTCATTCGGGACATATAAAAACAAAAAAATGCACGACTGGTTCGCACGTACAAGATTTTATGTTCGATCACATCGTATACAAAATATTCTTAATAGAAACGGCTAAATATAGTTTTAAAGTAGTTTTTTAACTAATTTTTTTATATACAAAGTTTCTTTAATTCTTTTCTTAAGAAAATTTTGTATGGCAATTTTATGTAATTAATAATATAAGCTTAAAAATATAATATTAATAATATTATAATATAATATTAAAAATATAATATAATAAGCTTAAAAATATAAGCTTAAATATATAATAATATAAAAATCGTCATCCGTTTTCGAAAAAACATTGAAATTCTTCTTATTTTTTTTTAAATTTTTAATTAACTTTTTTCTTGCGATATAGGTTCTATAGGGCAAGTATTGCATTTGGAAAAAAATCGAACTCGAAATTTTAATCAAAGTTGACATTACGATGATAGAAAACACCAAGAAAGTGGGTCCGGCAATTCCGTCTGTCTGTCTGTCTGTCTGCATGTCTGTCTGTAGAACGATCTACAGCCTAAACGGTTAAACCGATTTTGTTCAAACTTGGTGCATAGGCGTTTTAGGTGATTGTTTAAAATAGATTTTTGAATCGTTGGTTTAGCCCTAATAACGGTACTTCCCATACAAATTTTTCTACCATCTTAATTATCTCGAAAACGGCTCTAACGATTTTCATAAAAATTAGTGTATGTACTACTTTTGACATGGCCTACATTTTGGCCAAAAAAATTTTAACATTGTTATTGTTATTAACCGTACCTGCCATACTATATTGTTTTTTTTTTTTTGAAAATTCAATATTTCGAAAACGGGTGGACGATTTTTTCTGAAATTTTGTTTTAAAATGTATATTATTAAATATTTAAAATGTTCATACCAATTTTTTTAGAAAAAAATTAAGTGAAAAACGACTTTAAAAATACATTTAGCCGTTTCCATTAAGATTCTTTTGCATATAATGTGACCGAACGTAGGAGCAAATACGTGCGATCCAGTTGTGCATTTTATTTATTTACAAAATCAAACGAGAAATAAAAATAAAACAAAACAATCCGTTAGGTAAACTTAAGTATGAAAAAAAATTACAGAAAAAAACAAGCAAACAAGCAAAAACCAAAGAGAACAATGTTTTTTGAAATGCGCCTAAGAACCTAAGATAGCCAATGTGACTTAGATCGGTTCTCTTGTTTATAATTCGTTTTATTTGTTTGTTTTTCAAAACACTTTTTTTCTTTTTTTCTTTAATAGACACTAACTGAATAATTGCCTTAAGAAGTTGACCGACAAAAAAATATTTTTCTTATGGAACTCTTAAGAAAGTAAGAGTTTTAATATTTTCCAAAACTTTGTTTTCTTTATTATTTGCAGAATTTTTAAATCAGAATTTTGTAAAAACTGTCAAGCAAAATCAAAAAATAAAATGGTTACAGGACAGGTACCGTGAAAACCAATATATGTAAACAAAATATTGGACCAAAATGTAGTCTATACCTATAATAGTAGTGGACACACTTCACTTTTTACTTGCGATTATAGTTACTATAAAACAAGTTATGCAATCATCGAAAAAAAAAGTTTTGAGGTAACAATCAAACATGACATTACGATGATAGCGAAGACGAAGAAAGATGGTCTAAAAATTCTGTCCGTCTGTATGCCTGTCTGTCAGTCTGTCTGTATATATGTATAGACACCTACAGCCCAAACGGGTGGGCCGAATTGCTTCAAACTTGGTATATATAGTTGTTTAGGTATTGTGCAGAGTGGAAATTGAATTTTTTTTTTAGCTCAAAAAATAACGGTACCTGCCATATAACCGTTACGTTCAAACCTATTTTTCTCGGAAACGGCGCAAACGATTTTGATTTTAAAAAAATCAGTGCGGCTTTTAAGCTACGACCAATCATATGGTTAAAAAAAATTAGAAAAATGTCTAAAAACGGTACTTTCCATAGGACCGTTTTTTTTTGCTTTCGACTATCTCCCAAAACGGCTCAACCGATTCTTTCGAAATTTCATATATGTGTATAGGCTTAGGTTGTCCAAATTATACAGCGTTCCAATATTTTTAATTAGTTTTTTTTTTTTTTAATTTTTAAAATCATTTAAAAAAAATTAAAAAATTTATATTTCGAAAAATGCTCATTAAATTTTTTTCAAAAATTATATTTATATGTATTTATTGAATATCTATGAATTGGCGTTTTTGATTTTTTTTTGAAAAATGTTTTCAAAAAGATTTAAAAAAAAAACTTTTTTCTCAAAAACCGCTCCACAGATTTTTTAATTTTTTTTATCATAAGTTCAAATTTATCTAGCAAATAAAATGGCGTACTTTTTTTTGAGCTTAAATTAGTTTAAGTATTTATTTCAGAATTTTGAATTATTTTTTCTTTGATTAAGCCGATATTAATATTTTGTTTTTAAATTTATATTATAATATTTAAGACTGTCATACCAATTTTTTTTTAGGAAAAAATTAAAGATATTTTGTGTATATAAAAAATGAAGTAAAAAACTGCTTTAAATATATATTTAGATTTTTAACACAAATCTTTTGCATTCGATGTGATCGAACATAAGAGCAAGTTCGTGCGATCCAGTCGTGCATTTTATTTTTTATCAAAATCGTTAGAACCATTTTCGAGATAATTAAGATGTTAGAAAAAATTGTATGTCATGTATCGTTATTTTTTAGGGTAAAAACACGATTCAAAAATCTGTTTGAGAGAATCACTTTAAAGACTTAAGTATACCAAGTTTGAAGAAAATCGCTTCAGTCGTTTATGCTGTAGATCGTTCTACAGACAGGCAGACGAAATTGCGGGAATTTTGATGTTCTCTATCATCGTTATGTCAAGTTTGATTAAAATCGAGTTCGATAATTTTCCCAACTGCAAACCTTGCCCTCCTATGTATATGTATATCGCAAGTAAAAAAACCATGTGAACAGACCATGTCAAAATGGATTCGTAAATTCTTTATTCGGCGTATAATAAGCTCATTAAATTAAAATTGTCAAATGGGGAATAGCAAACCGCGTAAAATTTCTTCTGATCTGTCTGTAATCTAAGGCCTTCATTTGCCCAAAGCTGAAGTATAATTCTTACATTTGGGCTGGAGGTCCCATTACTCACCTGAATCTTTAAAATAAAACTAAAAATCGAGCTCTAAGAATTCTAGGTAATAGAACTATAATGGAAACATTTAAATCTCTCGAACACCCTCGAAATTGTATACGTCTTTCATTATTTTATCTCTATTTTTATACACAATGCAATGTTCTAACTAAATAGCCAGTTGCATTCCCCCGCTTAAACTATTCAACCGTAATACTCACTTCTAGGAATGCTCATCAGCTTAGTTTATCCTTGAGCCCAACTTCGGACGTCCTCTACTGTCAATCGCAGAGACTCTTTCTTTAGACCTACAATGCGAATGTGGAATACTTTACGCGGCTCTATTTCCATCTCTCATTTTGATATTCTGCACTTCAAAACCAATGTACATCGGTATCTGCTCTTAAATCTATCCCTACTTTCCTAAAATTTGCACTGTGCCAGATCATTTTAAGGGTATTCAAAACCCCTTTAGTGCGCATATCAATATAATACAATGCACGACTGGATAGCAAGTGCATGCTCTTATGTTCGATCACATTATATGCAAAAGATTCTTAATAGAAACGGCTAAATGTATTTCCCACTTAATTTTTTATATATAAAAATTCTTAATTTTTTTCCAAAAAAAAAAATTATATGGAAATTTTAAATATTTAATAATATAAATTCAAAAACAAAATTTCAAAAAAAAAAATCGTCCACCCGCTTTCGAAATTTTGAATTTTCAAAAATTTTTTTTTTTCAAAAATCCAAAAAAACTATTTTTTGAAAATTTTGAAACGCAGAATTATTTAGAATTTAAAGTAACTCCTGTATAAAAATTTTCATCGAAAACGGCTCAACGCTTATGAGTATGGCAGGTACCGTTAATAACAAAATATTTGAAAAAAAAAAATTGACCAATTTTTGTCAAAATCGTTAGAGCCGTTTTCGAGATAATTAAGATGGTAGAAAAATTTGTATATATAAATTCTTAAATTTTTTCTAAAAAAAAATTGGTATGAACATTTTAAATATTTAATAATATAAATTCAAAAACAAAATTTCAGAAAAAATCCTCCACCATTTTTCGATCTATTGAATTTTGAAAAATCCCAAAAAAAACTATTTTTCGAAAACTTTGAAATGCAGTATTATTTACAATTCGAAGAAGCTCCTGTATAAAAATTTCGATCCAAATCTATTGAGCCGTTTACTAGAAAGTCGGAATTTAAAAAAAAAATGGTTGTATGGCAGGTACCATTAATAACAAAATATGTCAAAAAATGTTTTCGCTAAAATTTAGACCTTACCTAATGTAGTACACATACTTTTTTTATCAAAATCGTTAGATTTGTATATAATACAATTCTATATACTACTGAAATTATGCAGCCAAGTAGAAGACTTTGCATTATAATTTTCATAATTTGCATTCCAATTTATTAATTGGACTTGTTGAATTATTGATTCAAAATAGCTTTTAACGGCCCTTAGTCCACAAAACTGGTTAGGCGTTCACTAGGTAATTGATGAGTCCAAGTGAGTTCGACGGGACGAAACGCAAATTTTGTGGACTAAATGCCGTTAAAAGCTATTTCGTTTCTATGTACATACATATGATTGAACACGTATGGACTTTAATTTTAATATTATTATAACATTGTAAAAAATTTAAATATTTTTGTAAAAAAAGAAACTTCCTTAAATTTATGCTTCCATAACAAGGAATGCATTCAAAGACTCCCACAAACTAATTCAAATGTCATCAGCAAGAACGGCACCACAAAAAAAAAATAACTCTTAACAAAGTCGAATACACAAAGTTCACTTTCCAGATATGTATGTATAGTTATGTACTACATATACACATAATAAAAGTAACAAAAAAATTCAAAAAGAAAAAAACATTACCACCGCATCTGAACCCGACTACCAAGGAAAAACATTTCCTGAAAAAGCCAAAGACAAAAACTATAAGGTTTGGAGTTTCCAAGTTAATTGACGGCGTCGCTTTCAAGCTCTATTGTTTTAGTGCAATGTTTTGATATACATTTTCTCTTACAACCAACGACACCGTGACGCACATCTCTTCCATTTTCATTCTCATCCGCCTGTCAAGACTTTAACTGTAGTTAACTGCTGCGATAATGTCATCCTTCTATATAACAAAAACAAGAAGTTTATTCTATACATATACAAGTACTATACATTGGGGAGCTTGTTGAGGACGGAAGCTGACATAACCCTCGATAAAAACCCCTGAATTGGATTCCAATAAACATAATTAACACTCGGTCGAAAAGGACGACATTTTGGGCGTTCGTTGGTGGATCCTTCTTTGATGAACATAGGATAAAGATTGTGTATACTAATGAAGTGAAAACTAGTTTGGACTGACAAGTGACATTTTGTGGTGTCAATTAAAGGAAAACGACAAAAAAACAAAACACTTTAAGTGACAGCAGGTAAGAGGATTGTGTTAAAAGCAAAGAAACATTTTTACTCTTTAGTGTACATATAGTACACAGTACCGAAGGTTTTATACACATAATAGTATGAAAATAGGGTTGTAATTTATAATTTAATTTAGAAAATATTTGGCTCTTCTTCAGTCTTCTCTTCTAAGAAATTAATTAGAAAATTTGCAGACAATAATATGCAAAGGTTTTAGAAAAGAAGATGTCAAATGCTCGTTGTAATGGGTGTTTTTTAGAGGTGTGGTTTGCAATCTGGTAATATTTTTTTGGAGTTGGTTTTTTTGACAGCTGTCACTCGATTTATGCTCAGTTTGGTTTGTCATTACATAATGAATAGACTTACTCCTGAACAACGTTTGGAAATCTTGAATATTTATTATCAAAATAATAATTCGGTTCGCCCGAAGCATCACAAGAAAATTTTGTTCACGATGAAGCTGAATTGTCGTATTTGGAGTGATCATGATCCACAAGCAATTGTTGAGAGGCCGTAACATCCTGAAAAAGTCACTGTTTGGGGCGCTCTAAGGGCAGATGGAATCATTGGTCCAAATTTCTTCAAAAATGAAAACGGATGTCAATGTGGAACGCTATAGAGCCATGATTAATGACTTTTTCGTCCCTGAATTGGAGGATATTGATGTGGACGACCGTTGGTTCCAACAAGATGGCGCTACATGCCATACAGCCAACGAAATAATCAATTTATTGAATGAAACTTTTGCTGAACGCATTATCTCGCGTCGTGGGCCTGTGGCGTGGCCTCCAATATCGTGCAATTTAGCACCACTGGATTATTTTTTTGGCAGTTTTGTGAAGTGGCTTACCTACGCAAATAAGCCCGAGACGACTGACGCCTTGGAAGAGAATATTCGGCGCGATATTGCTGACATACGGCCTCAACTGCAGCACTTTCGGATCAATGGAGTTACCTTCACCCAGACATTCCAGAATTCTATAAATGAATAAATAGCAAACGCCTTAAGAAAATTCAAGGAAAGCAGTTCAAATAATATCGTCCTTCCTCACAAGACTTACATTCAAAGTTTCTGTTAGTAATTGGTTTGCTGCTAAAATTTAAATTGTGGTAGGTGTACTCCAAGGATCAGTTCTTGGACCGCTCTTGTTAATTATATACACACACGATTTTGCAAAACCCCCTGACTGTACCGCAATTTTCACGGATGATACGATTAGTAACTCAACAGATTCATGGGTTCCGTAATTGAAATAAATTTGCAATATTCGTTGAATTTAGTTCACTCCTTTTGCCACGACTAGAAAATAAAATTTATTGCTGCCAAGACACAGGCTTCTTTTTCAACAGAAAAAGGAAGGCATGTTATTTTCCAACAAATAGACTTCAGTTGAACGGGGTTTAAACTAAATGGAAATCGAGGGCCAAATATCTTGGGGTACACCTAGACAAAGCCTTAACTTTTAGCTTACATATCCAGGAAACAAATAATAAACTCAATATAACGATAAAAAACCATCCTTTTATAAATCGTAAGTCTAAATTGAGTTATGATAATAATTAAAGTAATATTTCAAAGCATATGTGCTTTATGGTTTTCCTGTCTAGGAAACATGTGCAAAATGTCATATTCGCAGATTACAAATAATGCAAAATTAAATATTAAAAATTATGCTTAATGTTCCCTGGCACCATTCTACGTAGGATCTCCACGGGCACGAAGGGGCTAAGATTGAAAAAGTTGAATTTCGAATTTCAAGATTATATGAACGTTATAAAAATTATATGATTTATTTATTAATTATTTATTTATTAATGAATTATTCAATTTTTTATTTAGTTATTTATATACTTATCTACCTATATACCATCACTGTGATAAAATTTGGGAGCGTAACCTTTTCCCGGAAAATAATTGCCCGAATAACGATTGCCCGCATTTTTTTTTTTGAATTTATCATGAGAGTAAATAGCATAATGAAATATTTAAAGTACTAAAGGGTTATCCATTTTGCGGTTTCAAAAGTATAGGGCTAAGTGGTTAAACCAATTTTTTTTTTCAGTTGAAAGTCTGACATTTACGAAAATGGATCGCTTAACTATCGCACAACGCATACAAATTGTTAAAACCTACTACAAAAATGGTGATTCTGCCACAGCCACATATCGTGCGCTTTAAGAGGAGATTATGGTTTATATAATCGTCCAACTACGCAAGCAATTGGCAAAATTATGAAGAAATTAATTTGAAGAGACTGGATTGGTTACAGATATTGTAAGGCCTGTGCATCATCGTTTCGCTGGTACCATTGAAAATATCGCTGCTGTAAGTGAAAGTGTTGCAGAAGACCCGAATAAGGACTGTCTTACGGGACTTTATGGCGTATTTTGCATTTGGATCTACACCTACATCCATATAAAGTCAAACTCACACAAAAACTGAAGCCAGCTGACCATTCACAACGTGCGTCGTAGATACGTCGAATGGGTGCTTGAGCAACAGGCGGTGGTCGGCGATTTTTCGAACAAAATTTTCTTCAGCGACGAAACACATTTATCAATCGGTGGGTATGTTAATAAACAAAATTGTCGTATTTGCCTGCTTTGAAGAATACGACTTGGAGAATATGTGGTTTCAAAAAGACGGTGCCACATGCCACACAACTCGAGCGAATATGGCTTTATTGCAAGAGACATTTCCTGGCCGCGTAATTTCTCGTCGTGGCGATATCAACTGGCCACCAAGATCATGCGATTTGCCACCGCTGGACTTTTTTTTGTGGGATTACTCGAAAGACGGTGTTTATGCAGATAAACCTTTAACTCCTGAGCACTTGAAAACCAACATTCGTCAAGTTATGGCTGAAATACCGCCCAATATGTGTCAAAAAGTGGTCGAAAATTACCCAAAAGAATCGATGCTTGCAAATATAAATACAAAATATTTTATATGTGTTTTATTTACGTTTACTTTTGAAACCGCAAAATGGATAACCCCTTATAACTGGACAAGTAGGGGGTTGTAGTCTGCATCATGCCCCTCGATTATGCACCGTGATGGCAAAAGTAAATTCCTCTTCCAAAATTAATAATCAATAATTAATTTCTGCATGCTTCGTTCTTGTTGATTCTCATGGTTTCGAGTGAGGCCGCATTCTATGTACTGTTAAAATTAAATAAGTCGATAATTAAAAAATGTAATAATGTGGTCGGAAAGTGTAAAAGCAATTCGAGCATGTTTGCCCATATAATAAATAAAAAAAATACTGTTAAAAATCAACAACGACAGTCGGCACTGCTTAAGCCGACGAGATAAATTCAAATTTTATTTAAAAAAACCTATGTTAGACTTAAGACACTTTTTAGTATAAAATGTATAAAATAAACCAACAATTTAACGAAGCAGAGCCCCTTCTGTGCTCGCAGATATATAATATTAGACCTAAGAATTAATTGATTGTACATAATGTACCACTCTGTAAAAAATTGAGCTGAATAAAAAATTGTATATAACTGTTAAAAATCAAAAATAGTATTAGTTTGACAGATAATGGTAACAAATGCGGGAAATTGACAATCCCACTTCTCTCTTATCAAGATAATATCTATTACTTATTTAAATGAAGTTTTTTTTCAATACAGTTTTTTTTAATCTCATAGTGTTATTGAATAAATGTCAGAAGATTTTCAGCAGTAAGGTAGAATATATGATTTCCTCTGTAAATTGTGCAAAAATGTATATAAATTCAGCTACAATAAAGATCTTTAAAAAAATCAAGGAAAGGAATTCTTAAGTGAAACAAAGCTAACTGACATCATAGCTTTCTTTTTACATATCCGTTAACATGTGATACCAGATCCTGTAGTTTACTATCAAATGTTTGCTTAAAATCAACCGACAGTCTCTTGCGAAATTACGATGTACTTTCCATTCTGAGGCTTATAGGTAATTATATTCTAGGAATTACCATCAAATACTACTTGCTCACTCAAGGATCATCAGCTGGATTTATTATGGTACTTAGCAGCTTAGCGTAGTTATAACCCTTCGCTTTGTAGTTTCGGAGAAACATTCGTCAAATCTGTGGAATTACTTCTTAGAAACAAATATACTCGTATAAGAAAAGTGGGCGTGGCAGTTGGTAAATTTTATTAAAAGTATTTTTAAATTTTTTTCTTTCTAATATCAATAAATTTTGAAAATTTCATTCAAATTATTCAAGCCGTTTCTCAGAAACAAGGATATAATGAAAATGCAGGTAGAAGTTTGCGTGGCCGCCTAACTTTTTTTCTGCAAGAGTTTCGAATACGAAAACTGATATTTATGTTCTTTAATATCACCAGAACCACCCCGTGAAATTTCAGCTCGCCGCTCCATACAAATATCTCTAGATTATGGACTATTATTTGTTTCTAAGTAAAGAATTGCTTTTAATTAATTTTATACAATTTTGTATTAAAAATTTGGGGCTTTACAATCAAATTATTCCCAAAAATATATATCTGGCGCTTTTTTTTAATAAATACAAATAAGAAAATGCGTTTAATTTTATTTTAATTACATATAAATCACACCCCAATGACTCTAACTTACCCTTTTTTTTTAAATAAATAACTTAATCATGCTATTGTAAGTAATTATCTTAACGAGCAATCATTTTGCAATTAAAAGCTCCCAGGTGTAACTTATAAAGTATTTAAACTAACATTATTTTCTGCAATTAATTGAGTTTTTTTGCGTGTTTAAGGGTTTTATTAATAAACATTGAATAAAATACACACAACAGTTACGTTATTATCATTTAACACAAATCATGACTTAAACACGCAAGCAATCATCTTCAATTACTGCTCCTTATGAAGAAAATATTATTGTTAAAAGTAAAGGGGGAAATTAAATTCCCTTTAAGAAACAACATCTTAAGAAAATGCTTAATTTCAAATAAAATATGTATGGCCAAAACATTTAGTTTAGTATTTTAATTAATAATCATGCAAAATATGTAAGAAAATAAAACATAAACATTGACGTTTTATTAAAAAAATTATTTCAATCGGTTCATCCAAGGACGATAGAAAGTTGAAAATATGATGAAAAGTGGTTATAAGAGGAGTACCGTTAATATGAACAAAATATTTATTATTTATTTATTTATCAAAAATAACTTACAAAAATAAATTTATAAACTTATTTAAATTTAAGGAATCAGGGCAGCAAGACCATAGATCCCGTTCAGAAGTTAATACATTTTTGAATTTGGTTTAATTATAAAAATAAATAAATTTAACAAAATTAAAATATACATAAGTAAGTATTTTTTGAAAAATTGTGTTCTTTAGTTTAATTAAATTTAATTTAAATTAAATCTCTTAAAATTTATGATGCAAGGTTGTAGCTGCTGTGATACGTTGAAAACTTTGGACATGAGATGGATTGAGTATTTCAGGCAACTGTTTCTGCTTTTCTTCAAATGAGACCAAATTTGTAAATTGGCGAGAAACCGGACAATCAACCAATATATGCCAAATTGAGCAATTGCCGCATTCCTCTGGAGATTCGTTATAGAAAAGTAGTGTCGACTAGAAAATAAGGTTTTTCCTACTCTAATCCGAAATAGTGGTATGCATTCTTGTCTGGTTAAGTTTTTATTGTATGGAATTCTGAGATGTATTGAGTGATGTTTTCGAAGGAAGTTCTTCTCTGTAAGCCAAGTGTTTTCGAGTTCTTCATTTTGGTTTCCAACGAAAACAGAATAGAATATGAAATTAATTTTTAAGAACAATTTTTTATGAGTCATTTTTGAATTTTTTTTCGGAACAGTACTTTCCAACATTCTTATGGTAGTTATCGTTGTTTTTTTTTAAAGGAAATGGTTTTTTTTTCGAGTATTGAAGAAAATTTAAGAAAATACTAAAACAAAGTTTCGAAGAACTCAATTGAGTAGTTTTCGAAAAAAACAATGTTTTTTCTTATAATAAACAAATAAATTAAAAAAAAAAGATTTGAAACATTTTGAATTGCAATAGTATTCAAACTTTTAAGGAGCTTCTGCATACAACATTTTTTTTTTTAAATCAAGTAAATCTTTTTCCAAAAATCAAAAACCAAAAAAAAACTGATTTAGCTAGAGCTACCAAAATAACCATTTTTTGACAGATAAACAATTACGAAAAAGTACCTTTTTTCTTTATTAATTAACTGAATTATTTTTTTATTGTTATATGCGTTTGACCAATTGTTTTAATTTATCTGTTGGCTCTTTTGGTCTTTATGATTTTGGAATTCGAATAAAAAACTTTGTTCCATTCTATCCACCGATTCGTAAGAATTCCTTGCTTCAGTAGGGGTTTTTTGTTATTTATTCAATTTGTTTTAACTATATCATATTACATTCGCTATTTTAATCCGTATAACAACTTCCCGACAACACTGACAAAATTTAAAATGAAGAATAATAAATATAATAATGAAATAAAGCACACAAACAAAAAAGAAAAAAAAACATTTAGTTAGACAAGAATAATTTTTTTTTTATAAAAATCGTTTTAGCCGTTTTTGAGAAGCTAAGATTTATTTACCCGGACAGGCAGACGATTCTCGATTCTCAACTCGTTAAGAAATATCCTTACTTCAATTCTTTATAAAAGATTGATGGAACCGACTCAGCGTGTTCCAATCAGGGTTCCGATCAGGATTCTCAACGCAAGATCATATATTCGCTCTCACGAGTATTGCCAGGAGATCAATTGAGCAGAAAAAGAAATTATGTGCTTGTTTTGTGGATTTCAAAGCATTCTTTGACAAGCTAAATAGAAATGCCTTGATGTACAAATTGTCATCGTTAGGAATTTCTCGTAAATTCTTAATGTTTTATTTCAACTTTTTTGCCTCATTTACTGCAACAGTGTGGGACGAAGCTGAATTCTCTGAAAGGTGTAAAACAACAACAGGCGTCCCACAAGGATGTATATTAAGTCCGATATTATTCGCCTTGTTCATTGATTACGTGTGTGATATACTTCCGGGAGGAATACTCTTTGCCAGTATACAAGTCAAGGTTTTGCTCTACGCCGATGATTTAGTTTTACTGGCTGACAATCCATCTACCCTTCAGCTGCAAATCAACAAACTTAGTATGTTTGCGAATCCTGGAGTCTGTGCGTCAATACTAACAAGACAAAAGTAATGATATTTGAACCAAGTCAGAGAAGAAGGCTCCCAGAGGAAAATTGGTCCCTAAGCAACGAGCCTATCGAGATCGTTCATGATTTCAAATATCTCGGAGCTTTGTTGACTTACAATCTGAATATTTCGAAGCACATGAAAGAGAAAAGCAAGGAAGCCAAATTAGCTTTAAATGTAATGTGGCCAATCTTTTTCTCTAACCAAAAAATTAATCATGCATCTAAATATCGTGCCTTTCAAGCCACAGGAAACTGCTGTATATGCTATGATACTTAAATTTTTGGATATTTGAAACTCGAGGAATTTTGAAGCTGTACAAAGATATTTCTTCAAACGTTTGTTTAGATTGCCTTCCTAGACTCCTAATTATGCTATATATGTGGAGTCTGGTTTAACGCCTCTTTACATAAAAAACCTAAAAACTAATTCAGACTACATATTGAAAGTTATGAAGAGGGATGATAGAAGTCTCCACAAGTCCATTATGGCAAGGCTCATTCAAGTAAATGCCTCCCCGTTTAAGGAATGGAACCAGCTAGCCTACAACCCAAACGGGTGGGCCGAATTGCTTCAAACTTTGTATATAGAGTTTTTTTAGGTATTGTACAGAGGGGAAATTGAAAATTTTTTTTAGCTAAAAAAATAACGGTACCTGCCATATAACCGTTACGTTCAAACCTATTTTTCTCGGAAACGGCTCTAACGATTTTGATAAAAAAAATGAGTGCGGCTTTTCAGCTACGACCGATCATATGGTTGAAAAAAAAATTGGAAAAATGCCTAAAAACGGTACTTTCCATAAGACCGTTTTTTTTTGCTTTCGACTATCTCATAAACGGCTCAACCGATTCTTTCGAAATTTCACACATATATAGGTTTAGGTTGCCCAAATTATACCGCGTACCAATATTTTTAATTAGTATTTTTTTGGTATTTTTAAAATCATTTAAAAAAAATTAATTTTATATTTCGAAAACTGCTCATTAAATTTTTTTCAAAAATTATATTTATATGTATTTATTGAATACCTATGAATTGGCGTTTTTGAATTTTTTTTGAAAAATGTTTTCAAAAAGTTTTTAAAATTTTTTTCTCATAAATTCAAATTTATCTAACAAATAAAATGGCGTACTTTTTTTTTAGCTTAAATTAGTTTAAGTATTTATTTCAGAATTTTGAATTATTTTTTCTTTCATTAAGCCGATATTAATATTTTGTTTTTAAGTTTATACTTTAAAATTTACGACTGTCATACCAATTTTTTTTAGAAAAAAATTAAAGATATTTTGTATATATAAAAAATGAAGTAAAAAACTGCTTTAAATATATATTTAGATTTTTAACAGAAATTTTTTGCATTCGATGTGATCAAACATAAGAGCAAGTTTATGCGATCCAGTCGTGCATTTTATTTATTATACACCAATAGACTAAGCCAAAAACTCCCAAAATTGTGCAATCTATTTTTCTAAAACTTTTTTATAAAATTTTTATGACATTAAACATATTCGATGTGGAGTAAACTAATGACGTGCTTTAGTAAGGAGACCCATCTCAAAATAGTCCTAGCTTCAGCACTAGCAAGAACTGTTGCTTAAAATTACACTTATTGTTAATACGGTTAATTTTTGTCCTTAAAAAATTCTTTTAAAAACGTCGTATTGAAATAAAAGTAGTTTTTTTCATTGAAGCCTACAATATTTATAAAGCGAAGAAAGGATGTGACATTTCCAGAAACTATCTTTGTCATTTCTCTTTTTAACGATGACATTTAAGCAACAACGATTGTATTTTTTCTACATCCCAGCTTTTATTCCATACTTAAATTTTCTACATCCGAGTAAATTGACGTATGGTGGAATTTCCTATTAGTGTATACTGTTGTGAGAAAGTGTAATACTATTTGTTTACAACAGAGATTTTCATAAATATTTATTACTAAATTCAAGGCTAAGTCAATGATTTTGTATGATTAAAAGTAAAAAACATCTAAATTATTGGGTGGTATCGCGAATCGAAAAATTTTTGGGAATGTTTTCCTCGCCCAGAACACAACTATTGACCGAGAGATTCCCTCGGGATTTATTAGTATCGAGGGAAAATTTTCCAGCGAAAATTGTCGGTCATTAAGTTGGATGTTTGGGGGAAATTTATAAGGATTCGTGGTCACGTTAACAGACAATTTTGTATGGGAATAAGATATGACGAAATACGAAATGACCCTCTAGATTAACAATTGGGATCCTTATGTAAATACGAGATTAGTTTTAAGATGATTAACTAAATCAAGTAAAATATTGCTTCATTGATCTTAAGTATCCCTTTTTAGCTTTTTGTTTACTATTAAATACTAGCCTGTGCCATCACATCCTTAAAATAATCTTACTGAATTCTAATTAAATGTATATCCTTGGTCCGATTTTGTGTGCAAATATACTCGTATACACTAATACAAATACATAATATATGATACCGAAGGCGATGGTGATTGTATGGTGAGCATACTTAAGAATAAATTTTGATGATGATGATGATGACGTTTAAATACGTAGGTTAAACTTTCAAGGATATTATTTCTCTATGTTTGGGTGTTTAATTTTGACATTGTTGTGGGCAGACGTAAGTGCTTTGGAGGACATACACCAGAACATCACATGCAACTGTAGGTTTTTTACTATGCTTTTATATTAAATATTTATTTCTTTTTTTTGTGAGTTTTTGTTTAAGATGCCAACAATTTGTTTAGTTGGCTTAGAACTTTCATTCTTTAGATCCATATACAGTCATATACATATATACGTAACGTAATCGTATAGTGAATGCAAGTAAAAGACGTGATGCTGATGATGCAAGAGAAATTATATTAAAAAAGAGAAAAATCCTAACAATACATACAGGCAAAATCTATATAGCGAACTAGGTATTACATATAAGTCATTACTTTTTTATGAGATATCTTCTGTTTGACTAAGAATGCAGCATTCCAACCGAGAAGCTCTACTTTAAAAATCCACTTCATTATTTACAGGATGTCGCTTATTGTGTTTTCTATAATTTCTTAAAAAATGAATAACATATCATTTTAGGTTTTATCTGCCGAAAAATTTCTAGTGAGCTGAGTTTTTGTATACACCTTTATTACGGTGTTGTAATGAAGATGTGAAAAATCGACATTGATATCGTGCCGGCTGAAAAAGTTATGAAGGTCAAAAGGTCACGAAAATCAGTTTTTCGCAAATATTTTGCGACCTGTTGCTCGGAGGTCAATAGTGGTCATATAAAAATAGTTCCTAGTAACATTATCTACAAAAATTGTCTCTTTTCGGTTGGGGAGTGGCTGTGGCGCGATAGTTTAGTGTTAGCCTGTCAACCTCATGGTCACAGGTTCGATCCCTGCCGTAGTCTATGTCCTATTATTTTTCCATTAAAAAACAATTCTAAATTAAATGTCATACGAGTTGCTGGCTTACTCATAACATGCTGTTTAGGCATAGAACTAACAAGATGTGATTGAGTAAAACTAGTATACCGATAAATATGCCAAAGAATGAAAAAAATAATGCGAATTATAAGGGACATAGATAAATAAGACACGGAAATTTCTCCGCATTAGTTTAGCCGCCATCCCTGGATATAAAATCTGAGACAACAACCACATCCAGTCTCAGAACATCGCACCACACATCTTTCCTATCCTTCTTTCTCTTCCTTAACCGCACGCCCGCGCTGTGTTGTAACATTTAAAGGGTAGTATAATCACTTGAACGCGTGCAGATTATAAAAAAAAAAAAAAACGATTTCGGAGTAGAGCGTTTAGAAAGCGACTAGAATGCACTCACATACGGTATTGTATACCGTACGCCATGGTGTTAACTCTATTGCTTTTTATTAATGTTTGTGAGTGTCTTAAAAACTTTTATCTGATATTTGGATGTTTCGGGAAAAAAATATACTTATCTTATAAGGGCTTAGGAACTAAGTAAAATCTCCAATAACTTATCCAAATGACCTCCACTGGCAGATGTTTCGTATTTCATTGGTCCGAGACCCGACCATTTATACCTGCTACTGCCTGTCGGGGTGTGTTTAGTTCAGTTGAAAATTATTTCAGCTGTGTGTTAAAAACGTTTAGTAGTTTTCTGCTCTTAAACAGTTCATAATAAGTGTTACATGTTTTATATGTAATGAATTATTACCGGATGGTGATGTTGTAGAAGTTAGCCATGGTCCAAAACAAACATAATTTTTTGAAACCAAAAGCGCTGATTCTTTTCTTAAGTATAGTACGCAGTTTGCGCTAAAATTTCTCTCCAATACAAATTTTTCTCCAAAATTTATCCAAGCTAAGACTTAGCCAAGCATTTTAGCGGAGATGTTCGCAATTTTTGGTTTCCACTGTACTTCCACTATCTGTCAGAATTTAGCGCAGGAAATAAATGTCCAGCACATTAATTCGAAAGCTAAATATTGACAGATTGTTTTTGTTTGTGTTTACCGAGATTCGTCTAAGTAGTTTGTGGACACGTGGGAACTCTCAATATTGTTATGCTGCAATGCGAAAAACAACAATACTTATTCCACCACAACTACGGATGCTTGACGTGGTAAGTCAGGCTACAGATGAAGGGAGCAGTAACATTGAATATGGCAAGAGAAACTACAGCAAAGTGACGTTAAATAAAAAAGAGTATATGCTGTAAGTTTTGTCTTATAAATTATCAAACTATTCGTCTTATGACTTGAACTTTTGAAATTTAAATAATATTTTTTTCAGAACAGCTGTTTTTTGACATATTCTCCACAGAACCCTCGTATCAAATTTTAAACTATCCACAACTCTAGTGTCAAATTTTAGCGTCTGGTTTGAGAGAAAAGTGCCAGCGAAATTTTAGCGTGATCTGCATACTAGGCTTAACGCGGAGATATTGATGTACTCGGTTCTTCTTGGCGTCGTTTAAAAGCCGCAATACTCAAATTGTTTGCACAATTTGTACGATAATTACTATACGCATTCACAAATAATAATTTTCAACTGAACTAAACACAGTCCGACAGGCAGTAGCAGGTATAAAAGGACGGGTCTCGGAACAGTTTACGCCATGGTGTACGGTATAAAATACCGTATGTGAGTGCATTCTGGTCGCCTTCTAAGCGCTCTACTCCGAAAACGGTTGATGTTACAGAAAAATGCAGGAGACAATTTTTGTAGATAATTTTACTAGAAACTATTTTTATATTGACCACTATTGACCTCCGAGTAATAGGTCGCAAGATATTTGCGAAAAACTGATTTTCGTGACCTTTTGACCTTCATAACTTTTTTAGCCGGCACGATATCGATGTCGATTTTTCACATCTTTATTAAACACCGTAATAAAGGTGTATATAAAAATTCAGCTCACTAGTAATTTTTCCGCAAATTGGGGTTTAGAATGCCTAAAATGACTGGACTAATATGTAAGTTCTCCTTTCACATATAGTATATTAAATGACAGACGCACTTTAACGGCTTGCAATTATGCAATAAATAAAATGCATATCTGGATCGCATCGTGAGCTCAAGATTTTTAGTAGGAAAGCAAAACATATTGTTAAAATCGTTACTTAAATTCTTATCAAAAAAAAAATATTTGTATGTCCATTTTACGTATTTAACAATATAAATTCGTCCAGCTGTTATATGCAGTATTTTTTTTAGAAATTCAAAAATCTGTGTTTTTCATCGAAATCGGTAGAGCTGTTAATAAGAAAGTCGAAGGTAAAATAAATAAATATAAACAAAAATATTATATTAAAATTTTGTTGATCAAAATGTAGACCATACCTACAAGAGTACAGAGACTTTTTTCTTGTCAAAGTCATTAGAGCTATTTTTGTAATTATTAAACTTCTGTCTGAATAAAGTTATCATTAGTTCAGCGACAGATAAATATACGTGCATGGTTAATTTTTTTTCTTTTTTGAAAATTTGAGGATGCTATATTATTTATAAGAAGCATCTGTTTAAAAAAAATGTTTTAAGTGGTTTATTCAATAATGAGAAATTCGAAAATATGGAAAAGTGGTTCTATGGGAAGTTCTGTTATTATAAACGCAAAGTAAAATATTTGTTTGTATATAAAACTGGAATGCACTAATTTAAAACTACGTACATTATTTTATCAAAATTCTTGGAGCCGTTTTTGAGAGCAGAAAAACTTAATGGTTTTTTAACATTTGTATGGTAGTTATAAAGTTTTCTCGAATATTCTATATGCTGTCAAAAAATAGTACAAGGTTTCAAAGAAAATGACCAAGTCGTTTTCGAAATATGTATTGAGATTTAAGAAATATAAAATATATTTAAAAAAAAAAAAAAGTTTTTAACCAAAAGTTGGCTTACATAATACTATTTTAACCAACAAAAACTGGTAGTGCAAATAGAGGTACCAATAATAACAATTTTTTGATGAAAACAAATTAAGAAAAATAACGTTTTTCCTGTATCAATTTTTTTTAATAAAAGAAAAGCGATCTATAATCTATAGGTACTGTATGGCAAGTGTTGGATTCGTAAAAAGAATCGATTTTGAACAAATTTGACATAACGATGATAACGAAGACGAAAACAGTCGATCTTCCGGTTCCATCTGTCTGTCCGCGAATCTACAGTCTAATCGGTTGGATTTTCGTGAAACTTGGTAATTAAGTGATTGTCTCAAATAGATTTTTTAATCGTTTTTTTAGTCCCAAAACTAACGGTACCCACCAAAAACATTTTTCTAACATCTTAATTATCTAGAAATCCAGATTTTGGTTTAACATTTTTTTATGTACATATTTTGTTATTAACCGTACCTGTCATGAAATCATTCTTTAATTTTCGACTTTCTCATAAACAGCTCAAGTGGTTTCGATCATAATTTTTATATAGGAGGGCCTTCGAATTCGAAATAATACTGCATATCAAAATTTTGGAAAAATAGTTTTTTTTAGACTTTTGAAAAAAAAAATTTCCGAAAATTCAATATTTCGAAAACGTGTGGACAATTTTTTTTTTAAATTATGTTTTTAAATTTATATTGTTAAATACTTATAATAAGAGTTCCAATATTTTATTTTTTTTTATAAAAAAATGAAAGAATGTTTGTTTATATGTGATCGACCGTAAGGGCAAGTACGTGTGATCCAGTCTTGCATTTTATTTCATTTTGTTAAGACTAAAAAGAACGGTGACTGTCATACATTTTTTTAGCCAAATAGTTTATTCTTCCCAAAAACAGCTGCAACGATTCTTATAAGAAAAAATTAGTTCATTAACCCATTAAGTACCGAGCACCTTAAAAATAGAGATAAATGAAAAACGTTTAAAATCCTGTTTAATGAGATATATTTATGACTAAAAATACAAATTTTTTTAAAATATTTTTTTTAAGTTTGGGTGTACTCAAGCGAGTACACTGGCCAGATATGGGTGCATTAATTACCTAGTTAGGAAATATTTTGCAACACACTTTTCGATGAATTTTTCGCAATGTAGTTTTTTGGCAAACAATCTATTGAACAGAATTGGTTATTCACAAATTAGCCGACAGTGTAAATTTTAACTAATATTTTACTTTCGCAAGGACACAAAACTGCTTGAAACAAAAAATGCACGACCAAAAATTGACCAAATTAATTGAAAATAGCTTTCAACCTCACCGAAATTCTTTCGAAGAACAAAAAGACATGTCCATGCTTGCTTTCAAATCGAAAGAAATTAAAATTAAAGCCTATTTTTCAAAAAAAAAAAATATAGCTGAAATTTTCAAAAATACTGTACTTAATTGAGTACAATGTCAGGTAATGGGTTAATAAGATGAAAAGGTACTTTTTGAAAAAAAAAAATGTTTATTTTTGGTTTCTGTAGTACAAACATTTCTTAAATTTTCGATTTTACCAAAAAAATTTCCAATAATTTTTTTTTGATAAATTTATTCAATTATTCTTACTTGCTATTTTTGTTTCTTGTTATTTAATTTGTTTTTTTTTTTTTTTGTAATAATATTTATTTTTCAAAGAGTAAAATCGAAACTTAAATTAAAAAACAATATTTTTTGAAAACTCAATATTTTAAAGACGACTTGTCGATTTTTTCGAATGTATGTTCTTAAATTAGTGGAGTTCACCTTTAAGTAAATTTTTTTGCGTGCTTATTAACGGTGCCTCCCATAGAATAATTCATATTTTCGACTTTCTCATTAACCGATTAAAATTATTTTGTTTATACAAATGCTCTTAAAAAATATAAATAATACGGCATATTAAAATTTCCTAAAAAATGGTTTCTGGATCTAAAAAAAAAATATATTTTTTTTTTCAAAAACCAGTCTTGAATTATTTAAAATTAAAATCATATACGTATCTCTATCATTATTAATTTTTACTTTAAGTTGAAGTGTCAATTTTTTTCCTAAAAATATTTTTATTATTTTTTTTAAAATTAATTTAAAAAAAACCGCTCGAACGATTTTTGATTTTTTTTGATAATATTCAAACTTGTCAAAGAATTTGCGGTTGGCAGTGGCGCAGAGGATATAGTGCTTGATTGCTAACTTTGACATGTGGGTTCGAGCCCCACACTACGCAGCATTCTTTTCTATATCTCCCGTGGGGTATATTGAGAAAGTTATCTCCTAATTCTCAAATCCTCTATGCCAACAAAAATTCTTGCCTATCTTCCTATTCCTTCTGAATAGTACCGGGCAATTTAGGTTCAAATTAAAACGACCTTAGGTCTTTGAGGCATATAGTTATAACATTTTAAAAAAATCACTTTATCTTTTTTTCGCCTTAAACTATAACAAGTAAACAATCGAAAAATATTTTATTGTGTCTATCATCTAATTATTTCTTCCTAATTATATTCAATTCTTTCGAATTTTTGCCTTAACTAAACTACATACACATGTTTTTGCTATCTACGTCACTGAATATCTACCTAAACATACATATGTACAATGTTGGTTCTCATACATTTATTTATACATAATAAAGTTATACGACTATACCTCCCTGCCCACCCCTGCATTCTACATTTTCGTTATACAGGGTGTCACCCGGGAAGGTATACTACTTTTTTTGTTTACAATTGTTGATTAAATGAAAGAGAATCGATCATATATTGATAAATATTTTATTTAATATTGGCAATTATGTATGGAATACAATATCAGCTTAATGTCCGCCTCTATTGGTCTCATAAATGCGAGCCCTTTTGAGCACATTTTTCATTACATTCTAACACATTTCACGCGTAATTTCATCACGAAAATTTTGTTGGAGTTGATCAAGCTTTTCTTGTTTGTTTGCATAAGAGCAGTCAAATCAGGCGACCGTGGAGGCCAATCAACATCACCATTTCTTGAAATAACTTGTTGTGGAAAGAGTTCTCGCAGTAATTACATTGCAATCCTGGCTGTATGCGATGTGACACCGTCTTGTTGATAACACATGTTAATCAAGTCCAAAGCATACGGTTATGGCGTTAATAAGATTTCAATCGTATCACGATATCGCTCCCCATTCACGGTTACCGTTACGCCGTTGTCATTTTCAAAGAAGTAAGGACCAATGATTCCTCCTGACCAAATTGCACACCAGACTGTAACTTTTAATGAATGCAAAGGTGACTGATGAATAATTTGAGGGTCTTCCATTGCCCAGAACTGACTATTCTGTTTATTCACATATCCATTCAAATGAAAATGTGCCTCGTAACTCATTATGTTTTTTTCATGAAAATCGGGGTTGTCATGGGCTAGCTGTAACATCCTATTGGCATGTAAATGGTCTTGTGGAAGAAGCTCTTGTGTCAACTGAATCTTAAATGGAAACAAATGCATATCCTTGTGCAAAATTGTGGCCAAAGTTGTTCTTTGAAGACCAAGCTCCTGAGCACGGCGTCGAATTGAGGTTGATGGATTGTTTTGAAGACTTCCTTCAGCCGCAGTAATGTTTTCAGCCGATCTTGCAGTACGTTGTGGTCCATGCTTGGGGTTATTACCTACAGACCCTCTTTCTACGAAATCATTCACTACACGATAAAAAGTGCGTTTTGTTGGCACGTTGTTTCCTAACTTTCTCATCGTCACAGTAATCGATGACTGATTTTGATCAAATATTTTAACGATTAAAACACGTTGGCTTATCGAATATTTTTTCTATAATAAATTTGCCACGTGTCTACTTCTCGACTGCCAAATATGAACCGAGACAAGACTAATGTTTACCAAAATGGCGGCAAAACAAAGTAGTATACCTTCCCGGTGGACACCCTGTATATGCGTAGATACCATATACCTACATACCTAGGTTCCATCTACGTATGTAAGTATTACCTTCCTAATTAACATAATTAAAATCCATGATGTAGATTTAAATCTTTAAATTCCTTGAGACATCCATTTGAAAATTCATTATCTAAGAAATTCTCTGCATTGACTTTAAGGCTACCTAATGTTAATTTGATCCACCACTAACAGCGTCAATGTTTAGCTACATTAAAGTTGCTAGCTACAAGAGCAATTTCGTACGGTCCAGTCGTGCATTTTATTTTATTTTTTATTAAAAAATTGTTTGAACCCTATTTGGAGAAAACTAAGATTTACATTTTTGGTTAAAAAAAGTTGTTGTTATATTATATTGCCGAAAAAAACGATATGTACCACATTTGAAGAATATACATCCACCCGTTTAGGATATAGGCTCACGGGCAGACAGAGAGACAGGATTGCGGGACCAACTATTTTCTCAAAAACCTGAAAACGTTTTTTTTATTTGCCTTGTTATGAATATCTCAAAAGTAAACACTTAAGTCTTATTTAGCCTTAAGTCCATTTTCATTTCAAAGCGCTGATTTATCTTAATAATTAAAATCCATGAGTGCCCACAAAGTGTCCTTCATTAGCGCTAAATGCGTATACATAAATGTAAACCCTCTTATAGTTAGTAAGAGTTTAAAATTGTATTCAAAAATAAAATTAAAAAAGTAATAGTCCTCCAAAGGTCGACTAAGTATAATTTATATCGATTCGGCCAACATGAAATTGAGTTGCATGTTGAAGATGGTTTAACTTTAATAGACCTTTGTGCATGGGTTGATTTTCCTTTTTTTATATAGATATTTGTAACTCATTACAAATTAAGAAAAGTTTTTCAATTTTGTAATATAAATATGCAAATATTAAAGAAGAAAGCGAAAGGTGTTTCTTCTGAATTCATTATGTTTTTTTTTTGTTGTAATATTTGCATTGAGTATATTTTTATAGGGTGAAACTGGGTAAGGACTCCACTATTAAGTGGAGATTAAAATTATAAAAAAGCATTTGGCCTGAAAATGTTACAATTTTGTGATTTTCACGAATTAACTTCCATAGTCATATTAAAAATTGGTCAACAAACAGTGACGTGACATAAATCTATCACCTCTATTACGGTTGTCAAAGACCAACTAGTGGACGATTGGCAAGATTTAAAAATCGGTATTATGAATAAAAATTAATATATAAGGACTTTTAATTGAGCATGCAATACAAAAATATCATGCACAAGAAAATTTACCAAAAAATCATAAGTTAATCATAAAAATTAAAACACGTCTTTGCTCTCTGATGACTTTATTCGAACCCTTCTCTTAACATAACTAACAAATCTTGCATTGCGGTATTTACTCGTACATAAAATAAAAATAACAAAAGCTTTTCAGCTTTTCGTAAAACGGTGTAAGAAATCATTCGGAGAAAACAACTAGACATTTAAATAGTTAATATTGTTTCATTTACATAATGCACTTATATACTCAGAGTGTAAAAGAGACATTAGCTGCGTTTTATTATCTACGGGTCTGGGTCTAGGTTATTTTTTAACACGTATTACAAAAACAACACGAGATCCAGGTTTCTATCGAGGTTTCTATCTGGGTTTGCAAATATTAGTATTAAATTCGGCGAACAGAGGGTACATATCAGTACATAACACAGATCTTTTTATTTTTACGGGGTGAACCATATGGGTTATTGGCGATAATAAAACACGACTATTATCAATAGACAGGGTGGCCTGTGTTCTTTAAACGAGATCCAAAAGGAATAGGAGATAATTAGGTGTGAAGAACTTAGCACATTTAAATTAGAAATCTCTTACAGATACATGTTTGAACCATCAAAATACTATTGTGAATAGTGCTTATTTAGATTGACATTTCAGAACAATCAATCATTTGCGGTAAAATTTAAGAAGCGTTAAAGATTTTTTTCCGTTTGTTACTTTCGATTATAGATACTATGCATTCGTCGGAAAAAAAAGTTTTGAGATAACAATCAAACATGACATTACGACGATAGCGAAGGCGAAAAAAGATGGTCTAAAAATTCTGTCAGTCTGTCAATCTGCCAGTCTGTCTGTATGTATGTATAGAGAACTACATCCCAAATGGGTGGGCCGAAATGCTTCAAACTTGGTATATAGAGTTTTTTTTAGGTATTGTACAGATGGGGAAATTGAAATTTTTTTTAGCTCAAAAAATAACGGTACCTGCCATATAACCGTTACGTTCAAACCTATTTTTCTCGGAAACGGCTCTAACGATTTTTATTTAAAAAAATCAGTGCATATTTTTAGCTACGACCTATCATATGGTTGAAAAAAAAATTAGAAAAATGTCTAAAAACAGGTTTTTTTTTTTTTAAACGGATGCGCGCACTAAAGGGGTTTTGACTACCCTTAAAATGAACAAGCACAGTGCGAGCGTTAGGAAAGTAGGGAAGGATGCAAGAGGAGATACCGATGCACATTGGTTTTGAATTTCTGAATATCAAAATGGGAGGAGAAAATAGAGCCGGGTAAAGTATTCCACATTCGCGTTGTACGGCTAAAGAAAGAATCTCTGTACTTGACAGTACGTCCGAAGTTGGGCTCAAGGGTAAACTGATGAGCATTCCTAGAAGCGCGAGTATTACGGTTGAAAAATTTAAGGGTAGGAATGCTACTGGCTATTTCGCTGGAACAGTGTTTATAAAAATAGCGATAAAATAGTGAGAGACATATAACATTTCGACGATGTTCTAGAGATGTAAATGTTTCCACTATAGTTCTATCGCCAATCATTCTTAGAGCTCTATTTTGAATTCTATCCAAAAGATTCAAATGAGTTTTGGGAGCTCCTGCCCAAATGTGCGAGTTATACTCCAGCTTTGGACGAATGAAGGCCTTATAGATTACAGCCAGATCAGACGGGGAGAAGAATTTCTTGCACCTTCGAAGAAAGCCCAAACACTTTGCAGCGTTTTTGGCGACATCAAATATGTGTTCATTCCACAAGAGGTGGTCTGTGATGCACATGCCGAGGACTGAAAGCTGATCGGTTTCTTCAATGCTAGTGCCGCTCATGGATAGCGGCATGGGGGGTGGGTTCTGCTTTAACGACAGAAGACAGCACTGAGTTTTTGAAGCATTAAATTCTACACGGTTTTTAATTCTCCATTGGACAATGCTGTCAAGATCAGAATTTAATGAGCTTATCATACGCTGCCGTTCCAGTTGCACATCCGAAAAACAAGGAGGTGCATCTAAAAACGAATATGAAAAGCTGAGAGTACTATCGTCAGCAAAACATTTAAGTGGATTAGAAGTTCCAGATAAGAGATCATTAATAAAAATGAGAAAGAGGGTCGGAGACAATACGGAGCCCTGGGGCACACCAGCATTTATTTTGTGAATATCAGACTTGAAACCGTCCAATACAACTTGTATTGAGCGGTCCGAAAGGTAATTTCTAATCCAACGAAGAAGACATTCATCGATACCAAATGCACGCATTTTCGATAAGAGAGCTTGATGCCAAACTCTATCAAATGCTTTTGAAATATCAAGCGCAATAATCTTACTTTCTCCAAAACGATGTAAAGATTTGTGCCACTGCTCGGTGAGATATACCATCAGATCACCAGTGGACCTATTGCTACGAAAGCCATACTGCCGGTCATTTCTTCAAGATATTTCTTGAGCTGATAATTAATCAGCGTTTCCATGACCTTGGAAAGAAGGGACGTAAGTGCAATTGGACGGTAATTAGATGGTGAAAAAGATGCGCCTTTTTTAGGGACAGGCTGGACAAATGCTGTTTTCCATCCACTCGGAAAGAGACCTGTAGAGTAGGACAGATAGAAAAGCTTACGCAGTGGTTTTGCCAGCGTTGAAGAACACCTCTTCAGAACGATGGGAGGGATACTATCCGGGCCAGCGGATTTGTTTATGTCAAGATCTTTGAGGACTCTAGCTACTGCACGAGTGCGAAAGAAGATTCGTCCCATAAAATCGTTTACGCTCTCAAGTACTGGAGGAGTCATAACACTTTCTGACAGCGTCGAATTAACAGCGAACTGCGCTGCAAGCAAATTGGCTTTTTCGCGAGAACTGACAAAAGGGGTGTCATTAATGACGAGCGTTGGAACCGAAGAAGAAGTTGAATTTCGAATAGTTTTTACAAATGACCAAAAATTCTTAGTACCTTTGGGACATTGTAGTATTTTTTGCCTTAATTTTTGGTTATGCAAAAATTTGGTTCTACGAATGTGAACGTTGCAAGTCTTTCTAGCTTGTTGAAACTTTTTCCGGTTTTCCTCAGTGGGGTTGGCTTTATAATTCCGGAAACTGACTTCTCTAGCCCTAATAACCTCTTTACAGCTTGAATCAAACCATGCATTTTCTTTCGGTTTGATAGATTTCACCCTATTCGGGATAAAATTTCTCATTCCGTAAAGGATTAAATTTGTTATCATATCTGCGCTGGAGTCTATGTCACTACCGAGGAAGCATAATGACCAGTTAAAGTTTCTGAAGAAATTATTGAGACCGTCCCAGTTGGCTTTCCCATATTGCCAAACGGTTCTCATAGGTGGTTTTTCTTTAACTGAGTGTTGTTGGCATGAGAAATTTGCAGATATGATACAATGGTCTGATGTACCTAGAGGCGATAATACATTTAGCGTGTATTTATTAGGGTCAGAGGTAAGGAACAAGTCTAGAGTGTTTGCGGTTTGACCTGCAACGTCAGGTATTCGGGTTGGCTCGTCAACAATCTGAGTCAGTTGGTTTAACTCAGCAAAGACCTCAACATACCTTCCTTCGGGTGTTGTCAAGCGGAGCCAACTAGAATTGTGTACATTGAAATCGCCCGCAATGACGATTTCAGTGTGAGGATAATGGGAAACAATTCTTTGAATGGAGTCGGACAAATCATCAAATTCGTTAAAAGTTGAAACTATCCAAATTTGGGCTCCGATAAATAAAACATGTGTGTATGATGTGCTTATTTACCGTGAATTTTAACCACATGAAATTAAAATTTGTGTTTGAGCAAAAGCCATATTGTGGTTGGAGTTGGTACGCTACATCATTTCTTACGTATACGGCGAGGCCATGGTGGGAAAAGAATAGTGGCACTAAGTTGTACCCAAACAGACGAAATTCCGATAGATCAGAATTTTCGCCTATCTGGGTCTCACTCAGTGCCAAAACAGCTGGCCTGTTTTTAACAGTGTGGACATACGCGGCACAAAAATGTTTCCTAAGCCCGCGAATATTGGTATAATCGACTCTAAAACTACCAACCATTTTAACATTTAGAAACAAATAAAACACAAGTCAGACGATTAACTATAATGAATGTTTGATCTATATTCCAATTTGAACTTTTCAATAATAAATTGTCACTAGTGTTATGCCTTAGTGACAATTTATATTGATCCGCCCCTGGTTAAATAGAAAAAAACAAACAGTAATCCATCTGACGTTATACTAACCTAATCATTGCATGCACTATGTGATAAGCTCCACACAGTACCTACAATGATCAAGTTAATATAACTGCGAGAAGTGAAAGGGAAAAGGAAGGAATTACCCGTTGTGCTTGCTTCTTTTTCTGCTTTGTACTATTTATTAACTATTAACGTATTGATTTAATTTATATTTGAGCACAGGTCACTGAATATAATTTGCGTGTGAGGTTTGTTTCGTTTTTTTTTTGCTATTGATTTTGTTTAATTTTGTATTTTTTTTTCTTTTTTATTTTATATAAGTGGTACGGGTAGGTTTGGGCTATTTTTTTTTGTTTAATTTATTTGGATAAATGGGGCTTCGAAAGAAACACTTGAGGTAGCACAACACGAGGGATTTTAAAGACAATTTAAACTTTCCGGATCACTTTCACAAGAACGATGTGCAGCCGATGGGGTGCTACTCGGTACTCGATAGGTACAGGTACTTTCCATAGGACCGTTTTTTTTTTGCTTTCGATTATCTCATAAACGGCTCAACCGATTCTTTCGAACCTTCACACATATAGGTTTAGGTTGCCCCAATTATACCGCGTACCAATATTTTTAATTAGTATTTTTTTGTATTTATAAAATCATTAAAAAAAAATAATTTATATTTCGAAAACTGCTCATTAAATTTTCTTCAAAAATTATATTTATATGTATTTATTGAATATCTATGAATTGGCGTTTTTGATTTTTTTTTAAATGTTTCCAAAAAGTTTAAAAAAAAACTTTTTTTCCCAAAAACCGCTCCAATTAGTTTAAGTATTTATTTCAGAATTTTGAATTATTTTTTCTTTGATTAAGCCGATTTAATATTTTGTTTTTAAGTTTATATTATAATATTTGAGACTGTCAAACGATTTTTTTTAGAAAAAAATTAAAGATATTCTGTATATATAAAAAATGAAGTAAAAAACTGCTTTAAATATATATTTAGATTTTTAACAGAAATCTTTTGGATTCGATGTGGTCGAACATAAGAGCAAGTTCGTGCGATACAGTCGTGCATTTTATTTTGTTAAAAATGTAGGCATTTAGCACTAAATAAAAGTTTTTTTTTACATATTATTGTTTTTAAACATTAGGACTAAGGTAGTAAGCAACAAAAAACAGCTCATTAGATTATTTGTCGATTTGATACCATCTGACTTTGCAAAAGGAATTTGTTGAAAGCCCGTCATGAATAGGAAATGAGCAGAGATTGCGGCGGAGTTAACAGTCGAATTAAATCCATTTAAGACGAATATATCTCTCCAAGGCATTTAACAGTACTTTTAAAATAACTTATACCGTTGCAACCGTTGGTTGCGCCATGCCAATGTTAAAATCGCTGTCAACTCCCAACCGGTAGATTCCTTGCGCAAGAAATCTTAAGACAGCTGCAAGCTAAAAAATATTCGGAATGGATTGTTGCCTTTTAATTGGTTTTAATTTGTCTTCTATATTGACGAGTATATTAAGGAAGGCTTCTTTTTAAAGTATTATGTTATACACAAATCTAAAAATTGGGCTGTTTATGTGTCTACATATGTACATACATATGTTCGTCCAAGTCCAGCGGACCAGAAGCATAGCGTAGTTTTTTTACGAAATCATGCTTGTTCCGCAGTATTTTCTTCTTCAATATCAGTTGCACTAAAAAGAATTATATTGTAGACATTTTTATTTAATTAAAAGCTGAAGCGATCCGTAAAATAGTTTTATCAACATCGAATTTCCAATTGGGTTAAAATTTGAAACCCAATAATAATTTTGACAACCATAATAACCAAATTACCAAGGGACCCATTCACAATATAATTCAAATCTGGAGATCGCTGACTATCAAAAATATTGATTCTTGACAAACGTATATTATTAAACCGATAGAAATAAAATGCACGCCTGGATCGTACAAACTTGCTCTTGTAGCTAACAACTTTAATGTTTCTCACTGACGCTGTTGGTTGGTAGCTAGTCTATTATAGTTATCCTATGCAGATTTAAAGCACATGTAGGTAATATTACCTTGATTCTTAGTATGATGAATTGTCGAATGCATGATTCAAGGAATTGTTAAATAGGTACAAATGTATATGTACAAATGTATATTTATATGGATTTTAATTATGTAAATTAGGAGGTTAATAATGTAAATATGTACAAGTACATACATGTATATAATGAAAGTGACTGGTGTATAGGTGGGAAAAATAGTTTTTTAAACTTATTTAAACTGCCAAAACCATCACTTTAATCAGTTTTTCGAAAAAACGAAGAACGCCATTAGATGACACGGATCAATGGAAATTTGATTAAAAAGTATCTCGAAAATTGTAGGACGCGTTTTGATGAAATCCTGTTTTTTATTTTTCGTTTTTTGAAAACAAAATTCTTTTGAAATGTTGGTATGCAATTTTTTAGAGACTATTGTTGTTCATGTGAATATAAAATTTAAATTTTTTTTTTCTTATTAGTTTTAAAATTATTCATTTTTCAAAAAAAAAACTGATAAATTAGTTTAATTTAAAAAAAAAAAGTTATTCAAAATTTTGATATGCAAAAATAATTTAGCTACTTAGATCTTCTCAGATATAAAATTTGACAGAAATGCAATGTACCGTTAGCGAGAAAGCCAACAATTAAAAAAACCTTTATATGAAAGGTACCGTTTATAGACTTTTCCTTAAACTTGGTTCATATCAAATGATACTCGTAGCTATTACCAACAAAAAAAAATCTCAACATTTTTTATCAAAATCATTGAAGCCGTTTTAGAGAAAAATAAGATTTTCCTTCAAGGTCATATGGCAGGTACCGTTATTTTTAGGCCTAAAAATAAAATGTCAATTTCCCCTCTGAGGAATGCCAAAATCACACATAAAAAATTTGAAAGCAATCGCTTAAGCCGTTTAGGCTGTAGCTCGTTATACATACAGACGGACAGACAGACAGACAGACCCGACAGACAGACGGACAGGCATTTTTTGGCGATCACATTTTTAGGCTTCTCTATGACCGTAATGTCGTGTTTGATTGTTAGAATTTTTTTTTTAAGATGCATAACAAATGCTTATTTCACAAGTATTCGAGAAAATTGTAAGTTAAAAATGTCTACATATGAAAGCTGGTTTCAGACCTAAACACCCAGCTATTCAACAACTCTGTCTTAAAGTAGTTGATGATGTATGACTGCAATTCGTCAAAGAGTAGGCTAGATCCTTGGCAATTCTTGATTCTTAGAATACCTTCAATACTGTACCACTTCAAAAATTTTAACTTATAAAAACCCACTGGAGCTGTTATAACTTTCAATTTTTTTCCTATACAAAGTTAGTGTTCCGCAAGGGTCAGTAGTAGGTCCTCTTATATTTTTGATTTTCATAAACGATTTGCTCACTATCAACAAGGGGTTTAATGCAGTAGATAAGATACCTCCCACTCGCCCAATAGAATGCTAGGCAACTCAATTGTTAATAACAAATTTAAATATCATTTTTAACAGATTCCGATATATAAATAAATACAAACAAATATTTGCATATTTAAATAAATTTAAATAAATATCAAATCCCTTTAAATTGTATCTTTACTAACTTCTGTGGATATTAAATGCCTGTCTATATATTTTTTTTCATATATTAACCCCAATTTTGTATTGCCCGTTCTAACCTTAAACCACAATGAACACGAAATGGGCCATATTAAAAAAAATAAAAAAAGAAGAAAAAAGCCATAAGAAAACTACTTATGGAAATATGTATACGTAGGTAGCACGTAATTGTTGTGACCGAGTTTCATGGCACTAATATGTGCGAAGTCTTAAAAATGCATTATTTCATGTAATTATAAAAGTAAAAGCGGAAGGAAGTGGTTTGCATTAAGCTTTGTGCTTAAGAGCATTTAAGATGCTCTATAAAGGATGCAGAAAAAGGGTTCCCTTCGCTGAGTCTTGAATCGGTAATTTTAGTGAAAAGAAAAACATTCTTGTTTTTTTTTTTTAATAAAGTTCTTGTCATAATAATCGTTTGTGGAAATTAGAAAACAAAATTAGCAGAAAATAAATTGACTATGTATTACAACATTAAATTAAATTCCGATTACGTTACACACAATAAGTTTTTATTCAGTTAACAGTTAAAAGGGCGACAAACGAATAAAGCATAATTCTAGGAAATGGTCCGAAGCTTAATAAATAGTAATAATTTCAATTGATGGGATACTGATGATACACAGTAGAAGTAAAGAATTCTTTGGAATTGAATCTAGCAAGTGCAGATATTTATTTAAAAAAAGAGAATTGCTTAAGACAATTCTCTGGAATACAACTTGATAGTATCCGATAATTCTTTAGAACGTAATTGAACTTGGTTAGGTTTGCTTTTAAGAAATTGTGGAGGACAATTCTTTGGAATGCTAATAGCAAGGAGGAGTGTATTTATAGTACTGTATGCCAATATGAAGACTTTGCAAAATGGCACACATTTTTAAAGAAAACTGAATTTATTTATCATTCTGAATGTTTAAAGCTATGGTTTTAATAATGTATTGAGAATTCTTTAAGACTAAACTATTCAATTCAAATTCAAACGTAACTAATCTAATCAATTTACTTTCCATTTTTCCAGCCCATGGTAATTTGTTTTGAATTTGAAGCCAATTTTCTTCAGAAACACATTCCATTTATTCAAATAGCTTCATCATATTTCGAACAAGATGGCGTTCCAGTTCTCTATGATCGAGAAGGTACGAATTGGTCAGATTAACACAAAATCCCAAAACCTTTTAGGTTATTACCCCTATTAGATATTTAAAATTCTTTTAGCCCCAAAAATAACGGTACTTGTCATACAATTTTGTCTACCATCTTAATTATCTCAAAAACGGCTCTTAAGATTTTGGGGTGGCCGTTGCACGATAGTTGTGTGCTCGCCTGTCAACCTCGTGGTCGCATGTTCGATTCCTGCCGTTGTCTATGTCTTCTTATATTCCATTAAGACCAACAAACCAATTCTAGAAACTGTCATAAAAATTTGTTGCTGGTTTACTCATTACATGCTGTTCAGGAATAACACTAACAACATTTGATGGAGTAAACTACTCATAAATATGACAGCGAAAAAAAAATAAAATAATACGAATTATAAGAGACATAAATAAATAAGACACGGTTATTTTCTCCGCATTAGTTCAGCCGCCATCCCTGGAGATAAAATCTGAGACAACAACCACCGTCTCAATACATCGCGCAACACATCTTTCCTATCCTTCTTTCTCTTCTTTCACCGCGTGTCTGCGCTGTGTTAAAAACATATAAAGGGTATTCATAATCCCTTGAGTGCGTGCAAAATTATAAAAACAATACAACGGCTCTTAAGATTTTGATAAAAATAAAATGCACGACTGGATCGTACGAACTTGCTCTTGGACCTAACAACGTTCTTGTTAATACTTCCCTCTGGGAGTATTCTATAAGTTTTTTTTTTGTATACTTTAATGTAGCTAAACATTGACGCTGCTAAGTAGGTAGGTAGTCTACCTATGCATATAACTTTATAGTTTAGGTGCAATATGCATACATAAGATTCATGTGAATTTTAAAGACGCATGTGTACCTATATAGAAATGTATGAGGGCCTATATTGTGTGTAGTATTCAGTGACGTACGTAAAATTAAGTAAAAAGGGAATAATAATAAAGTAGAAATAAATAGATAATACACATAATTAAAGGTTCTTATATTGCTTAGTTGTTATAGTTTGATAAATAAGAATATATCAAAATAAAATTTCAAAATCGTTGGAGCTGTTTTTTTTTAAATTAATTTTTATGTATAAAATTTTAAAAACAATGTTTCGAAAAAAATTTTAAACGCCATTTTGAAGATATTATTAATGTACATATAAAATTCAAACTTCAAAAAAATTCAGTCACTGGTTTTTGAAAATCGATTTTTCAAAAAAAGACATGTATTTATTTTTTAAAGATAGAAAACCTTTTTTTTGAAAATTTGAGTATGCAGTTTTATTAAAACTTTTAGGGATCATTTGCATAAAAAAAATAATTTAAACCGGTTCATGCAATAGTGAGAAAGTCGAAACTAGGAAAAGTGGTTCTATGGTAACTGCAGTTAATAAGTGCGAAAAATAAAATATTTTTATACTGGACTGTACTAATTTAAGAGCACAAACATTTTGTTATAAAAATTGTTGTAGCCGTTTTTGAGAAATAAATTGTGTTCTTAACGGTTTTTAACATTTGTATGGGAGGTAACATTGTTTTTTATGTTAGGAAAATAGTTTTTTCAACTATTCAAGATAATGTAAACAAAACTGCCAAATACTAAGTTTCAAAAAAAAACGCTTGAGTCGTTTTCGAAATTTTGAGTTTTCAATTTGTTTAAATTTTTGAGGAGCTGTAAATAATTACAAAAAAATCAAATTAACCGTTTCCCAGAAAATCGAAAACCAACAAAATGGTTGTACTAGAGGTAGCTACCAAAAATAAACATTTTTTTTTCAAAAAAAAAATTATCAAAAGGTAGGTTCTCTTACTCTTCATAAGGAACATATTTTTTACTTTCGATAATAGGTACTACGAGTATAAGGCAAGTTATGCATTCGTCGAAAAAAATAAGTTTTGGGATAACAATCAAACATGACATTACGATGATAGTGAAGACGAAAAAAGATGGTCTAAAAACCATTGTATGTCTGTCTGTCAGTCTGTCTGTATGTACATATGTATAGACCCCTACAGCCCAAACGGGTGGGCCGAATTGCTTCAAACTTGGTATATAGAGGTTTTTAGGTATTGTATAGAGGGAAAATTGCATTTTTTTAGCTCAAAAAATAACGGTACCTGCCATATAACCGTTACGTTCAAACCTATTTTTCTCGGAAACGGCTCTAATGATTCTCATTAAAAAAATCAGTGCAGCTTTTTAGCTACGACCTAACATATGGTTGAAAAAAAATTAGAAAAATGTCTACAAACGGTACTTTCCATAGGACCGTTTTTTTTTTGCTATCGGCTATCTCATAAATGGCTTAACCAATTCTTTCGAAATTTCACACTATATAGGTTTAGGTTGCCCAAATAATACCGCGTACCAATATTTTTAATTAATATTTTTTTTCCATTTTTAGAAGCATTTTTAAGAAAAAAATTATATTTTGAAAACTGCTCATACATTTTTTTTTTTCAAAATATTAGTTATATTTATTTTTTCATACCTATGAATTGGCGTTTTTGAATTTTTTGTTAAAATGTTTTCAAAAAGTTTAAAAAAAAAGTTTTTTTTCTCAAAAACGGCTCCAGCGATTGTTATAAAAAAAAATCAGTTCATTAATGAAGGGAAAGGTAGAAACATTTTTTTTAGGAAAAAAAATTGTTATTTTTGGTACCTCTAGTAGAACCCCTTTTTGGTTTTCGATTTTCTGGGAAACGGTTAATTTGATTTTTTTGAATTTTTTTACACAGAAACTCCTAAAAGTTTAAACACTATTGTAAACCAAAATTTTACAAAAACATTTTTTTTTTTTGGAAATTCATTATTTTTTTTTTGAAACCTCAAAATTTCGAAAACGACTCAATAGATTTTTTCGAAACCTCGTATTTGATGTTTTTTGACATTATATTGAATAGGTAAAAAAAAAAAATTTTTCTAAAATAAAAAAACAACGGTACCTCCCATACAAATCTTAAAAAACCGTTAAGAAAAAAAGGTTTTCCTCAAAAACGTCTCCAAGAATTTTTTATAAAAAAATGTGTATGTTCTTAAATTAGTACACTCCACTTTCAAGTATAAAACTATTTGTTTTTGGGTACTTATTAATCGTACATCCCATACAACCACTTGTCATATTTTCGACTTTCTCAACATTGTATGAACCGATTAAAATAATTTTGTTTATCCAAATGCTCCCTAAAAATAAAAAACATTTTTTGACAAATATATTTTTCAAAAACCAGTCACAGATTTTTTTTGAAATTTGAATTTTAAATGGATTTTAATAATATTTTCAAAATGGCGCTTCAAATTTTTTTCTGAAAATGTTTTCAAAATTTAATACATAACAAATTAATTTATTAAAAAACCGGTCCAACGATTTTTGAATTTTTTTTTGATATATTCCTATTTATCCACGAATTCAAATTGCATCTTTGTTTTCCCTCAAACTATAACGACTAAGCAATATAAAAACATTTAAGCATGTGTATTATCATTTATTTCTACCTTATTATTATTCCCTTTTTACGAATTTTTGCGTACTTCACTGAATACTAAATACAATGTAGGCCCTTATACATTTATATATACATCGTGTGTCTCTAAAAATCGCATGAATCTTATACGAGTATATGAATATTGCACCTAAATTATAAAGTTATATGCATATAGCTGCATACCCATCTATACACCCTTCATTTTCATTATTATATATACATGCTTACATACTATCTATATGGATATGTATATATACATACATTTTACTCTCCTAACTTAAATAATTAAAATCCATATTTAAATATAAATTTTTAGGTAGGTACCTATGTAACTATTCCTTGAATACAATTGATTATATATACTAAGAATCAAGTTAATCTTACCTACATAGGATTTAAACATGCATAGGATAACTACACCTAACTAACTAAATCTCAATGATAATCTATTACTAAGTTGTTAGCTACAAGAGCTAGTTCGTACAATCCAGCCGTGCATTTTATTTTTTATAAATATCGTTGGAGCCGTTATTGAGAAAAATTAGATTTTTGTTTTTGGCCAGCAAAAATGTTTTTGTCGTCTTAAAAAAACATGAAAAAACGTATGGGCGCATATTACAGAAAAACAATATGTACCAAGTTTGAAGCAAATCCATCAATCCCTTTTGGCTGCAGACTCGAGGACAGACCTCATAGAAAGTCAACACGTACTCGTAATAACTTTTGAAAACTCAACATTTCGACACCGACTCAATTCATTTTTTTTTATACTTCTTATTATTAATAGTTTTTTGACATTATCTTGCACACGTAAAAGCCTATTTTGCTAAAACAAAAAAAACGGTACCTCCCATACAAATGTTGAAAAAATCGCTTAGAAAAAAATTAATTTTCCAAAAACGGCTCCAAGAATTTTGAATAAAAAAATGTGTGTGTTCTTAAATTTTTGCAGTCAACTTTAAAACAAAAATATATTTTATTTTGCCTACTTATTTTTTTTTTCATATCATCGACTTTCTCAGTACTGGATGAACCGATTAAAATTATTTATTTTATGGAAATGTTCCCTAAAAGTGTTAATAAAACTTCGTACTCAAATTTAAAAAAAAAATGTTTGTTTGATTTTAAGAAAATAAATAATTTTTTTGTTGAAAAATCGATTTTTCAAGATCGAGTTACTTAATTTTTTTGAAATTAAAATTTTATATGTATGTATATTAATAATTATTAATAAGATGTTTTTTTGTATATCACAATTCTATATACTACTGAAATTACTCAGCCAAGTAGAAGACTTCTTAGCATGAGATTGCCGGGACGAAACGCACATTTTTTGGATTAAAGGCCGTTAAAAGCTTTTTTGAATTATTAATAATTACTTCAAATTGGCGTTAAAAATGTTTGTTCTAACAATGTTGTTTTTAAATATGCATATACCTACCTATACCCACGTACCTAGGTTCCATCTACATATGTTTGTAGGTATGACTTTTCTGATTAACATAATTAAAATCAATTTTATGAATTTAAATCCTTAATTTCTTCGATTCACCCATTCGACCTAATGGTAATTACACTTACCTACTAAATGTGTCAATGCTTAGATACATTAAAGTTTTTAGCTACAAGAGCAATTTCGTACGATCCAGTCGTGCATTTTATTTTTAAACAGTTCTGTATTTAAAAACTTAGTTTCTTCTTATATTTTTATGTTAACTTTAAGTTTTACTTGTATTCCTTGATTTATAATTAATTTTTTTCTGTCAGTTTCAGGAACGCAACTATGAATACTTCTACCAAAAGCATTTTTCGGCGAAAATCTGCTAAGGACTTTCGATAAGAAGAAAAACGAACTCTTACCTAAAACTTTTAAATTTAAATCAAACTTCCGTATCCTAAGAATCTACAATAATATACTCACCTGTTTTACTGTGGTTCCTGTAAATCTTAGAATTTCAAAATGTTGATAAAAGAATATCGAATACCACTGCCTCTAACAGTAGACGAATATCGCATAGCTCAGCTGTATATGATAGCTGTAAGTGTTTTACAATTATTTTAACTTCAATCTTTTACATAATTTGTTATTTATTAATTTACACAGAAAAAAAGTCGCGAAGAAAGTCACGGTGAAGGTAGTGGTGTAGAAATTATCATCAACGAACCCTATCAAGATGGTCCTGGTGGCAAAGGAGGACAATACACGAAGAAAATCTATCATGTTGGAAGTCATCTTCCAGGTTGGATTAAAAGTAAGAAGTCAATTTAGATGTTGTTTTTTTTTGTCGATGTCTGGTGATGGCCGTTGTATCGTCGCTACTACGAGCACGAGGAGATAAATAAATTAAAAAGAGAACGAACGAGAAAATGGATAATTTTCATTTGAATTATTTATTTTATTTAAAGGCCTCCTACCGAAGAGTGCGTTAACAGTGGAAGAAGAAGCATGGAACGCATATCCATTTACTAAAACACGATACACTTGTCCATTTGTGGAAAAATTCTCATTAGACATTGAAACCTATTATTTTCCCGATAATGGATTCCAGGAAAATGTTTTCAAATTATCTGGCAGTGAATTGCGTAATAGAATTGTTGGTACGTATATGTCTATGCTGTTTTTTTACATAGTATATATTTACATTGTGTCGTCAAGTAGTGTGAAGGTGGGTGTATTCGCGAAAAGAAATAACCAAAATTGAATTTCTGCTTTTTGGCTTACAATCGGAATGACTAAGGTGATTTTCTTTTAACGATTTTTGGCATATTTTCAGCAGATAATTTTTCAAGTTTTTTCTTAGGACTAACATTTACTGTAACTATCATACAACATCTTAACCGCTTTTGATAATTTTTTTATTTAGAAGCAGAAAATGTATCAAAAACAAAAATATTTGTTTTGTATTTAAAAAAAATCTATTTAGATTATGAAACTTAATGTCAAAAAAATTAAAAGTGGTGTTACGCATTTAAGACTTGCTCAAATGCCTTCTAATCTCATAACTGCACTGTCCAATACAATTTGTGGGGAAGAAATTAATAATGGGAATGTAAAGGGTTATCCATTTTGCGGTTTCAAAAGTATAGGGCTGGAATTCGACATCTGTCAAACCAATTTCTTTTTCAGTTGAAAGTCTGACATTTACGAAAATGGATCGCTTAACTATCGCACAACGCATAAAAATTGTTAAAACCTACTACATAAATGATGATTCTGCCACAGCCACATATCGTGCTTTAAGAGGAGATTATGGTTTACATATTCGTCCAACTACGCAAGCAATTGGCAAAATTGTGAAGAAATTTGAAGAGACTGGATTGGTTACAGATATTGTAAGGCCTGTGCATCATCGTTTCGCTCGTACCATTGAAAATATCGCTGCTGTAAATGAAAGTGTTGCCGAAGACCCGAATGTGTCGATTCCTCGTCGTTCTTAGGAATTAGGACTGTCACATTATGGCGTATTTTGCATTTGGATCTACACCTACATCCATATAAAGTCCAACTCACACAACAACTAAAGCCAGCTGACCATTCACAACGTCGTAGATACGTCGAATGGGCGCTTGAGCAACAGGCGCTGGTCGGCGATTTTTCGAACAAAATTTTCTTCAGCGACGAAGCAAATTTCTCACTCGGTGGGTATGCTAATAAACAAAATTGTCGTATTTGGGGTTCTGAGAAACCACAAGTAATTGAAGAGAGGCCATTACATCCACAAAAAGTCACTGTTTAGGGCGCTCTTTGGTCCCTAGGAGGTGTGATTGGACTTTACTTCTTCGAAAACGACGATGGAACGACTGTCACCTTCTATTCGGAGCGTTATGGTCATATGATAACCGACTTTTTTTTGCCTGCTATTGAAGACTACGACTTGGAGAATATGTGGTTTCAACAAGGCGGTGCCACATGCCACACAACTCGAGCGAATATGGCTTTACTGCAAGAGACATTTCCTGGCCGCGTAATTTCTCGTCGTGGCGAAATCAACTGGCCACCAAAATCATGCGATTTGACACCGCTGGACTTTTTTCTTGTGGGTCTACGCGAAAGACCGTGTTTATGCAGATAAACCTTTAACTCTTGAGCACTTGAAAACCAACATTCGTCAAGCTATGGCTGAGATACCGCCCAATATGTGGTCGAAAATTACCTCAAAAGAATCGATGCTTGGAACAATTCGCGTGGTGGTCATTTAAATGATGTAGTGTTTCACACATAATGTCAACATTCAAACTTTATAATAAAAAAGAAATATCATGAAAAAAAAATTTCATATGTTTTATTTACGTTTACTTTTGAAACCGCAAAATGGATAACCCAGTATTTAATCTTCACTAAAGTCGACTCAATCATCAATCAGTACAGGGTTTTAAGGGGAGACTGACACAATTCCGAAATTCTAAATCCAGAAAACCCAGAATCCCGAAAATCCAGAATCCCGAAAACCCAGAATCTCGAAAATCCCGAAAACCCAAAATCCCGAAAAATTAATATCCCGAAAACCCAAAATCCCTCAAAAACAGAAATAGTAAAAAAACTATTCAAAATTTTCTGTTCACTGAAATTTTGATGGAACAAAAAGTCAAATAAATAACAAATAAAATTTAATAACAAAAGAAATTAACGAAGTTTAATAAATAGCAGTCAATTAGGTGGTCAATTACATAACATTATCATAATTAACATAAATGTATATTGTACGAAATTCCTTTTAAACAAATTATTTGTGAACGTTCATTGCGTTCAGAGTAATTTTTTAAAAATTGTTTTCTCTAAGTTTTTATCTTTTTTATATTTGGCATTTCACCGGAGATCATTTTTTCGATTCATGTTTTAACCTGGATTTACTCTTCACGAAAAAAAAGAGCAATTATTGAATAACCACCCATGTGAGATCACCCTGCCAGAACTTTAAGCCGACCGACGGCGAAGCATTGTGGGACAAGTTAGGTCATTCTGTGGTAGTGTGGTATTAATTATTTTCACTGGGAATTGAGTGTCATTTTGAATTTTTTTGTGATTTTATGATACAAGCGAAGTGTTATCTTCAATTTATCTAAGTTTTGTGTACAAAAATACATATTAGTTTTAAACGCGAAACAGGCACGTAAAACGTGAAACGATATTTAGCTGAATTATTCTTGAATATTGCCTAAGAAAATAAAATGCACGAGTGGATCGCACGTACTTGCTCCTATGTTCGATTACATTACATGCAAAATATTCTTAATAGAAAGGGCTAAATGTATTTTTAAAGTCGTTTTTCACTTAATTTTTTATATATACAAATTTTCTAAAAAAAATTGGTATGAACATTTTAAATGTTTAATAATATAAATTCAAAAACAAAATTTCAGAAAAAATTGTCCACCGTTTCGAAATTTTCCAAATATTTCAAAAATTGAATTTTCAAAAAAAAAAATATTTTTTTTTTTCAAAAATCCAAAAAAACTATTTTTGAAAATTTTGAAATGCAATACTATTTAGAATTTGAAGGAGCTCCTGTATAAAAATTTGTATCGAAATCCGTTGAGCCCTTTATGAGAAAGTCGGGAATCAATAAAATGGTTGTATGTCAGGTACCGTTAATAACAAAATATTTTTAAAAATTTTTAGCCACATGTAGACTATACCCAAAGTAGTACACACGTAAATTGTTATCAAAATCGTTAAAGCCGTTTTCGAGATAATTAGGATGGCAGAAAAATTTGTATGGCAAGTATCGTTATTCTTGGGGCTAAAACAACGATTCAAAAATCTATTTTAAACAATCACCTAAAACGCCTAAGCACAAAGCTTGAACCAAATCAGCCGTTCAGCCGTTTAGGCTGTAGATCGTTCTACAGGCAGACAGACGGAATTGCCGAACCCAATTTGTTGGTGTTCTCTATTTTTGATTACGATTATAGGTACTATAAGGCAAGTTAGGCATTCTTCGAAAAAAAAAAGATTTGAGATAACAATCAAACATGACATTACGATGATAGCGAAGACGAAAAAAGATGGTCTAAAAATTCTGTCCGTCTGTATGTCTGTCTGTCAGTCTGTCTGTGTGTATGTATAGACACCTACAGCCCTAACGGGTTGGCCGAATTACTTCAAACTTGGTATATAGAGGTTTTTAGGTATTGTACAGAGGGAAAATTGAATTTTTGTTTAGCTCAAAAAATAACGGTACCTGCCATATAACCATTACGTGCAAACCAATTTTTCTTGGAAACGTCTCTAACGATTTTTATAAAAAAAAATCAGTGCAGCTTTTTAGCTACGACCTATCATATTGTTGAAAAAAAAAATTTGAAAATGTCTAAAAACGGTACTTTCCATAGGACCGTTTTTTTTTTGCTTTCGACTATCTGTTAAATTGCTTAACCGATTCTTTCGAAATTTTACACATATATAGGCTTAGGTTGCCCAAATTATACCGCGTACCAATATTTTTAATTTGTATTTTTTTGTATTTTTAAAATAATTTTTAAGAAAAAATATAAATATATGTATTTTCTGAATACCTATGAAGTGGAGTTTTTGAAGTTTTTTTTTTAAATGTTTTCAAAAAGTTTAAAAAAAAAACTTTCTCAAAAACTGCTCCACAGATTTAAAAAAAAATTTGTTCGTAAATTCAAATTTATCCAAGAAATAAAATGACGTTCGTTTTTTGAGCTCAAATTAGTTTAAGTATTTATTTCAGAATTTTGAATTATTTTTTCTTTAATTAAACCGTTTTAATCTTTTGTTTTAAAGTTTATATTATTAAATATTTAATATTGTCATACCAATTTATTTTGGAACAAAATTAAGAAAAATTTGTATATGTATATACAAAATTGAGTTAAAAATGACTTTAAAAATATATTTAGATTTTTAATAGAAATCTTTTGCATACGATGTGATCGAACATAAGAGCAAGTTCCTGCGATCCAGTCGAGCATTTTATTTTTTGTATAATCTACACGCGCTCAAGGGATTATACTACCCTTTAAATGTTTCAACACAGGGCGTGAGGTTGAGGAAGAGAAAGAATGATAGGAAAGATGTGTGATCGTAATGTCATGTTTGATTGTTAGAAAAAAAATTTTTTTTACGAATACATAACTTGCCTTATAGTACCTATAATCGCAAGTTAAAATTCTATAAGAGTGGGGATCAAGCTCACCTTGATTAGTCGGAAGGTTTAATTCTGTGAAAAATTGACATAAAGTTAAAAAAAACATTACACATTAATTAAAAGGTCATACTGTGATCTGCTATAGCGTTTTGGAAAGCTAATACTTTATTCTTCAATTTGCTTTTTCATTCAAGTTGTTAAAGATGTATAGTTTTTGAAAAATAAAATTTTAAAGTTAAAATTTTGAAAAAAAATTTATTTTGATGTTGAATTTGTTCAAAATTTTGCTTTTATACATAAGTGGTATGTTTTCACTAAATATTCAATGTTCTTACCAATTTTTAGCAAGATTTTGAAAATCAAGTGCAAAAATCTTCATTAGTTTTTGAGTTATTCGAAAAAAAAACTTTTTTGCAAACAAAATCAAAAAAACTCAAGTTTGAATGTTTTTGATAAAATAAAAAAACTTACATATATTAATCTTATTTCGGTCAAACAACATTACTTTTTTAATTTTTTTTGTGTACGAGACAAGCTCACTTCCAAAATGTTAGAAACTGACCAAAAAACTGACCAAACTGGTAGTTTGGGTTTAAAAAAGTTTAAATAGTTTATTTTCATTCCCCTTTGCATAATTTTCTGCAAACCACTATAATACTATACTATACTATATAATAACAACTTGAATTTATGTTCAAGATATTGATATTAACGGAACTAAACAGTAATATTGTTTTTTACGCATTAAATTATTAACCTTATACTTAGGATTATTTTTCCAAAATCGAAATCCCGAAAAATTATATAAAATGACAGATTTGCGCAAATTTTGCATTTTATATAATTTTTCGGGATTTCAAGATCCCATTCAAGATTTTGGGTTTCGGAATTTCGGATTTTCTGGATTTTGGAATATCGGGATTCTGGATTTTCGGGACTGTGTGTTTTCGAGATTTCGGTTTTCGGAATTTTGACCCCAACCAGATCTTAAGAATTTATATTTTTACTTGCGATATATGAAGGTACTACGATTTTAATCAAACTTGACATTACGATGATAGAGTACACCAAAAAAGTGGGTCCCGCAATTCCGTCTGTCTGCCTATCTGTAAAACGATCTACAGCCTAAACGGCTGAAGCGATTTTATTCAAACGTGGTACTTAAGCATTTTAGGTGGTTATCACAAATAGATTTTTGAATCGTTTATTTAACGGTTATTGCCATACAATATTTTCTACCATCTTAATTATCTCGAAGACATTTTCAAAGATTTTGATAAAAATGAGTGTGTGCACTCATAAATAAAATAAAATTTGTTTGTACATACTTTATATTAACGGTAGGTACCTGCCATACAACCATTTTTTTGGTTTTTGAATTTCTGATAAACGGCTCGACGGATTTCGATCAAAATATATAGAAATAATATAGAAAATCCTTTGAATTATAAACAATACTGCATACCAACGTTTTCCAAAAATATTTGTTTGGATATTTGAACAACAAAAATATTTCTTAAAATTCAATATTTCGAAAACGTATTGACGATTTTTTTTTTTTTGAAATCATGTTTTTTTTTAACTAATTTTAAATACTTAAAATTGCTATACAAAAAATTGCTATGAAAAATATTTTTAAAAAATTGTATATACAAAAAAAGCAAAAAAGACTAAAAATATATTGAGCTGTTTCTACTAAAAAATCGTGTGCTTACGATATGATTGAACATAAGAGCAAGTTCGTGCGATCCAGTCTTGCATTTTATTTACATTGTTTATGTCACATTCCCTTACATGCAATTTGTTTTCTGTGTGCATTCACAAAATTAATTCTTTGTTACACTCGTGTAACTAAGCATACACACACACATATTATGTTTGTATATCCACCAAAAATTATCGACCAGGCATATACAACGGATTGGAAAAGATCGAAATAAGTGGCCAGGTACAGCTATCAGGAAAAGTTGAAACAGTATCAAAGTGAATATTTTTTCCTGATTGTCGTTTATAGTCAACAGGAAATTATGTCAGTTGGCAAGCCTCACTACCAGTCTGCCATCAAGTTTTCCTGATTGAAACACACAGGAAAAAGTTTTTCGTCTACAATACTGTCAGTGAAACGAGAGAATTGGGACCCAAATCATTGGAATGATTTGTTTCACTTTGTGTCAAATGGCAATCAGTTGGCACGAACAATGAATTTGAAAATAAATAAATATATTTTTAACAATAAATTATTGTTCTATTCCAAATATTTTTTGCAAAAAAAATTCTCTGAATTTCATTTCTATATTTCCTTGAAAATAATTCAACGTCAAAGATCTGTCAATGTTTCAGTCTTATTCAACTACAGTTATTTCAAAAGAAATATTGAACTATCGCGATCGTTAAAACATGTTTATTATTCAGAGAAATATTTAATAACTGCTTACGAATTATCAATTTACACCAACAAAATGTTTTCTGTAAAATTTTACCTACCAGCGACTTATTAGCGACCACCACTGTGCCTATATGATGACATATTTGTATTTAGCTGAATATGTTAAAACAGACAAAAATATTAACAATTTTTTTAAATATCTTTCAAGATGTCATTGACATTGTCAAGGATCAACTTTACGGTGCCGATTATGTCAAAGAAGAAGATCCGAAGCTTTTTATATCGGAGAAAACTTTCCGTGGTCCTTTGAATGATGATTGGTTAGAAGAATACTGGCATGAGGTAAGAATTTTTTTCTTCATAACAATATTGAAATATTCGTAAAAAAAAAAAAACATGGCTATAAATTTATTTAAGGTCAAAGGCAAGAAACAACCCACAGCTCGTAATATGTCTCTTATGTGCGCTTATAAGATCTGTCGGGTTGAATTTCGTTACTGGGGTATGCAAACTAAACTGGAAAAGTTCATTCATGACGTTGGTAAGTTAAAATACACTATAATATTGTTTTATTTCAATAAATATTTTGTTATTAAATTAATCCAGCCCTCCGAAAGACTATGGTTCGAGCTCATCGACAAGCATGGGCTTGGCAAGATGAATGGCACGGCTTGACAATTGAGGACATTCGTAAGATTGAACATCAAACTCAGTTGGCACTGGCCAAGAAAATGGGTGCTGGCGAAAGTGGAGATGAAGAAGAAGATGGTAAGTTTTTGAATCCGAAGTTCTTTAAATTGAAAACCATCAAATCAGTAACACTCCATCCACTTGTTTCGACATCTCAGTATACACATCTTTATCAAAATTGATGGTGAAAAAGAGACTGCCTCATTTGGTCGTTCTTTATTCTCTCCATGAATTAGAAGCGATGTCGGATATTAAGAAGTTGAAATGAGAAACAGCCTAAATTGATGCTTTTGTTTTTTAATTAATTTCGTGAAATTATTATTTTTTTTGTATGTAAAGATGTAAGTTTGTCGGATAAAGAAATGGATGTTGATGAAAAATCAGCTAAGCCAAATAAAAAGAGTCTGCCACCACCAATTGTTAAAGAATCACCACCAAGTGTTGAAGGCAGCTCCGAAGAAGATGAAGACGAAGAAGAAGCTGCCGATAACTCATCACATAGTCTGCAACTTTCCAAATCAAAATATAGTTCGAAAGGAGCACTTCATTCACCTGTTGGCTCGGCGCATAGCTTCGACTTACAGGTGGGCATGTTTTACAATACTCGTCCTGACTGAAAATACTTTTTTTCGGTTTGGCTATTATATACATTATATACACCTTTCGTTTAGGTGGCAGTTGTAGTTTATTTTTCAGTCAATCTTGGTGTGGACTTTTGATTATATCTTATATACACATATATCTATATATTTGAATTTATCTATATAAACTTTATTAAAAATATATATTTCTTAATTATTTTTTTATTTTATATCATAAATGGGTTCTTGCATTTTCTTTTTTTTTTGGTATTTTAATTACATATTTTAATTTTAACATTTATATATATATATATATATTTCTTTCTAAAAACACAAAAAAAAACATATATATATTTTTAACTATAAATCACAACAGCAGCATGCTAAAGCTGTCCAACATAAAAACGTAAGTACCTAATAATCTTTAAAGTCGTGTATTAAAAATGTATGTTTGTATTGCACTATGTGTAAGAGGCTTAAGAAGATCGTCTGCTTAAAAAATAAAACAAAAATAAAATTAGTTAAAAATTAGTAAATTTTTGTTACATGTACATTATTTCCGTAGAGGATTTTTTTTAAACAGTTTTCTTAATTACCATTCTCGATGAAGTAACGACGTACATTATGTGGATTTCATAGAAAAATACTTTTTTCTAAAGTAGGTACTCATTACTGCCGCAAAATGATAGTGTCCAATTGACATGCTTGGCAAACTATATGATTTGGAGTGGGTACAAATTTGGATATATGCAAATTTTTTTGGGAACTTTTTTAAAAGAAATCTTCAAATCCAACAAAAAAATTCCATATACCCAATACCCACCCCAATCATATATTGGGCCAAGCAGGGGGGCCGCGCTTTTTATACGCCTTGAACATAATTGCAATAAAACACTTCACACAATAACCAAAAAAAAAAAACAAATAGTGGGACAAAAGTCCCAAATATTGTTTGTGGGACTTATGTCCCACCGAGATGTGACATAATTCCCAAATTAGTTTTTGGGACTTATTGTTCACGTCGCGTCGCACACTGGGGCAGAATGACCCTATTGGTGGCAATAAATCAGCCAATAGAGCTAGGAACCTGAAAATTTCTGTGAATGTTTATATAACCAATCTATTGATATTTCTGAGCCCAAAATTGACCACGCCCACCAAATCGCCCACTTTTGTGTACTTTAACAAAAAGTTGAAAAATTAATATACCGACCTTTTTTAGTATATCAAAATTTAGGGCTGTCAAATTTGGCCATAAATACTCTTACCCAGAAGTACGTGTATATATTGTTCTTATGTCTTATACAAAAAAAAAGAACACAGTTTTTTTCAGGAAAAAGAGAATAGTAAAACAAATTTTAATAAAAATAAAACATAATATAACTGATTTTTCATCAATTTAAAATGAAAACATCGCTTTCTTCACCACTGCTATCTTCCTCAGCCTCAAAATTAGTAATATCAATTGGGGGGCCTTAAGCAAAGCCACTGCTTCAATTGGCAGGTGTTGCTCCTTTTTTTCCGGTAGATTCCTCATGCTTGTGATAATGGGATCATAACTTAGCAAAAATGAGTTTAAAATATCTCGGTTGGTATTTTCTCTGCTAGTTTTCCGAGAATGATGCTCTCTATAATTTTTGAAGTCCTTGTTTCTTGATTCTTGTGCTTCCTCAGTCAGTTGACCAATCGGCAACAGAGCATGGGATATTATTTCTGGTCCATGAATGAAATATTTATGAAGGGTTGGTGACATAAAATACCAGGGATACTTTTCCACATAATATCTAGCAGTATCAATTGCAAAAATTTTACTTCTCTTGTCAACATACTGTCTATATCATTAAAGTTTCTAGAAGACGAACCACATATAAAACACTTGTGTTGATGATGTCCCCGTGATGGCATTACAAACTTTGCCGTCAATCATTGTAAAAATTAGAGTATGACTGACTTGTACTTGTCTTTCTTCAATTAACGTTGTTGTCTTTTGCAAATTCTACACCTCACTTTCAACTCTATTTTTTTCTGCAATAGATATTTCTGTAGATTCCTTAACAAACTCTATTTGCAATGGCCTGCAGTATCTTGTAGAACCTGGGCGTGGATTTTGCCACACAACCTTGGAACTGGAAGAAAGTCTAAGCGGAACAACACAGGTAATGAAAACATAAGAATCAGTTGCCTCAAGACCATGGAAAGCTTGTTTGAAGCTGTGTCCCGAACTTCCATCAAATCCCCACTTGCAAATTTAGCTCAGATTTTTCATTTCAACGGCTGTTAGTAGATTAATAGCTTCCTTCTGCGATTCCAGCAAACGCTTTGTGGTTAAATCTAGCAGTGCTTGAAGGGTAGCCTCTACTAAAGTTTCGCTAACTTTGATGAACTTGGAGGGTGGATAACATTGTTTTTTTGCAGCTTGTAGGACCTTATACTGAGGAAATTTTTCTGGTGCACTCATTCTAATTATGTTATACTGATGTCGAGATAGCTGTGCTTCAACTGCAACCCTAGTGCTTCTTGGCCTGACATTCCACAATTGTTTGTTTCGAGTGACTCTTTATATGACTTCCTATATTTCTTTGCTCGGTCAGGGGTAGTTGTTGTTATCTCCTTTAATACTTCAGAAGCATCAACCTGTCCCACTGCTCTCAAGCTCATTCGAGTAGCAAGACTTAACATTGAAATCGATGTAGACTCTCTTAATTTTGCTGTTTTCATTCTCTTTGTACGTTCAGTACTTTCATCAAATGAAACACTTGGTCGACCACGCTTAAGACTTTCTTCAGGGCAACAACGAAAAGAAATAGATTTCTCAAGCCACGAATTGTTTTTTTTTTTGTAAACGTCTCGAATTTTCGAAAAGACTTTACCCAACGAGATTTGCACTCAAATTTAAAGCGAGAAAGTGTTTTCGTTAAACCTATATTATCTAAGTTTCGTGTTCGTTTTTTTAACTTTTCTTCCAGAAAAACAAATTGCGCTTGTAAATTAATATTTTCAGCTGACCGCATTACATTAAGAAGCTCCCTCCGGGTTATAAAGATCATATTTGAAATCGTACCTAATGGTTAAAAAAAAAATATTAAAAAATTTCACATTTTTAAAAGAAACTTTTTAATCAAAACCGCAAAAATCCGCAATTTTTTTTTACAGTTCCTAAAAATAGCTAACACAAGTTACCAAAAACAACAAAAATTAAGCTTCGGACTGCTTCGGAACATAACTAAACCGATCAATATTTGCACAAAGAAGCAAAAAAACAGTTATTTCATAGGTTTTTTTTTATGATAATCAGCTTTTTTAACATCAAAAGCACTTTCTCACGAAAAAAAAACTTAAATAGCTTAACACATACCAGAACTTGAAGGCTCCATATCAAAAATTTTAATATTAAATACTCTCCACTTTTTTGTATGCAATTAAAAACACTTAACAAATTTGTTCACAACAAACTCCAGCTATCTATGAACAAGAATGGCTTGCGCCGATGCATGTAATGCAAACTGTGCTTGTGATAACGGTTTTAAACTTTTACAATATTAACAGTGGGATATTTTACTATTAAAAAAAATAAAAATGGCCCCATACAGGCAAGTTCATTTTTCGATTTATTGCCACCGATTAGGCCATTTGGGATCTTTGTCCCTGCGCCATAGGATTCAAGGTCACTGGGGCATCGAAGAAGTATTCTCCCATGATATTAATCAGCTCTCACAGTGAATCACTTATACTAAGATTTCCCAGACTATAATGATTATCACTTAACTAACGTTGTTGAACACACCTTCAATGTTAAGGAATGCTACAAGAGTGTACTGCTTATCGTGCAATGTGTATTCTATAGGCGATTTGTACCGTATTGAGCAATAGAAACGAAATTGGGGTTTATAGTTCTGCTGGGATGGATATCAATCAATCTTCCTAAATTTTTTTAGAAGGAATGAAGACAGACTGATCGGTGTCAAGTCCTTCAGATTTACGTGGGTACATTTGCCTATTTTGTAAGGGGATGTACGTGAGGTCAAGGCACCCACTGAGAATTACCTCCAGGATGGGTAAAATTATTTCCGAGGCTATTTAAAATTCGGTAGATATTATGCCGTCTGGTCCAGCAGATTTGCATCAAAATCAATGAATAAAAGTTCTTGATTGCCCAGTTTAGGTTTTCCAGGGTAATCAGACAGAGTTTGTTATTGTTTGTGTAACCTGGCTGTGATTGGTCAGTACTGCAAAGGTTTTGTGAGCTGCATAGGAAATAAGTGTCTATAAGCAAGGAGAACAATTCTTCACCAGAGTTGGTCCATGTGCTGTTATCCAATCGGAAGATGCTTTAATTTTGTTTACAAATGGCGGCACATGTCAATTCTACGTTGACATTTGTGAAATTAACAGAAATAAACATCAACAAGACATGAATCGCTAAAATATTAATGTCATTTATGCCGCAAGATAAGTTTACGCAAAAGTATGTATGAACTCTCTTTTTATAATTTTGTTGGGTAAATGTTGTATAATTGAATTAGGTGTTCGTTAAACGTCAAATATGGGACATATATGTGTATGTCGGATGAGCCCGTTCAGATTTCGAAGTTATATTCAAATCGGAGATAGACATTCGCAACGATAAAAAAATTTAAGATATACTTTAATTGAGTATCTTTGTTTATGCCCCGAAGGAATTACGAAAAGTAGCTTTCATAATTGACAAATAGTCTCGGTTCAATAATCACAGAACACTTTAATAGTTTTTTTTTTATTTCTCTGAACTCTGAGATACGAGTAGATAGATCACTTTTTCGAAAACGACCAATTCTAAAACTCACACTGTCGTTTGAATTTGTGTATCCAAATAAATTTGTATAATTTTCTGCAGCAAATTCCTTTTATTCAATTTGCATATACCATATCTCATACAAAATTTGATAGTTCATTCACCTAAAGATAAACTTATCGGAACTATAGACTTATAGTGTCTTACGACGTTTCATGAATACCCCTATTTTTTTAATTAACAGTTTCCACTTTTTCCTAAAATATACCGTCTTCAGGTAGGGTGACAACTTTTGTGCCACCTTGTGTTTTACACTCCAGCAATAAAATGGGGTAAATGTAAAACTGCTTGTGATATTGGAAAGCCTTTTTATAAACAGACAAAGATATAAAATAAAATAAGTACCACCTCGAAAAAAATAACCCCAAGGTCCCTATTATCTTATTAAAAATTAAAAAAAAAAAAATTTGGTACCTAATGTCATAAAATGAGCCAAATTGTTATATTTGGGAAATATTAGACCTTATTCTAACGTAAAATGTGTAAAAATATCCATTGTTGTGAATGGTTAATTCGTCCTGCTGGAACCAACAATCAATTTCTACGAATGAACAGTACGATACCAGCCACTGCTTGCTCGGAACGTTCAGCCGAACAATGAATTCATTGTTCATATGGTAGAGATGCGCGCCGTGGGAAGTGTCGACGCAATTTACTCAAATCGAAATTCCGGTAAGAATTGGTCACATAAGCACTAAACAGTAAAAATAATTCCACTTTTGCAGTTCGGTTAAGCTTTATTCCTTGTCATCTATCTTTCCAACAGAATAAATGTCAAAGCATGAACATGACATTTGACGCCATTTGCAAAAATTATGTCAAATTCACATTATGACATTACTTTTGATACATCTTGTATGTAAATTAACTTTGTATATACAAATATTTTATTTTTTTTGTTTAATACATATTTAGTCCAGGAAAATTAGATAAAAAAATTACGTTTTTTCATTTTCTAAAAAGTACCCTAAAGTTCGAGTGGAGCAAAACATTTTAGAGGGTGTACTGTCAAGTTGTGCTTACGTCATTTTGAGAAAAAATAAAGTCTGGAAGTTATTGAACAAAATAAAATAAATTAGTTTTTTTAAGGTGGCAGCATTTCCCTCCCGGTACCACTTTTAATCTATCAATTGGACGATAAAAAGTGTCTGAATCTTTTATGTGTAGAATGACATGAGCTACAACTTGTGCCTACAACTTTTTTCAAAAGCACCTATGGTTTTCGAGTAATTTGAAAAATAATGAATTTCACCACCTTTCCCCACATATACAATTTTTTGCTCCGCTCCAAATTTAAGGTACTTTTTAGGAAATGTTTAGGATGTAAAAATAAAGCTCTCCACCAAAATTCAGCTTTTTTCGGAATTTTTTCGAAGTGAATGTCTTATTTTCCTGGAATAATTTGTTGAGTTATTTGTTATTGTGAGTGTTTTGTTAAATAATTTAACATTTTACAGAAGACAATTTACTAATCACAAAAAAAAATTTGTACCCTTGTGTTTCTTTTCTACCAATCAAAATAACCACTCACCAATTTAACTTTGTATTGAAGATTTTTAAATATTAATTTACAATATAACCGTTTTTGAAAACATCAAACGCGAACTGCAAAAGTATTTGATGGCCGATTAGATATTCGAAGATATTTTTTTAATTTTTCTAAAACGAATATTGGCTTGTCAATTTTAGGTATTTAATACTACAAATTTAAAATATCCGTTTTTGATGTATTGAATTTAAAAAAAAAAGAAAGAAAAAAAATTCGAAATTCGATTAAAATTTTTTTTTTCAAAATTGTATATTATTTTGAATCTGAAGGACCTATTTCTCTGGGGAATCACCTAATACTCTTAAGTACCAAGTTTGAAGGAAAAACGCTACTGCGGATTAGGCTGTACATCTAACTACCAACACACAAACTGGCATTTACATACTTTTTTCGTGTTCTCTTATTGAAATGGATTGGAAATTTATTTTCAATTTCACGTGGAATGCAATTCCATGTTTTGCAATTCGATTTTTCGAAAATCGAATTATTATGCTGACAGTGAAATATTTTTGGCACTTGCAAAAAATAGTGTGTGTGTAAAGTCCATAAAAACTTACTAAAAATGCCAGATTGACAGATTTTGCTTAGAAATAATTCGATTGTGTTCAGGAAAAAAATCGAATGTTTGGTTGTTTGGAATTTAACATTAATAAAACCTTTTTCTACACCTTTCAAAAATATAAATAGCTGACAGCTTATATCAGTAATGGTCGCCTAGCAGACACTGTTCATATCAAATATACGTTACAGTTTGAAAAACATCGAATCATCTATGCAATCCACTTGCGGCCATACTTTTCATCAACCAGTTACAAAATGGATTCAAATGGCGGGATTGACATCCATAAAAAACTTATGGCCTTTTCGATTGGTCTTCCGGAAGGCTTCCGAATGCTTCAGAAACTGTTCGATTGGTATTAAATGTCAGTTCTTCTCCTGGATAGAAGAGAAATTTCCTTCTGTGTTTTTTAAGTTAGCATCAAAACCAGAGTATCTGACCTTCATATATCGCACTCAGCGGCAATTGAATCTCATTGCTCATACAATTTCACATAATTGTGAAGCGTAGTTCCGAGGGAAGTGCAGTTCCGTAGAGTTCGGTTTAACCTTTATAAGCATGAGTTAATTAATAAAAGATTTCAGTTTATTTTAAGTCGATGTTTTGAATCTTAACAGCTTCAACATCAATGTTAAAACATCAATATTCTTATCGTCTAACATCGATATCTTGTCAAGATCGATGAACATCGCCCATCCCTACATTTTCATGTCATTGTTATGTTTTTTTTCTTCCGCCTTACACATTAAAATTCAGAATCAAGAATCGAGTGTTAACTTGTTCGAATGGAATAACGGATTGGAGAGTTCATTCGAAAAGGACATTAAACTCCATTTTGTAACTAGGCGGTAGTATACTTGTGTCGCTTTCGATTATGGCTGTTTGGAGTTATTTTTTTTCCACTAATGTTAAGCCAAAAATGTTCGATTGACTGTTCCGAGTAAGGGTTTCGGAGTATTTCTGTTCTCGATAAATAGAACTCACATAAAATATATATATATACTATTTGTCAATATACATAGTACTTACTCTTGGAAGAAACCATTTTAGGATTCGTCAAAAGCTGGTCCAGAGAATTTGAAAATCCCTATGATCTCTTCTTGAGTATGCCTCCGTTGTATGGTCAATTACCATCATATTCACAATCATCGAATTGAAGCTCTTCAACGACGGTTCATCCGGTTTGCCTTGCGTAGCATTTATTGGGATGATCCATACAATCGACCACCTTATGTAAACCGTCTGAAACTATTAAGTTTACAGACTTTAAGTAGACGTCGCGATAATGCTGATATTCTTTTCGTACACCAGCTATTGACTTCAAATTAAAATTTTAAAAAAATCAAAATTAAAATTTAGATGGCGGCGTTTATGAACTTAGTCAACTTAGTGAGGTATTGGGAAATTTGACGCGGCAAGAATTTACTTCAGGACTTTTTGAGCTTTAATTGAGATTTTCAAAGTTGCAATTACAAATACAGCATGCTTTTAGTTGTTTTAACATATTTTAAGCAAATGACTTTTCTTAAGCCTCAAAAATAACCTAAAAAATAATTGGATGCATGAAAAGCTTGAAGGGCTATGTGTGTAAAAATTACATATATTAATTTGTCTTTAGCTTGATCTCGCACTAAAATTCCTTGCTGATCATTAAACATTTTCGAATAGAAAATCCTTGGAATGAATTAAAGAAAATTAAAAACCAATTCCAGGTTGCAAATTGGAGAATGGAACGCCTTGAAGTCGACTCTAAATCAAATTCCGAAGAGGAATTCTTTGATTGTCTAGGTAAGATTGACTCATTCCTCGATATGCAACCATTTTGACAATCCCTCTCAGATACGAATGAGACAAACTCTTTGGCCAAATGGAGTTCTTTAGAATTACTAGACGAAGATGATTCACCACCGGCACATGGTAGTCATATGGATGACAGTATATTCAATCAGGATTTCCTGCAGCGAGTTGCTTCCGAACGTGGCACTAAACGCCAATTACAACAATCGGCCAGCTTAGACCGCAGTGATCATTCTCCGCCAGGATCGCCGGGCACTTCATGTCCAACTTCCATATTGATATTAGTTGTTCATGCTGGAAGTGTTCTTGGTAAGAAAAGGAGTACCTTTAAAAATCGTTAAGCTATTTTATTTTTAATTCTTCCTTTTGCAGATGCATCTAGTGAACTGACAGCAAAAAAGTCCGATGTCACTACATTCCGTGCTGCATTTGAGTCGGTCATGCGCCAGCATTATCCAAGTCTCTTGTCTCATGTGACCATCAAGATGGTTCCGTGTCCCTCAATATGTACAGACGCCTTAGGCATCCTTTCGAGCCTCAGTCCATACTCATTCGATTCATCACCCTCGGCAGCAGACATTCCAAATATCGCTGATGTTCCTATTGGTGCGATTCCTTTGCTATCAGTGGCCTCGCCAGAATTCCATGATACTGTTAACAAGACTGTTGCTGCTGCCAATATAGTCTACCATGAGTTCTTAAAGAGCGAAGATGGTCGAGGCTTCTCAGGCCAAATATCAATGCTAGGGGACTCGATGGGCTCGCTCTTGGCGTACGAAGCATTGTGTCGTACAAATGGAACAAATCGCGATGAAGACGAACGCATTGTTGACATTGAATTGGATGCGAAGCGTTTGTTGGTGGCTCCATCGCCAAGAAGACGACGATCATCGTCCTCCAGTGACACTCGCCTGCCAAAACTGGACTTTGAAGTGAGTGACTTCTTTATGTTTGGTACACCTCTTTCGATTGTTTTGGCATCACGAAAGCTACATGACTCCAGGCAAAGTAAGTTCATTATTTATAACCTTCACTTTTTGAGCTTCTACTAATTGAAAAGCTTGTTCGTCATTAAAACTTGTTTTTTTTACATTTCAGATTTGGTGAAGCCGAACTGCCTACAAGTTTACAATATGTTCCATCCTACCGATCCGATTGCTTCTCGTTTAGAACCACTCCTTAGTGCGAGATTCTCAACGCTATCACCAGTGAATGTACCGCGTTATGCAAAGTATCCGCTTGGAAATGGCCAACCATTGCACTTGTGTATGTTCACTGACTTTGAAACTTTTGAAAAAAGTTAGTGTTGATTTTTATAATTCTACTTTCTTTTGGGTTGTTGTTTTTCTTTCAGTGGAAATAATCCAATCACATCCGCAGCAATTTAATGATCAAATGTATTGTAGTCGACGATTGTCGGATGCTTCCATGCAAAGTACTATTTCTGGCTTGGTTGAAAATGTCTCGCTTAGTACGATTAGTTCGCGTAAGTTTAAATGTAGATATGCTATTGCTAGATATTATTATTTTTGTAGAAAGTAGAATTAATTATATATAATTTTAGGCCATTTAAATGCACGCAAATGTAATTAGTCCAGTCAACTTAGTGAGGTATTGGGAAATTTGATGCGGCAAGAATTTACTGCAGGACTTTTTGAGCTTTAGTTGGAAGCCAAGCAATAGTTATTCTTATTAAAAATGAAAATGGTTCCATTCTTCTACCAGAGCTTGCTGAGTGGGTTAAATGATTTGTTAGATAACATCTCGAGATAAGTCCTGGAACGCAGAGGCCTGTGTCTATAATTTCCTCTCCAAATGCACGTTATCTACTTTCTCTCGGTGGCATATGCTCCTCATTAATCATTTTTTCCTCTACAGTAGATAAGGCAATGAAGCAATCTGACCTTCTTCAAAAAGATTTTTAAGGCTTCTAAATGTGTTTCGCACTTGTATCTGTCACTTCAGTTACAACACAGTTTACACTGTGTGAGTTGGTTTTATTTAAACTTTGTTCCTATAATTTTCTCGACAGTATTCCGACTCAGTATCAAGACTCAACTTAACGGTACCTGATATACAAAATGATTTTAAAAATTAAATAATTATTTTTTCCATTAGACAGGTACTATTTTTGGTATGTATAGGGTGTTATCCATTTTGCGGTTTTAATAGTAAACGTAAATAAAAGACATATAAAATATTTTTTTTCATGATATTTCTTTTTTATTATAAAGTTTGAACGTTGACATTATGTGTGAAACACTACATCATTTAAATGACCACCACGGGAATTCTTGCAAGCATCGATTCCTTTGAGGTAATTTTCCACCACTTTTTGACACATATCTCAGCCATAACTTGACTAATGTTGGTTTTCAAGTGCTCAAGAGTTAATCCAGCAGTGTCAAATCGCATGATCTTGGTGGCCAGTTGATATCGCCACGACGAGAAATTACGCGGCCAGGAAATATTTCTTGCAATAAAGCCATATTCGCTCGAGTTGTGTGGCATGTGGCACCGTCTTGTCGAAACCACATATTCTCCAAGTCGTAGTTTTCAATAGCAGGCAAAAAAAAGTCGGTTATCATATGACCATAACGCTCCGAATAGACGGTGACAGTCGTTCCATCGTCGTTTTCGAAGAAGTAAAGTCCAATCACACCTCCGGACCAAAGAGCGACAATTTTGTTTATTAACATACCCACCGAGTGAGAAATGTGCTTCGTCGCTTAAGAAAAGTTTGTCCGAAAAATCGCCGTCCACCGCCTGTTGTTCAAGCACCCATTTGACGTATCTACGACGTTGTGAATGGTCAGCTGGCTTCAGTTGTTGTGTGAGTTGGACTTTATATGGATGTAGGTGTAGATCCAAATGCAAAATACGCGATAATGTGCCGTAAGACAGTCCTAATTCCTGAGACACATTCGGGTCTTCGGCAACACTTTCACTTACAGCAGCGATATTTTCAGTGGTACGAGCGAAACGATGATGCACAGGTCTTACAATATCTGTAATCCAGTCTCTTCAAAATTCTGCACAATTTTGCCAATTGCTTGCGAAGTTGAACGATTATGTAAACCATAATCTCCTCTTAAAGCACGATATGTGGCTGTGGCAGAATCACCATTTTTGACCGTCAAATTTTTTTAAGAACAACCTATAGACAGTAAAATTATCTACAAAATGACATATTAATGACTTATGTTTGTCAATTCATTCTTAAGTTATAGCGTACCAAAGTTTAATTGTTCGTTAAAATGGCAGCTATATTAAGTCTGGTTGCTTTAAAGAATGAATTTAATAATATATATATCTATTTTGATAATTATTTTATTTAATAATTAAACTTTGGTACGCTATAACTTAAGAATGAATTGACAAACATAAGTCATTTATATGTCATTTTGTAGATAATTTTACTGTCTTAAATCTGCTCTTAGAGTTTTTTTCAGAAAAAAATAAGATTTTGTGAGTTATTAAGCAAAATAAAAAAATAGGATTTTTAAGATGGCTGCATTACCCTTCCGGTTCCATACTTAAAATCTGTTTTTTTTTTTCATGGAATATGTTTTTGCAAACATAAATAAAAACAAAAAAATCCCCACTCCAAAACAGAAATTTATTACATTTTTTTAAATTAATGTACTAGATCCCAATGTTTTCGATCATTTTTCTACAAATCTATCTATTGTACGATAAAAAGTGTCTATCTTTTTTTATGTAGAATAACATTAGATTAAAATGCGTACTACAACTTTTTTCAAAAGAACCTATAGTTTTCGAGTAATTTGGCAAACACTGAATTTTCCCCATTCCCCCCTCATAAAAATATTTGCTCCGCACCAAATGTAGGGTACATTTTAGGAAATGCTTAGGACATTAAAATGAAGCTCTCCACCAAAATTCAACTTTGTTGGAATTTTTTCGAAGTTTCATCATTTTTTTCGCTAATTTTCCTGGACTTTAAAACTACTTAAACCTGCTTAAAAACTAGAACAGCCACAGCTGCATTTTTTTTGTTTGAATTTTTATTGTGTGTATATTTTGTATACGCATACAGAAACATATGCAACATACATAACCATACATACATGAATATATATATATATATATATATATATATATATATGCACATATACATATACGCACATACATAAGCATATGCATCCGCATACATACATATTTTTTAAACTTTCCCTTATACCTAATTTCCTTAAATCTATTAAGTCGGCCAAGACTATCTTATTCGGCTTTAGTAATCTGCGTATTCGCATTGAAGCCACCAAAATTGGTTCTCCTGCTTCGCCCTATCACTTCGGTTCCGATCGGACACAGTCCTACTGAACCGAAGGCGCTCTTCTCCGCCTTGGGCTATAACGTCTCGACCATACAGGAGTCGCCTATCTACAGTTTTTCGGCTGACGTTATAGATTAGCCATTCCATCCTGTATCAGTACATGACTATTAATAATTGTACGCATATTAATAATTAGTTTAAAATGGCGATTCTATTTCTTTTCATAAAAATGTTTTCAAAATTGTATGCATAGAAAGTAATTTTTTTTTTAAAGCCAATTCAACTATTTAAATTTTTTTTTTCATATATTCATATTTATCCAAGAATTAAAAAGGCATCTTTTTTTCCGCATACTATAACTACATACCTACGAGTACCATAATATATGCAATTTTATTGGGTTTCATTAATTTATTTCCTCCTTATTACCTAATTATGCCTCATTTTTACGCATCATGTGTATACTTGCATTAGCCAAACAACGTTGACATATTTTTGGTTCCTACTTCACTGAATACCTGAAGTTTTTAGCTACAAGATCAGATTCTTACGATCTAGTCGTGCATTTTATTTTTCTCGAAAACGGCTTTAAAATAATTTTGTTTGAGTGCAAAATTTGATATACATAAATACCGTTTTATTTTGTGAACAACTTTCATGAAAACTCATCAGTAAAAATGATTAAAAGTCGTCGTAATTCAAAAATAACCTAGTTTTTATTTAACACGTTTTACAGTTGGAGAGATTCCGTTTGTATAATATTTCAAGTCAAAAGAACACTTAAAGTAATTTTTAGCTCTGTATGCATGAGTTGGTACTGTACAAAATTTATATAAAAACAAATTCTTCATCCATCCATTAATGGTGCATTAAAACTTTATTTCAACAATTTAAAATTTTTATAGTTCAACAAAAATGGTGGGGCACAAAACGTCTCGACTATGCTCTCTATTGTCCAGAAGGCCTCAGTAATTTTCCAGCTCATGCGCTTCCACATTTATTTCATGCCAGTTACTGGGAAAGTTCAGATGTCATTGCTTTTATTTTAAGACAGGTAAGATTTTGAGTCAGAAAATTTAATTTTAAATTAACTTAATTTTTCTAACACATTTATTTTTTAGATTGGTAAATTTGAAGGTCTGCCTTTAGCTGGTTTTGAAGATAAAGATAACTTGTCATTCCGTCCGGGTCAACCACGTGAGAAGTGGATTAAGAAGCGTACATCTGTCAAACTGAAGAATGTTGCAGCAAATCATCGGGCTAACGATGTTATTGTTCAGGAGGGACGCGAACAACGACTCACAGCTCGCTTTATGTATGGTCCTTTGGACATGATCACTTTGGCTGGTGAAAAAGTGGATATTCATATTATGAAAGATCCACCAGCTGGTGAATGGACATACCTCACGACCGAGATCACAGATAAAACAGGCCGTGTTGCATATTCACTACCGGAAGATAGATCCTTCGGCTATGGCATTTACCCCATTAAAATGGTCGTCCGTGGAGATCACACTTCTGTGGATTGCTACCTGGCTGTGGTGCCTCCTCTAACTGAGTGTATAGTTTTCAGTATTGATGGATCATTTACGGCTTCGATGTCTGTAACTGGACGGGATCCAAAAGTTCGGGCAGGAGCAGTAGATGTATGTCGTCATTGGCAGGAGCTTGGGTATTTGTTGATTTATATTACCGGTCGACCAGATATGCAACAACAGCGTGTTGTTTCTTGGTTAAGTCAGCATAATTTCCCACATGGATTGATATCATTTGCTGATGGACTATTAACTGATCCATTGGGTCACAAGACTTCTTACTTGAATAATTTGGTACAAAATCATGGAATCTCTATTTGTGCTGCATATGGAAGTAGCAAGGATATTACTGTTTATACAAATGTCGGACTGCGAGCAAGTCAGATTTTTATTGTTGGCAAGGTAAGTTTGATATGTTTAAAAATCCAGAGGTATTCTTTTAGACTCACAACATTAATTTTGATTGATATCTTCCCGCTCAATTTTAATTTTCCACAAGAATATATTCAAATATTTAAAAGCAGCGGATATTATGGTATCTCAAACTTTTGCAAATGTGCTCCAATTATTTACATACGATTGCAAAAGTTATATTCCACTAAGTGCACGAAAAATATTGGTAATTTATAAATTCCTGCAGGAGAATACAAAATCCTAGACAAATAAATTGGTCTCTACCGGCAAAACGCATGTCTTCTTAAAATTCACCAGATTAGCCTTTTTTCGGGAATTTGACAATCTTTCTTTGATTCCACATTCTATTTTTCTTCTCTAGTTTGAAAATCTTAAACGCTGTCCTAATCTGTAAAGGATTAAGTTTGTCAACTTCATACCTTAAAAGGATATATACATATATTTTTTATACTTGCGATATATACATAGGTACTATAGGGTAAGTTTTGCATGTGGACAAAAATCGAACTCGATGTCTTAATCAAACTTGACATTACGATGAGAGAGAACACCAAAAATTGAGTCCCGCAATTCTGTCTGTCTGTCTACAGTCTAAGCTTTTTTTCAAACTTGGTATTTTGGTGTTTTAGGTGATTGTCTAAAATAGATTTTTGAATGTTTGTTTTACCTCCAAAAATAACGGTACTTGTCAAAATTTGTCTACCATCTTAATTATATCGAAAACGACTTTTTTGATAAAAAGTATGTGTACTACTTTATGTATGGTCTACATTTTAGCCAAAATTGTTTTTTTTACATATTTTGTTATTAACAGTACCTGCCATGAAACCATGTTTTTTTTTAATTTTCTACTTTCTCATAAGCGGCTCAAAAGATTTCGATCAAAATGTTCATACAGGAGGTTCTTCGAATTCTAAATAATACTGCATTTCAAAATTTTCGAAAAATAGTTTTTTTTGGATTTTTGAAAAAAAAACATATTTCTTTTTTGTTGAAAATTCAATATTTCGAAATCGGGTAGAGTATTTTTTTCTGAAATTTTGGTTTTATGTTTAGATTATTAAATATTTAAAATTGTCATCCCAATTTTTTACTTGCGATTACAGGTACTACATATAAGGCAAGTTATGCATTCGTCGAAAAAAAAATTTGAGAAAACAATCAAACATGGCATAACGATGAAAGCGAAGAAGAAAAAAGATGGTCTAAAAATTCTGTCCGTCTGTTTGTCTGTCAGTCTGCCAGTCTGTCAGTATAGACACCTACAGCCCAAACGGGTGGGCCGAATTGCTTTAAACTTGGTCTATGGAGTTTTTTAGGTATTGTGCAGAGGGGAAATTGATTTTTTTTTTAGCTCAAAAAATAAGGGTACCTGCCATAACCATTACGTTAAAGCCTATTGTTCTCGGAAACGGCTCTACTCTAACGATTTTGATTTAAAAAAAATCAGTGCAGCTTTTTAGATACGACCGATCATATGGTTGAAAAAAAAATTGTAAATGTCTAAAAACGGTACTTTGCATAGGTACGTTTTTTTTTGCTTTCGACTATCTCATAAACGGCTTACTCCATTCTTTCGAAATTTCACACATATATATTATATCTTAGATTGCCCAATTTATACTGCGTACCAATGTTTTTAATTTATATTTGTTTGTATTTTTAAAAGCATTTTTAAATTTATAATTTGAAAACTGCTCATTAAATTTTTTTTTCAAAAATTATATTTATAACGTATTTGTTTTTGAATTTTTTTTTAAATTTTTTTCAAAAAGTTTAAAAAGAAAACTTTTTTTCTCAAAAACCGCTCCACAGATTTTTAAATTTTTTTCTCATAAATTCAAATTTATCCAAGAAATAAAATGGCGTACTTTTTTCTGATCTCAAATTAGTTTAAGTATTTATTTCAGAATTTTGAATTATTTTTTCTTTGATTAATCCGATTTAATTTTTTGTTTTTTAATTTTATATTATTAAATATGTATTTAAGACTGCCATACCGATTTTTTTTAGAAAAAACTTAAAAAAACTTTTTGTATAAAAAATAAATTAAAAAATGACTTTAAAAATATATTTAGATTTTAAATAGAAATCTTTTGCATATGATGTGACCGGACATAAGAGCAAGTTCGTGCGACCCAGTCGTGCATTTTTTTTTTTTTAGAAAAAAATAATTTTTGTCTCGTTCTTGTTAGAGAGGCTTACATTGCTTTCACAAGCATTACGAACGCGTCGAAATGACAGATGACTTAAGCGGAAGTGAATTGGAATTAGGAATTTCCCTCAGACGTCAATTAGCTGGGATGTATAAAATTTTAGTGTGGGATAAATACTGGGATGTAGAACAATGAAATGCCCGATTGTCCAAACGCACGTAAAAGTTTATTCCTTTTAACTTGAGCGTTGCTGTCGCTTATACAGGGTGGCGCACGAATCGTGCTGACAATAAGAAATTTAAATAACTTTTATTTTAATCGATGTATGTCATTAATTTTTTTTATTGGATTAAAAATTAAATTTTATTTTAAATAACTAATGGTTTTTAAAGATGATAGACCGCAAATGACCTCCATGCTCATCCACGCATATGCGGTACCTGATCAGAAAATTGTTCATTGCGGCCTGAAGGGTTTCAATTGGGATCGCCTTAATTATTGTCTTAATGGACTGCTTCAATTCAGTCAAATTCCTGCCTAAATGGCTGAACCGATTTTGTTTAAACTTGGTGGTAAGGCGTTTTAGGTGATTATCCAAAATAGATTTTTGAATCGTTGTTTTGGTCCCAAAAATAACGGTATTTGCCATACAAATTTTTCTACCATCTTAATTATCCCGAAAACGGCTCCAACGATTTTGATAAAAATTAGTGTGTGTACTAACTTGAGTATGGTCTACATTTTAGCCGAAAAAAAATTAAAAATATTTTGTTATTAACAAAAAAATATTTTTTTTTTGAAAATTCAATATTTCGAAATCGAATGAGCGATTTTTTTTTAAATTTTGTTTTTAAATTTATATTATTTAATATTTAAAATATTCCATATTTTTTTTTAGAAAAAATTTAAGAATTTTTATTTATAAAAAATTAAGTGAAAAACGACTTTAAAAATAATTTAGACGTTTCCATTAAGAATCCTTTGCATATATTGTGATCGAACATAGGAGCAAGTACGTGCGATCCCGTCGTGCATTTTATTTTTTTTTAATTTTACATTATGCGACGTTTATAATTTTCACCAAAACACAGCTATTCATCTCAATTACGAAATTTGTATCACTAAAACGTATACTACTCTATGTTGGACTTGTGGTCTTCATGATGGTTTAATATCATCTTTTTCAGTTTTAACTTTTCGAAACTATTAAAACATATATTATTGTGGTTAGTTTAAATATAACTAAATCTATTAATAAAAGACATATCTAAAAAAGCTTTCCATCCATATTTTATGTAGCTCATTCTTAATTAACTTCTCTACTTCAACTCAAACCACATATAAAAGAAGTTCATAAAATACTTAAATCAGTAAATGAACGTATCATTTTTAGCTATAAAGCAAGCTACGAACATATTCCAAACTATATCTTATTTGATTGAAAAAACAAACACATAAAATGATTTTAAATCAACATTTACGACTACACAGATATGGAAAACTTAACCTCTTGTTATTTCTTACTTCTTTATATAATGTTCCATTAAATCTCATGTTTTAAATTCAAATTTTAGTCCGGTCGGGTTGTCAAAAAAAAGGGCTGAAATGGAAAAAAATAATTCGTACAGTTTTCTCTTACCCCCAGTTTCACAGTGCGAGTTTAAACTCCACTTTTGGTTTAAACTTCACATCAAGAATTTATTCGGTTTCACAGTGTCGTTTAAACCTTGAACTGAGTTCAATTTGTAGTTTAAGTTAACCGAGATTATTCTGCCGTTTAAACTTCAGTTCAGCGTTTGTGTTGTTCTTTTTTCAGAAAATGTATGAACAAAACAAAATTGTGTATTCAAATGTTATCGAGTTGTGTATAGTGAATATTATTTTATTTTATATTCTCGTTGTTTCGCGTGTTTTTTTGTGTCAGAGAGAGAGAAAGGGAGGACGAGGCAAGAAAAATGCCGCCAACTATTTTTCATAAAATGTAGTTAAACGAAGTTCAACAGATCTGAAGATCAGATTTCACTGTGAAACCGGACGAATTAAACCAAAAATTTAAACTCAGTTTAAGATTCAGTTGATCTTAAGTTTAAACTCGCACTGTGAAACTGGGGGTTACTTGTGGGGGGGTCAAATATTAAGACTAACGTTGTAGAAAATTAAATTTCCTACAAGTTTTACCTACATTATGTTTGTGAGAAATCGAAAATGGCCAAGTTATCTACCAAAATAATTTTTTTATTAAATTCAAAATGGCGGCTGAAGCTCCAGAGCGATTTTTCCGAGAACCGAAATTTAGACTTCTAATGACCCCCCCTCCCCAATGAAATATGAACGAATATTGTACGAATTACTATTTCATAATCTCAGAAGGGGGCACAACCCCAAAACAGTTTTTCATTAATATCTCCCAAACGGTAACATTTTTGAAAAAAAATATTAATAATAAAGTTGTAGAAAATTAAATTTCCTACAAGTCTCATCTTAATTACTTTTGTGAGAAATGAAAAATGGCGAAGTTATTGGCCAAAATAAAATTTTCATTAAATTCAAAATGGAGGCTGAAGATCTCAATCGAAATTTAGACTTCTTATGACCCCCCCCCCCCCCCCAACGAACTTTAAAAGAAAATTGTACGAATTAATTTTTTCCATTTCAAATGTTTAACCCGACTGGACTATTTTTGATTTTCTTATTTGCCTTTGATCTTTAAAAAATTAAAACAAATCATATGATGATCTTTTGCTTTTAATTATTTGCAACATTAAATAAAATATGAAAATTGGGCAGCTGCAGATTCATTTTTGGAAAATTACCAAATCCTGTTTGGCTGCTGATAGATTTCCCAAAAAATACGGCTACTGATTATCCGCCTTGATCCGTGAGAATATCAGATCTGTTTACTTTGTAGTTTCCGATGATCTCTAATTTTGTTCGTATAATCCAGTCTGAAATCACAATTGTCGCCCTATGCTATTATGTAAATTAAAATTTTGATGAATTATGTTTTCAATTTTCAATATCCAAAAAAAAGCAATGAGCATCAACTTAACTTATTCACATCCTAGCCCTTTCCCATTACAAGTAATTTTTGTTTCTCAGCAAATATCATAGCCAAGCAACATTCTCTACTCCCAAGCTGATTATATTCGTGTAAACTAATTTCAGGTTAGCAAAAAGCTTCAAGGTACCGCCACAGTTCTCTCTGATGGCTACGCAGCTCATTTAAGCTCTCTTATGGCTGTCGGTGGATCAAGACCAGCTCAAGGCAATGCCAGAATGGTTATACCACGTGGCTGTTTCAATTTACCTGGACAAGTAACAAATCCTCGCCGAAGGAGGTAATTTAGTAAAAAATAGTTAAATTATAAATTGGTGTGTCATTTTAATTTTAATTTTGGTTTTCATGTGAATTTTAACAAAAAAAAAATAGTTTTTTTTTTAATATCGTGTGAATTTTTGAAGTTTGTGTTGTGTGAAGTTTTTTTTTATTTGAAAATTAAACGCACCAAAATTCTAGCGTTATTTTGATTAGACAAATTTTCTTTTAATTTTAATGTTCAAAATCAAAATTATAATGTGATATTTTTATAAGGACTAAAAAACAAAAAAGTACGAATTAAAAAAAATACAACAAGATATAATTTAAATTAAATCAAAATAATGCCCATTTTTAAATGTTTTATTTCTTGTACATGTAAATACTCGTATACCTAGAAACTGTTAACAGAAAATATAACAGTGTGTTTTTATCTTATAATTTTTGATGTTGGATTTTCTTTTTTTTTTTGTTTCTTCTTTTTTGCTTTGAAATCACAATTTTAGGTTGCATGAACCGGAAGCCTTAACATAATTAAGAGGGAATGAATATTAGTAGTAAATAATGAAAAATTAACGTTAAATATAAAAAATAAACAAAAAAGCTTTACGAACAAAAAAAAAGAGTCCAAAAATCGATATTTTCTTACAGCAAAGATAAAATACTATCGTCGCCGAGTCGTAGTGGGTACCTGAAGCGTAAGACGTACTTTAGTAACGTTTAAATGAAGTTTTTATTGGCAAACAAAAAACAATGATTTTACAAAATGATATTTAAAAAGAAAAAAAATTAAACAAGAATAATGATATGGATATTTTGGATGGAAAATTTTGCTAAAGAAAATGAGAGAAAAATTTAGTAAAATATTTATTAAAATGAAGAACAAAATATAAACGAAAACAAATTCGTAATTTATCGTTAATCGTCACGCGGTAAGTATAATTCAAATTTATTTTTTTAATTTATTTTCAAATTATTTCATATGTTTGAGTGAGAGTGTAAAATCGGAGACACAACTTAATCTAGTTTAGTTGAGGGTAAGGTTTTTATAGTATAGTTGAAAACAGGACTAGTAATAGTAAAATATTGAAATAGTTTGTATGAAATTAAGTTGAACAAAATAAAATATTTTTTTTCTTAAAGTCGAACAGCGATTACAACGATATATTTCCTTTAAAGCAATAGCTAATCCCAGGTTATGTGAAATCTACCAAATCTAACATTTGAAGGTTTATACCCAACAATTATCTGAATTAACTGAAGTTATACCATGGTTACTTAGGCAATTATAGCCAATTATAAATTTGAAGCTTAGTTGAACCATGGTTAATCTGCCGAAGTCGACGCATTAAATTTTTAGAATGATTCTGAATAACAAATCGTGTATAAAAGTTACATACACCGAAATTCCTCGGTTAAATTATTGAAACATTGCCCTCAATTTTGCAAATATGTATATTAATTACGAATTAATTTATATTAATTACGAATTAATTTAAAAGTAGTTTTTCAGTGCAGTATTAAGTTTAACTTTCTTGTTATTAAAAATCTATAAAAATCGATGTGCGAATCTGTGGAAAACACTCTTTGAATTTAGAATTCGAGAGACATGTAGCTTATAGCGAGTTTCATTAAAATATCAAAGATCTCCTCTCATCAAAATCGAGATATGATTTTTTCAATGAAACTTGTTTCCAGACTTAATTGTAGTATTGGTGAATGACTGACACACATAATATTGATGATGAAGCAATCGAAAACTCTACTAAATTTATAAAATCTTCATTATTAACTAAGTAGGACACTGTTTAATTGACAGATGCGCCAAAAGACTTGGCGTTTTTGCAGAAGCTGTATGGATGAGGAGGAAGAGGAGACTATCTCCCATCTTCTTTGCTCATGTCCTGCTCTCTTCTTAAAACGTAGATTGCACCTGGGGGAATACTTCTTCGACGACACCAATGATCTTGGACACAGATATTCACCGGGTACATCGCTTCATTAGAGGCTCCAATCGGTTTAATTTAAAGCAACAGGAAAGATCTCTCATATGGTATCACAATGGGCCTATCTAAGGTCTAAGTGTGTCAGCTTTCCTGACGGCCACTTCAACGTAATCTAACCTTAAATTTTTAACTTTTTCGTCCATTATTAGTTTTTTTTTTTTGCACAGACTGTCACAAGCGAGTGCACAACAAATTAATAATTTCTTTTTTATTTGCCAATAGGGAGTTTGATCAGGGGTTGCGGATCTTTCTCGGCAAATAGAACGCAAAATCTTTTTTTTTGGTATGTGTGTGAATTTTTTGTTTTATTATGTAGAGTAAACAAAACCGTTTGACGTTTGAGCAAATCCTGATGGATCGATTATTTTGGCTGAACGAAAAAAACTAAATATTTTCCTTGTAACGTTTGATTTTTTTTTACATGTGTGCATTCAAATTAAATCTGTCAATCCATCAGAGATCAAATGTTTCGTGTTGAGATTTGATCTTTTTGTTTGAATGAAACTCTAAAAAAATTCAAAAAGATCAAATCTTTTGACAGAAAAAGCAAAACCATCAAATCTTTTGACAGAAAAAGCAAGAAAAGATTTCTTGAATGAAACTCGCTATTAAAATCAACTTCTCCATATCGTGGCACATCGATTGTTAAAGTATTTTTTATAAGCATATCTGTCAGAATTTCTTGAGTAATCTAGAGTACTAAATTGAAAAATTTAATCTGACAGTTTAAATAATATCAGACCAAAAACATAATATTAAAAAAAGGGCCCATTTCTTTTTTACAAAAACATCTATGTAACAAATCAGCCGTGAAAAATAGTGAGATCTAAAAATACGCCAAGTTCATACTTCACGAAGTTTTAATACTAAATATTTAAAATAGAATAATATTGAAACAACTACAAATTAAGAGATACATTTTATTATTTAATGAATATACTGACTAAATGTTGGTGGCTTCACTGGCCAAGTTTTTAAAGCCTTTCGAATTGGATAAAATAAGAAGCAAACTTGCAAAGATTTTAATAGTTTTCACGCCGACTAAACAAAAAATCTAAAATTTTATTTACTTTAAAGCCTACCAATCTACCAAATTTCATTATTCTTCAGCAATTGGAAGCTCTCCATATAACTTATAACAATTCTGAGAAAGTGGGCGGATACCACGCCCATGTACAGAAAACCTCTGGTTTTCTATTTCTTTCATTGTATGTAATTTAAGCCCTACCACTCTGCAAAATTTCATCGTTCTGCAGCAAACGGAAGTGCTCTATTCAATTACGTAACACCAATTCTTAGGAATTTCGATTTATTAATTTACTTGCATCGCAAGAACTACTATTGTACAAAATTATAGTGCTCCATAATTTTGATGATCAGTCCGTAAGTGAAAGAGTCAGTCAGTTACGATGCTTGCGACTTTTCCAGTTTTATATCTCGGGAACTACTAATACTAAAAAATTGAAATTTGGTGAGTTGCCTAAACCTGGGAAGCTTAGTAAATGCTGCGAGTTTGAAGTTTTGACTTTATTGGTATTAAAGGGTGTAATGTCAGAACTTGGCTGGCACTATCGTTCCATTTGATATGTACCTGCGAAACGTTTGTAAGGTGACATAAAGTTTCATTTCTTCCAAAGTAGGAACAAAATAGAATTAGTTTTCAAACAAACCCCGACAGTTTCATGTGAAGTCAATAACTGGGAAACAAAAATAAGTTTGTATATCGCTTAGATGCTTATAAATTGTTAAGGAGTTATATCAAAGTTTTTGTATGTTTGAGTGTAATATTATATGTTTTTAAATGTCGAATTCTTAAATTTGTTTATATATTTTATATTTACTAATTATTTCCTTTTTTTTTGCAAAAAAAAAAAATTATTCAAAAAAAATAATACAGGTACCTGGTTAAGAAGACTGTTTCCTCCTGTTGTTTGATGGTGTTTCAAACTACCTAAAATTTTATTGATATTACCAAACACAGATGTAAGAACAGAATAAAAATAATGATAAACAAAAAATCAGTAAATAAAACATAAATATATATTTATAAAGCTTGAGATTAAAATTAAAAAAAAAAAACATAAATTTAAAGTTATATGTCGTTTTTGTGTATATTTACAATAACTAAAAAAGATCCTTGCTCATCTATTAAAAAAAAAAAGATAATATAAAAACAAACTTTCTCGAACGAAAATTCGCAAAATAAATTTCAAAACTTATTTATTAAAGGAAAAAACCTTACCATATTATTAAAAAAAAAAAATTAACCACTCTGTGGTGAATTTTTAAATTGGTGTCCTGTAGTTTAGTTATAAAGTTAAATTTGAACAAAAAACTGATTGTAAACAAATAAAAAAAATTAATTGGCTAAAAATACCTATGTATGTATTTATATTTTGTTTTAATAAAAACTCATGTTTATTTGTATTTTAATGTTTAATCTTTAAAATAAAGTTCACAACTTATCCATTTTTATAATCACACTAAACATCATTTTGTTATTATTATTTGCACCTGTGATTAACAATTTTTTTTATTTTTTTAATGTAAGCAAGTATATTCAAGAGTATTTATAAAATTAAAAAATTATTTAAAAGTTCACTTAAAAAAAGAAGAACAAAGATTAAAATATTTTTAAAAACATTGTTAATTGGATTGAAAAATTATCACAACAAAAATTTAAAGTTAACCAAAAAAAACAGACAAATAAATAAAACAAGATATAAAATATAAGGACTATATTTTTCTACGTTTCTAGAAAGAAAATGTTAAGTATATTTTATGCAGAAACAAATCATTCATTCAGATATTTAATATTCAAAAATTAACCACAAACACAAAATGAAAAATTAATGTTTGGAAAAACAATTTAAATTATTTAATATATTTATGTACCTACAATAATTTTGTTTAATTTAAAAAAAAAATGTATAAACGCAAACAAAAGATATTTTCTTTCTGCTTGAATGCAGTCTAAATAACAATTATCCTTATCTCAAATTGTCTCTACTGATTTGTGAATTTTGAGATGGAAACTCTTAAGCTAGAATTACACGGTCAACGCGTTGAATCGTTGACGTAAAAATGGCGTCAGAATCTATCCTAATTGTGACACGTCTTGTATTTTTAATGTGTTGAAGAAAACGTTATTTACTCCATTGACACAAATTTTTCGATCAAGGCATTGACGGTGTGGTGACAAAGTGCAACTAAATATTGTGGTGACATCAAAGCGTCAACGCTATAAACGATTACCTTGACCGTTGACATTCTGGGGTCTATTTTTTTTCCTTCGTCAAATAAGCTTACTAATTTGATCAATATCAATAGCTGTTGATCGCGCTGTTGTCGTCGCGTCATTGTTCTCACTCTTTTATGTTTCTTGTTTGCCTACCATTAATGCAGCATTCTCTAGTTCAGAATCCAATTTTTCTTGCACGAGAAAAATACAAAAGCTATCAATTCGTTTAAAACGAAATGGTAGTAGTTTTAGTTACCGATCCGAGTTCAAGTTCATTTCTGGTCCAAGAATAACCTTAGACTTTTTTGTTAGTTTCAAGATTCTCGTGCCCGGTTCTTGTAGGTGAAAACGCAATGACTGTCAATAAAATCACATATTACCTATCAGTCAATTTTTTAACAGGAATATGACTAAATTTAAAAAAATACTTATTAATTATAATCTTTTTTTTCGTTTTCTTAAGATTATTATTATTATTAAAAATACAAACTCATTTTGCCTTCCTATTGTACGTACCCAAAATCCTCACAAAAAATTACTAAACTTAAATCCCTGATGAGAAAAAATGTTTAAAACAATAAATCCCACCACTTAGAACAAACAAAAAAAATGTAAAGAAAATAAGTACAAACAAAATTATGTATAAAATAACCAATATTTTTTCTTACAAAATCACAAAAAAAAGATGAAATAAATATTTTTTCAAGCACATACAAATTTTGATATGTTCAATTTATTCAAGTTGTTCTACAAACCGAATTAATTAAATACAAAGGTTTCTTTTCTTACCGAACAAAATAATATTATATAAACTTTAACTTGTAACCAATTTTGATGTATTTTTTACGAGGAAGTGACTGAAGATGTGCCAATTTATGACAGTGATGTTTAAAAAGTTACTGTTTAGTTTATATGTCTGGCCTGTGGACGTCGATACTTTGGAGAACCTGAGTTTCGTTTTTTAACTCACGCGATCAGTTTATATCCCTACTGCTTATACAGATATTAATTATATGGTCCATTCCAAAAGTGTGTCCTAGACGCGGCACGTGCGCCGGTGAACACACCCTTAGGTGTCTTTTGAAGCTTTTTGAATAGTTCATACTTTTAATGGCGTAGAACTGTTATAAATTGCCATTTTTTCAAATCTCGTCCTTTTAAAACAATATTGCCTTCCTCATCCCTTTATATAAACGAACGCATTCAATTTCGAGTGCATTCTTAAACGATTTATTTTTGAATGTATCAATATTTTTTTTAAGGGCTAGTTATTAAAAATGCAACCGCTTTACAAAAATAAATATAAACAGAATTAATTTCATTATTGAATAACGAAAAAACTACTGATAATAATAGGGGTATTCACGATCTGGTGTATCAAGTCTTGTAAAATTGTAAAATTTTATTTTTTTACAACAGACTGTGAATACACCTTTACTAATCTGTAGAAACACTGAAGCAAATGTCAAAATCTGTTTCACATTTGCTCTGAAGAAGGCTTAAGTTTGTGTTAAAAAAATCTTACACCCTTGTATTTTTCTGTTACAATAGGGTTCGGGTATTGTAAAAGTGTAAAAGTGTAAGATTTTGACATTCAGTATATTTTGTTGTTGTAGTGCAAAAAAAATGCTACACTTTTACACTTTTACAATGATACAAGACCAGATACATCGGATCGTGAATACCCCTAATGTATATTTTTCGTTCGATCAAAAGAATATTTTTTTAAACCTCCAAATTTATGTCAAATTCAATATATTTTAAAGAATACATTCGAAAATGATTGCAATTTTTTTCATAATTTTAAACAAAATATAAATATCAAAAAATTATTTTTGTTTTTTATTAAAAAAAATCTCACACATTACATTGCGTTTAATATTATAAATAACCATTAAATATAAATATAATTATACATATAAATAAGTTGACAAAAAAAAAAAAAAAACAATAAAATAAATTTGTTGCATTACGACAATCTAAAATGATTGAGTGCTTAAACCAAACCGAAAAAAATATGTACATTTGATGGAAGTTAATAAAACAAAAAGTTATGAATAAAATGTATAACACATAAAATATATTTATTTACATATAAATGAAATTGTAGAATATATATTTGCAAAATGTCATAAAATACTATAAACAAATAAACAAAACTAGAATCTCAAAACATAGTTACTACGCGTTAGAAAAAAAAATATATTACCTACGAACAAAATTGTTAGATAAATACTATAAATTTTTATTTTGTATAAAAAAAATATGTATATGATTTAAGAAATTTCATTAACTAAACTTTGGCTAGTAATAAATATTCAAATAAATATGTCAATGTTTGTTAAAATCACAAAAAAAAATTAAAAAGAAAAAAAAACTATAATTGAGTGTTTATCTAAAGTGTAATTATTTTATTCCTATTAGTGACCTCCAATTACTTGAACTTGTATTTTTTTATGAAGCAAAACTAAAATAGACATATAAATATATATGTACATATATATTTATGTAATGCCTATCTATTGATATTAATGAATGTACATTCTGACATAAATAGGTTACTGTTGTGACTTTTTAATAAGAAAAAAAAAAGATAATACATAGGAGAATACATATTATATATTTAAAAAGGGTAAATAAATGTGAATAAAACAAATTTGGTTGTTTTCAGTAACTTTTTTTTTATTTATTAGGCACGCACTGAAGGAGTTATGAATACTCTTAAAACATTTGAGCACAGCGTGAGCGACTAGGCTAGACAAATAGGCAACTCATTCAAGATAGATCATAATTAAGTAGACCGTATATAAAAGAAACTGATTGGGTCACACGAACATGCTCTTAAAGTCGATTTTTACTGAATTATTTATAAACAAATATTTTAAATTTTTTTGTTTTCAAAAACAAAATATAGTTATGACAATTTTAAGTATTAAACAATATAAATTTGGAAATAGTATTTCAAAAAAAAATCGTCAACCCGTTTTAGAAATATTGATTTTTTTTTTCAAAGATCCAAAAAATATTTTTTGAAAATGATGGTATGCAATATTATTGGGCCCTATCGGGAATCTCGCAGGAAATTTCGTTTCCCAAGGAATATTTTTGTAATCGAAGTTTTTGCTGCATTCGTGAATCTCCTACGGAATAAATTTCCCTCGAACAAAAGTTTATTCGGATACTAATAAATTCCGAGCGAAACTTTTGAGCATCAATCACGAAATTTTTATTCACAATAACCCCCATTTAGAATTCGAAGGGCCTCCTAATCCATTTTGATCGAAATACATGGAGTCGTGTATAAAAAAGATGGTTTGATGGCAGGTACCGTTAATAATAAAATATGTAAAAAAAAATTGAATAAAATTGTAGAATATTATTGTACTGTATAGATTTTTTTTTAAATCGAAACTGTAGAGGCATTTTCGAGATAAATAAGATGGTAGAAAAATTCTATAGCTAGCAGGTACCGTTACTTTGGGGCTCAAAAAACGATTCCAAAATCTATTTAAAACAATCGTCTAAAACTCTTAAATACCAAGTTTGAAGAAAATTGCTTCAGCCGTTTAGGCTTCAGATCATTTACAGACAGACGGACAAATGGAATTGCGGGATCCAATTTGTTGGTGTTCTCTGTCAACGTAATGTCAAGATTAATCAAAATCTCGATATGGATCTTTATTCCAAATATGTACACAACTTGCCCCAAAGTACCTACACCGCAAGTAGAAATACATGGCTAGATTTGGTGCAACTGCGAGAAAGTGGCATCTTTCTTTATTATAATATAGTTTCCGTGGACTGTTGTTACAAGAGGGACCATTTCAGGGTAGTATCTGATTTGGATTTCATTAGCTTTCAACAATAATTTCTTTCAAAACTACAATATTTAACAAATTTTAGCAAATAAATTAGAAAAGTTTACAAAGATAAGGCATGACGTAAGGTTAACTTTGCAAAGCTCCTCAAGCAATGACCAACTTTTCAAGACCAAAGGGACTATATAATGTAGTCAACTACATTCATTGGTCGCAAATTTCATGCCAACATTCTGTTTGTCCCTTTAATATAAACGTCTGTCCCCCTTATTAAGTAAAAGTTAACAACAAAAGAATACCAGCAATTGAAAACAATACAGTAATAATATTAGCGCAAAATGTTAAACATTTAAACTGTACTCTAAATGAGTTTTAAAATCAGGGTCGACTTTTTCATAATTTTGAAAATTGAAAAAATAATACTTTAACGTTAAATATCAAGTCTAACTCTAAACAGAGCAAAACGCTCTTTATCTTTCTTAAACTATACTTTTTCTAGTTAACGTTTGACATTTCATAACATTTCAAAAAATTAAAGAAAAATGTTTTGAGAAGAAAAAGATTATAATAGTTTTGGATTTTGAGCGTTTTTAGAAAGCTAAAAATATATAAAGATCGAGAAAATCCGTTCGAAGAATTTGGGGACCTTGAATTTTATTCAAGATACCGATGAAAAATCACGGTTCGATTTTTAATTGAGAAAATGTACGTCAAATCCGTTTGGTAAAATACAGCTAATTCCTCTTTTTGAAACAATTTGTTTCTTTATCTGAAACGAATTAGACATGAAAATATTTATCTGAAATTTTATAAACTTTTAAAACGTAGCCCTAAAGATCTTCTTTAATTAGATGAGTTGTCTTGGGTGTTTAAAATGAAGGCAAAGTTAGACAAGGGGTGGCAACTAGACGACTGCTTTAACTAGAGTTGGGCTTATTCTCTAAAAATGTTAAGCCAGTTTCATAAAATATTTTTAAAAATAGTCTCTGTGAACACATCTATTTGAAATTTAAGATCTTTTCAAAGCTGAACGGATCCACACAATGAACTACTTCACGCGTAAAACTTTTTGTCATATGTCGGTTTATGATGTGCTGCTCGGCCTTTGTCCGTTTTTGTTGACAACACAATTTCTGTCCGATAAATTTTTGTAAGTAGCAAATTTACAAATGTCAGGTTGACGATTGTCATAAATGAAAAAAAAATTGTGTCTGACTTGGTGTCGGTGTAAGGTTGTTAAAAAAATTAATTTAAAAATTAAAAAAAAACTGACCATGTTGTTGTAGTTTAAAAATGGGCATAAAATTGTAATCAAAGCATTCCAGACTCTTGCCATTTTAATTATATATTTGCGAATTTCAACTTTACTCTTAAAAATTTGATATGCTGTCAATTTTTGACCAGAAAAACAAAAGTTACATTAATTGGAAAGAATTTTTTTGACAGTTGTTGTTTGGCAATCAGAGATGAGAAACTTGCCTTACTTTCAAGTCGACTACGTCTTCTGAACGAGTTTTCTGATTCTTATCTCTATGTCCCGAAGAAAAATAGAAAAAAATAGTAGTAGTATAGTAGTTTATTTTTACAGTCCTAAGGTAAATCTGTGATGGTTGGCATTTTGAGGACGTAGGGGGTTTTGATGATAACTCAATATTAATACTAAGGATGTTCTTATAAACGTCTGCCTAACAGAGGACTGGACTATTCATACCCATATTCTTTCAGTTAAATTTTCGGGCGAACTAACATAGTTGAACTGCAGTCCTACTATTCATAAACGTCAAGATATCATCGGCATCAAGCAGATTGCGTAGCCATAATTTGTTTGGCTACAGAAAAAGTGCGAATGAAAAAAAAAACTACTAAAACAAGCATAGTGTTCTGCAGTGTTAATGCGTTCAATAATGCATGAGAAACGAAATGCTATTGTACTAGAGCAGATTTTCTGTGTTTATGAAAACACGCTTATGGCGTTTGAATCCCTCCGATCCAGGATCGCAGCTTAACACTTTTTTTTGATTCTGGTGATTTTGAATGTGATTGTATGTGTGAAAATAATTGTGTACCTGAAAATATTTCAAATCAAAAATTATATTTGTTGCACATAGGTAATACAAAAAATAACAACAATCGAGTTTGACGTTCAAGTATATGAATGTTCTGGTTTCGATTCTGAATTCAAATCCAGAAATAAAATTCCTTTTCAGAATCAGAACTGTCACTTTTCCCAAGTGAACACTTAAAGAAGAGCCCAGAAGGCTTCCGGATTGCCAAATAAAAACGACATTAGTTTTCTTATACTCTTGATCGCGAATCTGGAAACGAAAACTCAAGGGAGACATGGGATATGCCAGAATTCTCTGTAAACTTCAATCAAACGTGAATATGTATGGCCTTTTCGATTGGCCGTCCAGAAATGGGGCCGAATTACCGCATCAGTTATCGAGTCATACGTGACTGAATTATGTAAATTTGGCATTACCGCTCACGTTATCGAGCAGTCTAGTACAATAATTTGACATTCTCTCATCAGTTATTGAACTGAATTTTATTCGTCAGATGAGAAGCCGACTCATAGAACATGCATGTAGGTATATGTATATGTACATAATATAATTTTTGGATACTTACGCAGAATTTGACAAAGACAGAGGATTGCTTTTGTCCCTTAGGAGTCTGCGCTCCATAGCTTCGTACATCTCATCTTCTGGTTGATGTGAATTAAATGTTACTTATTATGTACATATGTATGTACGTATAAAAATATTTTTTAAATCCTCACCATCTGAATCGCTTGATAAAAAGAAATCATCAATTTTTAGTGGATATTTAGAAATATCCTCAAATCCTTGTAATAAAAACTGGAAACTTGCGAAAAATTTGTTGTTTTTACAAAAAAATGAAATTTGTTTGTCCAAAAATAAATTAAATGAATACAAATTTCATCTGTCAAACAAGAAAGACTCGATAAAAATCAATAGAGACTCGATGTAGTAGAATAGAATAACTACAATTTAAAATAGTTACACGATACGTTAGTCTACGAATGCCATCATGCCAAAGTGATCACTAGTTCATTCGATAACTGATGGGACTCACTCACTCGATCACTGATGTGGTAATTCGGCCCCTGTTCTGACCCCCACAAAATGACAGTTGTTACTCTAAACAGAACAGAAAACGATTCTGGATTTAATTTCAGAATCGAAAACAGAATCACTATACACTCACATAATTAAAATGTCAAAATAATCGACTTGATTTGTTGTGCAATTTCGTTGTGTTTATTGAATTTAAACTCATTTTCTGGTAAAATAACATAAAAAGCAGTAAGTTAAAATTATTGTTGATACAAGAAAATGTGTATCTAAATTGAAATCAAGTGTTTTGCAAATTCTTTTTAGCCGATGTGATTTTCTTTTAATTTAATTTTCACAAATACAGGATACATATAATTCAGCATCAGTCAAATTGTTTCCGGCTGTTTTATTGGGGGGAACGTGTTCCGGACGGCCAATCGAAAAGGCCATTAGTTACCCAAATTGTTAAATCAACTCAACAACAAATGCACTAATTTTTGATAAAACAGATTTATTGCAAACTCTTTCAAAGACTTAAAATTTTAAATTCAAATTTTTTTTTCAGTCACATGAAAAAAGTTTTCCTTTTTTTCATCTGATAATTTTCCGAGCTCATTGTCCTTCCTGTCATGTTCATCAGTGAACTGTTAAACATGAATATTTCAATAGTAAATTATTATCATTAGTGTAAGGCTATAAAATGCATTCATCCTGTCCTGGTTAATTAAAAATACAAACAGAATATAATGAATGCATATAATGTTATCTATCATTCATTGCGTGTTTTATGCCAGCAGCTCACACACAAAGATTTAGCTTAATAGTAAAAGGGTGGAAGTACAAAGTAACCAACCGCTCGTTGTTTTTTTTTTTTTTTTTAAACACTAGGTATTGTTGATTTTATCATTATTTCGTTAAATATGCACTGACACTGATTTTAATTTGTGTGGCTCGGCGTTTGTTATTTTTACTTGCTCGATATGATAAGTATTGGTTTGTGTAATTAAAATTTGTTTTACTAACTTAGATTTTATATTTAAATGAACACTCAGATCTGCTTGATTGAGAACGCATTTCTTTACAAAATAAATAAAGAATTATCAGAATAAATATGGGAATAATTAATTATAGTTTTAAATAATTTACATAATTCCAAATTTAAAATGTCTCCCCTAAGTGAGGCCCAATTAATCAGTCAGAAGGTTTGGTCGTTGAGCCCTAAAATCGACCTAGGATCGCCTTAAAGCGTTTTTTGAAAAACCTGAAGTCACCCTGATAAACAAATTCTATGGTTTTTTATACATAGAGTCGCCCTCAACTCGCCCTAAACTAGATCTAGGTTTTTAGTTGGTGTAAGTGTTGAGGTAAATGAATAAACGTCAACGTCACATGAGATCTAATTTGATTTGTTATTTTTAAAATGGAAATAAAAGAATACTCAAATTAGTTTTCACACAGGCATGCAAAATGGAAACCCTTGAAGTAGTGGATTGTGCATAGGGCCAACAAAAAATGTACTAAGATGCTAAATTTAACATATTTCAAGTTTTAATTATTAAATGACATAACTTGCTTTTCTGCAACATAAAATTAATGACCTTAGGGTGTTTTTTGAGAAGCGAAAAACCCAGGTTTTTTTGACAACCCCAAGAGTCCCCTAGGTCGACTCTAGGTAAAGTTCAACGAACGAACCTTAATTCATATTAAGTAACCTTACGTCATTTTCCATTGGTAATCCGGAAGAACAAGATTCGTCATTCTTATCGATAAAGTAAACACTAGCAGTCTTATTTAATAGAATGCTCTAACCGTATGAACAGTTATACAGTGAATAAGGTCTTATGTAGCCTCCTTGTTACCTTCCATAAATTCCTATTTATAAAACATTTTTCCACAAATTATAGCTATGTAGGTTTATGTCCAAAAAGTACCAAAAACGGATAATCTATTCAATTCAAGTCAGATGTTTGTCATAAATCGCAACTAGAACTTTTGGTTGGTGTTGTGATTGTAATTTAATGAAATCAAAATAAAAGCAAAGAACCATGGAAACAAAAGCGAAAAGATTTCGTGCAGTAAATTGGGATTCGTGAAATTAACATAAACTTCAGATTTTTTTAGATTCTTCTTCAAAAAATTATTGAAGTAAAACTTTCACAGTTAGACCAAATGTTTGAATTCATTGACTTCAGAATGGACCAATAAATTTATTTGTATGAAAAAATAATTTTTATGAATAAATTTCTTTCGTTACTCTTTTAGAGCCCTTTAAAACTAGTTTTCCGTTAAACTATAGTTTTGAAGCGAGTCAATATTGGGGCTGCTGGTGTAATTAATTGTGTGCTGAAAAGTATTGTTTAATAAATACACGTCGTGTGGATTTTGGCGGCCTTCGGGCTCGAATCTTTCTTGATTTTCTGACGCATTTAGTAAGTTCATACCGTTTGCATCATCATCTACTCAGAAAAAAATATATGTATTAAAGTTCTTAATTTTTTGAATTTATATCTATGGGTAAACATCATGGAAATTGATCGAAATTATTGAAATCATTTAAAAAAGAATACAAAATTTAAAGGCATTTGTGCAAAATTTTAAACAGTCTGATGTTAAGGGCTTAACATGATACTACTTAACAGTTTGCTAATACTAAAGCATTTTACTAATATTTTCCTAATCTTAAACACTTTTTAACTAGCAGCATACTAAATCTATTTTCTTAATAAACTACAACTAACACGCCTAAAATAGTGCAAAAAAGTAAGCGAACATAACTTTTTGACGTTTGCAAATGTCAAAGTGGAATATGGATTTAAGACGATACTAAAAAAATAAAGTAGCTATTTTGTGATTTTAACTTTAGTAAAATGTTAAGAAAATAGTACGATACTAAACTGCTTTAAAATTAGCAAAATCGTCTTTTAAGCCTGGTATCATACTAAAAATGATTTAACATATTACTAAATCGACTAAAATTTTGCGCCATTCTTTATGAAGTGTAATATGAGTGTATTTGTAAGGCGGGAAATGTCCGACGCACATTGAAACTACAAAATTTCAGCCAACCAAAACAAAACAATGACATAGCAATCAATGTATGTATGAGCGATGTTCACCGATATTGGCAAAAGATGTAAAACATTCAAAATATCGACTTAAACATAAGTGAAATATTTTGTCAATGAATTCATGGTTAAAAAGGTTAGGCCGCAATCGTCGGAACTGCACTTCAGCGGAACTACACTTCAAAACTTAAGTATTTGTGTGAAATTGTAAGAAGGTCGCTGTTTAATGATATAAGGCTCATAGAAACGAAAAGCGAATAGAAAACTACGATAAGAAACATTTCTACAATTTTCAAAACAATGAAGGTATTTTGAATTTACAATATATTCGCACATGTTCTGTATTTCACTTTTTATTAATATGAGGAACGAAACTGAATTTAGATGTTCTGTATTCCATATTTTAGATGTTCTGTATTCCACATAAAATAAAGTTTGTACATAGCTCATTCCGAATGTGGAATTTTAGGATTCTGAATATGAAAATTCGTGTTCTACATTATGAACCGTTTTTATACAAATTGCCTGTAACAGGTGATATTGACAGTTCGAAAATGAATTCGAACTGAATTGGAAGGAGTTGAATCCACTCGAAATGCAGAACACCTTATTTCATTTTAAGTGAAATTGAAATTCGTTTCAATATCGCTCATCCCTACACGACATTGTTGTTGACATTGAATTCGAGTTTGGCATTTAGTGTGTGAGTGTGTGCGTGCTCTTGATTCTGATTCTGACTTCAAATGCAGAAGCAAATTTCTTTTCTATCCGAGAGAAGAACTGTCATTTAGTAAGAATCGAACAATTTCAGAAGCATTCGGAAACATTACGCAGGACCAATCGAAAACGAATAACATATACTAATCCTCTTGTAGATATAAAGTCTATTTGGCATCTGTCTTGTAGTAAGAAATGTAACAACTGTCAAACTTCAAGAGTGGTGTAAATTTTGCAACAAAATAAACAAAAACTGATGACCACATTTGTGAGTTAAACGTCAATAGTGACCCTTTAGGCACAAAGACAGAAAGTAGTGATGGGCATAATTGAATGACCACTCGAGATATAACAAAACCAAACTAATATTGAATTTCGTTCAAATTTCAAAAATCCCATCTCAAAATCCAGATTTAATCTTTTCAATTAAATTTAAATAAGAAACTTCGTTTCTTTTTTAGGCGCCAGTTATAGCTTTCATTGAAAACAAATCAGTGAATTTGTTTGGTCGATCGGTTATAGCTTTCATTGAAACTAGGTTGTCATTAAAAAGACCTTTCATAGCCAAATGTAATTTTGAGGTTAGATTTGATCATTGAAAGAAATACTGAAGCATGAGAACAGGAAGAAAGGGAAACACAAATAATTGGAATTGGAACGGTTGTATTCCACTTTTGACAACAAAATGTCAGCTTTCATTGAAAACGCTTTTCATCATTGAAAAATCAAAACTGATTTTACAAGAAAGTGGTAGCGCAAATAAAATTTTTGTTTGCCAAAAAAAAATTATAAATCTTATTACCTTCATTTTGGTATCAAAACCACATCAGTTTTAGTTGTGAAAGTGCCTCAGAATTAATAGACAAAGTTTACAATGATGAATTTCAATGAAAGCTATAACTGGCGCCTTATTCCTGTTGTCTTTAGTCAATACGAAGATTTCATTCTAGCACACAAATAGTGAACTTTTGGATCGATTTCTAATTTCTTTTTAGAAAAAATTTGCAGAAAACAACTTGACAGCTTGGTGTTTTGACAGTTCTTACACCAGTTACCCATAAAAATTCGTGTAAGAAAAATTAACAAAATTTTTAAATGCAGTGAAAGTTTTTCTCCTCCACTTTGACAGTACGTATAGTAGATTTTTTTTTTCAAGTTAACAATGTAGTCAAGGAAAATTAGACAAAAAAATGATGAAACTTCGAAAAAATTCCGACAAAGCTGAATTTTGGTGGAGAGCTTCATTTTAATGTCCTAAGCATTTCCTAAAAAGTGCCTTAAATTTGGTGCGGAGCAAACATTTTTAGGGGCTGCTATCCTAAAAATTCTAATTTTTTTTTAGTTTGCTTAAAACTCCCAAAATCTTTATTTTTTCTGAAAAAAAACTCTAAGAATGGATTTAAGATATCAAAATTATCTATAAGATGACATATAAATATAACTTAAGATCGAATTGACATACAGAAGTCGTTAATATGTCATTTTATAGATAATTTTGTTGTTTTAAATCCTTTTTAGAGTTTTTTTCAAAAAAAAAAAATAAAGCTTTTGGGAGTTATTAAGCAAAATAGAAAAATTAGATTTTTTAAGATGGCAGCATTGCCCTTCCAGTTCCACACTTAAAATTTGTTTTTTTTCATAGAATATGTTTTTGCAAACATAAATAAAAACAAAAAAAATCCCCACTCAAATACAAATTTATTACATTCTTTTGAATTACTGTATTACCATTTTTCTCCAAATCTATCAATTGTACGATAAAATGTGTGTAAATCTTTTTTTGTGTAGAATAACATTAGCTACAATGCGTACCCACAACTTTTTTCAAAAGAACCTATAGTTTTCGAGTGATTTCGAAAAACCTCCCCCCCCCCCCCCCCCCCCTAAATATGTTTGCTCCGCACCAAATTTAGGGTACTTTTTAGGAAATGCTTAGTAGATTAAAATAAAGCTCTCCGCCAAAATTAAGCTTTGTCGGAATTTTTTCGAAGTTTTTGTCTAATTTTCCTGTACTAAGAGCATTTTGTGAAATTTTTTTAAAATTATATATCAAATTCGTACGAATTCACAAGATAACAAATAGACTTATAGTAACTAGCAAAATGTAATATTCATCTTTCGATGATATTTAAACCACAAAAATGTTTTTTTTTAGGTATCTATTGCCATTTTCAAAGAAGAAGCGATAAGTCCTTTTTTTTAAATTTATGTGAACTTAATCAAGCGACACAGAGTTTAAACTTCGTATTAAAGGAAATTTCAAATGTTATCTTATCTGTACAGATACGTCATGTCTAATGTCATGCGAAAGGTATGTTGCTTTCAGTTAATAGTTCAAAAGGACCAAATACGATTCGCGACCGTTCTTACAGAAAAATATGTTGGTGAATAAAGTCATTCTGTTTTCACTGTCTTGTGGAATTATTTACGGTAATACTTTCCATTTTAATGAAATCATTTACCGAATTCACGAGGAATACAATCCAGCAACAGTGTGTTTAGTTGGATTCGAAAGCACATTTTTGAGCGATTTCTTCATAGAACCTGTCGATGTTCCATTGCAGATTCTAACCTCTCCTGTACCATCAGGCGAAGACTTCAAAATCCGAGATGACGGTATTATTCTTGTAGTTCAGGTGTCGAAAAATTTTTCAAATTTCCATCACCTCCTAAATCAAATAATAAATCGTAAGTTCGTGGTAATTTATGGGAATAATTTGGCAGAGCTTCATCAATACTTTAAGTACTTTTGGGATAATCATTTCACAAGAATTTTCGGAGTTGCTACGAAAGCGAACATCACATATACATATCTACCCTTTTCCGATATTCCAGTTCGAGAGCTACTATCGAATGAAAATCCGTTGCCCGATGCACTTAAGGACTTGAATGGTTTTGCTCTTCGAACAACAGTGCAAGCGGACCCACCAAGGGTTTTCTGGTATACTGAAATAGATGGAAGTCGTCATATTGGAGGCTCATCCGGGCAGATTTTTATTGAATTTTTAAAGAGACATAATGCCACTTTCGTCGAAGCAGCCAATAATAATTTGGATACTCAACCGGTTTTTGCTGCTTTAAGGGGAAACCTTAAAAATAAATTCGAGATCAGCATGAATACCTTTGATTCCTTGGAGGGACTGGATCAATCTTATCCTATAAACTTAATTAAATGGTGCATAATGGTTCCACTCAAAGGCTACGTAGACTCGAGTCACTACTTCTTGAAACCCTTTCAATCATTAGTTTGGCTATGCTTTGGGTTCACCCTAATATTTCTTATTCTAACCGATATGCTGAAGGATAGTCTAGTCAGTGCTCCCGTAGACTTCTGGAATTCTTTCAGTAGAATTTTTCTGATTTTCCTCAATATGCCAACGCAAAAGCCAAAAGCAAATGCCTACAGATTTGACATTCAAGTACACGCCTTGGCTTTTATTTCTATAAATTTCTATCTAATATTCATGACATCGTTTTTGACAGTCTACATAAAAATAAAGCAGTTCGAATCAATACAAGATCTGATCGACAACAATGTACCCGTCAAGATGATCGACTATGATTGGGAATCATCTGCGGATCTCATATATCATCCAGATGGACTTGAGACTATAATTGTGTTACAAAATCGAGAAACGTTTCAGCAAGAGTTGTTATCGTTGAATAATACCAACTTCGCATATGCCGATGGATCAGATAAATTGAAATTTCAATTACATTCACAATTAAAGCCAATGTTTCGTATGATTGAAGATAGCCTGCAGGAATTTCACTTGGTATTTATTCTTTCGAAAAACTCACCTTTTCGAGAGATCTTAAATAATTTCATATTCGATGTTCTCAGTACCGGCTTGAAGGACAAGTGGGACCGAAACACTGTCACCCAGGCCGTTAAAGCGGGTTTTATTAAACCGCTCTATACAACTGTTTCGGTTGAGCAATTAAGACCACTTGGATTACACCATTTTACATTTGCTTGGACGTGTTTTCTAATTGGAATAGTTAATGCAATTGGAGCATTTTTTGTGGAAGTTTTGCTAAGACATTTGCAAAAAAATAAACATTAATAAACAAAAGTTGTATCGAATGCAATTAAAAATAAATATCTAACTTGCAATCGATTTCAACAATATTGTGGTATTTTATCTAATAATAAATAAAGTTGTGTTTGATTTATTTACAATATATTTTTAAATTGATTATTGTTTTATTATACTTATACGTTTTATTGTTCAAAATAATTAATTGGATGTTTGCTTTTTAATCGCACACAAAAACCAATCAAATATATAATACATGATTGGTTTCTCGGAAACAACTAGTTAAAACGATTTAGATGGAAATTTTAGAGTTTGTTTTCATGAGCAAGACAAATAAAATGCATAACTGTATCGTACGAACATGCTCTTGTAGCTAACAACTTTAATATAGCTAAACATTGACGCTGTTAGTAGGTAGGTAGTCCAGTTATCATATGCAGGTTTAAGGCCGTTGCAGGTAAGATTACCTTGATTCTTAGTATAATTAATTTACGAATGGTTAGTTCAAGGAATAGTTACGTTAAGAGAGTAATATACAGGGTGTCCGCCGGGAAGCTATACTACTTTGTTTTGCCGCCATTTTGGTAAACATTAGTCTTGACAGTTAATATTTGGCAGTCGTGAAGTAGACACGTGGCAAATTTATTATGGAAAAAATATTCGATAAACCAACGTGTTTTAATCGTTAAAACATTTTATCAAAATCAATCATCGATTACTGTGACGATGAGAAAGTTACGTGAAATTTTTGGGAGAAACAACGTTCCAACAAAACGCACTTTTTATCGTATAGTGAATGATTTCGAAGAAAGAGGGTCTGTAGGTGATGCAAGATCGGCTAAAAACATTACTGCTGCTCAAGGAGTTGTTCAAAGCAATCCATCAACCTCAATTCGACGCCATGCTCAGGAGCTTGGTCTTCAAAGAACAAATTTGGCCAAAATTTTGCACAAGGATTTGCATTTGTTTCCATTTAAGATTCAGTTGACACAAGAGCTTCTTCCACAAGACCATTTCATGCCAATAGGATGTTACAGCTAGCCCATAACAACCCCGATTTTCATGAAAAAACATAATGAGTTACGAGGCACATTTTCATTTGAAGGGATATGTGAATAAACAGAATAGTCGGTTCTGGGCAATGGAAAACCCTCAAATTATTCATCAGTCACCTTTGCATTCATTAAAAGTTACAGTCTGGTGTGCAATTTGGTCAGGAGGAATCATTGGACCTTACTTCTTTGAAAATGACAACGGCGTAACGGTAATTGCGAATGGGGAACGACATCGTGATATGATTGAAAACTTTTTAACGCCACAACTGCAGACTTTGGGTTTGATTAATATGTGGTAGCAACAAGATGGTGCCACATCGCATACAGCCATAATTACAATGGAATAACTGCGAGACCTCTTTCTACAATAAGTTATTTCAAGAAATGGTGATGTTGATTGGCCTCAACGGTCGCCTGATTTGACTGCTCCGGACTTCTTTTTGTGGGGATATCTGAAAAGCAAGGTTTATGCAAACAAACTAGAAATGCTTGAGCAACTCCAACAAAATTTTCGTGATGAAATACCGCGTGAAATGTGTTAGAATGTAATGAAAAATGTGCTCAAAAGGGCTCGCATTTGTGAGACTAACATAGGGGTCCAAGCTCTGACCGAGAAAAGCAATAAAAACTCCGGGCATGATGAGTTCAGAACTCCGTTAAATGTCAATCTTTATTAGGTTTTTAAATATTACATTAAATTTGATCAAAAATATTTTAACAAGTTATTTCATATAAATAATTTACAATAGTTTCCCTTACAATAAACTAAACTAATAATTTTATATAGTTTGGGATAGAGTCCCCAGCCCTGGTCGAAACCAAAAGCACAAAGTTTACGACACAAATCGAAAAAATTACGAAACTCCTAATTAGTGCACCACGCACTCAGTAGTGTGCTTCTACGTACTTCCATTATGTACACCGGTCCAGATTGGTACATGCAACACCTAACGCAGAAGTCCACGTTTTTCCGTATCAATGTTACCCCCTCTTGATATAATTGCCGTAATACGTGAATGTGAATTTTAATATGCAGAATAACTCATCCCATGTAGATCTTATGGCGTGATATTTAACTTGATGGTAATGTTCTGCTTTCACTATACTTCGTATGGTCACGGGGCTGCTTGCTCTGCATATCCGCTCCTTGAGGGATATATGAAAAGTTAAAATTGCAGTTAGCTCGTCGTTTAATGCAATGTGTGGTGGAAATTGGAATGTCGGTTGTTTCGTAAGGTAAAATTTGTAATTTCGTTACAGTAAGTAGGTAGCTATATGAATATAACTTTATAAATTAGGTGCGATATAACGGGTGTTTTTTTTAGACGTGTGGTTGTCAAGAGGAAATATAACGCGAGATAACGCTCACCAAAAATTTCCTTCAATAAATTGATTGTTTCGTTGAATGTATGGCATGTAGCGCCGTCTTATTGGAACCAAAGGTCGTCCACATCAACATACTCCAATTCAGGCACGATAAAGTCATTAATCATTGCTCTATAGCATGATTACTTTTTGAGGATGTAACGGCGCGGTGTCTCAACAATGGTTTGTGGATTATGATCACTCCAAATACGACAATTTTTTTATTAACGTAGCCATTTTTTACCCAAAAGTGAGCTTCATCGCTGAACAAAATTTTTTTGTAAGAATCGGGATCGGTGGCCATCTCGTTTTGGTAATAAAGTTCTATATCGAATTTATTACTATTCAGTGACTTACGCAAAAATTCGTAAAAGTGAAATATAATAGATAAGGTAGAAATAAATATATAATACACATAATTAAATCTTTTTATATTGCTTAGTTTTTAAAGTTTGAGGGAAAACAAAGTTGCCATTTTAATTCCTGGATAAATATGAATATATCAAAAAAAAATCGTTGGAGCGGTTCTTAAAAAAAATTATTTTGTATATATTTATAAAATTTTAAAAAATTTGTAGAAAAAAGTTTGAAATACCTTTTTGAAGTTTTTATTAATATACACATAAAATACAAATTTCAAAAAATTCAGCGACTGGTTTCTGAACAATCGATTTTTCAAAAAAAAATTGTAATTATTTTTTCAAAGCATTGTAAAAAGTTTTAATAAAACTACAGTTTTATTAAAACTTTTAGGAAGCATTTGTATTAAAACAAATAATCTTAATCGATGCATCCAATAGTGAAAAAAGACGAAAATATGGAAAGTGGTTCTATGGGAAGTTTTGTTAAAAAGTATTCCGTCTGTCTGTCTGTGTGTAGAACGATCTACAGCCTAAACGGCTGAACCGATTTTGTTCAAACTTGGTGCTTAGGCGTTTTAGGCGATTGTCCAAAATAAGGTTTAGAATTGTTGTTTTAGCCCCAAAAATAAAATACAAATTTTTCTACCATCTTAATTATCTCGAAAACAGCACTAACGCTTTTGATAAAAATTGGCATGTGTACTACTTTGGGTATGGTCTACATTCTGGCAAAAAAATTTTTTTTAATATTTTATTATTATCGGTACCTGCCATACAACCATTTCATTGATTTCCGACTTTCTCATAAACAGCTCAACGAATTTCAATAAAAAATTTTGTACATGAGCTCCTACAAATTCTAAATAGTATTGCATATTGCAAAAATATATTTTTTCAATATTTCGAAAACGGGTGGACAATTTTTTCTGAAATTTTGTTTTTGAAGTTATATTATTAAACATTTAAAATGTTCATACCAATTTTTTTTGAGAAAAAATTTAAGAATTTTTATATATATAAAAAAATAAGTGAAAAACGCTAAAAATACATTTAGCCATTTCAATTAAGAATATTTTGCATATAATGTGATCGAACATAGGAGCAAGTACGTGAGATCCAGTCGTGCATTTTACTTTTTCTTGGAGCCGTTTTCGAGAAATATATTTTTTTCTTAACCGTAGGTGCCGTTGTTTTTTTATTTTAGGAAAATTGTTTTTTTACCTGGTCAAGTTAATGTCAAAACACTACCGAAAACGAAGTTTCGAAAAAATCGATTGATTAGCTTTCGAAATGTTCACTTTTCAAAAAAAAAATTGTTTTCTTTAATTTAATTTTTTTTTAAATTTTGGTATACAATAGTGTTTAAACTTTCGAAGAGCTTCTGCATAAAAAAATTAAAAAAAAAAAAACAGATGAACCATTTTCCAGAAAATTGAAAACTAAAAATAACCATTTTTTCCCTTCATTAAATAACTGATTTTGTTTTATGAAAATCGTTGGAGCCGTTTTTAAGGAAAATAAGATTTTTGTCAAAAATTTGAGCGCGTGAAAAATTATAGAAAAGAAAGCAAATCCATCCAACTGTTTAGGTTGTATTGTGGACAGACAGAGAGAAAGGTGGAATTGCTGGACCACACTTTGTTGGTGTTCTCTATGATCGTAATGTCTGATTGTTAGATTTTTTTTATTAAGAATGCATAACTTGCCTTATTGTCTCTATAATTGCAAGTAAAATTTAAAAAAAAATATTTTAAATGAGATCCGCCAACTGATACGCCCAACTTTTTTATTGCTTACTTTTCCGAATACATCACAAATGATTTTAATGAAATTTTCATAGTTTGTTTGTATAAACGACAACAAATTAATTAATTGAATTTAATTTAGTAAAATCCTGCCACTACCACAAATACTAATTTATCATTTCTGGGGGTCATAGTTAACGAAACGGTAAATGAATGTAAATTTTAGAATTGCGAAAAAAAACATTAGTGGTTTTATAAGTATTAACCCGTTTACTTATATTTTTAGTTTTTTTATTAGTTATACTTTAGTTCCCAGAGTATGTTGTAGGCTTTTGTACTTTAAGGATACACCTTGGGATAGAGTGTAGATGTGTTTTTGAAATAACTATAATGAAAATGACAGACGGCGCATGTCATGCTTATTTATGATGGTTCCAATATAGCAGCAAGAAATTATGTAAATAAGTCATTATTAATCTAATCTAAAAATCGATGCAATGATTTAGAAAAATAGTTTTTTTACCTATTGAATATAATGTCAAAAAACACCAAATACGAAGTTTCGAAAAAATATATGGAGTCGTTTTTAAAATTTTGAGTTTTCAAAAAAAAAAAAAATTCCAGAAATTTTTTTTTTTTTTTAATTTTGGCTTACTATAGTGTACTTCCTAGGAGCTTGTGCGTAAAAAATTTCAAGAAATCAAATTCACCGTTTCCCAGAAAATCGAAAATGGTTCTACTAGAGGTAACAAAAATAACGATTTTCTTCCAAAAAAAAATTATCAAAAGGTACCCTTTTCCTTCATTAATAGACTAATTTTTTTTTATAAAATTCGTTTGAGCCGTTTTTGAGAAAAATAAAATTTTATGTTTTTGGCCAAAAAATGTATGAGAGCTATTGTTATTTGTCCTCTTAAATAAATGAAAAAAACGTGTGGGCATATTACCGACAAAACAATATGTTCCAAGTATGAAACAAATCCACCAAACAGCTTAGGCTGCAGTCTCGAGGGCAGACAGACAGGCAGATGGAATTGGGGGACTCACTTTTTTGGTGTTCTCTATGATAATGTCATGTTTGATTGTTAGAAAAAAAAAAAATTTTTACGAATACATAACTTGTTGTATAGTACCTATAATCGGAAGTAAAAATTAATACAAGCAATAAGTTTTCCTAGGGTAACTAATAACAGAGCTCTCATGACAAATTGGAAAGATCCCGAGCAAAAGAAAACAAATATATATATATATATATTTTTTTTTTTTAAATCCAAAAATTATTTTTGGAAATATTTTGTATGCAGTATCATTGAGAATTCGAAGGACCTCAACCCAACTTGTATTGTTTTTTAAGTTGTTTTCTCACTTTAATATAAATTTATCCAAAAAAAAAAACAAGTTAAAAGTAATATTTTTTTTACTTATTATGAAAGCCCAGTTTATTTCCTTAAGATTTTGTTTCAAAAAAATCATCAATATTCTTAATTAAGAAAAAAAACAAACTTAGTGAAATTGAATATTTAAATAAGAAGTCAATAAAAATAATAAAACAAGTTAATATTATTTTTTTTTGAATTTCATTAAGTTTTTATTTGTTAATTATGAATTTTGCAACAAAGCTTATGTAGTTTTAAGGAAATAAACCGGGCTTTCATAATAAGTAAGACAAAATATTTTTTTAACGTGTTTTTTGAATAAAATGAGAAAACAACTTAAAAAACAATACATATTGGGTTTGATTGAAATTTGAGGAAAACCCGTTTTTGCACAAAAACAAATTATAGACCAAATTATAAGAGTTATAAGTTCTTGATTGGATGAAAAAAAAATCTTACGAATCTGATGTCGTTTAGCAAAGATAAGTCGAGTTTAAAGCAAAGAGAGCCAAAATCATAAAAACCGTTATAACTCAAAAACGCAGCGAAAACGAGAAAATTGCTTCATTAGGTTTTCGAATTAGAATGACCTCAGGAACCCAAGGTTTTCGTCTGCGGCGGTGACTGTGGGACACCCTGTATAAAATTTTTTATAGAAATCCGTTTATGAGAAAGTCGAAATCAAAAAATGACAGGTACCATTAACAACAAAATATGAACAAAATGTACATTTAGGCCAAACTTAAAGTAGTATGTATACTTTTTTTTATCGAAATCGTTAGATCCGTTTTCGAGATAATTAAGATGGTAGAAACATTTGTATGGTAAGTACCGTTATTTTTGGGGCTAAACCAACGATTCAAAAAACTGTCTTAGACATAATCTGACGAACAAAAATAGTCAGTACAGGGAAGATAGGACGCTTGCCTCTTACTCTCACTGTAATAGATGCCAATAAGTTCGTACTGTTTTAAAACTCTTACATGGTTACCACGAACGTAGCAGTGGTAACTCTGATTAATGTGTTTATTTTAAAATGAAGGTTGAGTGCATGGTGAAGGTACACAGCAGCAGTGGTACTTGGATGTGCCATGTGCAGTAGGGAATGGTGGATTAGACGCTGATTTTAACAAGATTACAAACATAATTTGTGTGTAACTCAGTGGTTCCTTTCAGTGGCAATTTCAGCAACAATCTCCAGTCTATTTCAAAAACTCTCCCATTAGATCTATACTGACTATTTTTATTAGACAGAGTATAAAAAGCCTACACCTACGTAAGTACCTACCAAGTTTGAAAAAAATCGGTTCAGCGGTTAATGCTGTAGATCGATCATGGAGATGTCAAGTTTGATTAAAATCTCCAGTTCGATTTATCGTCCAAATGCTAGACTTGCCCTATAGTACCTAAATCGCAAGTAAAAATGCAATTTTTATACAAAAAAGTCTGTGCTCAATACCTACCTATAGGTACATCTTACTTTAAAAATAAACCCAAAACAAAAAAAAACGACATACATATACATACTATATATACATAAGATCGTATCACGTTTCTGTGTTTGCGCTCCCATAGACATTTCATGTGGCAAAATTATATTTTGTTCTTTTTTCTTGAAATATGTATGTAGTAGCGTCCTTTAAATCCTTATTAAAATCGAGTTGCCAAAATAACTATAGACACTTTTTCCTTTCCTCAATCTAGAAACATTACCTACCCTTTAAGTAGGTACCTTTAAAGTTACACATATGTATTAATCAACAATAAGAGACTAAAAAAAAATCTGAAAGAGAACCGTAAAATTATCTAGAACACCCGCCAGCAAGCGCCACGCCAAACGCCATGCCAACACTACGAGCAATGAGTACAAATTTGCTAGCAAAATCTTTTCTGGCAGTCAGCGCTCGCACTTGAATTCGTGCGATTCCAAAGTATCTCGATGCTCAATCGAGAGAATATGACATCTTATATCGATTTAAATTGTGTGCCTATTGTTTTCTGAAACATTCAACGTCCAAAATATTTACAAAATCCTAAACAAGTAAACCATTGATTTTCAAAAAAAAAATTATATAGTGAAAAAGGATCGACTATCTGAATTTATGCGGTAAGTGTTGAACAAGTGCAATATTTATAAATTTTTTATTCATCTTAAAAGTAAATTTCAATAGATGCAAATTGAAAGTGAAGCGAAATGAGATTTATAAATATAAATGTGTAGATACTTTTTAGTAATAGTCAGGAAGGTAGTGTTGCAAAATGATACATTTATTTTTCCTTGTTTATATTTTTTAAGCTTAGAACAGTAATTTTTTTTTAATTTCAAAAATTAGTTCATTTAAGTGGAGAAAAGAGTGTAGGCTTTCAATCACCTGGACGTTTCAAGAATTTATTTATTATTTGAAATAAAAAAAAATGGTCACAAATGATAATTAATTAAGACATTAGTAAGAATTTGTGGAGAAATGTGACAAATCTATTGTAAATGTTTTAATAAGTTTTTCTTAATATAAGCAAGTCTTCTTAATATACTTTACTAACATTGATCGACATAGTTTTACTAAACAAAAGCATACTGCGGTAGCTTAAGAGCCATTTACTAACTACAAGTTAACTCAACTTGCGGATTTTTATTCTCAACTTGTGATTTTGCTTTTCTTCACTCAAAGTTGATAGTTTCAACTTTCGATTCTCAACTCTCTAGTTGATTAACTTCTCGTTTTCTCAACTTCCGAAAATAGTAGCAGTTGAGAAAACAATCTTGAGAGTTTTCTGTCAAATTGAAATTTGTAATATATTTTGTTGCATATTCTGTCAAAAATTATTTTCGGTTTCACTTTGAATATAAGTATTTTTTAAATAAATTGTTCCGAGAAAATTATTATTGTGAAAATCATCTATCGTCTTCTTCCGGGTCTACCGATATCGTATTTCAAAGTGAACGACAATTTTGCTCTTGGAATTGATAAAGGGTATTGCCTTATCCCGAAACAAGGTACCCAATGAAATATCTTGAATATTTTTTTAGCTTAAATTATGCTTACTTACATATATACATGTGTAGATCGCGCGAATTACGACCAACTACCCAATTATTGATTGTGCTGAGGTATTATGCAAACGGGTGAATTCAGTTGACCGTTGCTGATTTTATTGGCTTACGTATTCAACAGTCCATCGTATTGTGCATTGGATGTCAAATACAATAATTATCAAATTAGCGTTCCAGTTTGTTCGCATGCCTGAAACACGAAGAGAACGGTTACAAGCAGCAAGATAATAGTATGATATATCCAAACTTCCAAGAACAATTGGGACATTCAAGTAAGGATTATCTGAAAGGATCCAATGACCCTACCTAATCAACTGTCTATGTTCATTATGTAATCAGTGAATTTCTATAAAACTGGAATTTTTTGTATCATAACTGTGCAACAAATATTATTTTTGATTTTGATTATTTTCACGTACACAATTATTTTCACATATGTATATACAATCGGATTAAAATTCAGAACCGTTAGAATAAAAAAAAGTGTTCAGTTGGGATTCCGGATCGGAGAGGGATTCCGGATTGCCAAATAAAAACGCCATTGAGTTTGGTTGAATACTATGCCTTAATCTTACATTCGTTACATACAGTCACCTAATATAATTCACAACATATTACATCTGTACAGAATTTTCAAAGAACTGAATAAATCTCCTTTGCCTATAATCATATAAAAAGGAACATCTGCACATTTAAAAGAAATTTCACGAGTATTGGGACCCAAAGTAAACTGGAAACTCATGGTGTCGAATCCGTCTGTCCCAAAATTATATAGTTTGCCGAAATAATCGCACATAATAAATTCGAATCACAAAGAATAAATTCAAATCTAAAGTTGAATCATAAGTATCTGTCAAAAATTTCCCAGGGAAATTTTTAAAAAGGCAAGTTGGCTAACTTTTGAATTCTAACTCGAGTTGAAATTTAAAATAGTGAAGAAAAACAAAAAGCCCAATCAACGCAATTTGTATTAAGAACTATTAAAATTCAACTTGTCACTGAAGTCAACTCTAGAGTTGACACAAATTTGAGAGTTTACGGCAAGTTGACAAATAGTGAAAAAACTGGCCACCAGTATTTCACTCGATTCAACCGCAATTTGTATCATTATTTGAAGTATATTAATGCAGTAGGTATCTAGAGGCAGTATTCCCATCTCCTGATTTGAAAGTATTCTTTTAACCGTTAACCTGATTGTATTGGCGGCATGGTTTATAGGTAGGTTAGTTGCATCAGATAAATACAAGAATATCTCTGCTGGTGTGCATTTATTTTTTTTTTCAATTTTCCAAGACATATTTTAAATACCAATGATCTGGTTTAAATGGTATCAATTCAGGACACTCAGAAACAACCATTAGATTTTTATTGGAGACTAAATGGCGATTCGTATTGTTCACTTCTATACATTTGTATGCAAACTATTTACCACTTCCCTTTCAGTACACTGAGGGTTTCTACATATATACAAAGGATTAATGGTCCACAATCTTGCGTTCTATAACTGAGTGTGTTTAGTGTTGTGCAAAAACTTGTCCAAATGAATCTCAGTCTTTGAGTTGATATGAATACATACTATTTTAGCTCGTTATACTGAAGTTCTTGAAGTGTCATCTCAAATCTGAATAACTACGACTTACTGATGTGCGCTTATTGGTAACCATACAGGATTTTCACATTTGATATCTATTTAGCATATCACGGGCAATTGCATATGTCTTAAAATCACGTTTGTATAACTGCAAACGTCTTATGAACTTTTAAGATATATCGGTAACATGATTCTCCATATATTGGAATATATCATCGTTAAATCAATCATCGAGTTCAATACTCGGTAAAAGGTTTCCGTATTATAACTTATATTTATATACTCTTAGCCTCTATATTATTGATACGCTTTTAATTTTCATTAGTCATATTTTATAATTTTCGACTGTATTTTCCCTACAATTTTTGAGTTCTTATAGATACCAATTTGGATCAAGCAACAATTCTTCGGAAGACGTTCAAAGCGTAACTATTATGAATTATTGACTAAAAGCATTCTGCCGCTGGTCGATAAACTTTGTCGCAAGACATATTCGATAGATACCAATTTGGTTCAAGCAACAATTCTTCGGAAGACGTTCAAAGCGTAACTATTATGAATTATTGACTAAAAGCATTCTGCCGCTGGTCGATAAATTTTGTCGCAAGACCTATTGGAAATATCTACTATAATTTAAAATGGATTAGTGTTGTATCAAACCGAACATCTTTCAAACCGAGTTGAAATTTATGTAAACCGAGTTGAAGCAAAATCGGTGAATAATTTTCATGTGTGGTATTTGAAGAATTTTGCATTTCGCTCAATTTGTTTTGCTTGTAGGAACTTGATTTTATTATTTTTGCTCTAAAATTACCTTCATCCGGATTTTTAGTCCATCGACATCGATACAACTGGGTTAATTTTGTATTCAATGTGGAAATTCACCAATCTGTCAACATACAAATTAACAACTGAGACTTGAGTGAGTTGACAATTGACAGATGCGATCATACTAAACGAAACAAAAACAATGTAAAGTATAAAAAGATTTGATAAACTCAATTTAAAACAAATTGAAGTTAATATGAATGCCAGTTGTCGAAATTTAAGTTCAATCATGAATTCTTCTTGCAGAAATAATTTCACTCTGCCAAAATATAATAAAATTGATAAATGTCAATTAACGACGATTTTAACGTTTGTTATTAAACAACACAGAGATATGTTGCCAACAAATTGGAGAAAATTTTCTTCCGAATGGATACTTCGAGGCTGAATAATGTTGAAAGAAAAGTCAAAAGTTGACAAAATCACTTGTTTTTAAGTAGGTATCCAAATTTGTTAATTTTTTTTCGGCTCCAATTAACAAAAAAACGAAATTTTACTTTTACACTGATTTATATAAATCAAAAAGTCAACCTGGTTTCTCAGACTATACGTTAACGGTGGTTTCCCACATTTGTCTTGCTCTTTAAATAATCCATGAATTACGTAGATACTAGGTATGTAGTCAGCAAAATACAGCAACTGATAAGGATAACCTCCTAAGTTTACATTCTCTGAAATATGCAGATAGCTATGTAAGATTCTTTTTAGGAAGCACATGGCATCAAACTGGAAGTTGGAAGTGTTTATTTTGTAATAAAAGAGAATTCTTACGAACATCAGATCAGCTGTCAGCATTTAATTCCCGCTCTATTGGCTCTTTAGTTAGAGCAGCACAGCAGTATTTAACTAAATTTATTTTCAGGTGTTTTTTTTTCTCAATATTTTCAATATTGTTGAATGTTTTTTTTTGCAGCCTAATGAAGTCATAACATCCGTAAGACACATGTGCTGTTGTGCGCTCATTTCTTTTATTTCTTCGATTTCAAGGAGTGTATTTCATTATAATGTCACGTGTACACGTGCAAATGCCTATTTACATGATGCAATATTTTTTCCATTGAATTTAAAATCATTGCGGGCAATAAAGAGAGATTTGTTTTGATGACTCTTTGTTGTCTATTTGTATCTATATCTGGTGACAGTAATTAAATTTATCAGTTAGTAGAGAATGATAGGAAGAACAACGTAACTAAACGGTGATTTTTTAAGAAAATTCAAAAAAACACAGAAACTTGTAAAAAGTGAATGAAATTTTTATTTGGATCGATAAATCAATTTCTGCCATTTACTTTTTAAAAATAATTTTACTTATATGTTGCCCGCGGCTACGCTTCAGGTGGTCCATTCTGAAGGTCCAATTTTGGCAAACTTTTTCACACATTTCGGCCGGAATCTCACCAATAACGCGTTCAATGTTGGCTTCCAAGGCAGCAATCGTGTTTGGCTTGTCCCCATAGACAATAGACTTAACATAGCCCCACAAAAAATAGTCTAACGGGGTCAAATCACATGATCTTGTTGGCCAATTGACTGCGCCAAAACGTGAGATCAACTGCTCACCAAATTCGCCTCTCAATTGATGCATGGTTTCGCGTAGCTTGCGAAACACATTTTTCACAGAGCACGAATTTTGATAATAAATTTCAATAATTTGCAAACGTGTTTCAGGCGTAAGTCTATTCATGATGAAATGGCAAACAATACTGAATCGAAATGTCAAATACTCGTGGAATTTGTCATGTGTGATCTGTCAAAAATATAAACGTCAAAAACCAAGTAGCAAAAAAATCACCCGTTATAATTTTCAGCTGAAAAACGACTTAAGGCAAGCGAATTTTTTTAGAGAAAGATTTTGTACATTCAATGAATCTAAAAAATGATAATAGAGGGAATTTCCAGGTTTAACTTTTTATTGCTGGTAAATTATCGGCAGGCCGGCGATGGGTAAAGTTAGATAAATATCTTTCGCAGTGTGACTAACATAACATTTTTCCTGCTAATGCTTTAAGATTATTTTTTTTTCAAATCCTGCCGTAATTTTTTTATCAGTAAATTTAGTTTTAGCAAAAATTCATATCACTCATATCTAAAATAAAATATTACTTTAAAAAATTAAAACTTAATCAAATATAAATGCGTGCGGCCTCTTAATTTATATGCAATACAAAAATTCCTGAACGCACCAAATTTCAACGAAGTCAAAAAGCCTCAAGCGACAAGCCATATTAGCGGACAATGACGTCTTCAAATCTTTAATTACAAAAACGTTCTTTTTTGTTTTCTTTTTAATTCGTACCTGTTATTTGCATTCATTTCTATTTCTAAATTAACAATTCACTTTTTGGACTATGAATTCAGTCTTATATTTCCGACTATGCTCTTTCCAAATATGTTATCTATTTGAACCTATCTATTGCTAATCCTGAGATATCTAGTATTGTTTTGACATATATCCACCTAAATTAATAAGTTAGAACATTGGTTTGACGTAAACGCCAATTTTTTTGGATTTACAGTACAGCCTCCCTAGTCCGGACACCTCTGTGTTTCTTTCAAAGTGTAAGCTCTGCAGTCCGGACAGCGTATTAAAATGCGTATATACAATGTAGATATATAATTTGACTCTGTTCTTTGGAAAAACGTTTATTAATATGATTACGGGGATTCCCCTACTAGTTTGGTCGCTTGTAGTTGACATTTTAAACGTTGCAATTTTACTAATTGGAAGTTTATGTTAGTGGTCGTTGATATTTCAGGCTCTGCTACATTTCATTGTGAGCTTTGTTTAAGTATTTTTTTGGTGTGGATTTTGGAATTTAAGCTGAAAATTTAGTGTAGAAGAATATGAATGTTTCAAGGACATTCAACAATTGCTTCAAGCACAGAGACAAATTATCCGACAAGGTGAAAACCCTGTAGATGAAGAGGCATTGAGGTTCATCCAACAAAGAAATCATCATTTGCCAATTTCAGCAGACATGATTCAAACCAAAGCCAAATTCTTTTACAAAGTGATGACATGTAAGGAAGATTTCCCAGCAAGCTCTGGTTGGTTGGAAAAATTTAAATTGCGACATGGGATTAGCTGTTAAGATTTGTGAGAAAAAGAATCCAGCGACGTTGCTGCTTTTCAATAAAATTTTTTTTAAGAGTGATTCAAGAAATGAACATAAGTGAAGAACAGGTTTTTAATGCTGATGAGTTAGCTGCTAGAGGGTTCTTCCGGGAACGACATGGGTCCATGCGAATGAAAAATCTGCAGAAAAATATACAAAGATCGCGTTAATTTTATGTCATGTTCTAACGCTGCAGGAACTCATAAGTTACACCTCTAAGTTATCGGAAAATCAGTTAAACCGAGGGCTTTTAAGAACGTTAATCTTCCAGTAGCATATAAAGCTACCAAAAATAGATGGATATCTACAACGATTTTTTTTATTGGTTGAAGAATAATTTTATTTCAAGTATGAAAAAGTTATTGACAGAGATTAACATGCCGTTGAAAGCACTTTTGGTTTTGGATAATATCCTATCTCGTTCTAATCCGGAATACAAAGGTAGCATATAGAAAACAGCTGTTGACCCACATTCTACTGGAAGATGATAAAAACATTGCAGAAATCTTAAAAAAATTCACTTTGCGAGATGTTGTTTTTTAAGATTCAGCTTGGAAAGGTCTTGGAGGGTAAAATATTAAAAAGAGTTGGCCAATATTACGGCCAGAACAGGCATCCCAATGGGATAATTAAAACCTTACCCCACTTTCACAGTTACGCCAACAAATTGACTCGGATTCTTCGCTTGCTGATATAAATAGATAGAACCATTGACCCAAATGGTAGCACATCCACAAATGAAATCAATAAATGGGCAACTGATCAAAACGAACTCTTCTACGACTTTTCTGATAATGACATTATTCAGTCTGCTTTACAAATCCAACAAGATATTTATGAAGATGACGAAGAAGACAGTGAAGAAGATGAAAATGTAAGCAAAGAAGTTTCGAAAATTTCAAACAATGAAGCAAGGAAGATATTTAAGGAGATTCAGTGGGCTATACAAAACAATGCATCTCAAATGGATATCCTTCTCCTAAAGACATTACGCGAAAAAGCTGAAAAGATGTTTTTTAGAAAAAGCGTTCCAACAAAAAGTTAGCACGTAAATGCTAAAATGCGTATATATTGTATACGTACGTACAGGTGTGTATATATTCAAATTATGTTATATGTACTTCTATTTGTAATTAAAAGGTTTTGAAAAGTTTTTGGTTGTCCATTGTATTTAATTTTTTTCTCTACAGTCCGGACATGGTTTTGCCGTATGTCCACAGACTCCAACATACGACAAGAAAATTGTAGTATATTCAGAATTGATTTGACGTAAAAAAGTTATCAGAGATATCAGCTTTCAAAGCAAATCAAATGCAGTTGGGTTGACAATCACGGGACCAATTTTGGATTGCAATATCTCGAGAACCAGAGGCTACAGTAGCGTTTACTTTTCAGTTGTGGATAGGTATTTGATAAACCTTTCTTTGCATGTATATATCGATGGGCTTGGGAAATATTTTTGAAAACACAATTTTTTCCGCAAGGGTAACCTTGATATTTTTTTCAAAAATCTTCCAAAAAATTAAATCGGCAAATTTATCACCCATGCAAAGATCTGTTCAATCAATTTCAAGTGCTGAAAACCGCAGCTTTTTCTGAGGCTTGGTTGCCGAGATATCAACTTCCAAAGCAAATCAAATGCAGTTGGGTTGACAATCACGGGACCAATTTTGGATTGCAATATCTCGAGAACCAGAGGCCGCAGAAGCGTTCAGTTTTGGAGGTGTGGAAATCTTTTAATAAGTTATAAACTAAAGGAGATTTAGTTTTAAGTTGTTAATGATTAGAAAGTAGATATTCTAAATAATACTTTATGAAAAAATGAGAAACTTCTATAGGCTCGTTTAATGAACCGTAAATCTTTAAATGCGTATACGTCAAACCAATTCTCAGCCGAGGAAATATAAATATTATGCTTACGAAAATAAAATTGGTCAGCGAAAGTTACAAAAATTAAAAAGTTTTCATATTTGTTTGGATTAATCAAGTCATAAACTTAACAAAATAAACAATTCAGTAACGTATGCAAAAATGAATGACGTATGGAAAAAAAGGTGCCATTTGAATTCTTTCACAAATTTGAATATATCAAAAAACTGTTTGACGAAGTAAAAATCCTTTTGTAAACTTAATCAGGTGCTCGCTTAGCCTGCTACTCGTTATGCATATAGACTGACAGGCTAATTACATATGCATAGCTTGCCTTATAGTCCCTATTATCGAAAGTAAAAAATTCTTCTGTATAGTGTATGACATGTACCTCCCTTATACTACGTTTCCACCGACCACTAAACCGAGATTTAAGTAGATTTAACTAAATCTCCTACAAATCTTGAAGATTTACCATACAAACTTTATACTACGTTTCCACCGACCACTAAACCGAGATTTAAGTAGATTTAGCTAAATCTCCTACAAATCTTCAGGACTTACCATACAAATTTTAATCTTCTCAGATGAAGATTTAAAATAAATCTCATTTAAATCTTCAATCGAACTACCCTATTTCCATATCGAAATGAACATATTCATCGGGAAAGTGAATTTTTCTCTTAGGTTGACACAGATGCAGCTGCCTGTCTCACTTCTACATCATAAGAGAAAATGAAAAGATATATGCATTTTGAATAGTGCTGTCAAAATTAATCTACTTTTGGAGCGGTGGAAACACTTTTTGAGAATAGTAAATCTACAAGAGATTAAAGTTCGGTGGAAACGTAGTATTACATTCAAGTATGAAGCGAGTGTGAATACCAGTTTAGCTCTGTATCGAGTAAAAACGAACTTCATCATGGAACACCTTCTAAAATATTTCTTGCAAATAATTAGATTCGAACACGTCTTTAACATTGTATCGGGCTTCACGGATCTTGGATCTCTTATGCCGGACTTACACGACTGCCAAGTTCGCTGTATTTACTGTCAAAATACTGTCATTAATTGGATTAATGGGGTCGTTCGGTGTCGCACACCTTTCTGATACATTGCTGAAAAATATTCTGTGCGTTTGTGAATGTATAAAACCCAATAGGTAACCATTTCTGTCAAAAGTCAAAACAGAGAAAAAACTAAATGCTTACGATAACACTTCAGCTCAAAGTGAATTAAACATACATTTGGTGGATAAAATATAAATTTAAAATGAATCAGAAAGTAAGAACCACAAATATTTCAACCGATTCCGAAGAAGAAGGTGATGTATTAGGTACGTAATTAAAGTTCACAAACAGCTGTTGAAAAGACAGCTGATTTCGTAGTCAGCTGTGCACTACGATACCTAAGTATACCAGAAGTTTAGCGCTAGCCTGTCTTCGATTTGGAAATCATATGTTTTGTTCGTTGTTATGGGCGTCAGCTGTTATTTAACACGTATTACAACAACAACGAACGTATTGCACAGCAAAGCTATGCGGCACCGAACGCCCACAATGATATGCGTTTACACGAAGCTAAAATAATGACAGATAAAAATACTGCCAACTGGCATTAAAGAATGAGCAAGTTCATTTAGAATTTGGCCATTACTATGTTGTAGTCTGTACATAAAAATATAACATAGCAATTAACAGATGTGTACAAAATAAATAATTTTGTTATACTACTTGTGTGGTTTGATGATTTTAATTGAATTTTACATTTTCGTCTACATCGATCTCTCATGCCCCAATTTCGTGTTGAAAAGACAAGATTTTTAACACGAAGTTTGTGCAGAAATGTATTTTTCTGTGTCCGCTTGATTTGTTAAGACATATTCATGATCAATATATATATGGTTCATGGCCAGTGCAGCCTGACTACTACTTTTCATTTTTGATTAAGAAGTTACAACAACATTATAAAGCTGTAAAACAATTGTTTCCAAATCCTTCCCCAAAAAATTAACGAAACGACGAGACGGTCCGGAATGAAATTTAGTAATTTTATTTTTAGGTATTCTCTATTGGTTCCTCAAGTACTTAGTTGAAGTAATTTCAGTTATTCTAACAAAAAAAACTGAACCCCTCAAGGGTCCCACAGTAAATACTGGGATGTATTTGATTCTAGGGGCATAAGAGCTACGAAATCAAATATAATGCTGTAAGGGCCCTAGGAGTGTCTTCCGTCCTTCCCTGTTTATATTGATGTTTATTTTCGTAAAATATTTTACAAACAATATGATTTACTGTTGCGGATTCTTCAACGTTTCCTTTGTCAAAAAAAAATCACCACCAATCTTTATGTAAATATATTCATTAAGTGTAAGACTTAAACGATATTTTATAATATAAAGTTTTTTTTTTTTTAAATAAAAACACGTGTTCATTCGAAACAAAACTTTTCAAACAGGTATACCAGAATTAAAAATTTCAAAATGCTAATTATTAGCAAAATTCCAAAAGTCCTAAAAAATTCTCTTCAACAAAACCTTCCAATGTTCAGCAATAAAAACAGTCAATGCCAAAAGCCATCCAATTATCAAACAATTCCAAGCGAAAGCCAAATGATTCACAGTCAAAGGTATTGGTAGTTTCTGAGGGTGTTCAACAGATTTCTCCACTTCAAATCCAGCCTTGATGGCTTGAACAATAGCATCACTATCCCATTTTCCTATTAAACCTGTATCCATAACTTCAATGATAAATTCACTAAGAATCTCTGTAAATGGTGAATGTGGAGCAAGCAAGAATCCCAAATGCAAATCGACTAAACCATCTCGAGTCGCATGGAATAATGGCTTGGCGAAGTAAGTCTGCAATCCGATTAGAAATTCTCCCCTATCTGAACCAACGCCATAAGCATAACTGGTATTACGCATGGAATTCATTTCGGTTATGTAAGTTGCGTAATCAGCGGAAAAAACTATTTTCTCAAAACCTCTCGGATGAAGATCCTGGTCCGATATCAACGCCCATTCGTAATATGGAATCATCACAGAAACATTGTTGTCAATCAAATCCTGAACTGTGTCGAATTGTTTGATTCTGATGAAAACTGTCAGAAATGATGTAACATAGATGTTGTAGATTTTGCCAAGGACAAAGGATAAAAACAGGACCTGAATGTGAAAACAGTAATCCGACTTTATTAGTTTCTCAGGGGTTTGATTAAGCATTGCCAGCATTGTTTGACTGAATGAATTCCAAAAATTCACATTCGAATTCAAATAGATATCCTTAAGGACGTCCATAAGGATAATATACACAAAACTGATGCCAATTAATATCCATGCCTGCACAGAGAATGGTTTTATAAAATATTCATTAGGATTCACATAGCCATTAATGGGAACTATAATATTCCAGCTGACATATTTGACAGGATAACTGTAATCAAGTCCTAGAGTAGGTGTGAACACATTCATACTTATGTCAATTTCGTTCTTAATTGTTGCATTAATCACGCCCGGAATTGAAAGCTTTGTCGAATTGCTAATAACGACTTCTTTATAAGTTGCATTATGTCTTCGAAGAAAGTTGACAAAAACTTGGCCATAACTCCCGCCCACAGTTCGCTGTCCTTGCTTGCCTGGATATGGAAAAGCTCGAGGAATATCCCGCTGAAGAGACGTCCGAAATACCAAACCATTAAGATCCTTCATAGCATCCGGCAATAGTTTGTTATCCAGGACGATTTCTTGTACTTGATTATGAGGGTCATATGGAAGGAACGCATAACATATATCGCCAGCAATTCCAAAGATCCTTGTAAATTGCTTACCATGAAAGTAGTCGAACCATGCATATAGGTCTTCGAAATTGATTGTGAAAATAATCACATACTTTCGAACACGTAAACGCCCAATAATTGACTCCAATATTTCTAAAAATCTATCATCCTTCCTGGGAGTTCTTAGAACGACAATTGCATTATTCAATATAAAATCCTTACTCTTGCTATCTATTGACGTCGTGAAAACGGAAACAGGTATTTCGGAATGCTTTCTCATAAACAAATTGAGGAAATCATCGTAATAATCGATTCCAATAAAACAAACTAAAGACGAATCACTTTGCTCGTAGATTTTTTTAACGAGTTCACTTAATTCAACACCATTTGCACACAAAATACCCGCAACCATTATTGTCCACCAACAAAGTGCTACCGAATTGACAAGGTACATTTTTGACCAATTTGTTCGATTTATTTGTTAGCTAGTTATTACCTTAGGGGCGACGAGTACCAGTATTTGTGTTTCATATTACTATTAGATATTTACTTAAAATAATGACAGGATACTGGTATATAATTTTTGTATTTTTAATGCAGATTCCCGATCTGATATGCAAACAGATTTATTAAGTAACTTATTAGGGTGTCAGGGTTGAAGCTTATAATGTGGGTTATTTTTTTTTATCAGATGGAAATTACATGCAGTCCAACCAATCATTTTGTTAACAGAGTTTCTTAGATTGCATTGCTTCACTTCTGGGTAAATTGTTCATGTTGCTGGAACAGATTGAATTTCTACACGATTTTCACATTCGTAAGTAGAAGAAAATAAAGTGTGTGGAAATTAGCACCGTTTAAAAAAGGAATTTACAAACGATTAATATTGTGCTTAGAGGATTTTCATTTAGGACAAAATGTATGCTCTGGTAGTTAAAATCAAGGGATTACGCCTACTCCTTATTTAAATGTTTAAACACATGGCGAGTGTAAGGAAAATAGAAAAGGGTTGAACTTCAAAATGGAAAGGAAATAAAATGCACGACTGGATCGCACGAACTTGCTCTTACGAGTATGTTCGATCACATCATATGCAAAAGATTTCTATTAAAATTCTAAATATATTTTTAAGGTTGTTTTTTACTTAATTTTTTATATGTACTTATATACAAAATTTCTTTAATTTTTTTCTTAAAAAAAATTGGTTGACAATCTTAAATATTTAATTATATTTATAATCTTAAAAACAAAAGATTAAATCGCCTTAATCAAAGAAAAAATAGTTCAAAACTCTGAAATAAATACTTAAACTAATTTGAGCTCAAAAAAAGTACGCCATTTTATTTCTTGGATAAATTTGAATTTATGAGAAAAAAAATTTAAAAATCTGTGGAGCGGTTTTTGAGAAAAAAAGTTTTTTTTTAAACTTTTTGAAAACATTTTTCAAAAAAAAATCGAAAACGCCAATTCATAGGTATTCAGCAAATACATATAACTAACTATAATTTTTATAAATTTCTTAATTTTTTTTCTTAAAAATGCTTTCAAAAATACAACACAATATTAATTAAAAATATTGGTACGCAGTTTAAATTGGGCAACCTAAGCCTATATATGTGTGAAATTTCGAAAGAATCGGTTAAGTCATTTATGAGAAAAAAACGTTCCTATGGAAAATACCGTTTTTACACATTTTTTTAAATTTTTTCAACCATACCATCGATCGTAAATCTGCAATGATTTCTTTTAATCAAAATCGTTAGAGCCGTTTAAGAGAAAAATAGACTTTAACGTAACGGTTATATGGCAGGTACCGTGATTTTTTGAGCTAAAAAAAAATTCAATTTCACCTTTGTACAATACCTAAAAAACTCTATATACCAAGTTTGAAGCAATTCAGGTCTCTATACGTACATACAGACAGACTGACAGACTAACAGACTGACAGACTGACATACTGACAGACTGACAGACTGACAGACTGACAGACTGACAGACTGACAGACTGACAGACTGACAGACTGACAGACTGACAGACTGACAGACTGACAGACTGACAGACTGACAGACTGACAGACTGACAGACTGACAGACTGACAGACTGACAGACTGACAGACTGACAGACTGACAGACTGACAGACTGACAGACTGACAGACTGACAGACTGGCAGACTGACAGACTGACAGGCTGACAGACTGACAGACTGACAGACTGACAGACTGACAGACTGACAGACTGACAGACTGACAGACTGACAGACTGACAGACGTACAGACTGACAGACTGACAGACTGACAGACTGACAGACTGACAGACTGACAGACTGACAGACTGACAGACTGACAGACTGACAGACTGACAGACTGACAGACTGACAGACTGACAGACTGACAGACTGACAGACTGACAGACTGACAGACTGACAGACCGACAGACCGACAGACTGACAGACTGACAGACTGTCAGACTGACAGACTGACAGACTGTCAGTCTGACAGTCTGACAGACCGACAGACTGACAGACCGACAGACTGACAGACTGACAGACTGACAGACTGACAGACTGACAGACTGTCAGACTGACAGACTGACAGACTGACAGACTGACAGACTGATAGACTGATAGACTGACAGACTGACAGAATTTTTTAAAGTATCGTACTAAATCCATATTACACTTTGACATTTACAAACGTCAAACAGCTATGTTCGCTTACTTTTTTGCACTATTTTAGGCGTGTTTAGTTGTAGTTTATTAAGAAAATAGATTTAGTATGGTGCTAGTTAAAAAGTGTTTAAAATTAGGGAAATATTAGTAAAGTGCTTTAGTATTAGCAAACTGTTAAGTAGTATCATGCTAAGCCCTTAACATCAGGCTGTTTAAAATTTTGCCCCATAATCTTTTAAAAGCTTACAGTCAGAGAGTCTTAACTGAACTAGAATTGGAAAGTGGCCATAAAACCAGCCTTGATCTTGATGGAAAGGTATTTTCTCCGTGTGATGCTTACGTTAATCAAAAATATCTCAGAGTCTATCAAATGAAGTGACTCACCTCTTAATTTATCGAAATAACCCAATAAAAAATAATTTGCTTCCCAAATTATAATTTTAATAAGAGAAATGAATACCTGTGACAAATCATGGTTCAATGCAATTTAATTTATTTTAATTCTTTAAAATAAGCGACTGTTCTTAAGCGAACATACTTTGACGGAGGGTGCTCGGCAAGTGTGGAGCAGATTGCAAACAAGATTACATAGACACTCGACTAACCCCAGTACACAAAAACTATCATGCGTAAAGAGTCGATTCTGAAAAACATATAATCTAAATTACATCCTACATTTTTGTTGAAAGGAATTTCAACCTCCTGATAGCTTCATATTATAGAGTACATACATATCTAATGTAACGTTGATTAGTTTTATTTACTTGGAATCACAAAGTCTATATGATCAACTTGCAAAAGTAAATTTCATTTTTAATAGCCTTCATGGTTACTTGCGTGTAAAGAAACATTTGCGAGTATGAACGACCGACGCATTAGAACCACTAAAACCAGCAGTTCACGTCTGTCGATAAATTGAAAAACTACTCATATTAAAATGTTCGTCCTTAAGGCAATGACATACATCTTATCGTTTGCCAATGCTTTTGGGAAAAATAATAATTTTCATTTGAGTGAATTTATCGACAAAATTCACATCGAAAGTGATTCGGAAATTGTTTGTTTCATTGGAGCTGACAATGATTTCGTGAGTGATTTCATTCGAACGCATTGGAACATCCAAGTTTTGGTAATTTCTTCACTGTCGGAAGTATACGAGTACAAACCAATGCCTTTCTTAATGTCAATGCTAGTGGTGGGAATTCCTCTTCAAGAACAAAAAAATTCACTCCAGCAATTCATTCAAACACTTCAAGTTCGAAAATTTGTAATAGTGTCATCGGATGATTTCGAAAACCTTGGTGAATATTTTCAGTTTTTTAAAGAAAACAAGTTCATGAGGATATTTGGGATTACAAATAACACACCCTATGCATATTTGCCTTATGCAGACGCGGACAATCAAATTCAGCATATGCAATTAGATGATAGGCTACCTGATTCACTGAAAGATCTGAATGGCTTCGTTTTTCGAACAACCGTGCAAAGAAACATTCCTCGGACGTTTTGGTATAGGACAAATGAAAACCATCTGAAAATAGGAGGATGTTTTGGTCAAATATATTTGGGCTTTATTCGACGACACAATGCAACTTACAGGGAAATTATTATAAACAATTCGTCTGACATATATATGCCGGGAATTTTGAATGCGACTATTGACAATCAAATTGACATTAGTATGAATGCCTATGGGAGTCATCCAGGACTTCATTCCAGTTATCCCGTAAAATTTGGACGGCTTTTAGTAATGGTCCCACTTAATGGTTACGTAGACCCCAACGAGTATTTCCGGCGACCTTTTTCCACAAATTTGTGGATATTGATTGGACTTACTCTAGTTTACCTAGTGCTGACAGATGTTGTGTTAAAAATAAGTACAAACATGCCAGTTGACGTTTGGGAAAGTTTTAGTCAAATGTTCCTTGGAATGATTGGTCTGCCACGAGAGACACCTGTCACAACCGCTTATCGGATGCATGTTCAAGTTTTTGTTTTGGCATTTGTACTAGTGAATATTTATGTCATTTACTTCACGTCATTTTTGACAGTTTTCATAAAAGTCAAACAGTTTAACACAATGAAGGATTTAATTGATAATAATTTTAAAGTTATGATGGTAAATTTCGTTTGGGGAGAAATCGCTAAAGCTCAAGATTATCCGCCTGGATTTGAAAATATTGTAACTACTGTTGACTATAAGACATATCTTCAAGAAATGTATTCGATGAAAAACACAAGCTTTGCCTATGCTCTGGGTATGGACACAAGTGAATTTCTAATACGGTTGCAAGCATGTTTCGAAAAGCCTTTATTTCATATGACACGTGATAGCTTATTGGAGTACAATCTTGGATTCATGCTGCCTTCGCATTCACCATTCAAAGATATTCTGAATACTTACATATTCCATGTAATGGAGACGGGCTTAATAAATAAATGGGATCTTGATGTTGTTTCTCAGGCCCGTCATTCTGGATTAGAGGAGTTAAAAAAAGTAAATCACGGCGGCAATACCCGTTTGTCTCAAAATGTTCATGTCGCTTTAACGGTTCAACATTTGATGTTTTGTTGGAATTTATTGGCAATTGGTTGGACAATAGCAACATTCGTGTTTATTGGCGAGAAATTTATCAGCATTTGCAGATATTGAAACTTTTTTATGAAGTTTTTGTTTTTTGTATCTTTGTTTTTAAGAATAAAAATGTATATAGCTAAAATTGTTACTTATAATTCAATTTGTTTTAATTTCTGCATTAAAAAAAAAATACGCATAAATGGAAACACTTAATAGGATTATTCATTGAGTCTTGAAGTCAACCTACGGTCGCGCTATAGCATTTTTTGAAAAATCTGGTGTTTTTGAAACCTAAGGTCGCCCTCAAGTTGCCCTAAAGTAAATTTAGGTTTTTAGCTGAGACAAGTTGAGGTAAATGAAAAAGGCTCCCGGAATGCCAGAATTTTTTTTGGAAAAAACGCCAGAATTTTGTTCTGGCTCAAAATTGGAAAAAGAGCAGAATTTTATTTGGAAAATAAGCCAGAAATTTGGAAATTATGCCAGATACGATGTGATCGAACATAAGAGCAAGTGCGTGCGATTCATTCGTGCATTTTATTTACTTGCAATATATGTAGGTACTATAGGGAAAGTTTTGCATTTGGAAAAAGATTTTGATCAAACTTGACATTACGATAATAGACGAAAAATGTTGGGTCTCGCAATTCCGTCAGTGTGTCAGTCTGTCTGTCCTCGAGTCTACAGCCTCAACCTTTAGATAGATTTGCTTAAACTCGGTATCTACATATTGTTTTTTCGGTTATATGCCCAATTTTTTTAGTAGCTACCTGTCATACATTTTTTTGCCAAAAAGAAAATTCTTATTTTTCTCAAGAACAGTATTTTTTATTTGGGGAAAAAAGTGGTTAGTTTTGGCATCCCTAGTGGAACCATTTTTTTGGTTTTCGATTTTCTAGAAAAGGGTTGATTTGATTTTTTTGTTAAATTTTGTGTGCACACGATCCTAGAAAATTTAAATTTTTTTGAAAACAAAATTTCTCCAATAAGACCCCATTGGATTTTTTCGAAACCTGGAATTTAGTTGTTCTTTGACATCTTGAACATTTAAAAAAAACTAAATGGATGTGTTCTTAAATTAGCGCAGTCCATTTTTTAGTAAAAAAGTATTTCATTTTGCGTAGGTACTTATAAATGGTACCTCCCATAGAAACACTTTTCATAGTTTCGATTTCCGATTATAATATTTTTATTATTTTATTTTATTTTTTTCGTATATTACAAGTGCTCCTTAAGAGTATAAATATGTAATACTGGGTATTCGAATTTTCTAAAAATGTTTTTCTCCATTTTTAAAAAATAAATTATTTTTTTTTCGAAAAATCGATTTTTCCAAACCGAGTCATTGATTCTTTTTTAAATTAAAATTGTATAGGTACGTACATATATTAATAAACAAATTTCCTTACAACCAATATATTCTAAGTATGGAATCTAAGTTAAAAATAAAAAGGCAAATGTTTCTGGAAGCTTATTAATGATAAAAAACGGTCAGCTAGTATTCCTAATTCCATTACTTATTTAGGTGCAACATCAAGCGATCCCTTAGGGATTTTTAATTTATTTGCTCCTTTTTTCGCTCAGTTGAAGTTACTCATATAACGTTGAATGTTCCCCTGGGATTATTAATATTGGTTGCAGGTAAGCTTAACTGAAGTCGTAATCGAACTAAAGAAGTTTAATGATGATAAGCAACCAGGTTTCGATGACATTGTGCTAAAGAGTTCCTCTTGAATTTATTTTTAATCGCTCTCTTCGGGAAGGTGTTTTCTTTGAGAATTGAAAAAATTCTTTCTTTATTCCAGTTTTTAAGTCTGGGTCAAGAAATGAATCAAATAATTACAGCCCTATTTGCAAAATATCAGCAATTCATAAACTCTTTGAAACAAATAGTTTATAACAAATTGGCTTTTCTTTTAAAGGAAATTATTTCCCCTCTGCAACATGGCTTTATTGCCGGGAGATCTACTTCAACAAATCTCACTAACTTTAGTAACAATGTGATAGATTCTTTCGAGAAAGGTTTCCAGTGTGACGTAGTCTACACTGATTTCTCTAAAGCGTTTGATAGGGTAAATCATGAAATTCTGCTATCCAAACTTGGAAACTAAGGTTTTCACTCAAATTTACTAAAATGGTTCGTATCTCACTGGTAGAACTCAGTTTATTCGTATAAATAATATTAAATCAAATCCTGTGCTAGTTACTTCCGGTGGCTCCCAAGGAAGTCATTTAGGACCTATCCTGTTTTTGGTTTTTATCAACGATATTTCTAAATATTTCAATCATTGTATGTGCTTAAAGTATGCCGACGATCTAAAACATTTTCTAACCATTAAATCAGTTTTAGACTGTATTAATCTTCAAATTGATTTATCTAACTTATTTGTTTGGTGTAGCAAAAACGATCTTCATCTTAATGTTTAAAGAGTCTAAGTTCTTCTTTTAGCCGAAAAACCACCCCGTTTATATTCGATTACGAAATGAATGGTACCCCATTAACAAGAGTAACGAAAAAAAAAGATCTCGGGGTGATTTTTGACACAAAATTAACTCTTACTAGTCACTTTGACTACATAGTAGCCAAAGCCAGCTCTATGCTTGGTTTTATTTATAGCAGTTCAACGGACTTTACTGATCCCTTCACATTGAGATCGCTCTATTTTAGCTATGTTAATTCTATTCTAGAATACTGTTGCATCTTGTGGAATCCGTATTATAGTGTTTATTCGTTAAGAATTGAAAGGATCCAGAAATGATTCACTAGAATAGCTATCAGGACTTTGCGTGGGAATATCGATATGCCCTTTTACAACTCGAGATGTTTCTTATTAGGGATACAATATCTGGAGGTTCGGAGATCATATTTTGAACAAATTAATTATAAAATCAACTGTCCTTCTTTGCTTTCAATGATTACTTTTAATGTACCTGAGCGAGATTTTCGCTCTTGCTGTATTTTCTTTGTCCCTTTCCATAGGGTTAATTATGGAAATAATGAGCCATTAACACTCTGTTTAAGGCAGACAAACTCCGTTTGTAGTGTTTTAAGAAAAAAATGTTATAATTTATAACTATTGGTATGGTTAAACTCAAGTATTTGATTATTGTTATGATTTTTAGTGGTCTATATGAGATTTTTATATGCTCTGTTTGATGAATAAATAAATAATAATTAATTTAAAATAGCGTCTTAAAGTTAGTTCCTAAAAATGTTTTTAAAATTGTATACTTACTATTCCTTGAATCATCGATTCCACAATTGATTATAAGAATCAAGGTAATATTACCTAAATAGGCTTTTTACTTGCGATTATAGGTACTATAAGGCAAGTTATGCATTCGTAACAAAAAAAAATTCTAACGATCCTATCGTCCTACAATTTTCGAGATACTTTTTTATAAAATTTTCATTGATCCGTGGCATCTAATGGCGTTCTTCATTTTTTCGAAAAACCGACTAAAATGATGGGTTTGGTAGTTTAAATAAGTTTAAAAAACGATTTCCCATCTATACACAATTCACTTTCATTATATACATATGTACATATTTACATTATTACCCTCCTAATTTACATAATTAAAATCCATTTAAATATACATTGGTAAGTACCTATTTAACTATTCCTTGAATCATGCATTCGACAGTTCATTATACTAAGAATCAAGGTAATATTACCTACATGGGCTTTAAATCTGCATAGGATAACTATAATAGACTAGCTACCTACCAACAGTGTCAGTGAGTAACACTTTTGTTAGTTGTTAGCTACCAAGACCAAGTTTGTACGTCCAGTCGTGCATTTTATTTAAACCTGCATAGGAACACAAGATTACCTACTTATTATGTAAACAGCATCAATGTTCATCTACATTAAAGTTGTTAGCTACAAGAGGAAGTTCTTACCTTCCAGTCGTGCATTTTATTTCTTATCAAAATCGTTATAGGCGTTTTCGAGATAATTTATATATACAATTTTTGGTTAAAAAAAACGCTTATGTGAGCTACCGTTATTATTGGGACTAAAAAAATATTAAAAAAAAGAATTGATTTTTTTTTGTCAAATGCAAAACTATCCCTATAGTACCTATAAAGGAACAATCCTTTACGGTAGCCTTTTCAATGTAATGAATATAATAATTTTATTTTGAGTAAACTTTTATTTCTATTCTTATACACTTCTTTCTTGTTCAACAGTATAGCGCCGAGGGCCTGTGTATATTCGTGCTACCGTAAAAGAATTTTTTCTCATGAAATTAATCCTCTCTAAAGCGTTATGATATTATAATATTTATAATACAACAAAATATTCTTAAAACTTTAGCGCAGCAACGCGGGGACGTGTCTGCTAGTAGTTTATAAATGCCTTAAGTATTCCCAAACATTTTTAATGTTAGTTTAACAATTTATTTTAAATGTATTATATTTTATATTCCGTTTATTATCCCGGTGTTCTTTTTGTTTAAAATAAAATAATATAAAACCAATTTTACTTTAAAAACCCTTCATGCTCCTTCCTTTAATAATATTAAAAATCTATTTGTGTGCTCTTGCAAATAAAAATGTTTGTCTATGCAATGCTACGCCAACACCACCTACCAGCCATAAAAAACAATTTCTGTAATTTATTTTACAAAGCAAATATAAATGTGAACTTAAATATCCTTTTAGTCAAACAACACAATGCAAGAGTAGGTGAGTAAAATAACCATGTCAAATTAAATAGCAATTATGTGAACAATATACGTACGTACATTTGTATGTATGTATTATGAATAGAGTCTAATATACTTCTGACGCCAATTGTAGATGATGCACTTGATGTATTAGGCTTCCTCACCTATCATTATTTTCAGACTTTCAGTTTCCGTAGATTATTTCAACAGATACATATCGCGCTTACATTGCTTGTACACGCGGGACATATCTTATGTATTTTTGCAAATTTTGTTGGTTCAGTAATGTAATAAACAAATACAAAAAAAAAAAACGATACGAAAATAAAGTTTTTCTTTTCTATTGACAAAGTGTTAGTTTTTTTTTTGCAACACTATCTTAACTGCCATCACAAATAAAATTGCCAGGCCCATAAAACGCTAAATAATAAAATTTGTCAATATTAATTCTACGCGTAAATTACAAAGGTGGTAAGGCAAACATCGATGCACGTACATGATGATGATGATTGTAACAGCTTGGCCATCTGGTAGTTGTCGCCAACAAATCTAGAAATGATTTGCCTCAGAAGAGTTCTGACGTTTTTGCTTCTGGTAACCGGGAATTTCGGTATTGATTTCGAGCTTATTAGTCTAATTGAAAAAATCTACTATGATGGTGGTTCAGCAACGGTTTGGTTTATTAGAATTGATCAGGAGTTTGTGATTGATTTCATGAAAAACCATTTCGATATTCCACTGATGATTGTAACAACTTTAAATGAAAATTTAAAGGAACCATCGAACAGTTCTTTAAATGCCATTCTAGTTGTCAAAACATCAAATCTGAATGATCAATACGACGAACTATTGCAACGGATTATTCAAACATTACAAGTGCGGAAATTTGTAATTATTTCTGCTGAAAATCTTCAAGACCTCCAATATTTTTGCTCATACTTTGTGGAAAACAATTTTAGTCGGATCTTTGGAGTCGTCGGTAATAGTTCTTACACATATCTTAATTACGAAAGGGAACCTATTCAAAAACTCTCCAGAAACCAACCACTTCCAGATGCTTGGAGAAATTTTAATGGCTTTGCTCTGCGTACAACCATTCAAAAGGACATCCCCAGAGTTTTCTGGTATCGTGACAAAAATGGAAAAAATAAAATTGGAGGTTGCTTCGGTCGGTTATTGGTCAACTTCTTATCATACCACAATGCCACTTTTCGTGAAATATTCCCCAACGCTACTGCACAGTTTTGCATGCCTTTTGTGATAAATGCAACGAAAAATAAAGACATCGAAATAACCATGAACGTTTGGGGACCAACTGTGGGTCTAGATTCTAGTTACCCAGTCAGATATCAAAGCTATACTATTATGGTGCCAATAAATGGTTACTTAGATCCGAATGAATATTTTGTGAGACCTTTTTCGTTAGGAGTGTGGATTTTAATTGGTTTCACGGTGCTCTATATAATTTTCATGGATCTCATCACGAATGTAATTTGCCATTCGACAGTGAACGTGTGGAATAGTTTTAGGCGAACAATTTTAATCATATTAAACTGGCCGTACACAGGTCCGTATACGGATTACAGATTTCATGTTCAGATTCTTCTGTTGGCATTTGTTCTTGGCAATGTTTATAACATTTATTTCACATCTTTTCTAACGGTTTTTATACAAATCAAACAATACTATACTAAACAAGATCTCGTTGAGCACCAAGTTCCAGTGATGATTCCCGCCTTTGAATGGCAAGTTGTCAGAGGTCCTGGACTAACAGCAATTGGTTTTGATGAAATTGTTTACACAGTTGATTATCCGGTGTATTTTGAAAATACAAATTCAATGCGGAACACAAAATATGCCTATGCTATCGGAGCAGACCGAGCTAAATTCCTGATTGGATTGCAAACCTTTTTCGCCAAGCCATTATTTCATACGACTAAAGATGAATTGTATACTAGTCATTTAGGATACTTGATGCCGCCACATTCACCCTTAAAGCAAACCTTAGATAAATTTGTGCATCGTGTTAGTGAAATAGGATTAATGGCTAAATGGGAGGATGATGCAGTTCCACAGGCACTTAAAGCTGGCTTTAAAATGGATGTTGATCGACAAGCGGGTGTTCAAAAGACCAATAGCCCATTGACAATAAATCATTTGCAATTTGCATGGAATTGCTTGATAATTGGATTGATGATATCATTTGTTGTGTTTTTGTTGGAGAAATTTGGTAAAAATATAAAGATATATTTGAAGAGATCTGACAGAAATTAATGTAAAAAATAATTCCTTATTTAAAATTCTGAATATATTGTTCGGGCGTAATCATATTCATTTTTTAACTGTGTCTAAGTTAAACCTAGGTTTAGTTGAATTTTCGGACGTTGATTCTATTTTTGTAAGTTAATCATTTCAAGATATTTGAAGCTATTTGTGTATTAAAACAAGTTAATAATCTTATAAAAATATAAAACCAACAATTTTTAAGTAAAATCGGTCTGAATTCATTTAGCCAAAATTGTCTTAAAATTTAGTTTAGTAAAACCTGGATTTATCAGCCACTATGAATGTTTTTCATATTTTTAAAAATTGTATTATTCAGTTTATAGAAAGAAAACGTATCGCTACAAAATAATTTTGTTTGTTAATTGGAGTATTAAGACCCGCCTATATAATTCAGTTGTTATTAAAACACAATCTGAAAAATAAAATAAAAATGGAATGTCAAAACGTATGAAAAGAAGCGAATGTGGAAGTTTCGACAACTGTAACGAGATATAAATGGAGTCTCAATAAGAGTGCACTTTTTAAGTATTGTCTATTTTTTCGTGCAAGTTGTAGTTCTGAAATTTGGCAGTTGTCACCAATGATTGTCTCGATTAATCAAAATGGAGTGCTAACCAAGAGAAGAACGCGTTATCATTGTGAAAACCCTTTACAAATATTGCGAAAGTTAAGCTTATACCGCTTACATAAAAGTAAACTTTTCCATCTGGATGGCTTCATGAATAAACAAAAATGTAGAATTTGGGACTAATAAAAGGCGTTTCTTTTCGTTCAGAGCAGAGCACTGAACAGAGTTCGAACACATAGATATGCACTGAACTTGTTAAAAACAGAGCGAGCTCTGAACACTATTATGTTTTTTAAACACCCCCATTCCATTAAAGAGAGAATCAAAGATTCTTGGAGTTATTTTTACGGGCAACCTAAAATGGGATAAACATGTCGAAAAGGTGATAAATGACTTAAAATCGCGAAACAACGCGTTAAAGATGATCTATTCAAAACGAAAAGGACTACGCATGGAAACAGCTCTTCGAATAGCTAAGGCCCTAGTGGAAAGTACACTTCAACACATCTTAACAATCTTCATGTGGACTACGAAAAAGAACCTATATTGACACAGCTATAAGTGAATGCTTTAGAACTGCAACAAGTGACCTTAGATCGACAAACGTTGAAACCCTAAGAGTCAGAGAAGGATTCACATCTTTGCAGTGTCAACCAAAAAAACAAAGAAAAACCCAGTATTTGCGCTGACTAACATGGTCTCTATATATGCAGAGCCCCAAACTCCTTTGGAATAGATATATCCATAGTTTCTGAGAACCCCCCTCCATGGAAACGAAATTCATTACAAATCAACACCAATCTCGCTAAATACAAAAAGGCAAATACTTCCGAAGCTTGGTACATGAAGAATTAATCGCTAGTATAAGAGCAAATAGAATCTTTTACACCGACCGACGGTTCACAAAAAGAAAATCAATGGTGCCTCCTATGCGGTAATAGAATTCCATCTTAATGCACAATTTTCAATTATTCAATAGGCTCAACTACCAGAATATGCGGATAGTTACATTGCCGAGCTAGCTGCAATTTTTAAAGCTATTTATGTCGCCCAAAAAACCTATGAACGTTCCTTAATACTAACGGACAATCTTGGTATACTCAAGGGATTAAGAAATGTCACAAATAAATGTCCATCTCTAGAAATTATAAGGAACTGCTTGTACCAGCAAACTAACATCATACCAACTTGGATACCCGGACACAGCGGAATTAAAGGTAATGACGACGCTGACCTTGCAGCAGAATACGCTATTCGCTACCTATCCTTGAATATCCTAAATTACTCCAACTTTTACTCATCTTCAAAAAAAAGAGCTCACAGAAAAGTGGCGAAATTCAAATACTTTTCTTCGAAAGCATCAACCAGTTATCGCCCGTATCCCGTACAACCAATCCTTAAGTAGAGAAGAATGCATAAAAATGTTAAGAGTGCTAGTAGGAAAAGCTGTGTTTACAAGTAAACACTTCTATACTCATGTGGCTCCAGAGGAATGCTATAATTGTGGAATAACTCTCACAATTTGGTATATTTTGGTGGACTGTCCTGTTTCTCGATAATTAGATCCATTCTCAGACAATGTACCTGAGACCCTCGTCAACATCCTAAGTCCATCAGATGTCAACACGATTCGTCGAATCAAAGCTGCCTTATCCGCCCACCAAAAGTTTGAAGAAATTTAATCCGGTTTATTTTGTCATCATCACTTTAACTTATCTTTTATACCTTGCGTTTTAATGCACAGATTAATAAAATGTAAATAATTGTTTTTAAATCTTGTAAAATTATAATACGGTATCATATGGTCTGGCTACCCTGATGCTTTAAAAAGATAATTTATAAATTAATTTTGTAAATTATTTCAATAAATAAAATAAATAAATAAATAAACCACACTTGAACCACTAAAATCAGAATACATTTTCATTTTTAACCTAAAAAAGCAATACCTATCCTTTTTTGTACACTGAAACACACCAGATACAGAAAATCCACAAGCAATCAACTTCTTTCGCCAACTTATGTATCCAATCATTTTTTTCTTCACATTTTCCTTCTTGGCATACATGGCATTTGGTGCGTTCAGCAATTTGCTCACATGATCAGTCAATTATGTTCGAGAACGTCGAGTGCGATCTACACATGTTCAGAACGAAAAAAAAAACACACATTTGGAGCTCTGCATACTCTGAGTTAAAAAGAAACACAAACAAATTTTTTGGCAACTCAGACTCTACTCTGAACTGTAAAAAAAAACGTCTACCCACACATACAATGAGAAACAAATGCATTTTTAACGAGCCGTGATTGGGCTTTACTTTTTTTTTAAATGAGACCGGGAATGTAGTTACAGTGAATGGTATTCCTTAGAGGAACACGCACGAAGTTCTTGTGACCTGAACTCGATAATATGAGCAGATGGCAGCACTTGCAACAAGGCAACGAAATGATCGATTTATTGAAGTAATGATTTCGTATCATCTCCGGAAATTCCAAAGTTAAATAGTCGTTAAAATCGTGGGATTTCTTTCTTTGGAGTTTTTTTTTCGAAATCTCAAGTAGGTAGGTATATGTTAATATACCACAAAAATACTTCATCTCATCTCAAGGACAATATCCAACTCTTCGTCGATGAGATAGAGCCACAACTTGTTCAAAATGTCAGCGAAAATTTCATACAAAAGCTATTCAGAGCCGCGGGGGCAATATGCCCAAAATCTTACTGTCGAGATCAAAATTTAATACCAATCTTTGTTACAATTATTTAGGATGTGGATCGATCCGCAACACAAAACCTGCATCAAATTACCGACAAGTGGCATTGATTGATATACATTTCGAAATAATTCCGATTCCTATCAAGTATCAAATTGGAATTTTATTTTCAAAAAACTTATATTTCAAAATCTACAAATAAACTTTAAAAGACCTATGCATTTTTATTATAAATATTCTATAAAAACGTTAGTTATAATATCTAATAACAAAAATGTTTTAATATTTAATTGTGTTTTAATAATAAGACAACGGCAGCTCTGACATAATTCTACTATACTTAGTTCAAGTTCAAACCATAAATTACCAGTATGCTTAAACTGTGAAAAGATGCTTATTATTATGTTTGTTGGCATAAAATATTAGGTCCACTGATCGCTGAGTGAAGTCCAGAATATTCGGAATAGTAGCCTTGCAACATTTAGTCTTGCGTGTCTTTATTCCACAGAATATTCCGGATAAAAGAACCTATTTGTCTGGCCGGGCTTGGCATACGTATCACGTATTACGTTCACGTTACATTGCAAAAAAGTATTGCAAATAAAATGCACGACTGGATCTTACGAATTTGCTCTTATGTTCGATCACATCGTCATATGCAAAAGAGTCGTTTTTTACGTAAATTTTTTATATATACAAAATTTGTTTGATTTTTTTCTAAAAAAAATTGGTATGACAGCCTTAAATATTTAATAATATAAGCTTAAAAACAAAAGAATAATTCGGCTAATCAAAGAAAAATAATTCAAAATTCTGAAATAAATACTTAACCTAATTTGAGCTCAAAAAAACGTACGCCATTTTATTTTTTGTATAAACTTGAATTTATGAGAAAAAACATTTTTTAATCTGTGGAGCGGTTTTTGAGAAAAAAAAAGTTTTCTTTTAAAAAAACTTTTCCAAAAAAATTCAAAAATGCCAATTATAGGTATTTAGCAAATTAATAAACTATAATTTTTGAAAAAAATTTAATGATGAAAAATTAATACAAAAATATTAATTAAAAATATTGATATGCAATATAAATTGGGCTACCCACACATACATATATTCTCGTATGTGTGAAACTTCGAAAGAATCGGTTACGCAATTTATGAGGCGTTTTTAGACATTTTTTTAATTTTTTGTTTCAACCATATGATCGGTCCTATCTAAAAAAAAAGCTGCACTGATTTTTTACTTGCAATTATAGGTACTATTAGGCAAGTCATGCATTCGTAAAAAAAAAATCTAATAATCAAACATGACATTACGACCATAGAGAAGTCCAAAAAAGTGATCGGCAAAAAATGTCTGTCTGTCAGTCTGTCCGTCTTATTTTTTTTTATAATCTACATGCGCTCAGAGATTATTCTACCCTCTAAATGTTTCAACACAGCGCGATCGTTAGGTTAGGAAGAGAAAGAAGGATTTGAAAGATGTGTGGCGCGAAGTTCTCAGACTGGAGGTGGTTGTTGTCTGAGATTTTATCTCCAGGGATGGCGGCTGAACTAATGCGGAGAAATTTCCGTATCTTATTTATCTATGTCCCTTATAATTCGCATTATTTTTTTATTCGTTGTCATATTTATCGGTATACTAGTTTTACTCAATCACATCTTGTTAGTTCTATGCCTAAACAGCATGTTATGAGTAAGCCAGCAACTCGTATGACATTTAATTTAGAATTGTTTTTTAATGGAAAAATAAGAGGACATAGACTACGGCAGGGATCGAACCTGTGACCATGAGGTTGACAGGCGAACAAACAACTAACGCGCCAGGGCCACCCTGTATAACGAGCTACAGCTTAAACGGCTTGAAAGCATACCTTCAAATTTGATATGTGTGGTTCTTCTGGCATTCCTTAGAGGGGAAATTGAAATTTTATGTTTAAGCCTAAAAATAACGGTACCTGCCATATAACCCTTTAGGAAAATCTTATTTTTTTCTCGAAAATCAATATTTTTAGAACTAATCACACTTTTTACAATCACACGTATTTTAATAAATTTTAAAAAACTGCATACCAAAATTTCAAATAACAATTGTTTTCAAAAAATAAAAGTAAAAAACAGGGTTTCATCAAAATCCGTCCTACACTTTTCGAGATACTTTTTTATAAAATTTTCATTTATCCGTGGCATCTAATGGCGTTCTTCGTTTTTTCGAGAAACTGATTGAAGTGATGGGTTTTGGCAGTTTTTATAACTTGAAAAAACGATATATACACCATTCACTTTCATTAATTATACACATATGTATGTACATATTTGCATACCTAGGTTCACTATATGTAGGTAGGTCCAAGAAAAATATTAAAATGTTCCTTTTCCCTTCATTAATGAACTCATTTTTTTTTTCTTTATAAAAACCATTGGAGCTGTTTTTTGAGAAATAGAAGATTTAGCTTTTTTGAAAAAAAATGTTTGACAGGTCCGTTATTTTTCGTCTTAAAAAAAGTGAAAAATTCGTGTGGTCATACTACCGACAAAACAATATGTATGCCAAGTTTGAAGCAAATCCATCCAACCGCTTGGGTAAGTTTTAGACTCGAGGACAGACAGACGGAATTGCGGGATCCACTTTTTTTGTGTTCTCTGATCGTAATTTCATAAATAGTGTGTTTCTTTATTATCCGGATAAGGAATAGAATGGATGGAAAAGACGTAATACTTATCCAGAATGGAATGAATAAAGAAACACAAATACTATCCGAAATGGAAAAGAAAAGGATGACCTCAATTAGCTTTTTGAAAGTGATGTGCTGATGATTAACAAAAGAGTTATCTCTATGAGAAAAAGTAAAAAAAATATTATTGATTTATTATAAAATGAAAACTCAAATTTAGTTATTATGTATTTCAATAATAAAAATATAAAAAATGTTTTGTCATCCTGTAACTTGCTGGTTTCCGTCTTTGTCTTTTGTCATTTTGTTGCCTGTTTGACATTCACATGAGGGGTATATACCCTGTATATTCTTTTCATTCCGTGATTAACATGACCAACTATAATGTTCAAGTTTTCACTTATGTCGGCAGCCCCGGAGTGCAACCCGTTGTTTTTTTTACGAATGCATAAAGGAGGCTTTACATGGATCTGCAGATTTGAAGAAAAGTAGAGCAGGACCATAATATAAAACAAACATAAAAGTAAGACAGGGTACACACTAATAACTTACTCGAACTCTGCTATAACTTTCTTGACACATCTCACAATCACATGTTCTAAGCGTTCAGTAATGTAGTTTAGAGAAGAACATTTTCGCTATTTTCGTTGTTTTTAAGCAAACTGAGGTGAAATGGTAAAAAAAAACTTGAAAATTCGTTATCTGAACGGAACAAATTATGGTGCAAATGAAAATGCTATAATGCAAATGAACATGTTCATCTTCACTATAATCTGCAATCTTCACATTCATACTTCCTATAATCTTCATACAGATTTTGGTCTTCGCTCTCTATCGCACAAGTATGGTTTCTTTATTTTCTTTCCTCTTTTTTGCAGATGTCGATGAAGATGAAGATACATCATTGTATATATATTATATTAGGTTTTATTTACAATGGATACATATAAAGCCTCCTTAACTTACCTTACCTATAATCGCAAGTAAAAATCATACAGAATTTTGGCTTACAAGGTTTTGGAGACCGAGTTTGCTGCGGTTTGCGGACTGTGCAGAGTTATCCAGGCCATTTTTGTCTCAAATATGAGGCTACTCCGCGTGTATTAGCTGTAGAAAGTAATAATTAATAACTTTATTTGTTTTGATTGAAAGTGGAAGAGAAGTGGTTACAGCCGTATGGAGCTTCTTGCAATACATTCGACGAACCCACAAGAACCTTTAAATTAGAGTTGTAAATCCTGTGATTTGACATAAATTAATTCTTTTCTTTCGACAAATCGTCATACTTGATAGTATATTATAGATTATAATTATGTACATACTTACCGACCGTATAAGGTAGAAACAAATAAATTCAAACCATACAATATTTTAAAAGCTAAGAATCAAAACCAACAAATACAATATTAAGAATTAGTTTAAAAATAGTTTTATTTCATCGACGAATTGTTAAGAAAAAATACACTCTGCAATACCTTGCTTTTGGGATCACAACTAATCCAACTTATAGCTAATTCACAGATAAACACAACAATTCCAAATATCAAACCAAGTGTTAGACATCCAAAACCAAATTCCAAATGGCGTAGTGTCAAAGAAAATTTAGTTGCACTATTTTCTATTCTAATTCGATTGCGTTCTATTGGATGTCCACCCTGAATGGATTGATATACTGCATCAGCTTCCCACTTAAACATCAATCCAGTCTGTTCGATGTCGAAAATAAACTCATCGAGAATTTCCTTAAAGGGTGAATGTGGAGGCAATAAAAATCCAAGATAAAATTCTGACAATGTTAATCGAGCTTTCCGAAACAGCGGTTGCATATATAAAGATTGCAAACGTACTAGAAAATCACATTTGTCACCACCGACAGTGTAAGCATAGCTTGTGTTCTTCATTGAATTCATTTGGTCCAGATAAACAGATTGAGTAATTGGTAAGAAAACTGCTTTGAAATTCTTCTCATAGGCTACAAATTGAAATTCGAAGTCCGGAATCATGACTGTTACCTTGTTGTCAACCAAGTCTTCTATTGTATCGTATTGTTTAACATTTATGAAAACTGTTAGGAAAGATGTAAAATAAATGTTATATAAGTTGCCAATGATGAAGGAAAACAGGAACACTTGAAAGCGTATTCGGTAATAACTTGGAGTTATTGGTCTTTCCAAAGGCCGTCCAAGAATCATTAAAAATGTCTGGCTAAAACTTGTCCAGATATTTGATCTTAAGCCTGTGCACGTATTCAAGATGACTTCAATAGCCATAATGTAGATTAAAATCAGCAAAATACATATCCACACAAGGGTGCCAAACGGTCTCATAAAATACTCAAATGGTTCCAAATGGCCATTGACAGGCACCATAATATTCCAGGTCTCAAATTTGTATGGATAGCTCATGTCAAGACCGTCGGCTACACCATAGACATTCATGCTTATGTCAATAACATCATTTAGAGTTGCATTTATCACTCCCGGAATATGGAGTTCTGTTGAATTGTTTATCAATATTTCTTCAAACGTTGCATTGTGCCTGCGAACAAAATTAATAAATGTCAGTGCCATTCTTCCTCCAACTCGGGGTTGTCCGTTTGAATCGGTGAAACGAAAAGCTCTTGGGTAATCTTTTTGAATAGTTGTTCGAAAGGTGAAATTGGTGAGATCTGCTATAGCATTCGGGAGCTGGCCATCTTTCTTTACCGGACGTATTTTATTGATACCTGCATATGGAAAGAAAGCCAGTTGTTTATTGTCGACGATTCCAAAAATTCTGGTAAATCTATTCTTGCCGAAAAATTCAAAGTGTTTGTTAAGTTTCTCAGAGTTCTTTGATGAAATTATAACGAATTTTCGTGCACGTAACTGATTTACAAAAAGTTGCAATCTATCAAAGGTCTGATAATTTTCACGGTCAGAATCGTTGAAAACCAATATCAAATTAAATGAATGAATTCCATTATAGTCAGTTTGAAGCGATGAAAAGTACAAAATCGGAATATACGAATGCCGTGACATGAAATACTTTAAAAAATCATCCTCAATTTCGATGAAGCACACTGTGGCTAAGTGACTTTCCAAATATATCCTTTCAATTAGTTGACTCAATTCATTGTTATTTTCTGCCTGTGTAGCAAGCAGAATTAAAACCGTTACGACTCGCAATATAAACATTTCCGACTAAATTTGCACGAAGAACTAAATGTGTTGTTAGAGTTTTTGATGCAGAATTTTTATTTCACATTTGCATTCACAATTATCAACTTCGTTTTATTTAATTTAAACGTTTTCACATTACCATTTTTATAACCGTATAACGGTAATTTTGTTAAAAGGTTTGAAATAACATATTAATGCTGAAAATTATGCATTTTTTTATAATCGAAATACTAGGTATTGCACTAATTGAAAAGAAATCGGAAACAACAATAAATCGCTTGCAATACTTTATGTCTTATGTCTTTTTGAGAGGGTACAAAAATTAATTATGTTTTATTGATTGGATATTAGTTGAAAAGTATAGTCGCTTAGGGGTTATTTTAGAATGAAGGTGTTGTATATACAAATTGAACTTCAATGAAGATATAGACACAATCAATAAATTGATTTGATGAAACTTCCTTGATTATGATAGTTGATAGTAACACTGTTACAGGTTATTATGACACGCATTCAATTAGAACAATAAAATCTATTTAAAAATATATGAACGATTGGATACCAGCATTTGTTTACTAATACAATAACATTTTTTTACGAAAACAGTGTCAAATAAAAATGGTGGTAACCAACAAATATGTGAATTTCCATAAGAAAAAAAATAGTTTGACAAAAAAAAACAAATGCAATTGTATAACAAACGCTTTTGACATTGCAGGTTTCGAATTTTAATTTGAATCTTTAACAAATTAAGAAAAATTGATATATGTATGCATAAATAAGTTAAAACCAGTCAAACGCCTTCTTTCATTTTGTCACAAGGGCACCATATCTTTTTTCATCGATAACTCCAATTAGGTTGACACTTCGTTAAGTTTGAACAACGACCAACGAATTAACGAATATCTTTAGTCTCGGTCTCGTTTTCGGACTATTAGGTGACACTTGGAAAAAATATTATCCAAACGTAAAAAATTAGTTTGTTGCCTACCTATCAAGTCAAGAATTGTTAAAATACAGTGAAGGATGACTCCGATTTAAATGAATTAAAAAATCTCTGCAATATTAAAATTTTACCTCAGAGAATTCCAAATTTTTCAGATTATATTTTTTGCTTCGGAAAAAGTTAATTTTAGACCTATTGGGTGACATTTGGAAAAAAAATATTATCCAAACTTCAAGATATAGTTCGTTTGCTACCTGCCAAGCCATGAACTGTCAGAATCCAGTGAAGGATGGCTCCGATTTTAATGGATTAAAAAACCTATACGAAATTGAAAAATATGAAATTTTTCCGATATTATTTTTTGCTCCGAAAAAAGGCTTTCGGGTGACATTTGGGAAAAAATATTATCCAAATCTCAAAGTATATTATGTTGCCTACACGTCAAGCCATATACTGTAAAAATCGCTTGAGGGATTGCTCCGATTTATATGGATTAAACAATTATTACATCTTTTTACCGCCAAGACTGGGGATCAGACCAAAAGCGAGACCGAGACTAGACTGCACATTAAAATTTTCACGAGAAAAAGGAGATACCAAGATCGAGACGAGACTTGGTTAGGCGAGAACGAGACCGATACTAGACTGAAATTTTTCGACTTTGAGAGACTAAAAAAAAACTCGCCTGGTCTAGTTTCGTCGTCAGCCATATTCACATGAGCTGGGAACTGCGAAGTGAATACGAATAAATCTCTTTAGAGCAATTTCAAGAGGAAATATCAACTTATTTTTGTTTCAACTTTTCAAAGAAGTTAAAAAATGTTCTAATTTACATAAAATATATATTGAATTGTACTGAGTCTTCGAAATCTTACTCCAAACGTGGTTAAAAAGCTGAATTATTGGGAAGAAATAACCTATGGGCCAAACCCCCATTCTAATCTGTAAGCTAAATCAACAAAACCCATTTAATTTAGAAACCTAAGAAAGCTAACTAAAAATTATGTTTTAGGTTAAATTGAAATTATTCTAACCTGAAGGCTTTTCTTTGGAAGACTCAATCCTTTTCAATATTATGAAAGTCTTGGTAAATATTTTCAATTGGCATTCCGAAATACTGATGAAACTGATTTGAATTTTTTTTAAGTTGGTTAAATAAGGTAAATAATTCTTCCTCATCGTGATGATTCACGTTAATTGGATACACGTTGTATCATTTTTGAACTTTTATAGCAAAAAAAAAAACCGCATCAAAACCACTGCAGATATGCTTACCAAATTCGAAACATTATTTATTTTTACGCATTAATGAAATTAATTTGTCGTTGTCGGCGACCAAAAATTACTCTTGTAAACAAAACTTCAAAATTTGAGACCATTCGCAATTCGCAGGCCATATGAAAGTCGCTTTATTCATTCAAGTGTGGATGGTATGTAGAACGCGAATTAAATTTGACAGTTCGAAACAATAAGGTTCAAACTAACTTTGACCAATTTGTTTTCTCAAATTTATCTTATTTGGACAATTAGAAAGCAAATTTTATTATAAAAACATTTATATATATTAAATTCATTTTATTTTGTTTAAAATTTTTGCAGATTTGAATTGTTTTAAATCAAATTTATACGTTCATTCGTCGCAGCAAAAAGAGCAAATCTAGATCAAATCTAAACACAAACGATTTGATATCTGATGGCTTGGCAGATATGATCTGAATGCACACATAAATGTAAATAGTCTTTTCTGTCAAACGTCAAATGTTATTATGAACAATGTTCCATCCCTTATTGAAAATGTCAGATGAAAAATGTGTGTGTCAAAATATTGTGTGTCAGTCATTCATCAATACTACAATAATTAAATCGGGAAAAAAGTTTCATTAAAAAGATCAAATCTCGATTTTGAGAGCAAATACTTGAAATTTTAATGAAACTCGCTTTAAGAAAGTAAATCCGTTCTGAGCTATTGTTGCACTATTTTTTCTATATACTGTTGTTTTTTTTTTAATGGGGCTCTAATCTAGAGTCAAGTCAAAGGTCTGAAATGTATCTTTCAAAATTTATATTACAATAACAAAAATTTAAATGGTATATGTATTTAGAATATCAATCAACGTTTCCTTAAAAAAATTCTAAATAAATAAAAACCCTGATAAATAAATCTGAAGTTAATGAACAGTACCAATTACACTACGAAACAGACAAGGGTTATTAAAAAGCAAAGGTTGTACACCCCCAAATTATCGGTGGTAAAATTTCGAACGAAACAGGTTTATACCATGCAAGCGTAACATAACCTTTTAAATCTGTGCAAACAGTTTAATTACAATAACAAAAGCAAAAAAAAAACAATTATTCAACATCAAAGGTCTGGGTCATGGAAGCACATTTATACGAGTAGTCATGCATCAATATCGATTTCTTAATGGTTGAAAAAGGAAAGACTATCTAATTTATAGGTACATATACCTACATCAGGCATAACACTAACAACATGTGATTGAGTAAACTACTCATGAATATGACAACGACATAAAATAAAATAATGCGAATTATAAGAGACATACATAAATAAGACACGGTTATTTTCTCCGCATTAGTTCAGCTGCCATCCCTGGAGATAAAATCTGAGACAACAACAACCGTCTCAATACGTCGCGCCACACATCTTTCTATTCACCGGATGCCGCGCTGTGTTAAAAACATATAAAGCGTATTCATAATCCCGTGAGCGCGTGCAAAATTATAAAAAAAAAAAAATTAAATATTGGGAATCCAACTCAATTCATTGTAATATCAACCATGGAATTGTAATTATGCAAACGAATTTCCGATTTGAACATCAACATGCTCCAAAATATTGACTTAGATAAAGGCAACATCGCTGATATCAAACGAAACTGTTAGCAACATTCGAGGTTAAGGTTAGTGATTTCACCAAAACTGAAATGTCATCAATGCTAATTAAAAAAAAAAAAATGCACGACTGAATCGTACGAACTTGCCCTTGTAACTAACAACTTTAGTTTAACTAACCACTGACGCTGTTAGTAGGTATAGGTTGTCCAGTTATCTTTTGCAGGATTAAAGCCGATGTAGGTAAGATTACCTTATTGAACCTAGGCGGGTAAAAATCGTTTTTTAAACTTATAAAAACTGCCAAAACCGTTACCTTAATCGATTTCTCCAAAAAAATAAAAACACCATTAGATGCCGCGGATCAATGGAAATTTTATAAAAAAGTATCTCGAAAATTGTAGGACGGATTCTGATGAAATCCGGTTTTTTATTTTTAGTTTATTTGAAAACAAAAAAATTTGGTTTGAAATTTTGGTATGCAGTTATTTAGAGTATATTAATATACATAGGACAATAAAATTAAAATTTTTTTTTTTTTGATAAGTTTTAAAAATATTGATTTTTCATTAAAAAAATTCAAAAATTAATTATTATAAAAAATACCTTTCTAAAATTTTAATATTCAGAATTAGTTTGGCTACCCAGATCTTTGCAGATATAAAATTTGACAGAAATCCATTGTACAGTTACCGAGAAAGCCAAACATTAAAAAAAATCGTTATACGAAAAGTACCGTTAATAGACGTTTCTCGTAAACTTGATTCCTAAATTATAGCTATTACCAACAAAAAAATTCTCAAAATTTTTTATGAAAATCGTTGGAACCGTTTTCGGAAAAAATAAGATTTTCCTTCAAGGTCATATGGCAGGTACCGTTATTTTTAGGCCTAAAAATAAAATTTCAATTTCCCCTCTGAAGTGTTCCAAAATAATCACACATACCAAATTTGAAGGTAATCGCTTGAGCCGTTTAGGCTAAGATGCCTTGGCAAGTGAAGAGACTTCAGCTTGAAAACCAGGCCATCTATCCAAACCGAGTCGAATGCTTTTTGGATGTCATATGTCCTTTGTTAAGGGCCAGCGTCGTATCGGCATGTAGCTTCAACAACGGGTCGAATGTCGCGTGGGATGCCTTGAACCCGAATTGGTTATGCTGCACTATACCCATGGATGAGCAAAGTGAGAGAAATTTGTTAGGGATCAGCATTTCAAGAAGTTTGCTGAGGTTCGGTAGTTATTCAGAATAATCGTGAAGATTATAATAGCTGTCGGGGGTAATTTCTTTATTAGAAAGTTAGAAACCTTATCAGGTCCTGAAGAGTTTTTTGAATTACCGTTTTGGATAGAACCGTAGAGGTCTAAAGGGTTGGTAAAAATTGCATCTGTTGTAGTGTATACTGATGAATTTTCCTGTGAAAAGGTATTAAGCGTGTCATTGTTCTGAGATCTCAGTCCCGTGACTTCGCTCTTTACGCTGGAGAAAAAGTCCGGTTAGTGGACTGGAAGGTTAGGTTTGAAATTACCTTCGAAGAATTCTGCGAAAGCATTCGTTTTTTCTTGGTCTGACGAAAGAAATGTGTCATTATATTGCAATTGGCCAACTATATGGGATTTTCTTCCGATGATTTGGTTGATTTGCTTGTGTGTGTCCGGTCCAGGTTTTATGACGTTAAGTCTTTTCCTGAGTGAAGAGTCGATGAATGCTTTTGTATTTTGGTCGATAAGGGTGTTGAGGCACTTGAGTTGAGAGAAAACACTCTGGTATTCATCTCCGTGTGTACTTAGAGTACGGTGAAAAATTCTCTGAAGTTTTAAAAATTAATTTTTATTAGCAAAAAAAAGTTATTCAAAATTTTAATATGCAAAATTAGTTTGGCTACTTAGATCTTTTCAGATATAAAATTTGAAGGAAATCCAATGTACCGTTACCGAGATATTCAAAAATTAAAAAAAAACCGTTAAAAATTCTCAAAAATGTTTATCAAAATCGTTGGAGCCGTTTTAGAGAAAAATAAAATTCCAGATCATATGGCAGTTACCGTTATTTTTAGGCCTAAAAATAAAATTTCAATTTCCCCTCTGAACAGTTCCAAAATAATCACACATACCAAATTTGAAGGTAATCGCTTGCGCCGTTTAGGCTGCAGTTCGTTATACATACGGACTGACAGATAGGCAGACATTTTTTGTCGATCACTTTATTAAGCTTCTTTATGATCGTAATGTTATGTTTGATCGTTAGAATTTTTTTTTGCGAATGCATAACTTACCTTATAGTACCTAAATCGCAAGTAAAAAAGAAAATTTGCTGGAAATTTATGAAACATTTTTAATAATTAATTTTTTTTTTACAAATAAGTTAAGAACACAAACGCCGCCGCCATATTTTTTTAAATATTTATTTATCTTTTCTATATTTTAGATACATTGAAAGTCCAGAACACAAACGCTCAGCTAAAAACACAATCACTGCCGTTGTCAAACCAATTATTAAACAATTCCAAGCAAATCGCAGATGTTCCAATGTTAGAGGACTATACAAAGTTTGCAACCCAATCTCCCGATCCACGTCCATTTTAAATCCAGCTCTTCTAGCTTGAGCAAAAATATCAGTTTCCCACTTTTGTATTAAGCCCGTTTCTTTAATTTCAATTATAAAATTACTAAGAATTTCCTTAAACGGCGAATTAAATGGTAACAAAAATCCCAGGTAATAAGGCTTCACAACATCGCTGGTTTTACGAAACAAAGGCTTTTTATACAACGATTGCATCCGAATAAGGAATTCACATTTCTCAGAGGCAAGTGTGAATGCAACACTTGTATTCCGCATAGAATAAAGCTGCACGAAATAACTATCGTAGTCTGTTGGTTCAACAAGTGTGTTGAAACCTTTCGGAAAGAGACCGTTTCTTTCAATCAATACCCACTCAAAGTAGGGAATAAGAATTCGAACGTTGTTCTCAACCAAATCTTTAACGGACTCATATTGTTTGACTTTAATATGAACTGTTAAATATGATGTAAAATAAATAACGTAAATGTTTCCAATAATAAATGAGAGAACTGTCACTTGAAAGTGTATTGAATAAGCTGAATGAATAGCTCCCTCTGTAGGCATTAGCAATAACGTTAGAAATACTTGACTAAAGCTTTCCCAAACATTGACTTTCAAGTTCGTGCAATACTTTAAGATAACATCAATTATGGTAACATAGGTGATAATGAGTCCAATATAAATCCATACTATAAAAGAAAACGGCCTTTGAAAGTACTCCTTGGGGTCTACGTAACCATTTAATGGAACCATAATACTATACCTCTCAATTCTAACCGGATAACTTAGGTCGAGGTTATTGATAGCACAGAAGACGTTCATGCTGATGTCAAGATCGTTATTGATTGTTGCATTGATAACTGTCGTTATGTCAAGTTTTGAAGAGTTATTGATAATAATTTCCCTGAAAGTGGCATTATGTCTACGAAGAAAATTTATATAAATCTGGCCATAAATCCCGCCAACTTGATTCTGTCCATGATTGTCAGGATACCAAAACGTCCTTGGAATATCTTTCTGAACAGTTGTTCGAAAGGCAAATCCATTTAAATCTTGTTGGGCATTTGGAAGAGGGTCATCTGTTGAAATCTGTTGAATCTGAATCGTTGCATAGGGAAGATATGCATATGCATTTCGGCCAACGATGCCAAAGATCCTTGTGAATTTATTGTCTGCAAAATATCGAAACCATTGTTTCATCGAGGCAATGCTATATGCCCAAACGAGGACAAACTTTCGAAGATCTATACTTTTGATTAGTTTATCTAACATCAAGGAAAGTCCATAATCATTCCTGGTAACTTCGACTACCAGATCTACATTGGCAAACTTCAAGTGTTCATCAGATGATTCTTCCGACAGAATCAGCACTGGTATTAGAAAATGTGTTTTTAAAAACGAGCTCAAAAACTCTTCATATATTCCAATAAAATGTACTGTTCCCGAGTTACTTTCTCCATGGATTCTTTCAACAAGCTCAGTTATTTCGGAATTATTTGGAAAGCAATTTCCAAACGGACCAAGTAACAATAGAATTAGATTGGAATTAAGCATTTCCGATTCGGTTACAAGTCAAAACGGTTAGAAATCAAAAATTAATATATTCACACCGGAAGTAGTCAATACACTAAGTAAAGCAACAAAAAATGAATCAGATCCACCATTAGATATATTTTTGTTTGACATTAGAGTTAATGAACGAACATGCAAAAAGATGACAAAGTGCTTACTCGTTTACCAGAACTCTTTACAAGAATCATTAAAAAATCATTTTGCTAAATGAAACGCTATGATGTTCGTAATTATGTATACACATATAAAATATGATTTATAGCGTGTCGTTAGAAACCATTATAAATGGTTACACCCAGCTGATATAGTCGTTAGAGGGTTCACCAAGTCCATAAAATATATTAAATCGCTTTTACTTTTGTATATAGGGCCAGTACATACTACCATTGATGATAAGTGACTCTAAAGTTTTCCATATTGGCTCCGATTTAAATAAGAGTAAGTGGAGCCTAACTGGATAATAATATTATGGTCGAAAATTGTGAGTTTTCTCAGAATATTCATATACTCACTCAGTAGTCCCCCCCACCCCTCTAACTTCAATACCATCAAAGTTATCTGTTTTTCTATTAGTAAACCCAGATTTCAATCTAGATTTTGATTGTGATCTGATGTCAATAAAATTGGTTTATTTTCGCTCAAGTATTGCTAAGTGAGCAAAAGATGTTAAAACATTTTTTTTTTCAAGAAATGAAGCATTTAAATTTAATGGCGCAAAATTTTAAACATCCTGATATTAAGTTATTAGCATAATACTATTTAACAATTTGCTAAAATGAAAGCAATTTACTGAAATATAACTAATTTTAAACACTTTTTAATTAGCACCATACTAAACCTAATTTCTGGATAAACTGTAGCTGAACACTCCCAAATGAGTGCACAAAACTATGCGAACATAACTTTTTGACGTTTGTAAATGTCAAATTGGCATATATGGATTTAGTACGATACTAAAAAGATAAAGAAGCTATTCGGTGATTTTAACTTTCGTAAAATGTTAAGAAGGTGGTAGTACGTTTAAAATTAGCAAAATCATGTTTTTTTGGAAACGACATGAAACTTTTCTTTTAAAAAATCATTTTAGTAAGCACAGTGCAATACATAATACATAAATTTGTCAAGCTGACAGCTAAACATTGTATTAGTTTTAGTATAAGTAGTAGTGAATCTGCTTCAAAATCTGGATCTGCAAAAATGATCTAGATCCAAAAATATATCAATTTATTATGACCAATGGAACGCAAAAAAAGAGGTAAAATCGTTTTTTTTGTACAGATCTAGATCCAAAAATAAATTGATTTATTTTACCAATGGAAAACCACATCTGGTGATTAAAATTCACAGTAACTGCTAAATTATAACGGATGTTTCACCAAGTTAATGTCAACCCATTAGTTTAGTAATTCCTGTGATATAAAACCCAACAAATTGCAAAACACTTTCCGACACCGTAGAATCTTGTACTTTCGTCAAAAAAGTCGAAAATCTTAAATCAGTCAAGGGGCGTGGCATTTGCCTACTTCAACAGATTTCGGATTTTTGTAAAATGAATAAATTTGTTAGAGTAGTAGTCGCCTAGTCGGCTTTCGGTAGAATAAATTTAAAAGTTGTGCTTGTGTCTTTTTTTTTTTTTTTATAATTGTGCACGCGCTCAAGGGATTATGAATACCCTTTATATGTTTTTTAACACAGCGTGGGCATCCGGTGAAAGAAGAGAAAGAAGGATAGTAAAGATGTGTAGCGCGATGTTCTGAGAATAGAGCTGGTTGTTGTCTCAAATTTATCTCCAGGGATGGCGGCTGAACTAATGCGGAGAAAACTACCGTGCCTTATTTATTTATGTTTCTTATAATTCGCATTATTTTATATATTTCGTTGTTTGTCATATTCTTAGGTTTACTAATTTAATCAATCACATGTTGTTAGTGTTATGCCTGAACAGCATGTAGTGAGTAAACCAGCAACTCATTTTATGACAATTTTTAGATTTGGTTTTTAATGGAATATAAGAAGACATAGACAACATTAGGAATCGAACCTGCGACCACGAGGTTGAGAGGCGAGCACACAACTATCGCGCCACGGCCACCGAGATTTTCGCAAGAAAGTATATCGATACATATGTATATAGGAAAATTGAAGAACTGACGTTATTTTTGGGGCTAAACAAAATTTAAAAAAAAAATAGAGCCAATCACCTAAAAGAAGTACAAAGTTTGAAGAAAATCGTTTAAGCATTTTAGGCTGTAGATTGACCTATAGACAGACAGGCAGACAGACGGAATTGAGTAGGTACCAGTTCGTATGGATCTACATCAAGAGGTTATTTATTATGGTTCTATAACTCACCTCAGTAGACCCATACCATGTTACGATACTTTTGACAAAAGAAATTGACAGTACAGTCAAACCCGTTTAACTTAAACCATTCTTAATTCAGCTTTTTTCTTTTCGTGTAATAAAAAATGAAATGCACGATTGGATCACAAGTACATACATAACTCTTATGTTCGATCACATCTTAAGCACACAATTTTTAGTGGAAATAGCACAAAATATTTTTAGTCTTTTTTAACTTAATTTTGTATATACAAAATTTCGATTTAATAATATAAATATAAGAACTTAATTTCAACAAAATCGTTCACCTGTTTTCGATTGAGTTTTCAAAACTCCAAAAAAAAAAAATATTTTTCAAAAATTGGGTATGCGGTATTATTCAGAATAAGAAAATTCCTAAGTAGGTAAACATTTTGATCGAAATCCGTATGCTTAAGAGAAAGTCGAAGACCACAAAATGGTTGTATGGCAGTTACCGTTAATAACAAATATTTAAAAAAAAAAATATTGGACTAAAATTTAGACAATACCCAAAGTTGTTCACACAATTTTTTTTAAATCAAAATCCTTACAGTCGTTTTCGAAATAATTAAGATAGCAGAAAAATTGTATGAGAAGTACCGTTATTTTTGAGGCTACAAAAAACGAATCAAAAATCTATTTGAGATAATCACCTAAAACGCGTAATACCAAGTTTGAAGAAAATCGCTTCAGGCGTTTAGTGGGTTGGTTATGATTTCCAGGAAAAAAATGTTAAATAATGGAAAATTTGTAAATTATGTACTTTACTTTTTATGAAATAAAAATTCCTTTGAACTTAAACTTGAAAAACTTGAACTTGGAAAACAATTCCCCGGATAACTATTTCCCGGATAACGATTTCCCCGGAAAACAATTTCCCGTTTAACGATTGCAAGCCAAATAAATTCGCATATCACGATTGCCAATTCTCAACATTTTCTACCTTTGTCTGTGAAACTAACCAATCAGAATCAACGAAAAGAAAATTTGCTACTATTTTGGATTTTTAACATCTGGGTTTGCAAATATTAGTATTAAATGTTTAATACTTAAATTATGAAAAATTATCTATATAAGAAATATACCTTAAAAAAAAAAAGTTTAAATAATAATTTATTAATATGTGACTTCTTTTCAGAAATTCCGTTACAAAACACACCACAAGAAAAAATGTCATCTGAAAGTAATGAAACCTTCGTTGATGGAAAATCAACCGAGAATCATCAGCACAATTTAAAAATTGAAACAGATTTCTTGAAGCCGATAAATAATTTGACAAATAACTCAATCGATTCCAAAACTTCCAGCATTCGAAGAAATACAAGCTTCGGTAATGCAATACCGACAACTTCAAAGGAATCCAAGGTCAGAGTTATTTATACTGGTGGAACTATTGGAATGATGCGAAATGAATATAACGGTGAGTTGTAAGAAAAAGTCTTATTCCACAAAATTTCAATTCATATTTTGTTCAGTGCTCGTTCCAATTCCAAATGCTTTTGTCAAAATGATTCGAAAATATCCAAATATGCATGATCAAGCTTATGCTGAAAAAAGATTTGGCACATCAGCTGGTATGGCACCATTGGTCCTTCCATTCATAGATGGAATTCCAAATCGAGTAATTTACAGTGTAACAGAGTACAATCCACTTTTGGACTCAAGCAATATGACAACTGATGACTGGGTGCGCATTGCCAAGGATATTCATGTAAGACTGTGATTTTTTTTAGTCGGGAGCAGACTAGTAAGAAACTTATATGTTTTACCTATATAGCAATCATATGAATTTTTCGATGCATTTGTGGTGCTGCACGGTACCGATACACTCGCTTATACTGCGTCGGCCTTGTCGTTTATGTTGGAAAATCTGGGGAAAACCGTCATCATAACTGGTTCACAGATCCCCATATTTGACACACGTACTGATGGGAAGGACAATTTCACCACAGCCCTTAGCATAGCCGGTAACTATGTGATTCCTGAGGTGTGTGTTCTGTTTGGCAATAAATTGATGCGTGGCAATCGAACTATTAAAGTTAGTTGTGATGATTTAAATGCCTTTGATTCTCCAAATAACGTGCCTCTCGGTCGAATCGGAATTAACTATGAGATCGATTATCGTTTGATATTTCGTCCGTGCAATATCAGTCGGTTTGTTGTACACGCCGATATGGATGTCAATGTTGGACTGTTGCGGTTGTTCCCTAGCATAACAAGTTCAACGTTTAGGGCATTTTTGGCACCACCTATGAAGGGTGTGGTTTTGCAGTCATTCGGATCTGGAAATATTCCTTCAAATCGAAAAGATATTTTGGATGAAATTCGTGCTGCTTCGCAGCGTGGTGTAATAATTGTCAACTGCACGCAGTGCGCTAATGGTTCGGTTGCCGAAATATATGATACGGGGAAAGTTCTTAAAGAACTGGGAGTAGTTCCAGGCTATGATATGACACCGGAAGCAGCTGTTACAAAATTATCTTATGTTTTAGGTAAAACCGATTGGACATTGGAATATAAGAAGCAGGTTACTTTCTCAAACAAACTAAGGTGGATATTTTTGTTGAATATTGCTTATACTTAAAGGTTATGCAATCAAACATCCGTGGTGAGTTAACTGCAGAAAGTCCATTGATGGAGGATTATGATCTAATTGAAGCAGTAGCTAGATCGCTGCACTTGTCGTCACCAGCAGAACTGTCTCAGCTGGGAGCCACTCTTTTTCCAGCGATGTTAAATGCTGCTGTTCTATCCGGGGATACCAAGAAGGTATAATAATAAGAGTTTCCATTGATAAGTTGTATTGATTTTTTTGTGATTTGTGAAGATCAATAATCTGAAAGCTTATGGTGCCGATTTGTCTGGAGTGAATCATGACAATCGAACAGCTTTACACATTGCTTGCCACGAGGGAAACCTACCAGTTGTTAATCTTTTACTGAAAAATGGTGTTTCAGTGCACATTCGCGATAGATACGATCGTACTCCTCTCATGGAAGCTGTTTCTAAAGATCACCACGAAATTATTCAATTGCTGTTGAGCTGCGGTGCTCACTTGACTGGATCAATGCGAGCAATTGGTGAGCAACTTTGCTCCGCTGCAGCACGAGGTTCGTTGCTAAGACTGCAATCATTCCAGCTAGCTGGAGCTGATTTGGCTCAACCAGATCATTCAGGAAGGACGGCACTGCATGTTGCAGCATTGCATGGTCAATTGGATATAGTTCAATATCTGGTGAAGTATTATGAAAACATACATGCAAAGGATAAGTTGGGCCTAACAGCATTGCAATATGCAAAGGCGATAGAGCACGCGGCAATTATCTCCTTTCTAAGTGCTTTTCCGTGATCGAATGTAAGTATATATGCATATTGTGGTACTAAGTTTTCTATAAAATCGAATCAATTGTTTCAATTCAAATCTGTGAACTGAAACGTTTAGATCTGCAGAAATATTCGTATGTGTTTCAATAATATTATGTTAACTATTCACATGACGGCGACTAACTTACCGACAAAGTCAACTAACAAATTAAAAATAATGTTAAGATACTATTTTCGTGGAACTTTACAAATTATGTCATCTATTCAATTTCAATTTCACAATCCACAATTTCAAAGATTACTAACTCTATGTAAGAAACAAATTTGAATATAGTCTTTTAATTTCCATTTTGAAATCGAGCGCAAACTGCAAACAAAACGACTGCTTTCAGATTAGGGATGAGCGATGTTAATCAACATTAGAGAAACATCGATATTAAAACAAAAATATCGATGCTTTAAAATGATGTTAAAGAAAGAAATTCGTTAAGAACATTGATGCTCCCGATTCGATAATTATCAACATCGATATTAGTCTCTTTGTTATCTTGAGAATTCGCAACAATTTGTACAAATTCAATTTAATTTCATTGAAATTTTCGAAGAAATCTATGAATATAATTTAATCTAAAAAAATATTTACAAATGTTCGCAAAATGCTGTTTGTTAACTCGAAGAAAATCCTACAATGACTGTCACATTGGTGGAGAAAACCTTCCCCTACATTGAAAAAGTTGTAAATTCTTAATACACGAATTTCTGTAGGTAAATAGTAAGTTATAGATTTTATTTTAACAACTTAAAACACAAATTATTTATTTTTGCGTATATGTACATTTCGGAACCTATGCTTCCATCGTCAGTAAGCTCTATTTAAATAATGATGACATTTTGATATTAATATTAAAAATCAATGCAAACAACAAATTCAATACAAACAAAAAATTACACAAACAAATTTACAGTGAATTTAAGGTCTAATATAAACTTTTTTGAAAATTGGATTTCTTATTGGTCCATCGTCACAATTCATTAAATTATTTTTATTTTTAAAAGAGATTATTTAGAGATTCAAAAGCATCTAGCCCATAACTATTATTTACATTACGTATTAATTTCAAATTTTGGAAACTAAAATTATGGTTATTATCTAGCATGTGTTGTGATACACTTGATTTTTCTGGTTTATTGTATTTTAGATGCGCCAAATGTTCTTTAAATCTTTTGAGAATTGGTCTTCTTGTCTGCCCTATATATTATTTATTACAATTGTTACATCTAATTGAGTAAAACCCTGAATGGTGTAATGTGTCAATTTTGTCCTTTGATCCAGTACTCAAATTTTTAATTTTTATTTCACTGCTTTGGCTAATTATGATATTTTGTCTATTAAATATTGGTTTCATTAGCTTAGATGTAATTTCTGGATGGAAATTAAATTTTGACAATATCTTTTCTGAATCTTGTTCATTTCTGATTAAATCTAAAGTTGTATAATTCTTTAGGTTTTGTTTTCTTTTATGAGCAATCAGTAGATCGACAATTAGTTGTTCTGTGTACCCATTTATTTTTGCTATTTCTTTGATTTTTTTTTAATTTCACTGTGTTCTCTTTCTTTTGTCATTGGAATATTTAAGGCTCTAAAAATCATTGAATGAAAAGCTGATGTTTTTTGTTTAAATGAATGAAATGAATCAGATGTTATGTATCTAAGAATATTTGTAGGTTTTCGATAAATATCGAATTCGCAGTTTTCACCTTCTCTAATTATAGTTAAATCTAAATAGTTTAATTTTCCGTTTATTTCTTCTTCATAAGTAAACTTTATTGATGGATATTTTGATTTATTAAACATGTTTAATAAACTTCGAAGTTCATGCCTTTTGACTATGGCCCAAACATCATCTATATATCTGAACCAAATTCTTGGAAAATTTGTTTCATTTTAGTCTCTAAATTTGACATGAATAAGTTTGCTAAAAATGGACTTAAATGTAAACCCATACTGCAACCAAATTTTTGTCGATAGAATTTTTTATTAAACTGTAACCAATTTTCATCCATGCATAATTTAGTAAGACGGACAAGTTCATTAATTTCTTCTCGTTTTAGAGGATTTTTCTCTAACCAGTCTCTGAGAAAACTTAAAGTTTCATTGATTGGAACATTTAGATATAACGAAATAACATCAAATGTAACTTAAATTTCGTTATTGGTTATTTTTAAATCTTTTACTTCTTTTGCAAATTCAATGCTGTTTTTAATAGCTCTTGTTGCGAATTTATTTGGTAGATTATTAAACTTTTCTAATAACCAACATTCAAGTTTTGTAATTACTGATCCTGTTGTTGATGTTATTCTTCTTATTTGTTTTCCAGGTTTATGTAACTTGAATAAGGAATACATTCTTGGTAAAATTGGGTTCGAAACATTTAATTTTCTTCATAAATTTTGGCCAATGAAAATATTTGCTGCATTTTTTATGGCTGCTTTAGTTCTTCTTATCATTCCTGGTAAAGGATTATAAATTACTTCTTCGTATGGACCATTTTTAATAAATTCTTCGTTAATTTCACCATGTTCTTGTTTATCAAGTATTACAATATTATTACTTTTGTCTGCTATAAGATAACTAAAGCTTTCTTTTCTTTCAGATTTTTTGCAGCTTTTCTGAAATCTTTCATTTTTGTAGATAAACTCGTTAAATTTATATTATTTATTTTTCTACAGCCTCGCATCTAACTCTTGCTTTTTTATCTTCACCATTGAAATGTTTAAGAGCTATCTCAATGTTAACTAAAGCACTTTCTACGGCTTGTTTTTCTGGAGGTTGTAGTGCGAAATCTAATCCTCGGTTGAGTAATTCTAGTTCATTTGGTGTAAATTGAACACTTGATAAATTTTTGACAAAGTCCAGCACTGGTTCTACTTCTTTGAAAATTTTCTTTTGTTTTAAGTTTGCTGTTCTTCCTGTTAAAATATTAAATTTATTATTTATTTGGCCGTGGCGCGATAGTTGTGTGTTCGCCTGTCAACCTCATGGTCACAGGTTCGATCCCTGCCGTAGTCTATGTCATCTTATTTTTCCATTAAAAACCAATTCTGAAAATAAATGTCATACAATGAGTTGCTGGTTTACTCATTACATGCTGTTTAGGCATAGAACTAACAACATGTGATTGAGTAAAACTAGTATACCGATAAAATATGACAATGAATACAAAAATTAATGCGAATTATAAGGGACATCGATAAATAAGACACGGAAATTTCTCCGCATTAGTTCAGTCGCCATCCCTGGAAATAAAATCTGAGACAACAACCACCTACAGTCTCCGAATATCGCGCCACACATCTTTCTTATCATTCTTTCTCTTCCTTAACCTCACCCTCACGCCCGCGCTGTGTTGAAACATTTAAAGGGTATTCATAATCCCTTGAGCGCGTGTAGATTTAAAAAAAAAAATAATAATTAAACTTTGTTTTTTTCTTACCAAATTTAATTTCAAATATCCTCAATATGTTTTATAAAAATATTCCATTCGCTTGATTGTTCTATTATTTCAATTTGTTGCTTAGATATAAATGTAACGAATATGTTTCTCTTTCTATTGTAGACAACTTGGAATATTTTTCTTTGATTTCAAGATTAAGCCACATCTTTTGTCCTGCACTAATAGCCTTTTCAACAATCTTGTTATTTTCTGAATTGGTTGGACCCCACAGCTGGATAAATTTATGAACAATGTCGTTGTTTTTGCATCTCCGCTGAAAAAATATGTCAGCTTGTATATATTTAATCTTTTTTCTTGGCTTTAAATATCGATTTTTTTGCTTTCTTTATCTCCTGTTGCACGTTAACCATATTGAAGTAGTAAGAATACAAAAATAAACGCAGTAAGGAAAACACAATTAATCGAAAAGTTGAACATGTTAATTCTTGTTCATTACAATTCTCCAGTGTTTTCTTATTTTGTTTTGTAGAATATTTTTCTTTTGTGCACTGTTATTTGTGTTGTGTGTTGTTTTTCTCTTTTTCTTTTAACTATTTTAGTTTGCTTTTGGTATGTCTGAAGTGCTTCTTCAATTATGCCCATCACTACTTCTGTCCTTGTGTCGACTTACGTTGTACACACAAATCTGGTCAATTTGCGTTACAAAATTTTACCCAATCTTGAAGTTTGACAGTTGTTACACTTCTTACTACAAAAAGATACCAAACGAACATATTAACATCCATGGTTTCTCATTATCGCTCATCCCTTCTTCAGATATCAGGTAACTTGACAGTTTATTTGTTTGCATTAACTCGCCTCAATTTCATGGCAAGTTCAGGTCTACCTCAGGTGTCAAAAACACAGAAATTGTTCATCAGGGTAAGTTCAGTCAAAAAAAAAACGCTTTATTGCAAGGCTAGGGTGACTCCAGAGCACAACGAAAAGACTTAATATTGGCCACCAGAAATTGAAGGGCCGATTATTACGCACTGTCAATTTTTATTGGCATATCCCACATACCACCACAACGTAACGAAGGAATTGTTCGCTTGCAAATAATGTCGTTTTTGATTGGTGCTCACTCGCACCCATTAAATATGTCAATGTTTTGTCGGTCATTTAAACTTCAGAATTGAGAATCTAGTGTTTTCTTGTTCGATTGGTATCCCGAAACAGAGAATTCTACCGGATTACCAATCAAAATCGATATAAATTAAAAATAACTCTTGTTTTTTTTTGCGTCATGGGCTATGGCTGATGAGGCTTTTAAACAAAGACTAAAGCACAAAATTTACAAAAAGACCCAACGTTCCGAAGAAGGATGGCAAACTATCTCTTTAATTTTAAGGGCAAATTTAAATCAAAGTTAAATATCTGTGGCAATATGACAGATTAGCTTATGTTGAGAAAAACGTTTTCGAGAAATTTACGTTTTTGTCAAAAATTGGTATTTATTATTTATTTAACTTCTATTTTGGCTGAATTTTAAGGCTAGGAGTATAATTGGTGATTTATGTAAGTTTTTTAAAAAAAATATAAAGGGCAAAGTAGTTTCAAATAAGGTTTAACACTTAAGTTCTTTTATAAAAATTAATTTGGAAATAATAAAAATCTTAAGTAACATAAGTTTTTCTGTCATAATTTTAATAATAAATATGAGGATCCTAAGTTGACTTAAGATGTTATAACGAATTCAAATAAAAAAGAAATATATATATAAGGAAATTATTTGTAATTTTTATTTACTTCTGAAAATAATATTTATTACAAAAATTCATTGAAAGGAACTCAAGCCGTATACATTTTATTGAAACCTTAATTAAGACGTTATTATTATAAGTATTAGCAGTATTTGTTTCATTTTAAACCTTGGTTTATTGATCTTCTTCGTCACCTTGAGTTAAATCAGGGTGAAAGTCTGCAACTTTATTCGTATTTAAGTTTTGATAAAAAGGATGATAAATATTGTCAATCAGTGGCAGCATATCCAATAAATCTTGCTTTTTCTTTTCATTGATTTCAAGTGGCGAAGAATAACATTTCTGCAAATCCGTGATTTTGATGGAGTTGAACCCACGGCGTCTTATATTCAGCATCCTATACTCTTCGATTTCCTTGAGCGAAGTTTTAAAGTATACCATTCCAAACTCCTTCGTGAACCTCATCCATTTAACCTTTTGCCAAAAAAATTTTTGCCCGTCATTGCGCCACATAAATTTTTCCTTTGAAACAGTTGAGAAATTAAAAATCTGATCTTGATTTACTTCCTTAACATCAAATTTATGTTTTACGCTCACAGTTCTCACAAATTGATACCAATCACGAGGATGGTGTATTTGGACGGTTGTAAGCTTCTTCTTTTTTTCAATTAGGGCATGGTCAACATCGCACTCCATGTGAGTATGCCCAGGAAGAAGAAATTTGTGATCAATAGTTTCCATATTATTTTCCATCTGCTAACGCTTCATGCCACATATAACACACTGGCTGCCCCGTCTTGCAGTCATGAACAGTAAGATTGTATGCCCACATTGGGCGTTTATAAAAAGAGACTGAAGTTCTTAAAAATGATGTTGGAAGACACTGTTGTAAGTCGAAAGTTAGAACTATTATAGATGAAGAGTTCTCAGCCTTGGATTTGTCTGTTGCTTTTGATTTATATGCTAGATCTGCTTCAAGATGGTGATCGTGTTGCTCTTTTTTAAGATTCTTTTGTTCTTCCTCGTCAGCAGCAACGTCAATTTTCATTTCTAAGACTTCACACTTATGACAAGTGTCTAATTTCGGCTTTTTAAATTTAAGGTTGAGAGTGTTGAAAATCTTGGAAAACTTAGAGAGTGAAACTGGATTATACTTTTCCGAATACAGCCGAAATAGTTCTGCAATAGATAAATCGCTTGACAAGTATCTTTTAGAAGTGTCGCGTCTGGTGTAGTGGGATTCGTATGACGGAAAGCTATTGATAAATCCAATGATCTCATTTTCTTTTTCAAGAGAGAGTTTTTTAGGACCAGGATGTTTTCCTCGCAAATCACCACTAAACGCTCCATAGCCTTCCTGTTTTTTTTAACTACTGTTTTGATGAATTGCTCCGATTCACAAAGGGTATATCTAAAACATTTTTGGCAGACTGAAACCCTTTCAGCACTTATTTCCAAAAAAATATTTATTGGTGTGTTTTCGATTTCTCGGATTAGTAAGGCTCTTTTCTTTTCTTTCAAATTTAGTATCCTCAACCACAATGAAACCGGAAGCAAAAGCTTGTCTCAACTCGTAAGATCCAAGTTTCCAGTACTTTTTAAAAATAAGTTGTTGATTTTCAAATGAAATTTTGTCCTTGCATTTGTTGCGACAGTCATTCAATTTCCTTAAGATCCATTCTTGAACAACTTTCCCACTTGTAGATATGTAGCTTTTTCCAGAGTTTCTTTTTTCTTTTCGCGCCTTTTTTGGTTGTTTTGCGTTGGTTTCGCTATTTTCTTCATCATTTTCTGAACGCATGGATTCACAATCTCCACATAATAGGTTTTGTTCAACCTGACTGCCAGCGATTTTCGTACTCAAGGAAATATCGGATTTGTTACTTACATTGTCAGAATCAGAAGGCACAAAATCAGGATCAAATATTGAATTCTCAGCATCAAAATCTTTTTCTTCTTCTTCCACATCCATATGGGAAACTGCATTTTGGTTTTCATTAGCATTACCTCCGTTTTCTTTAACGTTTTGGAATCCTTCATTCACCGATGTGTCTGGCACTTCATTTTCCATTAAGAAATTTCTGATTTTATTTTTCCTTTTTGTGTAAAACCTATGTGACTTACCATTTGAGGAACTTGGATTATTTTCATAGCTTCTAGGAGGTTCTAATGTTCCATCAAATAACTGACTTTGCTTCGCCAATGCCATAGACAGCATTTTTCTTGCACGTTCCATTTCGATTTTTGTTACGAGTACTTATGTACTCGTAAGTCAAATATTATTTATATATATTGAACACACAATTTAAAAGAACAATTGAAAAGGCATACAAAACACACTTCAGCGCAAAAAACTTATCCCTTAAATAAAAACACTTTTAATATCTCCGAATCTAAAAACACAACATTCATTCTCAGTCAATGAAGTGAACTGATTTGCATTCAATAAAACCAACTTATGTTTACATAAGTAACGATTATTTAAAAATTGGCTTTTAAAAGAAAAGCTTATGATCACACAAGTTGTTCTTTTAAACTTAAATTTTTAAAATTCTATTTTCTTAGTTTTGACAGAACAGCTTATGTTAACATAAGTCCATGAGATCAAAAAAAAAAATTTGACAGAACCTCTTAAATCAATATAAGTTTTTTTGAAAAAAGCAAAGGGCACCAAGAAACTTAAAAATTCACGCGACTTACCCCGATATAAGATTTTCTGTTGAAACTAAAAGTTTTAAATGTTGTAACTTAAGAAAATGCCTAAACATAAGCTACTATGTTGAAAACATTGTATAGTCATTTAAACATAAGTGGTAAGGAAACACTTGATATTTCTTTAACGAAGAAAAGTTTTTAAATCGGGGTGAGATAGAAAAGTGGCTTTCAAACTGTAGAATTTTATCACTGGAAAAAGTAGAAATTCCCTTATGTCAACTTAAGCTACTCTGTCATACTGCCACAGATATTATTCCCCAAATAAATGTCAAAATGGACGAATTCTTGTCGGTCGCAATCCGCTCTCATTTGAATAGTCCCTTAATATTTATAATATTTTAAAACGATTTGCTTTTTTTTCAGAGATTCCAGATAAAGAAATTAATGGAAATTGTAGATAACATCTCACTATAGAGGCTCAATAAAATTTATTAAATTCATATTTTAACTGAACTTGAATATTAATGACTGTTTTTAAATTTGTTTGGAAAAACTAATTATAACAACATTAAACTTTAAAATTTTACCCAGTTTCCTCGGTAGCAAGATTTACCTCAAAATGTACTATTTGTTTGTGCAAACAAGCATAAAACTGACGAATTTTGAATCTCACATTATTTTAATCAAAATGTTTATAGATAAATTACAAATAGAACGAAAATTGATTATATTCAAAAGATAACTTTAGTTCTGCTTTAACTTATAAATTAAAAATAAAATAATTTTGTAACTAGCCTTTTTATTATGTGAAAGATTTTAATACTCTTTAATGTTTTTGCTTAAACTGCATCTATATGAAAAATATTGCATTTCTAGCAAAAACCAAAGTGCTGTTTTTATCAATGTTACGTGGAGAAGTCGAAATTTTATTCATCAAATTATCGGATTATTTGTCAAAAGTAGTATGTGTTTGAAGAAGACATTTTTAGATGAAGAAATCAAGTGTGTATGCGTAAATTTGTGAATATGACATTTTAATATTCGACTCAAATCAAAAAGGAGTAGAACACTCCGAAAATATAATCGAAAATGTGATTCGAAAGGTACGTATTCTTAAAATTTTAAGTTTGAGGGTCCGACAATTTTTTTCGCTTTCGGGTAAATAGCCAAATTCTTTTTCGCTAAAAATAAAATATGGGTAAAAATTACCCTTTTTTCAAATTCCATAAATTTTGCACCAACTTTTTAATTTAAATTTTTTATACATTAAATATTTCACTTTGAAAGTTTTGTTGCACTTTCTTATGTAGTTTTCGATTGGATTTTCGGAGTGTTCGACTACTTTTTGATTTCAATGGAAAATGAATATGTCGTATTCACAAATTCATGCATACACACTTGATTCTTCATACAATTATTACTTTTGACAAATAAATCCGTCGGAAAACTTTGAATATATAAATGTGTTCTATTTTTTTATAGAGCAGAAAAATACTCTCCAAATATTGCTTGGAACGGCCAATCGAACTTTTATGGATTAACAGGAGTAGAAAAAAAAGTAACTCCGAATAGATAATCGAAAACGACATTATACTGGCAACAACATACCCCTCTTACTCTTTCGCCAATAAGTAAACCAACCATTTGCGCAGCAATGGTGGGGTTAGGAGAGCGGTCGCTCCGAGCACTAGCACACCTAGCTGCGGTAAAAGAAGAAATCATCCTCATGGTGCATAAAAGTTGGAAATCGATTATTGAAACTTTTTATAGGATTTAAATTTTGAGACATTTGTGTTTGTAAAAAAAAATGTCATACACCTAGCCTAGACAGTTCAGCGGTTCAGCGTTCAGGTATGTGTTTGAAAATTCTCTCCCTCAGCCTGTTGTTTATGTTCGTTAAATCTGACAAACGGAATACTTAACATGGTTCTTACTAAAGTAGTATAGGATTTCGGAGCAGATTTAGGAATGTACCGGAAAAAATCGCTTAAATCAAAATACTACTATGTTAGTATGTACTTATATACTTTAGCATACCAAACTAAAAATAATCATGTGCAAGCAATTTTTTTATTTCATTGTGGTTCGAGCAAACGGGTGGCAAATTACGTTTTGCCACTGCGGCTAATATCCTAGCACACCTTTGAAACCAACTGATGAGGGTGATAAATTGATTGTTAAACAATTCCATTTAAACCGCAAATTATGCAACGCCATTAGAATCAGTTAATGTTCTAAGTCAATTTTATGCAAGTCGTAAAAAGCATGTAAGCAGTGTGGCCAATGAAAAATTTCAAATCCTGCTAAAATAGTGGTTTTAGCAAGATTTTTTGACCACAAAAACAGCCAAAAATCCTGCCAACTCTGGAAATCCTGTAATTAGAACGCAAAAAGGTAAATATATGCCTGGACCAATCGAACTTATCTTAAGGTGACGTGTCAAATACCGAGTGTATCTATAATTTTAAATAACTAATAAAAACAAAAAAAAAAGAAGTTGTTTATTTATTTAAATTTATTAAAAAAACAAGGAAACAACCTTACAAATAGTTATTAATCCATTTCGCAACAAAAAGAAACAAAAAATAAATCAGGTATCAGAGTATATTAATCTGACTAAGTAAAAAGTATTCACATATATAAATTTTTTACCTCAAAAGTTTTCGGGTTTTTCTTTTACGGAAAAATTAGATTTTGATGAAACAACTTGTTTGATTATATTAGTTTAGTTTAGTTTAGTTTAGTTTATTTCATTTCATCAATCAGATTACAATCTTTATAGACTAGATAATTAATAACATAATTGTTGGGGGCTATATACTTATAAAATTAAATAAATTAAATAGATATTACAATAATTGGTATTTTTTATTTACAATTATTCATACAATTAAAAAATACAAATTTATGAAATTAGGAAGTGATGATTTGAATATTATCTAACAAATATTTTTTAAAAGTATCTCTCGAAACATCAAGATTAAAATCAATCCTATTGCAAATTAAATTAACCTCTCTTGTGCAACGCGTGATGGGTTCATTACGGCCATAATTTGTACGATGAAACTGCTCATAAAATTGAAACCGGTAGCGTGTAGTTCTAGAGGGTGCGTTAACACAATTAACTAGTGTTAATAAAGGAGGACAATTGATATGAAATGTTACTATGTCTCTTATAAACATAACTGAAAAATAGGCCCGACGATCATTAAGGGAAAGCATACCAAACAATAAACATCTGCTATGATAAGAAGGCCGTGCAATCCTCCAATTAAGCTTATAAAAAGCATATCTGGTAAAATTCTTCTGAACTTTTTCAATTCTATTAATTGAATTATTATAATAAGGGTTCCAAACAATGCTACAGTATTCAAGAACTGACCTTACCAGAGAATTGTAAATAGATTTTACAGTATATGAATCTGAGAACTCTTTGGTGTTTCTTTTTAGAAAACCAAGCATTTGATTTGCTTTGTTTATAATAAAGTCATAATGTGGTAAAAAAGAAAGGTTTGTGTCTAGTATAACTCCTAGATCTTTCTTCCTAGTAACGCGTTCTAAATTTGTCTGATTGATATTATAATCAAACACTATGGGATTAGAATTTCGAAAGCATGACAAAACTTGACATTTCAAAACATTTAACAAAAGGTGATTTTTCTTGCACCAGTTATCGAGCTTCGACAGGTCTTCCAAAAGAAGAAAACAGTCCGTTTGACTAGAAATCTTACGGTAAAGTTTGAGGTCATCCGCAAACAAAAGGCAGTTTGAATTTTGAAAAACATCCGGTATATCATTTACAAATAACAAGAACAATAACGGACCCAAATGGCTTCCTTGCGGAACACCTGATGGGACCGAGACAAATTTTGAGAGCGAACTATCAACTTTTACTATTTGAACTCTACCAGTTAAATATGATTCTAGCCATTTTAATAAGGAAGAGTGAATGCCAAAAGAAGATAGTTTATTTAATAAGATTTGGTGGTTGACTCTGTCAAATGCCTTTGCAAAATCTGTAAAAATAATATCTGTTTGAAAACCATTTTCCATATTTGTTATGATATAGTTGCTTATTAATGATAAGTTTGTTGCCGTTGATTTCCCTGCTACAAACCCATGTTGAGAAACTGAAATATGTTTCTGAAAGAAATCAGTTAGCCTTTTGCATACTAGCTTTTCAAATACTTTCGGAATACAAGAAATTTTGCAAATGGGTCTATAATTAGTTATATCCTGTTTTGAGCCAGATTTAAAAATTGGTGATAGATAAGAAACCTTCCAGCAATCCAAGAATTGCCCATTGGCTAATGAAAGATTAAAAATCGACGAAAGTGGTTGAGCTAATGCAATACAACATTTCCTTAACACAATAGCAGGAATCCCATCGGGCCCTTCACTTTTATTAACATCCAATTTAGATAAAACTTCTTCAATTTCAAATGGACTAAATACTAAAGAGTCGATATTGACTACTCTACTTATATAAGGTAGCTTCTGGATTGGAGGAGCATCTAAAGAGTAAACTGATTGAAAATAGTCAGCGAATAAATTACAAATTGTAGGTAAATCACTAGTAATTGTATCCTGATACTTCATACTACTAGGAAATCCACTTGATTTGCGCTTGGAGCTTATGAAATTCCAAAAACGCTTGGCATTTAATTTGATGTCATTTTCGATAGAAAACAAGTAATTTCGATATAAAAAGTTATTAAGAAAATCGAATTCTCGCTGACGATTTAGATAATCTATACGTAGTTCAGAATTATTCTTATCAGATTTATACAATTTGTATGCCTTATTTTTTCTGTTTTTAAGATTGGCCAACCTTCTATTATACCAGATAGGACAAGAATTATTTTTAGAACGCTTTTTAGGTACAAATCCATCAATTGCCCCCATCAAAACGCTTACAAAAGAAGAATACATGCTATCTAATTCAGATGAACAAAAAACGTTATCCCAAGAAAAAGACAAAAGATAATCAAGCATACCGTCATAATTGGCTTTTCGAAAATCATAAAACATATTTCGATCGTTTGTTACTTTTTTTAAATAATGATAGAATTTAAGATTTCCATCAATGGCCATATGGTGAATTGAATTTGCAATAACTGGGAAATTACATTTATCAAGACAAATAAGAAAATCATTATCAACAAAAATCAAATCAAGAATTCGATTAAGACTGTTATATTGAGAATTGATTTGTATTAAATTATATTGACCAAAAAAGTCTATAACTGCACATTCTATTTCAGATGAGACGTTAAAGGGAACAAGACACTTATCTTCGGTGTCAAATGTCCATTCAATATTACCAAGATTAAAATCTCCTGTAAATAATACATGTTGTGAATTTTTTAAATTCTCTAAAATTGATTTTGAGTTGTTTAAATGAATATTATAATAATCTAAATTACTCTTAGGAGGAATATAGCTTACAAAAACAAATAATTCAGATACACCTATTTTTACGCTTACAATAAGCTGATCAATATCAAAGTCTAAAGTAGTAGAGTTTGATTCCAATTCAATTAGCCTGCATGCCAAAGTGGCACGGACCGCAATCAGTACTCCACCACCTCTTTCCATGCTTGTCTTTAAATAACATCTGTCTTTTCTAAAAACAGTATAGAAATTTGGAAAACATTCTTTTGTTAAATGATGATCAGATAACCAAGTTTCAGTTAAAATTATAATATCATAAGTTAAAGAAGAAAAACAAAGTAAAATATGCTCAAGTTTTGTTCTTAGCCCACCAACATTTTGGTAATAATATGATAAACTGTCAATACTTTAACTTAGCTTTCTTTGAGCTATAGATGAAACAGCATTATCGGGAACAATATTTATAGGTACAACACCAGCAGCAACGATTACATCTTCGGCAAGGGCAGTGTAATTTGGTAATTTTACTTTGTTTAAAGATGAAACAGCATTATTAACTGGATCGGATGTTAAGTTAGACTGGGCGATTGACGAGAAATTTCGTTTTTTGACAAGTTTATAAATTGCTTTACTTTTACAGATCTGGGCCATATATCTGAATCACTTAATAATTGATTAAGACAGTCTGCAGGGACCCTTAATTTGAAGTTGATAAATTTTAAATCAGATAGTTGAGAACCTTTTTTTATAAGTTTGTAGCACTTGAACACATTAGCAGGTATTTTAGAATTTTCGGAAACATGTTTGACTAAATCCTCCGGAAGAGTTTCAGGATGAAACTTTGAAACATGCAGCCACTTTGTAGGCATTAAAGCATTAAGAGAGCTTGCACCTGTTCCAATAAGCTGTTGTTGTTGTTTTTGTTTTAATTTTTGTCGATGAGTCGAATTTGGTTTTTTGTTTACAAATTCAGGTAATTTGTTTATTTCTCTATTCTGATTAGAAATAGGGACATCAGCAGGAAACAACAAAGCGGAATCAACGATGCCAATTTCTCTTTCACACCCATTATCAGCAGCAAAAGAAGAAACTTTTCCATTCTCATGGGCGACCATATCAACGGCAGCAGCAGCAGCAGCAGCATTGTTGTTATCATCTTCACCAACGTCATCAGTTAATTTTGTTTTCATATTTCCATCATCTTCAGAGAAACAAGCGACCAACCCAGCATTGCTTAATTTAGCCGTTGCAGCAGAAGTGTCGTCATTGTTGTTATTGCTTGCAATAACAATATGTGAGGAAGCAGCTTCGGTGCACAAAACCGGTTTATGTATACCTAATAAGCTCTCAATATTGTCTATACTGCTTGTAGACATTACAAGTGGATCAGCAAATGACGACGGTATAGAGGGGGTAGACACTGAAGTGAATGTTTTGGTCGCGATTGAAACAAGAGTATCACTAGATGAATGGTTGGGCAGAGATAGAGAGGAAGAAGGTAAAGAAAGCAAATTATTTTGCATCAAAGATGACGAACTATTTTCGGTTTTCTTTTTTTTTTGTTGTTTAATAGAAGAACACTTTTTGGGTAGAATGACCGTAGGTTCAATGACCTTTTCTTTATATTGGCTTCGCGTCACAGCTCCTTTAGTGATATTGTTGTTTATAGAAAATAAACTAGGGAATTCATTTCTTAAACAATTCAAGTTCAAAGTTAAACCACCAATGAAATTTTCAATATTTTTAATATAGTTAGATAAGTTATTTGTAGAACAACTTTCACACTTTATAAAAAAGTAATTTTTGGATCTTATGATATTAAAATCAGATTTTTTGATTTTAGCACAACTTAAGTGCATTGACGAATTGCAGATCGCACACGAAACAGATTCGATAGGCTCCGCTTTATTACAAATTATACAAATCATAATGATAGATAATGAGGCAAAAGAAAAAAAAAAAAACGTCCGTCACGATTGAAAGCACAACTGGAAGTGTTTATTAGGAGGAATATTGAATGTATCACAACATTTCTCAGATAAATTATCTCGGATAAAAAGTATTCTATTTAACATATCAATTTTCATTCGATTCCTTCCTTGAACATTTACAAGATTCATAAAACTAAACACTCTTTCAACTGATGCATTTGAGATAGGCAAAATTAAAAACGAATTGACAAGATTTGGTAACTCTTTGTAAGGGGTTTCATTGGATGCATCGTGAACCTATTTACCTCGCACCAAAATTCAACAGTATTTTCAATATTCTCCCATTTATTTAAACTTATGTTGTTCCATTGCAATTAATTTTTGGAAATAAGTTCAGAATTCATGTTTTAACCGTATATATTTTGAAATTAAATAAAACAAGTTTTATTGCTGCAAAATTAGCGATACGCATTTATATTTGATTGAGTTTTAATTTTTTAAAGTAATAATTTATTTTAGGTTTGAGAAATATGGAAACCTGCTAGATTAAAACCAAATTTCCTGCTAAAAACAAACAGCCGGCAATATTTGAAAAATTAAAATGCTAAAAGCAAACTTTGAAAAATGCTAAATTGGCCACACTGGATGAAAGTAAAGATTACTTACCCTAGCCCATAAAACCTAAATATATGCAATGCTTGTTGGTATTTTCGATTGTGTTCTGTAAGCTTCCTTTATGGTAATTTTTACCTGGAAATTATTCATATTCGAAAAAGTGTAAGTAAAATTGTTTCCGAAACCAAAAGTTCTTGTAACTGTCAAATAGTGGGACACACTCACATGAAATATCTAACTATATTGCTAAAACCACAACGAATTTTCATTCTTCAATTTGATGATGTATTTAGTTTGATTTTCGATATCGCAAAAAAAAATCATCATTTATTTCTACAAAATGAATTTTGTCTGCTAATCTTTCTCTGCGAATTGTGAACTAATTTTCTAAATTCTGATTTACTTTTTCCTTTTCCCCAACTAACAATAAAGGGCGATTGAAACATTATGGTTTTGAGAAATGACATTTTTAATTATTTAACAACGGTGGCAATTTGCAAATGGTTATATTGCAACGAAATTCCTGAGGTATAGCACTCTAATGTTACCCTATTTTAAGCAGCCCTACCATTATAAGAGTTGATTGCTAAAAAATAAGTAGGTACCTATTTAATGGTGTGTAGCACACATACATATGTTTAATGGATTGTATAATTCAAATCATATTCAATTATAACTCGTTATAGTGCAAGAAGGATACGACCAATTTAAATAGCAATTGACTGACGCATTAATCGATTATACAAGAAAAAATGCTTGAATTCATGCCTAATTAAATTAATTGACTGTTATAGCTTATCGAAAATCTATCTTCTTTGTTTTTTATTTAAGATAATATTTCCTTCCCTTTTTTTGGAAAAATAGTGGAAATTAACATTCACTAACATACCACTAAAAAGCTGCTGATATGTAGGATTCACCACGGGCGGTGCGGCATCTACACTGTTAAAGGAAAATATGAAATATGTATGTTTAATGATGGCTACGTCATATGCAAAACCATCGCATTTAGGACAAAGATAATATTCTCTCATTAAGAAATAAAGTTCGAAAAAGTCTGTAATAGGTTGATCAAAATTTTCTACCATTTTTTAAACGTCAATACATCATTTGTATTTTTTTTATATTTTTGTTTTTTCGAAATTCAAAATTATTTGTTCAACAAATCTTTTTCCGTTTTTTTTCCTTTTTGGCAAACATCAACCTGACATTTGTAAATTTTCTGCCCAAAAATGTGTGCCTACAAAAATTTATTCGGCAGAAATTGTCAGGAAGGGGAAATTTTTTACTCTCGCGCTCTCTTCTGTCGATAACTACCAAATGTGTAAGTCTGAAACAAGAATTGTCAGAAATTGGTGTCAATTTGTGAATTTGGCAGAGTGTGGATTAGACTTATTATAACGGTGAAGAGAGATTCACCGTTATATTCCGAAGAATACACAGTTTCATTCGAATGAATGTATGAACATAATATATTTATCATATATAGCAAAGGAAACAATCAATTAAGCAAACGCATAATTTTGTCTAATGAACTTGAAAACTGTCTTCCAAGATTTTGTGATTTGTGTTATTTATAACTTACGACGACAAATGCTTGAAAAATTGAAACTTTTTTTTATAAAATTATATTCATCAAATCCAACTGTGCGGCTGTGTTGCCGAATAGTCGTGTTTTCTCTTGTAAATGAGAAAACAATTACTTATCGATAAAACGAAATCGTAAATTATCGACCCCATTATTGAATTTCCGTACAATCTATCGATAACAAGGTAAATTGTAGTTTGCGCTGGGAATACAGTTTTTTTTCCGGAATACGCCTTTATTGCACGATTAAGCCAGATAAGGATTCCATTATTTTCAAATTTTGCAACGATGCACATGGCAACTGACAGCATATGTGTTGTTTTTTTCTTTTTTACTTCATTTGACAGTCTTCATAATTTTGTCCAAAGAAATTTCTTGGACTAAAATTCGCAGCCAGGGGAAATATTTTACTCTATCATAAGCTCTCTCTTCTGTGAAAAACTACGAAACATTTTAGTACGGGAACAGGATTCGGCTGTTTTCGTAGAAATTCGTATATTTTTGTAGTTTTATGGAGTACGGGAACGCACCTATGTGTAGTTTGTTTTTCGTCGAGATACCGTATTCTAGACTTAACAATACACTTTATTTAAAAAATAATAATAAAATCAAAATTTAAAAAATGATATAACCGTGAATTTTTATAATATTTTTTTCTTTTTAATTTATAGAGCAAAGTTTAATATTTTCTTGCTTTAATCCATAATGAACATTTTCTACTGCCTTAATACATCCCACGTAGAGCACCCTGTGGAAGCACATTACAATCTACAGTGAATTACTTTACATTCCAGGGCTATATTAATAAATATTTATTATATACGAGTATACTTAGTGTCCTTTATTTTTTTATGGCATTCATGTGATATAGACGTGTATTACAATTTTCTTTCCTTAATTGGTATACCTCACTAACTTTACACAAAGCGATAGCAATACAAAAAAGTTATTTGCAAATGGCCAATGAATTAAATCAGGCACCGCAACTATTAATCAATTTTATAATAATTGTATCCTATTTCAAATTTTTATGATTAAACATCTAAATATATGAAAGCTGCTATAAATTTCTCGGCGATAAATACAAGACCAAATTGTTTTAGTCGACCATTTAAAAATGTCCTTTCTCATAGCAATAATCCTTTTGTTATCGGTCTCCCCTAGTCGTTGTCTCGCAAGCAATAATATCGGGTTAAGTAATTTGATCAAAAGGATTTACCAGGAAAGTGATTCAGTTACTAGTCGGACTGTTTTGTTTATTGGAATGGATGATGGATTTTTGAGCGAATTCATATCATCGTCAGGTTCTGAGATTGCTGTATTGATTTTCAAAAATGTGTCCCTTGGTTTAAATACATTGAAGGTTTCATCATCAATGCCATTCTTGTTGTGCAGACCCAGATAGACCATCAGGAAGAGCAATATAATTTCTTACATCAGCTTATTCCAAGATTGCAAATTCGGAAGTTCGTCATCATTTTGGCATTTGACAAAGCTAGCCTCCTTGAATATATTTTGTTCTTTGATGAGTATAAATTCACAAGGATTTATGGAATGGAGAAGGGAATTTCATACACATATCTTCCCTTTGCTAACCCCCAAGTCCAAAGGCTTGCAGCAGACAAAGTTTCACTTATTAATGCATATAAAGATCTTAATGGGTTTACATTTCGAACAACTGTACAAAATGATATTCCAAGAGTGTTTCGATACCCAGACAAGCAACAACAAATCGCAATCGGTGGATGCTATGGGCAAATTTTTGTCCATTTTTTACGGAGGCATAATGCAAACTTCGAGGAAGTAATAATAAACAATTGCAGTGAGATTTGCATTCCAAAAATTTTAAACGCAACACGCCACAATGACATCGACATTAGCATGAACGTATACACTCCAATCACCGGATTCCATTACAGCTATCCTGTCAAGATTCTGGGATTGACTGTAATGGTAGCAATAAATGGGCATTTGGACCCGAATCAATATTTTTTGCGGCCATTTTCACTGTCAGTTTGGATACTAATTGGATTCATTTTTATTTACATTATTCTAATGGATCTAGTAAAAAATCTAAACTTCAATTTGACAGCTGGTGACGTTTGGAAAAGTTTCAGCCAAATTTTGCTCATGATGCTTAATTCGTCATCTGGACAACAAATTAAAAAAGACTATAGGTTTTATGTCCAGGTGTTGGTCTTGGCATTTGTACTTGGAAATATTTACAATAATCACTTCACATCATTTTTGACAGTTTTCATAAAAATGAAGCAGTTCGAAACGATTAAAGATTTAATTGACAATAATGTACGTATAATGGTGGCTGATTATGAATTAAAAACAGCTCTAGAAATGAATCTTTTCCCAGCTGGTACCGAGATGCTATTCTATCCCACTGAATATTCTCTCTATGCTAGAGAAAGGGATTCTATGACAAATACAAATTTTGCCTATGTCATTGGTGCTGACAGAGCTGAGTTTCTGATTGATCTGCAAAAACATTTTGCCAAGCCTTTATTTCATACAACCCGTGAAGGTCTAAGTAAGGCATATACGGTTTTTATTTTAAAAGAGCATTCACCATTTAAAGAGATTTTAGATACATTCATTATACAAGTTCTTGAAACAGGATTAATAATAAAATGGGACCGTGATGCCATTAGGGAAAGCCTTGCGGCTGGATTTCAAATAAAACGTGATAGTAAAGTTCAAGAATTACTTGTTCCTTTGGGAGTTTATCAATTAGTGTTTGCATGGAATATTTTGACGATTGGCTTACCGGTAGCATTATTTGTATTTTTTGGTGAAATATTGTTACAGAATTATATAGTTTTGTTTAAGAAAAAAGGTTCTGGAAATATATGGGTTTGGTAGTACATGTGTACGTAAGTGATTTCTATTCATTTCATTTATATTTTGGTCCTATTTATATTGCCAAAAAAGGTCAACATTGTTATTATAATTAAAATACGTTAGCTATTAATATTATGTTCTATTGGAATCAATAGTGTCTAATTCATATGCCGAAGTGAAATATGTGTTTTTTTTAAAGTACGAGAACAATTGGACGAAATCAGAATAATTGAAAACGAGATTTCAGAAAATCTTGATATTTCCATACAAACTATCGATAACAAAGGGGTAATTCGCGCCGGTAACACAATTTTCGTTGGAATAAGAGGTAAGCCCTTAAACGGTTTGTCTGCCTAGCTAAGCGGGAAAGTAAATATTTGCTTATGGCGATGTCATTTTAGAATTATGTAGTCAATATTCTATTTTTTTTTTTCAATTTAATTCGAGTTTGGGAAAAAAAGCACAAATTCCCTCCTTGTTATTGATATTTTGAGTGTGTTTCTTTATTTATTCCGGATAAGGAATAGAATGGATGGAAAAGACGAAATGTTTATCCAGAATATCCAAAATGGAATGAATGAAAGAAACAAAAATATTATCCCGAATAAAAAACAAAAAGATAAAGATGACATGATGAATGATGTGATGATAAAAAAAGGGAAATAGTTAAAATAAAATATTATTGATTTCTTAATTAATGAAAACTCATATTTAATTATTATTCATGTATTAATTTTAATAATTAAAATATAACATGTATTTATTTTAATAATAAAAATATAAAATATATGGACATCCATTTTGTTCACTTACTTGGTTTCCGTTTTTGGCTGCTGTCATTTGTTGCTCGTTTGAAATTGACGTATTGGAATAATTCCAAGTTCATCCGGAATATTCCGTGTAATAAAGAAACACAAAACTGGTATTCCAAATATCCTGGATATCCCAGAATGAATAAAGGAACACATTCTTTATATAGAAATATCAATTTTTCTCTGTAATATGGTGTCGCTTATTCGTGTTTTGTTTTGTTCAATTCCTCTCGAAGGACGTATAAATGTTGAACAATAAAATTTGAAGCGAAACGTTCGGGGTAAGTAGGGTATTAAACTCGCTAAATAATACTTATAAATTAATATTGGCAAGCAACAGCGAAATCCTTAAATACATTACGATATGGTGTATAAGGCTGGGTTTACACGCAAAATGAAACTATTTCTGCCATCTGGTATCATTCACACGAGTGAAAACAAATTTTGTGGTGATGTCAGAGCGTGAACGCGATGACTGATTATGTTGTACACGGTCAAGCTTTTGGGTTTCTTCCACTGTGTGCTAAAAACTTGAATTTAAATTGCACCACTGGTCCGAAAAGCGATATTATACGCTCACCAAACGTTTCCTTTAATAAAGCAATTGTGGCAGCATGCGCTCTGACATGTTGCGCCATCTTGTTGAAACCTACAGCTTCCCACACATCAAGGCGACTCAATTCAGGAATGAAAAAGTCATTGATCATGGCTCTATAACGGTCTTCATTGACTTCGTTTTGAAATAAGTATGGACCAATGATGACACCAGCCCATAAAGCAACGGTCTCAACAATGGCAAGAGGATTATTTATACTGCAAATGCTATTGCAGTTTTGCTTATATACTATTCAACCAAAAATGATTTTTTTTGAGAAATCAGGATCAACGCAGCAATCTCATTTCGACCCCATTCACAAAATGCACAAATGCGTTCTTCAAGCGTCAGTCGATTCATGATGAAATGCCTAACCAAGCTAATGGCGAATTTCATACAAATTTCAAAGATCTCTCAAAATCGATTTGATCTTTTCTTGAAACCTGTGTCCAGATTTAATTCTTATGATATATATAAATGGTGAATGACTGACACACACATTTCTGAAAAAAAAAAATATTATATTCATCATCAGAAGATTACGAGGAAGATGGAGACGAAGCCATTAAAAACTCCACTAAATATATAAAATTTAAATTATTAACTTCTTCCATTATTTGTTTATTTTTTCTTTAATTGTAAAGCACGGACTGGCACAAGTTCGCAACAAATTAATAACAGATATTTTCCATTTGACGTTCGACAGAACAGACTTTTTACAGATCAAATCTGCCAACCCATCAGAGATCAAATATTTCCTGTTGAGATTTGATCTAGATTTGCTCTTTTTGTTGCAATGAAATTCTCAAAATTCAAACAGATCCAATCTTTTGACAGAAAGGGCAAATCTTTTCTTGAATGAAACTCGCTATAAATATAAATGATATGACAGATGATAAAATGGCTGCTGTAGTGCTGTCAATCAAAACAGTGCTGCCAACCGTAAGTTCCATATTCGTACTTATAAAAAAAACACCTTTTATATACGAACCCTCTAAAATAGGAACGCTTATTTTGTTTACCAAGCACATAATTTTAATTATATAGGCACCTACTATTTCTATTTGAGACTTTTGTTGATATTTCTCATCCCATTGCACATATCTATTCATACATATATTTCCGGTTCAATTTATTTATGTTGACTCCCCCTTAAGCCTTTAAAGATACCCTTTGAGGATGTACTCCCTTGGAATATAGCTTCAAGTCCACTAAATAAATATAACAAAAAATTAATGTCAATACTGCAGGTGCTAATTAATAATTATAATTTTTTATAATTACATAGGATATAGCTACCTTCAAAACATTCGATGCCTATAAGTATTCATGAAATCGAGTTTAGTTAGAAAATATTGACTTCATCAACCATTACAAGAATGGCGTTACGGAAAAACACAACCGGCATCTTTCTGTTGCTCTTCTTAAGCATTTATGGGCACAATTTTAAGCTAAAATCAGAACTTATTGAAAAGATTTACAAAGAAAGTGACTCGACTACAGTGTTGTTTATTGAAAGTGAAAGTGAATTTTTGGATGACTTTATGAGAAGCCATAGCAATATTCCGGTATCGATATTTAAAGGAAGTCCAGTCGCAATTATCCACTATGATGAAAATACCATTGACAGATGCATCTTAGTGGTTCAATTTTCAGGAGAAACCAAACCCTTACAGATGACAGTTTTGCTGCAAATTATTCAAAAATTACGGATAAGAATACACGTTGTTATATTTTTTACAAGTGATTTGGACCATCTTGTGGAATATTTCTCTTTCTTTTGGAAGCATAATTTTACGAGAATCTTTGGAATTTCCGGTAGCAATTCGTATGAATATCTTCCATTTGCAGATTATCCAGTGCAGCAGATCACCAATAATGAGCCCCAACCTAGTTTTTATCATCTAAAGGATTTAAATGGTTTCGCGGTCAAGACGATATACCGGAAGGATTTTCCTAGATTATTTCGATATACCGACAAGCAGGGCTCTCTTCAAATTGGAGGAATAGGTGGTCAGATATTTTTAAATTTCCTACAGAAATATAATGGAACTTTTGAGATACTTGAACAATACAGAAACACTTCGGCAATAATAGAGGATTTGATTAATGCATCATTAAGCGGTGAAATTGACATGGGTATGGATCTTTACCACCCGATCTCAGGTCCTAAATACTGCAGTTATCCAGTTAGTATTCAAAAATTCAGCTTTTTAGTGCCACTAAACGGGGTTGTGGGGCCCGAGGAGTACTTTCTGAGACCGTTTTCCTTTGCATCGTGGTCATGCATTGGATCAATTTTCATCTATATTATCCTGATGGACTTACTAAAGGATTTTATTCTATCTAAAGCGATGTTCTGGAAAAGTTTTAGCCGAATATTTCTAATAATGCTGCGTTTACCTACTGAAGGGGAAATTACCACTGCATATTGCTTCCATATGCAAGTTTTACTACTTGCATTCGTTCTTGGAAATATATATACAATATATTTTACATCGTTTCTAACGGTTTTCATTAAAATAAGACAACATGAATCAATTCAAGATTTGATTGACAATAACTTGAAAGTTTTAATACTCAGCTTCGAATGGCAAATTATGAATAGAATGAACATTTTTCCAGTGGGTTTTGAGAAAATAGCTGTTCCAGTTGATTTTTATACGTTGACCAGTGAAAGGGATTCCATGAGAAATACCAGTTTTGCATATGCTGTTGGAAGTGATAAAGGAAATATTCTTATAAGTCTACAAGGCTTTGTAAGAAAGCCATTATTTCGTTTGTTACCTGAAACTGTCATGACAACATTTGCAAGCTTTTTAATGCCCGAACATTCACCATTGGAAGAAATTTTAAATGGATTTATAATGCAAACATTGGAAACGGGACTTTATCATAAATGGAAAAGTAATGTTATCTTCCAGGCCATCCATTACGATGATCTTCAGATGAATTTATTAAGGGAAAAGCAGGATTTGGATGAACTCCAACATAATGTCCCATTGACATTGCATCATTTTCAATTCGTTTGGAACGTTTTGCTTATTGGATTGACTATTGCGGTTCTTGTATTCTTAGCGGAACTGCTTTTGAAGAATATTTTGGTTGATTTAAAATAAAACATTTATATGCAAATATCTATATACAAATACGCATTGGAATTAAAATATAATGCACGACTGGATCGCACGTACTTGCTCTAATTATAATCGATCACATTGTATGCAACAGATTCCTACTAAGAATTTAAATACATGTCTTTTTAAAAGTGGTTTTTTACTTAATTTTTTATAAACAAATTTTTTTTCCAAAAAAACAGTTGGTACGACAACTTTAAATATTTACCCTCAGTTTCACTGAGGGAGTTTAAGCTTAAGATCAACTGAACCTTAAACTGAGTTTAATTTTTTGTTTAATTCGTCCGGTTTCACTGTGAAATCTGATCTTCAGATCAGTTGAACTTCTTTTAACTATATTTTATGAAAAATAGTTGGCCTCATTTTTCTTGACTCGTCCTCCCTTTCTCTCTCTGGCTCAAAAAGACACACGAAACAACGAGAATAATGAATAAAATAATATTCAAAATCACTACAACATCTCGATAACATTTAAATACACAATTTTGTTTTGTTCATAACATTAAAAAAAAAAAAACAATACAAACGCTGAACGGAAGATTAAACGCAGAATAATTTCAAACTACAAATTGAACTCAGTTCAAGGTTTAAACGACACTGTGAAACTGGATAAATTGTTGATCTGAAGTTATAGCCAAGAGTTGAGTTTAAACTTGCACTATGAAACTGGGAGTTAATAATATTAACTTAAAACCAAGATTTAGCGTTCACAATTTCGCATTCTGTTGATACCCTCATAAGAAACCTCACAAGAAAACTCACCAATGGAAGGTGAATTTTTTTTAGTGATGCCGGCCAACTGATTTGTCAAAACAAACATATATCAAAACAATCTGCAAACTACAAAAGTGATGAATTACCTAAAAATTTTTTAAAGACATCTGCAATAATAACTTATTTGATAAGAATATAATCAGTTTCAATCAAGTAATAATTAAAATAGGTGTTATAGCTTGTAGATGAACTGAGCAGATGGCCCCTCAAGCAGAACTTTGGGAGCCAAAACCAATTTTTTTTCGAAAGTTTGGTATGCAGTTTTTTAGAATTTATTAATATACATGTTATTATAAAATTTAAAAAAAAAAATAAAATTCAACAAATTAATAAAATTTTGTTGCGTTTTCCTCGAGTTTCTTATCTTCCGATTGTGATGTATATTTGATGAGCCTTAAAAGTTTTAAGGGATTTTTAATCGTGGTTAAAAAAATGTACCTTTTACCACATTGCTGCTTTGCATTAATTTCATTTAAATTATGCGCTTTTTCATGATTGTCTTGTACACTACGAGATATAAATTTTCTCAAACAATGTTTACACTTGAAGAAATAACTCCTTTTCCTCCCTTACGTTTCCAATTTTCTTGTGGAAATCTAACGAAAACGAATCGATTCTCGATCTTCACTAAAAGGCCGATCGATAAAAGTTGTATCTTGAATGACAAACTGATTATTCATATCCCTTAATTACCTTAGAATTCTCCTACGTTACAATCAAAGAGTGATTATTAAAAAATCAATTAATACAGTTTTATTAATTCTTACATCTTACATTTCATTTATAGATGAACCTTCTTGCAAAATATGTATCAAAATTATATTCAATTCCATGTTTGTTCTTATTTCGTTTTTATTATAGTTTTGTTTCACAGATATGTCAAGTAGGTGAGTTGTGATGTGCCAAGAAGCATATCATTATTTTCAAGTTTGTATGATGCACACAACTTGTGAGGTTCTTGCCAGAATACCAAAAATTCAGAAAAATGAGTTTACCTCAATTTATGAAGTTATTGGGGGCGATCACTCACTTATTAGATATGTTATCTCAGATACCAAGCTATCGGGGTATATCTGTGGACGAATCAGATAGGTTAGCTGAAAGCTGTCAAAAAATCAAAGCAAAACGCATACCAACGAATTTTGCAGTCAGCTGGTTCTATACATTTGGTCTCGGATAGCTAGTTATTCCAATATTTTTGGGATAACTCAAGATAGCTTTCATGAGGGCAGCTGTTTTTTCATCAGATGTGGTTTTGCACGCATTACAACAACAGAAAGTTATTCCAGATTGTTGAGAATAATTGAGTGAACGTCCCCATTGTGACTTGTTAGGATTTAGTGAGGTTGCCAGAATAAGGCTATTAAAGTAAGTTGGCTACATGCACTGCACGTACTACTTGTGTGTTTGTTATGATGCCAAATCAAACTATTGTCAACATTCAGAAGCATAGTTGAAGGAGTGAATGTCCATAATAGTTTTGATAACTTACGTGATCTTATCAAGTTCAACCGATAAAAAATCGCTCAAGCAAAGGATAAAATATTTCAACAACGTTTTTCAACAATGGTAAATGCAACTAAATCGATTTGCAACTAAAATGGTAAATGCTACTAAAATGGTAAATGCAACTAAAATGGTAAATGCAAATAAAATGGCAATTGCAACTAAAATTTGTTATGTACTTTGTTATCGAAGGCTGAGGTTTAGCTCGTCGGGTTCCAAGGTTCAATCAAAGTAAGTACAAAAAGCTTTAGTTTTTGAAGGGTTTTTATTTGTAACTCTTTTATTATGATTTTTATATTCTTAAAATTAAATGTACAATTAAGTGTTCATCATTATTCTCGTGGTTTTATTCTGCCGTGGTTAATAAGGTCCGTTTTACTTCTTCGTTTGCTGTCCTAATTAAATCATGTTCTCCTCTCGGATATCGGTACTGAATTATTGTTGCTTTTTATACGCTGATGGTGCGGTAAATGCTTATGCTCCCTGCACTTTATTATTCTGCGGCAGCCAGCCAATGGTTTTCGTTAGCAATAAAAACAATCAAACAATCAATCAAACGGTTTTCACCGGCAATCAAACGACTTTCGTCAGCAATCAAACAGCTTTCGCTGGCAATCAAAAGACTCCTTACCACTGATGGGGGGTAGTCTTAATTATTTATTATCTACCTATTTCTTACGAATCCGATATTGTCGACTTCTTTCCAGGTCGACGGCTGCTGGCTGACTGACTTTTGGAGAATTCTATGTGCTCTATTTATAGTACTCTTCCATAATAGTAAGTGTGAGCTGTATCGTTGCAATGTTTAATTTCTTGTGACTTGTTGCACTATGCACCACGTCACCTTTTATCACATATTAAAATAATATTTATTTCTGGTACGACATTCTATACCATAGCGAGGGGACGGGGGATAGATGGTATGTCTATCGAGTGTTTGTAATTCATCATCGCGGTCCCTTGTTCGTTGCCCAGTTGTTAACTTCAGTGGAGATCTGGTTGATAAGCTCTTCTTATTCTTCTGATTCTATTCACCACACGGGATGTGTATTATCAGCTACTCCTCTTGGTGGTGGTGAATTTAGTACTTTGACTAATAGCCCGTTTTCATTAGGGCAAATTACGTAATTTCGTTCACAATTTGCAAATTGAGTCCCAAATTATCTCATTTCACATACAAAATCAAATTTCCAAATTGAGATAATTTGCACGAAATTATCTTGCAAATTGAATGAAACCATTCAGTTAAAACAACATACAACAAACATACAAATCGAACACACCTTTGCTGAATAAATTGAATCAAAACTGAATACGAACTGAACCACTTCATTCAAATTGTCAAACTTGGCGTTTTTAAACGTCAACAAACATGCTAGCTATTTGACGTTATTTATTTTTTAACCGAAGAAAATAAGCTGTGTCGAACCCAACAAGGAAACTAAAAATATAACGCATTTGTTGATCTAATGTCTTTTTGTTAATTTAGAATTCTCAAGGAAAACACCGGGCTTCATCAAGTAGAGATCAACACCGCTATCATATCGACAGGCGATCTACAATATCACACGAAAAGAAGAGAGATTCAAAGGAGGGATGACCACCGAGAACGAAAAAGACTATGAATATGTAGAACTATATAGGGATCGGATGTCATCGATCTGGTAAGTCAGTTTGTTTTAAGTCTTAAGCATATTATATGTTTACTATACTTTTATTTTCAGTGATAATAGCCGTGTTTTATTATCGCCAATAACCCATATGGTTCACCCCGTGAAAATAAAACCATCGGGGTTATGTACTTACATGTACACTCTGTTTGCCGAATTTAATACTAATATTTGCAAACCCAGATAGAAACCCCGATAGAAACCTGGATCTCGTGTTGTTTTTGTAATACGTGTTAAAACATAACCCAGACCCAGACCCGTAGATAATAAAACGCAGCTAATATCCTTGTTGACGTCGGTCGGAATGTCAGTGATGCACCGTAACGTCGCCTACGATTGCCTAGTGGCCTTTTATAATAAATAAGTGTGAATGTGTGACGATTGAACTTATCGATAATTTCGTTGGCTTAATGCGTGGACAAAGTCTTTACAAATCAAAGCCTACTTCCTGCCACTAGAGTATTCAGACCTATTCCACTACCTTACGAGTCTCTATGCAGCAGTCCACGAGCAGAAATTCCAGATACGGAGTCCAGTTGTCGTACAGAAGAAGCCAACAAAGTCTAAAAAGAAAAGGATTCAAGCGAATAAGAGCAAAGATGTCAAGGAAGAACCAACACCATCGACTAGTACATCAACGGCAGTACTTTATGATGGAAATAGCAAGAAAATTGCAACGAATTTCAATTCTCAACTATGAAAACGGCTCCTGGAATGCACACTTAAGGTTGCTACTGTTAGAGAAGGCCCGTTTATCGTATACAAGTCAAGCCGAGCACAATTATTTGTCGCATAAGTTTGGTTAGTGCTTAAAGTATATCTAAATGTCCTATCGTTGTCGTGAAGTTATTGTTAAATATATGAATTCTATGATCTCAAAAAGAGTTGTCTTCTTGGTCGTGCGGGTGATTGTCTTCTGCAAATAGCAAAGAGTGGAGATTTAATTGATGAATACCTGAAAGAATTATCTGTTGAAAATCAAGTAGATGCAATTGTTTATGGAGAAATCGAAAAGGATCTTGTTGATATTAAAAATATCAAAGAACTAATGTTGGCTAGCTGTGAGTATTTTGAAACTACCCTACTCAGTATAATAATAATAATGCTCAAAATGAATTACTTATAGCGAGTTTCATTCAAATTTCAAGGATCTCTCAAAATTGAGATTTGATCTTTTCAATGAAACTTTTTTCTAGATTTAATTGTAGTATTGGTGTAAGACTGACACACATTTCTCAAAAAAAAACATATTTTCATCATCAGATGAAGAGGAAGACGAAGCAATCAAAAACTCCACTAAATTTATCATTGATTAGTTCTAGTTACGTGTTGATGATGATGATAACATGGTGAAAGAAGTTCGCGCTAAGCGAACTTTATCTAGATCAGCGCAGGTGTCATTTAAAGGCGTACTTTTATTTTTATAATAAGCTCAGTGTTACGCTTTGTGACCCAAAAACTTAGTTTCGATGGGAGGAAAAATAAAATGCACGACTGGATCGTACGAACTTGCTCTTGTAGCTAACACATTTAATGTAGCTATAACTATTGATGTTAAGTTAGTTAGGTGTAGTTATCCCATGCAGGTTTATGTTAGTATAGACATGAATATACATATATATACTTTATTGTAAAAATTATTCTCAATATCATTTAATATCAAGTTTGATATTTGTAATTTAATTTATTAATTCGATCAACTTTCCTTGTTAAATAAACATCTTTTTTCCTTAAAAAGCTTATTTTATTACTGTATTTGGACTTCCTGGAATAGCAACTCAAATAGTTTAAATCCTATGTAGGTTAGATTACCTAGATTTTTAGTACATATAATGAATTGTCGAATGGATGATTCAAGGAATAGTTACATAGGCACCTACCTACAAATATATATTTAAATCTAAGTTATGGATTTTAACAATGTAAGTTAGGAGAGTAAAATGTATCTACATATACATATATAGACGGAACATAAGTATGTAAACATGTACATATAATACTGAAAATGAAGAACGTAGGTGGGTAGGTATAGCTATATATGCATATAACTTAATAATTTAGGTGCAATATACAACATTTTGCATACATAACATTCATGTGATTTTTAAAGATGTATATATAAATGTATGAGGGCCTAAATTGTGTTTAGTATTCAGTGACATACGCAAAAATTCGTAAAAAGGGAATAATAAAAAGTAGAAATAAATGGATAATACACATAATTAAATGTTTTTATATTGCTTAGTCGTTATAGTTTGAGGGAAAACAAAGATGCAATTTGCATTCATGGATAAATAAGAATATATCAAAAAAAAAATTCAAAAATCGTTGGAGCGGTTTTTTAATAAATTAATTTTTGATGTATAAAATTTTGAAAACATTTTTAGAAAATAAAATTGAAACGCCATTTTGAAGATATTATTAATATACATATAAAATTCAAATTTAAAAAACATTCTGACTGGTTTTTGAAAAATCGATTTTTCAAAAAAAATTTAATTTATTTATTAAAAATCGAAAAAAAATTTTTTTGAAAATTTTCGTATGCAGTTTTATTAACAATTTTAGGGAGCATTTGTATAAAAAAAAATATTTTAATCGGTTCAGAAAATCGAAAACCAAAAAAATGGTTGTACTAGAGGTACCAAAAATAACAATTTTTTTCCAAAAAAAAAATTGTCAAAAGGTACTCTTTCCCTTTATTAATGAACTGATTTTTTTTATAAAAATCGTACGAGCCGTTTTTGAGAAAAATAAGATTTTTGTTTTTGGCCAAAAAAAAATTATGGGAGGTACTGCTATTTGTTGTCTTAAAAAAATGAAAAAAAACGTGTGGGCATATTACCGAAAAACCAATATGTACCAAGTTTGAAGCAAACCCGTCCAACCGTTTAGGCTGCAGACTCGAGGACAGACAGACAGACGGAATTGGGGGACCCACTTTTTTTGTGTTCTCTATGATCATAATGCCATGTTTGATTGTTAAAAAAAAATTGTTTTACGAATACCTAACTTGCCTTATAGTACCTATAATCGCAAGTAAAAAATAATTTCCATATTAAATGAAAAGTATACATATTATATATGTACCTATATCTTAAAAAGTTTTTGTTTGTTTTTGTAGTAAACACAACGATATGTCTCTATCGGCAGTAGAATTGATCGTCAACAGCATAGCGAAAGCTACATATGGAACTACGAAATGCTTATGTATCAGTAGATCTGATAAGGATTTCCAGTTTTCAAGCTGGTGGTGCATATCTCTTTAGTACTCTTCGAGACTGCGATGCTCAGAGGATCTATGGGTGGTCTGAAATTGCAATCGTTGTTAGGAGTAAACAATTTGCCTTACAGGATGTGGTAAGGTCGATTTTGTTCCACCAATGAATATTTATGTTGATGACTAATTTTTCTCTTTCAGGAAGTCACTATTCCAACAATTGATCACAAGCTATCACATCGAAATTAGCATTGACTCAGCTTGTAAACGCTTTGCTGAGAATCTTTAATTCTGTGCGCAATTATCACAATGAAATAAAATACAAAGGATTTCATCAACTATTTTCAATTGTTTTTATTTTGTCTATTTTTTGAAATAATTATCACTGTTTTGGCACCAAAGCCTCAAAGAAATTTTATAGCCATCACTTGCTATAACATGTTATTCGGCAAATTTTTATCAAGATTTAACAAATTATTACAGAGCTTGGTACTAGCCCCTTAGGCGATCGCCAGCTGCTATTTTTCGGAATCTTTATCAATCGCCATTTGGTGAATAGATAATATATCTGCTGCTTACTGGCCTTGTTTCCAAAACTTTCCAGTTCCTTTATCAAGTTACAGAAACAAATTGTAGGTATAAAGGACACCATTTAAACCCAATTCGTTTACTTCTTTCATATATGCACGAATAATCTGATAAAAAACAAGAATACAAATAAGCTTTCTAATTTCCTTTCACTAATTAAATTCTCACAGGATCAGCATCCACAAATATAATTTTTCTAATATTAAGCGTGAACAGTACATCTCAGAAAAGGATTTTGTAATTTTATAATTTTAGAAGTTGTAAAATGTCAAAGAACTGTCAAATGAAATTCAGCCAAATTCAGCCAGATGTCAAACGAAATGAGATAATTTGTAATGAAAACACTTTTTTTGTAATTTGCCAAATTACATAATTTGAGCTCTAATGAAAACGGGCTATAATAAGCAATCAGTTGATGATGAACTGTTGCGTGGTGCGCATGCTATTGGAGCGTGTGGCCCGGTAGGGTAAGTATTTAGTTTTTATGTAAATGTAGGCGGGAAAGGGAACTTGTTGTTTAGGTATGTAGGTCATGAATTTATTGTAAATATATGTTGCGGATATGAAGACAGGACCGTAGATGGAAAGGGGAATATTGTAGGAATAACGAGTATATGGGGTATATGTATAACGGGCTGCAGGCGGCCCGCGACAGGCGGCAGGCGGCCGACGGCTGGTACCGCATACCAATATCGGCTGACAAAGGCAGGCGCGTGGGTGGGGTGAAATTGTAATGATTCATTACAAATTGTACATGCAACTAAAATGGTATATGCAACTAAAATGGTAAATGCAATTTAAATGGTAAATGCAACTAAAATGATAAATGCAACTAAAATGGTAAATGCAACTAAAATGGTAAATGCAACCTCATGGGAAATACAACAGTCAAGGCACTAGTCAAATCTTTCGAAATGTACCCCAACATAGCTATTTCACGACCGGCGTATAGTTAGCACCGCGATATCACGGAATTCAAAATTTTTGATTCATATAATTAGGTGAATATTTGAAATTTGTTTAATTATTTTTAGAACTTGGTGAATCATGGTTTAAAAGTTATAAACAATTTAAGGTTAGGCGTATAATTAACACTCGATAAAAACAAAATAAATGTTTATTCTTATCAATCAATGGTGAATGGTTTCCCGAATTTAGTAAGACTATTTACGAATTTGGTGAAGCTATATTTTAATACATAATTAAGAAAAACCAATGACACTTCTATAAACAATAAACAATTAACAAACATACCTAAGCGTCGTAACGCAACTTAGCTATATCTGTCACACACGAACACAAAACTAACTCATACATAAGATTCTGTCCCAATTTTTGACGTTTGACGTCTTGCAGCAAAATATTTGGAATTTTTTTAAACAATTTCATTATTTTATATACACAATTTTAACAAAATTAAAACAACAAATCAATAAATTGTCAGTGATTTGCAAACTTTCCCGTTACTCATTCATTGGAACGTCTTATTGATCCGCAATTCATGAAGGTTGATGCCATCCAGATTTTGAACATTTTAAGTGAAATGTTTAGCAAGATCCTGGATCCAGTTGTTACTGAAAGGACAAGCCGTACTTCTTCGCAACCGGAGTCGGTTGTAACAGCTGACATTGATTTGACTGGTTCGAATGAGGTTTCCCTGAAACTCCTAGTAAGCTTAGCAGTTCAAATCAATCTCCTTTATACTGGATCGGGAATAGTCAATCCAATGTACCCTGAAACTTTTGCTCAACAAGAAGCTAGTGTTCAACCATGCTCACGTATTTCACAGACTGAAGACAATGATTGAAATTAGTCTACATGAAAATGCTACTTGTTCTTATATTGATGCTGTTGTAACTGCTACACTAATTTATTTCGGTAAGCTGAGTCAACAACTCCAATCCCACATCCACCTCCTCCTACTCCAGAGAAAAATCCAGCCCCAACTCCGAAGTCAATTGAAAGACGTGCGCGTTGCAGTTTTCCATGCATATCCATGCATAAACAGCCCAGTTCATGGTATTATGAGAATGGGCTTGAGCAATGAAGGTGGCGCATTGAATCAACTTTTGGAATCTGTTAATAGCAGCATTCCTCTGGCTTTAGATCTAATGTCTGCTGCTCAACGCTACTAAAAAGTAAAGAAGGCATCACAAATATTTAAAGAACTTTACGTATGATCAAATATAATGATTATAATATACGCCGGTATTAATTTGAGACGAAAACTTCAGCAGCGACTACCAGAGAGAAGAATAAGGGTCAGAGCATCCTACATAAGCACTTTATCAGTAAGCACACAATAGTGTGAATGATTGTAGGTATTCTGTTCATTCTATACCATTCCAGATCAAATATAAATCCTTTTACATTTTCTTGTTTGAAAATTATTGAAACGGATTCTCTTTGATAGTTGGTTATTTGTTTAAACAACAATAAATTCATTTATACATATTTGCTTATCTTCAGTATGATAACTATAATAAATAATCCGCATCAATTTCAGTTTTTATTATGTTACTAACATTCAGCTATTCCAATAATGCCACTACGTAATTCACATTCTCGGTCCTAGAATGTCAAAATAACAAAATAAATGCTTGACCCATCGTTGAACCTCATCATTTAATCAACCGAAATCGGTAAATTAAAATTACTTAATCACAGATTGTTTAGTACTTGTACAACTGATCCTGCAAACCAATAAATAGTTTTCAGTGATCATTTCACTTTTTCAATTTGAAAACTGATTGATTATATCAATTATTTAAATAAAAGATTTCAAAAGTTCTTTTCATATTACATTTTACTCATTTTCCATAAAAAGGAATACTAAAAACTACTCGTTTTCCAATACAATTTTCATAAGCAACTTGTTTTGCAAAACTACTCGTTTTTGATAAAACGACTTGAAAATGAGTAACAATTCAAGGATGAATTAAGCGAACAGATCTTACGTCCAGTGGAATTAATATGATTGTGAATAGGCCCCCAAACAAAGAACAGCTGGTTGCTTGCTGTCATATAAATTAATTTAAAATCTTTTTAAACAAATATGGCAAAGACATTTTTTCAAATATTTGTATTAATTTGTAATAAATTTTAAGTTTTTTATTTTTATTTATTTGAATTTTAGTGTGGTTGAAGAATACACCAAAATTTCTGGCAGAATTTATTGAAAATACACATAATGTAGTCACACCTATACCGAAGAGCTGAGATTGTCCTATATTCGGCAGATGATCCCAGATCAAAAATTGCTATGTCTACAATTTTTTTAATTGAATGAACTTTCTGTAGTTAGTATCTAGAATATCCAAATTTCTCATTTGGATACGCAGCATATCAAACGTGCTTGGATACATTCGAAAATGTTGTTTGAAATTTTCACCACCATTTTCCAATATTCCTTGCTCCCAGAAAGTGCTAGTACGTATCTGGGTAAAATATTAAAATGCATTTTGAGCTATAGGTACTTTGTTTTCACTTTTTATGCAGCATCATAAGATTTGATTGCTTAGCATTCATGTTCTACCAATGTTTTGACAGCTTTTCCAAAACAACTAAAAAGTCAAACAAAAACTAGTAAATATTCAGTGTGAACGCTTTACTCGTTTTGCTAAACGAGTTTGGTGTGAATAGGCTATTAATCGGATTATTTTGACAAAAAATCTTATTATTAATATGACTGGGTCCATTTTTTCTTATTGATCTGACAACCGATTTTTGTTATAGCATGCGGAAGGTAATAAGGGTATTCATGCAGAGATAATTTTCCGCTTTGCGGATTTTCCGCCAGACGTTTGCATGAACACTCCTTAAAAATACTTGCGTAATACTACGTTTTCACCTACCACTTAATCCAGATTTAATTGGATTAACCATAAATCCTCTTTGAAATCTTTTAAATCTTGAAGATTTCCCATACAAATTTTAATCTCCTTAAATGAAGATTAGAAATTAATCTCATTGAAATCTTCTTCGAAGTAGAAGATTCTCAAAAGAAACAAACCATATTTCATAGAACGCGCCTATTCTAATGTCATATTTTCGCCATTGACATTCAACAAAAAAAAAACTGTCCATTATTTAATTTGTTTTTGTCTGTTGTTGCCTTCAAATTCTGTTTTTGTTTATAAATAAGTGTAAAAATAAAAAAATGCAATACAAAGACCAAAGAGGTCAGTGCCTCAAATTTGTAATGGAAAATGTTTTAGCTATCCTACAGTAATACTTTGAAGTTGTTGTTTCCCAAATATATAAAAACGAAAACCGTGCAGAGGCGATTACAGTATTTATGTAAATATATCTATATGCTGCAAGATGTTGGGATAACAATATTTTAAAGTTATTATTCATTTTTATTTATTGAAATAAAATTTGTTCACTGCACCGAAATTATTATTCTTCTTCCGAATTATTTTGTTTTTGTCTTGTTGTATTGACTTTTGAATGACAATTCATAGTGAAAACGTCAAACTGATCTTTTTTTCACTAGTCAAAACACTTGAAGATTAATTTTTAATCTCCTCAATTTAAACCGGATTATCTTTAGGTGAAAACGTAGCATAAATGTGGGAAATAATCAGATGTTCTTTGAAATAAATTTATGAAGTTTATTTATTTTCTTTCTACATCAAATTCGTGACATAATTTTATCTGGATTTGCAGAATATTTTTCCATACAAACTTTTACAGTTCATTTATGCGAGATAAAATTATCTGGTTTCCGAGGTTTATCTGGGTTTTCCGCCGTTACACGATTACCCTTAATAACTATATTCTGTGTACTGGTGGTGCATTTTACTTGATTTTTCAACAAATCTTATATTTACAAAAATCGTTTCAATTTATATATATTTCAAACTTGAAAAAAAATACCATTTAAACCTACAAACACAAATAACGAACACACCTAGTCGTTTCATAAACCACAGACAATCATGAACAACAACCATCTTGCTGGCAATAAATCGAATTTTCTCCCTAATCGAATTGTCATGTTGTCAGCACTGCAAATCTGACATTTCAATAAAGAACTGCTGACATGGAACTATTTTGTCTGTTTTGTGGAAAAATTTGTACATAATATTTTTTGGTAAATTAGAATAAAAATATTTAAATTCCAATCAAAACTCTGCATTTACATAAAACCTAAAACAATCCCTCATGTCTCAATCGACAAATTTTCTAATATTTCCATGCCAATACTAATAATAGAAAGAAAGAAAAAAGTGAAAAAAATTTCCTCTGCAAAAAATAATAAAATTTGTTTTCTATTTTATTTCAGTTTTGTATAATTAAATAAGATATTCAGTTGTTTTTTTTTTATCTAATGAAATTACAAAACGTGCATTTACAATTTAAAACAAAGACGAAAGTAAAATAACTTTGTTTAGAAATTTAAAAAAAAAAAGTCAGAAGAACCAAAAAAGAAATAAAAAAAATACGAAATGTCTGAGCACGAATCAGAGGAGCACCTCCAACAACAATCGGATATCACAAGTTTGCAAGAGAATTTCAGCAAACAGCAAGTAAGTGCCTAGCTAATTGTTTTTGCATTGAAAATTCAAATTAATGATTTTTTTGTATGGCGGTTTTTTGGTTCTCTTGGTCTGGGTTTACGTCTTTTTCGTTTTTTAATAGAAAAACAAACAATACGTGAGTTTTTGCCCAAGCATAGTCTTGTATGGAGAGTCAGAGTTGTGCCCTCTACATCTACAGCGGCATCAATGGTGTATTGGAGCCACAATTGACAAATTAGACCCTGAGCTTAGATTATTATCGATGACACGTATTATACAATAATGTACACATTTCAATTTATTCAAGAAACTGTCGATTTATTTGATAGCAAAACTGACAACTTTTACTGAGATCTCCTTTTTCTAAACTGGCCTTATTTTACTTGATACACCCCTTTCCTAATCCGTAAGAAATTGAGGATTAAAAGCCTTGAATTATTCTCAATTCACTGTTTCAACAGAAGTTCTTTATCGACCTACTCATCGCTAGTGCATTACAATTAAGGTTGCATTCAAGAGACCGTAAGAATAATTTTTAAAAGAACCGAGAATATTACACAATTTCTCTATAGTTCTAGCTTCAAGAATGAAGTAATTAGATTTTCGTTCATAATTTCCGGTTAACGCCTCGAATCGTAGAATTCTTCTAAATAAGATTAACAATCAATGACCCTGACATAAATAAATAACGGGTTATCTATTTTGCGGTTTCAAAAGTAGACGTAAATAAAACACATATAAAATATACTTCTTTTTTATTATAAAGTTTAAACGTTGATATTATGTGTGAAACACTACATCATTTAAATGACCGAGCGAACTGTTGCAAGCATCGATTCTTTTGAGGTAATTTTCGAACACTTTTTCACACATATTGGGCGGTATCTCAGCCATAACTTGACGAATGTTGGTTTTCAAGTGCTCAAGAGTTAAAGGTTTATCTGCATAAACACGGTCTTTCACGTAGCCCCAAATTGCATGATCTTGGTGGCCAGTTGATATCGCCACGACGAGAAATTACGCGGCCAGGAAATGTCTCTTGCAATTAAGCCATATTCGCTCGAGTTGTGTGGCATGTGGCACCGTCGTCTTGTTGAAACCACATATTCTCCAAGTCGTATTCTTCAATAGCAGGCAAAAAAAAGTCGGTTATCATATGACCACAACTCTCCGAATTGACGGTGACAGTCGTTCCATAGTCGTTCTTGAAGAAGAAGGGTCTAGTCACACCTCCAGACAAAAGAGCGCCCCAAACAGTGACTTTTTGTTGATGTAATGGCCGCTCTTCAATTACTTGAGGGTTCTCAGAACCCCAAATACGACAATTTTGTTTATTAACATACACACTGAGTGAGAAATGTGCTTCGTCGCTGAAGAAAATCGACGTCCACCGCCTGTTGTTCAAGCACCCATTTGACGTATCTACGACGACGTTGTGAATGGTCAGCTGGCTTCAGTTGTTGTGTGAGCTGGACTTTATATGGAAGCAGATGTAGATACAAATGCAAAATACGCCATAATGTGCCGTAAGACAGTCCTACACATTCGGGTCTTCAGCAACACTTTCACTTACAGCAGCGATATTTTCAGTGGTACGAGCGAAACGATGATGCACAGGCCTTACAATATCTGTAACCAATCCAGTCTCTTCAAATTTCTTCACAATTTTGCCAATTGATTGCGTAGTTGGACGATTATGTAAACCATAATCTCCTCTTAAAGCACGATATGTGGCTGTGGCAGAATCGCCATTTTTGTAGTATGTTTTAACAATTTGTATGCGTTGTGCAATAGTTAAGCGATCCATTTTCGTAAATGTCAGACTTTCAACAGAAAAAAAAAATTGGTTTAACAACTTAGTTTGACAGATGTCGAATTCCAGCCCTATACTTTTGAAACCGCAAAATGGATAACCCTTTATAAGAAACATCTGAAAAAAGCGAGATAATAATTTATAATCGTCGCATTGAAATATTTTACAATTTTGTTTGTTATAAACAAGCTTTATCGTTTTGTATGCCCCCAGTAACACAACAATAATTGGTTATTCCAAAAAGAGAAAGAAAATCCATAAGGATTAGTGTGGATCTAGAACTGATCGAGGCATGTGATGTTGAAAATTGAAGAACACATAATACTTGCTAATAAAACACTTTGCCCTTTAGTTATTGATATTTATATGTATTTGAAAATATTATTAAACTATTATTCTATTTTGTGCCTTGATTCAAGTTGGATCTTTTAATTCAAATTGGACTATTAAATAACTACATGGTTTTTTATCAGGTTATGGACCCAGGATAACTAATGGTAATTTTGTAGTTGTTGATATTCATGAATTTTGAATTGAGATTCTTTATTAAAGAAAAAAAAAAAGTTAAAATATTTTTTTCAAAACAATATGGCGAATTCTTCATTTGTAAGTATTGAAAAATTAAAAGGCGGAGAAAATTACAACGACTGGAAGTTTGCAGTTGTTGAGAATTATCTCGTGCTGGAAGGACTTTGGGAATCCGTAATTAATGAAGAAAAGGACAAAACAAAATGTGCAAAGGCAGAATCCAAAATTATTTTATTAATTGAGCCGGTAAACTTGGTCCATGTGAGGAATGCCACAACAGCAAAAGAAGCCTGGGTCAAGCTGGCTGCAGCTTTCGATGACAAAGGTTTAACAAGACGTGTAGGACTTTTAAAGACTCTGATAACAACTAATTTGAAGGAAAGTGAATCTGTTGAGAATTACGTAAATCAAATTGTTTTAACTGCTCATAAGCTTAATGCAATTGGCATGGTGGTTTCAACATTGCTGTTGGCTGGTCTTGGTGACAACTATAAACCAGTGATCATGGGAATCGAGAGTTCAGGGATCAACATCACAGCTGATTCGATTAAAACAAAGCTGTTACAGTACGTGAAGAGCGATGATAAAGGCAATGACTCGCCAACAGTTGCATTCTACGGTGGAAGTACAAGAGGTAGTTTCAAGAAGAAAAAGAAAGCTGGTCCAAAGTGTTTTGAATGTAATCAACAAGGACACTTTGCTAAAAACTGTCCAAGCAAACAAGTCAACAGAAAAATAGATTAAAAAAATTAATTCAACTAAAGCTGTATTTTACATGTCACTTGCAGCTGTTAAGAATTAAATTGATCGTTCAGGATGGTTCATTGACTCTGGTGCTTCATTACACATGACAATGAGGAAAGATTGGCTCAATAATGTCAAAAAAGTGAACAGCGAAGAGGTCACCGTCGCAGATAGCTATAATCTGGTTGTGGAATCAATGGGGGACATTCAAATGAAATTGCTTGCAGGTGGAAGTTCAGTACAAGTGACAGTTAAAAATGTGCTTTACATCCCAAATCTTTGTGCTAATCTCTTGTCGGTCATTCAAATGACGAAAAATGGTATTAAAATATCGTTTGAAGGCCAAAAATGTTACATGAACGATAGAGATAATAATCTGATTGCAACTGCAAGCTTGGTTCAAGAACGATTGTACAAACGAGCATCATGTGAGCTTTGGCATAGGTGACTTGGTCATGCAAATTATGATGTGATGTCGAATATGCAACAAGGGACTGTAACTGGAATGGATTTTTCAGGCAAAATGTGTCGAATGTAAGCATTCTAGAAAACCTTTCAGTGCGTCAGATACACGTTCAACTGAGGCATTGCAGTTAGTGCACTCAGATTTGTGCGGACCAATGGAACAAGCATCATTGGGTGGGGCACGATACGTACTATTGTTCTTAGATGATTTTTCTTGCAAGGTGTTTATTTACATACTGAAGACAGAATCAGAGGTAAGAGACAAATTTATTGAATTTAAACTTCAAGTGGAGAACGAGACCGGAAAACGAATTAAAACCTTAAGGACGAATAATGGTACTGAGTACTGCAACCGAGGACTGCTTCCATATTTGAAAAGTTGTGGTATACGCCATCAAACCACAGTTCCCTATGCTCCTCAACAAAATGGAAAAAGCTGACCGTATGAACCGCACTATCTTGGAGAAGACTCGATGTATGCAGGCAGATGCTGTTCTTCAAAAGCATTTTTGGGGCGAAGCGGTTGTGACTGCTGCTTATTTCACAAATCGGACACGAAGTAGGATGATCGATTTTAAAACTCCAGAGGAAGTTTGGTCAAATAAACAGCCAGATGTAAGGAATTTTAGGGTTTTTGGATCTACTGCTATGGTACACGTTCCTGGACAGTAAAGAAAGAAGCTGGATTCAAAGTCAATAAAAGGAATTTTGGTCGGTTATATCTAAAATTCAAAAGGTTATAGAATTTACGATCCAATTAAGAAAAAAAATAATTGTAAGCAGGGATGTTGTATATTTAGAAGATCAAAATAAACAATTTCAAGATGACAACAACCATCACTTTGATGTAAAAACGATTGAAAATAATATGGAATTATTCGACGGGAAGAATACTGCAAGTACAGAACCAAGCAATGCAGATATTGAACCATCAGAATCGAACTATGACGAAGATCAATCATATAATGTTGGAAGTACAGATTTTGTATCTTATATGGTGCGAGAAAAATATGATCCCAAGAGTTATAAAGACCAGACTACAAGCAGTGGAAAAGTGCAATTCAAGCGTAATACAAATCATTACTTCAAAATAAAACGTGGGAAGAAGTAGAGTTGCCTCCTAAAAAAAAATCCCAAGTACAAAATGGGTGTTCAAGACCAAAATAGATTCCATTAGTTGCCAAAGGGTGCAATCAACGTAAGGGTCTTGATTATGAATAAACATTTTCTCCGGTGATGCGCTATGAGTCTATTCGTTTCTTATTGGCTTTGGCTGCAAAAAGTGGACTTGGACATTGAACAAATGGATGCAGTTACCGCTTTTCTTCAGGGAAATTTAAAAGAAGAAATTTATATTTCACAACCCGAAGGTTTCAGAAAATGAAAGAAAGTTCTTCGTCTCAAAAAATCAATTTATGGATTGAAGCAATCTTCAAGAATTTGGAACATGAAGCTGAACAAGGTACTTAAAAAATTTGATATGATTCAATCCGAACTAGATACATGCATTTATTACAAACGAGATGACGGGAAGATAATATTGGTTGCTGTTTACGTTGACGACATGCTTGTAATTGATAAAAATCCTGAATTAAAGGAGCTTCTGAAATCAACTTTGCTGAGCGAGTTCAATATGAAATACTTGGGAGTTGCAAATTCGTTTCTTAGACTTCGATTAACGAGAGATAGATCGAAGGGTCGAATTTGGATTGACCAGAAAAATTACATATGAGAGATTATTGACCGATTTGGGCTAACATTCATGTTCAACACCAATGGATGCAAGTCAAAAATTGAGCAAAGAAATGTGTCCTAAAACGAAGGAAGATGTTGAAGAAATGTCAAAGATTCCATATCAAGAACTAATTGGAAGTTTGTTGTGTGCAACACAGGTGTCAAGACCTGATATTAGTTTTGCTGTCAACTTCCTGAGTCGATTTAACTCCAATCCAGGTAAGGTAGATTGGATAGCCGCTAAAAGAGTACTTCGATATTTGAAAGGTTCTGCTAAAAAAATGATATGCTATCAGAAGGAAAACATTGAAACCATTACTGGTTTTTGTGTTGCTGAGTTTGCTAGTGACGTTGATGAGCGAAAATCTGTTACAGGATATGTTTTTATGATGGGAAACCTAGCAATATCCTGGTGCTCAAGAAAACAACCAACAGTGGCATTATCAACTACGGAGGCCGAGTACATGGCGATGTACTTACCAGTTCAAGAGGCACTGTGATTCAAAAGTTTAAGAAAGGAGGTTTGTGAACAATTCGTTCTCAGATCACAAGTGGATACTCTTCAGGTTTGTTTTTGAGTCCGAAACCCTTTAGAAACCCTAAAAGAACTGATTGGAAGAAATTCAGTCTGTTGGTCTAAAATTCCTTGCACACAGAGGCTGAGTATAGAATCTGTGGAAGATCTTGAATCAAGGGTTAAAACCTTTGAAACAGCTATCAATGCTGCTTCCAGGGTCTCCTGCCCGATTAAATATAGCCGTAAATCGCTAACACCCTAGTGGAACGAAGATCTCTCTAGTGTTAGGAAATTGACAAGAACAATCTTCAACATCTGCCATAGGTACAAATTCTTTCAGCCAACAAATAAACAAAGTTGGAAGCAGTACTGTCACACTATTGAAAACATATTAAAGATTCCGCAAGACTCAGCAAAGTCTTATTGAATGAACATTGTAACCCTTCGTTCTTAAAAAAAGGCGATGGATCTTGGACAGTTTCTCCTACTGAGTCACTGAGTTAACTGTTAACAACGCACTTCCCAGGTTGTAAAAGCGACAACCAAGTTAGGACTTGCTCAACAGATTTAAGCTCAATAGACACAGAACATATAAATTCCCTTATAACAAGAGAAAATATTGTATTATCTATTAATACTTTCTCTCCATATAAATCTCCAGGCACGGACGGCATACTACCTATTTATATTATGCTCCAAAAACTGCAGGACATAGCAGTGTCATGGCTGGAAATGATCTTTAAAGGATGTATGTCTTCGACACTAACGCGTGCCCGAATCATGGAGACAAGTCAAGGTCGTTTTTATTTCGAAAGTTGGCAGGCGTGGTCATGAATCCGCGAAGGATTTCAGACCAATTAGCCTGATATCCTTTTTGCTTAAGAAGAGCGATTTCTGGATTCTAATATTAGGAATATCCTGGATGGTTGTCCTTTAGATGACTCTCAGCATGCATACCTCAAAGGCAAATCAACAGAGACAGCCTTACACGAAGTAGTGGGCACGATCGAGCGAACCATCCATTATATATGAATAGGATTCTTGTCAAGCTGATGAATAGTGGTGTGAAAGCGGAAGCGTGCGCAGATGATTTAGTACTTCTAGTGTCAGGTAAATTCCCATCAGTGATTAATGAAATCACAGAGAGGGCTCTGTTGTAGACTAGAGATTAACCAACGCAAAACAGAATTGTTCCTCTTCACTACCAGGACTAATGAACCCACTTTCAACCCACCTCCATTAGGAGTCATCCTTGACCCTAAACTAAACTGGAAACTCAACATTGAAGAACCGGCTAAGAAGGCTTGCATTGCTTTCTACGCTTGTAGTAAAACATTCGGTAAAAAATTGGGTCTTCAATCGAAAAATAATCCTTTGGACCACAGGATTGTATGGTGGCCCGCTTTAAACAAACAATACAACATCAATAGATGCCCAACGAATGCCTTAAGTGCTATTCTACATCCTCTAACTCTTGATCTCCACATTAAACATCTGATATGTTGCAGTGCGTTAAAACTCAAAGAGTCAAAATGCTGGTTTGCCAAACCTTACGGCCATAGCCATAGCGACACAGCAAACCAGATATTCTGTCGACAAACACTTACTAACGCACCCCTATTCTGAGCCTCAGCAAAGATTTTAAAATTATCTTTCCATCCAGGAAGAATTGTAAAGATGACGAAGTGTCCAAAGATTTCGATTTAAAGATTTTTACCGACGAATCCAAAATGGAGTGCGGTGTAGGAGCAGGAGCTTCTCAGAAGCGCTGAAAGTCTCTAGATCTTTCCGACTTCTCGACTTTGCTAGCGTCTTTCAAGCTGAAGTACTAGCTATAATGAAAGCATGCAAAAATTTTTAAACTAAGCCCAACTCAAAATGTAACTTCGACAATATTCACTGATAGCCAAGCGGCTAGCAGAGCCGTAAATTTAACAAAAATATCATCAAGACTGGTCCAACTATGTCGAAATGAGCTTGAAAACCTGAACATTAACCAAAGAATCACTTTAGTCTGGGTTTCAGGACACAGTGGTTTCGAGGGTAATGAACGGACAGACGAGTTGGCCCTGCAGGGATTGGCCTTTCATAGCTCGCTTGCAGAGAATGTTTCTATACCACTCGCTGCTATGAAGGGCAAAATTCTTTCAGTTTTTCTCACGGAATCTAACAAAAGATGGAATAATAAACGGTGATTTTTTTAAGAGCTTGGTTTTTGAAAATTCAAAGAAACACAGAAACTTGTAAAAAGTGAATGAAATTTTTATATGGATCGATAAATCAATTTCTGCCATTTACTTTTTAAAAATAATTTCACTTAAATGTTGCCCGCGGCTACGCTTCAGGTGGTCCATTCTGAAGGTCCAATTTTGGCAAACTTTTTCACACATTTCGGCCGGAATCTCGCCAATGACGCGTTCAATGTTTGCTTCCAAGGCAGCAATCGTGTTTGGCTTGTCCCCATAGACAATAGACAATTGTGGTAGGTCGCATGGCTTCAATTCTTGCACCAGCTGTATTTTGTATGGCTTTAAACCAAGATCTTTGCGTAAAATCTTCCAGGTGGTCGAATAACACAAACTCAATTGGTGCGATCGGCGCCGAATGGACATATCGCGATCTTCAGCAACACTGGCGGATGCAACAGCAATATTCTCTTCGGTACGCACTCTACGGATACGATTTGGTGGATTAATGTTCAATAAAGTGAAACTGGTGCAAAATTTGGTCACAATGAGCTGAATAGCCTGCTCGGTGGGTCGATTATGACGACCATAAAACGGACGTAGCTTGCGAAACACATTTTTCACAGAGCACGAATTTTGATAATAAATTTCAATAATTTGCAAACGTTGTTCAGGCGTAAGTCTATTCATGATGAAATGGCAAACAATACTGAATCGAAATGTCAAATGTTCGTGGAATTTGTCATGTACGATCTGTCAAAAATATAAAACGTCAAAAACCAAGTAGCAAAAAAATTACCCGTTATAACCGAATGCGCGATATCTAGAATGATATGGCATGTCTACAATAACCGCACAATCGATCTCATTTGTAGACCAAGGCGGGGCATAGCAAGGATAGTCGCTACCTGTACGGGGCACTGGCCATTGGGGGAGCATGCAACAAAACTGCGTATTCCCCATAACACCTACTGCCGTAGCTGTAAAAACCAGTTGGAAAAGAGAAAACAGTGCTTCACTTCCTTTGCAAGTGTCCCGCTTTTGCCAGGCTAATGCAATCTTATTATGCTAAAAAGGTTGAGTGTGAATCAGAGAACCATGATAAATATTTTAATTTATGTTCTTAAAATGAAAAATGGTCTGCTTCCCAGGTACTTATGTGATAAAATCAATTATTTTAGTGATGTACATAGTTATAATGTAAGAAATAGAGGTGATATTCGTATTCCTTATTTGAGAACACAGTCTGCACAAAATATGCTTACACACAATGGCCTTAAATTGTTTAATGGACTCCCAAATGAGTTAAAAACAGAAAATAATTTGGAAATATTTAAGAAAAATATAGTAAGTTATGTAAAACTAAATTTGTATAACAGATTATGATAAATTTATTTGTTTATTATTTATATGCATAGTAATTTGTAAATTGCGAAAATATTGCTAAACAAATAAATAAAATGAAAAAAAAAATAATCCCTTGGAAGGGCTTTCTTTTCTGATCTAAACGAACTGATAAAAAAGTTAAAAACTTACACTCTTTCCTCAACGGGTCGAAATGGCTCTAGCGTCGCTGCGCTTGAGTTTTTCCCTCTCTTTTTCCGCTTAAAAAATCTTTTATTGAGGTCCGTACGAGTTTTTGGTATTAAAGCGGCGCTTCCCAGCGCTACTTGGGTCTAGATACGATTTCGCTCTGACCAATTGATCTATTGACTGGTTCAGGGGCGGTTGGTATTTTTTGAGATAACCCACGGGTCCCTGGACGTACTGGTAGCAAGAGTGTTTGTTTGTTTTGAGAGTTCTTTACCAATCCATACGAGAGTGTATCCTTCCGATGACAACAGGGATATTCTAGTACCTCAGGCAATTTTATTTTAACTGTAGTTTTGATTTGGCTTGATTTCTCTTTTTGCCGTTTTATGAATTTGTCATTTAATATCTCGGGTTCCAGTTACTGATGAGCAGTCCCAGCGGAAGACTGAAGTTTTTGAATACTAGAGCATACGGTATACACTGGGGTTATATATCACCACCAAATGTTGAGGAACTTTTGTCTTAGCTCCATTCTTTCGGTAATTAAAATGGCATTCACCAGTCAAGAAGATTTAGAATTTTACTTAAGAAATGCTATTCGTGATGCTGATGAAATAGATTTAGTTTCCGAAGATGAATTCTCAGAATTTACAGATCATTATTCAATAGACTCGAAGAAGTACTTAATGGTGGCCCTTACAGGTCTTATATAGTATGCTTGATCAAGCCGGAATTAATGCTATGATACTTTGTCTATCATGCGAATGCCATAATCCGTAAAAAACATAATTGTATTACATCGCTCATTAATGTAATAGAAGATCTTCGACTATCGATGGATAAAAATATAGTCTCATTTTTAGTCTTGCTTGGCTTTTTGAAGGCCTTTGATTGCGTAGATTATTCAATTTTGGGCAATAAGCTTCTCAGTGAATTTAACTTCTCACCCAGTGCTGTAAAATTATTCAGATCTTACTTAAGTGGAAGAATGCAAGTGGTTGAAATTAATAATAACCTATCAAACTTTCTGTCGGTAACAAAGGGCGTCTCACAAGGCTCAATCCTGGGCTCTCTCTTGTTCTCTCTGTTCATAAATGCTCTTCCCGCGGCTGTAAAGTACTGCACTATAAAAAAATACTTCACGCAACTGCCAAAAAAAAACTAACAGTGGGACTCGGCTTTATTTCTCAAGCCACGTTCTGCGTTATTTATTCCAAAAGGCAGTAAAACCCGCGGGCCACTTTTAAAAGGCATTTACCCCTCGGAGGTTATTTCCTTCTTTTTTTTTTGAGAATTAACACCCGCGGGTGATAATTCCGTGGGCGTTAATGCACTGCACCTATGTACTTCTGCACATGCGCCAGAAGTAATACTTCCCTAATTTGAAACAATTTTTGCTTTCGTAATCCTATATGTCATTTAAATTTCATGGAAATCGGTTAAAGAACAACGAAGTTGCCATTATTTGGATACCGGTCCCGTACTTGTATAAATTCACCGCCCACAATGACCCCATCTTCCAATTGTACGAACAGCAATAACGCGCTAAAATATTCTCCTCCAAGGCGTCAATCGTCTCGGGCTTATCTGCGTAGACAAGAGACTTCACATAACCTCACAAAAAATAGTCGGCGGTGTTAAACCGCACGATCTTGCAGGCCACGCCACAGGCCCACGATGCGAGATAATGCGCTCATCAAAAGTTTCCTTCAATGAATTGATTGTTTCCTTGGCTGTATGACATGTAGCGCCCTCTTGTTGGAACCAAAGGTCGTCCACATCAAATTCCTTCAATTAAGACACAAAAAAGTCATTAATTATGGCTTTACCCATTGACTGTAACATTATGACCGGCTTCATTTTTGAAGAAATATGAACCAATGATTCCCTCTGCCCATAGAGCATACGAAACAGTGACTTTTGAGAATGTAACGGCATCTCAACAATATATGTGTTCAATGAGGCTGTTCGGAACAGATTAGAACACTTTAGAACAGAAAAGTACAGTATTATGCTGTTCAATGAGAAATTTTCTGTTCTAAACTGATGTGGTTTGGTGTTCAATGAGTTTGGAACAGTTTGGAACAGTTTAGAAAAGGATTTTCTGCACTTGCTTTTTAGGTAGAACTGGTTAGAACAGATTTGTGAGAACTGTCAAAACAAAATGTTGTTGTTAAAAAACATTACGGTGTTTGATTTAGTTGATAAATCATTTTCCGGAATCATCTCAATTTCATGAAATAAATGCAACTCTATTTCAGATTATTTTTAAGAATGTTTCTGCAAAAATAAATGAACTTGAATATTAGGTAAACAACAATAATTTTGTTTATAATCTCTATCAGATGATTGACTGTTCTAAGTTGTTCTATCTTGTTCTGAAGTTTCTCACGAATATTCTGTTCTAACTTGTTAGTCATTGAACAATCTTAATGACTTGTGGGTTATCATCACTCCAAATACGACAATTTTGCTTACTAACGTACCTATTTACCCAAAAGTGAGCTTCATCGCTGAACAAAATTTTGTTGTGAAAATCGGCATCAATTCTTGAAATGGTAAACCAAACTGAGCATAAATCAAGTGACAGCTGTCAAAAAGACCAACTCCGAAAAAAGTATTGCCAAATTGAAACCCACACTTTAAAAAAAAAACACCTCGAATAGATCTACGAAGTAGATAAACTGAAGCAGTGGTAACGAGACAATCAGCTTAAACATTAAACTCATTAATACAACAGAGAAAGCCATAGAAAAAAAAGAACAATATTTTGGACAGCATTAAAACTGTTTTATTTATTACTTGCAATGATAAATCTACTGAATAAAAGTATCCAAGAGTTAAAATTTATTCTATTTAAAAAAACGAAAAAAGAGCCAAAGAGCCAAAGAGCAAAAAATTCCAAAAATGAAAAAAGAAAAAAAAATTAAACATTTCTTAATTATATTAAACAGTGTTTCCTCACCGTAATATTTTAAGGCTATACTATGGAACCCTTAGCTCACTGATCTAGGAGTGCTCGGCTAATTGAAAGTCGCCCCCTAACTGGTCGCACCTCAATCACACTATCACGGTAGATAAGTTTCTTCTATTTATTTTATCCACCTTATCCAAATCTCTCTTAATAAAATTCAAACTTGTCTTATCTATGAACCAATTTATAAATGTAAAGAAAAAAATCCGACGGTTTCCCTTCAACGTTTAATTTCATACTTTGTGAACCCCTTACTAATCACTTTCAACTCTCACTTTCACAAGCAGTTTTTCCCTCAGTTTGGAAAGATTTTTTTATTTATTTTTCCCATTTTCAAAAAAAGTTGTAAGAACCAAATTTCAAACTATGAACCGATTGCTAAATTCTCCGCTCATAGGATTGTATTAAAAAATGCGGTGACCGATCAAATCTTCAGAAGTTCCTCAGGGTACCCACCTTGGCCCACAACTGTTTGTGCTTGCCATTATTGATGAGAATAAAATAATTACTTTCTGCGATCTCTCTATTTACTCGGACGGCATTAAAATAATAAAAGTTATAGCGTCTTCTCATGATTCTTCCTTTCTTTAGCTGGGCCTAAATACCTTTCTCACTTGGTGTAATAAAAACTTCCTAGAACTTAATATCTGCAAATGCCAGTCTATATCTTTCTTCCGCAAACGTTTACCCTTAAATCCTCGAACCTACCACTTCTGTAACGTACCTAGCCATATCGTTTCAATCATCAGGGAACTTTTTTATACTATGTGATAAATAGCTTAACGTCTGCTCTCATGTAGATCTTATATTGTTAAATTCAAACCTCGGCTTTATCAAACGGTGGTCCAAAGAATTTTCCAACACTTTTGTCCCCAAATCCCGTTTCACGTTAACCCCATTATTTGGTTACCACAGTTGACACAGATTCTGTCTCGGGTTATCCTAAGAATGAAGCCTCTTAAATGGTGGACATTAAATTCAGAACTTATGGTTTCCCTTGGCTTAAAATTTATTTTTTTTGTTCCACGCCAGAAAAACATTCGAAATTAAAATCAAAGTAGTTTACTTTTTCAATTGAAATTTAACAATCTTTAATAAAGAATATAACTAATAATTTGTATTATTGTTTGGAATAGGAAAAAATATCCGCTCTAAAGAAGCTCGTACGAAAATCCGAAGTAGCACATGGGAAATCAACTTCCTCAACTCAAGAGAAAGTAAAGAATATTGCCCTACGACTAACGAATTTGAAATCGAAAGCCCGTTCACGTCAAAACCTTAACTCTTCAACAACATCTCTCAACGAATCACAATTCGAATCCCAGGAGAATTTACATCACTTGCAATCGCAATGTAGCACAACTGCAGATGCTGGAGGTGGTGTTGAAGGGTTTACTGATACTCCCCAAAGACCCCACTCGGCTCGCACCGAAACACCAGGCAGCGAGAAAATTCTTCTTTTGCGAAAACAAATGGAAGAAAACAAAGTCAAAATGGCCGAACGAGAAAATAGCAAGCGCGAAATCGAACATATGGTTACACAGCTGAAAGCGAAGTTCGATACAACTCAACAGTGCTTGGAGCACTCATCTGAGCTGGGTCGTTCAATGGGCGATCTAAGTGTTCTGTCTTATAGTTCGGTTGGAAGTAAGGTGAGATCTGCAACAGATTTAGCATCAGCGCCATTCAATTTGGACAAGGAACGCATAAAGTTCTTGGATAACCGAGTTCGCTTGCTTGAGAAGCAGCTGGAAAAGGAAAAAAAATCTTCAGATGCCTGTAAGCGAGTCAAAGAACTTGAAAAAAAGATTCTTGAGTTAGAAGAAGGTTTAAAAGACAAACGAACTCGGGATTTGATTGCCAATTTGAATGACCATGACATGGAAGAAAGTTGGCAAATTGAAAATGATCGCTTAAAGACAGAATTAGATGAGAAGTCAAAACGAATTGTTCGGCTAGAAGAAGTGAACGACATTCTTGAGACAGCTAAATGTGATCTGACTGAGAAATGTCAGGAACTCGAAGCCAAGCTTCAAGAATCTGAAACCAGTGGCCAGAAACTCGCAGAAGAACTCGAAACACTAAAGTCTTCTGTTGAAATGTTTCCCGATGGAGATCTTGATCGGCAAGTCGAACAAGAATTGGTAAAACAAGTGCAACAACTCGAATCAAAGATCAAGAAATTAGAACGGGAAAACGATGACCTTCGCCAGGAGATTGAAAATCCTAAAGAAGCAAACAAAGAAGAAGGCGGAGATAATAATGACAGTCTAGAAGCTACAATCGAATCTCAAAGAGAAGATATTATGACGCATATTGAAAGAATAAGGGCTCTTGAAGAAGAACTCATGGAAAAGACTATCGAATTGAATGTTCTGAATGCCAATTTTGCCGTCCTAGAGGAGAAACTAAAAGTACCAAGTCGAAAACCATTGTTTGCAACAATGAGTGACGGAGAAATCTCTTCACTGAAGGACGAACTTGAGGAAACAAAGAAAATTACCAAAAATCTAGAGAAACAATTGAATGAATTCAAAAGAATGTCGGATTTGCATGCATCTGTAGCCGAATTGACTGACGAAAATGAAGAACTTCAACAAAGAATAACTGAACTTGAAGACGAAAAGGGACAACTTCTATTAAAAATGGAAAGTGGAGAGCATACAACAATTGTGACCGAAATAGAAATCGAGAAAAAGATTGAATACCTGGAAGCGACTTGCCAAAACCAAACGTCTGCCATTCAACTTCTGGAGGAACAGAAAATGGACATGACCGAAGACCTAGAGTCGACAAAATCTGAATTAGAGTGCGCCAGGGTGGTCTCCGAAATGGAATCAATTCAGTTAGAAGAACAAGTCAACACAAATCTGCAAAAAATTGAAGAACTACAGAAAGAGAATGTTGATTTGATAAAAACTGTGGAAGAGTTACGAGAAGAAAAAAGCTCACTGTCGAAGAAAATGGAACACTATGTTGCTGAAAATATGGAACTCTTGGACAAAATTGAGAAGCTCAGTAAATCCAGTTCATCAGCTGAGTCGATAGAGATTGTTGAGCGTCTGACACAGCAGGATCGCCTTGAAATTGAAGCATTTAATAAGTGTGTGGAGCAAAAAGAATCCCGCCTGATGACTACTGAGGGAACAATGAGTGGCAGTCAACAGCCAATGGATCCAGAACTCTCTGATTGTCTTGTCAAACTTAAAGAAGAAAGCTCTGAATTAATGCACAAAATTGAACTCTTTACCACTGAGCGCAAGGAAGTCCTCGAAAAAATGGAAGCCATTGCAGCTGAGAATCAGGACCATTTAAGAAAAATTGATCAATTGTCCGTTGAGAAATTGGAACTAGAAAAAACTAACGAAGAGGCTAACCTTCAAAAAGAAGCTTTGCAAAAGAAATTCGACGATGCGAGTGCAGAAAAAGAGACAATTCGTAAAGAAATTAGAGAAGTTTCAGATGAAAAAACCAAAATCACTGCTGAATTAAATAAAATGGTTAAGGCAGCTTCCATAGTTGTTCCAAATGATGGTAAATATTTGCTAGATAAGTGCGAGAAAAGCCTTGCCAAGCTTAATGCAGAATTGGAGAATTATCGAAAAGCAAATGACAAAAATGCCAAATTCAATGTTTCTAAGAAGCTTTCCAAAGAAGCGAAGAACACTCATCAACAACTAACCGAACTATTGCAAAAAGTTAAAAGTGCTACAGACGAATCCATTGAAAATCCACCAGTAGATGACATTAAAATTGAAGAACTTCAATCAGTGATTGTTGATCTTCGAACAAAGCTTACCAATGCCACAACTGCATCTGAAGAGAAAGACAGTGAGATCTCGCGACTCAGTAAGGAAATAAATTCCCTAAAATTGATGTCAGATGAGTTTGATAAATTGATCAACGACAAGGAAATGGTACACGAGAAGCAAGTAGAGAGTTTGACTCGCTTACGGCGTGAACTCGAAGCTAAAATAGAAACTTCCGATGCTGAAATGAATATCCTTAAGGACCTAATTGCAGAGCAAAAACAACAATTGATTGAAGCATACACAGATAGTGAAAATGAAATAGCTAAGAAAATCGAAGAACTCAATACTCGTGATGATGAAGTGTCTAAGCTTAAATCCGAACTAAAGGCTCTGCAAGAGAACAGCGGTCAAGTTGGTCAACAATTCTCCAATGATCTTCAGCTGGAAGTGGATAAACTGCGTGAGGCGTTGTCTATCAATAAAAGTCTTCTGGCTGAGCAAATTGATGATCTAACCAACAAGCAAGAAACTATTGAGACTTTGAATGCTCAAATTATGGAACTCTACAAAACTATGGAGGAGAATGCTGAAAAACTAATTCAGAAGGAAGACGAAATTGTTGTCGTGCAAGAGCAACTCGATGCTAACAAAACAAAGATAGATCAGCTTACCAAAGAAAATGAAGAGAAAAATGTTGTAGTTGAAAAATTGTTAATCGAGCTTCATTCGCAAAAGAGTGATTTAGAAAAATTAACCCAGATACCGATTTTGGAAGAGGAAATTGTCAAGCTAAAGGAAGAAAATCAAACACTTGAGGAAAACATACAAATTGCCGAGTTGAGATCAAGCCAGTTGGAGAAAACTGTAAAAGACTTGGAGCAAAAAAATAAGGAACAGCTAGACAAACTCAAGAAATATGCCGCAAACTTAAAGAAAAAAGTAATCCAATGTCAGGAATTCGAATCAAAAATAAAGAACCTAGAAAAAGGAGCACTCGATGCTGAAGCTCAGGAAAAGAATCTTTCAATCGAAGCCTTGCACAAAGAAATTAAAGACAAAACTTTCCAGTTGGAATTAAAATCCAATGAAATTCTATCAATTCAAGAAGCCTCAAATCAACAGAAGACATTCTTTGAACAATACGTTCTAAAAATGCAACAATCCTTGGATGGTGTACAACATGAGATGACGGCTTTGCAAAAACAACTACAAGAAAAAACAACACAAGTTGAACAATTAACAGATACACTCAACAGTTTTAACACAGATCAGCATCAGTTTGAAACCATGCAAGTGCAGCTCTGGCAGTATCGTAACCTAATAAGTCAAAGCGAGGCCAAGATCGATGAACTAAATAACATCATTGAATCAGCAGAACCTCAGAATGATGTGTTGAAAGACCTACTGGAGCGGATAATTGAAAGAAATACCACTATCGCTGAGCTGAACGAAAATAATTTGGCTCTGCAAAGCCAACTAAATGATAAGCTTCAAGAACAATTTAATTTTGAAAGCGCGCTAAAAGAAATCAAGTACAACAGCACCATTGTAGATGGAATTTATCAAAGAGAGCGTGATGAAATAATTCGTACGCTGCAGAATTTTCTTTTAGCAAATACATCGAAGACCACACAATACAACGTAGATTTTCTGCAAGTTGATAAAACCACAGACTCGCAAAATGATTCCCTTAAAGATGAATTGCGAAACTTACAAAATTTGCTGAATGAACAGAATGCCAAAATGGACGAGTTGAATGCGATCATCTTAGAAGCAGAATCTTATCATCAAGAATTACAGGTGCTGCGTGAACAGCTGAATAAAGAGAATATTTCCAATAGCCAATTGCTAACTGAACTCACCATGATCCGAGAGAAACTCAATGCAAAGGAAAAGGAAATCGAGAAACAAAATAAAATACTTGATAGTACAGAGGAGCAACTGAGTTCATTGCATGAAGAACTGGATCAGAAGAACAACCAAATTCAGCAGCTAAATGAACAGTTGCAAAATATTCAAGTGCCAAGTGGGCAGTTCTTGGATGAGATCGAACAGAAAAACCTGAAAATCGAAGAATTATCGAAGCAGTTCAACGCTAAGAGTCTTAAATTTGAAAAGTCTAAAGCAGTGATCAAAGAGAAGAATAAAGAAATTCAGCGTCTGAATCAGCTTTTGAGCAAGGAAGTCGAAGAGGGAAATATTGCACCAACAAGTGCTCCTGCAGTTTTGGCATCTCAACCACCATCAAACATAAACATCCCAGCTGAAATAGATGAACTTAGGAAAGAAAACACAAGACTGCGTAGCGAAGGAGCAGCAGAACGGCAGTCATTCCAAGAGACTATAGCTCGTCTGGAGACGGTTCACGATGGCATTCAAGCTAAACTCCAAGAGGACATGAGTTATATTGAAACTCTCGAGCAAGAGAACAACAATTTCAAGGAGAAGATCTGCAAACTGGAGGAGTGTGTGGCTATGTTTGAAGAGCGTCGCTCTTCTATGGAGCACAGAGCAAACCTGCTTGATGCACAACTAAAAACACGCACCGAAGAGCATGCAAAGGCTGAAGAAGAATTAGTTTATCGGCTTAACGTGCTCTCCGATCATGATGACAAGATCGGTCAGCGTTTGTTTGAAGCTCAGAAAGAAAATGAAATGTTGGCAAATTGCTTGGAAATTCTCAAGACAGATCATTCAGCTTTTGTTGCGAACTATGGTAAATTAGAAAAGGAATATGAAGGATTTAAGGAACATACCAAAAATAACTTAGAAACCGAGAATCAATCTTTGAAGACCCAAGTAGCTACAATTGATGCAGAAATGAAACGCTTACGTGGTGTTTTTGAGGCCCAACTAGTCGCCAAGGACTCGGAGATAGACGAGTTGGAGAACGATTTGAGCGAACAGCTACGTGTAATAAATGATGAGAAAAGAATTCTCACGGAGGAACTCGAAAAAACAAAGGATGAAATAAGTGAACTTAAGGATGAACGTGTACGTTTAAATGAGACCATGAATTCGCTTGAACAAGCCAAGTCAGATTTAGAGAGAGAATCCACTTGGATAAAGTTGCAAAATGAAAATTTGTCCCAAGATCAATTCGAATTACAAGAGCTGCGCATGCAATCGATGCAAGACAAAACTGAGCTGGAAAACCTTAAGCACCAGATAGACACATTGGCGCAAAACCATGATATCGAATTAAATGCATTACGTACGCAAATTGCCGAACTAGATTCGATGAGAATGCAAGTTAGTCAAAATCAAACGGACGATCAGGTATTCATTGAGACAGAGAACAAGCGTCTCACAGATCTACTCGCAGAAAAAGAATCACTGATAGAAAACTACCAACGGCAAAATCTTCAGCTGCAAATGAACGCTTTGGCAGCACGACAACAACCAGTGGATCCGTTCGCCAGTTTAACTCAATCCGATGACAGTGCAGAAATGGCAATTTTGCGTGAGAAATGCGATCGTTTGGAGAGGGAAGTGAACGAGAAACAGAGAGTAATCGAGCAAATGGGAATGGAAAATCATCAAGTTGTGGTTCCTCCGCCAATGGCATTCTTCGGTGCTGAACAACCAATGCCATCTGATTTTGACGAGATCATAACTAATCGTCATGCTGATAATCTCCATGGAGCTGCATCCAGCCATCATACGGGCCCTCCTGGATTGCCAGAAGGACCAGCTGATAACCAGCAAACTATCGAGAACCTGCAAAGAAATGTTTCCGATTTAGAGAAACACGCTCAAGACTTGGAGAACAAACTTGCTCACCGCACTGGTGCACACGACGAGAGCTTACGAAAACTTGAAGAACTTAAACGTACATTTGAAATTCGAATGCGGGAGTATGAGGATCGAATAAGAGACCTCGAACTAAAACAACAAGACACAACAGAAATTGATTGTCAAATTATTCCCACAGAGCAAGTACCTTCTCTCGATATGTTCTTCCGAGGCGCCCCTGAACAATCGCCATTCGAGAGCATAATTATTCCTCAAGTTTCAGCTCAACCCGTTGTGGAAGAAATGATTGTACCCAAGAAAACTTACTCCTGTCAGCCACCAGAACAACTTGAACTTGATGAAGGTTGGGGATGGGGCTCAGAGGAAGCGGCCCTTGAAGCAAAACATTTCGCTACCACCGCTAGTAATGCATCACTTCTACCTCCGCAACAACAATTGGAATTAAAATTACAAGAACACAATGATCGTATTCAAGAGCTAGAACTTGAACGTGATCGTTTAGTGCAGCAAAAGCAAGATATGCAAGTAAAATCTGGAAAACTCATGAAAAAACTCAAAGAGTACAAAACCAGGATCGATGAGTTGCACTCACAGGCAGCCTTCCGTAAATCCTCATCCGTGGAATCATCCGATCTTGATCTGGCTATTCAAGAAGAAATGAAATCTCAGTTGAAGCAGTTGGAAGAGAAGCTGGCCGAGTCCAAAAAGCTAACAGAATCGCAGTCGCTAGAGAAGGAGAATCTGCTAAAGAGAATCGATGTGCTCTCAGCTGGAAATGAGAAAATGGCCGAGATGAAGGAACGCCAAGAAAATGACGTCGCAATGTATAAATCTCGCATTCGTGAATTAACCGAGAAAATAAATACTCTTGAAGAATGGAGCGCTGCTGTTGCTACAACCGAAGCGGCACCAGTTTCTGCAGATAGTTCGACTACAAATACATCTGTTTCAACACATGAATTAGAAGCGTCAAATAAATTACTAGAGAAGAAAGTATATGAGCTGTTATCGGAAATTGAAGATATATCTGGCGACCGAACAGAACTGCAAGCACTATTGGACGAGGAGAAGTCCAATGTTCAAAGAGCTGAGCAAGCAGTAAAGACTTTGAATGAAAAACTCAACCGCTTGGAAAATTCAATTTGCTCAGAAACTTCCGACCAGAAGTTCCAGTTCAACGAAATAAAACTGGAGAATCAGAATCTTAAATCTCAACTCACTGACGCCCAAGCAGTCATTGCAAAGGAGAAAAAAGATCGACTAGAAGAGATAAAACGATTTGAAAAGCAAAGTGAAGAACTGAGGAATGAAGTGGTCATGCTTCAGTTGGAATCTGTAAAGGCCAAAGACCTAGAAACTAAGTTAGAAAAAGTTTCTGCCGAGAACCATAATTTACATCAAGAAATCGAAGCACTACGCATTGAACTTTCAATTGCGACAAAACCAAGCAACGCTGCCGACGAACTTGAAAAACAAATTGTTCGCTTAACTTTTGATTTGGAAGCAGTTGTGATGCAAAATCAGGACTTGGGCAGAGAAGTTGATCGCTTAAAAGCCGAAGCAATTAACTACCACGAAACAAATCAGCAACTTCTGCAGCAAATCAAATCCCAAGAGCTTCAACAATCATTTAACACTACCAGTGGTGATAAGTCGATCGATCTTACGTCTGAGGTGAATCGTCTGCAGTTGGAGCTTCAAGCTTTAAAACAAACAAACGAAGAACTATCAGCTGAAGTCAATCGAACCAAATTAGAGTCAACCTCCGAAAACCTATTAAGTGAAAAAGATCGTTTGAATGTCGAACTAAAAACTGTCATTTCGAAAAATGAAGAACTCTCTGAGGAAGTTGCACAACTACGCCTGGAATTGTCCAAAAGAGAAACACTGCAGGTCGAAATAAATCGTCTTGCAGATGAAAATCATTCTCTGAAGAATCAGATTGGTCGATTTAAATCTGAATCTTCTTCTGCCATTCAACACAATGAACTCGAGGAGGAGATTCAGGAAAAAGACTCCGAAATATTGCATTTAAAACAGCGAATCGAAGATCTTATGCGCGAGGATCAGACCGAGAAACTTGTCTTAGAGATCCTTACAAAGAATCAAGAAATCCATTTGCTTAAGATGCAGGTCAAGAATTTGGAAGATGACAAACAGGAATTTGAGCACAATTTAACTCAACAGATCACTCAAGAAATAAACACGAAACGAGCTGAAGATTCAATAGAAAAAATCCAACATTTACAAGAGGAATTGGAAAATATGCGCATTGAAAAGGAACACATGGAAGAGGAACTACAAGTACTCAATAATCATGTTATGTCAAGTTTGGAAAATGAAGAGAAAATGAAGGCAGTTGTTCTCGAGCTTGATACCAAGAACATAGAAATCGCTGAACTAAGGAAGTCACTGGGTACTGTCGGAATACAGCAAACCTCTTCGGATTCGCCTGGAGATAATGCTCAGTGGGAAGCTGTAATGCAGCAGAGGTGTAGTGAGATTGCAGAAATGTGGCGAATTCATCTGGACAATCGCGAAAAAGAGTTCAATGACACCGAGAAAAAACTTAAACTAGAAATTGATGCTCTAAAGGCTGATCGGCCATCACCCTCACAACATAGTAACGCTCCAGAAGACAACAGTTCTGCCTTATCATCGAAAGACACAACTCCCGATCCGGATTTAATACAAAACATGCAACAGGCTCTGGAGAGTCAAGAAGTTGAAATTGTCACCCTAAAAGAGCAGTTAGCAATCAGAAGTGCCGAATACGCGCAATTGGCGGCCCAATTCGATCCCTACAAGATGCAAACAACAATGTCCCACAGTAGTGGGTTTAGCTCGGATGGCCAGAGAGCAACACCGGCAGTGACCAGCACTCAAGTCCCAAAGTCTGAACTTGACTTGGCCCTGTACATGTTACATCAAAGAGATATGCGTTGCGAAGAGCTCACATTGGAGCTGGTTCATCTCTTGGAGGAACGGGATACCTTGCAATTGAAGTTGTCCAATACATTGCGACAAATGGAAGCCATCAGATCACACGGTGGTTCAGAACGTGAGTAAAAAGAGATATTAATTTTTAAAAAACATCACTAGAATAATGTTGTTTTTATTTGTTTTTAAGCTTCCCAAGGAGACTTATCATCACCAAATGAAAGCCCAGAAAAACCCCAGTTACCACCTGCACTTTCTGCGCCAGAGTCAGATGAACTCCATCAAAAGTATGTATTAAACTTAAGCAATAAAATGCTAGAAAAGAACTAACATATGCTGATTACAAATAGGCTTTCGCAACTCCATTCGGTGAGTCATTCCAAGCGTTTTCAGGAAGAACGTGATATGCGTCAACGCCAAATGGAGCAAATTCAACAAGATGTAGCTAAGATGCCATCGGCAGCTCTGTCCGAATTAGTTGGCAGCGATTTATGTGAGTTTTTCTCCTAACGATAAACACGCTTCTTTTCGAATTATTTTTTTTATTTATAGCTCAATCAAGTCAGTCTCCATCTTCGGTACTTCTCAATTGGCTCTGGGGCAAATCAAGTGGTGAACAGAGTTAATATCTGCAATTAATCTCCCATGTTGACCATGTGGAGAACGAATCACTATCGCCAAGTTCCAACGAAACAACTAAAATCTATTACTTATCACAAAAAGTGATGCAGCTAACACGTTATTCTGGCACTCAGTGGTGCTATTAAAATACTAAAAAAAATTATCCATATAATTAAGTAAATGTTTTATTTTGTTTGTTTTAATTTTTGTAGTATGCCTACAACATAGTTGAAAATGAATTCTTAAAAATGGTACCTTAATCTGTTTTCCTTTTTTATCTGTTTAATTTAGGATTTTGTATATATTCATTGAAATTAAAATAATAATACAAACAAAATTAAAATAAATATCTAAATAATTGGAATGTATTGATAACAAGCATTTTAAAATAGTTTAAGGCATTTTCCCTATTACACATAGTCGTAGGCCATTAAACAGTGAAATAAAAAAAAAGAATATTTGTGAAATATAGTTAAATAAGAAAAATTGTTGAGATATTTTTTTTTTATTTATTACCTACCTTAAACTCTACCTTTTGATTTCCTTATAATTAAAATGAAGGAGCTGTCGATCCACTGTACCACTTATGGTACATTTAATTTATAGCAATTTAGAGCAAAACTTAAACTTTATCACCTATTCAGGTATTTTTAAGCTTGTGCTAAGATAAAATTACCTTGAAATTAATTTTTGAATTAAATTTTAAGTGTTATAAATGAGTCTGAAAAAATATTAAACGTGTTGGTTATGAATAAGCTAAAAAACATTCATTAATACATTTAGTCTCATGGCAAACGCTTTTATTCGACAGGTACTAGTCTTCCGTTAGGATGCATAAATAGTTCTGATGTGGAAATTATGCCTATTCCTCGAAGTTCTATCATTTGTCCACGTCCTTAGAAACACCAATAGGTTTTACGAGTAATTCTAAACTATGCGTCTTGAAACCAACAATACAAGGTATTCCGGACCTGGTTAGGTATTTTAGGTTGTGGCTCTTGGGTATATTCTAAGAAAAAAAATCGTTCTGCAGTAAAAGTGTATCTACAATTTTGACATCATTTATCGTCGTAGTAAAAAAACGCTTACTTTGGTCTACATTGAGGGCAGAATAGATCTCAAGGCCGCAGTGCCCCATATTAATATTCATTCATTGGTCTACCCTAAACTTCGTTTAGGACTTTTGTAAGACCCATAGACCGGCAGCTTTGTACAATATAAAAACCATAATAGGTAATCTTTCGAGGTAACCGTCGGATCGGAGTTTTCTCCGCAACGCATCTTCGTCGGAAATTCAATTTCAGTTCAAAGTAGCTCTCATCGGAAGAAATTTTAAAGAAATTGACGACGAATTGCGATGAATATAAACTTCAGGCAGAGATGAGCAACTTAACGTATCGAAAATGCGATATATTTTCGATAGTTTTTTTTTATTAAATACACACTATAAACTTTTTAAACCATGAAAAATTGGCGAGTGTAATTTATTGTTTATAGGACGTATTTTTTCAATTATAATGCGCTAGAGTTTTTAAGAAATGTAATTAGATGCACAGATTTTAAAATCAAAACTATCGAATAAGTCCCCTCCCTATTTCCAAACACATGTTTTGTTTCCGTTTGAACTGTCAACAAAAGAATAATTCGAAAAAAAAACTTGAAATTCAATATTATTTATTTAGAAATTAAAAGAACATTGCAAGAATGAAAACAATATACTCTGACTACCTGACGCAGCTCTACTTCTATAAATCCTTTCAAGATTGAAGTAAAACTTTCGCCTAAATAAAAATGCCCTTGCTTTTGTTTTGGAGCAGATTCAACACAAATACAAAACAAATTATTCGTCTGATGGTGTCACTCCAAACCTTTAAAAATATGATGTATTCAAAACTAAAACACAGCCACAACTTCTGTTGTCCTTCTTGTGTAATTTTAGATATGCAATATCGGGATGTTTAATGGCCAGATTTATCATCTGCTCATATTGCTGTAAACTTGTTTATTCGTTCTGGCTAAAAACGAAAAGCCCACAAGCCCACATTTCTTCATTACTTACATTTTAATTAACAATTTCTTTAAAAAGAAAAAAACTTTCCGCAGCCAGAACTTGGCGGAGGACTTCGGAGAATATTTTGTTTGTATCTGTCATAAATAAAACCATTAAAACTTCATCGCATACAAATGGCATGCGTTGAATCTCGTCGAACAGAATTTCCGATCAGATACAATCTGAGAACAACCACCTACAGTCTCCAAATATCGCGCCACACATCTTTCCTATCATTCTTCTCTTCGTTAACATCACCCTCACGCCCGCGCTGTGTTGAAACATTTAAAGGGTATTCATAATCCCTTGAGCGCGTGTAGATTATAAAAAAAAAAAAAAAAGCCGATCGGAGAATTACCTCGAAGCAAAATGTCTCCGATTCGTATTAAATCGGAGAGAATTCCGCTCGACGTTTATCTCAATAGGGCAGAATATCCTCTTGAGGTTCGAGTTTGGCGACATCTACTGGCATGTATTCAATCCTTATTCCGCAATATACAAATACAAATAAGCGTATCCTTAAATCCACCGTAAATGATGTCAAAATTGGATAATAAGTGTAGATCGATACAAAATAATTAAATAATCAGTAACGTAATTTTTTTTTACGTTGTTTCGTTTAATGGCGTTTTTATTTGGCAATCCGGAATTTTTCGATCCGGGATCCAAACTGAACACTTTTGTGTGATTCTGAATTTTAATGAAATTGTATATGGGAAAATAATTGTGTACGTGAGAATATTGAAATTCAAAAAAAAAGTTTGTTGCACAATTATGATACAAAAAATGACAACAGTCGAGTTTGACGTTCAGTTATATGAATGTGTGAGTGCTTCTGGTTCTGATTTCAAATCAAGAAGGAAAATTCTCTTCTTTTCAGAATTGGAACTGTCATTTTTTCTCAAGTGAACACTTTCAGAAGTGTCCGGAAGGCTTCCGGATTGCCAAATAAAAACGACACAAGTGTTGATATACATACCTAGTACGAACGAAAAACTCTAGACTGCGAGAAAAATGTTTACATATTCTTATTATAATACGTGCGCACAGTGAAGCGATATTTGATGCGCGTTTCTCGCATACTTATCGCAACTCACACGCATCTCGCTCACAAACTCTTCTGACCACTTTTTCAAGCGACTATGTGCGAGAAGGTTCATATTCTTTGTTTTTTTTTTAATTAATTAATTAATAAATGGTTATAAAATATTTTTTCATTACCGCTATGACTGACCTTTTAAAATTGCGGGTAAAAGTGAGCAGGTGAATATGCTGGAAGATAAAGGAAATGACAGCTAGCGATGGAACTATTCCAAATTTTAAAACAGTTATAGCATTTCGATAACGTGTGCATACACAGATATGTAATTTATTGCATATTTTGAGAGCGAATACGTTTTTTGCACGGAAAATTATTGACACTTGCGGAATTGGACCCAGAGTGAAAAATTTAATCCAAAACATTAATCGACTTACAATTTAGGAAAATATTTAAGGGTTAGTTATGAACTTATGTTAGTAATTTGTAAGTTTAAGGAGGCTTTACATGTACCTTCATCTTCATCTGCATCGACATCTGCAAAAAAAGAGGAAACAAAATAAAAAAACCTTACTTGTGCGATAGAGAGCGAAGACCAAAATAGAGATCATCTTCATGTATGAAGATTATAGGAAGCACAAATAAGCCATAATAAAGATTGGAAACCTTCGTACGTTTCACCCTCCAAAACCCATTTGTTTACATTGTTGTATTTGTAGCATTGAAACTCTATCCATGAATAGATGGGAAATCGAAAAGCAAAACAAAAACAAATTACTAGGGCTGTGTTGTCTATGTGTCTATAGGAAGAGGAACAGAAAAGATTCTTGTGTGCGTTTTTATCAATGTGTCTATTGGAAGAGGAACGGAAAAGTTACTTGTGTGCGTGTTTCAGCTTGTAGGCAAATGTCAAATGAAAGGAGAGGTTTCCGGTCTTTACATTATTAGTTTATGATAGGAAGTATGAATCTGAAGACATAAACTAATAACTTAAAGACCCGAAACCTCTGCTTTCATTTGACATTTGCCTACAAGCTGAAACACGCACACAAATAACTTTTCTGTTCCTCTTCCAATAGACACATTGATAAGAACGCACACAAGAGTCTTTTCTGTTTCTCTTCCTTTAGATACATATACAACACAGCCCTAGTAATTATTTTTTTTTTTTTGCTTTTCGGTTTTCTATATATTCATGGATAGATACTACGTTTATATGGAGAATTGAATCGGTATTGAATCAGGATTTAGGTCTTTGTATACTTGAATCGGATTAAAATAGGATTACTCGATCCGATCCCACTAGAAGAGCTGAACCGAATTGAAAATGTACTTATATACCTGAATCGAGGAATTGAAGAATCGAATTCACATCTGATTCTTGGTGTGTGTGTGCACCAATAGTGTTTTTTTGTGTTCAGTGTGTTTCCGGTTTCTTTGTATTTTTTTCTGTTGCATGTTTTTGTTGTTTATTCTGTAAACTCAAATTGTTACTTCGATTCCATTTTAATTCAATCTTCCGATCCGACGATCTCAATTCGATTCGATCGATTCCTCAATTCACTCATATAAACGGGGTAAGAGTTTCAAAGCTACAAATGCGACAATGTTAACAAATGGGTTTTGGGGGGTGAAACGTACGAAGGTTTCCAATCCTTGCAGATTATAGTGAAGATGAACATGTTCATCATAAACTAATAATGTAAAGACCGGAAACCTCTGCTTTCATTTGACATTTGCCTACAAGCTGAAACACCCACACAAGTAACTTTTCCGTTCCTCTTCCAATAGACACATTTATAAAAACGCACACAAGAATCTTTTCTGTTCCTCTTCCTGTAGACACATAGACAACACAGCCCTAGTAATTTGTTTTTGTTTTGCTTTTCGATTTCCCATCTATTCATGGATAGAGTTTGAATGCTACAAATACAACAATGTAAACAAATGGGTTTTGGAGGGTGAAACGTACGAAGGTTTCCAATCTTTATTATGGCTTATTTGTGATGTTCATCTTCATTATAGCATTTTCATCTGCACCATAATTTGTTCCGTTCAGGCAACGAATTTTCAAGTTTTTTTTTTTTAATTTCACCTCAGTTTGCTTAGAAACAACGAAAATAGCGAAAATTTTCTGCTCAAGACTACATACCTCAACGCTAAGAACATGTGATTGTGAGATATGTCAAGAAAGTTATAGCAGAGTTCGAGTAAGTTATTAGTGTGTACCCTGTCTTACCTTAATGTTTGTTTTATATTATGGTCCCGCTCTACTTTTCTTCAAGTCTGCAGATGCAGATCCATGTAAAGCCTCATTTAATGTCTGAGATGGGCCGTACATGTCGCCTTGCTTAAGCTCGATCAAACATGCATACAATGGCGGAATATTCTTAGTAGAAACAGCTAAAAAAAATTTTAAAGTCGTTTTTTACTAAATTTTGCTTATACAAAATTTCTTTTATTTTTTCTGAATAAAAGTTGGTATAGTAATTTTATGTAATTAATAATATACGCTTAAAAATATAATTTGGAATAAAAATCGTTATTCGTTTTCGAAATATTGAATTTTCAAAAATAAAAAAATAGTTTTTATTTCCAAAAATCCAAAAAAATATTTGTGGAAAATTTTGGTGTGCAACAGTTATTTTTGTGGCTAAAAAAAAACGATTCAAAAATCTATTTGAGAGATTCACCTAAAAATGCTTATGTACCAAAATTACTTCGGCCATGGCTGTAGATCGTTCTACTGCGGAACCTACTTTTTGTGGTGTTCTCTATCATCGAAATGTCAAGTTTAGTTAAAATATCGAGTTCGATTTTTTTTCCAATGCAAAATGTATCCTATTGTACCTACATACATAATATCGCAAGTAAAAATTAATTTAAAAAAACTAAAACTAAATGTTTAGTGTTTAAAATTGAAATGGTTTTCAGTTTCCGGAGGCTGTCCGTAATAGAAATTCGTCAAGAATAACCCTGAAAACTTTTTGTACTTGATGATGAAGGGTGATTCAAATTGAAAAAGCTGAAGAAGTCTTTGGCACTATAATGGTAGACGGGCAGATGATTGAATCCGAATACTATATCTACCGACAAACCTCCGGCAAGATTAATTGTTGATGTTATACAGTGAAACCAGCTTAAGTAAAACTCGCTAAAGTGAAAAACTCGCTTCCTGAAAACATTCACATATCCCCATGTGCTATATAAACCACAAAACAAACAAACAACCTCGCTTAACTGAAACTCGGTTAAGTGAAAAACCTGCATAACTCAAAAAATATCCCTTCAAATTTTCTATAGGTAGGTATTTCTATACAAAACAACTCTGCTAAAAAATAAAAAATCGAACAAAGAAAAGTAAACTGGTGGTGAACTTTTTATTTTTGTATCGTTCACCCAGCGCTGCCGTTTTGAAAATTTGAATGGGAGCATTTCAGAGGATAAGAGGGGAGTATTTCGTCTTCGTCGGGAGTACGCAAAAAAAAACATAGACCATTGATATTACCAATATAACTTTATTAACATATTCTTGAAATTGGTCCTTCAACCCATTTTATTTATCACTTAAAGGTGAAATAAAAGAACCCACTGAAAACAAAAGTATTAATTTGAAAACAAATTTAATCGAAGAAAAATTATTTTTATTTAATACATTCAATGTGAAAAAATTATTTGTAATAATTATACACAAGAAATCCTTTACTGGCTACTTATTGTACATTGCTTATTGCGATACATGTACCTACATAGGTACATAAATAATAAATTTCATTTACCGATGCAATGTTTAAGCAGGTTCTATATTTTGTTTTATTATACACAACTGGTAAAAAAATGCCTTCAGCATTGCAACTAATGTTAGGTATGTAAATTAAGCCAATAAATGTTTGCAATGCGCTAAATATTGGTTCACCAAAAGCATTTTTAGTTCCGAACAGATTTTGCAAGAAATCTTTCAAACTCAATTGAAGAATTTGATGTTCAAAGACCCTGGTTTCTTCATATAGTTTCCTTACATTATACCCGTTAAAATATTTGGAAATATAAAGAACGACTCACATACGATTTTCGCAAACGAAACTGATTGAAATAAACTCATGCCATTCATGGCGGTGAGTAGATTTCCGTATATTTTTGAAAATTTATAAATATTAGTAGTTTTTCTATTTTGTATGCTAACAGAAATTACAGAGCATTTAGCAGCCGAGGTAATTTATTCATTTACTAAAATATGAATGAATACTTTCAGAATGGGACCTACATATCAGGAATCTCCCAGGGAATTTCGTGTCCCACTAAATATTTTATTGCCTCGAAATTTCGATCCTGAATATCCCACGGAATAAATTTCCTTCGAAAATAAAATAAATGACAGCGAAATTCCCTGGGGAAGCTTATTAAATATACCAATAAATTCCGAGGGAAACTTTTGAGCATCATTCACGTTCCAAGGATTTGAATTGGAGAAAACTTTCCAGGGAATTTTTTACTTACGGTAACCCCCACTATTTCAGGGTTGAATTCATCCGATTAAAAGTGAAAGTTTTGGATAGTTTTCAGGGCAGTACAATTTCAGTGAGGGGAGTACAGTGAAAGGCAGGGGAGTACGAATATTCCCTTAGTACTCACTTCGGCAGCCCTGCGTTCACCACCACTTCATTCATATGACATGTAAACGCTTACTTTTATAACCGTATGGAAATTAAAATTGACACAATTTTTCAGCTAGTTAAGGTCGATACCTATATGTATAGTCAATATTGTTTCATAACACGAAGTCTAACTGAAATATGTCTTCAGTTATCCGAGACCCGTTTGAGTGAAATATATTTTTAACTTATCCGAGATCCGCTTAACTCATTTTTTTTTTCAGTTATCCGAGGTCCGCTTAAGTGAAAAACACGCTTAACTGAATTTTTTCCCTGATTTTTTTTTCGTTTCGCTTAAGCGGGTTTCACTGTTTTATTAATATATATATATTATATATAACACACAAAGCAATAGGGATTATGCTTCACCTATGTGCTATTGTTTTTGCCATAATTTGACAGTTTTCCAAATTTTGTTCAAAGCAATTTATTGGACATATTCGCAGCCTGGCGAAATATTTTACTCTCTGGTGAGCGTTCTCTTCTGAGAAAAATGACGAACATTTTTTTTAGGAACAGGATTCGACTGTTTTTCTTAGTAATTCATAGATTATTGCAATTTAAGGAACTAGGTAGGTAAATACGTAAAACATTTTACTATACATCCATATATGATTTGAAACCTTACTTCCTTTACAAGCGAACAACTAATTTCCGGAAGTCGAATTCTCTTTAAGCTCTACGGGGTCGCATAAACTATACTTTTCTGTGACACAGTTGGCATTGACCGACGCACGTTTCCGTATATAAAAGTATGTATTATAAAATAGTGGTGTTTGATTTATATGCCATAATCAGATGTGCAGCTTTTCACATGCAGCGAAAATAATTTACACAGGTTCTTATATGAGGGTTGACACATTCCAAGGGCTGCGCATGCACCCTTCGCTGTACGATGTGTCTATTTCTGTTGGCCAAGGAAAACATTTCTTTTAGTTTAAAACTATTTTTTTTTTGTCGAAAACTTTTAAGATTGTTCTTAAAAAAATAGATTAAATTCTTACAGAAAAACCTTTCGCAAGAGCGATTACAAAATTGTATTTCTTTTCTCCACAAATTGCTTTTTCTTTCCCCGGATGTCTTCGTATTCATACTAAAAGTGAAACGCTTACGAAGATATTTCTATCTCTTTCTCTAATCAGGCTTGGCAACAATTTCTAAATTGGTTGACAAGTTCAATTGCAGCCACAACAGCAAAGAAAAAAATCTGAAATAATAAGAATTTGGCATTACTCATATTGACTTTAAAAAAAAGTATTTTTTTTTTCTATGATTTTAAATATATATTTATTTTAAATTTATCCATATATATATTTTCGTGCATATTTTATGACATTTCTAATGGGATACAAGAGTATACTAAAGTTTTTCGGATTGATTGAGATTTATTTTTTGGTACCAGCGCTCGCTGCACGATGTCTCTATTTCTAAATTGGCTGCCAAGTTTCATTGCAGCCACAACAGGAAAAAAAATCTGAAAAAATCGTCTTTGGCAATACTCATATTGACTTAAAAAAAATATTTTTTGTCTTAGGATTTTAAAAATGGAAGAAAATCTATGAATTGTTTAAGAAAAATAAATTTTTGTATCGCAAGCTCTTGTTATAAGAATCTTCATGATGGACTAAATGAGCCTACGAATTTGTTTTTCCCTTTTTAATTCATTAATATCCATTTTTAATAAATTTAAATTTTTTACCCCACAATGACTGTTCTCATTGGGCGCGCTCAGTTGTCGGCAGGATAGCCTATCTAAGATAGGGTAATATCTATCTAAGTTTCTGAACACCCAAAACCGGATAGATTAAATTTGTAGATTTTCGTGCATATGTTATTAAATTTCTCACGGGATAGAAGAGTATACAAAAGTTTTTCGAATAGCTTGAACTTTATTTTTTGGTAGCAGCTATTTTGTCACCAGCTGTGGTTTTAGACTGGATTACCACACCACCAACCTATACGGATAGCTATGTATAGATTTCTGAAAGCGGACATAATTTTCGCAAGACTATGCATCATAAATGTCAAAGAGAATGCACATGTGTTTCGGGCGCATCGTTTCATGCAGCGATGCGTGCACCTATGCTGCACATCTGTTTTAGCCATTAGTCATTACACATATAAAAGCCCAACTACCTAATTACACCAATTTTTGAATTTTGTCACCTTATTTCGCCAAGGTGTGCAGTACCCTTTAAACAGGCCTTTTACGAATGCGTGTTAAATTTAACCAACAAAAAAATTACACACATTTTGTTCACTTTTTATAATTTTTTTGCATACCTTTCTTTATTTCTCTTCTTCGATTTCGTTCTCCTTACAATCCACATACCACACACTAAAACAAAAAGAAACAAAAAAAAAACCCAAACCAAATCCACCACATACATTCCACACTTGTTTGTCAGCTACACTCTAAACAGCGCAAAGAAAATCCAAGCAAACAGATTGCCTCTCATTCCGTTCGTTGATGGTTGGTTGATCGTTCCGTTGCTCGCTGTCCTGCCACATTCGCCGGTTACAAAAATTTTCATTTTTTATCTTTCCATTGAAATCAAATATTTACCTATACCTACATATTCGAATCGAACACCAACGAAATAGAAGCAAAAGAATCAATTTTTTGCAACAAAACAAAAATACCTACATAAATTTAATTATAAAACAAAAAAAAAACATTTCATACCTACCTACTTAAAAATTAATAAAAATTGAACATTATGCATGATAAAGTTTAAACAAAAAAATAAAGAAATACATTTAGTTTATCAATAACACAACAACAAGAGTGGTGCGCAACAATTAAAATAAGGAAAACAACATAATTTATTAATTATATTTGCAAAATATTTGATAATACAACAACAAAAAGTGCATCCTTATTTGATTGCAAAATATAAGTTGTAGGTATAAAAGGAGATTACTTTCTCCATGTGCCTTTATTTAAACAGCGCAACACCAAAATAATTTAAAAAAAATATATAAGTTGGCGATATTTTTTTGAAAATGCAGATTCCAGCTGTTTTCTGCTGAGTTGTAAGTTTATCCTGTTCTGTTTTTTTTTGTTTGTCATTCGTGAATAATCTCGTGTGTGTGACAACATCACTTCTTTTTGGCAAAGCTAAAAGGAATTTTTTTTTGTTTGAATAAAAGACTCGTCGGGAGTGAGTGGTAGAATTAAACAAAAAAAAAAGCTTCTTTTTAACTGTTAAACGTGATTCCTCTCATTTTTTGTGTTTCGTTTGATTTCGATATTCGACAATTGCTTTTCGCTTCTTTCTATCTGCTCGGACTAAAAGCAGTGCCACATTCCTGTCCATCGTTGGATCGTTTTAATTTTTTTAAGCCTCATTTTTTTGCTTGCTTTCGTGTGGTGAAAAAAGGAGTGCAAACATTTCGATAAATATGGACCTTTTGTGTACGGAAAAAGTCCTTTTAAACGACACTGATGTCTTGTTAAATAGTTTTAATGTTCAAACTAACGGTTATACAGCCTCTGTTACAACAGGTGGGGGTGGTGGTGGTATTGGCGGTGCCGGGGCCGGTGATTTAACATCTACCACAGCAGCAGCAGCAGTCAATTACAGCAATCAATTGTTGATTAGCAAAAATTTCGAGCAAGTGAACACAGCTGTGGAAGATCCCGTATTTTTGAGCGATCGTTGCCTCGAGAATGCATTGAAGGCAGAAGATAAACATCCCACAGTTTGTTCTTACTTCAAAACAGTACAAAAGGATATTACACCACCAATGAGGAAAATTGTTGCCGAATGGATGATGGAGGTGAGTTGTAATTATTTTATTTATTTTTTTTTTTTAAGATTAATTTATGTTCTTTTATTTCAATATGCCAATGTAAAGGTTAGAAAGCTTTCATTTAAATTTTATGAAACTGCTCAGCAGCTGTTTTTTTGCTGAATCTGAATTCAGATTCAGAATGACGTATATTCATTTTTGGCTCTTTCCCTTATTAAAATAAAGGTAACAAATATTTAAAAGGATAATTTACAATGACCATTTTCGCAATTTTTCGTTTTGTTATTTTTGTTAGGCAAAAATAAAATTGTAACATACCGACACATATTTCTGTGTAGTAGGCATAGCATAGATAGATATGAAACATAATAGATAATCTATATTTTTATGGATTCTATTCTAGCTGTCTTTATCTTATTTCATTATTTACCTTTATATTATTATGTTTGTAGATGGCTACATCTACCTAACTAGGTATACCTAATAAAAAAATGATTGTGTGAGTGTAGGTAACTTGTCTGCCTTTATAAATTTGGGTAGTTTATTAGGCAATAGATGTGAATAGTAGGTAGGTAAACAGATTCTCTTCATCTATCCTACATAAATACATAAATATTTAAAATAAGTACAAGGTGGTGCAAATGTGGACCCGTTTTCAAGAAACTGGATCTGCAAGGATACCTTTACTTGTGTTTCTTCGGGGAAGATATGGTATTTACCCCTCACTGTTTGCATTGATTTGCATAAACCTATCTCAAGTAAAATCTCTTATAGGGTTTCCGTATTTAGCATTATAAAAGGTGTGTATGGGTTACCATCTGCTTATTCAAAAAACAATGAAAAATTTAATTAGATTAAAAAAAATCTTTTTCAACACCACCAAGCGATAAGACAATACGCGCGTTTTTAAGGGTATCCCCAGTAGGCCTAATCTCTTTTTAGTTTGTTTTCAAAAAATTAAATATTTTTTTAAAACAATCAAAATTAAAAATATTTCATTTATTCATAAAAAAATATATAAAAATATATAATAAATATAATATTCTGCTTTTTAACGGTATATGTAGAAATAAAAACAAATAAAATGGAGAACATCTAAGGGACAACACTTCTCCTTACCTTATTAAATTTTGTTTAAGTAAAAAAGCTCTTTGGTAAAAAAAAACACTGAAAAAAGCTCGTTTGTATTGCTTTTAATGGGTATTGGTAACTCTGTTGGTATGTCATACTAGATATCATAAACTAATAATGTAAAGACCGGAAACCTCTGCTTTCATTTGACATTTGCCTACAAGCTGAAACACGCACACAAGTAACATTTCTGTTCCTCTTCCAATAGACACATTGATAGAAACGCACACTAGAATCTTTTCTGTTCCTCTTCCTATAGACACATAGACAACACAGCCCTAGTAATTTGTTTTTGTTTTGCTTTTCGATTTCCCATCTATTCATGGATAGAGTTTCAAAGCTACAAATACAACAATGTAAACAAATGGGTTTTGGGGGGTGAAACGTACGAAGGTTTCCGATCTTAGTATGGCTTATTTGTGCTAGATATGGACTGCTAGGAGACAACTTCGCGTTGGATCTCTCCACACCTAGGACCACACGAGCGCCACCCAGCTCCCAGCGGAATTCACGAATATTATTAAGTACCAGTGCTTAAGGGATTTTTTTGCAAAGAAATCCATACACAAGTCCAAAAATTTCCCTTTCTCTATTTTCTACAGAAAAAAGTAGGCAACTATATTATAGTTCTTTGCGGATGAGTGGAATACAATTAAGGCTAGATCAAATATCAATTTATTTTGTCTTTACTTTTCGACGCGACTAATAAAATTTAGCACACGATTTAAATGTTTAAACTACATTTAAGTTTTTGTTTTAACTTTTCGACGAAATAAATAAAATCTATAAGATTTAACACAACTAAGTAAGTTAAAGTGGTAAAATGGTTAATGAGCTTTCAAAATTAAAAAAGTTTACCAAAAAATGTTAAGCTTTCCTGCATAATTTTTTGTGGGAAAGCTTACCATTTGAATTTGTTTAAAGTGGAAAACTTGACATTTAATTTTGACGTTTTATGTGTCACAATCATGGTATAACTATCCTACTTCCTCGTATTATTTTTGGCCGACAAGTCAAAATATAGGAAGAAACAAATCATTAACCACGTTTACAAAATTTGATTTTTAGGTGCGTTCATAAAACGTGTGTCGTTATCTTTCCCATTTTCCGATGTGGGAAGGCTAGCACTGTTTCATGAATAGTCTTAATGTATAAAATAGATACTGAACTCGCATATATCTACTTTTTCCATCAACCATCAGAAATGAATTCGAGCCGCAAACCCCAATGGTTAGTTCTTCTATGTATGTATATATGGAAAGTATACATGGCTTTATTTAAATTTTATTTTTTTTAAACAATTTTCTGGCCGATGCAAATAAAATAAAAAGTATGTCTACGAAATTATTATTTAAAAGTGTTTATATAAAATTTTGTATTTTTTAAGAAGAACACAAATCGCAGTTCTTAAAAGCACTACTGAAACGGAAAACTAAAAAAAGTGAAACAATTTTCTAAATAAATTGATTTAAAATAAAGAATTAATTTAATTGGAAAATTAAAATTAGATTTTTATTTGTTTTATTTCGAATTCAACTCTAAAAGCAATCTCTTTCCTAAAATGAAAGAAAAAGGAATTTTTCTTATAGTCCCCCAGCACTACAGCATTGTTGACTTTCTATAAACAATAGATTTCAGCACTTATTATATAATACTAATAGATGGCCCTAGTTTCTTTGCCTGTGACTAAATATGGTGCACATGTCAAGAGTGGCAAGTTTTTGTTTGCTACTTTGCTGCGAGGGGCGTAAAGATCGTTCTGCCCATTTTCAATAGAGCTTTTGTATGGAAATGACAATTGACTAGCAGTCCATGTATAGCATGTCAATGGAATGTACATTTTTGGTTTCAACTTGCAATACGTTTATATGGAAAATTGAATCGGTATTGAATCGGAATTTAGGTACTTGTATACTTGAATCGGGTTAAAATTGGATTACTCGATCCGATCCCACTAGACGAGCAAGCCCGAATTGAAAATATATTATGTATACCTGAATCAAGGATTTGAAGAATCGAATTCGCATCTGATTCTTGGTGTGTGTGTTCAATAATAGTGTTTTTTGTGTTCAGATGGTTTCGGTTTTCTTAGGATTTTATCTGTTGCAAGTTTTTGTGCTTTATTTTATAAAAATATATTAAGGGTACCCGGATAACTCTCAGAAACCAGATAATTTTGTCTCCGCAGAAATGAATTGTCAAAGTTTTTATGGGAAAAATATTCTGCAAAGCAGATAAATTTATCTCACGAATTTGATGTAGAAAGAGTTGACACCACATAAATTTAACGAACAGCTGATTGTTTCCTATGCAAACGTCCAGCGAAAAGATATATCTGTCTGCAAAGCGGAAAATTATCTCGGTGAATGAGTATCCTTATTATAATATTTTGTGTAGTCAGACTGTCACTTCAATTCCATTTGTATTTAATCTTTGCCATCCCGCTAGGGAGCTAATTCATATAGGTACCTGAATCGAAATCTCAATTCCGATACGATTCGATTCGATTCCCCAATCATATAAGACATATAATCGCGTATTATACACCCAAAGTAGAAACGATAAGATGTAAATGATCATTGATCAGTATGCTTATTGCTTTGGGCATACAAAAAGGACCGTCATGGTGGGGTGTACGATATTTTGCAGGAAACAGCTACAACAATTCGTACAAGTTAGTCAGTGGGTAAAATCTTTTTCAGTGGTAGTTTTTTTCAATTCAGTGTAGTGAGAGTAGTACACACTGGCACCTCTGGTTTGACAAAAGCTCGCCCATAAGCCCTGTACTGACAATTTTAACTGTCGTTGTACAGCCCGTACAGTTCGTTGTTGTATCTTCTTCTACATTTCCTATCTATGTAGAGGGAACCAAAAATCACCCGAAGAATTTTCCTCTCAAAACAGCCTAACGCGAAGCGAAACCACCAATATTCGCACTACGCCAGATCTAGGAAAAAACCCAGGAGTTTCAAATCGATACTCACCACCTCTTCATCAATTTCAAGACCGTGTATCTACATCTACAGAGACGAGCTATATAGAGCCATGTCTAGTTTTGGCATCCCTACAAAACTGGTCCGATTGTGCAAGATGACGATGGAGACACCTTTGATGTCAAAAAAGGTTTTAGGCAAAGCGACATGCTGTTATGCGACTTCTTCAACATTGTTCTTGAAAGAATAGTGCAAAACCCTTCTTACAATATTTATCAAATAGAATCCTAGAATTAAAAAAAATGGAAACCAAACCATTTTGAACCACCTGTGCCGATCCTTAAACGATGACTACGTATTTTTAGCAAAAATCGTTACATAACGTTAACTAGGTATTACCTAGTAGCTAAATATTCGTGGCATCTCTAGTTGGTATCAGTTAACGAGCTATGTAGGTATGTGAAAAATACCTACCTTTCTAAATTCTAAAATCTCAAATAAAATTTATTGGGTGAAAATGAAGGGATATTATTTTTCTGATTCAATTAAAAATTGAAATATGTTAATGAGTTCATTAAACTTTGACAGAGAATATGGGTATTTTGTTCGAAAAAAAATAAATTATATATAATTGCCCCCATACAGGTGTATATGTAGCTAGGTACATTATATTCGCAGTTCCGATTTAACGGGCTTAATAAAATAGGCACACTTAATTACTGATGAATTAAGTCGGTGGGGATATGTAGATACCCTTATTATTAATTGCTAAATATCCATATACATACTTAGGTAGGTAGGTGGATATGAATAGGTACATTTACCTACCTACCTAGTTGTGCAATTGGAATAGATAAACCAAACAAAACAGTAATTAGTAGTTAATAACAATTATATGCAATAAATATGCAAAAAAATAAATATATGTACATTTTACCAAGAACAATATGATGACTATAGATTAGCTAAACAAAATTAATGACGCCCATTGCTGGCGCCGCGCTTATTGCCGACCGGTATGTTACACCACTATTGAAAGTAGGTACCTATGTACATAGGTAATTGCTTTCATCAGTGTCAATTTTTGTTCGTCTGTTTAAGTTTTATATTTCACTTAAAGCAACCCATACAATATAACTACCAGCACATTAGAATCTTAAACCTAACCAAGTCAAAGCTGAATTCGAAGCTGAATCAAATAAATACATATTGCATGCTCTGACTACCTACTAGTACTCAAATGACGATAATCATTTATCTATCCTCCTACCGACTGAAGTGACTGTCGCTCATCCAAACATTGTAGGTATACTTTGCTGACTGGTTAGAAAAATACAACATTCTTGGAATTTTCACATCGCGACTGATGACCAACAGCAAAGTCTTTCTTGGCGATCCAGTCAGTTGATATGGCACAATGTTTATGGACGACGGAAACTTGTTGTTTTTAAGTACATAGGCATTGTTGCATATATTTGTATTCATATTGATAATGAACATCGAAAGGGTGTTTCTATTTGACAATCCATCGTACACGGAATTCGCAAGTTGTTTGATTCTGACGGGGCTTTCCTTCTTCCGGCTTTGATGCTGCATTTTAGTTCTTCCTGTTTTTTTTTTCACTATTTACCTAATGCTTTGGTGTTGGTGTTTCGAAAGACAGGAATCTTTCTTTAGCTGAATCAGGATTTAATGAAATGAATTTATATAGGCGTTGCTTAGTTCTGTACAAAAGTAAAGAAACATACTAAGTTAGGGTAAGATTGATTGACATTAGTATATATGTATGTATATATAGCTAGATCATTACATATTTCGCATGTATGTTATCAATTCGCTAAATGTATTTTGAATCACTTCTTCCACTTATTGCTTGCCATTTAGAACAGTTTTGTTTATTATTCCGGTATTTTGATATCATTACTAAGTTTTGATTTTTTTTGAATACCAATGAATAACAAATTTGATTAAATACATTTGTACTAAAATAATATTGATGTTTCAGGTTTAAATAAAAAAAAAAACACGTAGAAAAAAGCTAAACAATACTGAGTAAATTAACTAGGAACCTACCACATTTTTGAATTGGTTCCTTCGCTGTTATTAGCCAAGTCTTACAAAGTCGCATCCACACCTTTCGTCCAAGTTGGATGATCGATAGTTATTACGATTGTTCAAAATGTAGGTGATGTCAATTCTTCAGTATGCCCCCATTTCTTGAAATACATAGAATCTAATAAGCGCCACCATTTGTTCAAATAATTCGAATTTTTCCCATTCAATTTGCCAAATCTGTGCAAATATGTATTTGCAAATTTTTAAATAGAATTTATTATTTTCTTTCAAAGTCGCTTTATCTTTTTTTGATTTTATGTCTACCTGTTTAATTTCGCTAAAGCAAGAATCTGCAAACTAAATTACAAATATTAAGGGGATCTTTTTAAGATTTCTTTTTTAAATGAAAGGCAAGAAGCTGTGACGTTGACGAGCAAACTAGCTTAGTGACCTAATTAAAGCTGCAGTAAGCCGTTCTGATATTCCTTCTGATTCGTTTGAACTGGTACTGAATAAGAGTTAATATTTAAAATGTCAAGCTTGTTGGGGCATATGATCCGAACGCCACCAAGTTAAGTATCTTCAAATTAAAAAAAAAAAATATTAATAAAACATTCTTGATGAATATGTGAGCATTTAAATTTGTAATTTTAAAACTTGCACTGCTCAAGTCTATTGGGTTTGTCGGATAATTATGCATGAAATTCTCAGATGTCGTGATTAATTATAATGAATACCTAGGTACAGCTACCACCTATCTAGTTATTGCATTGTGATTTCTGATTGTCTGCACATTTGTGATTGGATACCTAGGTATTTAAAAATAATCAAGCTTTTAAGGGGGAAAATTCTGATGATGCTAGTAATATTGTGGAAATTGGAAAGGTTAGCTTGCTACACTACACTATGTATGTTTATTAATGACACAAACTTGTGGTAATTGTTGAATTGCTCAAGCGTGTTGTCGTAGTGTTTAAGATCTGTATTAACATTTGTATAGCCTGAACTCATCAAGTTGTTTAATGTGCAATGAAGATTCTGATGATGAATGCCGGCTAGCGCATTCGGTCAAGAACGAGGCCTATCAATTAATGCTGCAAACTGCCCGTAGAGCTCCCAGAGCTGCTAAGAGAGCAGTCTGGGAGCTCTACGGGCAAAAAAGAAACGATGAACGCCGACTTTCCAGTGCGAGAAAGAGAGAACTCAAAGCGGGCGGTCGAGTATGTGCTCGAAAGTTCTTTCAAAGGGCGAAACGATCCACCCTAGGGTACCAGGCCGAACCGAAGAGTACCGAGATGAGAGTGGGAATATGGAAGTAGACACACAGTCGGTGCTAAGGATCTGGAAGCAACACTTTTCTAGACTGCTAAACCAAATTCCGCTGTTAGACAGAACACTCCATTTAACTTGGACGATGATGGCCAAAATGTTCGTCCACCCGATCTGCAAGAAGTGCGGTTAGCGGTATCTAAGCTTAAATATTATAAGGATTTTGGTGCGGATGGCCTTTCAGCTGACCTATTTAAAATAGCAGGAGATGACTTGATAGGCAGTATACCATCAACGCTTTGATGTCGAGAAAGGTTTACCACAAACCGTCGCGTTATCATGCAAACTATTTAAAATAGTGCTTGAATAATTGTACGGTTCAACTACTTGCTTATGCAGATGATATTGAAATTATTAGGAGAACGAAGCTAGCTATTATCGTTCGGCGATTTAGCTGTTAAAGAGGACAAGACGAAGAATGATTTTTATCGAGAAAGGAATCTCAACACATAACGATGGATATATACAACTTCGAAGTCGTTAAGGACTGTCTATTGGAGTTCCACTATTAACTTGTAAAATGGCGTTAGTGCAGAGATTAAACAAAGAATCACTTTTGCCAATCGCTGTTTCTTCGTGCTAAGAAAGCATTTGAGTAGAAAAGCCCTATCAAAGAATTAAGGAGATCTTATACAAGACCTTCTTCATCCCAGTACGTGACAGAAGCATTGACCCAGTCAAAAAAGGATGAGAATCTTTGTGGATGCCTTGGAAAAAAGATTGGTGGTTGAGGCCGTAGTCCACCCTGGACTGTAAGCGCCATCTAATTGCAAATGAAATGAATATTCTGCTCCAAGTGTCATAACTTTTTCAACGTAGCTATTCGTATTTTATGCAAATCAAATAAACCTTGAAAGCAATTATTACTTCGCAATTCAACAAACCAATCCCGGTTTTGGTTGTTTTTGTTTTTACACAAACAAAATAAAAGATTGAACGGATTTATTTATGAGAACTGAACTTATTCTACATTCTCAAGCTCTTCACAAACAACAGAAACAATTTTTAGAAATGCCAATCAAATTCCAGAATCAAGAAGCTAAATCCACCAAGAAGACTTGGTGATAAATGTCTTGTTTGTAAACATATCAAATCAAAATGTTTATAAATATACAACAGCACTTCTTTCTTCTTAGTGCAGAAATTTAAATCATAACAAATACAATTTTGCAGATCGCTTCGGTTACTGTTGCTGGCTGATGATTCAACTTAATTTTTTTTTTGTTGAATTTGAATTTGTATTCTTTTATTTCTGTCAAACTCCCACTCTATGTCTGAATCTGGAATTGGCTAATTGCATTTTTGCTTCCAAATTGTATTTGTGCTATTCTCTGAGTGTAATAAGACCAACGGCGTCGTTCCTGTCTGCTGTCTGTTGGTTGAACTAATCTATTTTTATCTGCCCACCCCGAAATTAAAAAAAAATCATCTTTAGTTTTCAGAAAATATTTAAATAAAAAACAACGCAATAAAAGATTTTCTTCCATATTATTGTTTAAAAGATAGAAACACAAACCTAAAACTAGCAATAGTCAAAGTCAAGTGAGCAAAGCAAAAATTAAAGATCCAAGAATTGTTGATGTTCTTTCGGTAACTATCAACTAGGTAGGTGCATAGAAGCTAAAAAAAAAAACATTTAACTAGGTAATAAAAATGTCACACACTTGAACACCACATTATGAAGCATAATAATAACGGTGACCATATTTTTGAAACCAAATAAATAGATTCAGATGTGTATATACAATACTCAAGGAAAATAGGACGAATAGGTACCTACATTTTTTTTATGTTTCATAAATATGGATAGCAAGGTTATTTATTAGTTTCAAAAATTCTTTAAAATCGTTTGTTGAATTGTGATTTTCAAAAAGTCGTAATTTTCTAGAACAATTGTAGGTTATTTTTGGATGGGAAAAGGGGAAGATAACTAAAATTCTGTTACCTGGTAATTGAGCTCTGTTGTAGGTATAATTAAATTTGATGTCCTACCTACAAACATATTGAAACAAAAATGGTCTACTTTATTGAGCAGGTAGCTGTGTACTGTGTTATTTTTCTTTTTGGAGTGAATCTTTTTTTGCACAGTTCGTTGAGTAAAATCAATTTATCTAAATCAATATTAATCACCTACATATGTATGTACAAATAAAATTCAGGATTGGATCGCACGTACTTGCTCTTTTGATCCATCACTTCGTAAACACAAGATTCGTAGTACAGTACGTCCAAAGTTGGAGTCAAGGGTAAACTGATGAGCATTCCTAGAAGCGCGCGTATTACGGTTGAATAGTTTAAGGGGGGAACGCAACTGGCTATTTCGCTAGAGCATTGTTTATAAAAATAGTGGTAAAATAATGAAAGACATGAAACATTTCTCCGGTGTTCGAGAGATAAAAATGTTTTAAATACAGATATTTATATTGCCTATCATTCTTATATCTCTATTTTGAATTCTATCTATGAGCTTCAAGTGAGTTTTGGGAGCTCCTGCTGAAATGTAAAAGTTATACTTAAGCTTTGGGGGAATGTAGGCTTTATATATTATAGCCAGATCAGAAGGGGAAGCAGCGTTTTTGGCGACATCGAATATTATGATGATTCCACAAGAGGTGGTCTGTGATGAACATACCAAGAACTGAAAGCTGATCGGTTTGTTCAGCGCAAGTGCCACTCATTGATAGATTTTTTATTCCCTGAATGAGCTTATCATAACCAGTCGCTGCAGTTCCACATCCGGAGAATAAGAAGGTGAATCTGTAAGCGAATATGAAAAGCTGAGAGTACTATCGTTCAGCAAAACAATTTAGTGGATTAGAAGTTCCAGATAAGAGATCATCAATGAAAATGAGAAAAAGAGTTGATGATAAAACGTAGCCCTGGGGCACACCAGCACATATTTTATGAATTTCAGACTTGAAACCGCCCAATACAATTTATATTGACCGTTCCGAAAGGTCATTTATAATCCAACGAAGAAGAGACTCATACGAGGGGCGTTCAATATATTCTCGGTATCGGGGTGAAGCTGTGGTTATATATATAAATTGACTTATTTATTAATTAAGACTATTATTTTAGTGCATTCATGTAAAATTTCATATAAATGTGATTATTAATTCGCGTTTTATCTCTAGTTAAACAGAATCATAATGGCAACTGAGACAATTATTGTGAAAATTGAGCATCGCGCTGTAATTAAATTTCTCACTAAGCAAGGAAAAAGTCAAAAAACTATTCGCACCTTTATTATCAACTGTGCAAAAGTGGTCAAGAGAGGCAGAGAGAGCATTGAAGACTACCTCCGCTCCGGCGCCCCGGCTACTGCTTGTACAGGAGAAAGCATCAAAGAAGTCGAAAAACTTGTTCTTGAGGATGCCCGAATAAAGGTGAAAATGATGGCAGAGATCACCAAGCTTTCAACTGGTACTATTCACACCATTCTTCATGACCATCTTAACCTTTCAAAGGTCAGAGCTAGGTGGGTGCCATGAATGCTCACAGCGCCTCAGAAAAAAGTGAGAATCGCATGCTGTAGAGAGCTTTTGGAGATGTGTAGTGAGAACGCGGATGGTGTTATGGATCGAATTGATACTGGAGACGAAACATGGGTTCACCACTATGACCCTGAAAGCAAAAAAGAGTCCATGCAGTGGCATAAAAAAGGAATAGACCCCCGAAGAAGTTCAAAGTCACTCCGTCTGCCGGAAAGGTCATGGCCACAGTTTTTTTGGACTCAAAGGGAATCTTGCTCATTGAGTACAAAAAAAGGTGAAACAATCAACGCCACATCCTACGCTTCCACTTTGCATAATTTGCGGAAGGATATTAAAAAGAAAAGACGGGGTAAAATCGCAACGGGTGTGTTGCTTCTTCATGACAACGCTCCTGTTCACACGGCGCGAGTTTCCAAGGCTGCTGCGCGAGATTGTGGTTTCGAAGAAATCCAACACCCACCCTATAGTCCAGACCTTGCCCCTAGTGATTATTTCCTGTTTCCGGATTCGAAAAAATTTCTTCGTGGAAAAAGATTTTCGGATGATGAAGAACTCAATTCGGCAATAAATGGATATTTTGCAAAGAAAGAGGAAATTTATTTATCTTATCTCATATCTCAAGATGTAACAAATGCATTGATGTTAGGGGAGATTATATTGAAAAATAAAAACAATTTAAATTGAATTCGCATTTTCTTCATATCGATACCGAGAATATATTGAACGCCCCTCGTATATACCAAATGCACTTATTTTCGATAAGATAGCTTGGTGCGAAACTCTATAACATGCTTTTGAAATATCAAGTGCGATAATCTTACTTTCTACTTTAATAATATAAATTTAAAAAAATTATGTAAACATTTTTTTAAACCGATATGTCAACTATGCCTATAATAGCGCACTGAAATCGTTAAAGTTGTTTTCGAGATAATCAGGATTTAACATTTTGTATATAAGAACTTAGATATCAGGGGCTAAAAAACGGTTAAAAAGAGACAGGCATCTTTGTAGTACCTATGTCATAGCGCAAGTAAAAAACGGTTTCATCAATGTACTGATGATTATGGCAAATCATCAGAATAATATAGGTAGGTTAAATTGAACTTTATATAGAGGAAGTTTGGGTAAATGTACAGTACGGTCGAAAATCATTCTTTTCAATCAATTTTTTTTAAATACAAGGTATGTAAGCTAAAACCAATCTTAATACTCAATCTCAAAGTAGAATTTATATCGCAATACAGTTGGTAGTTTTTAGTTCTATAATTATTTTGTAGCTATTTTTTTATATTCAGATGTTTAAAACTATTGTGCATCGGTGCAATTAGGTAGCGCAAAATTTATCACCCGATCGGAATATGCCAACATTTTCGCATATACCGACAAAATGTCAATTCATATTTTGACATTTTTAAGGTAACAGATGTAAATACTTGTCAAAAAGACATAAATAGAAAAACTACTCCTAAATTTGCATTTACATCATACAATTTTACCTTTGCTATTTTTAAACACGATGGTGAGGAACTTATGGGGAATCCGCGGTAGACAAAAAATGCCCATGTTGAAAAATTGCAGAGTTATCGCTTTTTCTTCTTTTTGATTTTCGTTATGGTAAAATTGCAGTTTCCAAAAATTATTGGAATAAAGAGTCTGGGTATACATATATTTGAAGGAAGTTAACGTCTATTAAATATCGGAGTGTTTGTATCCATGCAACCGCAAAGGAGTCAAAAACCCAAACGAGGATTAAAAATCTCTCTCGTGTAAAACCAGGAATGCAGAATAATAATGTTCCGATTGACATTTTTAAAGGCTGACAACATCACTGTTTACTTTTAGATCCTTCCTAATTTGCTTCTTTGTTGCAAAGAAAAAAAAAACTGACGAATAAATATTATAACGGGTCCGCATCTAACTTTTTTTCCAACTAGTGCTTATTTCGTGAATGGTAACACTTAGCTCATGTCTGATTTGACAGATAATTAGTTTTATCCTTCCGCTGAACGAATATGGTTGTGTGTACGCTTGAACAACGCTCGCTAAGTGGGCCTGCGATTGACTTAGAGAAGATGCCGATTTTGCCAAAAAAAATCATCTTTTCAGATGAAGCTCATTTTGATCTTGGCGGGTATGTAACAAGCAAAATTGTCGCATTTGGGGCACAGAAAACCCGCACGCAAAGCGTGAAAAGCCGATACATCCAAAACGAGTCACTGTTTGGTGCGGATTTTGGTCCAGAGTCATAATTCGAAAATGAGCAAGGAGTGGCCGTTACAGTCAATGGCGATCGATATCAGGCCATGTTGAACGAATTTTTGTTCACAAAAATTGAAGAGGAGGATATTGGCAATATTTGGTTTCAACAGGACGTCGCTACGTGGCACACAGCTGAAGCTACACTCGATGTTTTGCGCCCATTTAAAAAAAAAAAGTTATTTGGCGGACCCTATATCTCCATAGCACTGCACAAAAACATGGATCCTTTCTTTTTCTATAAAACAAAAGGTGTCAAGGTGTCGGAAATAATACCGGAAAATCTTTTAAAAAAAGGTCCTGACATTTTTTGGTGGAATTTTTCTTAGCAAATGTGCCGCCATAATATGAAAAACAAGAACAATCATATAACAACGAGTACAATGGCATTTCGTGTGAAGTGCCATAAACCTGCCTAACCTAACACAAACTAGGTAGGTGATTAATATGCAGACAATTAACTAGAAGACTAAAACTAAAATCAACGCCCTAGAAGGTTTTATAATTAATGTTGTTGAATGGTCACCCTGTGTCGTACAACTGATTTTAATTTATAACTCTAGGTATCTAGATACCTATCATTATTATAAATGTACAACAAAAAAAATTAACTAAAACATTTATAGGGGCACACAAATTTGTCGAAAATTAAAAACCTAGATGTCATTGCCAAAGATTAAAACAGAGTTCAATGAGTTCAGGTTGCTTTTGGCATTCAGACTTATCTACTAAAAACAACAAAAATGCAAATAACGTGTGCGGCATAGAGTTTCGCTCGAAAAAGCATATTTTTTCTTTTTTTACGATGAAGTATTATTTTATTTTTACTAATGTTTTTTTTTTTATTATAATTATTTTTTTTTAATGAATGGTTTTGTGTGACCGGCCGAATAACCGAGACCGAGACATTGAACTTGGCCTTTTTTTGTCTTTGGGGCCACTTTTCCTAAAGGCACAACATACAAAAACAAAAGTGAAAATGGTCATCAAAATATTCCAAAGAAGAAGAAAACGAATAATAAAAAAAAACATAGTTCACGAGAATAACAAAAACAAATAAAATAATAAACAAATAAAAAAAAAATAAAAAAATACAAAAACAGACATATCAAACTGCAGCAGCACCTACATTTATACTTATGGAGGTATCGTGGTTATCGTTATGATGACGCTTAAAATTTTGACTGCGCAGCAAAGGTAATTAGCCGCTAGCTCATACTTAGGTGTTCTGTAGGAGCAAAAGGCTCAACGTTTGAATGCGCATTTTCTGTTCTAGTGACACAGAGGTTCTTTGTCCTCAGGACACCGACCGTTGACACGAATTTTTTTTTAGTTTTTTTTTTTGACTAGTGGACGAACGGAAAAAAAGAAAAGCTGAAAACACCAGGTGCATTTAGGTTTCATTTTTCAGCGATGACTATGATGGGCAAGTAGTTGAAAAGTCAACCGAGCATGATGATAGCTTGGTTTGGTTATGTCGTCTTTTTCTCAAAGTGACATTTGTTTTTGTAAGTTTGTTGTGGTTTGGTTTTTTTTTTTGATATTATTATTTTGTTCTTTAGCGGCATATGTTTTGCAATAATTTGCGGTTATGACATGATGTCAAAACAAAAAAAAGTAGGTAAGTGAAGATGGAAACAACTGATAAATGCCATCAATGCAATGACTGCAATCAATGGTTATACGAATTTTTTTTTCTTAATTTAATTGACACATAATGACGAAGAACCACAGGCGTTCTACAAACGTATATCTAGACCAAAATTTTAAAGGACTACATAAGTATAGAGACCATGTGCTAAACGATATTCAGTTGCCCAAATGATACCTGCATCCCTTTAAAACAGTTAGTAGTAATAAGGGTTTTTCCTTTTTACCGGAAAACTGAGCTGTCAAAAAAAGATCTGTGTTTCTTTTTTAGCTCCGACACATCTAATCGCGATTTTTAGCGGAAAAACGAGAGAGAAACCACTCAAGCGAAGTATCGCTAGAACCATTTCGCACCATTGGGTAAGGAGATTAGGTTTTTGATTTTTGTATCAGATAGTTCTTTTAGATCAGAAAGGACTGCATTCATAGTCTGGCCAAAGGGGGACACTTGCAGAGGAGGTGAAGCAATGTTTCCTTTTCCAACTGGTTTTTACAGTTCCGGCAATAGGTATTGTGGAGAATATCCAGTTTTGCTGCGTGCTCATTCAAAGGCCAGTTGTCCCAGTGCAAGTCGCGACTACCCATGCTATGTCCCGCCTGGGTCTGCAAATGAGATCAATTGTGCGGGATTTATTATAGGTGGGCCATATCATTTTATTCCGTGAGGAGAATTGAAAGAATTTCCCCCTACATAGCAGCGAGTGGGATAAAAATGATCTCTGCAAGCGAGCTATGAAGGGCAGATCTCTGTCGGGCCAGGTCGTCTGCCCGTTCATTACCCTCAATGCAACTGTGTCCTGGAATTAAGGTGATTCTATGGATAATGTCCAGGTTATCGAGTTCATTTCGGCATTGTTGGACAGTTTTGAAGATATTTTTCTCGAATTTAATAGCCGCTTGGATGTCTCTGACTATTGCCGAATTTAGATTTTGAGTTGGATTTGATTTAAAAATTTTGAATGCTTCTATTATAGCTAGTACTTCAGCTTGAAAAACGCTGGCAAAGTCGGCGTGACCGAAAGATCTATAGACTTTTATAGCGACTCAGAGGAAATGCCTGCTCCGACACCGCATTCCATTTTAGATCCGTCAGTAAAGATTCGAACGTCGAAATCTTTCGATACGTCGCGTCGTCTTCTTTCCAATTCTTTCTAAATGGAAAGTTAACTTTAAAAAATTTGCTGAGGCTCAGAATAGGGGTACAGTAGTCAGTGTTTGTCGACATAATATCTGGTGGAATCAAATTTGTTGTCTTGTTTTGGACTCTTTCAGCCCTATTAATAAGAAAACGCTTAGTCTACCTTTAGCCAATGGACTTACAAAACCATGGAATAAGAGTAAGACCATGGACTAAAATTAGCTATTAATAAAAAATCGAACAAAATCTACTACAATTAGTATCAACTCTACCTCTTTTTATTCTATGTCCATGTAAATTTTGTTCTTAAATGTCAATTCTTAGTCCATCACTAGACCACCGTCTTCGATAGTCTAGCGAAGCACTAAGTTGGTAAACGTCAAATAACAGAAATTGTGTTTTATTAATAGTAGCGATGGCGGTTATTCAAAATTAACCGGTTTTCGGTTTTTCCGGTTATTTTCCCTCCCGGTTTAACCGTACGGTTTTAACCGGACAAAAAACCGTTTTTTTTAATAACCGGTTTTCGGTTTTATATACAAAAATTGTTAGTTTTTTTATTTGCTTTAAAAAACGATCATGTCAAATAAAATATATCTACATACGACCATGTACATATGTAGATAAGTTTTTTTTTCGAAAATAATAGTATTTTCTTCGTGAAATACTCACATACAAACGAAAATTGCAGATGCGACAACATATTTCAGTTAATAATCTTATTTTAAATAATAAATTATGTTTAAGTTCACAAACGTTAACCGGCCAACAACAACCGTATCGCAATGAGATGAAATCAGCTGACACATAGGAAAGTAAACATACTCGTACACCGTCTGTATATCTCATTGAAGGGAAGCCAAGATGATAGGATGGAAACTTTTTCAAAAGTTACCTACCTTAAAATTAAACAACTCAATTTTTCGGAAATGTGTGTAGTTCAAAATGATTTCACCTTCCTACCACTACAATTTCTCTTTAAAAGAAAAGTTACCGGGGTGAATAACGTTGCAGATTGCACACACACAAATGCATGTTTTATGAAACAAAGACAATTTTTTTGCAAGACATTTTATATTTCTGTAGAGATAAAAGTTTCAATGTAAATAACCGGTTTTTTTCAGCCGGTTATTGGATTTCTGAAAAATCACCGGTTTAACCGAGGCAAACAAAGCTCCGCTCCGGTGAAAACCGGTTATCCGAAACAAAATAACCGGTTTCGGTTTTAACCGGACATTTTTTCCCATCCCTTATTAATAGTATTTCGCACTTAGTTCACGGAATAAGTCCTAAACCTTCCCTAGTCCATGTTTATTAATGTGGGTGTTTAAGTCTTAGCGCCCTACAAGATACCAGATGTTTAATGTGTAGGTCAAGACGTAGAAGATTATAAAACATTTAAGGCATCCGTTGGACAAGATCTTAAGGCTCTGTGTCGCCAACGGTAGCAGTTCTCTGAATTTTCTTAAGTTTATTAATGTTGTCATACAACAATTTTTTTTGATTTTCAATTTTCTCATTAACGACTCAACGGATTTTAATTAAAAATTTTATATAGGAGGTCCTTCGAGCTCTAAACTGCATGCCAAAATTTTCTAAAAATAATTGTTTTGAATTTTGGCAAAAAAAAACATCGAAAATGAGTGGACTTTTTTCTTAAAATTATGTTTTTTTGCTTGGTTAATTTATATTGTTAAATACTTAAATTTATTATACCATTTTGTTGTCCTTTTAAGCAATAAAGAACCTTTTTAAATTTCTCTTTGGAGATTTTTTGACCCAATTCTAAATAAAAAGGCAATGGTGTGGCATGCAGCGTGTGTGTGTATGATGCTACGATATCATTTTAGCAAATATATCAATGTAGCCGTCTTCGTTTGTCCTTGCAAATAGGTAATAATGATCGAAATCAATTTATCCTTTTATCGTTTTCGTTTGACGTAATAAATATGGCGCCTCCGATTTACTTGAGACCCATTTAAACTGCGTATTGTAGGACCTACGAAATTAAAAAAATTAGAAATACCAAAAAAAAACAAATTACAAACTTATTATAAGCCCATCAAATTTTGGGATCTAATTCAAGTCTTGATTTGAACAAAAATTCCCAAAGAACATGTTTTCATTTAAAATTAAAAATAAATAACCATTTAAATCAACCTCAAACAGGCAACACAAAAAAAAAACACCCCCGCAATTTTAGTCTTCAATCAAATGCGTCCCACTCTACAATACCACCTGAATCGTTCGTCTAATTGTAACCTTTAAAAAATGATACTACAAAAACATAACAAACTCGAAGGGATCATAAGCTGTCAACCTGTGCACAGACAGGAAGTACTTTAACTAGATTAAAAGCATCTTCTTTTTTTTTATTGAAAGAAGGCAACAACAACAACACAAAAAAAAGAGGGTAAAATTCATTCAATCTTACATCACAATGATGTAGCTTTAAATAAAATTGCAAATTTATTTCTGACGTCTACAAAGCAGTTTTTCAAGAATCTTTTAGCACACAATTTAGGACGCTACATTCGAGAGTAACACACAAACAACAAAAAAAAAATCCAAAAGAATTTATTGTATTGTCATGTTTTTTTTTGTTGTTTTCTTTGATTTTTTTTTGTTGTTAGCGAATTGGATCATATCCAAAATGACTGCAAAATTTTGAATCAGCTAACGACAGAAAATAAAACAAAAATACAGATAATTATAAGGAACAAATTAAGGCGGACAAATGGCAGAGTTATTGATACAATAAAACATTACCGTCTATCACATGTTGCAATTTAATTTTTTTTTAAAATTAAATTAGAAAATAAAAAAAAATTAATTAAACACATTTTTAATGCCATCTCTTGGAAATGTGGTGGGAGAGTTTTTTTGAGAAGATTTTAAATTTATGTAATTAATTTCTAAACGTATTTTAATCCCGCTTTTAACAGATCAACAGAATTAATACTTTTCTGTTGCCGAAGCAAGAAACAGATGTTGTTTGTTTGGATGAATGGATGTGAGCCTTGCAGTGATGCCGGTTGTCCACAACGTGCGCAACAAACTCAACCAACTTCTTTCAACTTTTCATTCAACTGCATCGTTGGATGGACAAATTTACAACCTCTTACAATTATGTTCTTCACGTTGAACAACGAAAACAGACGAAAAAGTGAACAAAACGTGTTGGGAGCGTCCTACACATAGTTTACAAACTTAGTGAAATGTTAAATAACTTCGTACACCTAGTTGATCAACTCGATCAATTATTGGACAACTCCGTACACCTAATTGATCAACGTATTCAATTGTTGAATAGCATTGTACTGTTGACTAGTTGACTAAGTTAGGTTAGGAGGGGCGTGTGCAGCTCAAAGGCTGCTGCGTATACGGGGGCCTATTGGTCCATTGTGATCCCCTTTCACACAGAAATATTCCTAACTAATGTTTCATGAAGACTGGTTCATTTTCGAACCAGACCGTACTCTCTATATATTTTTTCATATTTACTATTGGTATATGCACTAGGTCGTCTAGCTCATCAACAAAACTGTTTCCGAAGTGTCGGAGGCGATTTGTTTGTAGATTTGGACAGTCGCAGAGCATGTGTCTTGACAGCTCCTGCAGAAGCCGGGTGCCAATACACCCAGTGTACTACAACCTGTCAAGGTTCTGATGCTCGTTTTAAACAGTGATAAAATACACTGCTTTTTTCATTGATTCTAGGCCATACATTTCTAGAGACAACACAGTCGCTCCTGGATATCCAGGAATTATTTATTTCAGGACCTATACCCAATAAGTTGCTGCTGTCCCTATTTGCAATTGAACCCTTCCTTGCCATTTCATCTGCCATATCGTTCCCTTCTACATTGCTGTGTCCAGGAAACCAACAAAGTTTGACTTGATTAGAATTACCGATGACATTCAGTACGCTTCGGCATTTTGCCACTGCCTTGGATCTAATTGTCTCGCTGGATAGTGCTTTGATAGCGGCTTGGCTGTCCACGAAAAATGTGATCTCTAATGAGATAAGTTTTCTCCTTTGGATCATTGCAGCTGCTTTTTCAATCGCGTAGATCTTAGCCTGAAAGACGCTACATTCATCTGGGAGTTTATATGATTCCTTAATATTAAGGGCTTCACAAAACACCCCGGCTCCTGTTCCTTCTTCCATTTTAGATACAATAGTGAGCTAGGTTCCTGTCCATGTCTTTCGGGTATTACCATCGTAAAATTTCTGTTGAAGTCAATTTTCGGTGGTGATTAGTCAGTCGTCACATCAAGTTCAGCCATGTTTCCGTACCTTTGTAAGATAGATCCATGACCTTTGGTACTGTGCTTCCAAGAACCCGTTTCTTTAAGTCGAAGTGCACTCTTGGCCGCTGTGCACCTTATGTACTCGTCCAGATCTTGAAGATTTAAAATGATTTCCAGGGCTGCTTGTGGCGTAGAATTCCATGCCCACGTTATTCCCATACATGCTAGTGTCTGTACCTTGTTTAGGTTTTTGAGGTAGCTATCTTTCTCTACAGCTTTCCACCACACAATCCACCCGTAGGTAAGTATGGGGCGAACGATCGCTGTGTACATCCAATTGATGACTTGCGGTCGCATGTCCCAAAGGTTTTTTTTTTACATGTGTAGAAGGCGCAGCATGCTCTTTTCATTCTTTCCTCTGTGTTCCGTTTACAAGTTAGCTTGGAGAGTAGGATTACTCCCAGATATTCGGCTTCTGTTGAAAGTTTCAGGGGGATCTCATTCAGCTTGGAGGTATAAAGTCCTCAAAGTTTTCTTTTCCTCGAGAACAGAACTAGTTCAGTTTTAGCGGACCGTTTTGATATGTCCAGGAGGATAATTCCTTAAGCGCAGAGTCAATTATATCTTTGATGGAGGTGGTAAGATACTTATCCGATATCAGAATTACTATGTCGTCTGCATAAGCCACTTCTTTAATTCCTTTGTTTTTAAAACTTGTAAGAATTTTGTTTAATACCAGGACACATAGAAGAGGTGAGATTACTCCTCCTTGTGGTGTGCCTCTTGTAATTGTTTTCTCTGCAATAGTGTTCCAAGTTGTGAGTTTATGATCCTACCATTCAGCATGGAATATATCCAATCTACAATGGCGGGCTCGTCTCCAACCTTCTCGAAAGCAAATTTAATGGAATTCGTTTTAACATTGTTTAACTTACTCAAATGTTGAATGACCTCGTAAACTAATTGATAAACTTGTTCGATGAGTTGAACAAATAATAATGTGCTCAATGCGTTTAAGCAACATTTTCAAGGAGCTAGACGAGCTCGTACACTAGCCGTACGCTTGTTGAATAATTCGTCAAGGAACGATCTCCAACCGGATTAAACTCCTTGGTTGAATGGAATTGAGGACATCGTACATAAGAGTTGAATGTGTTGAACTTGAAATAAGTGCTTTGATAGCCTAGTGGACGACCGGCATTTCTGATCTTTTACACATTGTTCGTTCGGTTTATTCGATGTTATGTTGCAAATTTTCTCCACAAAATTCTTATCGTGGGAGAATGAAATACTGTAATCTTCAGTATATCAGAAGCCACTATTGCTCATGCGGATGATGTAAATAGTAAACAAAGTATTGGCGAATTTGAGTAGTATTGAAACAGAAGCAGCGATAAATTTGATGTGACTTTAAATGAGGAAAAGATTAAGGATAATTGGAAAACTGTGCGTCTTTCGTCATACGACAGTTATTGTTCTTAAGTAAGTAGCCCTTCTGAATGGAAAACTGAATCGTACACGAAAATCACGTATCGGTATTTAGCAAAGTTTCCAAGACCGTCTTGTAATTTTTTGAATTTTTTTCAGATAATACATCCTTCTATAAATTGTTTCCAAGCAACTGCAGTGTCTTTCAAGTCTGCAACTTCCAACATGTGAAATAGTCAATAACAATAATGATGTCTTCATAGGTAGCCGGGCTTCAGTTAAAGCAATTTCCTCATTCGTCACGAAGTCAAGATTGGACGTAGAGAATAGTCAGGGCTACAAACACAGTTATCCTTCAGTCGGTTGGTCCCATAATGCAGAATGTTATGGCTGATTAACTAGCCAAAAACATGTCATCTATTGATCCGAGCCAAATCACCGTCGTTAGTATTAGAACAGGGATTTTTCAAAGCAGCAAACGACAGTTGGTAGTGGAAATGACGGGTGTTTCGAGAAATCTTTTGTCGGCTCTCTAAAAGAATACAAAAAAAATTGAATTTTTATTGCAGCTAAGCTGACCTCAACTTTTGGTTGGAATCCTAATGTGTCATGACTCGATGGTAACCCTATCATGACCAGAGTGAAAATCAGAGTCATAACTAGAAAATCGGACATGCTCAGAACAACTTTTCGACGATCGGGGCTAAATTTCGTCACTGCCACTAAGGAATATCCTGAAATTCACTTAGAACTCTGGTTGGTTCAGGAAGGCACCCCATTTACCTTCCCTATGTATACCCTGGTGAGCAGGGATTAAAATCCATCTAACTTAACCTACCTATCTAGTTCCCACTACTGCCGGAACACATATAGGCTTCATTAGTCTTAAGTTATAATAATGTCTTATACCAACATTCAATTCGAAACATCCTGTTCGGTAGTTTTTTTCATGTCAATGAACTAATTTATCCCAGCGAATTGTAGATTATCTTTTTTCACATTTAAAATGTTGGGTCATAAAACCACAAAAAAAAATGGTTACGGCGAAATAATTTTAAAATTAGTTTGTAAACGTTCACAGAATATTCACTGCCTATCAACTTGATTGATGAAGCAGTTAAACCTGTAAAAAAAAGTTCACAAGGTCATACTTGTGGAACGTAAACAATCTAACTTAACTGAGCAAATATATGAACATGAGAAATATTGCTTAGTTCACCTTCGCCTCGTACATTTAGTTCATTGACATTTTAGCCGTTTATTTATTTTTTTTTGTTGTCAAAATTGATTTTATAGTAATGCTTCTTAAAGATCAACCAATCAGAGGAGATTTCTTCGAGGTTTGGAATAAATAATAATTCTAGTAAGTAAGAAATTTTCACCATGACAACTTACAGCGACATCTGACTTTTCGGTGACTTAGTTCTTGAAAAATCATCTTGAGGGAAAGGTGGAAAAATTGTGGATTTGGCTATATACACGGTGTTTATATTTTAGCTTGAAAACTTAAAATAATAATAAAAGGCAGAAATATTGTTAGAATTAATTTTTTAATATTATAAGATAACAGATAATTTAGTAGATAATTTCATGCCATTTATTTTTTAAATATGATTTCCGGCATATGTTCCCCCCGGCTACGAGTTGCATAGTCCAATTTTCGTCTACTTTTTCCAATAAATCTGGCCATATGGTGGCTTGAATATTGGCTTCCAGTACTTCAAGAGGTGCTGATTTGTTTAACATAGCCCCATACAAATTAGTCGTGCTGCATTAAATCGTGCGAACGAGGGGGCCAGTTAAGAGAAATAAAGCTGTCACGAAATTGGGTTTGGAATAAATTTATGACTAAGTGCTTGTATGGGAAGTTGCACCGTCTTCTTGGAACCTAAATTCGGATTTTTGGAAACAAAAAATCGGTCAGCAGGGGCAGCTCCTCCCTCATTTCAAAAGAAATAAGGACAGATGATGTAATGGTGATTCGTAATGGATTGAGGATTGTCTTCGCTCCATGTACGGCAATTTCGCTTACTGACGAAGCCATTTAACCAGAAATGAGCTTCATCACTAAACATAATTCATCGGTAAAAATGACATTTCGCTAACAGATTCATTTTTTTTGAACAATTTTTAAGCGTTGTTCCGGCATTAAACGATTCAGGATTAATTGCCAAACCTTACTGAACAGAAATGTCATCAGAGTTTGACATTCTCAACTGTCAAACCATACACAACACACATCGAAATTTCTCATGCAGTTAAAAAAACACCCTATATAATGTGGTTCCAACAGGACGTTATTTCAAGCAACAAAACTGCTATCGCAATGAACATTCTGCACGAGCGAGTTGAGAGCTAGATAATCTTAAGAAAAACATGAGATTAACCCATTCAAATTTTTCTTGTAGGGTTTCCCCAAATTATACATTGATAAGGCTTTCAATTAAAACAAAAAAATCATTGACCCCATATTTTTGTGTGCAGATACTCACAGGAACTTCCATACCAGTATATATAGCTTTTCTGACATAACACATCGAGTGGAATTCTTGGAAATATATGCCCAATTTATAAAATTAGCCTTTTCCGCTTTTGAATTACAATTTTGCAAATTAAATATATTTTGCGATATCATTAAGAGTACAACTTTCATTTTCAATGTGTATGTGTGTGTATATATTTTTTATCAGTAAAATATTGTATAATTTTGTATTCTTTGAGTTTCTCAAATCAATGATCAAGGTCACCGTGTGATAAGAGAACAGTGTATGTAATACTTTGTAAAAAAGTATATCAATTGTTATACAGATTTTATCAGAGTCAGATTTTTGTTTATTATATTTTATATATTTTATTCACTTCAAATACAAATTTAATAATTTTTTATTGAATTTTTTTTACTATGTGTTTTCATCACTGAGTCTTTTTTTAAATGACCTAATAAAATAATAAAAAAAACAACACCGAAAAATTTGCGATTAAATATTCGCACGGCCCTCTCGCAGAGTCTCAATGGAAAATTAAAAAAAGAAATATCAAAATTTTGAGTAATATAACTTTCTGACAAGAAATTAATAAAGTTGTGTTGTTTTATTTTTAGTTTCGACATTGACATTTATTTCCGCATTTGGCAGGATGCCAGTATAAAGGTGAATTTTATAAAAAAACACTTTATTCGGACAGATGATGGAAATTTCTTTTTCAAATATACATAAATGATATACAAAAAAAAAACAACAAAAAATATGTCAGTGAAATTTATTTCAAAAAAAATTACTTATAAGTAAATAAAATAAAGTTTTTTTTATTATTAACTTAAACTAACTTAAAGCTAGATAAAAATGTTTAAAACTAGCCTAATTATCAATAACTTAGAACTGACTTACTGGCCCTTTACGGGCGCTCTAAGCTAAGTTATGTCTCTTAATATTAATGTCTTTCGATGTAAAAACTGGTGGCAATGGCGCAGAGGATAAAGTGCTTGATTGCTAACTAGGACGTCTGGGTTCGATCCCCACGCTAGGCGCATTCTTTTCTATTCCTCCAATTTTAATTGGATGCCGCCCATGGGTTAAAATGAGACAGTCATTATCTCGTTCTCAAATCCACTGTGCCAAACTAGTGCCGTGCAATTCAGGTTGCATTTAAAAGACCTTAGGTCTTACAGGCATAAAGTTAAATTAAAAAAAAAAAACTATTGTAATTAAACATCTATTTATTTTATTTTTATGTTTATTTCACCAAGAAAATTTTTCAGCAAAAAACTTAGTAACATTATTATTTCTAAGCTAAAAATAGTTAAAACAAATACAACTAACTTATACTAACCAAACATAACTTACACTACTTAAGCTACCTAAAAATACCTTAAACTACTTAAATCTACTCAAAAACTATCAAGCCACAGCAGCATTTTTTTTTAAATTTTTGTTTGTATATTTCGTATACGCATGCAGCACCATAAAGGCATGCAAACCAACACATTCATGTATATACGTACATACATATACGTACGCACATACATGCAGACGCGCAGATACATGCTAACATGCCTTCGCATACATACATATTTTTTTAATTTTTTTTGGTGCCACCCCGACTGTTCCTTATACCTAATTTCCCTAAATCTATATAAGTCGGCCAAGACACACCATCTTAATCGACTTTAAATATCATGATGCTGTTCAGAGAGCCACCAGAACTGGTTCTCCTGTTTCGCCCTATCCCTTCGGTCCCGATCGGACACAGTCCTACTGAACCGAAGGCGCTCTTCTCCACCTTGAGCAATGACGTCTCGACAATATAGGAGTCGCCTATCTTCAGTTTTCCAGCTGAAGTGGTAGATGAGCGGAACCGCCATTCTATCCTGTATCATCCCTCGACTGTCTAAATAGAGGAATGCCTCGGGAGGGATGTAGCCCTCCGCACTCTCAAAATATTCGTTATTGGGGTAATAAGCCCCAAAAATTAAGCTGTTTGTTGAGGACATCGCTTTTGCAATGTGACCCCGAATCAGCTTAAACAAACAATTATCTATTCTGTTTATGTTGGCTCATTGTATAGAACCTGGTTGGAATAATATCTTGTGTACTCCGACTCTGGTGTTCTGTGTAATCCAAGGCAACGTCTAAGACATTGCCTCTCAAACACCCGAATCTTTTCCATTTGAGATGGGGCAACGTTGTACCACACCGGGCATCCATAGGCAATCATCGGCCTGATGAGGGCCATGTAGCAAATCACCTTTATCTTGCTGTCAAGACGGCTGCTATAAAACAGTCGTTTTGTCAAGGCAAAGGCTCCCCTAGCCCTGGCCAAGGCAGCACCTATATGTCTGTCGAAATACAGGTACTGATCCAACTAGATGCCAAGGTACTTTACTACACTTTTACTCGCCAGTGGATGTCCATGTGGCCCTACGATCACCAGCTTGCGCCAGTTCTTTCTCGTATCCCTTGAGGCGTTAGACAATGGAGTCCTAAACAGAATAGTTTCTGATTTCTTGAAGTTGATTTTCAACTTCCAGTCATCACAATATCGCTGAATCTTGTCGAAGTAACGCTGCAAACGAAATTTGATGACCTCAACTGTTGGAGCTGTTTATAAACAGAACTGTTAAAATATATTGATCCTTTCTGCTGTATTATGTGAACGTCTGAAACCATTTGTCAGCAACCTGATTGGACCCTATCAGAGCGGTTTCAGGCCATCAAATGTTCACGCTACGGCAGATCCTGGAAACTACCCAAGAACTCCAAATCGATACCCACCATCTGTTTATCGATTTTAAGGCCGCGTACGATAGCATTTATAAATCTCATCCGACTGTGTAGGATGACGATGGAGAACTCTCGCTGCTCCGTTAAGGTTGGTACTGACCTCACAGAAGCTTTTGATGTCAAGAAAGGATTCCGACAAGGTGATGCGTTATCGTGCGATTTCTTAAACATAATACTTGAAAAAATTGTAAGAAATTCCCAAGTTAACTCTACTGGCACAATTTTTTTCAAGTCTGTGTAATTGTTAGCATACTCTGATGACATAGACATCATTGGCAGAACCCAGCGAGCTGTCACTGGAGCGTTTGCTAACATTGAAGCTGAAGCGGCTAAGATGGGACTAGCAGTCAATGAGGCCAAAACGAAAAGGGACACACAACACCGGCGGATTGGACAAAACGTCACAATAGACAGGTACAACTTTGAGGTAGTTAGGGACTTTGTCTACCTCGGATCCGCTATACCATCTAACAACACTATATCGTTAGAAATTAAGCGAACAATAACTCTTGCCAATCGCTGTTCCTATGGGCTAGGGAGGCAATTGAGTAGTAAAGCCCTCTCTCGAAAAACAAAGGAGCCTCTTTATAAGACTCTAATCATCCCAGTCCTGCTCTATGGCGCGGGGACATGGACTTTATCGAAAGCGGATGAATACTCGTATATCCTTAGTCGTTTCGAGCGTAAGGTGCTTCGCAAGATTTTCGGCCCTATCTGCGTTAACTGGCTTTGGAGGAGAAGGTTCAACCACGAACTATACGAGCTGTACAGCGACATTGACCTGGTACAAAAAATACGTATATCACGTTTAATATGCCTAGGCCATGTAGAGTGTGTGGACAACAATGCTCCTGCTCGCAGGATCTTCGATTCCAACCCAGAGGGAAGACGCAGTCAATGAAAACCTCGCCTAAGGTGGCGCGCTCAAGTGGAAGTTGACCTCAACCAACTTGGAGTGCGTAACTGGAGGCAGCTAGCCAAGGACCGATCTAGCTGGGGAGGCATGTTAGGTCAGCCACAGGTTCGTCCCGAACTGTAGCGCTACCTAAGTAAGTAAGTAAGTAAATATATTGGCTTGTCTGGAGTCACAACTGTCTTTCTTGCAATTCTCACTTTCATTGTAAATTTGACCATCAACAACACATTTTACGCATTGACTCCGGAAAGAAAAAGGGTTGTTTCCATGACTGTCGTAAATTTGTCGTGAAACACAAAAAATTGTCGTCGTTTTATGTTTTTTGTTATAAAACAATTGTCCATATAGTTAGCATTACAAGTGGTTATTAAATTAAAAAAACGATTAATTTTTTTATTTTACGACGTATTTACAACCAATTTACCACCAAGTTTAAATAAAAATGAATTCTTGGGTCATCATACTTACATACTCAAAAAATCGTCCCATTCGAGACAGTTTGTTATATATTATATATTCAACATAATATATACATACATACAGCAAATTGGTTTAACGACACCTCTGACGTAATTAGAGCACTGATTCAGATTGAGAAGTGAAGTATCTAAATGTTTTTATGTTTTTATACTGCCGATTGTCATTTCATAAAAACAATGTTTACATAAAAATACGACACAATCTTACAACCTAAACAAAAAAAATAAACTAACTTTATTGTAAAAAATAAACAATATTTCAATAAAATAATTAAGCCCACCAGCAAATAAAGAAATTAGCCCAGTTCCATTATAATATCTATTATACTACTTAGTATTGCACAACAATGTTGCAGGCAAGTGCCTATTCTATTATATACATAAATTTATAACTTATTACTTATATATGTAGATGAAAATGCAGACAGACCTATCAAAGTATATTAACCATCAGTATAATAATCTTTATCAGGTGGTGACGACGACGACGGATTCTTAATAAAAATTGGTGTCACTGATAACAATAAGACTAGATTTTGATCTATCAGCTGTTAGGCCCTTTATACCAAAATACATACACAAATATGTATTTATGCGTATAATATATTTGTTGCCATTTCTAACACAAATATTGAAATGCTTTTGAATATTAAGATAAGAGAGATAACCCAAAAATATCTACTGATAGAATAATGGCAATAGAAAAAAACTTGTTTTCTTTTTGCTTTTGCTCCAAAACTACAATGTTGCCAAATTTTATTTGATATGAATAAGAACTGGTGATAATTAGCAAATTATCAAATTCTTGATGGGGTTTTTGTTGTCTCTGAAGAATTCCTCATTTTTTTTCCAAAGCATATTTTTCTTGTTAGAAAATAATTTGATAACGAAAAAGATAGAAAGTTTCCTTTTTATTTCTGCAAAAACCTGAAAAGTTGGAACTTGCTAAACAAAATTTCTTCCAATATAACATTTTGAATCGGTTCAAGGAATTTGCTGTATTTATTGTTTTTTTTTTTCTAGGAGTTCATTGTAGTTTGGGTGAAATATACAAGAAATAAGCATTTAAAGAAAAAAGTCATCTACACATACACTATACAGTCCTTATTCGAAAGCTTAATTATTTATAGTTCTGGTATGTAAATTAAGACACACACAATTCTCTGTAATTGGCGAAGTCGTCATTAATCAATCTCGTTAATTGTTATTGAAGAATTTTGTTTTTTTTTTTGTTAAAATTCTTACCAGTCAGGTTATCGATATCTACTTATCAGTTAAGATCTATCTAAATGTTTTTTCTTTTCAAGATCGAAATAAAAGAAAAAACGAATAACCGACACTAAAGTTGCTTAAATTCCTCTTTGGAATTAATTTAAATAAAATTTGTATCAAGTTTAAATGCTGAAATATTAGAAACTTTTTATTCTACTAAATACAAAACATAGGGTGTTTCATTTTGTAGGATTTTTTTTTTGTAATATTCATTTTGGATCTTCAGAATAAGAAAAACACACATTTTTAAAGCATAAAATCAAACTTACGCTACCTTAAAAATAATAAAATAAATCACAAAAATAAGTTATAACGTTTAACTTATAAACAAATTAGTATAAATATAATTTGTTTTAATTTTTAAAAAACTAAAATATGCTTTTTATTTGGTGAAATAAGATTAATTTTAGAAAGCAAATTTTTCGCTTCGAGTTGCAATCTATTAAAGTATATTCTCGTTCCAGTTATTATTATCCACACTTAAATGAATCCATAAATGTTAGCGCGCGATTAACCTCAAAATCAAAGATTATCAATTATAAAGATGGGACAGTAAAACGTCATTCGCGGCGAATAGAAGCAAGAAAATCATGTGAACGAAATGTCAAAATGAACGAATATTTATTAATGCGTTTGTCGCTCTCATCTGAATATACTTTTAAGCTGTTCGAATTCTAAATACATAATTGTTTTGTTTATATGGGAATCCGGGCATACAATATTTTAACAGTTGTAAATGTGTTGGTAATAAAATTAGAAAGAAATAAAATTGATGCTTCATGTCAAAAATTTGATCAAAAAATTATTTAAATAACATGATTATCTTTTAATTTTTTGTTTATTGCAGTCGTCATCGCCACCCACTTAAACTCTCGAAGGGCGGTATCACACTTATCACACTTTTAGCAACAAACAACTATATAAAAATTAACATATCTCTAGTATCGACCTTTTATTTAAATTTACTACTTTGTAATTTTTCTTTTTAATTTTTCAATTGGATTATCAAAAAATCAGTAAAATTGAAACATTTTTTCTCCAATTAAACTTCAAAATGCACTTTCTACAAGAAACACCCTTTAGTTAGAAATGATATCGAACAAGGTGGTGGTGAAAACAATTTGTTTTTATGTATTTTGTTAGAAGTAGTAATTTTTGTTCTGTTTTGTGAGAGATCAGAATGAAATGTATGAATTTGCAAAAGTCCAACCGCAGCTACCATAGTGCGATAAGATGTTCAGTTTTATATTTTAGTCATTTGCAACATTTTTAGGGGAGATTATGTCTTATCGTTATGATAAGAAAAAATGGAAAAAAAAACTAAAGTGTTTTGCGTAATTTAATATAAGATTCGATATTATTTAGAGACAGTCTTAAATAAATTATTATAATTTGCTTAAGAACTATAATTCAAAAGAGAAATTGAACAAAAAAATCGAAGCCAAATTTTGTAAGGCTTTGAGTTAAATTAAAACATTTTTATTATTCAATATTTTAGGCAATGTATTATTTTGTTAGTTTTCGTCTTAAAATTTCCAACATCAATGTGCAGCCTACATAAGTTGCGTTTGGCGTTTTTAAATAAAATTTCTAAATCTCATGTTCGTCGAATATCATGTCTTGCTAGAATTTTAGTGAGTTCTACTTTTGTAGGATAAAAAAAGTAACTTGCAGAACGAAAGTTATTCAACAAGGAATATTTTTAGTAGGCTAAATAAGGATAATTGTGAAGGATGGTCGAATAAATGTTTTAAAATAAAGCTTTTTGCGGCGGCGCGGCGTTGCGTTGGGGTAAACATTTTACATAAAGCTGTCAAACCGACGTATTTTCTGTCAAAAAAATACAGAATTTTTCGCAACAGATTTTGCTTTAGCGCTCAAAAAATATATTAACCCATAAATATTAAAATTTTTATACCAGAAAAGCTGAAGCGGAACAACATTAAAACACATATTTTCATTAAAGAACCACATTAGCTTATTAGTTTTTTTTTTTTTTAAATTAAATTAAACGAATAACCACCAGAACCAAAACCCATTTTTATAAGCATCTTTATTTTTACTATTTTTTGTTGTAATTAAATCAATACTCAATTATTTCTAAATTCAATTTTTTAGTTGTTTTTTATATAATAATTTACTTACAATCCAACTACTCAAAATTAACAAATAAATTTACGAAAAATAGAAAAAAAAAACACAAAATAAACAAAAATATCTTGACAAATGTTGACCAGAATTACCATATACGAGAAATCCTATGTACGTTGACAAATCTAAAAAAGCATTGCCATGCATTTGGAAGAATTCTTTATTCTTGAATAGAATTGATTGGAAAAGAAAACGATTCGTAAGTGTGACGGGATCTCGTCGTTCTTGTCCAATTAGTTTCAAACTATTATGGTGATTTCATGTCGACACGTTACGTACAATTGCGTAATTCAATCGTGAAAAGTTTCATCCTTGTACGATTTCCATGAGACTTTCTTTTTTCTTTGACTGATTTCCATGAATTTGAAATATGTTGTAGATGACATAGAATTATGAAAGAAAAAAATGTTTCAAAATAGGGTGGGTCAAAAAAAGTATTTTTTTTTTAAGAAAACGCCTTCTTCATACATGCAAATTTTAAGAAAATTTTGTTTGAATTAGAAACTGTTTTTAAAAACTAAGTGCAGATTTTTCAATCTCCATATAAAGAGGCAGTTAGTTGCCAGAGGAATAAACTGTTAAACAACCGGATAAAAACATTAAATTTTTTAGGGCCAATTTTTCAAGTCAGTTAATCAGTCAGTTAGTACATATTCTCCAGATGGAGCAAAAATCAGTTTTTCAACAGTCAGATAGAACTTAATCTAGGAATAAAGTTATTTGCTCATTTTAGAACGGAATAAGGAGTTATCTGAGGAATAAAATGAAAAGCTATTTTCGATGTCAAAAACACTATGAAAAATTATTGCTTTTAAATAAACGTTAAACAAAAATTAAGTTCTATGAAAAGTTCGATACTCGAAATAAAAGTGACGTTCAAATTAAATTATTCTATAGATTGTTTTTTTCTTGACTGAAAAATTCGATGTTGTTATCCGGTTGCTTAACAGTCAAGTAATTTTATTCCTCTGGCAACTAACTGGATCTTTCTCTGGAGATTGAAAAATCGGCTCTTAATCAAGAGAAAACACCCTACAGAATAATTTAATTTGAACGTCAATTTTATTTCGAGTATCGAAATTTTCATAGAAATTAATTTTTGTTTAAAGTTTATTTCAAAACAATAATTTCTCAAGGTGTTTTTGGCATCAAAAATAGCTATTTATTTTATTCCTCAGATAACTCCTTAGCCTGTTCTAAAATGAGCAGATAACTTTATTCCTAGATGACTATTGAAAAACAGATTTTTGCTCTATCTGGAGAATATGTACTAATGACTGCTTAACTGTCTATTGAAAAATTGGCCCTTAGAATTCTTAATTTAAAACTTACAAACGCTTCAGTCAACAAAATAAAATTAATGGCGCAAAATTTTAAACGATTAAGTAAAATGTTAAAGCCAATTTTAGCAATTTACTAAGCTAAAAAGATAATTGAGCTAATTTTAGACGATTTTAACATTTTACTAAAGTTAAAATCATGGAATGGCTACTTTAAATTTTAGCAATTTGTTAAATCAATTATGGAATCTGATAGCATATCAGCCTTGCACGCGGGGTGCCCAGTTATTTGTTCTTGTAGTCGAAGTGCTGTGTCTAAGGGTGTGTTTTTTTAACATCTTGTCCCAAGTTTGAAACAAGCGATTTTATTGTTATAAAATTTGTGTAAAATTTTAAAGACTTAAGAAATAATATGACACTAACGGTTTATTATTTGACAATTTGTTTAAGACATATTACTGATAACACCAACTTCATATGCCATTTCGACATTTATGAATGTCAAAAAAGGCTGGACGGCTAGCTTTTTTGCTTGAACTAGGTATGTCACTCTGTAAGAATGCGTTAACCACGGTACTGGTTTAAAAACTTTTACAAATTAGAGTCAAGTTATTTAACTGCATTTTTAAGAATCTGCCATTATTTTTAAGAATTAGATACAATTAATTGTTCCTACTTACAAGCATTATAAACATTTTGTCATGCCTACCTGTAAACTATTTCAAAATAAAATACATACCTATCTATACTTAGCTTTAAATTTTATGATGGTAGGTACCTATTCAAACGTTATTATTAAAAAATTATAGTTTTGAAAAATAACAACCTTTCTCATTTTGATAAATTAAAAACTATTATTTATGACAATTCACAAATTAATGAGTTGCAATGTCGGCTTAAATCGACAGGTATCTTCCTTTTTTTGAAACTATAGGTAGGTACCTTACTACCTAGTTGTTTCTTTCAGGTAAAACTATTTATTCAACAATTTGTGAGAAAGGATTTTTTTTTCATTTTCTCTCTTGTTTGTAGTCCAAGTGTTGCTTAATGTACAATTTCTCTGTTTGTGTACAGTACTATCTGGAAGCAGTATTGAAAAACAAAAATGATACTTCAAAAATGAATCGCCAAAAATGTAGCTTTAAAAAAAGAGAAAAAGAATTTCGGAAGCATTGTGGGTCAAACTCATTAAAAGTCGCATGGCATTTTACTTTTACTAACCAAAACAATAACTTTACATGTCTCCGACTCATGAAAATGAAACCCTTTGGCATAACCAACAAAAAAAAACTGCTGTTGCCATCTGCAAGTTTTACCAGTAAGCCATAAAAAAAAAACAAAATAAACAATAACAAAGAAAGAAATAATAATCCTCATAATAACAATGATGCAGCCAAGGAACAAAAAAAGCTGCTTGAGACACGACCGAATCGATTCAAGGCGTCCCAACGTGATCTTACTCGTCTCTTCCATCCACTACTGTTTATTATGGATAGCCAAACTTTAACTTTTAAAACCAATCCTTAACCAAAACAGCAGATGTAAAAAAATTAAAAAAACAAAAAAAAAAAAACACAAAGTCAGTCTCTTTTTTCAAAAGGAACCAAACCAAGCTGAAGCCACCATGCTCTTCTATAGGCGTCGCTTGTACATCAGAAAGTAACATAGGTATACTGTACTCTCAAAACAACTACTACTTTTGAGGAATATTTATCGAGTCGGACCACATGTCGTCTCTTATTCGTCAGACTAAATAATTGAATATAATCTTAAACGAATATTGAAGTTGTATTGAAGAAATCCTTCAAAGACATACAAAAGGTAAATTCACAGGGCCGGAATAAAGTTTGGTGGATGTCCATTTCTAAAGGTACTCTATAGTACTTTTTCTGATGACAAACGTTGCTTTTTCGCAATTTTTTAAGGCAATCTAAACTTACTGAATGGTCTGAAAGGTTCAATTTTTTTGGCTTGCGATATATGTAGGTACTATAGGGCAAGTTTTGCATTTGGAAAATCAATGGAACTCGAGATTTTAATCAAACTTGACATTACGATGATAGAGAACACCAACAAAGCGGGTCCCGCAATTCCGTCTATCTGTCTGTACAACGCTCTACAGCCTAGGCGGCTGAAGCGATTTTCTTCAAACTTGGTACTTAAGCGTTTTAGGTGATTGTCTGTTTTGAATCGTTTTCTTAGGTCCAAAACTAACGGTACCTGCCATTCGATTTTTTCTACCATCTCAATTATCTCGAAAACAGCTCTAAGGATTTTGATAAAAAAAGTGTGTGTGCTCTACTTTATGTATACTCTACATTTTGGTCAAATTTAAAAAAAAAATATTTTGTTAACAAACCAACCATTCACAACCATTTTTTTTATTTTGAACTTTCTCATAAACAGCTTGGCGGATTTCGATAAAAAATTATATATAGGAGGTCCTTCAAATTATAAATAATACTGCATACCAAAATGTTCGTAAAAATATTTTTTTTTGACTTGAAAAAAATAATTATTTTTTGAAATATTTCAAAAACGGGTGGATGATTTTCTTTTAAATTTTGTTTTTAGGTTGTTTTTTATTTAAAAATTTCATACTTTTTACACTTTGTTTTTTTTTTTTAGAAAAAAAAATATCAAAAAATTTTGTAGGTATACAAAAATGAAGTAAAAAACGACTTTGAAAATATATTTATATTTTTAATTTTTCGCAATTTTTTAAGGCAATCTAAACTTACTGAATGGTCTGAAAGGTTCAATTTTTTTGGCTTGCGATATATGTAGGTACTATAGGGCAAGTTTTGCATTTGGAAAATCAATGGAACTCGAGATTTTAATCAAACTTGACATTACGATGATAGAGAACACCAACAAAGCGGGTCCCGCAATTCCGTCTATCTGTCTGTACAACGCTCTACAGCCTAGGCGGCTGAAGCGATTTTCTTCAAACTTGGTACTTAAGCGTTTTAGGTGATTGTCTGTTTTGAATCGTTTTCTTAGGTCCAAAACTAACGGTACCTGCCATTCGATTTTTTCTACCATCTCAATTATCTCGAAAACAGCTCTAAGGATTTTGATAAAAAAAGTGTGTGTGCTCTACTTTATGTATACTCTACATTTTGGTCAAATTTAAAAAAAAAATATTTTGTTAACAAACCAACCATTCACAACCATTTTTTTTATTTTGAACTTTCTCATAAACAGCTTGGCGGATTTCGATAAAAAATTATATATAGGAGGTCCTTCAAATTATAAATAATACTGCATACCAAAATGTTCGTAAAAATATTTTTTTTTGACTTGAAAAAAATAATTATTTTTTGAAATATTTCAAAAACGGGTGGATGATTTTCTTTTAAATTTTGTTTTTAGGTTGTTTTTTATTTAAAAATTTCATACTTTTTACACTTTGTTTTTTTTTTTAGAAAAAAAAATATCAAAAAATTTTGTAGGTATACAAAAATGAAGTAAAAAACGACTTTGAAAATATATTTATATTTTTAATACAAACCTTTTACATACGATGTGATCGAACATAAGAGCCAGTTCGTGCGATCCAGTCGTGCATTTTTTTTTTTTTTTTAAACAGAGCCTAGATCCCAAGGTGGTATTTAACATGGAGGTTCTGTAGCTAAGCGTACCTCATGGCCTTTCACATTCGTGGAGTACGACTCAAAATACAGAATCTCTGAGCTTAACAGTTCGTTTTAAAGGTTCAAATTTTATAATTGAATTGTTCAAGGAAAAATGTAAAGATGACTTTCCCGGATCAATTTTACATTAAGGTGCTATAATTATAGCTTTCATTGAAACTCATCATTGAAAACTTCCGACTATCAATTCTGAGGCACTTAAACAAATAAAACTGATGTGGTTTTGGTACCAAAATGAATGTAATAAGATATATAATATTTTTTTGTCAAAAAATTATTTTATTTGCTCCACCACTTTCTTGTAAATTCACTTTTGATTTTTCAATGATGGAAAACGTTTTCAATGATTATTGAAAAATCAAAAGTGAATTTACAATAAAGTGGTAAAGCAAATATAAGATTTTTTTTGACAAAAATTATTATATATCTTATTACCTTTATTTTGGTACCAAAACGACATCAGTTTTATTTGTTTAGGTGCCTCCGAATTGATAGCAAAGGCTTTCAATGATGAGTTTTAATGAAAGCCATAACTGACGCCTAAGTGCGGTTTTAATAATTGCTAGGTATGTAATCGCGAAGTTCGTATTAAATATCTTGTTCTTAACTTTTTATAGTTAAGTTATCATCCTCAGATGTAAAATGTTAATACTGGGAAGAAAGTGTATCTTTTGAGCATGAAACATTCGTGAAATGTCCTTAGCAACACAATTTCTTACTTTAAGATTTACTTTCAATGGTAAATATTTAAGGTTAACGGTTATAAAACGAATATCTGCGGTTGTGCAATTATTGGCTGAAGGCTGATGTATAAACATATTTTTCTAGATTTTAGCAATCGTATGACCAACTTTGAGAAGACAAGATTGACAATACCAACCAGCTTTCGGTCAGTTGCAAAAGGCAAATTACAACAAAACATTTGCACTAATATTTTCCAATTTCCAATCAGAAGTCTTAATTAGAATTCGAAAGATTTCCAAAATTTATTTATTGATTTTTGTCTTAGACGAAAAATCAAGATGAAAATAACAATTTGTTCACTGCGCACTGAGAGCTACAGCAGGCCTACTTTATGCAGCCTGTGTAAGATCCGACTCTGTGTCCTACCTACCTAAAACTATTCACATCATGTTGGCTGAAATTTTTGCTGATACAAAAGAGATTACGTGTTGCACCACGGTCGGCGTCGTCGCCGTCGCCTCGGTCTCGATCATTTCTGCCTTCTTATTTAAGTCTTAGACCCTTCAATATTGCAGCTGCCATTCCATTTTTGTTTTGCCGAATTATTGTTATCAAACAGCGCAAACACAAACAAGGAAATCAACAAGAAACTCACGAATTACACTCATCAAGTGAGAGTGAGATAGAAGGGAAGAAGCTCGAGTTCACCTTTTTATCGCAGGTAAAGGTGCAATCTCAGGGGTAGTTTCTCTGCCTACCTACCTATCTAAACAATAAATGCAAGATTCAATAACGACAACAACACCTTTTCTAGAAAAATTATTGTGTTTCTATTTTCTTCTCGAGGACCAATAATACAAAAGAAAATAATGCAAGAAAGCACAGAATCAAGGAAGAAAGGAAAAACCCTGTTGCTTAAAATGAACAAGCAACAACGAATTTTGTTAACTAAGGGTAGGTTTGGTAGGAAGGTAGGCTAGCTGCTACCCTAAATTAATTTTTTCTTCTTGAGTCACTGCACGAAGAAGGAAACAAACAACAATAGGGGCTAGGATGAAATACATTTTTCTTCATTTATTCCTCAAGTGAGTAGGTAGACATGTATTTTATTTACTTTGGGAAATAAAGGGTTTGAGTTGACTTGATTTTGGCATATGTTGCATGTCAAGTCATGTTTGTGCAATTATTGCCTTGAGGGTAGTTTTTTTTTTTAATTTTTCTGTCGAATTTTAAATATAACAGGACGTTGGATATTTGAATTGTAACTACTTTTCAAATAACAACAAATTGTTGGCCTACCTATACAGAAGTTTTCAAACTTTAACGTCAAACGTAAATTAATAAAAAAAACTTGTTGATCATTAAGTATTGGTAGATTATTTCTGCTTGCTTAAGAAGTGCTTAACTGTTAACCAGAGAAATAATAAGTCTATTTGACCTTATTATTGTTTTTTAAACTCCGAGATTTTTCTGTACCTAATGCTTTTATCATCAATTATTTTGGTATTTACGTCAACCCTATTTAATAATAACAATTGCATGGGTAGGTATTCCTTAACTTTTAATAAACACGTGCCAGACGAAATCAACTTATCCAAAAAAAACTCCTGGTGTTAATTTTAGGAAATTTATTCTTCCCAAGTTCCACAACATTAATTAAACAACTTAATTTTAAGTTACCAAAACAACTGCCAGACGTAACAAAATAATGGCAAAACAGAAGGAGACGTAAAAGGAGAATTTACATTCCTAGGTGCAATGTGTAAATCGGTAAACGATTATTGTTGCTGTTCGGTGGATCTACTCAAATTTATAAATAAGTTTACCGTGTTACCCAAGCCTTATTCAGATCATTGGCCATTATGTTTAAAAATGTATAGTTTAACGGCAGAGATAACAAACAATATTGCTTTACCACCCAAACTTAATTGGAATCCAAACAAACTGCATGAATACCAAATAAAATAAAATCACCTCGTAAATTTGGGAGCATTTGCAGTGATTCCTAGCATTGATGCGAAAACCGATCATCTTTAAAGTAAAATCATCGCTACAGTTGATTTTATCCCCAGCGCCAAGCATTTCGACCCAAAAAATAAATGGTTTGATATTCAATGCTCAAATGCAAGGAAAAAAATGTGCAAATCACTCAGACTTTTCCAAAAACGCAAAATTGACTACTTCGAGCGAATATATAAGGAAAATGCACCCAAATTAAGAAGATTTGCAAGGAAAAAAAGCTAGCCTACCACAACAACATATAGTTGAAATTAAATAATGTTCGAAATGCTAAGGAATGGTGGGCTCTGGCAAACACGATCAAGGAAAAAAAGCTGATAATAAGCTCAAATTTAACTCTGGAAGCTTTCTGCGATCATTTTCGAGAGCTCTTATCCTCACAAGATCTATTTTCAATGGCAATTTACCCGCAACCTTACGTTACTGACCCAATTCTCGACCAACTCATTACTCTTACGGAGTTATGCTTTGTGTTGGCCAATGCCAAAGACAACAAAGCTTCTGGATTGGATAGGATACCATTCGAATTTTACAAAAATGTTCCACTCAGCTTTAAAAATGAAATGGTGTTACTTTTAATACTATTTTATTATCGCTAGCTCTTTTCATGATGCGGTTATTGTAATTGCATTTCAAATTATCGTGGACTGTCGTTATCCGATGCTATTTACAAAATTTTTACAAGTGTGCTTCTGTACCGCATTAGCTGTTGGCTGAATGAGAATAACATTATCAACGAGTTTCAAGCTGGATTCCGGAGGTACTATTCTACAGTGGATAACATATTCAGTCTAAACAGCATAGTTCAACTAGGATTCAAGAAGATGAAAAAGCTATAAACATTTTTTGTTGACTTTAAATCGGCTTTTGATACGATCTCGAGCAATGCCTTGTTCCATAAGATGTCGTTTATTGGCATGTCAACAAAAATGTTACTTTGCTGCAAGTCCTCTAAAATAACACCAAAAGTACCATATAGGACGGTGAGTTGACCTCTGATTTTATATTTGTTAATCAAGGACTAAAACAAGGATGTGTGTTCAGCCCAGAAATGTTCTGCATCTATTTAAATTATCTTTATGATGAATTACCTGGAGGCATAGATATTTCTTGCATATGGATCAAAGTTCTTCTTTATGCGGATGACCTGGTTCTCCTTGCAGATAGCCCAAAGATGCTGCAGGAAATGATTGATAAGCTAGAAATTTACCGTGGTAAGTGGAACTTAATCGTCAATCTTAATAAATCTAAATGTATGGTTTTCCGACAAGGTGTGCGTCATCCAGCTGCTGAAAAATGATACATCAATAATACGGAAATAGAAGAGGTAAACGAGTACAAATATCTCGGGGTTCTTCTTAACTAAAATCTTAAATACAAAAAAACATTTGGAAGACAAATTTGAGAGCTCAAAAAGTGCAATAAATATGACATGGCTATCGTTCATAAAAAAAAACGAATATTATTCAAAGCAACAAAATGTGAATTTTCGATGCAGCATCACGGTCGATTATGTGCTACGCCGCTCAGATCTGGGGACAAAATGAATATGATATAGTCGAAAAACTCCTACGATTTTTCATTAAGAAAATGCTATGCCTACCTAAGAGTATATGTTGCACCTCGAAACAAAGATCAACAAAATGCACGTTTATACTTTGACTATATTCATGCATTTTGACTATATTCGAAAAGTATTTAAGAATCCAAATAGCCGCTTGCCGAAAATTCTAGCTGATGAAACAATCTTGGAATCTATGTACATATTGGGTAAAGGACTGGTTGGGCTTATTCAGATTGACTGGTGTCGAATTAGATTTCCATGTGCCTAATATAGATTGGTATTCTAAACATAATGATGTTATTGAAGGACTCGCCAAAGTACACTGGGATCATCATGTAAGCTTGGCACATAGATCACAGTTTCATGATGAATACGCCAATTTAACATATGATTCACTATACTTTGATGACCGCCTGAAAGCTAAAGTGATTTCACTCATTTTTAAAGCCAGAGGAGGTCTCCTTAACATAAATGCACGAGCATTCAAAAGTAACACCGATGGAATTTGTTCAATTTGCAACACTGATGAACCTGAAAATACATTCCACCTTACAGCGAGATGTCCTGTATGCGTAAAAAACACCTGGGAAAAAATTATAGATTTTTAATTATAAACGAATTTAGTTGAATCGTTCTTGCAGAATAATCTAAAACATTTAACTTTCCAATCTGACATACAACAAACAGTTATTGTCATAATATTTTTTGATTTATTTTTAAAAGTAAAGTTAAAATTTCATTAACCTGTAGTAGATACCAAATGTTATTATTATTAACTCAAATAATCTTTAAACAACTACTTTTGTAATTCTGTTCATTTAGTACAAATAAAATATTATTATTATTATTACAACATAATCTGTTTGTAAATAATTTGGTAAATTACTTTTGCTCTTTAAACAAGAACTTAAAACTTCTTAAAAAATACTATAGGTACCTATATAGCTTATGCTCAGAAAACAGTACCTGCTTTTATTTTAACATAACATGCCAACTACTTGCAATAGGTATGTGCTCAAAATATTCACAAGAACACCTAGCTTTTACAAAAAACGCCTGCTGCCAGACGCGTTAAAAATGGCTTTGATTTTTGTTCAGTTTTTTTTGTTGTAATTTTAAAACAATAATTACCTAAGTTCGAAAACATATACATACGAACGAGTATAACTTATAGCTCGGTATTTTTCAATATGTCAGATAGGTACCTATACCTACTATACTACAGTACCTATTTACATTCGGCAAAAAGCGACATGATGCTAAAATTATAAAATTATGTATTTTAACCCAATTCTTGATGTTTTATTTTGGTTTCAAAATAATATTTTTTAAGTAGGTAAGAAAATTTAAGGACCAGTCGTATTTCGCGGTGCCAGACGTACATTTTCTACGGTCATTACAGTTCTTGACGGATGTGATTTAAACCTAAATTCTGTGGCATTTTAAGTTCGAAAAAAAATGCTCATACATTTTGTTTCTTGACTCTTCAAAAAGAAAGGACGTGCCATATCAAGTGTGACATAAAAGTAGAGTTTATACCAACCCATGTGATAGGATTAAAAGGTATTCCGGAAATTAGTTGTTTGATTCAGCAGACCCCAGCCGCGCGAAGTGCAAGGAATATTGAAAACTTTTAAGGGCGATCAATTGATATAGAACTATTACAGTGAAACCTGCTTAAATGAAGCTCGCAAGTGAAAAAACCCTTAAAATATTCACATATCCCCGTGTATATTTGCCTACAAAATACCTCGCTTAAGTGAAAACCCGCATAACTAAAAAAAATCCCTTATTCCTTCATTTTTTACTTGCGATTATAGGTAGATTACTATAAGGCAAGTTATGCATTCTTCGAAAAAGAAATTTTGAGATAACAATCAAACTGACATTACGATGATAGCGAAGACGAAAAAAGATGGTCTAAAAAATTCTGTCTGTCTATCTGTCTGGATGTATGTATAGACACCTACAGCCCAAACGGGTGGGCTGGAATGCTTCAAACTTGGTATATAGAGTTTTTGTTTTTTAGGTATTGTACAGAAGGGGAACATTATTTTTTTAGCTTAAAATATAACAGTAACTGTTATATAACCGTTACGTTAAAGCCTATTTTTCTGGGAAACGTCACTAACGATTTTGCTTAATATGGTTGAAATTAAAATTTAAAAAAAATGTCTAAAAAAAGGTACTTTCCATTTTGCTTGTGACTATCTCGTCTTTCGAAATTTCACACATATGTAGGTTTAGGTTGCCAATTTATACTGCTTACCAATATTTTTAATTAATATTTTTTTTGTATTTTTAAAAGCATTTAAAAAAATTATATTTTGAAAACTGCTCATTACTTTTTTTTTCAAAATTTATGGTTATATGTATTTGCTGAATACCTAAAAATTGGCGTTTGTGAATTTAAAAATTTTTTTTTTGAAAAATGTTTTCAAAAAGTTAAAAAAAAAAAACCTTTTTTTCTCAAAAACCGTTCTACAGATTTAAAAAAAATTTTCTCATAAATTCATATTTATCCAAGAAATAGAATGGCGTACTTTTTTTTTAGCTCAAATATTTGTATTATTAAATATTTAAGATTCTCATACCAATTTTTCTAGAAATAAATTAAAGAAATCTTGTAATGGGTGATTTTTTTGCTACTTGGTTTTTGACGTTTATATTTTTGACAGATCACACATGACAAATTCCACGAACATTTGACATTTCGATTCGGTATTGTTTGCCAATTCATCATGAATAGACTTACGCCTGAACAACGTTTGCAAATTATTGAAATTTATTATCAAAATTCGTGCTCTGTGAAAACTGTGTTTCGCAAGCTACGTCCGTTTCAGCGACGAGGCTCATTTTTGGCTAAATGGATACGTGAATAAGCAGAATTGCCGTATTTGGAGTGAAGAGCAGCCAGAGGCAATTCAGCAGCTACCAATGCATCCCGAAAAATGCACTATTTGGTGCGGTTTATGGGCAGGCGGCATCATTGGGCCGTACTTCTTCAAGGACGATGAAGGCCGCAGGGTTACGGTCAATGGAGAAAGGTACCGTTCGATGATAACAGATTTTTTTTTGCCGAAAATGCAAGAATTGAACTCGGTCGACATGTGGTTCCAACAGGACGGTGCCACATGCCACACTGCACGCGAAACCATGCATCAATTGAGAGGCGAATTTGGTGAGCAGTTGATCTCACGTTTTGGCGCAGTCAATTGGCCACCAAGATCATGTGATTTGACCCCGTTAGACTATTTTTTGTGGGGCTATGTTAAGTCTATTGTCTATGGGGACAAGCCAAACACGATTGCTGCCTTGGAAGCCAACATTGAACGCTTCATTGGTGAGATTCCGGCCGAAATGTGTGAAAAAGTTTGCCAAAATTGGACCTTCAGAATGGATCACCTGAAGCGTAGCCGCGGGCAACATTTAAGTGAAATTGTTTTTAAAAAGTAAATGGCAGAAATTGATTTATCGATCCAAATAAAAATTTCATTCACTTTTTACAAGTTTCTGTGTTCTTTTGAATTTTCAAAAACCAAGCTCTTAAAAAATCACCGTTTATAAGTTAACCACATTTACGCTGGCACATGCCGCGCCGGTTCTCCAGGTTAATAACCATTTATGCTGAGTTGCACTCCCACGGTCAACAGCACTCGAAACAAACTCAAAGCTGTTTCTGGAAGCGTACCAGACAAGCGGCATCAGCAACTTTGGTGGGACACCTATTGCAACAAGTTTAGGTAGCTAAGATTATAAATTCTATTGTTAGGATAGAATTAAGTTGAGTCTTATCTTAGAAGTGAATAAAGAACGTTCCACAAAATAAAATTGTTTTTTTTAATCTCTCTGCGGAAAGAGACCTAACTTATATATAAAAAATTAAGTAAAAAAACGACTTTAAAAATATATTTCGATTTTTAATAAACATTTTTGCATCGATGTGATTGAACATAAGAGCAAGTTCGTACGACCCAGTAGTTTTACTTACTTTTTTATATAGGTACATAAAATATTTTTTTCTAAAAACACAATTTGGTATGACAATTTGATGTATTTAATATATAAGTTCGAAAAAAATCGTCATCCGTTTTCGAAATATTGATTTTTTTTTTCAAAAATACAAAAATAATGTTTTTCAAAAATTTTGGTATGCATTATTATTCATAATTGAATGACTTCCTGCTCCTATATACAAATTTTGATTGCAATTCTTCGAGTTTTATAACCGTAAGAAAATGGACCCTATTACGTTTGTCAATTATCAATTTGATTATTGATAAACACTGAAATTTGGTTTTAAAACTTCGGCTTATTTAAAAACTGGACAACTATTTAATGGTAATTATCGATTTTCTTGTAATTCACAATGGTCTCCATCATTCTCAATTACAAAAACTCTTATCAATAAGGTTATTTAATATTAAACTTCAGAATTTACCAACCATCAATTTGCAATTGACAATCATAATAGGGGTGAATAACAATTATTAATACAGGTTATTTTTCAGCTGCTTAAGTTCGATAAATGTAGTGAAAATTGTTTCGTAACTTCGTCTGCTTTTCTGAAATATTTTTTTCAGTTATGCGAGACCCGTTTTTCACTTATCCGAGATCCGCTGAACTGAATTTTTTTCAGTTATCCTAGGTCCGCTTAAGTGAAAAAACCCGGTTAACTGAAATTTTTTTCCCGATTTTTTGGCGTTTCGCTTAAGCAGTTTGCAATAGGCATTTCTCTAGTCTTGTCTGTGAGAAAAAAACTTTCTACAACAGGCTAAATTTGAATTTCCTTCACCCAGTGCAAGTAACATCTAATCAAAACCTCGAGACAAGTTTTTTTTTTTTGTAGACAATTTGAAATTCCTTAACCATCGATTATATCGATGAAGAAAATATTCCCATATTTATTAAACATTTTTTTTAATGTATCGATTTCTCTTATATTATTCGATATAATATATACAATACATATAGATATAATGTTCTAACCTACATAGAACAACCAATTTACCAATAATAATTTTTATTCTAGCATCATTCAATCTTGGGCTTTATGTTCGATTTGTTTATTCCTCTGTGAAAATTTAGATATTCCTCGTGTAGCAATTTAATACGATTTCGATTTCATTCAGAAATAATACAACTTTAGTCATGTTTTGTTTAAAAAAAAAAGAATACACAATACAAAAAAAAGAAGAACAACAACGGAGATGAATTGCTTTGATTTGATGTGTCCCATCAAATAATATAGAATCAAAAAAAAAAAATATATATAAACTTAATGAAGCAATTCAGCATATTTAAACCGCCTTTTTGCCTAAAGCCGGCAAATAAAAAAAATTATGAACATTTCTTGGAAGTTTTATATTCAATGATAAACAATCTCCTCTAATAGCGCTATTCTATTCATCTGTGAGCTCTGCGAAGTATCGTTTTAGATTTTGGAGCATCCACAAATTGTTTTCATTTCATTTAGAATTTTTTTTGCTTGATTTTTCCCACGATACCTAGTAGTCCGGGAGAAGGTGTTCTAATTTATAATATTATTCTTTGCACAAACCCTTATTCAGTTAATTCAGGTTGAAATTAAATTTGTAATTTAGTTGAGGCTTGACTATGACAGATATTTATAAAAAACAAAAAACCCTAGGAAATTTTATAATTGGTGAGGTCATAGATGGAAAATTGGAAAAAAGACACATGACCTTTTTTTTAGTATCGTTAATCCAGCGTAAAGATAGAAACAAATTTACCTCGCCTGCTGTGGAGAGCCCGCTGTGATGTTACGTGCGTGATTGTCTCAAATACATTTTTGAATCTTTTTTTTTTAGGCCCAAAACTAACGGTACCTTACAATTTTTTCTACCATCTTAATTATCTCCAAAACACCTTCAACATATTGTGTTAAAATAAATGTTATGCACTACTATAGATGCATAAAATCTACATTTCGGTGCATTTTTTTTAAATATTTTTTTTTTATTAATAAAAATTAATAAATAAATATAAAAATATTTGTTTGGATTTTGAAAAAATAATATTTTTTTTTTGTTGAAAATTCAATATTTCGAAAATGGGTGGACGATTTTTTTTTTGAAATTCAGTTTTAAAATTTATATTATTAAATACTCGTACATAAAATTGGCAACTAAAAATTTTTTTATAACAAAATTTACGATTTTTTGTAGTTAAAAAATTAAGTAAAAAATACTAAAAACATATGAGCTGTTTCTACTAAAAATCTTGGCGCAAAATTTTAAGCAGCCTGATGTTACGGGCTTAGCATTACACTACTTAACAGTTTGCTAATACTAAACCACTTTACTAATATTTCCCTTATTTTAAACACTTTTTAACTAGCACCATACTAAATCTATTTTCTTAATAAACTACAACTAAATACGCCTAAAATAGTGCAAAAAAGTAAGCGAACATAACTTTTTACGTTTGTAAATGTCAAAGTAGCATATGGATTTAGTACGATACTAAAAAAATAAAGTAGTCATTTTGTGATTTTAACTTTAGTAAAATGTTAAGAAAATAGTACGATACTAAACTGGTTTAAAATGAGCAAATCCTCTTTTTAGCCTAGTATCATACTAAAAATGATTTAACATATTACTAAATCGACTAAAATTTTGCGCCCTTGTGTTTAAGATGTGATGCAAGAGCAAGTACATGGGATCCAGCGTGCATTTTATTTTTTTTTTGTAACGGACGTATTAGTGGAAGGTAAACTTCCGTTTTGTAATGATAAAATAATAAAATAAAATAAAATAAAATGAAATAAAATAAAATGAAATAAAATAAAATGAAATAAAATAAAATAAAATAAAATAAAATAAAATGAAATAAAATAAAATAAAATAAAATAAAATAAAATAAAATAAAATAAAATAAAATAAAATAAAAAAAATAAAATAAAATAAAATAAAATAAAATAAAATAAAAAAAAATAAAATAAAATAAAAAAAAAATAAAATAAAATAAAATAAAATAAGTGTATATAGAAAGGGTAGAGTTAGGCAATCAGGATAAAAAAGCAGAATAGATCGCGTTCTGTGTTTTTTTTAAACTTTTAACTATTACGCCCCAGCAAAATTAAATATTGCTTCTTTACTTTTAATGACTAGTTTGCAGCTGCAGAATCACTTTTAATACAAAAAAAATATACAACTAAAAAAAACTTTTTTAAACTGGAATATTTTAGCATTTTATAACCTTTGTCATGAGAACAAATTTCTTTAGAATCTTTCAGACTATCAAGCTTAGACTGCAATTTAATCAAAACATTCAACAAGGGGATGGCCGTGGCGCGAGGTTCAATTCCTGCCGTTGTCTATGTCTTCTTATATTCCATTAAAACGAATTCTAAAAATGTTCATAAAATGAGTTGACGGATTACTCATTACATGCTGTTCAGGCATAACACTAACAACATATGATTGAGTAAACTAGTATACCCATAAATATGACAACGAAATAAATAAAAAATAATGCGAATTATAAGAAACATAAATAAATAAGGCACGGTAGTTTTCTCCGCATTAGTTCAGCCGCCATCCCTGGAGATAAATCTGAGACAACAACCAGTTCTAGTCTCAGAACATCGCGCCACACATCTTTCGTATTCTTCTTTCTGTGTTAAAAGCATATAAAGGGTATTCATAATCCCTTGAGCGCGTGCAGAATTATAAAAAAAAGGATCAAATGGGCGTGTCAATGGTTAAAAATAACATTATTTGTAATTGCTTCCGAGCATTCTTGTGAGTTTTTCTAAGCACACAACGCAAATTCTTGTGAATAAAACAGTGGGCGTGTCAGTGGGCCGAAATTTATTATGATGATTTTTTATACCATCTATAATTATACAAGAATGTTGTTTCATTCAAGCTTACGCTCATTTAATTCAGATTTTAATTAATTATGAGTGCCTCTGCATACAACCAGAACCACTGAATTGGTTTTGGTTGTATTTTTTTTCTAATTTAGTTAAAAAATTGCAAATATTAATAGTTTTCAGTCATCAACTTACAATGAACCATTGTAAATAGGGGTTGTGTACAAAATTCTGAATGCAAGAATCCCGCGGGCTGTCTTTAATACCAACAAAAGGATTATTCGATGTTATATCCTTGAATATGCTACTTTTTTACATATATCTCTTTTTTAAATTTTTTTTCGGGCTTATGTAGTTGTAACACGTTGGGTACATTAAATAAATTTACCCTTCAGACTCCTAAGTAAAGAGTTTTCTTGAACAATAGCACTCTCGTTTGTCCTCAACCTCATAGCAACTGTGCTGCGTATACAAAACACTGTGATTTCATTAAAAAAGTACTGAAACAGTACTAGAATTGGCATTACCTAGTAGAGATTTTTATCATTTGGAATTTTGTCATTCGGGGTTCAGGCATTCTGGCAAAAAACTTAAAAAAAAAATGAAAAAGTATCTAGAAGTTCCTGATTTTAAAACTATAAACTCCGAGACTATTACAAAGTTATTTTGCACTAGCAATTTAACCCCATTATCACAAAATCATATCCCATTTAAATAGTTTATTTATTTACAAAAATACATCTCCTACATATGTACCTACTTGTCGCGGCAGTCGAGGTTTCGTATTTTCATGTTTCTTGAATTTGAAACATGCATCTTTGTATCTAAAGGTGCTAGATGACATTCTCTTAGAACATGGTTTTATTTTTTTTTTTTTAAATATCATCCACCTTTTTGATTCATTCAATTAAGAAATTTCATTCATTAATTCGCAATTCCAACAACACCTGATATCAATCTCATTTTCATAAACCGCACTTTAAAATTATACCTATACATACCAACCTGCCCACTAAATGTAGGTAGATAGGTACATACATAAATGTACCTAACCTATATAGATACTTTAAAGTTGACCTCATCAGTTCGGGTGCGGTTTTGTCATCTAAGCGAATGAGTTTTTTGCTTTTTTGTGATGGACAAATTCCTTGGGTATCTCATTACTAAACTTTTAAAAAAAATTAAAGGAATTCCTCAAAGTCTAGAGCTTCAGAAATTTCATTCACAGATTTATTGTTGGAATGCGATTGTGGTGAAGGTACATACATAATATGTATATATATTTATATAGGGGGGTTTTGAAAATATGATGATAGTCGTGGAATTTATTGCTAATGAAGGGACATTTTTGTTATTAGTCAAATTCACATTGACAAAAATGGTAAAACAAAACATCAAAATTCCAAAGAATATACTAAAAGAAAAAAAAACGAAAAAAAACCAATGGAAGAATATTTTCGAAGAGAATGTACGCAAAAAAAATGCCTTGTGAGAAATGTGAACAAACCGGAATATTGCTCCGTTGCCAAATTTCTTATTCTTATTCTTACAAAAAAAAGAAAGAAGAAACTAATAAAAAATAAAAGAACTTTCTACGCACACTGGCACACGCAAGTTTGTATGTAGGTATTTCTATCCAGAGGTGGACTTATGGTTTTCCTGTTAATAGGTTGAACAAATATTTATATGAACAGATAGTTAACCTATATCTACTCCGATTCCGATCTTGTAGAAGTGAATTCATTGCTTTTGCAATTCGTTTTTACCTGCTATATAGATAAGGCAAGGTTTGCATTTGGAAAAAAAATCGAACTCGACATAACGATGATAGAAAACGGCAAAAAAGTGGGTCCCGAAACTCCGTCTGTCTGTACATCGATCTAGCCTAATCGGCTGAAGCGATTTTCTTCAAACTTGGTAACTACTTAAGTGTTTTAGGTGACGGTCTCAAATACTAATTGTACCTGAGCCATATAATTTTTTCTACCATCTTAATTGTCCCGAAAACGGCTCTAAAAATTTCGATTAAAATATCTTTGCGCTACTATAATTTTATTCTACATTTTGGCTAGAATTTTGTTAACATATTTTGTGGCATAAACGGATCAACGGATTTCGATCAAAATTTTAACAAACATTTTCGAAAACATTTTTTTGGATTTTTGTAAAAAAAAAAAGTCATTATTTTTTTTTTTTTGAAAATGCAATATTTCGAGAATCGGAAGACGATTTTTTTTAAATTTTGATTTAAATTTATATTATTAAATACTTAGGTACACTAAGAAAAAAATTACAAAATGTTTGTTTATAAAAACCGAAGTAAAAACCGACTTTAAAAATAGATTTAACCGTTTCTACTAAGAATATTGTACATACGATGTGATCGAACATAAGAGCAAATGATCCAGTCGTGGATTTAATTTTGTTTTCAGTTTCCCGTCATAAATTCTCCAAATTACATATTCACAATATTCACACATATTCAAAACCACATTTTCAAGCTGACAGCTGAAAATTGTATTTGTATTGGTGCAAGGAGAGGTAAATGTGTTGAAAAATCGAGATTTGCAAAAATGATCTAGATTCAAAAATAAATCATCTTATTATGCCCAATGGTACACAAAAAAGAGGAAAATCGGTGTTTTCACATATCTAGATGTAAAATCAATTAAATTATTTTACCAATGGAAAACCACATTAGGCTGCATCATTAAGAACTGCTGCACAATTTATTTAATATATTTTTCGGAATTTTCGTCCGATTTCGAAGCTTTTTGTTTTAAATTGTTTGAAAGTGAAAAACAAAAAAAAGGATTAGTAAGATCTTGTTAAACTTTGGAGCCCCGATAAGTGTCTGCCCAAGGTACTTCGTTTCTTGCCCTCAAAAACAAATCCACTGTTGTACATTTGGCAAAATGTAGAAAAAAAAATCTCTTGAACAAAAAAATAATGTGAATCACTATCTCACAAAAAATGGAACTTAACAAAACTCACACACGCAAACGCACACATTTTGCGATCATTTTTCTTCTCATAATAGGTACCAGACTCTAGCAGTTGATAGAATGCGCAAAAAGGCTGAAGAGAAGGGAAGAAGATACACGATTGCCGAAAATTCATTAAAAATTCAATAGGCAATAGTTTCGCATTTGTATCTTGTATCTTCCTCAAACACATATTTGTAGTAGGTAATATTGCCTTACCACCACAACCTTTTCCATCTTGTCGGCCATATTATGATCTACAAGAGTAGCCATTTAAAGGATGAAACCTGTAGGACTTAATTTTAATTTGTATTTTTTTTTATTCTTGATCTCAATGCCAGTCTAAAGTGTTTTTTTTTTCTTTATTATCTTCAACATACAAACATAAATACCTTCATAGATGTTTGCTTTATCAGATTTTTATTCCACGCTGCCTACCTAACTATATCTAAATAGATTAGATTTGTGTGTATGTATGTGTGTTAGAATAGTCGTCAGTGCTATATCATATGATGTGTTGAGATTGTCGAAAATATAGAGCTGAATAAAGAAACCGAATCAGCTGATTAAACTTAACATATGATAGAAACGCTAGAAACATATGCGTGTACATTACATATACATACATATATTCACGTCATACATATACAAGTGTGTATTATGATCATTCGCATTTAATTTTTGTTTTGTTTAATAGGTAGTATTTTAGGTATACTTAAAATAACTTTTCAGAAGAAAACAGTGGGTGTCTTTTTTATAGCTTCACTACCAAATTTTAAAATTACTAATTATTTCCCTTAGAATTAGTCATAATGGCGAAATACGTAGGTAATTAGACTTAATTGAATCAAATAAAAATATATTATGAATATGAAGGAAATGACAAATGAAAGATAGCGCCATGATTAAAAAAAAATAAAATGCACCACTGGATCGCACGCAGTTGCTCTTGTTCATCGTATGCACAAGTTTCTTAACGTAACGTAACGGCTAAATATATTTTGAAAGTCATTTTTTTTACTAAATTTTGTATACAAAAAATTTGGTACCACAATTTTTAATATTATGTATATTTAATTTTTAATTTTATATAAAATATTATAATATATGATATAAATAAGCTTAAAAATATAATTTCGAAAAAAGTCGTCATCAGTTTTCGAAATATTGAATTTTCAAAAATCCCAAAACAAAATATTTTTTCGAAAATGTTGGTGTGCAGTATTATTTAGAAATCGAAGGGCCTCCTTTATACAAATTTTGATCGAAATCCTTTCAGTCGTTTATGATAAAGTCGAAAATCAAAAAAATGGTTGTATGGCAACACAAAATATTAAAAAAAAAATGTTGACCAGAATTTAGACTATACGTAAAGTAGTTAACATACTGTTGGTCATTCAAAAATAATTTTATGAAAATAGATGATAAAATTGTTTGGCACGTGCCTACAATAGAGGAAATTATCATAAAAACAATGCAACTTGCCATACATAGCTCATTGCAACGACTGCAAACTTGGCAGCACTTTTTATTTTTTGGTCCAAAATGATATGGCAAACCAATATGAAGGCAACGGTTATTTTTCAACCTTTTTTTTTGGCACCTTAGAACATTATTCGTCTTTGTTTGTGAAATAAAACCCCAAATACTGAACTTCAAAAGCGGAAATTCGTATAGAAAACAGTCTAATGAAAAGTGGATATTTCATAAAGTTGTTTGAATTTTTAATTGAAAGTGGTAGGAAATAATTTTTTTTACAGAATCTCATCATGCTGCATGGAAGAATTTTAAGTGCGGAAGAAAGGTCACTGCATACAAAGATTGTGACCTTTCTGATCCTGAAATTGGTAGACAAATAGGGAATCCAATACAGTTATTCATAACTCTTTAAGGTAAGGTGAAAGTTATGGAAAAATTGTCAACCACGAGCAAAATTAAAAGCTGACAACGCGTCCAGTTCGAATGATATCGCGTGAAGCCATCAGAAATAAGCTTTTTGCCTCACAAATTAAGGCCAAACTTGTCTTGCCTGTTTCAACCCGATGCGTTAGACAAATTTTAGAAGCCAACTCAAACTTGAGTACAAAAAAAAAATCCAAGAAGCCGCATTAAGATGCAGACCATAAGTCAGCAAGGCTGAATTTCGCAGAAAGTCACATAAACTGGACAGCAGAGTGGAGAAAAGTTCTCTTTAGTGATGAACAATCCAGATGGATTTCAGTCATATTGGTATGGCAAACGTCTTCAAACAGAAGTGAGAATGATTCGCAATTTCGGTGGCGGCAACGAAATGGTTTGGGCAGCTTTTTCTGCAAATGGAAAAACGGAAATTGCATTTGTGCCTGGAAGAATGAACTCAGAAATGTATGCTGAGATGTTAGAAGAAGTTATGGTTGAAAGAGCTGAAGAGTTACGCGGAACTGGTTCATATTCCAGCAGGATAGCGTTCCTACCCACGTCTCTCGAAGGTTGAGAAACTGGTTTGAGAAGAAACAAATAACATTTGTCGATTGGCCGTCTTGAAGTGCCGATTAAAATCCCATGGAAAATCTCTGGGGAATACTAGCCAGGCGTTTTTATACCAACGGGCGCCAATTTCACAACGTTCAAGAGCTTCGAGACGGAACAATTGAACAATGGACCGCGATTACAAAATATTGAATAAATTTATTAAAAATTTCTGATCACTAATTTACCGTTATTTTATTATTATGGGAATTTCCTCCTTTTTTCTAGCTAATTTTTTTTTTTTTTTTTACATAACTTTTATTTGATTTCGTTAAATGTGAATAAATTATTACTTTTTTAACAACTTTTACTACATTTTTTTATTTCATAAAAATGTATGAATAAGATGAATGCAGCAAACAAAAAATGCGTAGAAACCATGTGTTTTTGTGGGAATTTCCTCCACTGTAGGTGCCGTCATTTTTGGTGCTAAAATAACGATTAAAACAATAAATTGAATTTTTCTAAAAAAACGAATTTTTTAAAAAAATTCAAACTTCAAAGTGGCAGCTGACAGTTAATTAACAACATTTAATTCATAACCAATTCATACTTATTTTGGCATGGAAAAAAATGGAGCCTAGTCGGCATATAGAATTATTTGGAGAGCCCTGCAAGTTTATTTAATTTGTGTTTGAACAATTTTCTGACCGATTGCGGATTTTATTCTGTTAGGCATATTTCTCATGGTGTAAATAAAATTAAAAAAAATTATAAATTGTAATACTAAATTATAAGGAAAAATTGTCTATATTTTTACTGAAACTGTTTGTTTACTTTTTCAAATTTGATTGTAAAATTTGACAAGATTGACAATGTAAAGTAAATAACAGTCCTAAGCTACTACCGCCTGAATTAAAGAGAATAATCAATTACAAATAATTTCCGTTCCTTAATAAAAGTTAAATTTTTTGTCAACAAGTACCACTGACTGTGTAAAATTTGTGTCACAGCTATTTTGTTGTGAAAACCAGCATTTTTGAGTGAATTTCACGCCAATATGTTCAAAATAATAAAAAAAATTAAACAGTAAACTTTTTTCGGTGAACGTCTCTATATTATATAAACGACTTAGAAAAGCATAGTTTGGGATGAATTACGACTTACGAGTAGTCAATAATATAAGATTTCTTTCAAGTTTTAGCAAATTATTTTTTTTAAATTTAATATGATTCCATGTTACATGAACAATGTCCACATTTTATTTCAAAGTGATTCAATGCTGATTTAACTTGAAGAAATGTTGTTTTAACCAGAAGTAAAACAAACACTTGCAAATGCAATTAAGAAACTAATTGAATTACATAAGAAGTTTTTATGGTTAATTTAATCAAATTTAATGTTGATTTCTAACGAACAATGTCTTCAATCTTGATGCAAATTCAGGTTAAATAATGACAGAAAAATTATTGATTTTACAATGCCTATTGTTGTTTTCGATTCAATGCAGTGTATATTAAGTATTTTTGTCGTTATTTATACAATTCATACCTAGATAGTTTTATGATTGTTTTTAACATGATTGTAGGTTAATTCTAATATGTAGGTATACACAATTTCAATTGAAATTGTATATTTTATTAATATTTATAAAAGTTTATTCAAAATAAAAATCTAAATAAATAAAAAATTTATGTTTCCGATTTTGCAATTTTTGTTTCTGTGTGAAATCAATTCGATTTGAATGTATTTTGTTTTCCGTGTCTTTTCCTTAATTACATATACCATTCCCTACGAAAACTTTTCTTGAATTAACAATACCAACAAAAAAAAACGAAGTTTTTGTTTGTCTTCATTTAAAATTACAAATGATTTTGAATGTAACGAACAAAAAAACAAAAAAAAAACTCATATTATCTGATAGATTTCAAGCTTTTTATTCCACCTATATGTAGATATCTGTCAAAAAAAGGGGCAATAGCCGAACAAAACTATTAGCAACAATTATTATACCAATTGCTGTGAACCCCGTCTAAATAGTCAGCCAACCAAAAATAAAACATGCGTAGTCGTTGTCTGTGGTCGTCTCTCTGTCACTCCCGAGATTATAATTCGTCAGTTTTTGGCTTGTCTTAAAGTTTTAACGCCATTGTGAACTCAAATAGACACACAAAAAAGATACATTAATGATTAACTATATAATATGTATCTATAGAGAGCTATGCTTTTATGCTATTTTTGTTTTTTTTTTTTGTTTTGTGAACTGCGGTCAATAACCCTTAGGTGAAAAATACACTCCGAGACACTTGATTGAGGTCTTGTTTTTATGTTTGCTAATTGTAAACCTTTTAAAGTTTGAAAAAGCAAAAAATCGAATGTGAATGGATGGAAATAATTAGTAGTAATTATTTTTTTTAAAGACTTTAGTGCTGTTTTTTTTTTGGTGACAAATTGTCAGTTTGACGTTTAACAACAAATAACACAAAGCATGTGCGGAACAAAAGAAAATCAAAACTATTTTTTTGATTTTCAATATAGTGTACCAAACCGTTATAATAATCTTTTAGATTAGAATTAGTATTGTCAAAAATGTATAGGTTTTATAAATCGAAGTAATTTTTTTCCCATACGGGCCTGAACGCATTCATTATAAAATGCGTTTGCAACGTTTGACATAAAGCTTTCTATTTCGCACTTCCACTTTATGGCTAACTAATAAAACCCAATTTGCATTTTAAAATGTGTTGTCACAGTTTTAATCTACTTTGTTTTTAAATATTTTTTTTTTCGATAGAAACACTTAATCTAGTGACGTGGAGTGTATCTACACAATAAAGCTTTAAAGTATGTACCTATTTATTCCAAAAAGTAAAAAAGAGTCATACTGCGTAACACGAGCACCCCACACATTAGTGCTTCAAAATATTTCGTTACACCTATCGGTAAAATATTCATTCATAATTTCCGATTTTTATTTCACGTTTATTTTTCTGTAAAGTATCTGCCATAATAATTGTCAGAGGTCGGTTAAAAGGTATTGTAATACCGGCTTATAATGACAATCTTGTTTAATTTATCATAAAATTAGAGTATTAAACTTGAATGATGATGTTAGAGTCAATACAAAAAAAAAAACTGGAGAATGAGGTGATATGGTACTTTAGGTTTTTAGGTATGTGTATTGAGGTTACTATTCCTTTTGTTACTTATACCTTTTGTAACTTTTCCTATAAAATAATTATTTGATTATTGTTTAAAGTGTTAAGTACCTATGTATGTATGTAAGCTTTTTATTAGAGGCCAAACAAATTTCTTTTGAGATTCCATAAGCTTACATTATGTATATCAAGGCATATGATTTATTTTGATAACATATGTTACGTTTTTTTCTTTTGTTTTTTTTTTTGTATGTGATAAGATAGCATTTAAGAATGTGGGTGTTCATCAGGTAGAGCTTACATTCTAATTATTGCGTCCTAATTTAAAAAAAAATATAAAAAATCGAGTTGACAACAATTCTGATAGAAATCAAGTTGACAACAATTTAGAAAGAAATACCAGATACATACATATATACTAAAAAAATTAATGATTCATTTTTAAATTTTCTTTCTTTGAAATCTTACCTATTGGATGTGTTAAGAGTTCTCTTTGTAGATATATTTTATAATGGATAGCCTTCAAACACTTAATTTTTAAAAATGTCTTTGAATCTTGTTTAATAAATCTTTACATTATTATGTATGTATCTGCCCATCGACTATATATTAAGTCAGGTAAATTAAGGAACAACAAATTGGTCAATTTATTTTGAGCTAAAAATGTATATAAGTTAACATAAATCCATTATAAATTTCTTTGATAATTGATTTGTCAAGAAGTCAAGTTGACTAAATATCAATGATCATTAAGTAATTCTGTCAAGTTTCACATTATTCATAAATTCAACCTACTTTTGATGGAAAAGTGAATTTATAAGTCAAAATTTGCTGTCACATCCAACTTTTCCATGAAAAACAATGAAGAAGGATTTAGTAGAGCGAACAAATTTTCAATTCTTAAAGGAACATCTGAATGTCCTAGTAAATCATTCTAATTGACATTTATCGAGAATCGAGATATGTAATAGTAAAAAGTTCTCGTGAAAATCCATTTTACCCAAGGTGCTGGCATGCCACAAGGCTGACTTCTGTCTCCTTTACTCTTTCTTATAAATAATCTATTGTTATATGATCCGTCAAAAGTTTGAAGTTTGAGTTTTTGAAACTACTCGTACATACATAAATAGGTATATAGGCAAGTTCTGAAAAGTAGAATTCTTTTTACGGCTGACTGACTTGTTACATAGAGGTTTTTGTAAAGAAGAACTTGGCTCTTTTTTAACATCTATATTTTTGGTGTGATCTTACTTCTTTTGCAAAGGCTATTGAGGCTGTTTTATTTTTTCATTGTTGTTAATATAGAATAACACATCGAGGACTCTAGTTCTTAGCAAAGTCGTGAATTTTCAAGATATATGTTTAATTTCAAAATGAAAATAACCAGACACAACCAATGAAAAAGTCTTAGATTTTTTATTTTTCGCTGTACCGTTCAACAAAATTTCATCATTCTACGAGAATCAGAAGTGATCCTCATAATTGATATCAATTCTATTCAAATGGGCGGGTACAACGCCCGGAACGTAAAATCTCAAATTTCATCATTCCACGACCGCTAAAGTGAGAAGTGCCAAATAATTTATATAAATTCTATAAAAATGGGTGTATAGAACACCCCTTGAATGAAAAATATCAAATTTTAAAATATTGCGTTTGCCTGCACTTTAAGCCCTGCCACTGTACCAAATTTCATCAATCTACGACAATCAGAAGTGCTCCAAATATTGTATGTATATCAGTTCTATGAAAATGGGCGGGTACCACACCCCCTTAATGGAAAATCTTAAATTTTCGAGTTTTACCTTTTTGTATACATCACAAGGGCCTACAGTTATGAGAAATTACAAAATTCTACGATGTCGGTAAGTGCTCCATAATTTCCATAATTTTGATGATCAGTGAGTGAGTGAGATTGAGAGTGAGTGAGAGTGAGTTAGAGTGAGTAAGAGTGAGTGAGAGTGAGTGAGAGTGAGTGAGAGTGAGTGAGTGAGAGCGAGTGAGTGAGTCAGTAAGTCAGTTAGTTACGGTTTTTTATCTCGCAGCCACTAATGCTATAGAATTGAAATTTGGTGAGTTAGAAGTTTCTAACTTTATTGGTAGTGAAGTTAGAGGGGGGGTCGAAAATCGCCTGAGTTTGATCATGTTAAAAGGGTGTAGTGCCAGAATTTGGGTGGGCACTGCCCGCCCTTTGATTCCTAAGCTAAATTTCTCACTTTCGGAGTTAATTCTGAGGAAATATAAACTATCACTATTTGACGGAGCAAAATTTGAGAAATCTCATTTTCCTGAAAATGTTATATGTTAGTTTATTTACTTGTATCAAGGCGAAGAAAAATTATTAATTTACAATATTAAATTACCATTATTGAATTGTTTAGTATATCTATAGTTATAACAATAATTACATATATATGTGTTCCGGTCACTGCAGCTTTCGCAGCAACACTTTAACTCCTCCTGGAGCATAGGGCAACAACAGATTCCCTCCATCTATCTCGGTTCACGGCATGGTGTCTTAGCTGAGCCCACGAATGAAAGTTAAAGGACTGAGCTTCATTAAGTACAGTTGACCTCCATGTTGTTCTTGGTCTACCAACTCTACTTACACCCTGAGGATTCCACATAGCTTTGCTATGTTCTCCTTTGGTTTCCTCAGAATATGACCAATCCATTGCCATTTTCGCTGTCTAATGTCAAGATCTACCCTTCTCTGGTGAGTCCAATCCCACAGCTCAACATTTCTTATGATTTGTGGCCATCGAATCTTGAGAATGTATCGAAGACAGCGATTGATAAAAGCCTGTAGCCTGCTCGAGATGTTGGCGGAGCATTTCTATGTTTAACAGGCGTACGTTGGACTCGAAGAGTTTTATCTTTGTGCGTAGCGTTATTATGCTGGAGTTCCACACGGCTGAAAGCATTCCAAAAGCACTACGAGCTTTGTTTATCCTGCTGACAACATCAGATTCCGTTCCACCATCAATTGATAAAATACTGCCTAGGTAGTGGAACTGCAAAACCTTCGCAATAATTTCCTGTCTCAGAATAATCTCCTGTTGAGAGTTGCGACCGGTCTGCCGCATTTTTGTCTTTTTGGCGTTGATATTTAAGCCAGCCATCTCGCCGTTCGCTTGCAGCAATTGGCACATTTGGTCCAAGCCACCTACACTGTTTGACATGAAACATATATCGTCAGCGTAGTCCAATGACTAAGGTTTTCGAATGGACTCCATTGAATGCCATTTCTCTCGTTTGTAACAACTGTGGTAGTCAGAACATCATCTACTGCCAATAAAAACAAAATTGGTGACAACACATCTCCTTGTCTTACTCCTTGACGCACATGCAATGAACCGGAAAGCTGTCCATTGTGCAGCAGCAGCACCTTGCATTATTGTAAGACTCCTTAATAATAGCGACTAGCTCCTTAGGGATACCTCTCATGATAAGTGATCGCCAGATGTATTCACGATTTACCCTGTCGAATGCCTTTTCAAAATCGACGAACATGAGATATAGAGGCGACTGGTACTCAGCTGATTGTTCAAGAATGATCGGCAGGGTGTTAATATGGCCGAAACAAGATCGGCCACTGCGAAATCCAGCTTGATGTCTCTTGAGTGTTGACTCTATCCTTTCTCTTATCCGCTCGAGAACAATAGTTGCCATTAATTTTGAGAACACAGACAGGACGGTTGTACCACGCCAATTATTGCATTTTCTAAGATCGCCTTTCTTTGGTATCTTAACAATTACACCATTCTTCCAGTCTTTGGGATAAGTAACGTTCTCCCAAACATCCTCAACTAGTGGAAGCAAAATTGCTGCCGTTGTTTCAGGATCAACCTTCAAGAACTCGGCTGGTATGCCATCAAGTCCAGCTCCTTTGTTTGCTTTGAGAAGAAGAATCGCATGCTTAACTTCTGCACTGCTTGGAGGGCCGGTGTCAATGCCCCTAGAAGATCTACGCATGTGGACCATTTGCGGTTCATAATTAACATTCTGGACGTCGTTGAGCAGTTCGCAGAAGTGATGCATCCACCTTTTAAGCTGATCTTCCAATATCATCAAGAGATTGCCGTTTATGTCAAACACAGGGCGGGATATGTTGTTACGTTGCCCAACGATTTCCTTGGTGATTCTGTACAGCTCTCTGGCGTCATATATAGAATGTATTACTTAATTTTATTTTTGTGATTTTATTTATTAAATATAATTGTTTGTCAAAAAATAGGACTATTTGCAATTGGTTCAAAATGACAGAAATATTGGCTTTTTTGCCAATCCTGTATCATTAATTGTCATAATCCTATTTTATGGCAAAAAAATGGTATAAACTGACAAACAATGACATCTTTTAGACTGTGTTTAAACATAGAAATATTGTAAATTTGATTGAAAAATACATGAATTTTCGACCAACCGATATGACATTAGCCTCTCATGATTTCAAAGGAAAATCAAACGATAACGTGTTTAGTTTATCACTGCAGTTAGATCTCCACAGTTATTGGAAAAATCATTTAACCTTAGTCATTAAGTGGTAAGAATAACACAGTGCTTCTGTTTCCTGTCAGAATTTCGCATCCCTTTTACAAACACCTTCTTACGTTTAATTCATACCACCCATTAGGTATTGGCAGGTTTTTTAAAAGACTGCCTCCAAGACGATATTAAATTTTTACTCTGTTTTTATTTCTCTGAGATTATCTTTTTTTTTTAAATTTAGGTTTCGTATTGGTTTTAAATAATTTATTCATGAAAAAGTCCTATTTGAAAAGATTTCCATTAACCTGTTTTAAAATGCAACCAAAATCAACTAGAATGAAAAAAATCAATATTTATTTATATAAACACAGATTATATAAATTTACCTAATTGTTGGTTTAAATATACAAATTCAATAAAAATTATTCAATAAACAGAATTTTAAAAATAAATTAATTCATCGATTGATTCTTGTTCGTCAATCAGCGTATATATTGAATTTTGACACGAATCTTGATATGAGGTTGAGTATTAAAAAAAAACGAATAGATTTGAAAGTTTTATTGTTCTGGTTTAAAAAAAAAAATTAAAACCTCTAGGCAATCCACACCTCAAGATGCTAATTAAAAATTAAGTCTAAATATACTCGTGTATGAAAAAATATAAATGAATTTTTAATCAGCTGTGATATTTGGCCAATAGAGAAATTAATAAAAGAAAGGAATTGCTAAGTGAAAATAAACTTCAATGTAAACATTTTCAGTAAATCTTTAAATTAAAATTAAAACAATCAAAAACCAAAACCGTTTCGAAAAAGTGACGTGGATCGTATTGAAAGCGATACCTACCCTATAATTTGGACCAGTTTGACTTTGGATTCTCAAAAGCAAACATTGTCGAAAATGAGCGTTAAAATCTTCCATTCTCACTGCCAGTTCCCCATTATAATTCCAAAAATTTCCAAATTCACTACATCATTTTTAATTACTTGCAATATAGGGCAAGCTTTGCATTCGTACAAAAAAATCGAACTCAAGATTTTGATCAAACTTGACATAACGATAACAGCGAAAATGAAAAAAAGAATCAAACACACGTTGAGTGTTCTGTACCGCCAAATGTCATTAATACATAATGTAATGTATACAGTTTACATTATGGCAATCCTTCTGCCCGACACTCTTTATTTTGTATTAAGTTTAAGCATATCTATCTATTTCAATTTCAATCTAACTAATACGTAAAAGAATGTTTAAGTAAAAAAAAAAAAACTGGAGGAAACACAACTTCTTGTCAAATTCTTATAATATCTTCTTCAAGGCAATACAACTATAGTTGTTTTTTTTAGTTTTCGATCAACGAAGATGATATTTAAATAGTTTAACTATTTCACGTCAAACAAAAAAGTGCTATAAAATGATTTGTAGACAAACTCAATTAAACAAATCTAAAAAGTACCAACTTGAGTTCAATGTCAATTAAATAAATTTCAATTATCCTTATCGATTGTATTTGTTTTTTGTCTAGTGAATATTTCAGCAGACAAACTTGATGGCAAATGGGTAAATGGGTTTCACCCACCTAACATTCAAAAATAAAAATAATAACAATAATAAAAATGGTCTTTTTATCTTGAATAAGTGCTTTTAAGATTGAAAGTTCTTCTTTTTTGTCTGCAAAGTTTTCAAGAAGTTACTTTAGAAGAACAAAAAATAGAAACACGGAAATTTGTTAACTATATTCGTTGGTAGTTACTTGTAGTATTTAACATAAAAAAATAAGAAAAACAAGTATATTATAAATATTTTAAATAATTTAAATTTTTTCATATTTTAAAACTACTAAATTAAAATATTTGAATACCATAAGATGTTAAAAGAAGAACAATAAAATGCACAACTGGGTCGCTGGTTCGCTTGTTCTGAACTTCGAGTTTATTTATTAAAAAATTTCGACAGCGACGACGTAATATTTACAATTGTTTTTCAAAATCGTTAGGATAGTTTTTATTAAATTAGAGTATAGGTATGCCAATTTAATTAACTATATAAATCATAATATGTAGACCAAAAAATTATTTACAAAAAAAAAAATCAAAATCCGCTTTGGAAATTTAGTTCCTTGAAAACATTAAAAAGCTACGAATTTGTGTTTTTTTTTGTTATTGTTAAAGCATTAATGTTAATTTTAAGGTTATGTAATTCAAAGACTTTCGTAACTCTTGGTTGCTTTTAAAAATATATCGGTCTATAGTAAGATCTCTTAAATTTAAAGCAACAATCGATGACATTTTTTTCATTCTCATTAACGTTTTCAACGGATTTTGATCTAAAAATTTTTATAATGGAGGTCATTAAAATTCTTAATAATCGCATACGACAATGTTTCAAAAAATAATATTTTGGATTTTTGGAAAACTCAATATTTCGAAAACTGTTGGACGATTTGCTATTTTGATATTATGTTTTTAAATGTACTGTTAAATACTTAAATTTTTCATACTTACTAACGGTTTTTTTTTTTAGTAAAAAATTAAATATCGAGTAAATACGTCTATATTCTCTTCATAATTTTTCTAAACACACAAAAATTATTCATTACTTTATGTAAGGTTGCATATAAGCAACATAAGCTAAACTCGTTGGAAGGTTGTATAGAGCCTACATTAAAGTTATTTTCTACCCAAAAGTCATATGACATGGCCCATGTGTATTTTTGGCATGAACAAACGACGCACGAACGATGATCAATGGAAACCAGTCTTGTATCGATCGTTGACGGAGCAAGATATGTTTGGAACAAGGACTTCCTTGTTTTTTTTTTTTGCAAAGGTCTTCTGTGTCACAAAGAGAATACATGAATGCTTAATTTTGACACAAGCCTATTGTAACTATAATTGATAGAAAAATGTGTATTGTATAAGGATTTGCATTGCGCCTATACATAAGTCCTTATGCACTGCATAACTATGCATGTGTTTGTGGTATTTTATTGAATAAGACTGATTTTTTATATCAAAAATTAACTCACATGAAAATATCTCTTGTACAAAATTTGCGGAAAATCTAAACTTTTTGGTTCTTGTTCGTGGGTCCAGACGTCCCACTTTGTCTTACCACATTATCGTATTGTTAAATTTTATTAAAGAAAATAGTCTCGATTAATAAAAATTTAGATATGTTTGTCATTATTTAAACGGGTTTGATTGTATATATGACGTCTAAATCTAACTTTAGATTTTTAAATGAAGAGGTTTTCGAATTATGGAGGTCATGGCAATGCCAACAATCTGCACATCTTTCCTAATTGAAATTAACGATCCACTTCGCAGAGGAAAATACCAGATTTTTTCGAAATTTATTTGCAGAAAATTGCATACTTTATCCAAGCTTTTCCAATTTTTGTTACCTATTTATAATTTTATTATTATTAAAATTAATATTATAATTTTATTATTATTATAATTATTAAATTTTTATATAACCTATATAATTCCTTAAAACAATATACAAAAAACTTTAAAAAATCTACCATTTAAGACATTTTCTAAAAGTTTTTTTTTCTATTTTTTCTAGGTATGTAAAAACAAGACGATCGTCACTTTTGGTCTATTTTGAAGATCGATTCAAACCATTGCTAAGTATAAACTTTAGTTCTAATTTTATAATAATATTTTCTTGCCCATTCCTAAACAATTTCAATCATTTGCTGGTGCTCAGCCCATCAAAAACTTTTGAAACAAGTAACTCCTGGTTTCTGCAGTATAAATTGTGTTGACATGTGAATCCAGATTTGTTATTGGAATTTGAGATCTAGGTTAAAATTTGATAAACAAATTGACTATATTTGTGTAGTTACAGTACAACCCAGATTTAAAGAGCTTTAAAATCTTTGGTATGTTTATCCTGATTTTTCTTATACGAAAACAAAGGATGTAGAAAGAGAAAGTCTTATAAATAAAAGAAACACGTATGTTTAAAAAGAGAGAATCATATACAAAAATAAAAGAAGAAACAAAAAAATGGAGTCACATGAAATGTCAACTGTCAAAATATTCATAGAGTACATATTTTGTAGAGTTATCTACTGCTATCATTCAATTGTATAAGTGAAATCTGTCAGTAAAAAAATCCCACCTTGAACATAATCAAATGTCTTAGAGTGTACCTATTTTTTAAAACAAAAATCTATAAAGCCTAATATGTGTCATAACGTCAATTTCTTCAGAGCCCGCTTGTTCATTGAACTTCTAGTCCTCAAACAGTTTTAAGTGCCCATTTCGAGTCTTGCAAAATAATAGAACTCAGATTTTGCGCATCTTTTTTTGTGGCATTTCGTACGAAAAAGAATTAAATTTAAAACGAGCCAAAGTAAAACAAAAGCAAATAAAAGAAGAAGTGGGCGAATTGAAAAGACCCATCCATCTAGATTTACGATCAACTTTTTGATGATTTTCCGTTCTTCATGTTCACACCCTCCAAGATTTCATAATTGTTATATGTATGGATAAATGAAATGTATAAAAGTGATAAAAGGTCAAGGCGGGATAATCCATCAGTTGACACTCTTAAATTAAATGTTCAAAAAAAAAAAAAACATTTAACTTCTTTCCAAGAGGGGGAATTAAATTCCAACTAATTATAATCTGACTACACTCAATTAAATAGAGCGTCCCTCCTTCTTTCTAGCTGCTGCTGATATTGGGACCGAAACCGACACCGAGACCGAGACCGGGAGCCATATACTATTGGCCAAACGCGCTATTAAAACAATGAAACTCTACACTGACCGCAGGCATCAGTCAATTACTTCCAGACATAATAAACCTTTCCTGTCTGCCTCCATCGTCGTACATATAGCCTCGTACCTATACGTACTTACTTACTTTATAAGATGGTTGGGTTGGTCTGGTCTGGTCTCTGATGGTCGGTGTGCGCGCCTCCTCAAAGTGTGTGACTTCTATGTCCATTTTCTTCCGGCAACAATAGAGAGGAGACTGACTTTAAAAGAAAAAAAAAAGACTTCTTAACATTCTATAACGCTTTGACACGCAAACACGAAGTATAATAGCATAAGAATTATTATTAGCAGCAACAGGCCAACACCAACACTATAACAGCAGCACCAGCTCCAAGGAATGGATCACAATGTGTCATCATCAATTTGGCCATCAGCACAAGTGTTTCCTTCTTTCCTTATTTTGTTATTTTGTTTTGAAACGTGGATAAACGTAGTTTCTTCTAAAACATTAAGTTATTGCTTTACAATAACAAACCTTCAGTAAAAGACCATCAGGAGGCTATGAGCTCCCCTTCATATTTGTTTCCATCTGTTGACCACAACATCATGGATGTTGGTTGGTTTGGCTATGTTAGGTTTAGCTTGGTTTGGTTGGGTTGGTTTCATTTCACATTTCATTAAAATCACTAGACTATGTTGAATGGCTTTTTAGATTTGTTCTATGATTAATTAAAAAAAAAATACTACTAGGTGATCCTAGTATATGGGGTTGTTGGAGTGTTTAACTATATAAAGTTGTTTTGGGCTTCGGTTATGAGCACGGGAATGAACAAAATATTTATAAACTTCTGTTCACGGTTCTTGGTCATTCCATATTTATCAATTAAGTGTAACGTCAATGACCTAGAGCAATAAAATATAAGCGCACACAGCATTTAAGTTTTCCATTAAAGCAACAACAACAAAAACAAAACAAAAAAAGGGTGCTGAGTACAAAAAAAGAGGGTTAAATCCGATCGCTAAGAATTCTTATACACCCAATTCACGGTTAGATAAGTTTAATATTAATTACAATTTAGTTTGAAGTGATTTCGTGATAATCAGATTTAAAATACAAATTAGAGCTTCAACGAAGACTTAGGTTAGGATAATGGGTATAGGAAAGATATGGTGGAGTCTCCCTAAACTATTCTGAATTTTTTAACAAAATTCCACTTGGTGTCATAGTCATCAAAAAAAGAACTAAAAAAATATATAAACATAATCATTCTATTCTGAAGCTATTAGGAGTACCTATGGGTTCCATTCTGGGCCCTTTTCTATTTATAAAATTGATTAAAATTATTTTAGATCATTTTTTTTTTCAATTAAATTTTCTTAATCTTTAAAGCAATTAATGCTTGACGACTTTCATCTTTTGTTTGATCACTATTTTGTATGTAGGCCTTCAGTGGGGGTTATGGTATGTGATTCTAATCATTTAGAACCCTATTAATAAAAAAATGCTTATTCCACCGCTAGTCCACGACTACTAAACCATAGAATAAAAGTTAGTCCTGGGGATTAAAATTTTCAATTAATACAAAATCGAAAATCCAAAGCAAAATCTACTACAATGAGTGTCAACTCTATCGCTTTTTATTCGACCCTGTAAATTTTGTTCTTGTTGTCAATTCTTATTCCTTCACTATACCGCCGTCTTCGATGGTCGTACGAAGGACCAAGTTTGTAAATGTCAAATAGCATAAATTCTGTTTTATTAAGAGCATTTCTCACTTAGTTCACGGAATAAGTCCTAAACCTTCTCTAGTCCATGTTTATTAATTTGAGAGTTAGTAAAAAAAAATTTTGTCTATTACAATCATTGCTGAAAATGACATCATTATTGCTATAAAATTTGCAAATTCAACACCGAATTTTTTAAAATTTTATTTACGAAATTTATATATGCAAAGCATACAGATCTTACTTAATTATTTGATTTGCAAAAAAATAAAATGATCTCTGCTCACTAAAGTCGCAAATTGAAACTACATTATAGCCCATAAAAAAGGTAACTAGTTTTAATTAAACAATACCTACTCTCCAGTGAAAACACATTAAACTTTTTAAAGCCCTTAAACTTTTTTTTAAAATATCCGCAACCTTACAAAATCACACTTGACTAATAAAAAAAAAGAAGTAAAACACACCTTCTGTTAAACTTTTTATGAACTTCAGCAAATACAAAAAAAAACTGTCATACGCATGTACATAAGATACATTAATTCATGTGCGTAAATAGAAGACCTTGTTGAACAATTAAAACTCAACAATTCAACTCTTGCGCAAGATAACTAAAATAAGCTTACCCAAGGTTATCCAAGCGAAAAGCAGCCTGCCGTTTTTATTTCATATATAAATTTGTGTACATTAAGTTTATATATGTTAATACAAAATGCGTTAAATTTTATAGAACTTTTTGATAATAGATATGTTCCTTTGTCTGCTTAAACAAATTGTTTGTGTTGGTCATCAATAATTTAAGCTTTCTTGATATTATTTTGTGATTTATATGAATTTATGAAAAACTTTTGACGAGGAACTATTTTCCTAATGCCTTTTGTTGGTGATATGGCGTGCCGTAAGGTTCTATTTTGGGACCTATACTGTTTGAATGAAATTTCAAAGCATGATATTTGTTAAGTAACTCCTTTTGGTGATGCGCCCTTTTTGTTCTTGAATTTATTAGTAAATTCTATGTCTCGTTAATAAGGTGAATCCTTGCAAAAATTTTCTGTCAAAACCAATAAGAATTTTCGACAAGTTCTGTTTTACGAAACAGCCATTTCCTTTTGCACTTTGTATCTTTTAAGCCAAATATTCATTTCCTCGATGACAAAAAAATACATGCTTTTCTTATGGAATTATTTTGTTTATCGCAAAAAAATTTTGAATTCACCTTTTTATCCAAATGTGAACAGGGCCCGAAGATAACAAAAATATACTTACCATCATAATGAGACATGGTGGAAAAAGGAAGATAAAACGGTTTTACATACTCGTTTTACCCTCAGATGTTTTTCTCACCACCAATTAAGGTTTTCGAAGGCGCCAGTTATAGCTTTCAAATAAAACTGATGTCGTTTTCGTACTAAAATGAAGGTAATAAGATATATAATATTTTATTTCAAAAAATATTTTATTTGCTTTACCACTTTCTTTTAAATTCACTTCTGATTTTTCAATGATCATTGAATATTGAAAACGCTTTCCATCATTGAAAAATAAAAAGTGAATTTACAAGAAAGTGGTAGAGCAAATAAAATATTGTTTTGCCAAGAAATATTATAAAGGGTTATCCACTTTGCGGTTTCAAAAGTAAACGTAAATAAAACACACATTAAATATTTTTTTTCATCATATTTCTTTTTTATTATAAAGTTTGAACGTTGACATTATGTGTGAAACACTACATCATTTAAATGACCACTAGGCGAATTGTTGCAAGCATCGATTCTTTTGAGGTGATTTTCGACCACTTTTTGACGCCTATTGGGCGGTATCTCAGCCATAACTTGACGAATGTTGGTTTTCAAGTGCTTAAGAGTTAAAGGCTTATCTACATAAACACGGTGTTACGCGTCGCCCCACAAAAAAAAGTGCAGCGGTGTCAAATTGCATGATCTTGGTGGCCAGTTTATATCGACACGACGAGAAATTATGCGGCGAGGAAATGTCTTGCAATAAAGCCATATTCGCTCGAGTTGTATGGCATGTGGCACCGTCTTGTTGAAACCACATATTCTTCAAGTCGTATTCTTCAATAGCAGGCAAACAAAACTTGGTTATCATATGACCATAACGCTCCGAATTGACGGTGACAGTCGTTCCATCGTGTTCGAAGAAGTAAGGTCCAATCACACCTCCGGACCAAAGAGCGCCCCAAACAGTGACTTTTTTTTTGGATGTAATGGCCTCTCTTCAATTACTTGAGGATTCTCAGAACCCCAAATACGACAATTTTGTTTATTAACATACCCACCGAGAGAGAAATGTGCTTCGTCGCTGAAGAAAATTAAGTTTGACAAATCGACGTCCACCGCCTGTTGTTCAAGCACCCTTTCGACGTATCTACGACGTTGTGAATGGTCAGCTGGGTTCATTGTTGTGTGAGCTGGACTTTATATGGATGTAGGTGTAGATCCAAATGCAAAATACGCAAATGTGCCGTAAGACAGTACTAATTCCTGAGAACGACGAGGAATCGACACATTCGGGTCTTCGGCAACGCTTTCACTTACAGCAGCGATATTTTCAGTGGTACGAGCGAAACGATGATGCACAGGCCTTACAATATCTGTAACCAATCCATTCTCTTCAAATTTATTTACAATTTTGCCAATTGCTTGGGACGATTTTGTTAAACCATAATCTCCTCTTAAAACACGATATGTGGCTGTGGCAGAATCACCATTTTTGTAGTAGGTCTTAACAATTTTGATGCGTTGTGCGATAGTTAAGCTATCCATTTTCGTTAATGTCAGACTTTCAACTGAAAAAAAAAATTGTTTTAACAACTTAGTTTGACAGATGTCGAATTCTAGACCTGTAATTTTGAAACCGCAAAATGGATAACCCGTTATATCTTATTACATTCATTTTGGTGCCAAAACGACATCAGTTTTATTTGCTTAAGTGCCTCAGAATTGATAGTCAAAGTTTTCAATAATGAGTTTCAATGAAAGATATAACTGGCGCCTAATTGTTTAACTACTAGGCATAAATCAATCTTGTAATTGCATTCAATTTGATCGCTTTTTCAATTTTTGACACTATTGAGGTGAATTAATATCTACGTGCAACTGTCAAAAATTTATCCAGGTTTCGATTTTTTTCAAAATGTCAGTTAACAAAAAGCCTAACTTCATATTTTGTTACTCTTTATTTCCCGTTAGTTACACATACGCGATCAATTACCCTTCAAACACGCCCCGGCCCTCCCCGAGCAAATAATTTTGTATCTGGCTTATGCTTATTTGTTTGGATAATAAAATCGTTAAATTTCTAGTTTACTCAAGCTGATCGTTAATTTTATTGCTCAAACCAAGAATCTGCACGAAAGTAGTTTTTTTTTTTTCAATCATTTTATATATTTATTTTTTTTTAGATCCGAAATCGAATCGAACACCGAAAATGGATTTTTATTTCCTTTCCCCTTTCGTCATTAATCCATTTTGTTCTTGTCCATTTGTCTTTAGTGTTTTTTTTTTGACAATCTTTTTTTTTCTTCTTCATTACGAGCTCACAAATGAATGCTTCTCTGCTGAATGTGGAACGTGTTGTGTCTCTCTTCCTGTTTGTTTTGTTGTTGTTGTTGCATGCAAAAGCTTTTGTTAGGTATTTTCTGTAGCACGTTTTGCCAAATTTTATTATCAAAATTGTAACACTTGTGCGAAAAAAAGTTCAGCCACCTTTAATGGTTTCTGTTTCCATATGTTCATAGACATTTTTTAAGTTTATGTAGGTTCCTATGATATCAGATGTTTAAAAATAAATTTCAAACTTTTAAAGTTCAAACTAAATTTCAAAAAATTAGACAAGAAGTTGGAAGGGGAAAAGGTAGAAGGTGGGGCCTGAAAAAAAAAAAACTAATTGGTTTCAGTGTAAATGATTTTGTAAACTAATGCGAAAAAAAAACAAATCAGCCGGAAAAAAGAACTTCAAGGCCAAAATGCGAATGGCCCCGTACTAGGTCGATTAACAGTGGGATAGCTTATTGCAGAAATGAGCAAGTTTTACCTACATTATTTTTTAATTAATCTTCTTTAAAAAATTAGGGGGTTAGTTGCTGTTTGGAACGCAGCTTTGAGTTGAGCTTTCAACTGCGTTTGCTTACGTTTTCTTTTCGTAATCTTGTATGAAGTACCGTTTTTCTGTCGTTTTAGTTATTTGTGTTGATCGTCGGCAAAATAAAATTGAAAATATTTGTCAATCGGGAACGGTTTAGAATGAATATGATTTTTAACGTAATACTCATATCTGATAATGAGGAAAATGATGAAACTCGGCCTTTTTTTCATCCCTTTCTTTCATTCGAAAAATCATCCGCTCTCTTTCTTAAGTTGATTACTTTCTACGCTCGTGTAACCAGGCTCATTGCGTTAAAAATCATATTTCATTCTAAAACGTTACCATTTGCCAGATGTTTTCATTTTTATTTTGCCGGCGAAGGAGAATGTACTACCCAATAGCTTTGTTTTCCTCGTACCATTTCCATTTTGTTATATTTTCAATTTCAATTTGTTTTCTGTGTGTATCCACAAAACTGATTCTTTTTTACGCTCGTGTAACCAGGGTCATAGGATGTGGGTTTTCTACCCACAAGTAAACAGAAAAATCTATGAAAATCAAATGGTATTAGGTATGTGTTACATATGTTTTTTTTTTGTGGGTTAGTGTTGCCATTGACATACTAGATATAGGTAATATGATATAATAAGGCAATGAGTGCCGCACTGCTATACTCTGTCCAATAAAAATAGGTCAGTACAGGAAAGATAGGACGCTTGCCTCTCACTCAGACTGTAATAGCTGACAATTACTTCGAACTACTTTAAAGCTTTTATAGGGTTGCAGTAGCAGTGGTATCTCTGATTCAATATGTTTATTTTAAAAACACACAACGAGGGTTGAGTTAATGGTGAAGGCACACAAGGACTTGCTTGTGCAGTAGTTATGTCATGGTGGAATATACTCTGGTTTTAACAAGATTACACAAACAATTTGATGGTAACTCAGTGGTTATTTTCAGTGGGAATTTAAGTGACAGACACCAGTGTGTTTCAAAAAGCTCTCTTCTAAGGCCTGTACTGAGTATTTTTGTTGGACAGAATATAGTAAACTTTACATATCTCCGTATATGTTTTTAAATGCAAGGAAATGGCTGTTTGGCACGAGAATATACGTAGAATGGTAGGTTTTACTCCATTTTAGTTTGTTGCTTGCATAACATCTAGCTCCTTCTTTCAAAAGTTGAAAGATTTGCTGTGGTGAATGCGATATTAAAAAAAAAAAAATTCGTCTGGGGATGAGTTCAAATCGCCAAAACAGGAGATTAGATACACCGCCCGATAATTGGTGTTTTTTTTATCTATTCGGTCTTACAATAACGAACAATGATCCAGACGCAATTCAGCAACCTACGCACACTAAAACTCATTTCACTTATGTCAGTAGTGCTCGTTTTAATGTCTGTTGACGTCATCGGCCATATATATGCCCGATAGAAACAAATGGATAATTTGTCAAATAAGCACTAACAATAAACTGATTATTTTATGTGTGAATTTGTTGTCAATTAATTCTCTGTCTGTCTACAATATAAATTGTCAAACCATTAGACATATTATTCACAATATGACTATACTTTTACTCCACCTGTCTGTTCCAACTTTTAATCTAATCTGTCCCGCTGTGGCCCGGCCGGCCGGCGCGGCGGATGAAAGCCATTCGATGTGATGGTAGATGGGAAGATTTTTTTTTTATTTTGAACTTTGAGGCTTCTTTGGTCCCATATGCTTTTGGGGGGACTTTCAGAGACAAAAACAAAAAAAAAAAAAAACTTTATTGCGCGGTGGTTAAAAATTCAGTTCAAATAGAGTACAAATGGACTGGTAAGAAAAATCAGCGCAATATGACACCGACAACAATGAAACACAGCTACACAAATTCCCCGATACACAGACATAAACACACACATGCTTAGTTAGGTTCGCATATATGTATGTATTTAATATTAGGTGATTCGGTGGGTTGTGGAACTACTTCGTCTGTGCGCAGCCAAATCTCAAGGTTATGTTTTTTAATAGAGCGTCTGTCTGTATGGTATAGGCTCAGGGGGTCTGTTAAATAAATACATACATGCTTATAGATAGGTATAATGACCATAGATTTATGTTTAGATTGTATATTTGTAAGTTTTGTATAGATTCAAATTTATTTATTTATTTTATTGTTGTTTTTATATAAATTTGAGTATGTTTTGGAATAGTTTTGTTGTTGTTGTTTTTTTAAATTTTGTTTTAGGAGGTGTGACTCTTTGAGGTAAATTTTCAGCCACTTTGTCTACAAAAGTGTTGGCCTTTAATTTATGAAAAAAGATGGGATGGAAAACATATTGATTTAATTTTAAATTCAGATTAATTTGGATTTTGTTTTAATTGAGTTATTTTTATTTATTTTTTATTCTAAAAAGAAATGAGCGTTTTATTTTAGACAACTTTAAATACTTCCTTCAATTAGCAACTATAAGTTCAATGTTGTCTTTTTAGTTTTAGTTTTTGTTAGTCTTAGAAAATTTGTGGAATGTTATGCTAAAAACGAGATTAAGTTAAGCTTTAACCTTTGTTACCCCGCAACAGGTTTTAAAAATGCCTGCTTTTAATGTTTAGAAAAGCTTTTATAAATTGGTGATAATTTACAAAGTCAATGAACCTAGGTAAAATTTTTTTTTTGAAAAGTCGTATTTACTAGATTTGATTGGATGATTTGTGGACTATGTTTAATATTGATATTTATAATCCCATCATTCCCATAGCCTGCTAAACATGTGATTATAATCACTCACATAGTATAGCTCTAATCTGTCAAAATCGAATCAATGGATTTGAACTTTGGACAATCTCAATGAAAACATTTCGTTCGTCCTGATTCATCCTCGGTAGGAAAAAAAACTACATACATATTTTTTTCCAAATGTCACCCAAATGTCTAAAAATCAACCTTTTCCGCAACAAAAAGTAAAATCGGAAAAATATCGAATTTTCTGAGGCAAAACTTAAATTTTGTAGAGATTTTTTAATCCATTAAGTCGGACACATCCCTCAATCAATTTTGACAGTTTATGGCTTGACAGATAGGCACCATACTATATTTTGACGTTGTGATGATAATATTTTTTTCCAAGTTTCACCCAAAAGGCAATGTCGCAGTGGATAAAGTGCTCGATTGCAAACTTAGACGTGTGGGTTCGATCCCCACGCTAGACGCATTCTTTTCTATACCTCCAATTTTAATTGGATGTCGCCCATGGGTTAAAATGAGATAGTCAACACCTGGTTCTCAAATCCACTGTGCCAACAAAAAATTCCTTCCTATCATTTTCTTTCTTCTACCTAGTGCCGTGCAATTCAGGTTGCATTTAAAAGACCTTAGGTCTTACAGGCATGTAGTTAAATTAAAAAAAGGACTAAAATCAACTTTTTCCGGAGCAAAAAATTAAACCGGAAAAATTTCGAATTTTCTGAGGTAAAATTTGAACTTTGTAGAGATTTTTTTAATCCATTTAAATCGCTGCCATCCCTAAATCGATTTTGACAGTTCATGGCTTGATAATTAGGGAATAAAATATATTTTGACGTTCGATAATATTTTTTTCCAAGTGTTAGTTTTCTTAAAGTCACATTTTTCCGGAAGTTAGAAAAAAGAAATGCGCGATTTCTATTCCAGGAACATGCACACATAAATCGTACGTATTCTTCTCTGGATTTTCGCAGTGCGCCTATCTGAGTATAACGATGTACATTATGTGGTTTGATATTTTTACGCCCATAAAATATTTCACAAAAAAAAAATCTTGTGAATATTATAAAAATTGAACATGAGTACAAAATAAATAAATACAAAAATATTTCTTCTAGCGAAAATCGAAACCAATACAACGAGACCAGAGAGATTCTCAGCGAGTTTCGGTACCAAAAATACAGTCTCGTCTCGGGTGCTTTTAAAGTAGTCTCGGTCTCGTTGCCAGCCCTATAAATAATTGAAACAGGTTTCCGGTTACCTAAATCTCGCTTTAGCTAATCGGACTTCGCGTTACTTTTTTTTTTTTAAGTTAAGTTTAAGCCAGAAAAGGCGACAGACTGTCGGAGGTTTCACCAAGATTATTGCACAAGTTTACCAGAATTTATTTTTCGAAGCTGTTGGCAAAACCATAAAAAAAAATGCCGCAGAAAAGATTCAAAATGATTATCAATATTGGCGCAGCTGATGGATGACTTATAAACAAAAATGAACTTTCTAACTTTGTTGCATCTACCATATTTATAAAAATTATCTAAAGTAACACATTGATCGCGTGAGTCGATCTTGTCGGTTTTTTGGTCAAACAATAAATTTACTTCAATACTAACGAAGTTTACCTAACCTTATCTACGAATACAGGTCTCTGTTCATATACCATAACCGGGCGGGTGGTTAGCGAGTTAAACCGTTTTAGTCCCTGATGCCTTTCTTATCTACAAAGGAGACCGTGCGGCTACTAATACTAATAGCTATCGGAGTGATACCTCCTTTCAAATTTGATACGGTTGTATAGTGATTAACCTTCATGGAAAGTATCAGCATAACCATTCGAAGGACCTCCAAAAGAATACTACGATAATTCTATAGATTTTTCTTGATCAAAAGAAAATCGGAGAACATAACGCCAAGGATTTTACCGCCTACAGCGATTAATAGATGTTATCAGCAGCGGAAAGGTCAAAGCGATTTCTTTGTGTATGTCGAACGCAAACATTACCAATCGATTATAAAGACTTAGTACACCTATGACATATATACACACCTGACGCCACTTTAGTTCTTTTTAGTTCAAGTTGAAGTTCTGACATCATAACATGCAACATAGTTTTCAAAAGAACTTCAACTTAAAAACTAGGTTTCTAGATCAAACAACACTTTAGTTAAGCTCTTCAAGTTTCTCTTTTTTTTATAGAAATTTTCAAAATGGTTAGAATATCTGCGTAAGACTCCTCTTAAAATATGGGTCATTGATTGATAAATTTTGCTTTAAGTTAGCCGTGATAGCTACCTACACGCTTTATTGTAGGTACAATTACTATATTATGTACTTAAACAATATTAATGTATAAATAAATTTATATATAAATTTATAGTTAGAAGTGTAGATACTTGTAAAAATTAAATTATTTATCAATCAAGCCTCTTCAAATTGATGTCCATATATTTGCACATGTAGCAGGATATCTGTTTACAATATGTAGAGTATAAATATGTAGACATGGAGCTGTCTATGCAGTTAACAGTAATCTAAAAAATAAAAACAACAGTGTAGAAATAAGTTGCCTTTTAATATATGTGTTGCCAGAATCATGAATTAAATGACCTGGACATAAACCCTATTATATATGATTTATAAAGGAGGCAAAAAAAACTAATAAAATAGCTTAGAATTATTCATAGAAGGACAATAAACTATTTAAAAAAAAAAATTAAGAAACTTAGAACTTTCAAAAAAATAATAATGCAGAACTAAAATAAGGCGCCAATTGGATGTTATGTGTATACACCGTCCCAGAAAAATAGGCAGTGTAGGCAAGATAGGATGTTTGCCTCTCATTCTCGATACAGTGGATTGAATAAATCTATCACTCAATAAAGCTCTCACAGGGTTTTCGTAGTGTGTATTTTAAATGGACCCAAATATGAAAGAATAGTATGTAGGGTTACCCCACTTTTTAGATAGGAATTTTTATTTAATCGTTTTGTCTATACAAATTAACACACATTTATATTTTCCACACCACCAAGAGGTAAGATAAAAAAAAAACTATTCTTTTGTCAAAGATTGATTAGGGCTAGCTATATGGTAATTGCGCGAAAACAAACTTAAAGAACCTCAGTTGTCCATACCATGTACCGATAAGGGCATTGTTGAAAGCCTTTAGGACATCTCAAAAAAAAAATATGCTTGCCGAAGGAGGCTTCTCAAGCATTGAAGACCGAATAGAGATTTTGACATCTGACTCATTCCTGCGAATCATATTGTTCCCCTATTCTTGCAGATTCATCAAAAATTTAAGGTTCCAAAACAACCTTCCACCTTATACAAAGCATTAAATTTTGCAAAAAAAATAATTTGAATTATTCCAAAAGTGAAGAAATCGATTATCGAAGAATATCCTCGTTGGTTGCTCCCAAAAGAAGCTATCATCATCAGCTTATCCAAGTACAATAAAGAAAGACAAGTAAGACTGCCAAACTACTATAAGAGAAGTTATGTATTCATAATTTTTTTTTTTTTCTAACAATCAAACATTACATTACTGTCGTAGAGAACACCAAAAAGGTGGGTCCTGCAATTCCGTCTGTCTGTCTGTTTGTCTGTCTGTCTGTAGAACGATCTACAGCCTAAACGGCTGAACGGATTTGGTTCAAACTTGGTACTTAGGCGTCTTAAGTGATTGTCCAAAATAGATTTTTGAATCGTTGTTTTAGGCCCAAAAATATTTTTTTTTTGAAAATTCAATATTTTGAAAACGGGTGGGCGATTTTTTCTGAAATCTTGTTTTTAAATTTATATTATTAAATATTTAAAATATTCATACCAATTTTTTTTTTTAGAAAAGTTTAAGAATTTGTATATATAAAAAATTAAGTGAAAAACTTTAAAATATATTTAGCCGTTGTATTAAGAATCTTTTGCATATAATGTGATCGAACATAGGAGCAAGTACGTCCGATCCAGTCGTGCATTTTATTTTTTATTATTTTATGTATCTACGGGCGGCCAAACACTTTTTATGGAGAAGTTCTTTTAATTTAGTATGATGAAAATATATGAGACGCTAGGTACTGATTTTGAAAAATCTTTCCAATAAAACATGTACTGCCTATTTTCCTGGGGCAGAGTATAATTAATTCATTTGGAGATTAGACCCTTCACCTGTTAACAAAACTTCAATGTTTCTTTAGGACAGATGTTTGGCAAAAAACAGACAAAAATTAGAGCAAAAAAATATTGTTTTAAATAGGTACGTATACATATGAAAAGATTGGTACCTACATACACACATCACAATCGCACAGTGGCTCTAATGAACTCAAAAGCTGGCATCAAATCAGGTTATGAGAATTACATATATGAACAGAAACTTAAAATCCAATTAATTTTTTTATGGAAAATCATTCACGCTTGCGGAATTTCGCTCCATTCGTCGAGAATGGATCAGTAGGTACAATAGCCGCACTGGCAATAAAAGCTCAAAAGCTCTAGTAGATCAATATTTTAAGGTGTTACTTAAACGCAAGGCAAAAGCTCTAGTACATCAGCAGAATCAAGATCCCTGCAAATAAAAGAGTCAAAAGCTCTGGTAAATCAACAGAATCGAGGCCCATGGTGACAATAAAATTGCAGCCAAAAGCTCTGGTAGACCAGCGATTTCAATGCTCCTACTGCTGTTACTAAAACAGCAGGCAAAAACTCTGGTAGAGCAGCAGGACCAAGATCCCTGGAGGCAATAAAACAGCAGGCCATAGCTCTGGTAGATCAGCGGACTTGAGGCTCCTGATGTCACTAAAACAGCAATTTAAAGCTCCGGTAGATTAGCAGAATCGAGGCCCCTCGCGGCAATAAAACTGCAGGTAAAAGCTCTGGTAGATCAACAAGTACAAATCCCCTGGTGGCTATTGGGACATTTATCTTCGAGCTATAAAACTCTTTATTGCTGATGGGGGAAGTCGTAGCAAAAAATTGATGCATAATCTTGCCTAACTTATTTTGCAATGAAGCCATATCATTGGTGGTGACAAGTTTCAGGTTAAAAGGGCCTCGTCGATGGACAATGTTAAACTGATCAATTAGGTAAATCAAATTTACCATTAACTAACGACTTAAAGTACGGTTGAATCGCAGGTATGTTTTTGGTTCATCATCACAGGTCTATGTATGTATTGTATATATATATTTTTTTTTAGTAAAACTTGAATGTGAACTGTATGATTGATGAACGAAAATAATATTTACGACATGTAATTTGATCAGTGTGAATTGTATAACAACAAAACACAATTTAATTTAAAACGAAATTTTGACAAAAAAAAAATATGGAGGGCGATTTATTTGATGCCAGGTTTTGTGATCTTCTGAACCACTGTGCATCGTCTTGGTTTTAGTTATCGAAACCAACTTCATCTCCTAATCGATGTCCAGTCATCCAGACAACAAATATATACACCAACCATAAACGAAGAAAAAAAAAATATTTCTGCAAATAGCCTTCAAAAAATATATTTAACAGATTAAACAAAACAAGAAGAGAAAACACGCTGAAGAAAATGAAGAAGAAAAAAATGTATATCCAATCATTTATCACAACTGGATGTTGTGTCTTGTCTTAAAGATTCCTCTCTTACCCAACCCGCCTCCCAGCCACAGCCCCCCTTTTTATCAAGTTCAAAGAACTACTTAAGGCTACATTATTTTTTTTTTTGCAGCAAAGCCAAGCGCCTCCAAATGTGTGTGTTCTCAATCTGGATATTGTATATTGTATATTGTATGTTGTCCTCTTCAGCTGTTTCAATAATTTAATTATTCTTTTTCCATCAGTAAAACGCGGGAATACGACAAGATTAATAGTTTATTGACTTCCCAAATGATGTGCAAAAAAAAAAAATCTGCAAAGTACCTATAACCCATAGGCACCTCCATTATACTTCAAAATTTGGCTTAGACTTGTCGCGAGAACTTTCAATATCTTTATTCTAAGTTTTTGTTTGTTTAATTAAAACTTATATTTAGACTATTTTTGAAGCCTCGTGGAAGAGTAACCAACCTGAACTTTTAAGGCAAGAATGATTCAACGATTAACGACATTTTGTTCATTCAAGGTGATATGCAATTCACACCCGAAAACGGTCAAAAATTTTGCAAGATTCTTATGTGCATTTATCTAAAGTCCAAACTAACAAACTGCACATACCGTCACAACTAAGCTGCAGTCAGAGATTTTTAATCGTGTATTTAATAATAGATAGTTCCTCCTCAACCAAGAATGCACAACCATCTCAACTACCAGGGTCACAACTTCTCCGGTTCAATCCAATCACACTATCCCCATATTCATCATAATTCCTTGGAATACCACAGCACCGACCGGACCGCCTGAGTTTGTTGTTTGTTGTTTTTTTTTTGTATTGTTTTTGAAATTTATTTTCAGCAAAGAATTCATTCCTAGAATTTTATATTTGCTTAGGCAGACAAAGACATCACAGGCAACAATACTCTCGTGTAGAGTTGAAAGCAAAAGCAATGTAATGCTGCTATACGAGTATACCTATTCTTAAAAGCCTTGGTCTTGGAAAGAAAATTCTGTAGCCCTTGTGGACGAGGGTCTCATGGTAAAAAAGCTATTAGTTGTTGGTCTTTTATGAATCTTCTAATGTTGCCCTTAAAAATCGATATTCCTTCAAGAACTTCACTATACCTCCGAGTAACGAGAATGACCAAGATCGTTTACAATGTATATCTGTAATCGGTCTTTTAAAAAAAATATATGTACCTATACAAAAAAAAACACGCGTAAATTGTACGCATACAATTTAAGCAAATAGATTAGCACCATAAAATCAAATAGCTACATGGCAGCCCACAGCACGACGAACAAGAATCAAGTCGAAGTCCGTCATCATCCAGCAGAATCCACCCAGAGGCAAGTCTCAACCTCAAGACTATGAATGGCAAACCAAGTAAACAAGCAAAACCTACAAAAAAAAAACAACCCAAACTTATTAGAATGTTATTAATATTCCCATGGCGAAGAAGACGCTTATTTATTTTATTTGGATTTTTCGTTTTGTATTACATGTGCAAATTGCCTAAGAGAATTTATACACAGGGTGTTCTTGACTCAGTTGTATATGCTTTTTTGTCGGAATTAAACGTAATGATCACATACCGATAAATATCCGTTTTCATGGGGCGGAAACTTAGAAGGTAATGAGGACAGATGAACTTGGCAGCCATCAGGGATCAATCCCTTATAGCTAACTTAAATTGTCCTTATAATATTGAGTAGTTACCGGGCCGAACAAGTCATTGATCTTCCAAAATGTCCTGCAAATTTTTCGTACCCATATGTATAAATTGCTACTTGTCTTTACAAGTTAAGTTTTAGAAAGTTTAAGTTTCAAACACCCTGTATTATCTATGCAAAAAAAAAACAGTAATAGGATATCTTCATATGTAAAAGGAAGAGGTATATGGTGGCCGACCGAACGTCGATGTCGTCGACTCATATGGTTAGCCAGTTATATGTATACGAGCGGACAATTTATAATTATCACTGACTACACTTGTAGCAAGTTTTTCTTGAACAAGTATGTATAGGTACTTGAAGATTCAAGTCGCAATTCTTTCAACTCATAAAAGCCAAGGGAATGACGAAGAGAGGAGCTGTTCGTCGACGAGGTCAAGGCAAGGTGGAGATAGCTGTCGTGATTTTTCATTAACATCCTTTATAATTGACTATATTCATTAGTTTAAGATATAATCATTTTATGTTAGTTTATGAGAAGATTAATTTTTGGTAGTATGTAAACGGTTGTTAAAATTTCACTCGACATATTTACATTTCACAGTTTCTAGATACTAATTTGATTGACTAATTAAAACTGTAATCACGTAGGAATTTATGCCGTGAAAAAAAATATATATATTGTGGAATGTATGTAATCACTGCAGTGAAATTTCAAATATGTTGTGAAACAGATTGTGAAACGTTTCTAAATTGCACTCTCTTCAACTACATATTTTTTATTATCTTGCATTTCAGTGATATGATAGCCAAATTCAAGTGGAAAGCTTATTCACTACCTACTAATTAATTTCGAGTGAAAATTTGAAATTTTTTTGCCTTGTGAAATTGTTAAAAAAATTAATTAACCAAACATACTGAACGCATAGTGTAAACCTTACGAAAGAGATATTTTTTCACGGGAATTTTTTCTCTCTATCTAGTTCGCTTAACATGCGAATAAATCTCTTCATTTTTGAAAAAAGAAGTTAATTTCCAATAACAAATTTAAGAATTTATTTAATTTAGGAGAAATTTTAATTTACATTGTGTGTGGGAAATGTTTGCCTTTTCTTTTCTACTCTATATGCTTTTATTGTTTCCAAATGGATAAGCTCAATCCCAAAGTTTTTAAACCAATTTCAGGAAAAATATGTAATTCCACAAGGAAATTACTTCTACTTTCAGTGGGAATTCCTATGTGGAACAGATTCCCATCACCAACATAAAAAAAGCTCAAAAATCTAAAAACAATATTGTTGAATTTGGAACATGTGTTTCCAATTTAGTGTTTTTTTTGTCGTGGTGACTTATGTCTGGAAAAAATTAAATATTTTTGGAAATAAGTTGTGGAATGTATATATTCTTTCTTATTTCTATGAGTTTTTTTTACTATTAAATTACTGATTTCACATGAAGTGGAAAAAAATGAATACGTTCCACAATGGTTTTTTCGCTTGGTACAAGTTGAATGGAAAACGCTGAACTATTTTTAAATTATTCATAATATTTCTGGCACTTCTCTGCCTATATTATTGAAATGTTTTTTGTGAATCTTTCAACTAACATGGGCGTAATGTACTTATGTACATTTCGTAAAGTAAAAATTGAATACTTTCCAATACGTGTGAATTTGTAAATGAAACATTTTTGGTATTGTGTAAAAAGTCAAACCTCCTCTTCTTTCGTCTTTTTTTTTTACAAATAGTGCCGTAAAGTGCACTTTAACTATACATGTTTTCACGGACAACCCGATTATGGCCAATTCCATTGTCTTAAACTGTGATTTAACACTGACCATAATTGAGTTGCAGTCTTAAATGTGATTTTCCCAAACCATCTTAATTGACTGTCTGCCTTCCTTAGCTTTCCTGCTTAGTTTCAACTATCACCCACGCTAAATTATTGCCAGCAAGTGATCCAAGCACATGGTGTTTCTCGTCCTAGGGATCATCTTCGTAGCCATCTTTGGGATATACAGGTTCCGGGTCAGAATGTTCAACCTTTCGTCATGTTCATACCTTCTCTATGAATGTACCTACCTAGCTTTACTTTGTCCTAGAAAGCAATAATCATGGTTTTAAGCAGTGAATTTAAGAAACAAACATCCAAACCAGGGTTGCCAATTGTCGAACTAATTTAATTATTATATACTTTTTCGAGCAGACGATATACAGGTTAAAATTGAAATTTAAAATTAATGAACGAATTCAGTTAACTGTTAACTCTTACTTACACAGAAAAAATAATATTTAAAATAAATTTTCACGATGAAAAATTATCAAATTGCACTACTAAATTCGTGTGGCTAGTTTAAAAAAAAATTGTGCCAATTTGTCATAAACTCTGGTAACCCTAATTGGCAGCCACCCTCTTAGTCAGCTTCTTTCATTTAACAACTTAACCATATCATGAAGAAGATGCAAACTATCGTGTTTGTTAAATTTTTAAACCACGATCAACATTCCGCAACATTTAAACAACTCTCCAACTACCACTTCATCATCATGCAAAAGATACGTGCGTATATTTGTAGAATTATTATCATCATCATCATCATCATCATCATCATCATCATCATCATCAAACCCCAGCTTTGGAAAGACCTCACTCAAAAGGAAACGACAACCACGACAACCAAGCAGAAGAAGAGACGACCAAGCAAACAAACATACACGAACACGACCAACATGCAAAAGACAAACTTGTGAATAAAATTTACAGCAAAAAAAAATCTGAATCAACATGTTTCCCTTCTTCAATTTCGCCGGCCGGCATTTTATGATTTACAAAAGAGCACGATGAAGAGTAAGCCAAGAAGTAGAAGTAGCTGTTACAATAAAAAGAAACAATACAAAAAAAAATAGAAGGCAAAACGAGAAGCAAAGTCTACAACCAGACCACGAATTTGTGCTGCTAACGAACTACCAAACCAAAACCAAAAAAAATGAATCCGAATTCGAATACGAATACGAGGTCTTGAAGAAACACTGCGCCATTCACATTCTCTGAGTCTCATACCAGCCGGTATACACATCATCATCATGAACATCATTATCAACATCAGAATCATGATCATCATCATCGGCGGCCATAGTGTTCTTCAGCTGTTCCTCTGTCGTACAGTGGGACAGAATAGCATACATTTTGGATACAAATATATTTCTTCGTTATTACTTATTAATTTGATCAAAATTTTTATACAGGAAGTTCTTCAAATTTTTAATAATACAGTAAAACCTGGATAAGTGCCTCACACTTGATGCCCCACTTTACTATGCACTTATGCGTGCTAGGCAGTTATAAAAAACCCGCTTAAGTACACATATGTACTTATCTCTATATTTACATATACAAAAATTAAAACAAACATTTTTGATTAAAAAAAACATTTAATTCTAAATAGATTTTAAAGGCCCTTAGTCCACACAATTTGCCTTTCGTCCCTGTGATCTCACTTGGATTCATCAGTTGGCTAGTGAGGGCCCTACCATTCACACTTTTTGTTAAGTTCATCATATCCAACAAGATCAAAATTTTTAATCATTAAAATTTTAAGATTTTGACCTGAGCAGACATAGTTAATTAGGATGGTGTTTTGTATTATATTTAATCGGAATTGTTGAGTTATTGATTCAAAACAATTAGATTTTAACGGCCTCTGGCCCACGAATCATTATTATTATTTTTTTTTTTGTAATTTAACTACAGGGTGGCGAATCGTGCTACAAAAATCTATGTATTTCATTAATTTTTTTTATTGGATTAAAAATTAAATTTTACTTTAAATAACTAATGGCTTTTAAAGATTATAGACCGCAAATGACCTCCACGCATATTCGGCACCTGATCAGAAAATTGTTCATTGCGGCCTGAAGGGTTGGAATTGGGATCGCCTCAATTATTGTCTTAATGGACTGCTTCAATTCAGTCAAATTCCTGGGTTTCGTTTTGTACACTTCCTGCTTGAAATAACCCCATAAAAAAGTCTGGTGCAGTCAGGTCAGGTGACCTTATATCACAAACAGCACTTCCGGCCTTTGGGCCGGAAAGTGCTGTTTCTGGATATCAATTTTTTTGGGAATTTTTTTTCGTTGGAGCTCCGCCATAACTTGTGTGGCTACGTGTGCACTTGCTCCATCTTATTGAAACCAAATCCTGCTGAAAAAAATACGTCTTCGGCGAAGTTCTGGGTAAAAAAAACTCCTTCAAAATCTTCAAATAACGGTCCCCATTGACAGTTTGTGTTGCACCGTTTTCTTCAAAGAAGTATGGCCCGACAATAAACCTTGATGAAACTGCGCACCACACATTGACTCGTTCTGGGTGCAGTTCCGTCTCATGGGGCATTTCTGGATTAGATTAACTCCATATACGGCAATTTTGCTTGTTAACATTGCCGTTTAAGTCAAAATGGGCCTCATCAGACATGAACAAGCAATTTATCAATGTGTTGTCTTCTTCGGCCATTGCAATCATTTTTCGGCAAAATTCCAGGCGAGCAGGCAAATCCTGAGGGTTTAACTTGCTTGAAATTTGGACTTTGTACGGAAACAAGTTTAAGTCATCATGAAGTATCCGTTGTAATGGCCGTCTGCTAACTTCAATTTGGCCCGATAAGTTTCGAGTCGAAAAACTTGGATTTGCATGTATTGCCGATGCAACAGCCACGGTTGTATCCTGAACTCGAACATTGGGATCTCGATGATACGGTCTACGTTCGATGCTTCCAGATTCGGCAAACATGTTCACAAGCCTCATAATGGTCCATCTACCCGGGGGAGTACCGCCCAACTCCAGCCTAAATTCCCTTTGGACGGAAATGACGGACTGCAAAGAATGGTATCGCTGCACTATCCAAATCCTTTTTTTAGTATCTCAAGCATTCATTTTGATAAATCTAAATAGTAGCCTATAAAATAAAAAAAAAATAAGCCGATTACTCACACTGAAAAAAAGTTATTACGTTTTATTTTTGTAGCACGATTCGTGCGCCACCCTGTAAGACCTAAGGTCTTTTAAATGCAACTTGAATTGCACGGCACTAGTTAGAAGAAAGAGAATGATAGGAAATAATTTTTTATGGGTACAGTGGATTTGAGAACCAGGAATTGACTATCTCATTTTAACCCATGGGCGGCATCCAATTAAAATTGGAGATATAGAAAAGAATGCGCCTAGCGTTGGGATCGAACCCACACGTCCTAGTTAGCAACCAACACTTTATCCACTGCGCCATTGCCATCTACATTATAGTAGATTATGATTATTACTTGTTTTATTTATGAATCTTAAAGCATAAAACAAAAGGAAGCGTTAAAGAAATACAAAGCTCATTTTAAAAACTGTGTACTTAAAAGATTTTTTGTCAGTAAGTTTCAATAAAAATATACAAGGTAAAATGCAATTAAGCAGGAAAGGTAGTTAAGCGGAAGGTACTTATAAGATGAGTTGTATATGAAAAAAGGCTCAGAATTTTGTTTCTAAAAAAAAAGTTACTTATGCGGGTTACGCACTTAAGCGAGAGGCACTTATCCGGGTATTACTGTACTGCTAATTAAAATTTTCGAAATAAAAGGAAATACATTTACTTTCGACGCATTTTTAAGGGATATTCTCTTTGAGTGTCTGAGGATTGTTGACATGCTGGTGAATTCAAAAAACCCATACAAAGTAGCTAGGAATATTTAAATCGGGCTGTCACGCACAAATGCAAAAAGTCAAAACGAGGGACATGGCAAGTTGGAAATAATAAAGTCGTTAAGCATGAATCTATAGCGCTCGACGTCACAGTTGGCACAGTGCGAGCGATTAGGAAAATGGGATATGATTAGAAATGATGATACCGATGCACAATGCTTTTAAATCTTTGAATATAGCAATGGGTGCAAACAATTCTGTCGGTTAAATCATTCCACATTAGTGTAGTGCGGCTTAAGAAGAAATCCTTATATTTGACAGTCAGTCCGAAGTTTGGTTCAAGTGTAATCTGATGAGTATTCCTAGAAGCGCGAGTATTACGCTCGAATAGCTTAAGGGGAGAAATGCAACTGTCTGTTACGCTAGAACTTATTTCTATAAACAGCAATGAGACATAAAACATTTCGACGGTGTTCGAGAGATGTAAATGTTTCTAATTATATTGCCTATCTTTTTTAAGAGACATTCAAATTAGTTTTGGGAGCTCCTGCCTAGATGTGAGTGTTATACTTTATCTTTTTGCAAATGTAGGCCTTATAGATTACAGCCAGATCAGAAAGGGAGACGAATTTCTTGCATCTTCGAAGAAAGCGCCCAAACACTTTGCAGTCTTTTAACATGTGGTCAATCCACAAGAGGTGGTATGTGACGCACATACATAGAACTGAAAGCTGATCGCTTTTTTGAATGCAAGGGCCGCTCATTAAAAGCGACATGGGGGTGGGTTTTGCTTTAAGTACAGAAGACAGCATTGAGTTTTTAAAGCATTCAATACTACACGGTTTTTATTCCCCATATTGGTCCATGCTCTCGAGATCAGAATTTAATGAGATTATCATACGCTGCCGTTACAGTTCCACATCCGAAGAATAAGGAGGTTAATCTAAAAACGAATATGAATAGTTGAGAGTACTAATATCGTCAGCAAAACAATATAGTAAATAAGAAGTTCCAGATAAGATATTATTAATGAAAATGCGAAAAAGAATTGGAGGCAAAACAGCGCCCTGGGGCACACCAGCATTTATTTTATGAATATCAGACTTGAAACCATCCAACATAACTTGTATTGAGCTGTCCGATGGGTAACTTCTAATCCGACGAAGAATAGATGCATCTATACCAAATTCATGGATTTTCGATAAGAGCTGCCAAATTCTATCAAATTATTATGTTATATCAAACGCAATAATCTTACTTTTTCGAAAACGGTATACAGATGTGTGCAACTGTTCGATGTGATATACCATCAGATCACCAGTGGACCTATTACTACGAAAGCCATATTGCCGTCCTTAAGAAACTTCCGTTCTTCAAGATATTTCTTAAGCTGGTAAATTGATCAGCGTTTCCATGACCTTGGAAAGAAGGGGCGTAAGTGCAATTGGGCGGTAGTTAGATGGTGAACAACCTTCGCTTGTCTTAGGAACAGGCTAGGCAAATGCTGTTTTCCATCCACTCGGAAAGAGGCAGACCAGTGGAGTAGGGCAGATGGAAATCCTACGCCTAGGTTTTGCCGGCGTTGAAGAACATCTCTTCAGAACGACGTGAGAGATACTATCCGGACCAGAGTATTTGTGTACATTAATGTCTTTAAGGACTCTAGCAACTGCACGAGTGCGAAAAAATATTCGTCCCATGGACTCATTTATGCTCTCATGTACTGGAGAAGTTATATCACTTTATGACAGCGTCAAATTAACAAGCGAATTGCGTTGCAAGCAAATTGGGTTTTTCAATTGAGGTGTCAAAAGGAGTGTCTTTAAAGAGGAGCGTTGGAAACGAAGACGAAGTTATATTTCGAACGTATGCGTCATCTTGACTTACATATATGAAATTTTTAGAAAGTTCTTCCCGATTAAGGCCTCAAATAATCGTCATTAAAACATACATGATTTCTCTGTTAAGAAAATTAAAGATAAAAAATAAAAAATAATTTTGGGAAAAAAACGTGCTTCAAAAGAGGTTTGAATTAATAAATTTAATACTGCTAAACATACGCTTTCAATTATGTACCTGCGAAATCATGAGGAAAACTAAAAATTTTAATCCCTTTGACGAAATTGTTCATTACTTTTACAGACACCCGATTTTTAACAAAACAAACTTAATTTTAGCCAAATTATGTCATATAAACTGCCCCACTGTATACCTCGTAGCTCTTTCTATATGGCATAGTTGCTATATGGTATTCTACGCAAAGTTTTTTTTTTTATTAAAAAAAACCATAACTAAAGAATCATCCGCTAAGACCGGATGTGGGGGGTCGTGAACACCACATTTGCAGAAATATTTTTCTCTTCTTATTTTTATATTATTTATAATTTCTGGCAATTCGCACAGAATTACGACGATCAACCCGCAAAAGAAAAATAAGAATAAGAGAATCAAAGCCCAAGAGCATCACCACAACAACTACAAACCAAAAAAAAAACTAAAGAATGAAAAATTGAGAATCGAGAATAGTGCCTGTGGTGTGTGTGGTACTGGTACTTGGAATTCTTCTTCATTTTTTTCTTCTTTTGTTTCCATATTGATGATGGCGTTTTCCTTTTTCTGCGTTTGGTTCAAAAACCAACCTCAATGGCTTTTATGAATGTAGATTCAGATTTTTTTTTGTCTCGCCTTTATGAATCCATAATGCTGTCCTTTGCGAAGGTCTCTATCCTGGTTTTTTTCTTGTATTTTTGCAGTACTTAATCGTATATCTGCTTGAGTTTTGAGCTAATTCTATCCTTTCATTGATGATTTCGGGATGTTCAACATCCAGAAGGATGGAAGCAATAGCCGTGTAAAAGTTTTGAAATTCAATGAGTGTGTTTCTTTTTTTTTTGGTCTCAGCCAGAGGATTGCATTTACGGAGTAGGTACATAGTTTTTCTTCACTATTCAGAGATATTAATCCATTAAAATAGATTTTATACCACCAGCGGAGCGACGAGGAATGTTTTGTCTGGTTGTTTGTTTTTTTTTTTTTTTTTTGATCAACTAATTTGACTAATTAATACGCGTGTATGTGCTAAATTTGTAAGGAATGCTGTTGAATGTCGGCGAGAACATTTCTGATTTACATTTGAGTTCGAAGAATTCATAAATTAATGATCAGCGATCGATAGCTACACAGTTTAAACTGGATTTTGATGAAACTTTTAAGATCAAAGCTTAAAATGATATAAATAAAAAAATCTGAATTGATTAGCACATCTCGAATTAGTTAACATCAACGCAACTAAAAATAAGTCTTACGAAGTATTTTCTTCACCGGGATGAAACACAAATTTTGTGGATTACAGGATGTTAAAAGCTACTTTTAAATAGCTTTTTTCACATCTCGAACATGTAAAATTATGAAAGTTTATCAATGAAATATTTTTTTAGTTTTTCTGATCGTTCCTACCCATTACTCTTTTACTCGTATTCGTTAATTTATTTCGACGAGAATTTTTGTTCCTACACAAAACACAATCGACAAAGGTAGTTACCTTTTATACCTACAATTGTTGTCTTTAATATTTATTTCTAATCACCCTGTTTTTTATTTTCAAGTCGCATTCTAATGTTTTTTTTAATTTTCCCATATTCGTCCTTACCATACCTACCGTTTTTCGTTCCACATGTTTTCTTTTGACACTTGCTTCTTCTCGCACTCGTTTAGTCTCAAAATCATTTCTTAGGGCACTGGTTTCTTCGGGCACTCGTTTCTTCTCCACCTCGTTTCTTCACACACTCATTTCTTTTCGCATTTGTTTCTTCTCTCCATCGCTTCTTCTCACACTCGTTTCTTCTGACATTAGTTTCTTCTCGAACTCGTTTATATTGGCACTTGTTTATTCTCACACTAGTTTCTTCTCACACTCATTTCTTCTCGCACTCGTTCCTACTCGCAATCGTTCCTTCTCGCACTCGTTCCTTCTCGCATTCGCTTCTTCTCGCACTGATTTCTTCTCGTACAAGTTTCTTCTGACACTCGTTCCTTCTGACACTCGTTTCTTCTTCACATACTCATTTTTTCTCGCACTCGTTTCTGCACACACTCATTTCTTCTCACATTTGTTTCTTCTAGCCACCGTTTCTTCTCGCACTCGTTTCTTCTCACACTCGTTTCTTCTCACACTCGCTTCTTCTCGCACTGATTTCTTCTTGAACAAGTTTCTTCTGACACTCGTTTCTTAACACATTCGTTTCTTCTTACGCTCGTTTCTTCTAGCAATCGTTTCTTCTCGCACTCGTTTCACTCGCACTAGTTCTTTCTTATACACGTTACTGCGCGTACTCGTTACTTTTCAATCATTGAATATCGCATCGTAATTTCGGAAGCATCCCTTCTTGTTCCTTTTGAAATAGGTTTTCTCGCAGTTGTTAATTTTGGCATTCGTTCCTTTATTTTTTCCACTCGTTCATACACTGCGTAGTCCCTTTTTTAATCAATTGTTTTTCTAACTACTCTCACCAATTTTATTTTAAAAGTAAACCAACTTTTGGAAGTTGCTCATCGAGTGTTTAATCGTTAATCCATTACTACACGTATTCCTGCTTTTCATTTCTAGATTTCACATTTTGAATAGATTTTTAAAATGCAAATCTTTCTTTTTACTTTTATGTCGTTCCTTATTTTACTCGGTTTCTCGTTTTTCTTCTCTTCTATCCAAGTTCCAGAATGTACTCATTGCTTTATTTTTCTTATCGTCCAAATTTGAACTCGTTACTTTTTTCTCCTAAATTTTTGTTCCTATTCGTTCCTGTCTTAAATTTGGCTCAGTTGTCAGTTCGTTGTTAGTCATTTCTAATTTTTATTCGTTCCGAATCTTATTCGTTTAAAATTGCACTCGTTACAATCTCTATATAGTTATCTCATTTGTATTGAAATTTCCAGCGGATTCTTGCTGCAAAAACCCATAATTTGTCAATTAAAACCGGCTGGCCCTTCTTCAACTATTGACATACCTATGCATGTGTGCAAAAAAACACATTTCATCATTGTGAGCACCCACTTGTCTTCTCTCCACTGGCTAGCACATTCCGAGACGTTTTTTTTTTTTTTGTTTAGCAAACATTAGTCATTCCACTTTAAGTATGTAAAAATGTGGCGCCTAAATGCAAACTAACACTTCATGCCATGCGACATATTCATTGTGCCAAATGCACTTCTTCTGCGTCGAATGTAAAAAATAAAAAAAAAATAACATTTCATCCTAGCTTCTAACGAGAATGATGTTAGCTGGAATGTTTCCATTGCAAATAACAATTTGCATGGGGAGCGAGAAAAAGAAAGATAAAAATGAAGTCCCAAAGAAGCCCCCATCATCCAAGACGTGACAGCGTAAAAATCACATTTGTTACGTGTTTGAGCAGGAATTGCCGACGAGCGACAACGAACGAACTAACGAACGGCGCGACGACTTGGTGAAGACGGTGTGCCTTGCCGCCTTCCTTCTTTGACATAACGAACTCGACATTTCCCACTGTCACGACAGGAAAGATATGGACGGACTGAATCTGTGAACTCTTTTCCGTTCACTTCTCTCTGTCTGAGGGAAATTGCTTCCGGCCGGCACTGTGGTGGTTGCTGATGATGTTCCTGTTGTTGTAGTGTGGTGATGGTCTTTAAATGACGTCTACATCTTGATGGCTAACTTCACTCTCGTTTTATTTGCACTCAACCCCGCACGCCACCCCTCAACCACTGTAGACGCGCCGCGCTGTCTTGATGCCTGCTTCTTTGCTCAATAAAACGAAGAAATGTGTGAATCCGTAAATCTAATTGAGCGGACTGCGACTGCGACGCACTAAAATTGTTGTAGTGCTTCTTCCGTTTGGCGTCCCGACATTTCAGTTCGCATCAGTTTGACAGCTTCCTTTCGCTTTATGTTATGACGTCGTCGTCTTAAGTTTTTTTTTTTTTTTTAATATTTCTACAAATAATTCTGTAAGGCACAGTTTTTTTTTTAATTTTCTTCTTTAAATGTTGAGAAAATTATTTAATAAAGGATTACTCCCTTGGAGCGTGCGAATTTATCATAACATACATCATTATATACTGTGCATGCAACAGATTGTTGCAGAAGCGGAAGTAGGCTAACAGTTCACAAGGGTGAATCTGGAATTTTTCCACAGACGACCGATGCGACGATGCGACGAAGAAACATGTGTGCATCCACATCATTATTTATATATCCTTTTTTTTTTAATAAATGACGAAGTTCTCAGGCATAGTACAACAAGGTCAACTGGAGCGCTTGTTGTTTCTTCTATAGTCAAGGTTAAGCAAATAGAAGCTTCTGAAAACTTATCGGAAGTTCTGAGGTAGCTAGTTCCTTTGGAAATTGCGGAGATATAAAGTTGTTGGTGTAGATAAAATCATCAAAGAAAACTATTTGCCAAGCTGTGGAGTTTACGAGAAATTAAATTTTTAGTGAGTTAGAATATAATGATTAATAAAATGTAAGGCTTAACCTGCTAGAAGACTTGTTAATACCATATTCCCACCGAAGCAAAATCCCGGATTTCGTAGATTTCAGTCCAAATCTTCGCATTTCACGAAAGGCGAGATTTCATTGAAATCTCAATGAAATCACATACCCATGTAGGGCGTTCATAGTGAACGAGCTCATTTTGAACTTCACCATATTTGGGTAAAAAGCTTTTTATGAACAAATTACGATCTTTCACTCTAAAGATAAGGAAACACAAAAAGAGAGTATAAGACAGAGAATATAAAACAAATATGAGGGATGGGCTAGATTTGATGGATTACATAAACAAAAATGGTTGTTGTTTGTGGTTTTAAGAGACGAAATCGTGGATTTGTCATGTGTCAACTGTGAATATCAATTTGAAAACTCAAAAGTTTCCTGCTGAAATCTCAGATTTCGCTTTGGTGGGAACATAGTATTACTTTTGCTACTAGAGATTTATATTCTATTTCATTTGTTCGAATTCTGTTAATAACATTTTAAGGACTTTTCATATGATAACGTTCAACGACTTATGAATAAAAGACATTTTGTTCGCATGGCTTCGTAAAACTGCGAACATTTACGAAAATCTCTCAAACTATTTTTCGCATAGAGAGCGCCACCAGAGAGTAAAATATAAAGGGTTATCCATTTTGCGGTTTCAAAAGTAAACGTAAATGAAACACATAAAATATGTTTTTTCATAATATTTCTTTTTTATTATATAGTTTGAACGGTGGCATTATGTGTGAAACACTACATCATTTAAATGAGCACCACGCGAAGTGTTGCAAGCATCGATTCTTTTGAGGTAATTTTCGACCACTTTTTGACAAATATTGGGCGGTATCTCAGCCATAACTTGACCAATGTTGGATTTCAAATGCTAAAGAGTTAAAGGTTTATCTGCATAAACACGGTCTTTCTCGTAGCCCCACAAAAAAAGTCCAACGGTGTCAAATTGCATGATCTTGGTGGCCAGTTGATATCGCCACGACGAGAAATTACGCGGCCCGGAAATGCCTCTTGCAATAAATCCATATTTGCTCGAGTTGTGTGGCATGTGGCACCGTCTTGTTGAAACCACATATTCTCCAAGTCGTATTCTTCAATAGCAGGCAAAAAAAAGTCGGTTATCATATGACCACAGCTCTCCGAATTGACGGTAACAGTCGTTCCATCGTCGTTTTCGAAGTAATAGGGTCTAGTCACACCTCCGGACAAAAGAGCGCCCCAAACAGTGACTTTTTGTGGATGTAATGGCCTCTCTTCAATTACTTGAGGATTCTCAGAACCGCAAATACGACAATTTGGTTTATTAACATACCCACCGAGTGAGAAATGTGCTTCCTCGCTGACGAAAATTTTGTTCGAAAAATCGACGTCCACCGCCTGTTGTTCAAGCACCCATTCGACGTATCTACGACGTTGTGAATGGTCAGCTGGATTCAGTTGTTGTGTTAGCTGGACTTTATATCGATGAAGGCTTAGATCCAAATACAAAATACGCCATAATGTGCCGTAAGACAGTCCTAATTCATGAAAACGACGAGGACTCGACACATTCGGGTCTTCGGCAACACTTTCACTTACAGCAGCCATATTTTCAGTGGTACGAGCGAAACGATGATGCACAGGCCTTACAATATCTGTAACCAATCCAGTCTCTTCAAATTTCTTCACAATTTTGCCAATTCCTTGCGTAGTTGGACGATTATGTAAACCATAATCTCCTCTTAAATCACGATATGTGGCTGTGGCAGAATCACCATTTTTGTAGTAGGTTTTAACAATTTTTATGCGTTGTGCGATAGTTAAGCGATCCATTTTCGTAAATGTCAGACTTTGAACTGAAAAAAAAAATGGTTTAACAACTTAGTTTGATAGATGCCGAATTCCAGCCCTATACTTTTGAGACCGCAAAATGGATAACCCTTTATGTCCGAGCAGGCTGTGATTTTTGGTACAAAAAATTCTTAAAACAAAATTTTGAAGACTGTCAAATGAAGAAAAAAGAAAAAAATCAGGATTTTTTTCACAAACATTCAAAAATACACTATTGTTTTGACGTTTAAAATATAGCTAACATTTTTATTCAATGCATTTCCGTACTTTTTTGATAAATTTGCTCTATCGGAACACTTGGGAAAAAAACTGAGTGTGTGCATTTTTTAATTAATAGAGTTTAATTATTCGTAAGAATAATCAGATTGCAATTCGCGACGACCAATTTCAGAAAAAATTCTTAAAAATAATCTGAAATGGAGTTGAATTTAATTTTTAAAAAATGTTCATGAAATTGGGATGATTCCAACACAGAAAGACCGAATTAGTTTTTTTTTAACAACTTGGTTTAACAAAATTAGTTTTGACAGTTCTCACAAATCTGTTCTAACCTGTTCTACCTAAAAAGCAAGTGCAGAAAATCCTGTTCTAAAGTGTTCCAAACTGGCTCATTGAGCACCAATCCAGAACTGTTTAGAACAGAAAATTTTTCATTGGACAGCAAAATCCTGTACTTTTCTCTTTTAAAGTGTTCTAATCTGTTCTGAACAGCCTCATTGAATACACATTATGGTACATAGGGATCGTATAAAAATACATATCTATGTATGTAAATATACATATATAGTTAGTTCCCAATGGACTTAAATTTTTTTTAATACTGATTTCGAAAACATCGGATTTTCTAAAATATTTTCGAATATTCGGCTTGAGAGTTCTTAAAACAAATTTTATTTTTAAAATTGCTATGCAAAAATTAGTAAAAATACTAATAAGGTACAAATAAATAATGGATGACACATATAATAAATCTTATTAGATTGCTTAATTGTTAAGGTTTGAGGGGAAAAAAGATGCATTTGAATTGTTGGACAAATATCTATATGTATATAAAAAAAAATCAAAAAAAAAAAATATCAACAAACAAAATAAAACAAAAAATACAAAAAAAAATTAAAAAAATCAAAAATTGTTGCAGCGGTTTTTTTTAAAAAAAGTGTTTTATTTCTAAAATTTTGGAAACATTCTTAAAAAATTTTTTTTTTTTGAAAAAATTTGAGTACCCAGTTACATTAAAACTTTTATGGACTGTTTGCATAAAAAAATAATTTTAATTGCTTCATCCAACAGTGAAAAAGTCGAAAATATAAAAAGTGGTTATATGGGATAATAAAATAATAAGCAATGTAAAATAATTTTTACTTAAAATTGGAAGACACATATTTTTTTATCAAAATTCTTCGAGCCATTTTTGAGAAATAAATTTTCTTCTTACGGGTTTTTTATCATTTGTATGGAAGGTACCGTTGTTTTTGTGATATACATATGTACATATGTATGTTCATACGTACTTTAGGGCAAGTTTTGCATTTGGAAAAAAATCGAGCTCGAGATTTTAATCAAACTTGACATTACGATGATAGAGAAGACCAAAAAAGTGGGTCCCATAATTCCGGCTGTCTATCTGTACAACAGTCTACAACCTATATGGTTGTTGTATTTTTAGGTCCAAAATTAACGGTACCTGCCATACAATTTTTTCTACCATCTCAATTATATCTCGAAAACGGTTGTAACGATTTTAATAAAAAAAAGTGTATTCACTATTTCAGGTATACCCTACGTTTGGGTCAACAATTTTCAATTTTCTTGTGCATATTTTGTTATTAACGGTATCTGCCATACAACCATTTTTTTGATTTTGAACTTTCTTATAAAGGGCTCGATGGATTTCAATCAAAAATTTTATATAGGAGGTCCTTCGAATTATAAATAATACCCCATACCAAAATTTTGGAAGAATATTTTTTTGGATTTTCGAACAAAAAAATATTTTTTTTTGAGAATTCAATATTTCGAAAACGGGTTGATGATTAAAAAAAATTTTTTTTTTAAGTTTATATTATTAAATATTAACAATTGTCATACCAAGTTATTTTTTTAGAAAAAAAAAATTAAGTAAAAAACGACTTTGAAAATATATTTAGATTCTTAATAGAAATATTTTGCATTCGATGTGATCGAACATAAGAGCAAATTCATTCGATCCAGTTGTGCATTTTATTTATTTTAGAAAAACAAAAACAAACAGTTTTCCAGAAAATCAAAAATCAAGAAAAAAAATTGGGTCTCTAAATGTACCAAAAGTAACCATTTTTTTTTCTAAAAAAAAACATTACCAAAAATTACCTTTTCCCTTCATTAATGCACCTATTTTTTTTTAAATCGTTGGAGTCGTTTTTTAGAAAAATAAGATTTTGCTTTTTGGCCAACAAAAAATATATGATAGGTACCGTTATTTTTCGTTTTAAAAAAATGTAAAAAAAAGTATGGGCATATTACCGAAAAAACAATATGTACCAAGTTTGAAGCAAATCCATCCAACAGTTTAGGCTGTGGACTCGAAGACAGATAGACAGACGGAATTGCTTGAACCACTTTATCAATGTAATTAATTTGATAGTGGAGATTCTTAACGTCTTTTTTTTATTTCAATAAATTAAAATTATAAAATGTAAATTTTTTAAGCAACTCAACACAAACAAAAAATTACATAAACAAATTTACAGTGAATTTTAAGGTCTTATATAAAACTTTTTGAAAATTTGATTTCTTATTGGTCGCATTTGGCATAATTGATTTGATTACCAATGAAAAGTTTCGGCTTATAAGGCAGTGAGTCCACATGTTTCTCATATTCTCAGCGATAGTTGCCATTTTGCTAACAACGTATTTCAAGTTCAAATATCATCAACTTCTTCTTCTTCTTCACCACTTTAAAGCCGAGGCAGCCGCTAAAGGTATTTATCAATCAAAGCTTTAATTCAGCCAATTACCAATAAAATCCTCAAAGAGAAGGATCTTCAGACTTGAAAATCTACCAATAAGTTTTCGTATCATCACCTAATTCCAAATGCAGTTCAATAAGCTATACTTCTTAATCAGCTTTATTTCAATTTAAAACAAGAATGGAAAGAAATCTTTCACTTCTTTACCCAATCGCCCATCTTATGATATACAGTTGGGTGTAATGGGTATCCCCAACTACAATTATTGCATACAAAGAAGTCGTATCCTATAAAAGACCAAGTTAAAAGAACAATTTAAAGCACGTAACTCTTAAAGCACTTTTTACTCAATTTCCTGTGACTATGTCACGTAAGATATATTGTATCTTTCTCTCTCTCGGTGTCGTTATTTTTTTCCTCCTCAATCCAATAATCTACTACAAGTAACTATATATACCTTCTGTACTTGGCTGGACTTTGCAATTTAAATTTCACATCGAAAAATCATTTCCCACAGTGCGGCTTTGAGAAATTCACACTACTTGAGTCGGTCGGTCGGCTTCGGGAAGCTATTACACTAAAACCACTTTTATGGATAAAAATACTTTATAACTTTTCTTTGGACTTTCAGTGAATTTTTCTGTGTGTATATAGTTCTCGATTATCTGGCAAGAACCACAAAACAGAACTTAACTCATTTCCTTTGCTTTTTGTTTTTGCTTTCAAGATAATTGACACACGATTGGGTTGGTTGGTTGGTGCAAAAAAAAAAAAAATAAAAAATATCAGCTGATTGGAATCACAGTCCTCGAAAAGCTATTCGATTTATAATTGAGGGGTTTCTTGATTTCGTTCCGCATCGTCTTGTTAAAATGTGACAGTGGTGACTATGACAGTTGCGACGGAAGGTACTAATCTTAACTTACTTTGTTCTAATATGCAGGAGCGGATTCAGAAAATTATTTTGTGAGGTGCAGGGGTTCTGGGGTCTTAGTGAGTCAGTATAAAAGTTATGCGGTAGAAAAAAACACCCTTTATTATCAAAAAGCCAATTTAAATAAATGACTAGGAAACGTTGGGTCAAACCAAATAAACTGTTAAGAATACAACAACGATAACTTTCATTGACTGCCCTCTTCGTCACAACCGAACCTGAAATGGCAAAGTTTGCTTGGCGAATTTGTCTAAATTGCATATATAGTAATCGCCACCTTTTTATATTAATTTAGAGACCGAAAAGCGAATCTCAACATCACCTAATTCTCACATAACACCAATCGACCTTAAGTAGGTCAATAAATTCTCGTAACTTTCAGGCAACTATCACGCTAAATCGGCGACGACCGTCATTATTATTGTTTGTCGTTTGTCGATGGCAATCAAATTAAATAAATTTAGCCTGAATCTGAGAATTATCTCGTGCTGTGTTGTGCAAGTTGTGTGTGGATCAGTGCGATCATGATCACTATCAAAAGCACCGCCCGCAATATTGACACAGAGCAAGCACAACAAAAAAAAAAAAACAACACAAAACCAAAAATATATTTATAAACTTGAACAAGAGGATAAGAGTATATCTTCAAAAAAAAAATCATTTTTTCAATGCCATTCCTTGTTGAGAGTTAGTGGTCAGAGTTAAGTTAAGAATAAGTATTGCTGTGTAATGGTTGACTTAGTTTGTGAAATGAATCTCACAAAGGAAACTCTTAATTATTGTCTCTACCTGATTCCAAGAGAAGCGCATATCTTTCCTACAAAACTTACAAAGGCTAAAAAAAGGTCGTTAACTGGCCAAAAATAAAAAAAATAATTTTAGGAAAATACAGTAAAATCCCTTTAATTCGGAATAGGGAAATACAATTGTATCATATTTAAATTAATGCCATGGTCTTTACACTAATTAATTAATGTGAACTCAAAATAATCTGGTATTCAAATGCCACAAATAAATCATAAGTGGCACTAAAATTAGCAGTAAATAATTTGGAGAAGTCTCCATGGAAAACTTTCTTTTTGTAGATATATAAATTATTTGCCCCAAAACATGGATTGTGTGTAGAAAAATGATAATTGAGATTTGTTTGTTTGTTTATGCAATTGTTTAAAGTCTACATAAATATTTGTCGGCTGTATTTTTGGAGACATTTCTCTATCTTGTTGGAGAGCAAAGATTTTTATTCCCAACAGCTGTAAATTAGGTCAGTGTACTTTTATAAGTGATTTTTACGTGGTCAATATTGAATTATTCCTGTGTGCGTATTGTTAATCGACAGGAATGAAGGGGTCCTAAAATTTTGTGCAGAATCCTAGTGGCTATAGTGAGAAGTACTTTTTTTTATGACAAAATATACTTTTGAAGGATTTTTTTATTCTTTGGAGGTTTAGCTAGTATTCGATCCGAAATGAAATGCTCAACTGTTTCGCACGCACTTGCTCTTATGTTCGATCACATCGTTTGCGAAATTTATTTTAAAAGTATTTTTTTTACTAAATTGCTTATATATACAATTTCTTTAATTTTTTTCTAAAAAAGAATCTTACATGGTAATATTATGTTAGGTTAGGTTGAAGTGGTCGTCAGGAAAACAGCTGACACACTTAGACCTTAGACAGGTCCATTGTGATACCATATGAAGAGAAATTTACTCTTTAATCAAACCAGTTGGAGCCTCGAATGAAGCGGTGAAGTCGGTGAATCTCAATTTGCCTAAGATCATTGGTGTCGTCGAAAAAGTATTCCCCCAGGTGTAATCTTCTTCCTTGGGACAGAGCAGGACATGAACAAAGAAGATGTGAGATATTCTCTTCTTTCTCCTCGTCCATGCAGCTTCTGCAATAGTCATTGGAGAAAACGCCAAGTCTTTTGGCGTGTCTACCAATTAAACAGTGTCCAGTTACAACACCTATTACGGAGCCAAGATGTTTCCTGCTCAAAGAGAGTAAACTTTTTGAGCGTCTTGGGTCTAATTCTGGCCAGATTTGTCTGGTGGCTAGGCACGTAGTGATGTTTGACCATCTAAAATGTATTTGTTTAATGCAGTTTTGATGCAACAATAGCTTGCTTGTAGCTATAGGCATACCGATTTCTTCCATTTTCGGTAGAATAGGTACTTTGGTTCCTTTTCTGGCGAGTTCGTCGGCCTTGCAGTTTCCCAAAAACAACACAAATATTATGTACATATTTTAATAATATAAGCTTGCTTGAAAATATAATAATATCGATATGACTACTGAATTTTCAAAAAAAAAAATTTTTTTTAAATAATTTTCGAAAAATTTGGTATGAAGTATTATTTATAATACACCTATATAAAAATTAAGATCGAAATCCAATGAGCCGCTTATGACAAATTATAAAATAAAAAAAAAACTGCTTGTAATGGATAATAATAAAATAAGTTTAAAGAAATCGGACTAAATTGTAGAGTTTATTAGTAGTAAAACGCAGTTTTTTAAGCCAAAATCGTTAAACACGTTTTCGAGATAATTAAGATGGTAGAAAAAATTGTATGGCATTGTTAGTTTTCGGGATACTTTTTTTCACCTAAAACGCTTAAATACCAAGTTTGAAGAAACTCGTATCAGTCGTTTAGGCTGTAGTTAGATACACAGACAGACAGACTGAATTGCAGGATCCACTTTTTTTTGAGTTCGCTATCTTCGTTATGTCAAATTTGATTAAAATCCTGAGTTCGATTTTTTTTTCAAATGCAAAACTTGGCCCAAGTACCGATATCGCAAGTAAAAATATGGCTTGATATTCCAACACACGTCTAAGGCTAATCCAGTGTACACACCGTCTCTTAATTCTTCAACATTGTCTACATTAGCGGCGTTAACTTAAACTGTAAAAAATAGACTAACTTTGCAATATTACTTGTCCAAACCTAAGTAATAATATTGACGAAAACAAAAAAATGCATTGAAGATTTTTATTTAGTAAAGCATTTCACAATCGTTGAGTGCGCTGAAGAAAAATTCTCTATATTGTTTGGCAACTATTTTGATACGACAGCCGCGATTTTAAATTCAAAAAAATTTGAATTCGCAATTTTTTCATATAAAAAATTTTAGATTGCTAATTATTAAATAACTGTTTTTAGATATAACAATTGTAGGTACGTTAAAAAAATACTTAAATTTTCGCGCATTTTCATGTAACTCGGTACGATATTTTGTAAGTTAGAGGTAATCGACTGTAATTCATCACATAAAGCGGTATGACATAATCCCCGGAAGGGTATTTTATTCCAAATTTTTTTTTTCTTCAAATTATATGATGTATCGTAAAATATTTACGTGTTCACAATTTTACGATTTCGGCGAATTTTCTTCTTTGCCTATTTCAAAATATTTAGATTTAAGAAAGTGTGATATTTTTTTTTTTGTTTTATTTTATTCGACACTGATTATGCAAAATTTAGGATAAAAAAAATACCAGGATTTCAATAATTCCCTGCCCATTTCCACATTTATATAGTTAGGCCATAATAGTAGTTGTATTATTTGGTTGTTAAAATCTGATTTTGAAAAAAACGGTCATTTTAAATTAAAGGCAATAAAAAAATCAGATAATACATTAGGCACGTAAATCTAGCCATAAACTAATGCCGTTTTATTGACTAAGACTTAAAATTATAAATAAAGATACTACTTTCAATTTTATAGAACACAAATGCCTTTAGGAATTCACTTTCGTGTTTATTTTTTTTATTATTTTTCACGATTTTTTTTGTAAAACCTAGCCTACCTGCGTTACATCACGAAATAATTTGTTTTAAAATTTATTTTCTTTAACAACTCTTAGGTCAAAAACTGTAAATACTTGAACAATTGAAGACGTCATAAATTCACCTAAAAAGCACTAACAATAATTTCTTTTTTTTAAAGAAAAAACAATAATTCTTTAAAAACTCGTATCGCGAAATCTATATTAAGATATTTTTCTAAAATTTTCCATAAAGTGGACATACAATTACCATGCTCATTATAAATTATTCGTCGAATCGCTACATTTGAATCTTCGTCAACAATCATGAATGGATGCAATATTCTCTTTCGGGAGCCATTTTCTCAATATTAAAAAATAAAATAATCGATTATGTCGAGTACAGTTTTCCCCGCTTAATTCTATAACGTTTAATGGACTTTTGCTTAAACACTAACATCCCTATTACTCGTAATAAAAAACGCTTAGTCCACCTTTAGTCCATGGAATTACAAAACTATGGAATAAGTGTTAGACCATGGACCAAAATGTCCTATTAACCATAGAAAGCTAACCTTCGTCAAAATGGCATACATCGATCAAATTTTTCACTCCTCTTTACTGTTTGACTTACATGATCGTGCTTTCACGCCAACTCAGCCGCCGCCGGTGGTTTGTCTCGCGTGGTGGGTCTAAAAAAAAAAAAAAACGTGCTATGAAAAATGTAATTTTAGTATTAAAAACTGAAATAAATATTTATTTTAACTTTAATTTCCTTTTATTTAAAACCCATTTTCTTATAAATATCATTACCTTTAATAAAAAGTAATAACTTATTAAAAGACATTTTTTTAAGGTTGGTCATTGCTGTCCAGGCACGTTAGCTTTCCAGGGTTAATAAAAAATCTAACAAAATCTACTACAATAAGTATCAACTATACCTTTTTTATTCTATGTCCCTTTAAATTTTGTTCTTAAATGTCAATTCTTAGTCCATCACTAGACCACCGTCTTCGCTGGTCGACTAAGGACTAAGTTGTTAAACGTCAAATAGCAGAAATTGTGTTTTATTAATAGTATTTCGCATTTAGTCCACGGAATAAGTCTTAAAACTTCTCTAGTCCAAATTTATTAATTTGGGTGAAAATACTTAAAACTCAAATTCAAGTAAATGTTTCGTTTAATGAAAGAGGGAAAACAAAATAAGTGCCAAATCTAAATAAATAGTTGTGACTAAACTATCGAAATTGGCAGCACTGCTTACGAAATGACAGCTATTACCTAATTTGACATTCATTGACAAAAACCAATGATGGAGGTTGCCCTATTAAGAGAACAATTTTTAATATAGACACAATTAAGTTGGCTTTCGGCAATTGGGCACCCGGTCACATTGCTGGTCGAAAACTGTGAACTAAATGAAAGGTGCATTTAATCGGGGCATACTGTAAAAGTGGTATTTCTCTTGGTAGAGCCTGTAGGAATGTCATTAAGATCATATTGCAAACTTTTGAAACTGTCTGTCAGTTTACAATCTGACAATTGGCTTTACAGATAAATTTGTCTATGAGGTTACTACCTACTGAGTTAAAAAAAAAACACCCGATAAAAGAAAAGTGATCGACTAAAAACCCATGAAATACAAATTTTTCTCTATGGAATACATTTTTTATCAAAATTTTTAATTGCATATAATGATGAAATACACACAAAAACCAAACATTCAAAATAGCAACTTATTCACGTGATATATCAATTTTGTCTCATATTTGTTTTTTTTTTTGTATCTTTTTAGGTGTGCGCCGAACAAAAATGCCAAGAAGAAGTCGTTCTGCTTGCACTTATTTATATGGATAGATTTTTATCAACAAAATCAGTTTTAAAAAATCACCTACAAATTTTAGCTGCTGCCTGCCTATTATTAGCATCAAAATTGCGCGAACCAAGTTGTCGAGCGTTGTCAGCTGATTTATTAGTCTACTATACTGATAATAGTATAATTAAACATGATTTAATCGTAAGTAATTAAAAACCCTAAATAAATTAAAAGAAATTAAAAAAATATATTTTGGAAATTTTTAGTGTATTATAAAAATATATATTAATGCAGAAGCAAACAGTGGGACAACCTGAATGGCAAAGTTGGAATAATATTGATAATTTAATTTAAACAAAAAATATCCCATATACAGTAGAATCTCAGAAAAATGAACAGATATATAAAACATTCCCGTTCATCTTTTCGAATTGTTCATCTTTTCGAATTGTTCATCTTTCTAAGTATCAAAAGTTAGTTAGGGAAGAAAATATTGCAAAGCATAAAAAAAGTTAGGGTATAATGCTGATTTAATCTTACGGACATTAAAATAACTATTTGTAGAATACAATATTTCCCTACATCATTTATGTGTTAGGTTTACACGTAATATATATGTGGAAGTTCTTCTGTTTCACCCATAGGAGTTATTCCGTATTAATTTTTGCTAACTGCTACTCGAATTTTGGCCCTATTCGCCAATATGGAGTAAACTATCCCACCTAAATAAAACCTGTACATGCAGAGTCAGTGGTCCCGGTGAAACGATGATACACAGGCTTTACAATATCTGTAACCAATCCATTCTCTTCAAATTTCTTCACAATTTTGCCAATTGCTTGCGTAGTTGGACGATTTTGTTAAACCATAATCTCCTCTTAAAGCACGATTTGTGGCTGTGGCAGAATCACCATTTTTGTAGTATGTTTTAACAATTTGTATGCGTTGTGCGATAGTTAAGCGATCCATTTTTGTAAATGTCAGACTGTTCAACTGAAAAAAAAGAATTGGTTAAACAACTTAGTTTGACAGATGTCGAATTCCAGCCCTATACTTTTGAAACCGCAAAATGGATAACCCTATATTAGATCACTATAAAATGGCATGGAGTTCTGATTTAAGATCTGCTTAGCTGCTATAGCTTTCCTTTCTGTACCTGAGGTCGTTTGAAAAACATTGAAAAAAAAAAACACAAATTCTGATGGATTATCTGTCTACCTTTTGTATCTGTTTTTTTTTTCGTGAACTAATTATAATATCTTTTGTGCATTCCCGACATTACATACCACCAGCAACTAGTGAATCCATTTTCTTCAGCAGTAGAAGTCCGCAAAAGCAAACGAGTCCAGTTTGAATGTTGTACCAGGGGTTTTTCCCCTAATTAGATCTCGTAAGTTTTTGTGTGTTTTTGTTTTCTTTTAAATATTCCGTAACACTTTTTTCTTTAAATTTTGGTTTTATTGGTTTCTGTGGATTTTCTCTGACTGATGACTTAGCTATTTATAACGTTATATTTTTAGTGTTTATTTATTGCCATCAAATAGTTAGGAATTAATATAAAATAACCATATAAAGCTTATAATTGGTTTTTAAGTATATACATATACGCACCAGCACGTCCATTGACGTGGTAACATAATCCGTGTTTGTTTGGAAATCAGTGTACCAAAAATGATAATGAAGTCCAGAGCCCATAGCTTTTGAAAGAGAGAGAGAGAAAAAAAAACACAAAAATTATAAACCTTTAATAAAATATCTCAATCAATTACTTCGCCGCCTTGTCTAGCAACACCGACACCGACCTGCGTGCATGCGTTCCTACGGAGCGGATGGCATCATGGTGGGTGCGGTACGGCGCGCGGCGTCGTTATTCATACGGTAGGGCAGGCAAAGTACTATCTACGGCCGGCAGCCATCAACTATTTCAAATCTAGTATGTTGATGGTGCGTTTTTAAGTGATCTAGCATAGCAAGTTCCAAGCAGTATAATACACTCCCTGGTTCATTCCTTAAAAGGATATTCATGACAGGGATGTTATATAAATTCTAAATTGCTCTTTCGGCTGCAATGCAAAATTTCCAATAGAAGTTGGTTGTAGGCAGTCTCGTAATCTCGATAAAAAATGACAGAATGTTTTTAAGTGACTCTTCTTGTCAGAATTGTTATAGCGAGTTTTATCCAAATTTCAAAGATCTCCTGTCAAAATCGAGATATGATATTTTCAATGAAACTTTTCCCCAGATCTAATTGTAGTATTGGTTTATGACTGACACACACATTAAAAAAAAAAACATATCTTCTTCATCGGATGACGAAGAAGACAAAACCAAAGCAATCAAAAACTCCACTAAATTTATAAAACCTAAATTATTAATATCTTGGTCTATTATTTGTTAATTTTTTAAATTTTTTTAGCACTAGTTTTCAAGTTCACAGCAAATTAATAAAAAAAGTATTTACCATTTGAACGTTGATAGAAAAAACTTTTTACATTTATGTGTATTGTATTGTATTTTGTATTACATTTTTTTTTATTTCATCTTCAGTGTAAAATACATAATACATTTTTTACATAAATCATTTAAAACTTAACAATATGATTCACAAAACTTGAGATCAATTCATAATATTTATTTAAGAAATGCATTGTTATAGGTATATTTTAAATTAATAGTGTTTTCCAATACTAAATAGAAGACTGATAGATACACTCTGTTGTCTAAGACAAGTATCGAATGCATCTACATCTAAGATATATTTAAAAAAAAATATAAATAGCTAAAAAATACAATTTTAAAATACTTTTTAGTAAAAAAAAATAACAAAGTTATGGGGTATAATAAAACGAAATTTAAAACAAAATTAAATATGTAAATAAAGGAGAACGAATCCGACTTAAACTGTAATACCAATTATATTGTTAATTTCATTGAAATTGAAGTTAAAAATCCATATCTTAACTTTTCTATTGAAAGAGAATTCTGATCGAATCAAACGAACTTCAATGGGAAGCGCATTATACAGTCTAGGTGCTACCGATGTGTAGAATCTAAAAAGTGCTGAGAATTATGAACTGGAATTTGAACAAGATTCCTTTCACTACTGCGCAGAGTGTAAACAGATGAACTGCGATTAAAAAGGTAACCATTTTTTCAGTCGGAGCTATGCTGTATGAGTTGAGGAGGATTTTGCTCGAGTAACGACATTTTGAAAAACATAACTTTTGTTTTTTCACTTATAACGAGCTTATGTATTCCCAGCCAATGTCTTATAGAGTTTGTGATTTATATCAGAAATTAAATCCAAAACTGAGGAGCTAGAATAAGCACAAGCTATATCATCTGCGAAACCGGTCACTTTTCCCTTTAAGTTCAAACTAAATATGGAGTTAACATATATCAATAACAAAAGTGGACCAAGAACAGAACATTGTGGTACTCCAATATTAATACTTAAACTTTCACTAAAAGTGCCCACTATTTTTACACATTGTTTTCTGCATTCAAGGAATGAAGCTAACCATTTCAACATAAATCCTCTGAAACCAATTTTTTCTAATTTTCTTAACAATAAGTTATGATCTTCGGTATCAAAGGCTTGTATTATATCAATATATAAAGCAGCAGTAGGTTTCTTGATATCTAGATTCTCATATATATGAGTGCAAAAATTAAGCAGAGCATCGTCGGTCTATTTTTAAGCCCGGAATCCATATTGTTTTGGACTAAAAAACGAAATCTTCTCTAAATAGGTTACAATTCTTATTTTAACCACTTTTTCAAAAATCTTGGAAAAAACTGAGATGAGTGAGATGGGTCTATAGTTCTTGATACAGTTTCTATCAACTTTTTTAAAGATGGGGATTACTTCTGCAAATTTTAATTTAGTTGGAAATCGACATTGAAATATACTTATATTGAAGATATGTGTTAAAACATCAACTAAATTTAAGTAAACTTTTTTGAGAAAGTTATTTGAAATACTATTTTTTGTAGATGAATCCGAATTACGAGTATGCAATGCCATTATTGTTTTGTAAACCTCAAATGATGAGATTGGATCAAAGTAAAAACTGTTTGAATAAAAACCTTCATTGAAATAAGTATCTGTGCAAGTACTATTGTTTATTCCAACTTCAGAAAGTGTATCGAAATGTATTTTGGTAAAAAATTCATTAAATAATTTAGAAATTTCAGAAGGGTCAACAACCTTCGAAATTCCATCCATCAATTTTACTGGAGAACCAGAAGATACATCTCTATCAAACAATTCATTTGCTATCATCCATTCCTTTTCTAAATTTATTAACATAATAATTTTCTTTGCACACAGGTACCGCAATAGAAATCTCCTTGTATAATTCATAATTCGTTCGAAAATTAATGTTGTTAGGGTGTTTTTTGCACTTTAATCTTAATTTATTTTTATTGTTTATCAATTTTAACGTGTACATTCAGGACAAATCTACCCATCAGAGATGAGATCTTTCGTGTTAAGATTTAACCTAGATCTGCTCTTTTTGTTGGAATGAAACTCTGAAAATTCAAAAAGATCCAATCGTTTTACAGAAAGAGCCAATCCTTTCTTTTATGAAACTGGCTATTATAGAATCCAAAGAAGAGCTCTTTTTCCAAAAGGGCGTGTCAGTAGGTGGAGATTAATTGTGATGATTTATTGTGGAAATTTATTCTTTACCTTTATAGCTTTATCCTGATCAACCTGGTGATGCCGTTACTATAGCTAAAAATTGTATTATGTTTCTTCTTGAATATAATAGATTTTTTCTTGATGAAAAGAATAAAAATCATATAACATCACTGACGATCTACAGTGATTTTTTTTTCTTTTTTGTTTTTGTTCACCTTTTTGAAATGGTTGCGCAGCACAATAATCGCAACCAGACAAAAAGACGTTCATTCGGTTCCCATGATCGTTTAATGCGCGCACGATCACCTCCGCTCTACTCGGTCTGTCGGTCGTCGACGCGCCATGGTGAATTCCTTTAAGGAGTCCAGTCCAGTTTTTTTTTGTCGATCATTTATGTTTGTTGGTGGTACTTTCTGGCTGAATTAAGCCAGTGGCGGCTGGTGACTAGATCATGCCTCACACTACCACTCTGTGGGTCTGTCTATTTACCCATTCATGTGCATTATAGAATTTGCAAGAAGAAGGTAGCCGGCCAGGCCGACACGATCGATGTGGCTAGACGAGGTGAGAAGAAACGACTGACTATGGAAGACAACGGCCGACTCTTGAGATATAAAAATGATGGAGCTTGTGCTGTGGAATCTTGGGGGCATATTCCACTATCCTTTTTCTCCTCTCTACATACTTACGACCGTACCTTCAGCAGCGGCAGCACTACTATAGGTGCAGACGAATGCATAGTTTTGCAAGGTCGTTTGTTCATTTTCCAGGTAATCTAGACAAACGATCGTTCATGATAGTATGGTATGGTGGTCGTCATCTGTTTTTTTTTTTTGTTATTATTATTCTTCGAGACTTAATCTGGGGAAGCTGAACTGATGCCTTTCCAGGCGAGAGTCTGAAGGAGGTTCTTTTGTATGAAGGAAGCAGTCATCACCATAATAAACTGTGTTTTGTTCGGAAATAGTTAACTTAGTTTCAAGACGATCGTTGTGTAGACAAAAGCAAATTAAGTCTCTCTTAGGTTGATTTTATGATCTTGTAGGGATTTCTGTGTTTTGTGTTGCTCTTCTTTTTTTTTTTTGGTGCAAGGACGAGTTGATTGTTTTTTGATGACGGGATTTCGTGATGACAAAAGATTTGCAACCGAAAAAGGAAATGCAATGACAAACAGAAACGAACAAAAAAAAAACAAGAAAAAACAATAACAATTTCAATAAATCGAGATAATCAGAAGTGGAATTTAAATTGGCACATTTTGACAAGGGCACATTCTGTATTATATACCTATATGCGACCTGCATAAATAATAGTCAAGCGAGGTGGGCTTGCATTTTGCTATTAAAAGAATAATATCAGTGAAACGAGGAAGCTAAAGTTTTCTTGCTTAATTTTTAAAATTGTTGGAAACCTAACATTTAGTCATGTATTTACCACGAATTGAATTATATAATGTCTCCAAGCGAGAACTGTCTCGAATCGAATGGAGAGTTGTTTTCAAAGTTCAGTAAGAGATTTTGATTAAAAATTTCAATGGGATTGGCGGCAGACATACCTCATTTTATTATAGCTGAATTTTTTTCTGTGAATAGATACCAAAGTAGATAAGAACGAATGGACATTCCGAATTTTCAAAGGTGGGGATTTTTGGAGATATGCAGTTTTAACTACGTTATTTTATTCAAGCTGATTTTTTGATATGTTTAAGGGGATAGTGTCTCAAACTTTGTTTGACACTTGTCAAAGGCCCTGGGATCTTGGTGTATGAGTATTTGTGGATTATATATTATTTATTTTGAAATGGGCGTGTCAACGGGCGGACAGAAAACTTGGTATTAAATCTTGGATTTTATACTTATAGACTTAAGCTACAAAATGTCAGTTTTAAGCTTTTGATTCTTGGTTGGATTCAGGTTGAAATGTTTTTTTTTGTCTTTCGATTAACATCACTAATTCTAGATCAACCTTCTTCCTTCGGAACATGATGGTGCCTGTTACAGCAACTAATACCATGGACGACAATCGTACGGTCTGATCTTGTGGTGGAAGGCTGTAGAAAAAGATAGCAGCCACAAAGTCCTGAACAAGGTACAGAGCAAACTTCCTGTCCTGGACGAGTACATAAGATGAATTAGTGAAGAAATTTCATCTTGGAAGTACAGTACCTATGGTCGTGGGTATATCTGGTAAATATACCTCAAAATGGCCGAACTTCATGTGACTACTAACTAGGTACCACCTGTCATAGAATTTGAAAAGAACTTATAAAGTTTAATCCCCGAGAGACATTAATGGAGGGACCCACTCACTACTCACGGAACAGGGTATCATCTTCTACTCTGTTTCGTAGAAGACGATACAAGGCTTAGGGTGTACTGTGAAGCTCTCAATATAAGAGAATAATCTAAGCCTCAGATGAGGGTAGTGTCTTTCAAGCATGAAAAATGGAACTGTTTCACATAAGAAAACTGAGCTCATCGGAGATCACATTTTGCATATACAGCCATTGTTGTATACTGAACAATATTTTTAACACCAACCAAGTCAATATCTGCTAGGTTCCTGAACAATAACAATTAATAATATAGAAGTGAATGCTATAGCAGTTAGAAAATGAACTGCCATGGAAGGGGGGTCAGTATCAATAATAGTGCTAGTACTAGGGAATTAGATACGCGTCGAGACGTCCCGATTGGCGGAATATTGAAAGAGCAAATTAATAACTCCTAGAATTCCAAAAAGTACACACTTGGTATCGATGAATCTCTTCTTCGTTGGATTAGTAATTACCTTTCAAACCGCATAATACAAAGGCGTATTAGACGATTTCACAAAATAAATGCTGGCATGCCCCAGGGATCCATTCTGTCTCCGAAGCTCTTTATCTCGTTCAACAAAGATCTCTTATCTCGAACTTCTAATCCACTAAATTGTTTTGCTGACGTTAGTACTTTCAACTTTTCATATTTGTTTGCAGATTCACCTCCATGTTCTTCGTATGTGGAACTTCAACGGCGACGTATGATAAGCTCATTAAATTCTGATCTCGACTGCTTTATGCAATGGGTTATAAATAAAATGCACGATTGGATCGCACGTACTTGCTCTTATGTTCGATCATATTGTATGCAAAAGATTCTTAATAGAAACGACTAAATATATTTTTAAAGTCGTTTTTTTTACTTAATTTTCTTATATAAAAAAAAGTCTTACATTTTTTCTAAAAAAAAATTGGGGAGACAATTTTAAATATTTTATAATATGAACTTAAAAACAAAATTTCAGAAATAACCGCCCACTACAAATATTTTTTTTTTCAAAATTCAAAAAAAAAAACAATTTTTCGAAAATTTTGAAATGCAGTATTATTTAGAATTCGAAGAAACGCCTGTATAAAATATTTCATCGAAATCCTTTGAGCCGTTGATGAGAATAACGAAAATCAATAAAAATTTTTGAATGGTAGGTACCGTTAATAACAAAATAATATGTTCAAAATGTTTGTGCAAACTGTAGACCAAACCTAAAGTAGTACACATTCTTTTTGGTTATCAAAATCGTTAGATCCGTTTTCGAGATAATTAAAGATTGTAGAAAAATTTGTATTCCAAGTAGGTACCGTTCATTTTGGGAGCTTGATAAAAATCGGGTTAGCCGTTTATGCTGCAGAACGTTCTACAGACAGACTGAATTGCGGTACCTACTTTTTTGGTGTTCTCTATCATCGTAGTGTCAACTTTGATTAAAATCTCGAGTTCGATTTTTTTTCCAAATGCAAATGTACCTATATGTATCGCAAGTAAAAAAAAGTGTTGAATTTAAGGCTTCAAAAACTAAATGTTGTCTCTTTTCGGCAAAGCGCAAAAGAACCAGGCTCTGTTCAACTATCAGTTTACAGCCCTTCTCTCTTTTAAGGAGACCACAATAAACACATAGTCCCCGTGTACGCCACTTTATTTGAGCCCTGTACGCCCCTCTTTACATAATATTGCATAAATTCCTAATAATTGTTCTTCTGGTTGCAGCGTCAGATTTTTATTAATCATATCTTGAACTATTATCCTTCGGCACAATAGTTTAATAGGATTTTATGGCTTAACCCTCTTCGACCAGCAAATCTCTGGCTATTGGCCTTTTAAAATTATAATGAATTATGTATCATTCCTCAGGACTTGCATCAAAATCGGATGGTTGTTTTTGTTTTTTAATTTTTTTTTATTTTGCCAACATTCATTACATTGTGCACCACTGTGTAAAACTTTATTTTACTTACCCAAAACCCCACTTTGGTTTGGTTTAAGAATCTTCGAGTGACCGTAACTGTTTTTTTTTTTAAACGAAAGTTAAAAAATTTAATTTTATATTTTTGTCTGCTCGTGAAGACTTTTCTTGTCTAATGGTCATCCCTAAAAATTACCTTGGGTTTTAGAGATGAAGTAAAGCGCTTTAGAGTTTAACAGGACTGCTAATAAAGGTTTTTGGTAAAATTAAGTTGTAGTTACAATGTAGTTTTGCATATGTGACTATAAGAGCATTTTTTTTTTAAATGTGATATGTGAAACAGTTTAAGATCCTGGTAAAAGCTTTCTCATATTCCGATATTTTAGTCTTTCAAATGAAAGCTCTATCCTTCTGCCTTCTGTAAACTGTGGTTTGGGGTCTAAAAATACTCTTGGCAAGGCACAAGATTTATAATTTCTATTTCTAAGAATTAACTAAATTCTTGTGAATAGTCCTAAGCTCTAAGTTTGACTATTGAATATATGTATATTTCAGGTTACGAAGACTGAGATGTTGAAAAATTAAGTTGTACGAGTATTCCATTCATAATTTTTATTCTTCAATCTGAATCAATATTTGCTTGTTTGCCATAGCAGACAAACACAACTATAAAAATAATTCCACTTTTATGACATATCTGAAAGGCAAAGGATATAAGTGCCAAAAGGAACAAACAAATTGAGCAATTTAACCATTTAGATGGCGGCACGGCACGGCACGGTGGTGGTGGCGATGGCGCAAGGATGAAAGTAATTTTTTTTTTGTTATTGGCCGTATTTAGAATAAAAACAAACTGCTAGTCCTTCTAGGAATTTTGTTGTGTAATTCTGTCGGATGTTATTTATTTTTTCCTCTAGATACTTTTTTTTTGTGTTTGTATGTCATTTGCAGAGGAATATCTAACAAACAAAAAAAAATTATCAATTGGTTCGTTTTTTTTGTTCACAACAAAAACAGGTATAATTTTTTTAAAAACTAAATAGCCTTCTCGAAATTTATTAAATAGATGACAGATTTACAGTTAGCTATGGGTTTGTTTATCAATGATAAAAAAGATTCCGATGAATATTTTTTTTATGACATTCCTATCATTCGATTTAAATGAGTTGAAGAAATTGCTGTCAAAGATCGTCCTTTTGAGTTCTTTTCATTCATAATGAGAGAGTGTGAGACACCGCATAATCACAAGCAGCCACAGCAGTGTGATACTTTCTTTATTTTTCTAATTTTTTTTTTTTTAGTTCCAGTGAGGACATTAAATGACCCGTAATTGCACTTTTCACTTCGAAATGGACATCTTATCTCATAATATACGAGTAGGTATATGTATTATATTGACGGAATGCATTTGAGTCTTTATTTTGTTCCCACACACAGGATAACATAATATAATGAGGTTTTTTTTTTCTTCATTTGCTTTCTTTTTCTTTTATTTTCATCAACTCAGCGCTTGTGTGGTATATCTGTGTTAGGTATCTGTAAAGTAAATATTCGGTGTGTCGGTAAAAGAGATGGAAATTCTTGGAAATAAATCCTGAGGGATATTTTTTTTTTGTGTATTTACGTTGAAGGATAAAGCAACTAAATAAATTTCTCATAGAATTTCATTCAAATAAATTGGTGATTTGAAATAAAAAAAAAGATAAAGTTCATTTTTAAAATCAATCAGCTAGAAATAAAATCCAAAGTGTTGATATAAGGATAGTTTATTGAATGTCAATCAATTGAGCCATCTACAACTTTTTCTGTTTGATACATTTATTTATGTAGGTACATATTACACTAGGTAATATGTATATGGCAAGTTGTGGATTAATGAAAAAAAAAATTAACTCGAAATTTTGATCAAACTTGATATCAAGAAAGACTAAGAGAGCGAAATGCTAACGAAAAGATGAACAAACAAATTCAAGAACAGAACAAAAATCCAATCAAAAAAAAATCACAAATAAACAAACTTTGGATGAAAGAAACAACAAAATCAACACGACTAAAGACTGAAATCTAATTTTCCGCACACAATAAATTGGTCTGGGTAATAAATTGTCTGCGAAAGTGATTGGAGACTTTTTAAATTTCGTCATGGAACAGCGTATTGGAGAACGAAAAGCAGAACTAAAATTTTCGTGTATGACTTCGTTCTGTCAATTTTGTATGGGATTTTCTTTTCGAATCAGCAGCGTACTAGGCTTTAAGATGAAAGCGAAGATGGTAAAATTGGGTCTCACAATTCGTTCTGTCTGCCTGATATCCTAAAAGTTAAACGGGTGGGTCGATTTTCTTCCAACTTGGCACATATTGTTTTCTGGGTAATATGCCTGCGCGTTTGGTTTTTAGATTTTTTTAAAGACCAATATTAACGGCATACGTTTTACCAAAATGGAAAATTTAATTTTTTCTCAAAAGTATCTTTAACAATTTTTATTTAAAAAAATGCCTTAAATAACTGCAAAGGGTAATTTTTCGTGATTCTTTTTTTTATGTTTTGTTGAAAACGGTTCAGTTGATTTTTTAATTTTTTTTGTATGAAAACGATCTTAAAAAGCTTAAACAGTAGGAATTGTAAGTAAAACCTTAAAAAAAGGATTTTGAAATAAAATAAAATGAATGATCGCACGTACTTACTCTTATATTCGGTCACATCGTAAATACAAGATTTCTACTTGAAACGGTTAAATATATTTTTAAGTCGTTTTTTTACAAATGGTTTATATACAAAATTTCTTTAATTTAAAAAATAAAATGCACGACTGGATCGCACGAACTTGATCTTATGTTCGATCGCATCGTATGCAATAGATTCCTATTAATAATATAAATATATTCGTTTCGATGTTTTTACTTAATTTTTCATATATACAAATTTTCTTAAATTTTTTCTCAAAAAAATTGGTATGCCAATCTTAAATATATAATAATATAAACTTAAAAACAAAAGATTAAATCGGCTTAATCAAAGAAAAAATAATTCAAAATTCTGAAATAAATACTTAAACTAATTTGAGCTCAAACAATTTGTGGTTTTTGAGAAAAATTTTTTTTTTAAAATTTTTGAAAAAAATTCAAAAACGCCAATTTATAGGTATTCAGAAAATACATATAACTATAATTTTTTAAAAAAAAAATTATTGAGCAGTTTTCGAAATATAAATTTTTAAAAATTTTGTTTAAAAAATTCTTTTCAAAATACAAAAAAATATTTATTAAAAATATTGGTACGCATTATAAATTGGCAACCTAAACCTATATACATACGTGTGAAATTTCGAAAGAATCGGTCGAGCCATTTATGAGATAGTCGAAATAAAAAAAACGGTCGTATGGAAAGTTCCGTTTTTAGACATTAAACAAATTTTTTTTCTCGTTTCCGAGAAAAATATAGCAGGTACCGTTATTGTTTGTGCTAAAAAAAAAATTCAATATCCCCTCTATACAATACCTAAAAAACTCTATATACCAAGTGTAAAGCAATTCGGCCCACCTGTTTTGGCTGTAGGTGTCTATACATACAGACAGATAGACTGACTGACAGACAGACAGACATACAGACGGACAGAATTTTTAGACCATCTTTTTTCGTCTTTGCTATCATCGTAATGACGAATGCATAACTTGCCTTATAGTACCTATAATCGCAAGTAAAAATGGTACGGTAATTTCTAGTATTTAATAATAACTATAAGCTTTAAAATATAATTTTGAAAAATAATAAAATAAATAATCCTTTTTCGAAATATTGAATTTTCAAAAAAAAATAATATTTTTTCTTAAAAGTTCAAAAAAAATATATATATTTTTCTAACATTTTGGTATGCAATATTATTTAGAACTTGAAAGAATCTCCTATATACAAAATTTGATCGAAATTTGTGCAGCCGTTTATGAGAAAGTCGTAAATCAAAAAATGGTTGTATGGCAGGTAAATATTAAAAAAAATTAGATCAAAATGTTTTTTGTCCAAATCGTTATACCCGTTTTCGAGATAATTAAGTTGGGTCTAAAAAAACGATACGAAAATCTATTTGTGACAATCACCTATAACACTTAAATACCAAGTTTGAAGAAAATCGCTTTATCCGTTTAGGCTGCAAAGTGTTGTGCAGACAGACAAACGGAATTGCGGGACCCGCTTTTTTGGTGCACTTTATCACCGGTATGTAAAGTTTGATTAAAATCTCGTGTTCGATTTTTTTCCAAATTGGAAACTTGCGCTATATTATCTACAATTCTACATGGTACCTTTATATCGCAAGTAAAAAAACAAATTTTGTTTTGAAAACTCAATATTTTGAGAACGACATAATCGACGCGAACAATAAAATTTTTTTTCTTAAAAACGACTCCAAGAATTTTGATAAAAATATGTGTTCTTAAATAAAAAAAACTAAATAAATAAAAAAATAAAAAGAAATCTTCATTCCCATAGTATCACTTTTTACATTTTCTACCTTATCACTAATAAAATTATTTGTTTATATAAAAGGAGTTTAAAAGTATAAATAATATTGGATATTTTGATTTTAAAAAAATCTATTTTTTTTTGAAAATTTGATTTAAAAAAAATGAAAGTTCCCAATTTTTTTTAATGCCAAAGCTTTAATAACTTCAATTGGCGATCCAATTTTGTTCGTAAAAATATTATATATATGAAGGTTCAAATATTGTTTTAGAAAAACGCTACAACGTTTTTTAAAAAAAAGGAAAGAAAGGAAGAATTAATATCACCTGCATTTTTGCAATTTTGTTCTTTAGTCAAATTACACAGAAAAATTAAAATTTGGTAAAAAAAGAAGTTTTTCTATTTTTTTTTTTTATCAAAATATAACTGCCAGTGTGCCACAGGGCTCCGTTTTGCCCCCGTTACTTTTTTCGTAAATCATTATTTATTCGCAACTTCTAATCCAAAAACGTGTTTTGCTTACGCTTTTCATATTTGTTTCCGAATTCACATCCCGACTCCTCGGATATCCCAATAACAGAGATTCCTTTTGAAGTCGAGCATCACGATGTTTGTCCCTCTCATTCTAATAATTCAAAAATTCAAAACTGTTTGATAATTAAGGGTACGTACTACTGTTCTCTAAGGTTCAGGAAAATTACTTAAAAAAATATATTTTATTTGCATCTATTGTCAAGTCTTTAACGAAACCCAGAGTAAGTGTCGCAATTTTATCGAAAAAAAAGTTTCAATTTTTCGTTAAAAATAAAAAATTAAATTCGATTTATGTATAAAAGTGATATGTATCAAATTTGAAGCAAAGCTTTCATTCATTCATTTACAAAATATTGAACTCGAAACTTGATGATAAAGAAGACGAAGAAAGGTTATTCTCTTTTGGGGTGGTAAAGTCTACAAGGCTAAAAATAAGAAAGAAATAGTTGACAGCACTATGCACGCCACCTATTGATTGACAAATTTTCCAGCCTCCAAAGTTGTACTTAAGAGGCAAAACTAAAAAGGTACTTACGCTACATATGAAAAAAAACCAAGGGTTTTTTTTTTGAAAAATCAAATTATTCCGGAACACCCTATAAAAAATAATTTAATTGATTTTTTTTTCTTAATACAAAGCTTGCTGTTTTAAAATTGCAACATCACCAACGACAACACATACATATATACATATGTACATTATGTACATATGTACATATGTAACGTTGAAGATTATGTGGATTGTGAATGATGGTATATGTTTATCAATGGTATTGTAAATATAGCTAGATGTGGTCTGCAAAAACCATGTCACATAATTCATTTCCTTTGTTTCGGCCGGAACAGTCTTGTTAACCAAAACTTAACACAAGTTCAGCATAAACCAATGCGACTGGTATTTTTTTATTTTGATTTATGAATTATTCATTCATCGATAAGTAATTAATTAAATAATAAAAAAAAGTAGTAACGCTCAGGAATAATGTGATCTTTTGTTGTTGTTAGTTTTAAGCATACATATTTTTTTTGTTTCCAAGCAGCAACGAAGAAACATACAAAACTAAAAAGTGCGTAACCGCCACCAATGTGTCCAAAATTTCAAGGTTTTGTTTCTCTGCCCTAACTGACCGACCAGCGGCTGTCTAACTTAATATTATTCGGATTTTTGGCCGGTGGTGCTTTGTCTGTCGGTCATAAAGTTTAAATTAATTTTATTTCTTTTTAGCCGACTGAATTCACACTTAGCCTAGTTCAATAAACGAAGAAGAAGAGAAAAAAAAATTACCTACGCACTTTTTATGGGGGCTCAGGTAGGTAGGCTTTGCGATTTCGAGGTGTTCTTTTTTATGTTGCCTTTGACTTTAGGCAGATTTTTTTTTGTAAGTTTCTATAAGAGCTCAGGCTTTATTGGTTTATGGGGAAAGCGCTTGGGTATAGTGTCGGCAAATGGGTGTTTGAAATAAAAACGTGACCATCTAAAGACTGTCAAATTTTAAAACATTGACTGATGCTATCATAGGTACACGTAATGAGGAAGATTTGAAATTCCCAGTGGTGTTTAACATGGTAATAATAATTAATTGGCTATACAAGGTTTTAATCGTTCATAGACATAAGTTTGGCAGGAATGTTCTTTTTTTTTGTACAAAACTTGGGGCAACTGAGAATGTGTCAAAACAAAGAGTTTCAGTGAAATAGTACATTAAACGTTTCTGTTAAATCAAGGCAAGTTGCAAAATTTGATGGGTGGTGGGGTATACATTTTGAGAAATGTTTCGAAGGTCTTGTACTCCAAACATTTTGGACAGTATCGAGTTCAGAAAAATGTGATCTCAGCAATCTCTGTGATATGAACAGAATTCCTCTGCAAAATTTCTTAGTTTTTTCTGTCAAATACTGAGATGACAACATTTTCGATTCGTTGTCTCAATTTTTGACTCAGCGAACTTTTGGCCGTTTTGTCACAAGACCATATTCACCCAGAAATATAATGCCTAGTGAAATAATGCTGGTTCTAAAATTATTGGTGAATTCGCTGAAATTAAATGAAATCAAATGAAATATAGGCAAGAGAACAAATTTTGCATTTGGAAAAAAATTGAAATTCAATTTTAAATCAAACTTAACATTGCGATAATAGAGAAAAAGAAACAAAGTGAAATAGTTTTTGAATCTTATTTTTTAGCCCCAAAATAACGGCAATTGGCATACAATTTTTATTTGCGATTATAGGTAGGTAATATTAGGCAAGTTATGCATTCGTCGAAACAAAAAAGTTTTCAGATAACAATCAAACCTGACATTACGGTGACAGCGAAGACGAAAAAAGATGGTCTAAAAATGCTGTCGTTCTGTACTGTCTGTCCTACTGTCTGTCTGTCCGTCTGTCTGTCTGTCTGTCTGTATCTATGTATAGACACCTACAGCCACGGTTGGGCCGAATTGCTTCAAACTTGGTATATAGAGTTTTTTATTAGTATTTTGATTCAAAAAATCAGTGCAGCTTTTTAGGTACGACCGATCATATGGTTGAAAGAAACAAATTTAAATGTCTGAAAACGGTACTTTCCATTGGGCCGTGTTCTTTTTTTGCTTTCGACTATATCATAAATGGTTAACCAATTTTTTTCGAAATTTCACACTTATACATATTTGTGTAGGTAGCCCAATTTATACTGCATACAATTATTATATTAAATATTTTAAATTAATATTTTTTTGTATTTTTAAAAGCATTTTAAAGAAAAAAATTTAAAAAAATTATATTTTGAAAACCGCTCATTAAATTTTTTTTTCAAAAATTATAGTTATATGCGTTGCTGAATATCTATGAAATGGCGTTTTTGATTTTTTTTGAAAAAGTTTTTAAATAAGAAACTTCTTTTTCTTAAAATCCGCTCCAAGATTTTTTACTTGCGATTATAGGTACTATAAGGCAAGTTAAAAAAAATTCCAACAATCAAACATGACATTACGATCATAGAGAAGACTAAAAAAGTTATCGCCAAAAAATGTCTGTCTGTCTGTCTGTCAGTCTGTATGTATAACGAGCTACAGCCTAAACGGCTTAAGCGATTACCTTCAAATTTGGTATTTGTGATTATTTTGGCATTCCTAAGACGGGAAATTGAAATTTTATTTTTAGGCCTAAAAATATCGGATCCTGCCATATAACCTTGAAGGAAAAACTTATTTTTCTCTAAAACGGTTTCAACGATTTTGATAAAAAGTTTTGAGAATTTTTTTGTTGGTAATAGCTATCATTTGATATTAACCAATTTTACAGGAAAAGTCTATTAACGGTAACTTTCATATACATTTTTTTTTATTTTTGGGTTTCTCGGTAACGGTACATTGGATTTGTCTCAAATTTTATATCTTGGAAGATCTCAGTAGCTAAATTAATTTTGCATTTCAAAGTTTTGAATAACTTTTTTTTTAATTAAAATTAATTATTGAAAATTTTTTTTTTGAAAAATCAATATTTTTAAAACTAATCAAAAAAAATAATTTAAAATTTTATATTCACATGTACATTAATAATCTCTAAAAAATTGCATACCAAAATTTCAAAAGAATTTTGTTTTCAAAAAAATAAAAAACATTTCATCAAAACCATTCCTACAATTTTCGTGATACTTTTTTATAAAATTTTCATTGATCCGTGGCATCTAGTTCTTCGTTTTTTTCGAAAAACTGATTAAAGTGATGGTTTTGTCAGTTTAAATAAGTTTAAAAAACGATTTTTTCTTTAAATCTGCATAGGATAATGGAGTAACAAGTTGTTAGCTACAAGAGCAAGTTTGTACGATCCAGTCGTGTATTTTATTAAATTTTTTTCTCAGAATTTTGAATTATTTTTTCCTTTGATTCAGCCGATTTAATCTTTTTGTTTAGAAAAAAAATTAAAGAAATTTTGTATAGGTATATAAAAACTTAAGTAAAAAAACGACTTTAAAAATATATTCAGATTTTTAATAGTTCGTGCGATCAAGTCGTGCATTTTATTATATAGGGGGTTCTTGGAATTCTTAATAATACTGCATACCAAAATTTTCGAAAAAAAATATTTTTTTTTTGGTAAATTCAGTATTTTTTAAATTTTAATTTTTTAATTTTAACTATATGCCTGTAAGACCTAAAGTCTTTTAAATGCAACCTGAATTGCACGGCACTAGTTTGGCACAGTGGATTTAAGAACCAGGTATTGACTGTCTCATTTTAACCCATAGGTGGCATCCAATTAAAATCGGAGATAAAGAAAAGAATGCGCCTAGCGTGGGGATCGAACCCACACGCCTAAGTTAGCAATCAAGCACTTTATCCACTGCGCCATTGCCACCCAACATTTGAAATTATTTTTAAATTTATATTAAAAATTAAAAAAATTGCATACAAATTTAAGCGAAAAACGACCTCAAAAATAATGTTTAGCTGCTTCTACTAAGAATATTCTGCTTACGATGTGATGGAACATAAGAACAGTTGTGCATTTAATTTTTTTCAGAATTTGCCTTCGTTTCACTTTCGAATAGTAATAGTTGACTTGCACATGAAGGAGCCATGTAATAGTATTTTGGAGAGTTTTGTGCGAAATAAGATGAAGATTTTTGTTTGCGCTTTTGGTTCACACTTTAGTAAGTGAGAATTTCTTTGACTGAGACTTAATTTCAAGACATTCTCTTTTCTGGAGATTTGGTAAATCTTAAAATCTTAAAAAAAAATTATATAAGGGATATATAGTGCTCAAAAATAGTAGGAATATTGGGAATTCTTTAATTATTGGATTTCCAAGATTGAAAATTTTCTCCTGAATTGACTTGTTGCCTAAGCAAAATATGGAGAATTTCACGAATTGCCCAATAAAAAAATTCAAAGAAATCATGACGCAACTAAAGCAAAGAAATCAAATGTCATTTCTTCGGACACAATTTGTTCTACGCCTTGTAAAGAGTGGAGACATTCTCAAATTGTTTGCTACGATTAGCAAATTCCCATATCAAAATAATGAGATCAGTCTGAAAAGTTGACAAAAGCTCTCTGAAATAATATGTGTACCTTCATAAAATTTGTTCTGCCGCGCCCACTTTTTGAAAATAAAATAAATGTTGCACGGAACGGCTTAACAGATTTTAGTGTATAATAAATGTAATACTGGGAAATGGTAACAAAATCAAAATAACCTCCTTGTTTTTTTTTTCCTTTTTGTGAAATGTTCATCAAACTCACATAATCCTTATAATAATTCACTTTGTAACATCCTCTTCCTTTTTGAACGCACCCCTAGATAGAATCTGTTTCAGCCTTTTTCCTAACTATAAAAGTTGTAACAAAGTCCTAATCTTATTGTGTGAAAAAAGGCGAAATTTGTAGAGTTGTATGTAGAAAAGTTACGAAAAACTTCAAGACTTGTTATTACATACTTTCAAAACCTTGCACGACTAATACTGTGCTAACTGAGCTAGTATGTGACCCAAGTTATCAATTCTAACTTATCCATAGTCCACCTTACCGTATTAAAATATACAAGTTCCAACGAAAAATGATTCATTTGGATTATTACCAGTGCCACCCACTCACTCACCGACCTTGAAATCTTCAAAAGAATCTTAACTTTAAATGATTCGATTTATTATAACACACCTCGTGGAATTTTTATTATTTTGCAACAAGAATTTCATGCTAAAGTGATAAATATTTGTTTTTTTTCCTTGTTGCTTTTTTAATGCGAAAAGTCAACTGGAAAAAAAATCCCCAAAAAATTATTATTGATTGATGCAAATCTATAAATTAACAAGAAATATAAAATAAATATGTTTTCTTTCAAATAAGTAACAATCAGGTACATAATTTTACCTATGTACCTTAACTACTTGAATTTGTATTCTTATTTATTAAGAAGTATGTATTTTTTTTGTGTTTTTACGATCATACAAATATTTTATTGCAACATTAAAAAAGAAACATGATATTAATTTGGTCGGTTAAATTAAATTAAATCGCCTATAACAATATTGTATAATCGGTGTTTTCAAAAGGCGCATTACCGCATATAAATGTGTGCTAATTTATGACACACATAAAAAAAAATAAAAAATCATAAAAATTAAAAAAAAAATCTTCAATTATTTGGTCAGTTTTTTTATAATGGTGCACGAGGAGAGCAGAATTCATAAGGAGAAAGATTTAATTTAATCATCCATTTCCGAATAAAATTCTCTCATTTTTGTATTTTTTTTTTTTGCAAAGCAATTCCACCAACAATAAATGGCAATCAAAATGCACTTTGGAATTGTCAGATGGCGTCTTGTTATTGCTTTGATTTATTTACTGGGCCGATATCAGTTTTATTTGTTTTATTTTTTCCTTTGAAGAATGTTCCTGATTAGAAAAACAAAAAAAAAATATTTCACAAATAAATTTCGAATCAGTATGCATTCGTATAAGGGTGGCGCACTTATTTGCATGAGTAATGAGAATGAGAATTAATTTTAGGATTTTTTTCTTTAAATTATCTATTTTAAAAACATTCAATGAAAATTACGGGAGTATTTTCGGTTAGAAAATAGTTGGCGATTTCATTGAAATTTTGAACAGAATTGCCTTTTAACAGACATTTAAAATTATCAAAATTAGTGACACCCTGTGTCAAATTTTTAATTAAATTAAATTTATATTTATTTAAAATCTGGGCGTTTCTGAAAAGTTTTTTGTTTTTAATCAAAAAAGGGCATTTTTATAAGCATTAGCAGTTAGTAACTTTTAAACAAAATGCTACACTGGATCGCACGAACTTGCTCTTATGTTCGATCACATCGTATGCAAAAGATTTCTATTACAATTCTAAATATATATTTGAAGTCGTTTTTTACTTAGTTTTGTATATATACAAAATGTCTTTAATTTTTTTTTTTTTATAAAAATTGGTATGACAATCTCAATATAAACTTAAAAAACAAAATATTAAATCGGCTTAATCAAAGAAAAAATAATTCAAAATTCTGAAATAAATACTTAAACTATTTTGTGCTCACAAAAAAGTACGCCATTTTATTTCTTGGGTAAATTAGAATTAATGAAAAAAAAAATTCAAAATCTGTGGAGCGGTTTTTGAGAAAAAAAGTTTTTTTTTTAAACTTTTTGAAAACATTTTTCAAAAAAAAATTCAAAAAAGCCAATTCATAGGAAATACATATAATTATAATTTTTGAAAAAAAAATTAATGAACAGTTTTCAAAATATAAATTTTTTAAATTAAAAAAAAAATGCTTTTAAAAATACAAAAAAATATTAATTAAAAATATTAAAGTAAAATTTGGGCAACCTAACGCGAAATTTCAAAAGAATCGGTTAAGCCATTTACGAGATAGATCGATATTATTTTATTTATGTTTTTAAACAATTTTTATATGATATTATTACAAGAGTAAAATAAAATAAGTGTCAATGGCATTGCTGTCTGACTGATTGACGCGCTAAAATGTATAATGTTCTTGGTTCTTGTAGACTTTAAAAAAGTATTTTACTATTAAAGAAAAAAGCCAAGGTTAATTTAAAAACATGCTATTTTTTTAATTCAAGTCGAATTTTAACGATTGCAATTCTTTTGTCATAAATGGCGATCACATTATTTGACAGATTAACATTCTCGTAAGTTGGTTGATCCCATTAATAGAAAATATACCGTAAATTTAGATATTACAAATTTTCGATTTTAATGAAATTCTGACAACTGTCAAACGTAAATTCACAATCTCCAACATCACAACAATACAGTAGCCAAGAAAACTGTTCAAATTTAACATATAACCACTCATCCGAATTGTTTTTGATTGATTACGATTTGCAGCTGTCAAAAATATCCCTGTGAATGAAATGTCAAAATTCTCGACCATTCACAATACGAATTTCGCATATCTTTTTTGCCCACTAAATTAAAAAAAAATGGAAAAAAATAATAAAATTAAAACTTTGTGCAGTAATTTAATTGTCCAGCATTTTGACAGTTGACATCTTGTATTAAAAAAAAAAAAACTTTGTAAACGGAATAAAATACAAATATTGAATATATCTTTCGAAAGCGTTTAAAGAGGGGTCAATAAATTAAAGTGCCCTCTCAGTCCGCATATGCCAATCAGATGGTTAACGAAAGTAGAAAAAAATATAAATAAATACAATAATGACATCTTTGCCAGCACCAATCCATCACAAAGTGTCATGACGAAGAACTCAAAAAAAAAAAGAAAAAAAAATACCGTCATCTCCTAATCAAGTCGTCTGGACTCTGTTGTGAAGTATTGGTCGAAATCAAAAGTATCTAAGATTTTTTTTTTGCTTGTCGTACATTCATACATATACTCGTACATATAATAATGACAATATTTTATCCAAGAAAATAGTTATGGTCGGTGTTGGAACTCAACTCAATGATGTACACAAATAAAATCCTTGCTTGGTCTTCGTCATCGTCGCGTCCATGTCGACACGGTGCGTCGTATAGTCTCGTATTATAGTCGTCCTCGTTCTTGTCATCGGGCTACAGTGTTGAATTTATTTATTTAGTGTGCCATTCATAAAATGTTTGGTTTAGGATTACAAATTCTGCATAAGAGGAGACCTACATGATGTTGGATTTGATGGAATCGAGGAGAAACTCAGCGAGAACATGATGACAGAACTGTTCTTACACTTGAAATAGCACAAACATTATTGTTTGACACATTACACTTCAAAACGGCCACCATCATCGCGCCGACCAGCCATGTCGTTGAGTGTTGCAATGGATATAGAGGAGGAACTCCTCCTTGCCTGAGGCAATCCTATATTATGTACCGCCATCGCTCGCCGACACAAGTGAACACGTTCAGTGACCTTCATCTGCGGGATGCGATCGCAAATCACCATCCCATCACACAGTATAGAAACACAGAGGGCTGGTGTTCATTAACAGAGAAATTAAAACATTTTACATGCGATCACTGAATAAATATAAAATAATAAAACGATGATCGTGATGATGATCATTGGGTTAACATTGCATGACCATCGCCGCGCACTGGCGAGGGCCAGTCCATATCAAGCTTCCCCTTTACTTTAATCGTAAAGTAACGCCATCCCATCAGTGTCTATATACCAGGCCCAGATCCCCAGACCCATGAGAAGCCTCCATAAGAGAGCAATCATTTCGATCCAGGTCCACAAAAGAAAAAGAGGAAGGAAACAACAGAAAAAATGAATAACTAATGTTGAAGCAATCTCGAATTCTCCCCCTTCTGGGCTGGTGGAAGAAGCTCTATAGACTCTTCGAGGCCAGAACTTGAAGTTATAATTTATAAATCCATTTCATGTATTTTTTTGTGTAGTTGTTGTTGTTGTTGTTCGTCCTGCTTCGTCTTTGTTGTGATGATAATGTTAAACATTTTAAAGACGTTAAAAACGATCGGAATGAGGATCGTGTGTTCGGAAGGTGGCGGCACTTGGGCTGGGTTAGATTGGACTGCAACTGCACTATGGGCAGGCAGTGCGGCGGTAACCGCACACATCACTAAAAAAAAAAAGAAAAAAAAGAAACGCAACCACTTTACTTTTGCAAAACGATAACAAGACCAAGAGAATGAGGGGAAGACTCGACCTGAAAGATAGACGACAAGGAACACCAAGACGACCATAAGCTATGGGGAAAAGATCCAGCCAAGAGGAATAAGTGAATATTAATCTTGAACATTGAATTTAAACAAAAAAAATCAAAAAGTAAGTAACAGAATATAAAACACAGCTTTTAAATAAACCACGAACAGGACCCAGTAAGGAATTTATTTCAAGAATTCTCCTGTGTCTTTTTGTTTGGAGGAAAAAATTAGTTCTTTGAATAGTCTGGTGTTTGCGGGAAAATACAATTTAAAGGTTTTTTTTCATTAAATAACCGTATTTTAAATTTTGGAAAAAGGCGTTTCTTTAAAGACATGTGCTTGTTGGTATTTACTCTTAACTTTAAGCTTAAAAGCTATTTTTACTTGCGATTATACGAGTAGGTACTATAAGGCAAGTTATGTATTCGTAAAACAAAACAAGTTCCGTCTGTCTGTCTGTCTGTCCTCGAGTCTGCAGCCTAAACGGTCGGACGGATTTGCTTCAAACTTGGTACATATTGGTTTTTCGGTAATATGCCCACACAGTAGCTCCCATACATTTTTTTGGCCAATAACAAAAATCTTATTTTTTTCAAAAACGGCTCCTACGATTGTTATAAAAATAAAATGCTCGACTGATCGCACGAACTTGCGCATATGTTCGATCACATCGTATGCAAAAGATTTCTATTAAAAATCTACATATATGTTTAAAATCATTTTTAACTCAATTTTGTATATACAATAAAATAAATTGGTATGACAATTTTAATATTTAATAATATAAACCTAAAAACAAAAGATTAAATCTGTTTAATTAAAGAAAAAATAATTCAAAATTCTGAAATAAATACGAGTACTTAAACTAATTTGAGCTAAAAAAAAGTACGCCATTTTATTTCTTGGATAAATTTGAAGTTATGGAAAAAAAATTAAAAATCTGTGGAGCGGTTTTTGAGAAAAAAAGTTTTTTTTTTAACTTTTTGAAAATATTTAAAAAGAATTCTAAAACGCCAATTTATAGGTATTCAGAAAATACAAGTAAAAATAATTTTTGAAAAAAATTTAATGAGCAGTTTTCGAATAATATTTTTTTTTTAATTTTTTTTCTTAAAAATGATTTTAAAAATACAAAAAAATATTAATTAAAAATATTGCTAAGCGGTATAATTTCGGCAACCTAAACCTATATTTTTGTGAAATTTCGAAAGAATCGGTTAAGCCATTTTGTCGAAAGCAAAAAAAAAACGGTCCTATGGAAAGTACTGTTCTTAGACATTTTTATAATTTTTTATTTCAACTATATGATCGGTCGTAGCTAAAAACCCACACTGCTTTTTTTTTAAATCAAAATCGTTAGAGCCGTTTCCGAGAAAAATAGGTTTTAACGTAACGGTTATATGGCAGGTACCGTTATTTTTTGAGCTAAAAAAAATTCAATTTCCCCTCTGTACAATACCTAAAAAACTCTATATAACAAGCTTGAAGCAATTCGGCCCACCCGTTTGGGCTGTAGGTGTCTATACATACATACAGACAGACTGACAGACTGACAGACTGACAGACTGACAGACTGACAGACTGACAGACTGACAGACTGACAGACTGACAGACTGACAGACTGACAGACTGACAGACTGACAGACTGACAGACTGACAGACTGACAGACTGACAGACTGACAGACTGACAGACTGACAGACTGACAGACTGACAGACTGACAGACTGACAGACTGACAGACTGACAGACTGACAGACTGACAGACTGACAGACTGACAGACTAACAGACTGACAGACTGACAGACTGACAGACTGACAGACTGACAGACTGACAGACTGACAGACTGACAGACTGACAGACTGACAGACTGACAGACTGACAGACTGACAGACTGACAGACTGACAGACTGACAGACTGACAGACTGACAGACTGACAGACTGACAGACTGACAGACTGACAGACTGACAGACTGATAGACTGATAGACTGATAGACTGATAGACTGATAGACTGATAGACTGATAGACTGATAAACTGACAAACTGACAGACAGACATACAGACGGACAGAATTTTTAGACCATCTTTTTCGTCTTCGCTATCATCGTAATGTCATGTTTGATTGTTATCTCACAACTTTTTTTCGACGAATGCATAACTTGCTTTATAGTACCTATAATCGCAAGTAAAAAATCAGTTCATTAATGAAGGCAAAGGGTACCTTTTGATAATTTTTTTTTTTGGGAAAAATCGTTAGTTTTGGTACCTCTAGTACAACCATTTTTTTGGTTCTCAATTTGCTGGCAAACAGCTGGTTAGATTTTTTTGAAATTTTTTACGCAGAAGCTCTCAGAAAGTTTCAACACTATTGTAAACCACAATTTTTGAAAACTCAAAATTTCGAAAACGACACAATAGATTTTTTCGAACCTTCGTATTTGGTAGTTTTTTGACACTATCTTGAATAGTTAAAAAAACATTTTCCTAAAATAAAAAACAAAGGTACCTCCCATACAAATTTTAAGAAACCGTTAAGAAAAAAATTTATTTCTCAAAAACGGGTCCAACAATTTTTATAAAAAAATGTGTGTGTTCTTATATTAGTACAGCCCACTTTTTATTATACAAATATTTTTTTTTCGTACTTATTAACGGTACTTCCCATGGAACCAATTTTCATATTTTCGATTTTCTCAATATTGGATGAACCGATTAAAATAATTTTTTTTTATACAAATGCTCTCTAAAATTGTTAATAAAACTGCATACTCAAATTTTCAAAAAAAAAGTTTTTCGATAAAAGAAAAAACAAATAAATTTTTTTTTGAAAAATCGATTTTTCAAAAACCAGTCACAGATTTTTTTTTTAATTTGAATTTTATATATATATTAATAATATCTTCAAAATGGCGTTTCAATTTTTTTTTCTAAAAATGTTTTCAAAATTTTATACATACAAAATTAATTTATTAAAAAACCGCTCCAACGATTTTTGAATTTTTTTTCGATATTCTTATTATCCATGAATTCAAATTGAATCTTTGTTTTTCCTCAAACTATAACGACTAAGCAATATAAAAACATTTAATTATGTGTATTATCCATTTCTATCCATATTTTTTATTTTTGTTCCATATTTCTACCATATTATTATTCCCTTTTTACGAACTTTTGCGTTGTCGCTGAATACTAAACCGTCATATATTTCTTTATACATATGTGTCTTTAAAAATCACATGAATCTTATGCATGCACAATATTCTAATGGCCCCTAAATTATAAGGTTATATGCATATAGCTGCCTACCCACCTACATTCGTCATATTCATTATAGTATGTACATGTTTACATACTTAGGTTCCGTCTATATATGTATGTAGATACATTTAATTGTCCTAACTTACATTATTAAAATCCATAACTTAGATTTAAATATACATTTGTAGGTAGGTACCTGTGTAACTATTCCTTGAATCATCCATTCGACAATTCATTATATGTACTAAGAATCAAGGTAATCTAACCTACATAGGGTTTAAACCTGCATAGGATAACTACACTTAACTAACTAAACCTCTATGTTATTATTATATTAAACATTTTTTAAGTTATAACTTTTTATTTTTTTTATAAAGAATATAAAACATATAAATTTCAAAAAAAAAATAAGTGCTATCTGCTAGTAGATTTCAAAGTCCGGTAGAAAATCTTCAGACACTACTTGTTGGTAACCGGTTCCCAGTAGTGTTGGGCACTTACCGCAGCAAAACCTAATCTAAGAGTCAATCAATGAAAGATCAACAAATAATTTTTTTGGGACGTTTCTAGTTTTAATATTTTCCTATAGCTTTAGAGAATCCGGTCATGAGAGTTGGTTATTCTTATGTGGTTATCCATTGGACATCCAGGAGCATTCCGAAGCGTCCGGAAGTCGGAGAAGAGAAATTCTCTTCATGATTTGAAATCAGAATCCACTCAAGAAGCACATTTTTGTTTTTACATCACCATGATGAACTTATAATGGAAAACTACACATACACACAAAGACAAAACCTCTGAATTGAGTAGAAGCAATTGGTACTGCTCCATTGGCTTTCTGAATGAGTGAATCCAATGGAAAACGGCATTAATCTTCCAACATTGTGCAAGACGAAGTTTTTGAAATTGTTTAGTATTTTTTTTGTTTGAGAAATTTTTGACTCCCCTCTCCTCTATCAGGTACCAATATAGCAGTATCATCAGCTAATGTGGTCATGATAGAATGGTTGTCCAGTGGAATATCTCTAGTATATTACAGATACAGTGTTGGGCCTAGGATACTTCCTTGTGGTACTTCGGCTTTTCGAGTAATTTTAGTCGCACAGTATTCTCCTAAAGAGTCGATTGGTAACATAGGATATGAGTATTTCGTAGGACTGCCTGGGAAGATCCCTATGCAGTTTGTACTCAATTCGCAAAATGCAAAACCTTGTCAGAGGCTTGATCAATATATAATGTGAACAGAGCTGATACTAATCATAAATATTTATGTTAAACTTAAAACGCTTAAGGGCTACTTTTAGCTCTGAATAAACTGTGACATAAGTGCTTAAGTAGAACTTAAATGCTTAAGTTGTGTATCAGCAAAGTGGCCTAAGTGAATAGATCACTGGATATGATCTGACGATAGATATGGTAATTACCTTCGACACTAATATAATTTCATTTAATAATTTTAACTACGAAATGGCCGAATAAGTTCTGACATTTTGTTGGTATCCGATGGCAAGTATGTTGGCGAAGCAGATGAATAGAATACACAGTTGTATTTGCGGCCTCTTTGTTATGTGGCCTATTTTTATGAGCCTTGCTCCCCAGTGGGTGTGCTTAGCATTGAAGTCGCCACCAACAGGAAAGTTATGTCCCAACAATCTTAGGGGTTCTGCATAGTCTTCTTCAGTTGGAGAGCTCCTCGGTGGACGGTATATATGTAGTTGCTTCTTTGTCCATTGCGATTGAATTTTGTTTGTACTTATGGAGTAAGTAATGCTGTTGACTAGATACAATGCATTATCTCGTCTTAATGGTCAGTACATTGAACTGTCACGCCTATGTCAAGGAAGTGACAAATACTCCAAGATTCTTGAAAAAAAACTTCAGGCCTTAGCATTTGAATTCGGCAAAAAATTGTTGTTTAACCCCGTATTACTGCCAAACAACGACAACAACACACCCCGAATAGTTGAGAGCTGTACTGTCACTAAGGCAACCGGTCTCCACGCACAATTCGGTTCCACCAAATGCATTTGTTAAGTTATCGAATTTTGTCAAATTTTGACACAATAGCATCATTTTGACAGCAGAAGTATAAATTTTTCATCATTACTTTCACTTTCTAAAATATCATTCGAAGTCTGAAGTCACGAAAAAATCGGCAAATAATAAAAATCAACAAATCGCACTTCTTGAAGATGTTCTTATGATATAGTCGATTCCCTCTAAGCCGTAATATTTGATTTATCTCGAATTTATTCTTTTGATTCTTGGACTTTTTCCCAATCCAGTTAAGTCGACATTTCGTCGTTTCTAAAAAAAAAGACACTCCCAAGACTCGCATTACAAAAAAAAGCTGGGTAAAATATTGATATCCCGGGAAAATGTCACATTCGAGGGAGTGGACTGTTCATATTTTGTTTTATCAAATACATACACCAAAACATGAAACAAGAAATGGAGAGACACATTGCACATAATTGCTATTTTTTACTACTAGAATCCTACAGATATATTAATAAAAGCGCTTATTCAACTTTTAGTCCATGGACTTACAAAACAATGGAATAAGAGTTAGACCATGGACTAAAATTTCCTATAAATAAAAAATCCAACAAAATCTACTACAATAAGTATCAACTCTACCTCTTTTTATTCTATGTGCGCGTAAATTTTGTTCTTAAATGTCAATTCTTAGTCCATCGCTAGACCACCGTCTTCGAGGGTCTAGCGAAGGACTAAGTTGGTAAACATCAAATACCAAAAATTGTGTTTTATTAATAGTATTTCGCACTTAGCCCACGGAATAATTCCTAAACCTTCCCCAGTCCATGTTTAATAATTTGGGTGCTATAGTATAGTAAAATGCAAAGGGTCTATATTGAAAGCTACAATCTGTCACGTGTCATGAACCCGTTTTTGGATTGGTAAAATTAGGAAAACATTTGTTAAAAAAAAAAAAAACAAAAAAAAAACATATTTTTGAATGCGATTGTCTAGTTCAGTGAACCGAAATGCATAGACGAACTTAATGTAGACAGACAATTTTTATTTTAGTGTTTACAAATTTTGAACAAAATGTTTCCTTCACTATTAGGAAAAAAGGTCTGCAGCATACCTATTTAGGTACTTACTTATTCTTGTTATGTAAATGCTTTGTCAAAAACTCGAAATCCTGTTTTCAAAAGTGGATTGAAAAGTTTTTAAATTCTTAAACACTAATTTGGATACAAATGTTTCTAAAATGGAAAACAACTCTTCAAAAACTTTCATATGAATAATTTTCATTCAAATCTATTGTTGTGAAAGGCAATATCACATTCAATCATAGAGACGTATCAGCTCTCTGTCTGTGTAATCTTTTAAAGTCCTTTGTCTTTTCTCTTAAAAAAAAATAATAAAAGAGTTGCCTACTGAGTTTTCTACACTGTTTGACATAAAATATAACAAACAAAATTGTAACAGAAAAAAACAACATGGCATCCTATAGAACTGTCAAAATCTACCTATCCCTATGAAAAAACCTTTCAGAAGAAGCTTTAATATTTCTGCCTTCAAGTATCTATGAACTTGTTTGTATTGATCTTGGTAAAAACATGTTTTGAAAATAGATACCTATTTCAAGACATTCACTTCTTATGAAAGTGTCATGACAAAAAAAGAAGATACCTACGTAATTTGAGCAAACTCTTTAAAAGCTAAAGACAATTTAACAATAATTAGATACGAGAGCCTATATTGGATGTAGGTATCCTATTGGCGTCTCTTTACAAGACATACCTAACTGCTATTCAAAAAATCTACTTTAAAATCAAATTGAACAGCATACCAAACAACTTTGCACACATCCTCTACCCCATCAGCACAACTTCAACTTCACTTTCCACCAAAAGAAAGAAAATTTAATCCTTTTTTGCTCACACTCTGCCAACCCATAATCAAATTGTTAAACTTTATTCACTTATTTTCTTAATTTTTCTTATTCGTTTATATATACCTTACCTACCTACCAACCTTGTCTAGAAGAAAAAAAAAATTCCTGTATGAGAAAGCCAGAAATTCAAAAATCCAGCAAGAGGAAGAACAACAAACAAAAAAGACAAGAAGAAAAAATCAAATGAAACATTAAAACGAATGCCGCACATCTTTCTTCATATCTCTTGGAGGCAAGTAAGTTTCCAGGAATTCGATCATCATCTCTTGAAAAATGCCTCCTCCTTTTTCATTCCGTTTCTTTTTATACTACAACATGCTTTGGTGAGATTTTAGTTAAAACATTCCCACCGCCAAATAACGACGACACGAGGACGACTATGACGACGACGACTCAGACTTCGACGACAAGAACAGGGATAACGACTGCAGCATGATTATGGTATATAGAACCTTGTATACCCAGACAACCGACGACCATCGACTCAACGATTTCTCTCGAGCTTCTCGAAATAAAATAATGTATACGAGTATGTATGTTCGCGATGAGTATATTACACCCAAAATAAAAATTACAAAACAAAAATATATACCAACTTCTTACTTTCAAGCCGCAAGTTAGTCCAAGTCCAAGTCCAGGTCCAAGTCAATAGCATTTCTATCTCCTGCTAAACCAGAGTTCGAGCAGCAATCTCAAGATACAATTGTATCTTTCTCAGTGGAATAAGAAATTCCATTTGATTTTTTAGAAGGAGGTCTACAGGGTGCAAAGGATCAATATTTATTTCGAAAAGAATCTTGTTTTGAGGAACAACTTCAGATTTTTTAAATATTAATTGGAGAGTTTGAAAAATTACACTTAAACTATTTAGCAAATTATTTAAAATTACACTCAATTTGAAATGACAAAATTGTAGATGTGAAAATTGAAAAATTAATATCGCATCCTCTAGGTGACTTTCTGTCATTAACACCCTGTAAATTCCCTTTACCATCATTTCCAAAATGAATGAATTTATACAGCAACAAATCTGAAGGACATTCTTTGAGCTTGGTACCCATCTCCTCCGGAATACTCGTACTAGATGTGTTTGCTTCTTTTAACTGTTGTTTAGAAAATATTGTTTTCGGCACCCTTCTGTCCAAGAAAGGTTGTTGTTGTGGGGGTACCTTAACCTTCCAATAGATAGAAACGATACGTATTAACTCGAGCACATCACTGTGTTGTGTATCAGCCGGTTTGGCGTGGTGCAGCAGTGACGTATATACTTTTTTTGAAAACCGACGGAAGACTTCCAAAGGCCATGGAACATGGAACGCTGTTGTAGCTGCCCTGAAAACGAAAAAGGCAACTCCAATCGAATGCAAAACCAATCGATCTTTTTTTTAGTTTTATGTGCTTGGTGTCTTTGGGAACAAGACTTGCGCGCAGCACGTCAGGCAGGGCAGTGCAGCCAAAAGGCAATTGGCCTACGTAGGAATGTGCCAATTAGAAATAATTTATGCATGCCAACTGAGAATGGTAACATTTTTATGTGTGTATGTGTGTGCTGGACTCTTAAATCGGTCCTGCGAATCTTTCTCTCTGATAGTTGTTTAGTATCAAACAAAAAAAGAAGGATCTTTCGTTTCGACTTCTTATGGCCAACAGGATTAGCGGCAAGTGTAAAAAGTTAAAAGACAATAAATTTTGAAAAATCGTCTATCGATTGGAGAATTGTTAATGGTGATGGAGGTATCGGCATTTGCGGGGCGGGACGGTGCGGCGCACGGACGTCATCGCTAAAAATGGGCAGAGGCTTGTGCGCGTGAGAATATGTAAGCTTTTTTTTTGGCAAGGATACATTGAAGTAGGTACATTAAGTGGATGATGTGTATGACATTCTTACTTGCGATATATGTAGGTACTACGAGTATAGTGCAAGTTTTGCATTTTGAAAAAAAATTGAACTCGAGATTTTAATCAAAGTTGAGATTACGATGATAGAGAACACCAACAAAGTGGGGCCCGCAATTCCGTCTGTCTGTCTGTCTACAGTCTAAACCGCTGAACCGATTTTGTTTATACTTGGTGCTTAGGCGTTTTAGGTGATTGTCCAAAATAGATTTTTGAATCGTTGTTTTAGACCCAAAAATAACGGTACTTGCTATACAAATTTTTCTACTATGTTAATTACCTCTAACGATTTTGATTAAAAATTTTGTGTGTACTACTTTGGGTATGGTCTACATTTTGGCAAACCAAATGTTTAAAATATTTTATTATTAACGGTACCTGCCATACAATCATTTTATTGACTGTCGACTTTCTCATAAACGGCTCAACGGATTTCGATCAAAATTTTTATACAGGAGCTGCTTCAAATTCGAAATAATACTGCATTTCAAAATTTTTGAAAAATCGTTTTGTTGGATTTAATAATAAAAAATATATTTTTTTTTTCAAAATTCAATATTTACAAAACGGTTGGACGATTTTTTCTGAAATTTTGTTTTTATTTCATATTATTAAATATTTAAAATGTTCATACCAATTTTTTTTTTATAAAAAATTTAATTTTTGCCACTGTTTTGGTACAGCGGTAGGGCTTTAAGTGCAGGGAAAGACTACATTTTAACATTTAAGATTTTTCATTCAGAGGGCGTGGTATCCACCCATTTTCATAGAATTGATATACTTTATTTGGAGCAATTCTGACCGTCATGGAATGATTAAATTTTATACAGGCGTAGGGCTCAAAGCGCAAGCAAAGGCAAGATTTTAAAAATTGGGATTCTACATTCAGGGGCATGGCAACCGCCCATTTCCATATAATTGATACCAATTATAAGGAGCACAGCTGATTGCCATAGAATGAAGAAATTTGGTAGAACGGTAAGGCTAGAGGTGAAAGGAAATGTAAAATTTGTCATTCAGGGGGCGTGGCATCCGCCCATTTTCATAGAATTGGTATAAATTATTTGGAGCCCTTCTGATTGTTGTGGAATAATAAAATATGGTACAGAGGTAGAGCTTAAAGTGCAGACAAAGGCAAAATTTTAAAATTTGAGATTTTAAATTCAAGGGCGTGGCTACCGCCTATTTGCATAGAATTCATATCAACTGTGTAGAGAACTACTGATTGTCGTAGAATGATGAAAATTGGTAGAGCGATAGGATAGCGATAAACACCCATTTTTACAGAATTAATATTAAATATATTGAAAGCATTTCCGATTGGTGCAGGATTATGTTTGTTAGAGCAGTCAGCTTTACAAAGAGAAAGTTGAAACTATGAAATTTTTCATGCAGGGTCGTTTCATCCACGCACTTCTTATCAATTATTACCGTTTCAATACATCACTTCACAGAAGGCATAAATTAAAAACTTACGTTACCTTATGAGGCATTCATTTTGCTTTGATTATTCTGAGGTTCTTTAATATTAATCTACTTAAAATGTTTGATATTTAACATTAATAAACTTAGAACTTGGCGTACTCTTAGATCTCACTACTTTTCACGGCTGACTTGTTACCCAAAGGTTTTTGTACAGAGAAGAACTTGGCTACTTTTTTTTAACATTTATGTTTTTGGTGTGATTTGTATTTACTCCCAGTATAGACCTCTTCAATTCTTTAAATCTGCCCCACTTTCTTCACACGATCTGTTTATCTTTTGTAACTTCCTCTATAAATCGTAAAGCAAAAAAAATATCTACCAACTTCAACATCAGCTCAACAATCCGTCATTTTTTTATTGACCCTAAGCAAATAAGACTGCAGCAGCTTGCCTCTCTTACTCATTTCCATTCAAAACGAAAAGACATTCTTTTTCCTGATTTCATTCTGTATTATTTGCATTTAAAAGGAAATAACATTTCTCAATGGACTGTCTCTTATGTGTGGTCACAAAGGTCGGTGTGTATAGTATATACAAAAAATTATATCTCCCAATCGTCAAGCGTTATCAAACACGGGCAGGAATTTTTTTTTTTTTATAAATTTAGGAAAATAAACCAATGCAATCGGGGTCTAATCAAGTTGCTTTTAAGGCTTAACATTGTCGAAAATCAATTTTTTAATATTATTACTTGCGATTATAGGTAGATATGTACTTTTTTAAATTTTAAAACACACCTTATATGTCTGGCCAAGGACAAAATCTTCTAATTTTAATGATTAAAATTTGAATCTTGTTGGATATAGTTCACATTGTTTTTTTTTGTCAAAAAATTCATTTAAGTTGAACTGAACTTAACAAAAATTGCGTATTGGTAAGGCGCTCACTAACCAACTGATGAGTCCAAGTGAGATAGCCGGGACGAAACGCAAATTTTGTGGACTTAAGGCCGTTAAAAGCTGTTTTATGGGAGAGTAAACTGATTCGTTACGTAACGCATAACACACTATCAACTAAAAGAATGTTATCTTTTTAAGGAGTGGGTTAAATATTTGTTTAAAAAAAAAGTTATTTTGAAGTGATAACTTATTGTGGGATAAACCGATTTGTTACGTAACGCGTTACGGCGCCAGTCTGTCTGGCTTCCATTTAAAATTAATCAAATTAACGGAGAACTTTTGAAGCTTTTCTCAAGTTAAACAATTACAATTATAAATAGTTCAACTTAGATTAGTTTAAGTTATCACTTCTGTCGGGCGTCCCGAGACGCACATGTTTTTTTTTTTAAGACGACCAATAGAAGTTTTTTAAGCCAAAAACAAAAATTTTATTTTTCTTAAAAACGGCTACAACGATTTTTATAAAAAAAAATCAGTTCATTAATGAAGGGAAAGGAACATTTTGGTAATTTTATTTTTTTTTGTGAAAACAAAATTGGTACCTCTAGTAGTACCATTTTTTTGGTTTTCGATTTTCTGAAAAAAAAAACGGTTGAATTGATTTTGTTCACATTTTTTATGCAGACGCTCCAAGAAAGTCTAAACACTTAAGTAAACCAACATTTCTCCATTTTTTTTCGAAAACGACGGCATGCATTTTTTTGAAACTTTTTACTTGGGATTTTTTGACATAATCTTAAACATTTAAAAAAAAACTGTATTCCTTAAATAAAAAAAAAAACAAATGTTAAAAAAAAAAAACGTTAAGCAAAAAGTGTAGATATTTCTCGAAAAAAGGTCCAATAATTTTAATAGCAAAATGTATGTGTTCTTAAATTAGTACAGTCCACTTTTAAGTATAGAAATATTTTATTTTGCGTACTTATTAAAATCACATGAATCTTATGCTTGCATAGTGTACCTAAATTATAAAGTTATATGCAAATAGCTAGCTACATAAGTACATATTTACATTATTAAGTTCCATCCATGGATTTACATAGCTACATATGTATTTCTCCTAATTTGCATAATTAAAATCCATTACGTAGATTTAAATATACCTACATTTGTAGGTTTGTGATTCCTTGAATCATCCATTCCACAATTCATTATACTAAGAGTCAAGGTAATCTTACCTACATCGTCTTTAAAGCTGCATAGAATAACTAGACTACCTACCTACTAAACAGCGTCAATGTTTAGCTACATTAAAGTTGTGAACTACAAGAGCAAGTTCGTACGATCCAGTCGTGCATTTTATTTTTTGATTTTAATCATAAAAAAATTATGTGTAATAAATTAAATTTTAATAAATAATACATTTTTTTAAATTTCTGTCCATGACATTTTTTTTTTGTTCAAGACTAATTTATAGAACTAAAACAATTTCGCTTCTAAGATATGTCCCTCCGATGACCCCAGGTAGACATTGCGAGCTATGAAAACGCGAGATTGCGCTGGCCAACTAATGTCTCCATTTTTCGAGATAAACATATCGCTGTTGAAACTTTTTCACAAGAACACTCACTACGTTCACAACTCCGCAAAGAAGTGTGATCTCGAGATCATATTCTTGATAAACACTTGAAAGGTGACTGGAAGTTGCGAGAACATTATTTTGTCAATTCAACATCATTAAAAAGCTAAACATTCCTAAACAGCTTCTCTGAGGTACTTCACACGAGAAATAACGTTTAACTCAGAACGCGCATAACCAACGTTATAAAAAGCAAATTCAGTGGGGCTTGTCTTCGTTGTTGATCTTCCTTTCAAAGACCTTAATCCATCTGGATGTAATGCAGCTTTTTTGTGTTCATGTATTTTTACAAATTCAAAGGTCTTTGACGTTTTTGAGTAAATTTGTAGTTTTGGCAGTTTAAAAATGGAGTTGTGTGTTTTATAAAAAAACTCGAATAGGCATTAAGACTTAGTTGAGATTTTAACAAAATTTCCCATTTCAAAACTTTGTGGTAAATCCGAAGATGGGAATTAAATATATCTACCATACCTATATCGATTTTTTTCTAAATCCATAGCATGCCCTTATACAAGAAGGTTAACTTGAGTAAGAAATTTCAAAAAGAAAAAAAAAACTTCCTGAACTGATAAGGAACTAATAAAAAAACGAATGCAAATAATATTCATATTTTATCAAATCAGATGGGGACATCTTTCTCATAAAAAAAAAATCGGAAAAAAAAGAAATACTTATTTGAATTATTTGTCGAACTTTTAACAACATTTAACACAATTTTTTTCTGCATTAATATTGCTAAACTTCAAAGTAGATAGGAGATTGTTGGAATCAGCTGTTGGCATTAATTTCTTTCATTATTTTTTTTTTTTGTATGAACGATTGCAGTTTTTTTTTTAGGATGTTGTTATCAACGAACGTTAAATTAAATTTAAAAGGAAAAAATGTCAAATTAATTTTCAACATAAATATACCTACATACTTGATAAGGTGAGGGAAGTCATCATGAAGTCATATGGAAACACCACATTAAAAAAAATAATATTTTACAAAAAAAAAAAATCAACAGATGTTTGAACAGGAACTTGTCAAGAAATTCGGGATGTTATCGTCTTTTCAACAGGCAAGAGGTTTTTTTTTTGCTTCGAATTCTTGAACCGGATCTCGGATTTTGTTTGCATTTAACACCTAATAGGAACTATGTTAACTTTAAAGGTTACATTTGCCATGAAACATACAAAACTATCTTTCTTAAAAGATTTTTCGAAATACAACTGGACGAATTTTAATGAAACAAATTGAATAATTATATTTTTGAGAAAGTAAGCCAGATTCCGGTTGTAATCTTGCTTTCTTAATAATAAACTTGGCTTTCATTAAAATTCGTCCAATTATAATGAACAGTATTGATGGACAGGCACCCATAAGAAAATTTCTCTTCGAAAACTGCAAGTGTAACATAATGAATTCTATATGCTTTGTACTAAAATTCTTAGAAATTTACAATTTTCAACAAACACATCCAAAAATATTGCCTCTTTCACTACAACTCTCTTTTAAACTAAAAAAAAAATCAACGAACAACTGCATCCAATTGCATCCTTCCGAACATAGTGCTAATCATTCAATCCGCCAGAACGTGGTATATTCATTCTTGTGTGCCCTTCTTAATTGCCACATTTTTTCTTTTGTTTATTTTTTTTTCATTTTTCATATGTGTATGCAAGAAAACATTCAAATACAAGGTGATTCTAATTTCATACGTGAACATTTTTATTTTGTACAATGTACTTATAATTTGAGTGAAACCGAAGTATTAATAGGAATATTCGGCTTTAAAATATACACAATCTGTTTGAAAACAACAGCCATGAACTAACCCAATGGCCAATATTTCCAAACTATTTAGCTAATTTTCTTGTGATCACAAATGAAAATACGTTTATGCTGTGAAAATATTTTGTTAAGGAAGAAATAATTGTTAGGCTAGCAATGTATGAATATATAATACAACGTGCGAACTGAAAAATGAATAGGTTCCACTAGCATCTAAGGTTAAAATTTCACTCACGTGAAATGATGAATAAATAAATTCATCAATTTTCCCGATTCTTTAATTGTATGCTCACAAGTCACAAGTAGGTATCTTTTTTCCCATTTCAAAATTTTCGAAATTAAAATTGAATACATTCCACAAAATGCTCACATCCATGTAACACAATGTTGTGTTCCAAATTGTGTTCATGCTAACTTAAGAGTTTGTGTTATATAAAATATAAATCATTCTTTAATCTAATTATCAGAATTAATTTCCCACGATATGAAACGCTAACGGGTTCCACAGTTTGGTTCACATGAAAATAAAATTTTCATGTTTAATTTAATGTTTAATTTTTTAAATCCAATTTCAAAAAATACAAGGGCTTTAATTATAATTTAATATAAATTGGTTTAATCAGCTGTGACATAAAAAGCAAATACGTTCCACAATTTTTTTCACTCCAAATTTTTTTTAATATCCTCTAGACCTCCAATGAAGACAACAATAACAAATAAGGTGGTTAAGAAGTTGTGAATAAATACATTTTATGTTAGGATATATAATCTGTGGAATGTAAAGTGAACAAACTTCACTTCAAAATATTTTATTTTCACTATATAGCAATTTTTTTTACAAAAAATATATAAAAGCTTATTTTCTAGTTAAACCCATCTACTATTAACCTCCTATGAAAGGACAAAATGCATTCCATCAATCGTTTTGATTATCCAATAGGATAAGTTTCGATTTTGGCAATCCATTCCATTTCTTCCAATGTAAAAGCTTCATGTTTTCTATGAATTCTTTATTTTGACTAAAAGTGTTTGCTTACTCGAAACACCCTGTATAAGTGAATTTCTTTAAATCTGGCATCATCATGTGTAAGGAGCGTCGCCGCGTCGTGGGTTTTTATTAGTTTTTTTTTTTTTGTTATCTTTTCTTCTATCATCTCGGATCTGTTAAGCCAGAATGGACTTTGCGTTGCCCTGCAACTAAATTGGAAAACCCGCAAGTTTGCATTTTTGTCACACTCAAACACTCTCAAATACAAACTACACGATGCGCCAAATGTAAAAAGTCTGTGGGGTCCTGTGCTGGACCTCGTTCTTTTTATCCCGCAAATCACATGTTCCTTTGATTCTTTTTTTTTTGCATTCCTCTTTGGGTTATTTTTTTTCTTTTTGTATATTTTTGTATTCCTTTTTTGAAGTCGTACATTGATTGGCGCCTTCTTACGCCTTTAGTCATAACAAAGTTCGACTCACTCGAAGGTGCAGACTGCAGACTGCAGACTCTGTACAAAGTTATCACGACACACCCTTCTCGCCTTACCCACAATATCTTAAATTAACATGTGTCTGCACTTCACTTCACTTCACATTCCTCTGGCAACATTTTTTTTTGTGTTTTGTTCTTTAATGACCGCAGGGTGCAAAAATAACGCCCTTCCTGTCTCGTTTCTCCTCTTTCCCTGCTTCTCCTTCTTCTTCTTCTTCTTGCGATCCCAGATAAACCCGTGAGATTAACTTTCATTCATAAAATCAAACCAAATGAGGAGAGCAGTTGATGCGCTATAAAAAATGTTGCAGCAACATTATGAAGAAAGAAACAAGTTTTTTACCTTTGAACCTTTGGCTAGAACTAGTGTTTCTAATCAATCTATGTCGCGGAGCTGAGGTTTTAATGATAAGTTTATAGAATTTCGATTACAAAATAAGCAAACAAGTCAGAAAACTGGAAAGGATTGCAAAAGAGCAGGAAGTTGTTTGCTAAAAAATATAAATTACTTCAACGAGCGAAGCGCAATGTTCACTTGAATAAAAAAATCTGAAAGTTAGAACTAGCCATCAGCAACATATCACAGATTACAGAGTGATTATCAATATTGACGTAAAGCTCCGCAGTCAACCCATTATCGCTATGTCTATGGTCCATTTCAGCTTGCGGAAACAGAGGGTGCGTTCATACGCATAAATTTATATGAACATTCCTCTGCCTAAACTGGACATACCCGAAGGCACTGATTGAATCAAGAAAGAGGTATAAAAACAGTTTGTTTGGACTTTTATTTTTTGTTGCATAGCGGTTTCTATTTTTGTCAGTTTTGACATTAGTGTGCTTTGACTTGTGTACAGGAGGTGTATTAGTGTGTGTCTTATAATTATTGCGTATGTGCTTTGGGAAAGGCTACACACATGCTAATTATAATCGGAAAAGGGCCCGTAAAAGGAGCATAGAAGAAAGAGAGAAATTGTTTAAGAATTTGTGAGTTTATTTTCTTTGTTCTTTTTGCAATCTAAAAAATTTAAACAAACTGTGGTTAGTTTGTGTCTAGAGAGAGATGATCATTGTGTTTGTTTATTGTTTGACATGAAGGAAATCATTCAAGGTTGTAGCTATCATTTCGGAAGTCTCAGAAATGTATGCTCTTTCCAAACATAACAAAAATAAAAATCAAGAAAGTCTTCGAATCCAAGAAAGACAGTAGGTAGGTTTTTTTAGATTTAAAAACGAAGTCATCTCGAATTATATAGATATTGGTCTGGCTACCTGGAGGTAATAGCAGTAGATACAGGTTTGCTGTTCTTCCAGTCAGCGAACATTTATGGCTTTCGGTTGAAAGTTGGTAAACTTTTTGTAACTGGAGATAGTTCTATAGTCCTAATTTAACTCTATATATTTAATTAGTCCTACCAATAGAAATTAATTAAATCTGACTTAAGTCATGAAGTTTTTTTTTTAGTTAGACGTTGAACTTTGATGGAAGTTTGAGTTGTCAAATAAATGTAATAGAAATCGTCTTTTCACTATTGAAACCGAGATGGCGCTACTAAGAAAATCGGCCTATCCAAGATCTCGTCCTTTCGATTTCAGTGGATTTTTGACATTAATCTGTCAGAAATTTTCCAGAATATTTTCCCCAAATTTGTTAAATATTTTAACCTAGCGTTTTTAAGGTGATTGCTCATTTAATTTGTTGAAGTCGGTAGGTTTTAATCTTGAACGAATGCTGAACCACGGCTTAAATATTTGTAGGTACCGGCAACACGGCTCAAAAAATATGCTTTAATATGTTCTCCTAAGGGACTGAAGGATTGCGTTGATATAATTACCAAATTTTGCTGTCGTCCTCGAAAAGCCAGTTCTTAATAAAAAAATTACAAGACAAAGAGCAGTGGCCCGAGATGACTGTCCTGAGGAACACCTGAAATTACGTAATTGCGATTCTGAATTCTCATTTCTGGTGGTGATGGGCAATAATTGAATATGTATACCTTTATAGTTAATTCTTATGTATTTTCTAAGAACTTAGTGATCACAGGGAGTTTAGCCATTGGGCTGTAGTTTGAAACTTTTTTGCAATATATTTTTATGAACTGAGAACAATTTATTATTTCTCTTATAAAAGTATGTAGCTATTACCAATTACAATGTCATAATCTTTTGTTACAACCAACTTTACACTTGCTCTTTCTAAAGTAAACTCTGCCAGTAGGTGTACCTATATATAAAAGTTCTGGTTAAATGGTTCTGGAAAAGCCCTTTCCTACGAAAGTTTTTACGACTGTCCAAAAAGAAAATATATGTATCAACTAAGCTTCAAAGGACAAACTTCTTGATCGAACTATAAGAATCAATTTGTGGTATCCGCAACAACAAATGGCTGGGATGACGAAGAAAAGTTCATAGCGCTCATACTTGCACTAAGAGATGCTGTTGCTGATCTTTTGCAAATTAACAAGAATGGCAACTTCAGGGCTCTTGTTCAGGCCATTGACGCTTTTGAGATGACCATTATGCAAGAAGTCTTCCGAATCCAACTCAATACCAGAATCCAGAAGAGTGGTGAATCTCTGCAGCAACTCCAAAAGCAGACATCGAAAAACTGGCGCACCTGTCATATCACACTGCAGGAGATGACATCATCATCAGCCAGTTTGCAACGGAATCATTTGTCCCTGCTGTTTCTGACAGAAATCTTCAGCGAATCTTATCCGAACTGCTGGATAACGCATCCTTTCTGAAGCTTTAGCGTTCGGTTTGACTATGGAAGCAGCAGAACAGGCTTCTCAAGGAGTTCATCGCGTAATAGAACTTGAAGTTGAGGAGTGTTTTTGTCAGAGAACTGAATTCAAAATAATTCTTCAAGATGGACCTGCTCAATGCTGGAATTGTAACAAGACCGGACGTCTCCAACGCCAATGCAAATTGCAAACAAAAAGAGCTGCATGTCAACTTTGTGGAGGCAGGAACACTAGAGAACAGCCCAGCAATACAATCAACACTTCTGATCGCCCCGTCTGATAGACGAAAAACGAGTAAGAACCAACTTCGAGGGGGAGAAGCTGGTACCTGGTATCATTGTACCTAGAACAGCCATCTAGGTCTCACAGACTAAACACAACAACAAAAGTCTGATAGTAGAGGCAATTGTATCGAAAAAATGTCATCTGTAAGCGCCTTTACGCCTTAAATAAACTAATAAGATGACCCGGGGCCTATATCACAATGGATAAATTGCTTAATGAACAAGTCAAATTCAACAACTTTTTAAAAATTGTGTAACTCGGAACGACAAGTACAGAAGAACTATAACAACTATTTTGGCTTCATTCAACAAGTGGGAAATTTCACTATTTCACCGTTTCTTTAACTGGAAACAACGACAAGAGTTAAAAAAAAAGAGAATTAACTTGTTGAATAGTTGATAGATTTCAACCGACGCGACGGTAACGGACTAGTTCAAAGTCAACAAGTTACAAATAAACACTTGTAGTAATGTTGATTAAGTGCTTACATAGGACAGATCTTGAGAATTTATTTAGTGGCCCAGAGTCTTGCGAACATTTTTTTTTATTCTGAATCAGACAGTGATAGTGAGAGTCAATGACAGGCAAAAGTGTTCAAGGAAAGAATAAACTTTGGAACAGAACCCCAAAAATTTCGTAGGCCGTATAAGATGTTGACTATCTTATCGAAAGTTCTACCACAAATTACGTTCCCCCACTAATAAAACTAAATCACTAAGTGTAAGGCAGAAAATATTGATAGCCTTACATTGGTTTTGAACTTAATCTCCAATACCATGTTATAGCAGATGTTCATGGTGTTCACAAAAAGACAGTTTGTCGATGTATCAAAGAAGTCACATTTGCAATAAATATTTTTTTTTCTTCGGGAGTTTAATACCCATCTTGGTAGATTTACTTGTTAAACTGATTCAACAAGTGAAGGGAAATTTTTTCTAATGACAATTGTTACGATTTGTATTGTCACTTGTTGAACAAACATAGTTAAACAAGTAATTGTTGACTAGTTGACTTGTTGTTCTGTGTTATAGGTCCCTGTAATGATCAGATCTCTCATTGAAAACCTGACCCGTAGATACAATTCACAAACAAATAGTACAATTTTGTTCTAGCTCCTAGTTTTGTATCTACCTGTATTATGTGGCAATTTTTTTCTGCAAAATAAGAAACAAAACGTTTGCAATTAATCGTATAAACATCCAAATTCAATCAAATTAATTTAAAATCAAATTCTCTTGAACTCGTCATTCACCCGTCGCGCATTACGCGATTATTTCGAAGGTCAAATGCAAAGCACATGAGCTAGCTTGTGTTTGAAAAAAAAAATAATAAAAAAAAACAAAAGTTCTCATCTTATAAATAAATCCCCAACAACAACAAACAAACAAACAAAAAACTCAAATGAAGACAGTATATCTTTTAAGTAGGTACTCGAATTAACACTTTCCAGACAAATTCTGTTTTAGCAATAAATTTCACAAAACTCTTTTGCACTTTCAATGCTTAGTTAATTATTCAAACAAAAAAAAAAAAAAAAAAAAAAAAATAGGGTAAGTTTACAAAGTTCACACACGTTGCATTGTTTTTCCTTTTTTATATCAATTAATATATGTACATTCTAGTGCAACATTGTAACTCAAAACAAATTGCATAATTTCTAACTATGTTTTGTTTTTTTTTTTGTTTGTAATGTGTACTTCAATTCAGAGCATGCTTTGTCACCTTGTGTATTTTATACATTGTGAGCGTTGACATATGTTTATAAGGAACTCCCTCGTTTCTATCTTTAATCAATTTATTGATAGAATTTCGTAAAAAAACGCACGATTCAGCACTTATTTGCTTTATCACAGATAAGCTATTCCATGTGATTGTACAGTGTTTAACATTCTTTGTGTTAGGTAGGTACACTTTGGGGTTGGAGGGTAATTTTTTTTTAATATTTGTTAATTCATTGAAGCTTCTCAGGCGCCAGACCTGGTGGTTGTTTTTTTTTTTATATTTTTTTTTGCTCTTATTGTATATCTGTCTAACAATTATCATATTTTTTGAAATGACATGCGGTGCATTAATGAAAATTTAATTTTATTTTCATTAAATTAGTTTCTCTGACGGCAATAATATTTTTAGAAAATCTTATAAGTGTATAGGTAGTGAAGTGATGCTTCAGAAAAACAACGCGTCAAATATTAACCTAGGTATGTTTTAGTTTATAGGAAATTGTATTTTTTTTACGTGACATGCAAAAAGTGTGACAGATTTGAGTTGAGCTTATCAGCCCCGTAGGCGTAGGTTTGAAAGGGCATTCTACTCCTGGAAATTAATTGTTTAATTTAGCAGCCCCTAACCCGCACGAAGCGTCGGGAATATTTAACACCTTTAAGGGCCAACAACTGTCATTTAAACTAACATTTCTTTAGCCACGTGCTTTTTTATAAAAAAAAAAGTCTAGCTTATTCAACTCATCAAATTTATCATGTTAAAAATAACAAATAACAAATAATTTAAAAACTAGCGGACCCAGAAAACTTTGTCTTGCCCCAATTTAACGCGTTCATATAAACTCCAGAGCTAATGGGTTATCCATTTTGCGGTTTCAAAAGTAAACGTAAATAAAATATTTAAAATATTTTTTTTCATATTTCTTTTCTATTATAAAGTTTAAACTTTGACATTATGTGTGAAATACTACATCATTTAAATGACCACCACGCGAATTGTTGCAAGCATCGATTCTTTTGAGGTAATTTTCGACCACTTTTTGACACATATTGGGCGGTATCTCAGCCATAACTTGACGAATGTTGGTTTTCAAGTGCTCAAGAGTTAAAGGTTTATCTACATAAACGCGGTCTGACGCTTAGCCCCACAAAAAAAGTCCAGCGGTTTCAAATTGCATGATTTTGGTGGCCAGTTTATATCGCCACGACGAGAAATTACGCGGCCTGGAAATGTCTCTTGCAATAAAGCCATTTTCGCTCGAGTTGTGTGGCATGTGGCACCGTCTTGTTGAAATCACATTATCTCCAAGTCGTAGTCTTCAATAGCAGGCAAACAAAAGTCGGTTATCATATGACCATAACGCTCCGAATTGATGGTGACAGTCGTCCCATCGTCGTTTTCGAAGAAGTAAGGTCCAATCACACCTCCGGACCAAAAAGCGCCCCAAACAGTGAATTTTTGTGGATGTAATTGCCTCTCTTCAATTACTTGAGGATTCTCAGAACCCCAAATACGACAATTTTTCGACTTCATATTGACTTACAATATACACTGTCCCATTCAACATTTCGGACCTTTAACGCCTGGCTTACATGGTAACTACAGTTTTTCTTTATTAGAATTAAATCTTATGTAGACGAAATTGAGGGCTTCTTCAGTTCTTCAGCAGTTCTTTTTACTTGCGATATAGGTACTATAGGGCAAGTTTTGCATTTGGAGAAAAAATCGAACTCAAGATTTTAATCAAAGTTGACATTACGATGATAGAGAACACCAAAAAGGTGGGTCCGGCAATTCCGTCTGTCTGGAGAACGATCTACATCCTAAACGGCTCAACCGATTTTGTTCAAACTTGGTGCTTAGGCGTTTTAGGTGATTGTCCAAAATACATTTTTGAATCGTTGTTTTAGCCCCAGAAATAACGGTACTTGCCATACAAATTTTTTTACCATCTTAATTATCTCGAAAACGGCTCTAACAATTTCGATAAAAATTGGAGTGTGTACTACCTTGGGTATGGTCTACATTTTGGTCTAAATTTTTTTAAAAATATTTTTTTATTAACGTTACCTGTCATACAACCATTTTATTGATTTCCGATTTTTTTTTTGTGAAAATTCAATACATATTTCGAAAACGGGTGGACGATTTTTTCTGAAATTTTGTTTTTAATTTTATATTGTTAAATATTTAAAATTGTCATACCAATTTTTTTTAGAAAAAAATTAAGTATTTTTGTAAACGGTGATATTTTAAGAGCTTGGTTTTTGAAAATTCAAAAAAACACAGAAACTTGTAAAAAGTGAACGAAATTTTTATTTGGATCGATAAATCAATTTCTGCCATTTACTTTTTAAAAATAATTTCACTTAAATGTTGCCCGCGGCTACGCTTCAGGTGGTCAATTCTGAAGGTCCAATTTTGGCAAACTTTTTCACACATTTCGGCCGGAATCTCACCAATGACGCGTTCAATGCTGGCTTCCAAGGCAGCAATCGTGTTTGGCTTGTCCCCATAGACAATAGACTTAACATAGCCCCAGAAAAAATAGTCTAACGGGGTCAAATCACATGATCTTGGTGGCCAATTGACTGCGCCAAAACGTGAGATCAACTGCTCACCAAATTCGCCTCTCAATTGATGTATGGTTTCGCGTGCAGTGTGGCATGTGGCACCGTCCTGTTGGAACCATAGTAGCTGCTGAATTGCCTCTGGCTGCTCTTCACTCCAAATACGGCAATTCTGCTTATTCACGTATCCATTTAGCCAAAAATCATCCTCGTCGCTGAAGATAATTTTGCGATAAAAAAACGGACCCTCATCCAACTTTTCTAAGGCCCATTCACCGAAAATTCTACGTTGTGGTAGGTCGCCTGGCTTCAATTCTTGCACTATCTGTATTTTGTATGGCTTTAAACCAAGATCTTTGCGTAAAATCTTCCAGGTGGTCGAATAACACAAACCCAATTGCTGCGATCGGCGCCGAATGGACATATCGCGATCTTCAGCAACACTGGCGGATGCAGCAGCAATATTCTCTTCGGTACGCACTCTACGGATACGATTTGGTGGATTAATGTCCAATAAAGTGTAACTGGTGCGAAATTTGGTCACAATGAGCTGAATAGCCTGCTCGGTGGGTCGATTATGACGACCATAAAATGGACGTAGCTTGCGAAACACATTTTTCACAGAGCACGAATTTTGATAATAAATTTCAATAATTTGCAAACGTTGTTCAGGCGTAAGTCTATTCATGATGAAATGGCAAACAATACTGAATCGAAATGTCAAATGTTCGTGGAATTTGTCATGTGTGATCTGTCAAAAATATAAACGTCAAAAACCAAGTAGCAAAAAAATCACCCGTTATATAGAAAATTAAGTAAAACAAGACTTTAAAATTATGTTTAGCCGTTTCTATTAAGAATTTTTGCATACGATGTCATCGATCCAGTCGTGCATTTTATTTTACTTGCGATTATAAGGTAATATAAGGCAAGTTATGCATTTGTCGAAAAAAAAAGCTTTGAGATAACAATCAAACATGACATTACGATGATAGCAAAGACGAAAAAAGATGGTCTAAAAATTCTGCTCGTCTGTTTGTCTGTCTGTCTGTCTGTATGTATGTAGACATCTACAGCGCAAACGGGTAGGCCGAATTGCTTCAAACTTGGTATATGAGTTTTTTACAGAGGGGAAATTGATTTTTTGTTAGCTCAAAAAATAACGGTACCTGCCATATAACCGTTACGTTAAAGCTAATTTTTCTCTAAAACGGCTGTAAAGATTTCGAGTTAAAAAAAATCAGTGCATATTTTTAGGTTACACCGATCATATGATTGAAAAAAGATTTTTAAAATGTCTAAAACGGTACTTTTCATAGGACCGTTTTTATTTATATCGACTATCTTATAAATGGCTCGACCGATTCTTTCGAAATTTCACACATATGTTCATATATAAGTTTATGTTGCCCAATTTATACTGCGTACAACTACTTTTAATTAATATTTTTTTGTATTTTTAAAAGCATTTAAAAAATAAAATTTAATTTATATTTTGACAACTGCTCCATATTTTTTTTTTTTCAAAAATTATAGTTTTATGTATTTGCTGAATACCTATGAATTGGCGTTTTTGAACTTTTGAAATTTTTTTTTCAAAAAGTTAAAAAATAACCTTTTTTCTCAAAACCTCTCGACAGACTTTTATTTTTTTTTCTCATAAATTCAAATTTATCCTAGAAATAAAATGGCGTACTTTTTTATGAGGTCAAATTAGTTTAAGTATTTATTTCAGAACTTTAAATTATTTTTTTCTTTAATCTTCTGTTTTTAAACTTATATTATTAAATATTTAAGATTACCATACTATTTTTTTTTAGAAAAAAAATAAAGAAATTTTGTATATATAAAAAATTAAGTAATACATACGATGTGATCGAAAATAAGAGCAAGTTCTTGGGATCCAGTCGTGCATCTTATTTTTGTTTGCAGTTGCCCTGCCCTAAGAGTGCTAGGCCCTTCCACCCAGGGATGTGGACATCAATTTTTTTTAAATGGTGAATCATAATCCTTCCAGACATGTTTCTTCTTTTTTTTCTCTTATTTCCCAGAAATCCATTTTTTTAATTTGTTATTATTTTGCAATTTTTATCAGATTCACATTTGTTATGGCAAATTATTATTTGCATCTGGTTTTCTTTGGGAATGTTGATAAGAATTAAAGACGGCCGGTTTTTATTTTATTTATTTTTTGTTTGTTTTGGTTGCAACCAGCAGACTAAAAGGTGACAATAAAATGTAAAAATTATTTGACAATATAAAACACTTACGGAATGCAACCTTGAATAAAAGAAATTAATTAATTCTTCTTTTTTTTTTTTAATTTAGTTAAAGATTATATTCATAAAGATAGATGGGATTCATTCGCTGTCTCAGGTCGTCGTCGTGTGGAAATATAAAATAGGAAACAAATGCGAGGGTTTTTGAAATTAAACGATTAATAATAATTAAAAGTAATGATTCAGGTTGAAGACAAGTTGCTTTCGGTCTGCAGCAATTTGATTGGGATCTTTGTTTTTTTTTTTGTTTACTAGCTTGATTCAGGAATTTGAAAATTTATTTTAAAATGTGAATGAATATTTACCGGATTTTTGATTTTTTTTATGAGTTTATAATTTAATAATAATATTTCAATTTTTGTTTTTAATATTGTGACGGTATTTTGGTATTTCGAATTGTGTTATTCCTAGAAATTTCAGTAAAAGACACGTCTCAAGACATGGATTCACGTATTCAGATTCAGAGCTTGCTTCAAGGATATTTCTAAATATGTCAGAAAAGCGTTAATTTTTCATTTTTATGAAATTAAAATAAAGGTGGTTAAAACTTTTGATTTTATATAAAACTGAGAGGTATACCTGTGGGTTATCTCGATAGCGCCGCTAACAATTTTAATAAACGAAATTCAGTGTACTATAAGGCATAGTCCACATTTTGGCCCAGATTTTTTCATATAAAATCTTATTAATGGTACCTGCCATAGAACCATTTTTTTCTCCGGTTGAACAGATTTCCATGAAAGTTTTTGTAAAATACGGGTGGGCCAATCAGTCGCTAAAAATAAACACAAATTATGTCGTCACATAAAATTTATAATTTTTTTTTGTCAAGAATCATCCAATTTTTCGGAAAGTTCTGTCAAATAGTTTTGGTGGTTGCCATTTTTAATAGACGACTACGAACATTGTCGTTAAAATGAAATAGGGTGAATTTCGAATGCTCATTTAATACTATTTTTGGGGAGAAAAAATTATCACGCACACAAAAGCTTGACAAATATTATGGGGACTTTCACCATATCGATTGGAATCATTCAATACTGGTTTAGTCAGTTTCGGTGCGGTCGTTCAAGAACAAGTGACGCCTAACTTGCTAGTCGCCGAATTTAAGTCACTACACTAGAAATGGTCGACAAAATCCATGGTTTCCTAGTGAACTATCGGCGAGTGAAAGTGCACGAACTTGAAGAGAACTTATATAAATATTTGAGCATGAAAAAGCTTTCGCCAGATGGGTGCCGCATTTGCATACAATCGACAAAAAACCGCATACGTTTGAAAACCTCAAAGGTGTGTTTGGTGACGCTCTAGAAAAAATCCACTCAATTTGTGAGCCATGGATGAAACCCGGATTCACGGACACAACACACCAGAATCCATGGAACTATCATATTCATAACAATAGACTTCTCCAGGGGAATCGAAGTTTGTCGGCAAACAAGGTCATGGTGATAGTTTTTTGGGATGCGATTATAACGAACACCAACAAAGTGGCTCCCGCAATTCCGTCTGTCTGTTCGTCTTACTGTTTATCTGTCTGTAGATCGATCTACAGCCTGAGAGGCTGAAGTGATTTTCTTGGTGCAGTGCATTAACGCCCACGGAATTATCACCCGGGGGTGTTAATTCTCAATAAAAAAGGAAATAACCCCCGCGGGGGCTAATTCATTTTAAAAGTGGTAATAAGGCCCACATCATAAAGGAACTTACGCCCGCGGGTGTTACTGCCTTTTGAAATTAATAACGCCGAACGTGGCTTGAGAAATAAAGCCGAGTCCCACTATTAGGTTTGTTTTGGCAGTTGCTTGAAGTGTTTTTTTGTAATTAGGTTCACCGCATACCAAAAGCTCGTAGCGTAAGGGGGGCATGCTGCCCCTCCCTGCAACCCCATGCTTGGCCCAATACAGGATTTGGGGTGGGTTCAAATTTGGGTATATGCATATTTGGTTTTGAAGATTTCTTTTTAAAAAGTTGCCAAAAAAAATTTGCATACCCAAACTTGTACCCATCCCAAATCCTATATTGGCCAAGCAGGGGGGTTGCAGGGGGGCGGCATGCAGAGCTTTTTGTACACGGTGGCTTAAAATTGGAATTAAACACGTCAGGAAAAGGAATTAACCCCCGCCTCAAAGCTAACGGTGCTGTAATTATTTGCAAAATGACTCTACCGATTTTGATAAAAAAAAAATTTGGCATTATTGGGGGTTATCGTGAATACAAATTTCCCTGGAAATTTCTCTCCAATTCGAATCTGGGTAACGTGAATGATGCTTAAAATCTTCTCTCAGAATTTATTGGTATCGGGAATAAGCTTTCCTAGGGAATTTTGCTGTCATATCATACGATTTTTTGTTGGAGAGAAATTTATTCCGTGTGGGAAATTCACGATTGCAGGAAAAATTTCGACGGAAAATTTTCCGTGGGAAACGAAATTCTCTGGGAGATTCCCGATAGGGCCCACTAACTGTTCCTGCCATACAAACATTTTTTTCTTATTTTCGATTCTCGAATTTCTCATAAAACTGTCGGCGGATTTTGATTAAAATTTGTATATAGTAGGTCCCTCAAACTCTTAAATAAAATTCTTAAATAGTACCTGGGCGAAACGCATTTTGGACTAAAGGTCACAAATTCATTCAATTGGCTTTAAATCCACACACTCCACTAAAACAAAAACAAAAATAATATAAACATATTGCTTGCGTTTTCTTCAATTAATTACATAGCTATAGACTTTTACAACAAGTGCCCTCTATATTACTTTTTCCTCGAAATCCAACATTATGTGATAAAATTATTTGTTAAGTTTTTTTTATACCGACATTCGGTAGGTACCTCATTGCTTGCCCCATTGAACGCCATGCGGCATTAATTTTGTATGTTACGTGGTCACAAATCGTCTATGAATGGTTCCATAGATTAAATTTACTATTTTTTCGCCTTAAAACTGATAACTAATTATCGGAAGTTAAAATAACTAATAACATAGATCAACAAAGCAACACTAAAAAACTATATTTTATCTACGTACGAGTATAATAGCAATTACTATTTACACATTTACAAAAACAAAAAAAAAATAATTGTCCTTGGACATATATAAAAAGTGGGTGAACAAAAATGCAAACCCAACACCATCGACAAAACTACATTTTCAGGTGTAACTTTCAATCTCTCTTGGTATTTGCATCGAGTAAATGTTTATCTAATCTTTTCTCCGCACTAAATTTATGCATTTAACAGACAAAAAAAAAAAAAACGCTAATTACAGTGTTCACTCTATGTGCAAGGTGCTCCTTTTTGACCCAAACGATTTGGCTAGCTGGCTGGCGCTTATATTACATTTTAGTGGCGCTAACAAAGCCATCTCTTTTTTAGTGCCGTCGCACAGTTTACTCCCCTACTTTGTAGTTTTATTATATACGAATTGTAAAGATTCCTTCTTGGTCGTATTTCCTTGCTTAAAATTTAGTATTTTTTTTTTCAACACTGGATGTTTTGCTAAGGTGACAACGTCCTTTTCTAAGCAAGTCTCATTTTAGCTATACAATGTATAATAATTTAAAAAAAAAATTATTTTTTTGTATAAAGAATTCGGCTCGAAGGACCAGCACCACATGTTTTTTCGAGTGTGATGTCACACAAGTTTATTAAGAACTAAAAAGCACCTTTAATGTTAGGCTTCAACTTTCTAATTATTACATAATGTGTAGCTAAAAATGATTCTGACTTAAAAAAGGACGTTGCCAGCTTAACAAAATATTGGATAAGTTGAAGTTTTGCTTGTTTGCGTACAATTTTTTTTAAATTGAAATATTTAAAGCGAAAAACTTACCCAAATATAAAATTTTAAATCAAATTTAATTTTAATGGATTTTACCGGATGTTTGTCTATTTAAAATTCTTTCTAAAAGCCAAGTGCGCAGATGGCGCTAAATTTCAGTTTATATACAAAATTCTCTCAAAAATTAAGCGAAGTTTAATTTTATCAGAGCTTCCTGTCTGTTAATATCCGGTTAGGTTTTGTAGCCGGTAACAACGTCCTTTTCTAAGCCAGTCTCATTTTAGCTATACAATGTATAATAATTTAAAAAAAAATTAATTTTTTTGTATAAAGAATTCGGCTCGAAGGACCAGCACCACATGTTTTTTCGAGTGTGATGTCACACAAGTTTATTAAGAACTAAAAAGCACCTTTAATGTTAGACTTCAAGTTTCTAATTATTACATAATGTGTAGCTAAAAATGATTCTGACTTAAAAAAGGACGTTGCCAGCTTAACAAAATATTGGATAAGTTGAAGTTTTGCTTGTTTGTGTACAATTTTTTTTTTAAATTGAAATATTTAAAGCGATAAACTTACCCAAATATAAAATTTTAAATCAAATTCAATTTTAATGGATTTTACCGGATGTTTGTGTATTTAAAATTCATTCTAAAAGCCAAGTGCGCAGATGGCGCTAAATTTCAGTTTATATACAAAATTCTCTCAAAAATTAAGCGAAGTTTAATTTTATCAGAGCTTCCTGTCTGTTAATATCCGGTTAGGTTTTGTAGCCGGTAAACACAGTATAGTATAGTCTATAGTCTATTAAAATTATATTTCTTTATGATGGAGTTCGATTTTTTTTCTTCGAGTCCAATGCTTAATGCTTAAATGTGTTCCCACATCCCAAGATATCAAATTAAATCAACCCTCATTGAGCGGTGTATAATGTAAGGCACGTTGGAATTTAGAGCATAGATTTGAGGTTAGACACTGCATGTGAAAATTGTAATTAGCTTAGTTGTTTTTTTTGTTGTTGTTGTATGCTTTTGTATATTTTAGATGCGTGCAGTAATTGTATGTTTACGGGTTCCATAATGGGCACAATGTTACACATTAAATAGCAGTTAATTTCCCATGTCATGATGCACTATTACACCTACAATATTCATAACAGATGGAGTTATCTATCTATATTGGTATTTTGGCGTGCAAAAACAATTTTAAAACAAAACACCTATAATTCAAAAAAAAAAAATGTGTATTCAATTGTAGTTTTAGGTCATAATGATAAGACGCAAAATGTAGGTGTCTCGGTACATAATACAACTAAATAGTATAATGTTGGTTACATTATCGATCTCTTTGACTTAAAATAAATAAATAAGTACATATTATGGCCGTTAGGCTCCTGTGGCGTATACTTGTTGGGTTTAGCTCCTGGTATGGCTTGGCTGAATTTTTATACTAATTATTTTTATTTAATTTACATGTAACTAGATGTAGTAATCTACTAAGTAGAATACAATTACTCTATGTACGTGATTACTTGCAACTGGTATAATTAATAAAACAGACGTAGATGGTTCGAAAAAAATACACACTAAGTGTAGACGCTTTTGAAAAAATTATCACACATATTTTCGTAGATTAAAATAAACTGGTATAATAAAAATGGAAAATTTAACTGGTCTAAAACTTTTGAAGATAAATAGAGTACTGACAAATTAATTGGTAGAACCTGTTATCTAAATGACATTACATATTTAATTTTATTCATTTACGGATTTGTAAAAATTGGTCTAATTAACATACATTTTAGACGAATAGTATTGGAAAAATTTTAATGTTTAAAGTATAAATTTTCTTCCACAATGACATTAAATACGCTTGCAGATTTATTAATTTAATATTTGAAATTGGTCTAATGCACCGTAGAAACCGATACAAAAATCTGGTATAATGTACTTTTCCTATTAAAACTAACAAATTGAAGTAATATTAAGCTTTTTTCAAACATCATCAATATTTTTCTGGAATTATTTGCTGGTTAGTAAAAAACCGGTCTAAATCTTATTACAACAGTATTTGTTTATTTATTCATTGATTTGTAGAAACTGGTCTAATTGACAAATAACAATAATATTAATGTTTCAAATTACGCACGTAGCTATATTTTATTTTTTTTTTGTTACTAAAAGCAAATATTTTGTATATACATATTTCTCTGGTCTTACAAATATAGTACCTACATCGAAAAAAAGAAACTGGTCTAATTCACTTTGTAATTAATATTCATCAAAAAATCAAAACTGGTATAATACATTCAGAAAATATAAATACTAGAACAATAACAATTTGACACATCTTATATATTTTTCTGAATTCATCATTTGATTGGTATAAACTGATTTGTATATCCCGTGAAACTAGTACACTTGTCTCAAGTGTATTCTTTCGCGAATATATGGTAAATATTTTTTTTAGATGTTTTTAGTGATTGGTATAAACTGGTCTAATACACATTATGGACGAAAATCCAACCAATTCACTTGGTAGATGAATAATAATTAATATTTTATAAATGTAGTATACCTATGTGTATGCATTTCCCTAAAAACTTTAAATATCCGATTTTATTTTGTAATTGGTCTAAATTACATTACATAAAGTTCATAATATAAATTAACACTTTTTTCCATAGAGAAAGTTACATTTTTTTAAATATATCTACTGATTGTGATAGCAGCTTGTAAAAATTGGACGAATAGTCTAAAACTGGTCTAAATGCAGTATTTTTTTATGTGTGCTTTTTTCAAGGCAAGTATAGAGAACTTTTATTTCGACTTAATTTTTAACAATTTATAAAAAAAATTCTCTGTTGCTGACAAATAAAAAATGAAACTTTGTGACCTTTTCCATAGTTTTTTTATTAGCTTTCAATTTTTGTTTGTTTGTAATTTTACAAATTAAGTCCATTCGTTAGGATTTTTTTTCTTTTTATTTTCGAATACCTAACTTATCGTTCAAAAACATGCACCTCCTACCTATATCATAATTTTAAATTACATGTAAATACAACTGCAGCAGTAAGTAGGTACCGAAGATAATTATATTTGTAAAATGTTTATTATTTTTTTATGCGTTTTCAAGCATGTTGTGAAAATCGTGCATAAAATATCTGGTTTTCCCACGCGTTTATAAAAATAAATTAAAAAAAAAAAAAACAAAACATTAAATAGGGGGAACGTACAAATATTTATTTAGATGCAAGCTTAGTTAAGGTAGGTAGGTATTATACTTTTTGTTCTTTTACTTACAACTTTATCTTACTCGGAAGTCAGTTTGTAAGGCTAATGCAATTTTTTTTAAATTTATGGTGTGTTTTTTTTTAAGTGCGAAATTTTATTTGAAACACATTCCTCTTTTCCTTCATGAGGTTTAAGGTCAAAACGCGATAAAAATTATCTTGTTTTTCAACAAACATAATACTTGAGAATCTTAAATCTTCCTTTGAAACAATTGCAACATTTTATGTATTTTTTTTTACTGCAGGTAAGACCATCGGCTCGTCAGTTTTATATTTTATGCTACATTTAAGTTAATTGTTTTTTTTGCATTGATGCTGGGTTTACATATAACTACTTGTTAGTGTTGGGAGTGTTTAATTCTCTATGATTTCAAGCCATAACTTTGTTGCAGGGGTAAACGACATAACTGAATTGCAATTTAATTTCTTAATTATGCATCTTGGGTATACCATAACGCCTCTCTCTGACCCAAAACTAAATAATGTTGTGACTTCCATTCTAACGCCATTGTTGCAAGTTATGACACTTTTACTTGTGTTTTTTTTCATAATTTAATTGCATAACAAATAATAATTCTGCTGCATTATAAGCTTGCAAAACTATTAAACACACAATCACCATAGGTCTATTGGCAGAAAAACAAAATATTACCAAGATGCACGCGCATGATTATGATATATAATTTATTATTTTTTTAAGATTTAAGATAAGAATTACTTTAAACAAAATATATTTTTTACTTGGGTATATATTTTATATTTCATCACTGATTTAATGCAAAAGAATAATGGTGTGAAATTCTCAAGCGCAAAAAAATTATATTATATTTTTCGATATATTTGTACAATTAAATTGCACCATCATCCTGTTGAACATCAATGATGCCTTTGAGCTTATGATTTAACCAGTGGCAAATCAAAATTAAAGCAAAGTGATTTATGTCGACAAAGAAAAATGGGCAACAAGCGAAAGTTTTTATAGCAGCGAGTTGGAATACCGAGAGTTTTAGATGCAAATAGTGATTAGCTATATTAGGAGTAAAACATAAAATGTCAATACACTGGGGCATTGATTTCCATTCGCTATAAGTTTTACCCATCTATCTAAGTCGTTGGCTTTTCACCTTTATGATTAGGATCGGTGTCGCAGTTCGTTGTTGTATATTCTTTACCATTCGCCATCCATGCGGACGGGACGAAAAATCACCTGTAGAATGTGCCTCTCACCCACCGTTAACAGTGTCCATGTCTCTGCACTATACATCAGGACTTGGACTATAACCGTCTTATACAGGAAAAGTTTTTTCTTAGCCCAAAAAAAACTGCGATTAACAATATTCGTAAAAAAATCAAACTCGAAGTTTTGATTAAATTTGACCTTACGATGATGGAGAACACCGAAAAAGTGGGTCCCGCAATTCCGTCTTACAACAGTCTGTATGTATATGTGTGTTTGTCTGTCTGTCCTCGAGTCTAAAGCTTAATTGGTTGGATGGATTTGCTTCAAACTTGATACACGTTTTTTATTTTTTTTTTCAACGAAAAAATAACGGGTTTAGGTTGCCCATATTATACTTCGTACCAATATTTTTAATTAATATTTTTTTTGTATTTTTAAAAGCATTTTAAAGAAAAAAATTTAAATTTAAAAAATTATTTTTAATAATTTATATTTTGAAAACTGCTCATTAATTTTTTTTTTAAAATAACAGTTCCATGTATTTGCTGAATACCTATGAATTGGCGTTTTTGAATTAAAAAAAAAAAAAAAATTCAAAAAGTTTAAAAAAAAAACTTTTTTTTTTCTCAAAAACCGCACCACAGATTTTAAAAATTTTTTCTCATAAATTTAAATTTACCCAAGAAATAAAATGGCGTACTTTTTTTTGAGCTCAAATTAGTTAAGTATTTATTTCAGAATTTTGAATTATTTTTTCTTTGATTAAAACGATTTAATCATTTGTTTTTCTCAATTTTGTATATATAAAAAAATTAAGTAAAAAACGACCTTAAAAAATATATTTAGAAATCTTTTGCATACGATGTCGTGTCATTTACAAATAAAGGTGCCGATGTGGCGCTAAATTAAAAAAATTCAAATAATTTACCAATTAATATAATTCGCAATAGTAAGAAATTCAATTTAATTTAATTTGTTGTTTTCAGTTAAAGTTAAGAAAAATATCATCGTTTTATTGTTTATTTTCTAGCGAAATTTTTTTTTCCAAAAAGAAAAATCTTAATTTTCTCGAAAACGGCTCCAACGATTTTTATAAAAAAAATCAGTTAATTAATGAAGGGATTTGGTAATTGTTTTTTTTTTTAATGGTTTTCTACCTCTAGCAAAACCATTTTTTTTTTGATTTTCGATTTTCTGGAAAATAGTTTACATGATTTTTAAAAATTTGTTTATGCAAAAGCTCCTCTACTCTGTTCAACAAAAATTGTCAGTACATGGAAGACAGGGAATTTGCCTTTCAATCTGGTTGCATTGGTTTGCATAAACCTATCTGTACTAAAAGCTCTCATAGGGTTACCTTACTTATCATTACAAATGGCCGCAAATATGAATGAAATGTGTGTATGGGTTACCGTCGGCTTATTTAAAACAATGAAAATTTTAATTAAATAAAAAAAACTATTTTTCATCATTATTTATTCAAAGAAACGAAACTTAACTCAACTGTCAATTAAAATCAATATCACTGCACTATTATAGTAAACACAATATAAATGCACTGTCCAATAACAAATTCATTGTCTTAAAAACACAATTTCAATTTATCAAAACCGAATGTGGTCATCAACTGCGAAAACTTAAAAAGTTATATTATATCATTTTACTATTTACTTAACACTATTTTAACTCTTTATTAAACAAACGCAATATCAATTATTCACTGTTGATAAGAAACAAAATTTTACTTCATAAAACCTTTTGTATGGAATATCCACGTATTTTTCTGTGAACGTTTTGATACATTTCAAAAATAACTTTTTTCTGCTAAAACTCTGAAACTCCACTGAAAAAGCTTTTGTATTGCTTTCAATGGGTATTGCCGTATTGGTACATCGAAAATAAAATCGAGTTGATAATCAGTATGCTTTCGGAATGCAATGCGGACGGCCATGGTGGTGTTTACGATATTTTGCAGGCAATTACCACAACAATACGTATACACAGGCACCACTGGTTTTAAAAAAGCTCTCCCACTGACAATTTTTGTTGAACACACTATAGAAAGTTAAAACACTAATGTAAACTAAAATAATTTTTTAATTATTTTAGTTTACATTAGTACTAAAAAAAAAATGTAATAAAAAAAATAGCTAACAAAATAATTATTCTAAAATAAAAAGCGCTCTATCTTATACAAATGTTAAAAAAAAACCGTTAAGAAAAAATTTTTTTTTCTAAAACGGGTCCAAGAATTTTGATGAAAAAAATGTGTGAGTTCCTAAATTAGTTCAGTCCACTTCAAAGTAAAAAAAAAATATTTTATTTTGCGTACTTATTAACGGTACTTCCTATGGAACCACTTTATATATTTTCGACTTTCTCACAATTGGATGAACCGATTCAAATTATTTTTTTTATGCAAATGCTCCCTAAAAGTATTTATAAAACAGCATACTCAAATTTTCACAAAAATAATAATAATCGATTTTTCAAAAACCATTACTTCGAATTGGCATCAACAACAAAATTTAAAAACTTGGAAAGATAATAAAAATAAAAATAATTTTTTGCATACATCCGGACTTTACTCACTGATTAAATATATTTATACTCGATTTGCGTGTTACTTACTTACTTACGTACTTAGGTGGCGCTACAGTTCGGGGCGAACCTGGGCCTCAACCAACATGCCTCTCCAGCTAGCTCGGTCTTTGGCTAGCTGCCTCCAGTTACGCACTCCAAGTTGGTTGAGGTCATCTTCCACTTGAGCGCGCCACCTTAGGCGAGGTCTTCCTTAACTGCGTCTTCCCACTGGGTTGGAATCGAAGATCCTGCGAGCCGGAGCATTGTTGTCCATACGCTCTATATGACCTAGCCATCTTAAACGTGATATACGTATTTTTTGTACCAGGTCAATGTCGCTGTACAGCTCGTATATTTCGTTGTTGAACCTTCTCTTTCAAAGCCCGTTAAGGCAGATAGGGCCGAAAATCTTGCGAAGAACCTTACGCTCGAAACGACTAAGGATATCTTTATCCGCTTTTGATAGAGTCCATGTCTCCGCGCCATAGAGCAGGACTGGGATGATCAGAGTCTTATAAAGAGTCTCCTTTGTTTTTCGAGAGAGGGCTTTACTACTCAATTGCCTCCCTAGCCCATAGGAACAGCGATTTGCAAGAGTTATTCTTCGCTTTATTTCTAACGAGATGTTATTGTTAGATGTTATAGCGGATCCGAGGTAGACAAAGTCCCTAACTACCTCAAAGTTGTACCTGTCTATTGTGACGTTTTGTCAAATCCGCCGGTGTTGTGTGCCCCTTTTTGTGGACAGCAGGGACTTCGTTTTAGCCTCATTGATGCTAGTCCCATCTTAGCCGCTTCAGCTTCAATGTTAGCAAACGCTCCAGTGACAGCTCGCTGGATTATTCTGCCAATGATGTCTATGTCATCAGCGTATGCTAACAATTGCACAGACTTTAAAAAAAATTTGCATGTTAAAAATATAAAACATAAAAACCAACATTTACTTAAAATTTTATATTTTTGTTTTCTAATTAAAAAGAAGTATACTTAAATAAAAATTATAAATCCTCGTATAAACTTTCATTAAAAATCTTTATTTTCTTGTACAATTTTAGCAATGGGAACTGTACGTATTGAGTCGATTAAAATGGGATCTTTCATCAGTGACACCATTAGATTTTCTAGAATTACTATTAATCCGCCTACCAATAAGAAGTAACAAATGTCCCGATTTAAATGTTGAAAAAGTAAGACAGCATGCCCAAGCATTTATATCGTTAGCCGCCAAAGGTAAGTGTCTTTATTTATATAATTTTTTATTTAAAAAAAAAATCAACACAAAAACTGTATAATTACATAGACCTGATCTTTCGTAGTCTTTCAAACACTTTTTTAGTCGCCATTTTTGATGATGAATGTTTAGCCTAGCTAAGTTTTAATGTTTTGCTTTTAACTTTTTGTAGTCGAAACATAAAAAAGTCTAAGCACAGCGTCCAATATTTGTGATGGTTATCTATGGAATCTAGCTCTATATATGCAAAAAATGATAAATAGGTGAAGAAATGAAAAAAAAAATAATTATGTCTTCACCTTCATATTTAGATATATCTATATGTATGTATGCCTTCGGCTTGCAGCGAATTAAATCAAATTAAAATAAAACAAAAAAAAAAGATTTTCTTTCAGGAAATACTACTTTTACACCAAGTCAATTATGTTATGAATGAGATTTAATTTGTCACTAATTGAGAAAACGAGTTTAATCGTATTTACGCTAAATTAACTAATTATAAAATCATGTAAGCTGGTAACACTTTGCCATGGCGTCGCGTGGACGCCGGCTTCGATGAGCGGATTTCCTTCTTCTATTTTGTGGGATTTTCTTTTGATACAATTTTGCAACAAATAAGGCTATACACACCCTACAGCCATAAACATAATACGAGTAGTTGGTAAGCTGGTAAATTATGGTTAGCTATACAAAAAAAATGTAAGCTTCTCACTTTTTACTTGCGATTATAGGCAAGTTATGCATTCGTAAAAAAAAAAAAATCTAACGATCAAAAGAGACATTACGATCATATAGAAGCCTAAAAAAGTGATCGACAAAAAATATATGCCTGTCAGTCAGTCCGTCTGTATGTATAACGAGCTGCAGCCTAAACAGTGTAAGCGATTACCTTCAAATTTGGTATGTGTGATTATTTTGGCATTCCTCAGAGAGGAAATTGAAATTTTATTTTTAGGCCTAAAAATAACGGTACCTGCCATGTGACCTTGAAGGAAAATCTTTTTTTTCGCGAAAACGGCTCCAACGATTTTGATAAAAAAAATTTTGCGATTTTTTTTGTTGGTAATAGCTATCATTTGATATGAATCAAGTCTTCGGGAAAAGTCTATTAACGGTACTTTTCATATAACGGTTTTTTTTTAATTTTTGGCTTTCTCGGTAACTGTTCATTGGATTTCTGTCAAATTTTATATCTGAGAAGATCTAGGTAGCCAAACTAATTCTGCATATTAAAATTTTAAATAACATTTTGTATATAATTAAAATTAATTTTTGATTTTTTTTTTTTGAAAAATCAATATTTTTAAAACTACTCAAAAAAAATAATTTTAAAATTTTATATTCATATGTATATTAATAAACTCTACAAAACTGCATACCAAAATTTCAAAAAACATTTGTTTTCAAAAAACTAAAAATAAAAAACCAGATTTCAACAAAATCCGTCCTACAATTTTCGAAATACTTTTTTATAAAATTTCCATTGATCGGTTGCATCTAATGGTTTTCTCGTTTTTTTTTCGAAAAACCGATTAAAGAGTTTGTTTTGGCAGTTTTTATAAGTTTAAAAAACGATTTTTACCCAAATATACAGCAATCACTTTCATTTATAACCGGTGATTTTTTAAGAGCTTGGTTTTTGAAAATTCAAAAAAACACAGAAACTTGTAAAAAGTGAATGAAATTTTTATTTGGATCGATAAATCAATTTCTGCCATTTACTTTTTAAAAATAATTTCACTTAAATGTTGCCCGCGGCTACGCTTCAGGTGGTCCATTCTGAAGGTCCAATTCTGGCAAACTTTTTCACACATTTCGGCCGGAATCTCACCAATGACGCGTTCAATGTTGGCTTCCAAGGCAGCAATCGTGTTTGGCTTGTCCCCATAGACAATAGACTTAACATAGCCCCACAAAAAATAGTCTAACGGGGTCAAATCACATGATCTTGGTGGCCAATTGACTGCGCCAAAACGTGAGATCAACTGCTCACCAAATTCGCCTCTCAATTGATGAATAGTTTCGCGTGCAGTGTGGCATGTGGCACCGTCCTGTTGGAACCACATGTCGACCGAGTTCAATTCTTGCATTTTCGGCAAAAAAAAATCTGTTATCATCGAACGGTACCTTTCTCCATTGACCGTAACCCTGCGGCCTTCATCGTCCTTGAAGAAGTACGGCCCAATGATGCCGCCTGCCCATAAACCGCACCAAACAGTGCATTTTTCGGGATGCATTGGTAGCTGCTTAATTGCCTCTGGCTGCTCTTCACTCCAAATACGGCAATTCTGCTTATTCACGTATCCATTTAGCCAAAAATGAGCCTCGTCGCTGAAGACAATTTTGCGATAAAAAAACGGATCATCATCCAACTTTTCTAAGGCCCATTCACCGAAAATTCTACGTTGTGGTAGGTCGCCTGGCTTCAATTCTTGCACTAGCTGTATTTTGTATGGCTTTAAACAAAGATCTTTGCGTAAAATCTTCCAGGTGGTCGAATAACACAAACCCAATTGCTGCGATCGGCGCCGAATGGACATATCGCGATCTTCAGCAACACTGTCGTATGCAGCAGCAATATTCTCTTCGGTATTCGGATTAATGTCCAATAAAGTGAAACTGGTGCGAAATTTGGTCACAATGAGCTGAATAGCCTGCTCGGTGGGTCGATTATGACGACCATAAAACGGACGTAGCTTGCGAAACACATTTTTCACAGAGCACGAATTTTGATAATAAATTTCAATAATTTGCAAACGTTGTTCAGGCGTAAGTCTATTCATGATGAAATGGCAAACAATACTGAATCGAAATGTCAAATGTTCGTGGAATTTGTCATGTGTGATCTGTCAAAAATATAAACGTCAAAAACCAAGTAGCAAAAAAATCACCCGTTACATTGTATGTACATATCTACATACCTAGGTTCTCTATATATCGGTAGGTACATAATACCCTCCTAATTTTCATAATTGAAATCCCTTTAAATGTACATTTGTAGGTAGGTACCTATGTAACCATTCCTTGAATCATATGTATTTCACAATTCCTGATATTAACCATCAGTGTTATCTTACCTACATCGGCTTTAATCCTACAAAGGATAACTATACCTACTAACAGCGTCAGTAGTTAGCTACACTTAAGTTGTTAGTTACAAGAGCAAGTTCGTATGATCCAGTCGTGCATTTTATTTCTTTTGAACATCTTTATGTTGAATTAAATTGTTTTACGAAAACAGAAATTTCCATTTATTTAGTTAAAAATGCCATTTTGTGCAAATAAAAAAACGACAATTTGCTAGAAAAAAATATATATAATGAAAGTAATGTTATAAACACTCATTGATTCGATGAAATATTTTTTCAATAATAATACCTCTTCACTGAAAAGACTTGTTTATTTAGATGAAATACTTCAAACTTTATTTTTGTAACAAGTCAGTTGATGATTCTAAAATGCCTAACCAACATGTTATCAATGCGTTAATTTAATTTTGGAACGTTCACTTACAGGTTTATTGATGCAAATCAAATATGATCCACATACTCGACTCGTATAAAGGAGAGAAAAACAAATCCACTTATTTGCGTAGTTAATAGAGCAACACTAATAAAATAATGTATAAATTCGTTGAATCAACGAATAAAATTATCCAATTCAGTCTTACGTTTATTAATTAAATAAATTCATTAATTAACGAAACAAAATATTAATACACTGGACGTCCACTATTACGAATGCCGATTTAACGAATTTCCAGTATAACGAATCACCACTTGAAGTGCATTGATATCTCTAAATAACGAATAATGAAAAATTTGACAATATTATTTAACGAATGCTGTTCAATTTCAAGGAAAAGAAACAACAAAACATGAGAATCGTTTTCATATAGAACTCATTGGTTTTTTTCTGCGTTTGAAGTTGTTTGCACAACAAAATGGTTCATGTACCGTTGGTGTTTTTTTTTCTTTTTGCTTACAAGTCTTTGGAAATTCGCATTTGGTGCAAGATTGCTCCAAAAGTGGTATGAAGTAACCAAAACCTTCACAAACAATCAAAAAAACGTTTTTTTTTTTGCAATTGTAAGAAGTTGATATAATAAAAACTTTTTAAATCATCTGTAAATGAAATATAATATTTTATTTTTAAGATGAAAAAACTGGTTTCGATATAACGAATCCTTCGATATAACGTATTAGCTGAACATTATATCTTTCGTTATACTGCACGTCTGATGTAATGGCTTTTATATACGTTGGACAAGCTGAACAAAGTCCAACGATCAGCCTCAATGTGTATAAGCGGATCAGTAAAAAGAACCCCCTTTGCCGCAATAGGCGTTGTACTCCATTTATTACCCGTCGATATCTTCAGCAAACAGCTCTCAACTGGCGTTGGTCTCCTATGGAGATGTCGGAGCAGTTCAATATTCACCTATGTTGGGTGCCAGGGCACAAGGATATTCCACGATCATGATATTATATTTCTTTGCGCCAATAAATTAATTTCTCTAACAGAAAATATGTCAATGACTTCGTTGATTCAATTACTTTTTCGTTGCGTCAATTACTCATTCGTTGACTCAATTACTAATTCGTTGAGTCAATGACTTCTTCAATTAGTTAATTGCTTATTTGTTAAATCAACGATTTTATTTCATTCGTCCATGTAAATAAGTTTTTCTATTGATATGTTTTATAACTTTTGAAAGAAAAAGACAAAACAATCATCTACTCTTTAGAAAGTAACTTATTTTTTTGTAATTTCTTTAAAATAATGTTATCCTAGGAAATTGTAAGGCTGGTGAACTTGCCAAAAGTAGGTCGACACTACCTTTATTACCTGATGAGGTAAATACAGGTATACCCATCGCTTCATATAAGTTAATTGCAACTGCCTGACGAAACACAGTTCTAGTCAAAATTTGATCTGAAACGCTCCCAGTGTTTGATATCCTTAAGCAAATTGCACATCAGGTTCGTAATTGGTGTCATAACCGTACACTGCCTCATAGGCAAGCACGCACACAAAGGTTTGGCGTTTATTCAAACGAATTTTGCAAAAGCTGCATGGACGAAGAAGAGGTGGAATCTATTCCTCATCTTCTGTGTACATGCCCCGCTCTATCTCAGAGACGTTAGCTCCATCTTGGAGACTTTTTCTTCGATTATCTTAGCGATCTAAATAAAATAGACATCTACAGTCTCTTACGCTCCAAATGTTTAAATTAATAGGGAAATTATCTCAGGATTCTTGTTGTATCACAAGAAACCAACTCTGGTCTAAGTGTGTCACTTTCAACGCTGACAGCTAGTTCAACCTTACCTAATCTTTATATACGTTGACACAATTTCGTTGCTAGTTATTTGTACATCTCTAATAATGCATGCATAAGTAGTCACTGAGACAAGGTCACTACGTCTGATTTTTAATTTAAAAACCGAAAAATTTAACGAAATTTTTAGTTGTTTTCTGATTTAATGAACAACACAAAAAATTATTTTATATTTTTTTTTTCTTTTGGCAAAAGAAATGAACTTTTTATTAAACAATGATATAGGTAGGTACATATGAATATGTTTGATGATGATTTTATTTTTCCTTGTGTCAATAAATTGATTTCATTATTATGTAATATTCTTTAGTCAATGACTTCGTTGATTTAATAACTTTTATGTTAAGTCAATATATTATTCGTTTAATCAATGACTTATTCATTGAGTCAATGACTTATTCGTTAAGTCGACGATTTTGTTTAATTCGTCCACGTAAATAAGTTTTCTTTTAATGATATGCTTTAGAAATTTCCTGTACGTTTTAAAAAGTAAATTTGTTTTGGTCATCCGCTTAGATTACTATTCTTATTCTAATCAAAAGACCTATGAAATATTATAGATGGTTTAGGTAAGTGTCATTCAATGAAATAATTTCTGAGATAATTTTTCCATTTTTACTTGCGATTATAGGTACTATAAGACAAGTTATGTATTCGTAAAAAAAAAAACAAGAACAATCAAACATGATATTACGATCATAGAAAACACCAAAAAAGTGGGTCCCGCAATTCCGTCTGTCTGTCTGTAGAACGATCTACAGCCTAAACGGCTGAATCGATGTGGTTCAAACTTGGTGCTTAGGCGTTTTAGGTGATTGGCCAAAATAGATGTTTGAATCGTTGTTTTAGCCCCCAAAAATAACGGTACTTGCCATACACATTTTTCTACCATCTTAATTATCTCGAAAACGGCTCAACGGATTTCGATAAAAAAAAATTGTACAGGAGCTCCTTCAAATTCTAAATAGTATTGCATTTCAAGATTTTCGAAAAATAGTTTTTTTTTGGATTTAAAAAAAAATATTTTTTTTTTTTTTTTGAAATTTTGTCTGGAATTTTGCCGAAAAATGATTGCTATGGACGAAGAAGACAAAAAATTGATAAATTGTTTGTTCATGTCTGATGAGGCCCATTTTGGCTTAAACGGCAATGTTAACAAGCAAAATTGCCGCATATGGAGTGAATATAATCCAGAAATGCTCCATGAGGCGGAACTGCACCCAGAACGAGTCACAGTGTGGTGAGCAGTTTCATCAAGGTGTATTGTCGGGCCATACTTCTCTGAATAAAACGGTGTAACACAAACAGTCAATGGGGACCGTAATTTAAAGATGTTGCAGGAGTTTTTTTTACCCAGAACTTCGCCGAAGCCGTATCCCTTTCAGCAGGATTTGGTTTCCACTAGATGAGCAAGTGCACAGGTAGCCACACAAGTTATGGCGGAGAACCAACGAAAATTCCCAAGCAAATTAATATCCAGAAACTGCACTTTCTGCTGACCCCCAAGGTCACCTGACCTGACTGCACCAGACTTTTTTTTTATGAGGTTATGTCAAGCAGGACATGTACAGAACGAAACCCAGGAATTTGACAGAATTGAAGCAGTCCATTAAGACAATAATTGAGGCGATCCCAATTTCAACCGTTCAGGCCGCAATGAACAATTTTCTGATCAGGTGCCGCATATGCGTGGATGAGCGTGGAGGTCATTTGCGGTCTATCATCTTTAAAAACCATTAGTTATTTAAAATAAAATTTAATTTTTAATCCAATAAAAAAAATTAATGAAATACATCAATTAAAATAAAAGTTATTTAAATTTCTTATTGTAGCACGATTCGTGGGCCACCCTGTATGTATGATGACCTGATGAAATAGCGTCAGCTCTTTAATGGTTCTGTTTGTTATCTTTTTTGTAGTAAGATATGTCACAACTGTCAAACTTCCGAGTTGATGAAAGTGTATGACCCACAGAACTTACAATTTGTTCTCCTCAGTTTAACCATTGTTGTAACGGGTGATTTTTTTGCTACTTGGTTTTTGACGTTTATATTTTTGACAGATCACACATGACAAATTCCACGAACATTTGACATTTCGATTCAGTATTGTTTGCCATTTCATCATGAATAGACTTACGCCTGAACAACGTTTGCAAATTATTGAAATTTATTATCAAAATTCGTGCTCTGTGAAAAATGTGTTTCGCAAGCTACGTCCGTTTTATGGTCGTCATAATCGTCTTCAGCGACGAGGCTCATTTTTGGCTAAATGGATACGTGAATAAGCAGAATTGCCGTATTTGGAGTGAAGAGCAGCCAGATGCAATTCAGCAGCTACCAATGCATCCCGAAAAATGCACTGTTTGGTGCGGTTTATGGGCAGGCGGCATCATTGGGCCGTACTTCTTCAAGGACGATGAAGGCCGCAGGGTTACGGTCAATGGAGAAAGGTAACGTTCGATGATAACAGATTTTTTTTTGCCGAAAATGCAAGAATTGAACTCGGTCGACATGTGGTTCCAACAGGACGGTGCCACATGCCACACTGCACGCGAAACCATGCATCAATTGAGAGGCGAATTTGGTGAGCAGTTGATCTCACGTTTTGGCGCAGTCAATTGGCCACCAAGATCATGTGATTTGACCCCGTTAGACTATTTTTTGTGGGGCTATGTTAAGTCTATTGTCTATGGGGACAAGCCAAACACGATTGCTGCCTTGGAAGCCAACATTGAACGCGTCATTGGTGAGATTCCGGCCGAAATGTGTGAAAAAGTTTGCCAAAATTGGAACTTCAGAATGGACCACCTGAAGCGTAGCAGCGGGCAACATTTAAGTGAAGTTATTTTTAAAAAATAAATGGCAGAAATTGATTTATCGATCCAAATAAAAATTTCATTCACTTTTTACAAGTTTCTGTGTTTTTTTGAATTTTCAAAAACCAAGCTCTTAAAAATCACCGTTTAGTAACTTTTTTTTCGGTTTCTTAAAATATTTAAAATATTTGCCTTCATATAGTTTTTTTTTTTTTCAACCAATAGAACATACATATGCATAGATACATTTTTCTAAATGTTTATTTTCTCAGTGTTTAAGAATACTACAGTTTTTCTTCTTCTTTAGTTTGTACCATTGAGCAATTTTACAATCAGTGTTCCTTCGTTCAATAATAAAATCACAACAAACGGCTTGCCCTTCCTTAGGTTGTTGTTATTGTACGAATTCTAAAAATAGTTCAAACGAGGGTTTTGCACTACGATGGGTAGAGCGAGCTCATTTCCGAGTACTTCATCATTAAACTACCAACAAACAAAAAAACCTACGAACTAAAATTCGCAATAAAAAAGCAAAAAAAAAAAAACTATGAAACTCGCGTACCTACCTATATGAGTGAGTTAGTAAGTTAATGAGCAATGCGAGCGTCTACAATTTGCAGGTCATCAGTGCAAGCGCACACAACCAGCAAACCAGAACCACCCTCAATTCGCATGTCCATGAAATGTATCTGAGGGGCACCTACTAAACCAAACAGAAAAAAAATCCTCTCATCATCAACAACTGTGGGCACATCATCAGCTGCTGATTCAGTTGCTCCAACTCTGTTAATACAGTGGATGCCACCATCACTGGATGCTGATGATGATGATGCTGCTTCCAGGCCTGTGTGTTAGGCTTCAGGCGATTTTGTAGATTGTAAATTGCTTTGGTATGTCAGGGTCTTTTGTTGTTTTTTTTTTTTTGTTTTGTTCTCTTAAAATCGCTGCCGCCGCCGCAACCATCATCGCCACATATAGTTCTACAGTAGACGACCGACACGGACGACGCACGACGACGACAGCAACAAAAACGTCTGGAATATAGCAACAACGATGTGTGGACGCGACTGGATGGATCATTGTTTGTCTGGACACGACGCCACCGCAATCGCTGCCGCCACCACTTAAGCTGCTGATGGTGCGTGCGGTCATGGCAATGTCGTATTTGGATCTCGGCAGACAGTTGGTTTATGGATAGTTTTTGTTTTGTTTTATTCAGTTGATCACCTTTTTTTTATTTAATTTTTTTTTTTTAAATAAAAACATCTCATGGGGTCGTTTACTGCTAAGCTTTGCAAGCAAACGTTGGAAAAATCAACCGAAAAAGTGCTTACCGTTTTTTTTTTTGTCAAACATTTAATATACTTCCTGGCTTGGAGAAGAATTCCGAACTGGCAATGGTTAATTCAACGGCAAAATCGCCTGACCCTGAGGGAGAGCCTCCATACGTGTTCCAATTTGAGCACCATTAAAAATACCGTTTGAAGGAAGTTAAATGACCTCTGATTTGTTGCACAAGCTTTCTGCGGGCTCTTCTTATAGTTGTTTGCAAATTCTTTGTCATCATGTAGGAAAATATGAAAACTCGCTCTTGGACAGATGGATGCATTAGGATAAATGGCTTGCATTTAATGCTCCCTTATCTGTGATCTATTTGTTGCTTGGTTAAATTCATAGTAAATAAAATTCACGTATCTACTTGCTCCAATGTTCAATCACATTTTATGCAAAAGATTCTTAATAGAAACGGCTAAATTTATTTTTTAAAGTCGTTTTTCACTTAATTTTTTATATTTAAAAATTCTTAAATTAAAAAAAAAAATGGTATGCACATTTTTAATAACAAAAAAAAAATGTTTTTTTTTTCAAAAATCCAAAAAAAAACTATTTTTCGAAAATTTTGAAATGCAGTATTATTTAGAATTAAGAGGAGATCCTGTATAAAAATTTTGATCGAAATCGGTTGAGCCGCTTATAAGAAAGTCGAAAATCAATAAACTGGTTGTATGCCAGGTAACGTCAATAACAAAATATTTAAAAAAAAAAAATTTGGCCGAAATGTTGACCATACCCAAGGTAGTACTCACACCAATATTTATCAAAATCGTTAGAGCCTTTATTGAGATAATTAAGATGGTAGAAAAATATGTATGGCAAGTACCGTTATTTTTTGTGCTAAAACAACGATTCAAAAATCTATTTTGGCCAATCACCTAAAACGCCTAAGCACCAAGTTTGAACAAAATCGAGTTAGCCATTTAGGCTGTAGATCGTTCTAAAGACAGACAGACAAACAGCATTGCGGGACCCACTTTTTTGGTGTCCTCTATCATCGTCATCTCAACCCCAATGTTTTCGACTATTTTTCTCCAAATCTATCAGATGTACGATAAAAAGTGTCTGAATCTTTTTTGTGTAGAATAACATTAGCTACAATGCGTACCTACAACTTTTTGCAAAAGAACCTATAGTTTTCCAGTAATTTTGAAAAAAACTGAATTTTTCCCCCTCCCCTAAAAATTTTTGCTCCGTACCAACTTAGGGTACTTTTTAGGAAATGCTTAGGACATTCAAATAAAGCTCTCCACCAAAATTCAGCTTTGTCTGAATTTTTTCGAAGTGAATGTCTAATTTTCCTGGACTAATAATATAAACTTAAAAACAAAATTCGAAAAAAATCATAAACCCGTTTTCGAAATATGTATTGAATTTTCAAAAAAAAAAACGTTAAACATAATTCAAAACACCTCCGATGTAAAAATTTTGTTCGAAATCCGTAGATGCGCTTATAAGAAAGTCGAAAATAAAAAAAAAAATGGACCAAAATGTGGACTATAACTCATGTAGTACACACAATTTTTAAAATCAAAATTGTTACAGCCGTTTTCGATATAATTAAGATGGTAGACAAAACTGTATGGCAAGTATCGTTATTTTTGGAATTAAAATAAAATGCACGACTGGATCGTACGAACTTGCTCTTGTAGCTAACAACTTTAGTGTAAAGTAGTAGCTAACTACTGAAGTTGTTAGTAGGTATAGGTAGTCTAGTTTAGTTATCCTGTGCAAGCTTAAAGCCGAAGTAGGTAAGATTACCTTGATTCTTAGTATAATGAATTGTCGAATGCATATGATTAGATGAATGGTGACATTGGTACCATCCTACAAATGTATATTTAAATAGATTTTAATTATGTAAATTAGGAGGGTAATGTGTACCTACCTACATAGATGGCGCCTAGGTATGTAAATATATATACATATTTATGTATTTATTATACATATGTATAATAATGAAAGTGAATGGTGTATAAGTGTGTAAAAATCGTGTTTTAAACTGATTAAAAGTGCTAAAACGATCACTTCAATCAGTTTCTTGAAAAAACAAAGAACGCCATTAGATGCCACGTATCAATGTAAATTTTATAAAAAAGTATCTAGAAAATTGTAGGACGGTTTTGATGAAATCCGGTTTTTCATTTTTAGTTTTTTGAAAACAAACTTTTTTTGAAATTTTGGAATGCAGTTTTGTAGAATTTATCAATATACATATGAATATAAAATTTTAAAATTATTTTTTGTGATTAGTTTTATTTTTTAATTATATAAAAAATGTTATTTAAAATTTTAATATGCAGAATTAGTTTGGCTACCTAGATCTTCTCAGATATAAAATTTGACAGAAATCTAATGAACAGTTACCGAGAAAGCCAAAAATTATAAAAACCGTTATATGAAAAGTACCGTTAATAGACTTTTCCCGAAGACTTGGTTCATATCAAATGATAGCTATTACCAACAAAAAAATTCTCAAAAATTTTTATCAAAATCGTTGGAGCCGTTTTAGAGAAAAAAAAGATTTTCTTCAAGGTCATATGGCAGGTACCGTTATTTTTAGGCCTAAAAATAAAATTTCAATTTCCCCTCTGAGGAAGGCCAAAATAATCACAAATACCAAATTTGAAGGTAATCGCTTAAGCCGTTTAGGCTGTAGCTCGTTATACATAACAGACGGACAGAGTGACAGACTGACAAACAGAAATTTGTTGCCAATCACTTTTTTAGGCTTCACTATTATCGTAATGTCATGTTTGATTGTTAGAATTTTTGTTTGTTTTTACGAATGCATAACTTGCCTTATAACTAGTACCTATAATCGCAAGTAAAAAGGATTCAAAAATCTATTTACAATCGCCTGAAACACCTAAGTTCCAAGTTTGAAGAAAATCGCTTCTGCCGTTTAGGCTGTACATCGACGATCTACAGACAGACAGAAAGATAGGCATACGGAATTGCGGCACCCACTTTTTTGGTGTTCTCCATCATCGTAATGTCAAGTTTGATTAAAATCTCGAGCTCGATTTTTTTTCCAAATGTAAAACTTGGTCTCATCCTGAGTCTGAAAAAAAAATTCAATCGGAGCCATCCGTCAATCGATTTTGACAGGTCATAGATTGATAGGTAGGCAACATACTATGTTTTGACCTTTGGATAATATATTTTTTCCAAGTTTCACTTAAAAGTATTGAGGCACCTTTTTCCGGAGGGGGAAACAAATTCTGAAAATTGAGCAATTTGTAACGACGTACACATAAATCGTACGTATTTTTCCCTGGATTTTGGCAGTGCGCGTATAACTATCTACATTTGTGGTTTGATATTTTAACGTGCATAGAATATTTCGCTAAAAAAAACTTGTGAATATTGTAAAAATAATTAAATAAAAAAATATTTCTTCTAGCTAAAACCGAAACCAAATCACACAGGCCGCCGAGACCAGCGAGACTCTTAGCTAATTTCGGTACCAAAAATACTGTCTCGTTTCGGGTGCTTTTAAAGTAGTCACGTCTTGGTCTCATTGCCAGCCCTACTCGTAGATGGAAACGGTTGTTGTAGCTCATGTGTCGAAAGAAATGAATATACTTATATTTGAAGCCTTCCTTTAATGTTCTTCTGCTCCAAATCTGACTGCAAAACAAGCCTACTACAAGGTACTTTTTTTAGAACTTTAGAATTATGTATTGGTTTGGATAATTTTAAAGTTAAAATTTAATTAATTTTTTTTTGAAGGGAAGTGAAACCATATTGTAATATTTACTAATATCACACATTTGCGAAATATATTTTTTTGTGTGAAATATGTTGGTGTAAACTCTTTTAATTGTCTGTGTCATCTTATAAAATTCGATCAACTGCGCGAACTGAATTTAATTGATAATACCTTACGACTGATTACACCCGCTATAGATGTTAGTTCCTATACAGCAAATGATCAGAACACAAAAATGATAATCAGGTTTCCTTCCCATCGACCACCGCATCGTCGCGTCGACGGCAACCCAGTAAGAATTTCTACAATCGAGGCACACACCATTTTGAAATTCAAAAAAAAAAGAAAAAGAAAAAAATACTCTCAATTATCAAATTTCAGTGAAAAAATATCTTGCGTCCAACAGCAACACAACCTGGAGAACCCTGTCCGATGGTGGTCTTTTGGGAAACGAATAGTCCCGTCGCATCGCGTCCTTTTGACTCTTCAAACCTCTTGTTCATTGTGGTTTTTCACTTTTTATTTTGAACCAGTAATCGTAAATAACATACAAAAACCTTTAAATTTTCGCCATCTTCAAAGTTCCACATGCAAATTATTGACGGTATTCTGTCTCAATGGCGATATGATGATATCCCTTGGATTCGGGAACCTTATAGGACCTCGGTTGCTCTTGTAGAAGAACGTAAAGTTTTATATAAAATGCCTTTTGCATCCATCGATTTGAGTTAATTAAGAAATTAAGTCGACAAATTCATGCATTTTATTTCCACGGTAACGAGTTCGGCTTCTTTCTTTTTTTTCCCTTGTAATTTTTTTTTTAGCGTCAGTCAGGACGTGAGTGAGTAGGTAGGTATAAGGGTGCAATAATTTAAATCACTTTTTAACCATAAGCAAACAAGTTGCAGTGGTCGAAGAAAGAACGTGGATGATGATAGACTTGGAAATTCTTTGGCAAGAGTTTTTTTTTTATACAAACAACAGGCATGATTTGTTCCCACACTAAGCTAAAATGTATCACACAGTGGGGCAGAGATGTAGCTTTAATATTCAGACGATGTTGGCCAGATACGCGTCATATGTATACATAGTCTACATGATACCATGATACAGAACTCCTTTTTTTCTAAGGGGCCAACTATAGCAACCAGAAAAAATGATCTTATGGATAATTTATTAGTTTTCATTAATTTTGAAATACAAATTCTATTACCAATCGATGACAAATAACCCTAAGAATTTTTTTCCCAAAAAAATATTTGCAACAGAAGATTATTTCTTATTAAAAAAAATCTTTAAACATTTTCCTGATGAAAATCCATTTTTCGTCCCAGCTACGAGCCAATTCAACCACAATAGAACAAATCATACCAATGATTTCAGTTTCAATTCCACTTGTTCCACTGACAGAATTGAGCATGGCAAATTTTGTTGTGTGCATTTCAATCAGTAAAACTAGTAGTCGAGTGAGCTTTTCAACTGACATATTTGGACCCTATCCGGAATTTTCCAGTGAATTTCGTTTCCCACGGAATATTTTATTCCCTCGAAATTTTACTTTTGGATCGTCAATCTCCCATGGAATAAATTTCCCTCGAACAAAAAATCGTATGAAATGACAACAAAATTCCCTGGGAAAGTTTATTGATATCAATAAATTCCGAGGGAAATTTTCGTTCACGATAACCCCCACTTTTGGGTTTGCTATAAACGACTATCAAGAAAGATATTTACTTTCATATTGTTTCAAGTTTTCCTGATGAGTTTTACTGTTCGCTCTAACTAAACTTATTAGAATACCAACTAATTCTTTGAACTGCCCCACTGTGTTACAACTGTAGTGAATAGTTTTCACTTTTTTCTTGTGTTTTAATATAAGTTTCTTCTTCGTAAAATCACTCAACAAATATAGTAAAAAATAACTTCTACGCAAAAATAAAATAAACAAGAAGTTAATTTTTTAAAACGTTTCAACCGCATCTTTCAACCTTTTTTGCCACTTGATGTTTTTTTTTGTTTTGCCCATCGTTTTTGGCTTGTTGGAATTTTCGAACATCACACACATCTCAGGTGTCAATATGATTTAATTATGCGTCCCTAGGAATGTTTTTTTTTTTTTTAATTTAGTTTTGGAGCACAAGCGCCTCTGAACCCTGAAAGAAACTTGAATGTTTTCAGTTTTTTTTGTTTTTAATTTTTTTCTTTTTTTTTGGTTTTTGGCTTCTAGGAAATCCGAGATTTAGCGAAATTCCTACTTAGGAAAATTAATGAATTTTTTTTTCATAACAATATTGAATACAATGCTCGCGGTGAATATAAAAGACAGTTTTTGAAATTGATGTGAATTCAAGCTTAAAAGAAGCTGTTTCCCCTTTTCAAGATTAAGTCTCTCTTGGCATTTGATATCGTTTAATATAACTGAACTTTATTTGATTTTAATACAACCTGAAGGTTGTCTTTAGAAATTTTAAATCGAATATCAGTTTTACTAAAAAGGGTTTTTGACGATAGATGGTAGACTTTCCGTTTATAGGGAACACGAGAAAAGTGTGCCCTGCTACTTTGTCTGTCTGAAGCAATTTTTTGTCGGTAATATGCCCACAAGTTGCTTTGATTTTTTAAAAACCAAAAACAAGGGGAACTGCGCCATACATTTTTTTAAACCAAAAACCCAAATCTTATTTTACTCAAAAAATTGTACCTACCATATAGATGTTAAAACAAAAAACCGTTAAGATTTTTTTTTCTCGAAAACGCCCTTAAGAATTTTTATATAAAATTGTATGTTTTTAAATAAGAACACTCCTCTGTTTTAAAAAATAAAATAGTTTATTGTGCGTTCTTATTAACAGTACTTCCAATAGAGCCACACTATTATATTATTATTATATTAATCGATTAAAAATAAAATGCACAACTGGATCGTGCGAACTTGCTCTTGTAACTAACAACTTAAGTGTAGCTAACTACTGACGCTGTTAGTAGGTATAGTTATCCTTTGTAGGATTAAAGCCGATGTAGGTAAGATAACACTGATGGTTAATATCATGAATTGTGAAATACATATGATTCAAGGAATGGTTACATAGGTACCTACTTACAAATGTACATTTAAAGGGATTTCAATTATGAAAATTAGGAGGGTATTATGTAGATATGTACATACATACATATAAATGTAAACGTTGGTAAAAATCTGCCAAAACCATCACTAATCATTTTGTCGAAAAAACCAAGAAAACCATTAGATGCCACCGATCAACGAAATTTTTATAAAAAGTATCTCGAAAATTGTATGACGGATTTAAATTAAATCCGGTTTTTTATTTTTAGTTTCTTGAAAACAAATGTTTTTTGAAATTTGGTTGCAATTTTTTATAGTTTATTAATATACACGTCTTAAAATTATTGATTTTTCGAAATAAAAAATTCAAAAATTAATTTTAATTATAAAAAAAAAAAGTTATTTAAAATTTTAATATGCAGAATTAGTTTGCCTACCTATAGGTCTTCTCAGATATTAAATTTGACAGAAATCCAATGTACAGTTACCGAGAAAGCCACAAATTAAAAAAAAAAACGTTATATGAAAAGTACCGTTAATAGACTTTTCCCGTAAACATGGTTCATATCAAATGATAGCTATTACCAACAAAAAAATTCTGAATTTTTTTTATCAAAATCGTTGGAGCCGTTTTCGAGAAAAATAAGATTATCCTTCAAGGTCATATGGCAAGTACCGTTATTTTTAGGCCTAAAAATAAAATTTTAATTTCCCCTCTGGGGAATGCCAAAAAAATCACACATACCAAATTTGAAGTTATCGCTTACACCGCTTAGGCTGCAGCTCGTTATACAAACAGACGGACAGACTGACAGACAGACATTTTTTGTCGATCACTTTTTTAGGGTTCTCTATGATCGTAATGTAATGTCTGATCGTTAGAATTTTTTTTTTTACGAATGCATAACTTGCCTTATACTCGTAGTACCTATAATAAAAAATTGATTTTTCGAAAGCATGTTACCTACTGATGTTGACGATCTTAGAAGCTTAGACGAATATTAAGAAAAACTTTACATTGGCAATCCAATTTTTTTAAATGTTTTTAAAGCTTTATTTCCTTCAAGCTTGGTAATGAAGCGTCTAGATTGCCTGAATTTTGTTTAAGACCAAAACCTAACGGTACATGTCATACAATTTTGTGTACCAAAAATATTGAATATCGAAAAATTTCAGTAAACTATCATAGGTGAAGTCTAATTTTTTTGTTGAAAACAAATTTTATATGAAATGGTATTAACGGTATTTTCGACTTTCTCAATAACGGTTTAACGAATTTTAATCGACATTTTTGTATATGATGTCTCTTAAATTTAAAATTATGCTGAATATTAATTTTCGATAAATATTTTAATATATTTTTTTCCAAAATTCAATATTTCGAAAACTGGTGGACGATTGTTTTTTTTAATTTTTTTTTTAATTTATACTAATTAACTCATGAACTGCCATACAAACAATTTTTTTCTTGCGATATGCGTAATGGCAAGTTTTGCATTTGAAAAAAAAATCGAACTCGAGATTTTAACCAAACTTGACATTTCGATGATAGAGAGCACCAAAAAATTGGGTCTCGCAATTCCGTGTGTCTGTCTGTCGAACGATCTAGAGCCTAAACGGACGGCTGCACCGATTTTATTCAAACTTATTGGTTAGGCGTTTTAGGGGAGTGTCCAAAATAGATATTGATTCGTTGTTTTAGCCCCAAAAATAACGGACCATCTTCGACCATCTTAATTATTTCGAAAACGGCTTTAACGATTTTGATAAAAAAAAGTATGTGTACTACTGTAGGTATGGTCTACAGTTTGACCACCATTTTTTTTTTTTCATATTTTGTTATTAACGCTAGGTACCTGCCATGCAACCATTTTATTGATTTTCGAATTTCTCATAAACGGCTCTTTGGATTTCGATCAATTTTTTTTATGTAGGAGGTCCTTCGAATTATAAATAATACTGCATACCAAATTTTTCGAAAAAAATATTTTTTTTTTGAAAATTCAATATTTTAAAAACGGATGGATGAATTTTTCTTTGAAATTTTGTTTTTAAATGTATATTATTAAATATTTAAAATAGCCATACCAATTTTTTGTTAAAAAAAAACAAAGACATTTTGTATATAAAACATTAAGTAAAAAACTACTTTAAAAATATATTTGCCCGTTTCTCCTAAGAATCTTGTGTCTACGATCTGATCGAACATAAGATACATGCGATTCAGCCGTGCCTTTTGTATTTTTGGTATATTTTTATTTGTCCAAGAATTCAAAGGGCATCTCATTTTCTTAAACTTAGTCTCCAGAAAAATAAAACGACTGGATATCCGACCGATTTTTCCCTTTAGGCGGATTAAATAATTTAAAATAAAAAAATAATTTAAAATAAAAATTAAAATAAAAAACAACGACAGCACCTAAAATATTTAAAAAAAAAACTAGACATTGATTTTCTACAATCAAGTTATTCTAACGATTAGTTTTTTTTTCAAAAATTAATTTTCAAGCTTTATCTAAAATTTGAAGATTTTTGTTTTGGATGTTTTAATTTGCGGACCTTTTTTTAAGTCAAACAATTCCACACTAAATATTTATAAGTCTCGAAATATTTTTTTTTTGCATTAATAAGGACATGTTTCGCAATATCTGACTAAAGTTCGTATTAATTATCCGACACATAAATATTGGAACAGTGTCGTAGTAGGTCCACAAGTCGCGTTTTTTAACAATAATTTTTGAATGCTGCTTGAATGTGTTCAAAAATCAAAAACTGGCAAAGTTGTGAATTATAAAGGGTTAGCCATTTTGCGGTTTCAAAAGTAAACGTAAATAAAACACATAAAATATTTTTTTTCATGATATTTCTTTTTTATTATAAAGTTTGAACGTTGACATTATGTGTGAAACACTACATCAGTTAAATGACCACCACGCGAATTGTTGCAAGCATCGATTCTTTTGAGGTAATTTTCCACCACTTTTTGACACATATTCGGCGGTATCTCGGCCATAATTTGACGAAAGTTGGTTTTCAAGTGCTCAAGAGTTAAAGGCTTATCTGCATAAACACGGTCTTTCGCGTAGCGCCACAAAAAAAGTCCAGCGGTGTCAAATCGCATGATCTTGGTGGCCAGTTGATATCGCCACGACGAGAAATTACGCGGCCTGGAAATGTCTCTTGCAATAAAACCATATTCGCTCGAGTTGTGTGGCATGTGGCACCGTCTTGTTGAAACCACATATTCTCCAAGTCGTATTCTTCAATAGCAGGCAAAAAAAAAGTCGGTTATCATATTACCATAACGCTACGAATTGACGGCGACAGTCGGTCCATCGTCGTTTTCGAAGAAGTAAGGTCCAATCACACCTGCGGACCAAAGAGCGCCTAAACAGTCACTTTTTGTGGATGTAATGACATCTCTTCAATTACTTGAGGATTCTCAGAACCCCAAATACGACAATTTTGTTTATTAACATACCCACCCAGTGAGAAATGTGCTTTGTCGCTGAAGAAAATTTTGTTCGAAAAATCGACGTCCACCGCCTGTTGTTCAAGCACCCACTCGACGTATCTACGACGTTGTGAATTGTCAGCTGGCTTCAGTTGTTGTGTGAGCTGGACATTATATGGAAGTAGGTGTAGATCCAAATACAAAATACGCCATAATGTGCCGTAAAGCAGTCCTAATTCCTTAGAACGACGAGGAATCGACACATTCGGGTATTCGGCAACACTTTCACTTACAGCAGCGATATTTTCATTGGCACGAGCGAAACGATGATGCACAGGCCTTACAATATCTGTAACCAACCCAGTCTCTTCAAATTTCTTCACAATTTTGCCAATATGTTGCGTAGTTGGACGATTATGTAAGCCATAATCTCCTCTTAAAGCACGATATGTGGCTGTGGCAGAATCACCATTTTTGTAGTAGGTTTTACCAATTTTTATGCGTTGTGCGATCCATCTTCGTAAATGTCAGACTTTCAACTGAAAAAAAAAATTGGTTTAACAACTTAGTTTTATAACTTTGCACGCGCTCAAGGGATTATGAATACCCCTTAAATATTTTTCTTAACACAGCGCGGGCATCTGGTGGAAGAAGAGAAAGAAGAATAGGAAAAATGTGTAGAACGATGTTCTGAGACTAGAGCTGGTTGTTGTCTGAGATTTATCTCCAGGGATGGCGGCTGAACTAATGCGGAGGGAATTACAGTGTCTTATGTATTTATGCCCCTTATAATTCGCATTATTTTATTTATTCCGTTGTCATATTTTATGGGTTTGCCAGTTTACTCAATCACATGTTGTTAGTGTTATGCCTAAACAGCATTTAATGAACAAAGCAGCAACTTATTTTATGACAATTTTTAGAATTGGTTTTTAATGGAATATAAGAAAACATAGACAACGGCAGGGATCGAACCCGCAACCACGAGGTTGACAGGCGAGCACACAACTATCGCTCCACGGCCACCCCCAGACAGGTGTCGAATTCCAGCCCTATACTTTTGAAACCGCAAAATGGATAACCCTTTACTAACTGATAATTGTGAAACGTAAAATTCTCAGTTCTATTATATGAAACAAAGCGTAAATCTCAAACTTTACATATGTATATACCTACTACAATGCAAATACGTGTATACTGTCTCGAAATAGTACCTCATAAATATTTTGTAAAAAAAAAATCTCTTTCTCAGTTCCTCTCTTAAATAAAGTGGTACCTATACAATTTCGAGTCGGGATTTTTATAGAATTTTAAATACCAAATAAACCATCTGCGTCAGACATTCTCCATCAACCCCTACAAATTGCACTCATAAATAACCCGATCCAATTGAAAAATGTGTGAAAATGGGATCGCATCGCGATCTTTTATCTCAACAGCATGAGATATACATTTTAATAAAGATCTGCAATGTGATACTCTTCTATACATTTACTTCCACAGTATGTATTGTGTATAGAAGTAGATAATAATAATAATAATGTTTTGTTAAGCCGCCTCGTCGTCACCGTCATTGCTTTTTGGCACTAATTAAGACCTCCTTCCATCCCTTATGGTTAACACTTTTTCCATCCAACAGACAGACGAACACACAGATATAGATTGCACGCCTCCTTCCGTTTCTTTTTTTTTTATTTATGAAGAAAAGAAAAACTGCCTTAATGATAATAATTGAAGATCACTGATGTGCAGTCTGCAGACACAGATGGCAATGAACTAGAAAATGTGTGATCTATCTCATAAAAACCAGAGTACCACCATTGTATACGAATACTACTAAACGATAAATAGATATTGTATCTTTTATCTAAAAGGAAAGCAAAAAGGATGCACAGGCATAGCACCTCCTGCCATTGTATGCGATCGATTACAATAATGCGGTTCATTCTACTTTAAACCAATTTTGCGTGAAAGTAGTTGAGATCCAGACTTTCGCCCACATAAATTTTATTTTAAAATGAACAACTCACATTCACATCTCGGTAGAATTATTATTATTATTATTATTTTCGTTAATTTGATGAACAAATAAAATGGTTTTCTTTTTGAAAGGATATGCGGGTTGTTTTTCTTCAATGGCATTCTCCATCTGTTTCCTGTTTTTTCTGTGCCAAATGGACAATCAAAAAGAAAGTAAATGTTTTTTTTTTTGTGTTTATTTGAATCTTTGGAATTCCTGATTAGATTTTGTTTTGTCGAATTGCGAGAATCACACACTGAGAAATAATCCTTGCAATAGATCCTTAGGTAGGGGTGTTGTTTAAGTTTTTTCTTTACTTTCTTTTATTTATTTTTTATTTTCCAATTTGTTTTTAGAGATAATCTTATTTTGTTTTTTATTTTATTTTTAGAGCATTATTTTTCAATTTATTCTGCAAGTACCATTGCTGCATCGAGTATTGCAGCTGCATTAAGTGGCCTAAATTGGCATCTGAGAACTGGAAAAAATCTGCGTTATCTATTAAATCAATTGACAGATTTAACAAGTGTCGAACAGGTGAGACATTTTTTATTATTATTTTTGTTTTCATTTAATTTATAAATATGTAAGTGAATAAGTTTGTAAACCTGAAATGTAGCGCCCAAGAAAACCTGCAACATTTCTAGCGATTTCTAAAGCATGTGGTCATTGAAAGGAGCTGGCCACAGAAACGCACCCTGATACCTGTAAGCCTTAGGGTATGTTAAATATAAATGTTACTCGTATAAATATAGGTTGATTCGGAAAAGGCCTCTGATTTTCTTTCGGCAAATTTTACTGAGATCAGAATTTAATTAGCTATCATGCGCTGACCTATTGTTCCACATTCTGGCTTTTACGTTCCACACTCAACTCCAAATTAGAACTAAAATATTCAAAGTTCATCATTCAGCTTTGTTTTTATAATTCGGTTACAGTTGGTAATGTACAATTAAAAAATCGTAATAAATTGCCTAGGACTTTAAAGTTCTCTGAACTTTGACCTCGAACCCCGCCCCTTTTATTACATTTTCGAAGTTGTGTGGGACATACATAATTTTGATGGGATATTTTTGTGTGGAATATTTTATTATTAAGAAACGTTTTTTTGTAGTTCTTCAAATTTTCATAAAGCCAAATTTGTCAAGACTCCAGTAAATTCCAGGTTTATTATTATTGATTTGGTGTTCGGTGTGAGATTATAAAAATTGAAAAAAAAAAACAATAATCTTGAAATGGTTAAATTCGATTATGTATCCAACATTTTTCTGAATGACTCGACAGCAGTTAATGTTTTTTTTCTGCGTTATATTATTCCTCTCTGAGCATTTAATGTGCCTTTCAAGGTCATGTCAAAACATTTGCCTCGGCAATTTACATTAATTAGAAAAAGGGTAAACAAAGCGACCCGACCCGCAAGATTCAGTTTTATTACTTAAAATTAAAATAAAATTAAAAAAAAGAAACAAAAAAAACACCCCCACTATAGGGCCCGGCCCGCTGGTACTGAGTCATTCAATTTCCGTCTTTTTTTTTTGTGCTTACACACAACTCTTTGGACTTTGTTTGTTCCTCATTGGACTGTCACTTGACTGTAATCCTTCAATTAAGTTGATTTCTTTTTTAATAAAGAAATTAAAAAAAAAAAAAAAACAATACAATGTATTCTTACATGCGGTGCTGTGGTGGAAATGATGATGGTTGCTAAATTAATGAAAATGCCTTATAAATAATATATTTGTCAAAATAAAGATCATCAACATTCTTATGTAAGATATTACGATGTCAAGCTCTGTAAAAGGGATTTTGGATTTTATCGTCTGTGAGAAATTTGAAAATCCTTTATATTGATGTACTATGAAATGCATTTGAAAATTTGGTGAAAAATTGTAGAACATTATATACATAATATGTACTTGCAATTATTATTACCATTTTCTTGTACATAAATTCATATGCGAATATTTAAAAAAAAATCGAAAATGTACGGGTTGCATAACAATTACCATTATGTTTGGACCTTAAGTAACATATTTGTTTAATATATTCAAGATGATTAAACCTAAAGTTAACAAATAAACTTTTTCTTGCAGAAAACTCAGTTTTTTTCTAGAAAACTCATTTTTTTCTAGAAAACTCATTTTTTTCTAGAAAAATCATTTTTTTTCTAGAAAACTCATTTTTTTCTAGAAAGCTCATTTTTTTCTAGAAATTAAATTTTTTTCTAGAAATTCAATTTTTTTCTAGAACTTCAATTTTTTTCTAGAAAACTATTTTTTTCTAGAAAACTCGTTGTTACTAGTACCTAAACTCATTTTTCATAGAAAACTCGTTTTTTTAAACAACTCTTTTTTTTTCTTAAAAACTCGTGTATATTTCTAAAAAAATCGTTTTATTTCTAAAATTCATTTTTGAATATCGGCTAAATTTTTCGAAGTAACACAAATTTCGAAAAATTCCAAATATATGTAGCCAAGGTTAGGTTGAAGTGGTCGCCAGGAAAACAGCTGACACACTTAGACCTTAGACAGGTCCATTGTGATACCACATGAAGAGAAATTTACTCTTTAATCAAACCAGTTGGAGCCTCGAATGAAGCGGTGAAGTCGGCGAATCTCAATGTGTGACTCATCTTTTAAGAATCTCTCATCTTCCCAATCTGATCTTGGTGGGATGGTAACTTGGAAGAAGTTCTTGTCGAAGGTAAGCTGGTGTGTGGTGTAGTCGGATTGTCCTAGTTTTGCTCCGACTTTGTTCAGAATATTAGAATGGCTTATCGAATTGCTATTCCATTGAGATATGGCTTTGAGACGAATAGCTGTACTCGCAGCCACTTGTTTGCTAAAACTGTCGAGGGGTGTAAGGCTAAGTAGTATGCCAAGGGCAGCCGAGGGTGTGGAGCAGAGTGCTCCACTGATACATAAGTTAGCTGACTTTTGGACCTTATTTAATTGGTCAAAATATGGGATTTTGTCCAATGCAGTCCACCATACTGCTACCCCATAAGTAAATATCGGTCTAACGACCGCTGTGTACAACCAATGGGTAATCTGTGGGGATAAGCCCCATTTATTTCCAATGGCTTTTTGCAAGAGATGAGTGCAATTGTTGCTTTTCCTACTCTTTCTTGTATATTGGATTTCCAACTTTGCTTTTTATCTAGTATGATACCTAGATATTTAGCTTCTTCTGACAGAGTCACCTTAAGTAACATATTTAACTAATTTATTCAAGATGATTAAACCTAAAAGTTAACAAATAACCTTTTTTTTTTGCAGAAAACTCAGTTTTTTTTTAGAAAACTCATTTTTATTTAGAAAACTCATTTTTTTTCTAGAAAACTCATTTTTTTCTAGAAAACTAATTTTTTTTGCTAGAAAACTCATTTTTTTCTAGAAAGCTCATTTTTTTCTAGAAATTTCATTTTTTTTTTCTATAAAACTCGTTGTTTCTAGTATCTAAACTAGTTGTTTCTAGTACCTCTAAACTCGTTTTTCATAGAAAACTAGTTTTTTTAAACAACTCTTTTTTTTCTTAAAAACTCGTGTATTTCTAAAGAAATCGTTTTATTTTTAAAATTAATTTTTGAATATCAGCTGAATTTTTCTAAGTAACACACATTTCGAAAAATTCCAAATAGATATAGCCAAATAATTTTGTGTTAACACAACCTCAAATATTTTTAGCCAAAACTTTTTTGTTAACCTATGGTGCCATAAAAGACCATTAACACCAGTTCACAATTAATAATAAATAAAAATTTGTAATTCACGTTTAATTTTTTCAAAGTCATTCGACAATTTTATCAATAGGAAATTCGAAAAAAATATATCATCTTAAATGTTTATTGGTCAGCCATTTTTACTTGCGATAAATAGGGCAAGTTTTGCATTAGGAAAAAAAATTAAACTCGAGATTTTAATCAAACTTGACATTACGTTGATAGAGAACACCAACAATTGGGTCCCGCAATTCCCTCTGTCTGTCTATTTGTCTGTAGGTCGTTCTACGCCTAAACGGCTTAAGCGATTTCCTTCAAACTTGATACTTAAGCGTTTTAGTTGCATATCTTTCTTCATTTTGAAGAAAACGCAAATAATTATTTAATATTATTTTTCTTTTGTGGACTGTGTCGTCAATTTGACTTTATCTCAATTCTTCTTTTAAATCTTTTGAATCTTTTTCTTAGCTCCAAAAATAGCGATACCTTCTATACAAATTTGTTGGGCAAAAATGGTAAATCTCAATTATTTCGTAAACCGCTCCAACGATATTGATAGAAACAATGCAGTGCACCATTATAGGTATAGGACACTATAACGATTGTCAATTCTCTAGTGTCTGGTAGAAAGGGGTTAAGTCAAAAAAATCGGTTTTTGGATATTTATTGGACTTAAGTCATATTCTTCTTCTATGTCGTTTGGTCCTATCGGCGCGGCGTAAGTCTAGCGTTACTCCTTCTTATAGAAATATTTCGGTGCAAAAGGAAGTTTTCTGATTTGTTTGGTATAAAGGGTGAAAGTGGACTTAAGTCCTTTCTATTTAATTATTTTCAAGGATTAAGTCATCTTATGCCTTTAGTATCAAACGAATTCAAAAACCTTGTTGCTCCTAAGAGCTTAAGTCATCTTATGCAGAAAAATACACTCGGTTGCTATAGAAAGGATACACTTTTCTAAGTTTAACAAGAGATAATAATATTAAATTTGGTAAATGTCCTGAAAAAAAAAATGCAAGAAATAAGCCCAATATCCGCTGAAAAAAGGATTTGTGCTCACTTTTCAACTCAGTTCCACCTGTTTTCCATGACCTACAAAAATTTAGCAACTTAGGATGAGGCACCAGATAATGACTCAGATTTGTTAAAGATGGCCAGATATATAATTTTATATAAAATATTATTTATTTTATTTAATTTATTGTTTTAAAGTTTATTTTTCAATTAAATTGAGTTATTTACGTACAAGACATTTTTTTTTCTTGACTTAAGTCCCTAGAAAAAACTTAATTTAAACTGGTACAAAAAAAAACAGGTGGCTCTAAGGAGATAAGTCATAAGAAAATCGGGTATGTACTCATATTTTGTTTTCAATAGCTTAATGCTATTACAGAAGACCGCTTTGATGATTATTATGCATCATTAATTTTTTGAAAAGGCAATTTTATATCTCATTTTGCAGAAAATTACTATATCTGACTTAACCCCTTTCTTCTAAGCACCAGAGAATTATCAATTTGATTATTGATACACACTGAAATTTGGTTTGAAAATCTCGGCTTATTTAAAAACTGCACAACTATTTAATGTTGTCGATTTTCTTGTAATTCACAATGGTCTATATCATTCTCAATTACCAAAACTCTTATCAATGAGGTTATTTAATATTAAATATCAGTATTTATCAACCTTCAATTCGCAATTGAGAATCATAATAGGGGTTATAGTCTACATTTTAGTCAATAAAATTTTTAATAGAAATGTTAATAACGGTGTCAGTTCATTAAATGTGTTTTTGTTTGGATTGTCGACTATCTAATGAATGCCTCAACGGATCTCAATCAAATTTTTTATACAGGAGATTCTTCAAATTCTTAATGATAGTGCATACCAAAATTTTCGAAAAATATTTGTTTTGGATTTAAAAAGTAAATATTTTTTATTGGTAATTATGTGTTTAAGTTTAAATTATTAAATACTTAAAATTGACATACTATTTTTTTTTAGAATTTTTTTTTTTTAATTGCATATAAGAATTTAATTAAAAAATGGCATAAATTTATTTATCCGTTTCTACTAAGAATATTGTGCTTACAAAATGATTGAATATAAGAGCAAATCGTGCATTTATTTCTTAAACAATTTTGAAGATTTTTTCAAGGCCGTCAAGAAAATTTTTCGCTGACCATTTAACTATTCAAACTACCGGAGTTAAGTGATATTTCATGCGTTATACTTTTTATTTGTATATTTGTATATATAATTTAAGCTGACCATAAATTAATACTGAAAATACGGATTAAACGGATGAAAACCTGGATTTTTTAAACCTGATAATTCAGAATTTCTTTAAAAATATTTCAACTTCAAGTTTATATTGCATATTTCAAGGGTCTTTTTCTTTTTATCATGTTTCAGAATTAAATCTGGGATTTTCGAAGGTCCACTAGAACAGTGCCCATTCCTGCGGCCAAGTGTGTTCTTCTGTTTTTGTTATTGCTTCCTTAGCAACATATTCCAGCCCTTCGTAGATGATATCATTCTCATTCTTACTAAACATACGGAGATTAAAGTCGCATGAATAAAGGTCGGCGCCGTTATTGCAAAAATGACATTAAAAAATTAAAAAAAAAAAAAAAAAAACTTCACAGACGCTGATCCTCTTTTCTTTTATTATTTTTATTATTATTGTTTCTTTTTTTTTTTCTTGTTTAATTTGAGTTAACAAAGATCAACGACTGTGTTGTTTATGTAAGTACATATATGTAGGTATGTACTTTACGCACATGTTGTATATTCTTCGTCATCAGTTTCATTGTTGGATGTTGGCCCCGGTACGGTCATTCATTGGAGTCTTAAGTCTTATTCTCATGAGTTTGACGGGCTTGGAGAAATTTTATTCTTGTAAAAAGATTCGCGCTGCGAGAGTTTATTGAAGATGAAAGTAGCGGAGAAAGAGCTTTTTTTTATTTTTCTCAATGGGTCAATAATATAAAATGAACGAAGTCAGAGACACGTCGTTCATTTTTTTTTTGTCTTATTAGTTTTTTTTTTTTTGGCTCATCATGGATCGTATTGTTGAATGAGGCCGTTTTTGCAGGAAACTGTATGTCAAATGGGATGAGAGAGAATTTAAATTTATGGCGGGCATACGCTTATATTGAAAAAAGAACTCTGACCTTTATGAGCGTCTTCATATATAGAGATAAATTAAAGCAAAGGAGTTTGACAGTCGTATAGTTATAAGATCGGCTTTCAATTGAGGGATTCATACATTCTAGGCACCATTGCCACGTGAACTTTGCTATGTGTTTATTATTATGGATATGGGATACATTTTGTAATTTTTTTCTTTCAAAAACCCTGTGAAACAATTTTTACTTGCGATAGGGGAGAACGGGGCTAAATGTACCACTTTTTACTAAAATTGATGCTGTTCCTAAGATTTTGAAAATGCCTTGGCCAAACTTTTTTCTGTTTAAAGAGAAATATTTCAGCTACGAAATCCAATAAAAAAGCCAAAAAATAATACTCATCAGAATTTGTATATAATTATAACTCTTAGACAAAAAAACGTGTAAATCGATGTAAATTGTAACAAAAACTGTAATCTTTTTTTAAAGAAACTATTAATTTATAAACAAGATTAACAACAAAAAATATAGCACATACAGCAGAAAAACTTTTAAAATTAATATTACAATTTAAAAATACTTATATTAATTCACAAATTTAATTAATAAATTAATTTTTAATGTTCCTAAAAAAGAACAAATCAATAGTAATTTAAAAAAAAAAACTGAATTTACTTACATAAAAATTGGGAATGTAATTGATATTCAAAAACTAGGATTAGATATACATATATGCTTACGAATTTAACTAATTAGCAAGCCAGGAAAACACATGAGCGACCTCTTTTCTCTTCAATCTTTTTTGACAACGATATAAGTCAAATGGACTTTTTTCTTTTTATAAAAAATAAAGAACAAAATTATTATTTCCATCGTCTTGGTGCCCAAAAATGTATTTGAAAATATGAACGAAGTCTTTTTTACTTGTTACAACTTACTCCACAAAAATGTTACTACTAGCCCCAACATGAACTTTAACACAAATCACTCAATTTAAAAAAAATACGTTAACAATTCATTGGTCAACTATTTACATAAACTTAACCAAAACACAAATAAATATTTAAGAAAACAACTAGAACTATATCTCTTCCGAGTGAAGATGAGTACCAAAAATACAAAGAAAAAATAATTTTACAAACGTATCAATTTTGGGCACTACCCTTATAGCTTTTCTTTAGGATGCCCTATTCACAGCTAAAATATACTTAACGTTCAAGACGAATAATTATCTCGTTCACGGGTTTCTTCATATTCAGGGGAACCCTTTCATTTTTAGCTGTTAATTTTTACCCTTGTTACTTCTAGCCCCGGTCACCCCTATAGGTACTACAGGGCAAGCTTTGCATTTGGAAAAAAATCGAACTCGAGATTCTAATCAGACTTGACATTATGTTGATAGAGAACACCCAAAAAGTGGGTCGTGCAAATCCGCCTGTTTGTCTGTACAACGAGCTACAGCCTAAATTGATGAAGCGATTTTCTTCAAACTTGTTACTTAAGCGTTTTAGGTGATTATCTCAAATAGATTTTTGAATGCTTATTTTAGTCCCAAAAAATAGTACTTGCTATAGAGTTTTCGAAAAATATTTTTTTGGATTTACAAAAAAAAAAAAATTTTTGAAATTTTGTTTTTAAGTTTATATCATTAAGCGTTTAAAATTGTCGCACCAATCTTATTTTTTTAGACAAAAATTAAAGGCATAGGCGCAAAATTTTAAACAACCTATTATTAAGGCCTTAATACGATACTAGTTAGCAATTTACTATTTACATAGTCTACTAATTTTTCATAAATTTTTAAACTCTTGCTAACTAGTAAAATGCAAATTAAGCAGATAGCAAACCATTTGTAGGGTTTGAATTTTGATGAACACAATTATTGTGTTTATGCGTTGTAAATTGATTATTTGTTGATAGAAACCCAACATGTGCTCTAAATAAGTATTCGATGTTTATAATGGGTATTTTGCGGTTTCAAAAGTAAACGTAAATAAAACACATACAAAATATTTTTTTTCATGATATTTCTTTTTTATTATAAAGTTTGAACGTTGACATTATGTGTGAAACACTACATCATTTAAATGACCACCACGCGAATTGTTGCAAGCATCGATTATTTTGAGGTAATTTTCGACCACTTTTTGACATATATTGGGTGGTATCTTAGCCATAACTTGACGAATGTTGGTTTTCACGTGCTCAAGAGTTAAAGGTTTATCTGCATAAACACGGTCTTTCGAGTAGCCCCACAAAAAAAAGTCCAGCGGTGTCAAATCGCATGCTCTTGGTGGCCAGTTGATATCGTCACGACGAGAAATTACGCGGCCAGGGAATGTCTCTTGCAATAAAGCCTTATTCGCTTGAGTTGTGTGGCATGTGGCACCGTCTTGTTGAAACCACATATTCCCTAAGTCGTAGTCTTCAATAGCAGATAAAAAAAAGTCGGTTATCATAAGACCATAAAGATCCGAATTGACGGTGACAGTCGTTCCATCGTCGTTTTCGAAGAAGTAAGGTCCAATCACACCTCCGGACCAAAAAGCGCCCCAAACATTGACTTTTTGTGGATGTAATGGCCGCTCTTCAATTACTTGAGGATTCTCAGAACCCCAAATATGTCAATTTTGCTTATTAACATACGCACCGAATGAGAAATGTGCTTCGTCGCTGAAGAAAATTTTGTTCGAAAAATCGCCGACCAGCGCCTGTTGCTCAAGCACCCATTCGTCGTATCTACGACGTTGTGAATGGTCAGCTGGCTTCAGTTGTTGTGTGAGCTGGACTTTATATGGATGTAGGAGTAGATCCAAATGCAAAATACGCCATAATGTGCGTAAAGCAGACCTAATTCCTTAGAACGACGAGGAATCGACACATTCGGGTCTTCGGCAACACTTTCACTTACAGCAGCGATATTTTCAGTGGTACGAGCGAAACGATGATGCACATGCCTTACAATTTCTTCACAATTTTGCCAATTGCTTGCGTAAACAATAATAGCTGCGTTTTATTATCTACGGGTCTGGGTCTGGGTTATGTTTTAACACGTATTACAAAAACAACACGAGATCCAGGTTTCTATCAGGGTTTCTATCTGGGTTTGCAAATATTAGTATTAAATTCGGCAAACAGAGTGTACATGTAAGTACATAACCCAGATCGTTTTATTTTCACGGGGTGAACCATATGGGTTATTGGCGATAATAAAACACGGCTAATCTCCTCTTAAAGTCCGATATGTGGCAGTGGCAGAATCACCATTTTTGTAGTAGGTTTTAACAATTTTTATGCGTTCTGCGATAGTTGAGCGATCCATTTTCGTAAATGTCAGACTTTCAACTGAAAAAAAAAAATTGGTTTAACAACTTAGTTTGATAGATGTCGAATTCCAGGCCTATACTTTTGAAACCGAAAAATGGATAACCCTTTATAAATAATATTTAAGTTTAATTTTCATATTAAATTAATATTATTTTTGAAAATCAAGTTTTTAGAATTATTTTTTTTTTTGTTAAATGGGTTAAACGGGGTTGAAATAATGTAGAAAGATATTGTGTCTTTTAATGACGTTCCACAATTTAAGTTTTACGGTACTACGATGTGGATGTAATTAAATCATAAAAATGTTGATACGTATATAAAAAAAACCAAGAAGGGAGTTAAGATTCAGGTACGTCAAAGTCAGGTGCGCACCATATGTCTTCTTTTATTATTTACAGAATTTTTAAATACAAAAACAAAAAATCGCAGTTTAGTTCTTTAAATAAACAAAGTGCTCGGTCAACTTTGGGTATATATTTTCTCAAATTTAAAGCATCTTTTGGTTTAAAAAAAAAACATTTTAAAGTTTTGATTATTGATTTTCTGCAACACATATTCAGTACACCAACATTTGCATCTAATTGTTCCAAATTTTCGTCAAAAATTAATAGACATATCTACGACAAGCATGTGGAACATTTTGTCTCTTACAAAACTGAGCAATCTAAACGTATGTATGTAGATTCCAATTGTTTGGCTGACACTCGAAACAGCTGTTTTTCAAGAAAAATAAAATAAAAAAAAACATCTTTGTTTTAACTCCGAGTCTAGAGACTTACGAGTAAATCGATTCAAATTTGGTGGCCCTCCGCGCATGCCGATGTGACGCCACGCATCGCTTCGGATCGGCCGATGTGGTCTTGTCCTCGTGGTCGGCGGGGTTGAGTGCCATTTTCAGACTAATTAAGATAAAATTGGTTTTGCAAAACGTCTGAAACAAACAAAAAAAAAAAAACAACAAATATTCAAATTCCAAAAATAAAAATTAGTTCCATGGGATTAATTAACTGATTGCGGAAACATTAAGCAGAGCTTTCTGCGAAAATATAATATTTTATATCATGTATTGATCTTGTGTGGCAATTGATACTCTTTTTTTTAAATTGTTGTCTTCAACCAATCGATCCATCCACTTCAGGCACAAATGGGGCGTGTTGTATGCATAGTGTTTTTTTTTAAGACCACTGATAATTATTATTATTATTCTACTGTTTGGTCAAGAGTCGTATAAGACATCCGTTAAATTCTCAAGACAGTCGTTATTTTTGTGGTCTTTTTTTATTGGTTTTTGAGTTCAATTAAAATCCATGAATGAAGTTGAAAGGGTTGAATTTTGAAATAAGCATTCATCGCCCAAGTGTTGATTACCATTCTGATTATGCTTTATCGAAAAAAGATACAATTTGCATTAAATAAAATTACTTAAGAGAGGCGTATCTACATGAGTATACAGATTTGAAGTTTTACTTTATTTATTAAAAAAAAATCAGTAGATGTATTTCGAAAGCTAATTTCTAGAAAATAATTTAGAATTGTTTTGTGTCATTTCAAATAAGTTTCATTGTCACGGGCTAAAATACTAATACAAGTAATGAGGTGAAGGTTTTATTTCCATACAAATTTAGTTCTTTTAAACATTCTAGCTCAAAAAAAAAATAGTGAATTATATTCTTTTTCATGTTTGGTTTACGGTTGACAAACCAAAAAAAATATTAACGAAATTTGAGTTGATAGTTTTTTGTTGCATGCCAGCATGTTTTGGATTTTGGATAGGAAATAAAATGCAGACTGGATCGCACGAAATTGCTCTTATGTTGGATCACATCGTATGCAAACGATTTCTATTAAGAATCTAAATATAAAGGGTTATCCATTTTGCGGTTTCAAAAGTATAGGGATGGAATTCGACATCTGTCAAACTAAGTTGTTAAACCAATTTTTTTTTCAGTTGAAAATCTGACATTTACGAAAATGGATCGCTTAACTATCGCACAACGCATACAAATTGTTAAAACCTACTACAAAAATGGTGATTATGGCTTACATAATCGTCCAACTATGCAAGCAATTGGCAAAATTGTGAAGAGACTGGATTGGTTACAGATATTGTAAGGCCTGTGCATCTTCGTTTCGCTCGTACCACTGAAAATATCGCTGCTGTAAGTGAAAGTGTTGCCGAAGAACCAAATGTGTTGATTCCTCGTCGTTCTCAGAAATTAGGACTGTCTTACGGCACATCATAGCGTACTTTGCATTTGGATCTACACATTCATCCATATAAAGTCCAGCTCAGACAACAACTGAAGCCAGCTGACCATTCACAACGTCGTAGATACGTCGAATGGGTGCTTGAACAACAAGCGGTGGACGTCGATTTTTCGAACAAAATTTTCTTCAGCGACCAAGCACATTTCTCACTCGGTGGGTATGTTAATAAACAAAATTGTAGTATTTGGAGTTCTGATAATCCTCAAGTAATTGAAGAGAGGCCATTACATCCAAAAAAAGTCACTGTTTGGGGCGCTCTTTGGTCCGGAGGAGTGATTGGACCTTACTTCTTCGAAAACGACGATGGAGGTGTGATTGGACCTTACTTCTTCGAAAACGACGATGGAACGACTGTCACCGTCAATTCGGATCTTTATGGTCATATGATAACCGACTTTTTTTTATCTGCTATTGAAGAATACGACTTGGAGAATATGTGGTTTCAACAAGACGGTGCCACATGCCACACAACTCGAGCGAATATGGCTTTATTGCAAGGGACATTTCCTGGCCGCATAATTTCTCGTCGTGGCGATATAAACTGGCCACCAAGAACATGCGATTTGACACCGCTGGACTTTTTTCGTGGGGCTACGCGAAAGACCGTGTTTATGCAGATAAACCTTTTACTCTTGAGCACGTGAAAACCAACATTCGTCAAGTTATGGCTAAGATACCGCCCAATATATGTCAAAAAGTGGTGGAAAATTACCTCAAAAGAATCGATACTTGCAACAATTCGCGTGGTGGTCATTTAAATAATGTAGTGTTTCGCACATAATGTCAAGGTTCAAACTTTATAATAAAAAAGAAATATCATGACAAAAAATATTTTATATGTGTTTTATTTACGTTTACTTTTGAAACCGCAAAATGGATAACCCATTATATTATTATTATGTATTTCTAAAATGTATTTGGGTTCATTCATGTCATCTATGTCTATGAATTTGCTTACTTTATTTAAATCATCAAAACAAAATTCACTTAAAGTTTATTTTTATTTTTTTTTTTTTATTCCAGGACTACCTCCATGATTGTATGATTCGAATGGAACAAATATTCGAGGAACATAGTCGTAACCTGACACCCTACATTGTTACCATGGATGCTCAACAGCATCAACATCAGCACCAGCATCAGCATCAGCATCATCATCATTCGATGAATGGTAATAATTCCTCCATTTTACCTGATTTAACACAAACTTGCAAAATGCAAGCTAATAATCAAAAAGATATTCATGATATAAAATTTTAATTTTTTTTTCGTTAAACCATACAAACACAACAAACAAAAAAACCACACCCATATACCTGCTGAATCAACATAAATACATATACAAAAATGTCTACACCACTATTATCATTAATAATATAAAATTACAGCGAATGATTATTTCGAACATGATTTAACTCAAAAATCGTCTCACATAAAATTATAAAATTAAAGACAAAGCAAATTTAAAATAATAATAATAATATATTGTTAATTTTATTATTTCTTTCGTTAAAAGAAAAATATAATGAAATCGTTTAATTGTCTTAACAACAAAAGTGAAGCATTTAAGTTTTTTTTTTTACACACAAATTGTTTTGTTTATAAAAATTATTATCTCTATTTTTATTTTTTTCGAAACTAATGTTAAATTTAAAGTTTATAAAGTTTTGTTGGTGCTTAAACTTATATATGTATATTATATAGAATATATTTTATGCGCGTTTATTTTTTTATATACATTATATTGAAAAAAAAATATATATAAGAAAAAAGATGAAACTTTTTGAATTGAAATCATTCAAAAAAAAAAATAAGCAGAAAAATTTCCATGTTTTTTTTGGAAAAACAACATTGAATATTTTTTAAGTTATATACTTCAAAAAAATTGTATGAATAAAACTGAATTATTAGTTAGTTTTATTTTAAATGTATATAAATAATATATATTGTATTTTTATATACCTATAATTTAAAAAAAAATATAAAAAATTACTAAAAAAGAATTAGTAACACAATAAATTGAAATAAAAATGTTTAAACAAATAAACTGTAAAATTTAATTTAAAAAATATTAAGTCACTATATTTCGTTTAAGTTTGTTTTTGTTTAGATTTTTTTTTTCCTAAAAGCTTATAAATATTTAAATATGTTAACATACAAAAAAAACTAGAAATATAGGAATTATTTCTACGAATCATTTTTGTTTGTTTATAAAATACATAATCATTTTAATTGAGAACACAATTAAAACAAAGCAATCTAAAAAAAAACTACCGCACAACGCAAAACATTTAATTATTAAAATGTGATTGACAGATTTTTTTTCTTGTTTGATAAAAAATAACTTGTTTCGAAAACTTAACCATAAATCATATAGAAAAAAAAACATTATTTTAGTACGAAAAAATGAAAAAAAAAATAAGCAAAAACGATTTACAATTTAATAGACTGAAAATTTCAAACGCTTACATACTACTTTCTACTACCATATACTACTAAATAATATAAAAGTTAGTTATATTTTTTATAATTTACGTATTTAAACAACAATAGAAAAAATAAGAATTTTTTTCTTTCTTTTTGTTTAAAAAAATATACATAAAATAAAATGCGGATACAATTAAAATGGTTTTTTGCTTGCAAATAAATTACATAGTTTATATACGGATAAATAATTTAAACAATTCAAATCAAATAAACCACATACAACAAAACAATAGACTGTCAAAATATATTTATAAATTAATAATTTATTTATTTAAGGTACCTACTATTACATACATGCATTTAATTGAATTAATACTTTTTCGTTTGTAATTCAAATGTTTTTTTTTTTTTCAATATAAATTGAGCTAAGATATGGTAACACTGGTCTTTACAGAAAATCAGTTCATTTGTGTCACAATTTTTTTCTCTTTAAATTTTTACTTGTAATATTTTTGATTTAAAAATGTTTTGTACAAAAACTTCTAAAAAGCAAAATCAAAATTTCAACATTTCTTTAAAAATGCAAATTCGCTTGTGAAAAGGGCTCTCTTCAAATCCTGTAATCCTAGGACGGAATTACACTGCCATGTTGATAAAAAAGAAGCTTTTGATAATGTTGACAATTGAAAAACAATTGCATTAATAAAAGAAAAAGCAAAGTGAATTTCTGTTATCTTAACTCAATTTATTAAAAAAAATACGAACACAATAAATTTACTTAAAATACGCAATAATGAAACTATATGTAGTAAATTTCTTCAAAATCAATCAGTTTTTTTTTTTTTAATTATACATACATATATTCTTGTTTGTTTAATTTCCTTACAAGAAATAATTTGCAAAAACCACAAAATTTTTGCCGAAACCGTACCTTAATTTTTTTTGTCGACAACTCGAGTTGTGTTAAATTGAAGAAAATAAAATATAAATTGTAAAATATTTGCACGAATATTAACTACAAAAATCATCCATGTATCTGGGAGAACTTGTATATTATTTTTTTCGTTTTTATTTAAATCTAATTGCATGTATATTTAAGTTTTAAGTTTATGATATTTTCTTTATTATATTTTTCCTGTTGCTTATAATTATTATTATTATTTAGTTAATATGTTTTTCAATTTAAGTTAAGTTTGCATGCAATTAGTAAAACAAGCAAAAACAAATAATCTCAATGAAAAAGAAAAAAACAATTTATAAACATTAAAAAAATAAATAAAAATTTAATAAAAATGAGAAAAAAAATATGGAACTTGAATTCCTCGCTAATTAAAAATTAAACGAAAAAATAAACTTAAAAAAAAAATGACTGCATGAAACGCCGCGCTGATAAAAAATAAAAATAAAACATAAATTATAAAACAGCTCTTAATATTAAAAATTTAATTTAATTTTAATAATGAAATAAAACCAAGCAAAACAGTTTAAAAATTATTTAAAACAAAAATTAAATAAACAACAAAATGCAATCCTGTACAGTGTACATCAAGGGGAGGGCATTTCCTTACGCTTTACAAAAACACAACAAATCAAGAGAAGGCTTTTAAGAAAAAGGGAAAATTTGTCTCATCCTTCTCAAAAAAACATTTAAAAGTCACAAAAATGATGTTGCACCTGAGTGTTTAAAAAAAAATCGAGATTAAAGGATCTATAAAAGACGACCTCGCTTTATTTTTTAACAATCAATACACATATTTATTTAAACAAACAACACACTATATAAATAAAAGTTTCACTGATATTTAATTGAAAACAACACGCTACATAGTCATTCCTCAAACAAAACATACAAAAATCCCAGCAGGAGTTTCGTTAAAAAAAAAGAAACAAAACCTCTTGCCATCTTATAAACGAAAAACCAAAGAAAATCCTTTCTTCTCATTCACTCAAGTGCAACATTTAACAAATTTTATTTATTGAACTAACAAATAAACTTGTCATAAAAATATTAACAGAAACATGCAACAAAAATAATGCCAGATTGTTTGTTAAAAAGAACTAAACGATAAATTCGAAACCAAATAAAAAAAAAGGAATATGGCTACAAAATTTACATCTGGAAAACGAAATATTAATATACATAATTGTAATAAAATATACATACATATGTATGTCATGTAAATCAATAAATAAAAAAAAGTGTGAGACACATATAGTTTGTATAGTTGAAAAATTGCATAGTTTATTCAAAAAAAAAAAAAAACACATGAAAATGCAACATATCAAATTATTAACATATAATATAAAAAATATTAAACTATAATTGTTAAGATTTAGCTTATAAGGAGTTATTATTATTAAAAAACTCTAAAGATATATTTTGTAAAAATAGTTATACAGAAAATATAATTTAATAATTATTCATATACGCTTATTCTTTACCATCTTAACAACAAATACACAAACTTGTACATTAATAACATAAAATCGATAAAAAAGAATCATTTAAAACAATGAATATAAAACGAAATACAAATTAAAAACAAAAAAATATGTGAGAAAATTGAATTATTAAAATTAACAAAAATATGTTTATTTTTCTACTACTATTACACATTATATAAATAAAACTATTTTTTTTTTATTAATTGTAACATGGATTGTAAAATTATAAATATTTTTTTTTCTACTTATTATCTAGTTCATAGAAATATAATTATTATTAATTTTATTATTATCCATCTAATTATTATTATTATATGCAAAATACAAATGCAAAAGAAACACGAAGTATAGAAATCGACAGCAAAATGGAATTAAATGTGTAGAAATCTGTTTAGCATTGCATTGACTATTTTTCTTTATTTTATAACTTCAGTTATTGCATTAGTAAACAATAATAACTAAAACCGTACATTCAACAAAAAAGATGAAAAAAATATAAACTAAAAAAAATTGAAACCAACATTTGTTTTTTTTTTTTTTATTAGAGGAGGATTGAAGTTGGCAGCACTGTTTTCTTTGACCGCAATTAGGCCATCTTCCATGTGATTTATATTTAGTTTGGTTTGCCATATCATCGCAAAGCGAGCATACATTCAGTGAATGTGCTGGCAAAGAGATTGCTGTGAATCCAGATTTTAACGAACAATTTTTGTTCAGCGATGAACATATTTTTTGGTTAAATGGCTACATGAATAAACCATTGTTGAGACGCCGCGCGCCGCGCCGTTACATTCATAAAAAGAACGCAAGGAAGTATGTATCTTACAAATAAAGTCAATTTTATTGCAATTAAGTTCAATTCTTCTAAGTAAAACACACCCTGTGCAATGAAAATAAAATGCACGACTGGATCGCACGTACTTGCTCCTGTGTTCGACTACATTCTGCCCTATCGAGATAATCGTCTGAGCGGAGTTTTCTCCGCGACGTTCTTCGTTGGAAATTCAATTTCAGTTCGAAGTAGCTGTCATGGGAAGAAATTTTAAAGAAAGAGATGAGCAACTGATATATCGAAAATGCGATATATTTTCGATAGTTTTTTTTATTAAATAAACACTAAACGTTTTAAACAATGAAAAATTGGCGAGAGATTGTAATTTATTGTTTATAGAAGGAATTTTTTTCAATTATAATGCACTAGAGTTTTTAAGAAATGTAATTACATGCACCGATTTTCAAAACTATCGAATAAAGTCCCCTCCTTATTTCCAAACACATGTTTGGTTTCCGTTTGAACTGTCAACAAAAGAATAATTTGAAAAAAAAAACTTGAAATTCAATATTATTTATTTAGAAAATAAAAGGACATTGCAAGAACGAAAACAATATACACTGACTAACTGACGCAGCTCTAATTCTATAATTCCCTTCAAGATTGAAGAAAAACTTTCGCCTAAATAAAAATGCATTTGCTTTTGTTTTGGAGCAGATTCAACATATATATACAAAACAAATTATCGGTCTGATGGTGTCACTCCAAACCTTTAAAAAATATATGATGTATTCAAAACTAAAACACTGCCACAACTTCTGGTGTCCTTCTTGTGTAATTTTAGATGTGCAATATCGGGATGTTCGATGGCCAGATTTATCATCCGCTCATATTACTGTGAACTTGTTTATTCGTTCTGGCTAAAAACAATAAGCCCACAAATTAACGTACATAAGGCTTATTTCTTTATTACTTACATTTTAATAAACAATTTCTTTAAAAAGAAAACACTTTCCACAACGAGAACTTGTCGGAGGACTTCGGAGAATATTTTGTTTGTATCTGTCAAAAATCAAACCATTAAAAGTACTTCACCGCATTCAAATGGCATGCGTTGAATTTCGTCGCACAGAATTTCCGATCAACCGATCGGAGAATTTCCTCGAAGCAAAATGTCTCCGAATCGTAGTAAATCGGAGAGAATTCCGCTCCGCCGGTTACCTCGGTAGGGCAGATTATATGCAAAAGATTCTTGATGGGAATATTCTTAAAGTCGTTTTTCACTTAATTTTTTATATAGAAAAATTCCAAAATTTTTCCTTTACCGACTTTAATAAAACTTACAGCGAAACGCATTTTGGACTAAAGGTCACAAAATCAATTGACGAAAACGCAAACAATATGTTTATATTGTTTTTGTTTTATTGGACTGTGCGGATTTAAAGCCAATTGAATGATTTTGTGACCGTTAGTCCAAAATGCGTTTCGCCCAGGTACTACAGCTGGGCTCATCAGTTAGATGCTGTAGTACCTTTCTAAGACGCATTATTTTTGATCGATGTTTAAACTAAAGGTCACAAGATCATTCAATTGGCTTTAAATCCACACAGTCCACTAAAGCAAAAACAAAAATAATATAAACATATTCACCTCAATTACCGATGTCGTCTCGTTTTTTCGACGTCTCTCGTTTTCTCTGTCGTGTCGTTTTTTAAATTGCATTCCATAACTTCTTCGACGCGACTATTTTGTAATAGATTTTTAAACGATGAAAAAGTAACAAACATATGTCAAAATCAAAGGAAACCTTAAAGTCTACATACACAATTATTGATCGAAGGTCCACCTAAGGAAAAGTTTTGTTTTTTAATTATTAGTAGATAAATCAATAATTAAAATGATAAGTGTTGAAATGTATTATAACTCAAGTTGCGATAGTGAGGAGGATGAAGAAGGAGGAATGCGGGATTGGGCTGGGATACACCAATTGCATTTCCACTTGGGTTCAACCACTTTTTATAGTTGAGCAAATCTGAAGATAAAATTTGCAACTGGTTCGGACCTCCCCCAGTTGCTTTAATTTCATTTGAATTGTGGAGTATTTTTTTTTTAACCTTAAATTTGAAGTCGGCCCAAACCTTTTGCCAACCATCTCCATCTCTAACTGGAGGACCCTTGCTGTTCAGCTGCTCAGCTATGTTATTCCACTCCATTTTTAAATTTTTTTTTCTATCCCTTTCAAAAACCCCCTAGCCAACTGCTCGTTCCTCTGCATCAGCTCTACGAGCGTCTGGAACTGGTTTTGAATTGTTAATTTCAACTGCAAATGCAAACAAATATGTTCTTGTTATATTTATCGTAAAAGAAAATAATAATTTATTCCAATAAATTTATATTTAACAAGAATACTTACAGTTTTGCGACCATCCATTTCTCCGTCGTGAGCAAATTTTTGAACGAGAGATACCGTCGTTTTTTTTCATAGTTTTAGTTTCCTTACGACTTACAGAATGTAGAATGAAACCGTTCAACTACATTTGACGTTTACACACGACACAAAAAAACGAGTGACAACCATTGAAAACGACATATGGAATGCAGATTGAGTCGTGTCGTATATTTTGCTGTCGTTTACGACTTCGGTAATTGGGGTGATTGTTTGCGTTTTCTTCAATTAATTCACTGGCCAGACCACGGACAAAACATACTTCTAGGTGCATGAATCTAACCAAATTCCCCTAGAAAAATATAATTTACAGTGAGTAATCGCTGTAAGTTTTATTAAAGTCGTAAACATCGATCAAAAAATAATGTGACTTAGAAAGATTCTACATTAAAATTTGTATGGCAAGTACTGTTATTTTTGGGGCTAACACAACGATTCAGAAATCTATTTTGCATAATCACCAAAAACGCTTTACCACCAAGTTTGAATAAAATCGGTTCAGCCGTTTAGGCTGTCGATCGTTCTACAGACAGACAGACGGAATTTCCGGGCCCACTTTTTTGTTGTTCTCTATCATCGTAATGTCAACTTTGATTAAAATCTCGAGTTCGATCTTTTTTCCAAATGCAAAACTTGCCCTATAGTACCTACATATATCGCAAGTAAAAATATGATTTAGCGCGTTGTATGACAAGTATCTACCGTTTATAACATATATATTATGTAAAAATGTATATCTATTATATATAGAAATGTATATCGCAAGTAAAAGATACTACCGCGCCTGTGTGCATTGTGCATTCACTCAATAATATACGAGTATCACAATTTATGGCTTGATGGATTCGTATTGGCGTTAAAAGGTCACAATGTAGGTAAATTACGGATTCCAAGAAGATGACGTTTATAGTAGGGCAAATTCTTAAACGCAAATCTTGCGCATAATATGTTAAGCAAACTGTCCCTAAACGCAAACAGAAAAATCTCTGCTAAGCACACTGTCCCAAAACGCAGTTTATTCTTTTTTTTTTGCGCAAACTTCATTGCAATAGTGCGAGTGTTTCCCACTTCACTTGCTTTTTAATTTTTATCGGGTTCGTGCATTTGCTTAGCATGAGAATTGCTTTGCAAATCTTGCGTTTAGGAATTTGGCCGTACATTTGTTGTAAAACAGATGGCGCTCTACATCGCAGGTGGTGTAGTCAATCTTACAATGGCGTAACACGACATAAGCTTCTTTTTCTTCGTTCATTCCAATAAAATTATTTTTTTTTTAAATTTTCATTGGGATCAAAATATTTGTGAACAATTATTTGAACTTTATCAAGTGAAATTGATTGTGACTTATATGGTCTTCGTTTTTGTTTAATTTCTGTATCGCATTGCATTCGGAAAAGTAGGGTTAGCTAATTGCTTTTAATTTCGTTCCGGTGCAATTGAATTCGGGTAATTTGCGAATCTATGGTAATTTCACTGATTTTAATGACATTCCGAATGCCAGTTGAATTGAATTTCGTCATTGAAAATCAAATTGATGGAGTTTTACATGCATATAAATCCCTTGACTCCGTGTTAAACATAAAAAAAATTCGATTGCTCTTTAATCGTCTTAAGTTTTGACAAAAATTAAGCTATATGTTACACTCTTCTTAATTGAAGAAGGCTTAAAGATTTCTTTACATTATAATAATTTTTTCTCACGGTTTATTGGGCCCTATCGGGAATCTCCCAGGGAATTTCGTTTCCCACGGAATATTTTATTCCCTCGGAATTTTTCCTGTGAACGTGAATCTCCCACGGAATAAATTACCTCGAACAAAAAATTCGATGAAATGACAGCAAAATTCCCTGGGAAAGCTTATTCTCGTTACTAATATATTCCGAGGGAAATTTTTTGAGAATCATTCATGTTACCAAGATTCGAATTGGAAAAAATTTTCAAGGGAATTTTTTATTCAAGATAACCCCCATTAATTTTATAGATTTTTTTCACATATACCTTATAAATACATATATATTCATCAATAATATCTTTCATTCAATTCGTCCAAAACTTAAGTACGACAACTGTTATATCTGGACAGGAGCTCCAAATAAGCACGTCATTATATTACTTTCCAAAATAATTTTGTTTATGTTTTTTAATTGATTGTGTTGCTAAAGGAAAACATTCGGGACTTTTTTTAATCCTAAGGATTTCTACTTGCGATTATGGGTACTATAAGGCAAGTTATGCATTCGTAAAAAAATAAAAAAAATCTAAAGATCAAACATGACATTACGATCATAGAGAAGCCTAAAAAAGTGATCGACAAAAAATGTTTGTCTGTCTTTCCGTCTGTATGATTCTGTTGGCATTTCTCAGAGGGGAAATTGAAATTTTATTATGAGGCCTAAAAATAACAGTAATCTTATTTTTCTCGAAAACGGCTCCAACGATTTTGATAAAAAAATTTGAGAATTTTTTTGTTGGCACTAGCTATCATTTAATCTGCACCAAGTTTACGGGAAAAGTCTATTAACGGTACTTTTCATATAAAAGTTTTTTTTTTAATTTTTGGCTTTCTCGGTAAAATTTAATATCTGAGAAGATCTAAGAAGCAAATCTAATTCTGCATATCAAAATTTTGAAAACTTTTTTTCTAATTAAAATTAATTTAAATTTTTTTTTTTTAAATCAATATTTTTAAAACTGATCAACAAAAATTATTTTAAATTTTAAAATGACATGTATATTAACGTGGCATCTAATGGCGTTCTTCGTTTTTTTTTTTTCGAGAATCTGATTAAAGTGATTGTTTTGGCAGTTTAAAATTGATTTTTTACCCACCTATACACCTTTCACTTTCAGTATATACGTATGTATGAACATATTTACATACCTATTTACGCCATAACTTGTGTGGCTACGTGTGCACTTGCTCCATCTTGTTGAAACCAAATCCTGCTGAAAGGGATACGTCTTCGGCGAAGTTCTGGGTAAAAAAACTCCTTCAACATCTTTAAATAACGGTCCCCATTGACAGTTGTATGAAGGTTTTCTTCAAAGAAGTATGGCCGTCGTTCTGGGTGCAGTTACGTCTCATGGAGCATTTCTGGATTAGATTCACTCCATATATGGCAATTTTGCTGGTTAACATTGCCGTTTAAGTCAAAATAGGCCTCATCAGACATGAACAAACAATTTATCAATGTGTTGTCTTCTTCGGCCATTACAATCATTTTTCGGCAAAATTCCAGGCGAACAGGCAAATCCTGAGGGTTGGACTTGCTTGTAATTTGGACTTTGTACGGAAACAAGTTAAAGCCATCATGAAGTATTCGTTGTAATGACTGTCTGATAACTCCAATTTGGCCCGATAAGTTTCGAGTCGAAAGACTTGAATTTGCCTGTATTGCCAATGCAACAGCCACGATTTTATCCTGAACCCGAACACCGGGATCTCGATGATACGGTCTTCATTCGATGCTTCCAGATTCGGCAAACATGTTCACCAGCCTCATAATGGTCCATCTACTTGGGGGAGTACCGCCAAACTCCAGCCTAAATTCCCTTTGGACGAAAATGATGGACTGCAAAGAATGGTATCGCTGCACTATCCAAATCCTTTTTTCAGTATCCCAAGCATTCATTTTCATAAATCTAAATAGTAGCCTATAAAATAAAAAAAATAAGCCGATTACTCACACTGAAAAACAGTTATTACGTTTTATTTTTGTAGCACGATTCGTGGGCCACCCTGCACAACATGAATGCAGCAATCAAATCTTATAATGCTGCATAAAAAGAGACTAAATATGAGGATTTTAACCAACTTTATTTTTGAGCCAGATGTATATACAAGCAGGAAGAATTGTCTTCTTCTTTGTAAAATAATAATTGAACTTATGAAGAAAGAAAAATAATAGTTCAAAATTGTGCAATACATAGAAGCACATGGACAAAGGTGAGCTTTTAATAAGAATATTCAGCAAAAAGTTCGATCATTAACTTTTCGTCCGTACTTCACTAAAATGGTTTAGATTTTTTCTTTTGCATTTCCTGTAAATAAAAAGAACTCATGCATTAAAAATGTATTACAAATAAGTATTTGAAAAAATGTAGTTAACGCTGCCATATTTGTTTGAACGATTTGAAATTAATTTTTTTGACAGCAAGCAATCAGCGGTTATTTTTTTTCCTGAGGGCCAATTCACAATAATATCTTTTTCCCTCTTGACAGAAGATCTGTCCGTTTAATTCATCTTTGAATTATGCGAGTCGTTTTATCAAAGACGAGTCGTTTCGCAAAACAAGTCGTTTATGAAAAATGTATTATAAAACGAGTAGTTTTAAGTATTCGTCTTGAGGAAAACGAGTAAAATTTCGTTTATGGTTTGATGTGAATAGGCTATATGAAAACATCTATAGATATTTCTGATTCAGTTATTTTTGTCATACATTCATAGATATTGTTTTCCCGATTATAATATCGATGTTTTTAAATATCTCTCATCTCAACATGACATTGTTGTTGCACTTAATTCGAGTGGGTGTACATAATAAAATAATTAATTCCGAAGGGAAACTTTCAATCTTCTTTCACGTTTCTTACGTTCCATAGAGAGAAACATTTCCAGCTAAATTTTTTTCCCTATAGCCCTTGAAATGTAAATACATATATATTTGTATGTCGTATAAGCTTCCAGTGAATAAAATTCATAAGCAAATTTACACTAGTAGCTAGTTATTGCAATATTTCACTCTTAATCACTTCTCACATACAATTAGGGAGCAAATAGTTTTATAATATCGAAACAATGAAACAAAAAATGCTTTAATTAAACCTCCCCTTCATTTTTAAGCAAATGTCCTGAAATAATAAAATAACTTACGTGAGTTGAATGCATTAGTTTTCATCACAAAAATTACCCAATAACCGAATCACCCACATAGTAGAAAATGTCTTTATTATGAATTTTGTGATAAAAATTAAATGCAATCAAACGATATCCGACAAAATAAAAAAAAATTGAAAATATGTAGGTATTTGTTTTTCCTATAACTTGAAGTTGAAAATAATAATTATTTATATTGTCAAAAATAATAATATTTACGAATACAAAAAAAATAACACCCAAACTGTTAATGTTGAATAATCTTAAGTTAAATTTATTGGAGCACGTGTTTATTGGGCTTCTTTTCTTTTTCTGCTTGAATGTTATGTTAATGATTTTAATGGTAAATTAATTTACCTAAAATGCGGGCGGTTTGGTTTTGTTTTTCATCTTTACTACTATACCACTACCTAACTTCGGGTTCCATACGCCACGCCAGTTTGGATTTGGATACCCAAGTGACTTAAACTAAATATTTATGAAATTAATTAGGTAGATAACATAAAGCAGTGTAGTTAGCTTGTAACTTGTTGAAGATGAAATCAAAACACGAGTCCTTTATTTATATTTTTCTCCGAGCAGCGGGGCAGATGACCACCTCACTAATCCCAGGTGCGAGGCAAATAATTTAATTTTTAAAGGGGATGTGTGTAACACGTGCTGTCGATATTATGCTGTTGGTGGGTGCCAGTTAACATTGTAAAACATTGCCGTAATTTCACCCTTCGCCGTCCTTTTTGATTCCTTGCTTCCTTATAAGAATCATTTTCATTTAAGATGTTGACCTCACAATCATAATAATTAACTCGAGACATTTGCTCCTGCGGCATAGCATACATAAGGAAGCAGTAGTGGATGGGACTCGACTGTACTTTTGTAACTCTACGCTTTTGTTTCTTTTTGCAGGTGCATCTGTCATTTTCTTTGTTTATGCTGTTGGCATTGTTTTCAATATTAAATGCACAAAGGATACACCTATACATTTAAATATGTATATAAGGCAAGGACTAAGGAAATTAGTGTGGAGGAACTGGTTGCCATAAAATTGTGCATGAGTGAAGGTATGCTGGCTTGGTGAAGCCAAGCGACAGGTGTTGCGATTTAAACTATTAAGCTAAAGTATTATTTTTTTTTGTTGTCCGCATGTTTCTTTGCATTTAAAATGTAAACAATTAAAATTGAATTCAAAATAAAGCCAAAGTACAGACTGGCAAAAACATTATTCAAGTATTTGTATTTATTGCTTGAATTTGAATTATATAGCACAACCAATATTAGAGTCTCGCTCCTTAAAGCGAAATTAACACCCATGTTCTGCATTAATTTTTTTGTGAATTCACACAGCGAAAGTGAATTTGTGGTTCCACAATTGGTTCAAAATGGTTATTGTGAATTGGACCTCCGAAAATGAAAATACCTACACATGAATCAAAGAAAACAATACGATACTTCTTTGTTTTCCTTATTTTATTGACGTCACGTGAAAAAAAACTGCAAATTGTTGTTGTTTGTTGTTTGTGGATTAATGGATTTTGTTCACATATGACGTCAATAAAATAAGAAAAACAAAGAACTGTCGTAATTTTGTTTTCTTTGATTCGTGTTACCTACATTAGGTGTGTTTTATTGGGAATCTATCCATTGTACCGTAAGTAATTCCCAAAAAAACGCATCGACCGTAGCATGGACCGTAGCTTTTTTATTTTTGTAAAATTGGTACCCCTGCACAGCAGTCAAGAAGTAATGAAATAGTCTTTTGCAAAGTAAAATTAAGAAAATATCAAAGTTATGAACAATAATTAGCTTTTATTTATATAAAATAGAAAGTAGAAACCCTACAAATATTTAATTTATGTTGCAAACCTATTTCTTGTTTTCATTTTTTCTGCAATTGCAGTTTTAAATTCGAACATTCATTTTGCACCAATAGAACGGAAATGATAAGTGAATGGCTTTGTTCGTAGACTATGATCAAGTCCCTTTTTATACAGTCCAATTTTTGCATTGCTTTAAAAATGGTCTATGAATTTCACACGAGGAAACAAAAGTGCATGTGATTTACTTGTTTCCTTTTAATGTTTCTTGGTTTGGAACGCACACTACAACGTTAAACTACTAATTGTTCACTCCCCTTATATTTCATGCTTTTATTTATTTTCTGAGGTTATCGATAGCTAGAGTTTTATTTTTCAAGTCAATTTACAAATTTATTTTCTGAGTATGTTTTGCTTTCAATTCAATATTTACTCATCAGACTGCACTTAACATACGCGGAGTAAGTAACAAAAAGTTAACATTTGGTTTGCCATTTCACCATTTTGGATCACAAAAATGTATGCCCAGTCCATTTCCATGTAGTGAATCGAATACCGCCCATGGCCAACGTCCATTAAACAGTGAATAAAAAGCACACTTTGTGAGTTCAGTTTCCGCTTAGTGCGCTTAGGCTAGGCGCGCATATGCAATTTTGCCGAAACGAAATAGTTTAATCACTAGTTGAACGATGATCGCGCACATAAGCAACTTAAAAATCAATCAACGAGATAAACCAACACACAAATATCATATTGATTTAATGTGCGCGCAGTTACATTATAGTTCGATGTGATACAAACTGAAGAACTTATTTGGGGCGATTGTTGGATTTGTGCCAAAACACAAACTCTTAAGTTGCTCGATAAATAAATAAAAGTAAAACGGAATTCATTCGCTAAATATTGGTTTCTTTTTCAAAATGGATATCAAAATTTGTTAAAATTGATTAATTGATATTAGGGGTATGCAAAATTGCAGATATAGGTGCAATTTTAAACGTACTTCAGAAAATAATTGAGCAAAGAATACAGTTTTTAATAGTAAAAGTCAGAAACTTTTCAGAAGAACAGCTTATAATTTATTAAAAAATGGAGTTATCTAAGATTTGAATAATAAAAACTGGCGAACTATTAAAAAAAAAGAATCAAAAAGATCGATCTGTCTTACGAATGAAATTAATAATTATAACACTCCATGAACACATCCATCGAGATTCAATTCAATTATCAATTGTACCAACAACACTACCTGTGTTTTATTGGGAAATTTATCCGTCGTAAGTTTATCCGTCGTAGCATTTTACCTACAATTCGCTACGGTCGATAAAAAGCTAAAGTAGAAGCTACGGTGGATGGCTCGATGACGTTTATTCGAGTCTCGAATTTGATTTTGTTAGTTTTGTTGGTACGATTGATAATTGGGTTGAATCTCGATGGATGTGTTCATGGAGTGTTATAATTATTAATTTTATTCGTAAGACAAATCGATCTTTTTGATTCTTTTTTTTTTATAGTTGGACAGTTTATATTCCTAAGATCTTAGATAATTCTATTTTTTAATAAAATATAAGCTGTTCTTCTGAAAAGTTTCTAACTTTTGCTATTAAAGACTATATTCTTTGCTCAATTATTTTCTGGAGCACGTCTAAAATTCCACCTATATCTGCAATTTTGCATACCCCTAATGTCAATTTATCAATTTTAACAAATTTCGATTTCCATTTTGAAAAAAAAATCAATATCTATGGAATGAATTCGGTTTTACATTTAGTTTAGACTAATTAAGACCAATATTCGTTTTGTGTTAAATTTTTATTGATAGTTATAAATAAACGGAGTTTGGTGAAAAAAATCATCTTTTTATTTAGATCTACAAAAAGCAATTTGATAAGACAAACCGCATTGACTGGAACTGCACTATAGAGGAACTGACCGACACTGCGCCGCAAAATATTTATTCGTACGAAATTCTATGAGCTATAATGCCAGGCGCGCACATATGCAGCTTACAGTTTGGTTGCTAAAGTGAATACAATGGACTTATATGAGAGTGCGCGCACATGCAAAAACTATTCAGTCCGCGATTCGAGCAACTTAAAGGTTTGTGTTTTGGCACAAATCGAACGATCGCCCCAAATAAGTTCTTCAGTTTGAATCACACCGAACTATAATGTAACTGCGCTCACATTAAATCAATATGTTGCATGTGTGTTGGTTTATCTCGTTGATTGATTTTTAAGTTGCTTATGTGCGCGATATTCGGTCAATTAGTGTGTAAACTATTTCGTTTCGGAAAAAATGCATGTGCGCGCCTGGCCTAAGCGCACTAAGCGGCAACTGAACTTAACAAAATGTGCTTTTTCCTCACTGTTTAATGAACGTTGGCCATGAACGGTATTTGCTTCAGTACATGGACATGGACTGGGTGTACAATTTTGTGATCCCATTGTTTTTTTTCTGGACATGGGCATGGAAATTGCAAACCAAACGTTAGCTATTTGTTCCTTAATCCACGTATGTTAAGTGCAGTATGATCTCTGTTGAGTGAATATTGAATTGAAAGCTAAACATAGTCCCCTTTCACACACGGAAACCAGTTGCTGGAGATTTTTTTGACGTTTTCCTTTAATTGCCTTGTACCTTTCACACGAAGAAACTGTCACCAAGAAACTGAGGAGGAAACTGGGAAGATTTTGTCGGGCTAATTGGAATGCAAAGCAAAACGTCAAAAAAATGTCTTCGAATCGTTGACCGGGGAGATTTTTTTCATTCCCCTTACTTCTTGCCCTTCTCGCCAACAAACTCCCAGTAGCCGGCAACTCAGTTTCCTTGTGTGAAAGGGGACATCTTGTGTGAAAGGGGACATACTCAGAAAATAAATTTGTAAATTGACTTAAAAAATAAAACTCTAGCTATCGATCTACTCAGAAAATAAATAAAAGTATGAAATATAAAGGGCAAATGTAATGGGAGTGAACAATTTAAACTACGTTGTAGTGTGCGTTCAAAACCAAGAAATATTAAAAGGAAACAAGCAAATCTCCGGCAAGTGTGTTTCCTAGTGTGAAAGGCATTGACGGTTTTTAAAGCAATACAAAAATTGCCCTGTGTAAAAAGAGACTTAACCATAGTCTATGAACAAAACCGTTCGCTTATCATTTCATTTCTATTGGTGCAAAATGAATGTTTGAATTTAAAATTGCAAATGCAGAAAAAGTGAACACATGCAGAAAAATTGAAACATAAATTAAATATTGGTACGTTTTTCTACTTTCTATTCTATATGAATAAAAGCTAATTATTGTTCCTAATTTTGATTTTTTATTAATTTTACTTTGCAAAAGACTCTTTCATTACTTGTGACTGCTGTGCAGGTGTACCATTCTTACAAAAATAAAAAAGCTACGGTCCATGCTACGGTCGATGCGTTTTTTTGGGAATTACTTACTGTACAATGGATAGATTCCCAATAAAACACAGCTACTAACAAAATCAGAATCGAGACTCGACTTAACGTCAACCAGCCATCCACCGTAACTACTACTTTAGCTTTTTATCGACCGTAGCGAATTGTATGTAAAATGCTACGATGGATAAACTTACGGCGGATAAATTTCCCAATAAAACACGGCTATTATGGGTTCTGCATTTCTGTTTATTCCATTTTCTGAGCGCATTCAAAATACTTTGATTATGTTCTGTGATTTTTTTTTTGTGAAGTTGGTGGAATTACAGTTAGTTGTGTATTTCTTATTGCATAATGTTACAATAAATATTTTTTTGTCGTTCTTGGATATTTTTTTTTTTTCAGGGAAAAGGAGAAAAAACTTACACCAAGAAAATGTATTCTACAAGGAGGAATATCCTTTGTCCCTTCTTTTGGACATAAGAAATCATGCTTGTTCAGACCAATTACCCTGAAAATTTAATACAAAATTAAGAATTAAATTTAGATATGGGCCAGTTATAGCGATCAGGAAAAAAGTTTTAATGGATAATTTTTGATGTTGAAATGCTACACTTATCGATGACAAATAAGTCAGATAGCAATAGAGCAATAATTTTTGTTAAAAATGTATTTTATTATTTTTATGATGAAATATCATTTTTCGTACCATCTGGTTGCCATTTGACATAAAGTGGAACAAATCATTCCAATGATTTGGGTTCCAATTTCTCTCGTTCCACTGACAGAATCGTGGACAAAAAAGTTTTTCGTGTGTGTTACAATCGGAATAAAAAATTGATGGCAGAGTGCCAATGAGGCTTGCCAACTGACATAATAATTTTCCTGTTTCTACTTATGCGACTATTAGTACCTAAATAAGACAAGCTATTCATTCGTCGAAAACAAAAGTTTTGAGATAACAATCAAACTTGACATTACGATGATAGCGAAGACGAAAAAAGATGGTTTAAAATGTCTGTATGTATGTATAGGCACCTATAGCCCAAACGGGTGGGCCGAATTGTTTCAAACTTAGTATTTAGAGTTTTTTAGGTATTGTACAGAGGGGAAATTGAATTTGTTTTTAGCTCAAAAAATAACTTGCATTATAACCGTCGTTAAAGCCGGAAACGGCTCTAACGATCTTGATTTTAAAAAATCAGTGCAGCTCTTTAAGTACGATCGATCATTGATTGAACAAAAAATTTAAATGTCTAAAAACGATACTTGCCATAGGACGTTTTTTTTTATTTCGACTATCTCTATTAGTTTAAGTATTTATTTCAGAATTTTGAATTATTTTTTCTTTGATTAAGCCGATTTAATCGTTTATAAGTTTATATTATTAAATATTTAATATTGTCAAAACAATTTAAAAAAAAAAAAAATTAAAGAAACTATACAAAAATTAAAGTAAAAACGACTTTAAAATATATTTAGATTTTTTTAGAAATCTTCTGCATACGATGTGATCGAACAGCAAGTTCTTGCGATCCAATCGTACATTTTATTTTTTATACTCTCACTAAAATACTACTATCAGGAAAAAATATTCACTATTCATACTTGTTCAACTTTTCCTGATGCATTTTGCTCCTAATCACTATAACTGGCCCCTATCATAGCAATTCCATGGCCATGGGGTTTTCCATTGGTAATTTCAGAATTTGATTCGAAATTTGATATTTTTTCGGAACTCTATTTGAAATGATTCTATTTGGTATGGTATTGGATTATATATTTGTTTCTGTGAAACTGGTAGTTGTCACTTTCAATTGTGCTAGTGTTTGGTCAAAGCTTGCCACCTCGGTTTTTTTGGACAAAAAAAAATTAAAAAATTGCGAAATCGGCCATAGCAAGTGAACGCGTCAGTAGTGTTATTAGGAAGAAGGGTATATTCACCAAAAAAATTTGATTCAAAATCAAAAAAAAATATATATTTTTTTTGCCCAATGGAAATATTAAATTGTCAAAATCAGTGATTTGAAAGATTTGTATCATAAAAGAATAGAATTCTTATACCAATTGAAAACAAAATAACATAATGCCAGGCAAGTTTAATTTTAATTAATTTATCTCCCAAAATTATGTCTCCTAATTTCTTTCTTAAAAACGTCAATAAAATTGGATCCAATTTAATAATAAATAATTTCACTTTGGAGGCAAAAATAAACAGATGCCAATTGAATTATTGGACAAATATAAATATACCTACGTATCTATATAAAAAAAAATTTAATTTAAAAATTAAGATTTTTTAAATCAAGAGAAATTAGAAAATAAAAAAAAATATTGTTTGAAAATTTAAATATGCAATATTAAATGTATATAATTTTAAGGAGCACTTACATAATAAAATAATTTTAGCCAGTGCTTCCAATAGTGAGAAAAACGAATAGCAGTTACATACCAATAATATGAACACAAAATAAAATATTTTATTTTTTAGAATAGACCTAATTTAACAACACACATTTTTTTTAAATCCTTTTTAAAAAAAATTTGTAAGGAAATTTTCTTGATATTTTCTTGAGTATTTGAGAAAATGTCGAAAATACTTCTAAACACAAAGTTTTGAATTAAGATTTTTGGTGTACAATAATATTTAAGCCATTAGTAAGGCTTCTGCATAAAAAAATTCAAGAAAACCAAGTGTACGATTTTTCAAAAAATCGAAAAACCAAAAAATTGGTTCTACTAGAGTAAGGGTTTTTTCTAAAAAAAAAATAATACTAATATACTTAATCCTGCCCCTCCTTATTTCATTTTTTTTTAACAAAATCATTGAAACCGTTTTTGATAAAAATAGGTTTTACCTGTATTTATTTTTTGTCCTAATAAAATATTCGGCTGAAGATTTGCGGACAAACAGACAGACTGACAGACGGAATTGTGAGACCCACTTTGTCGTCTTCGTTATCATCGATTTGAAAAGTTGACATATATTACAAGTGCATAGGTATATCGCAAGCAAAAATCGTCATCAAAAAAATTCCAAATTTTTTTTTTCGAAAATGTTGCTATGCAGTATTATTTAGAATTCGAAGGACCTGCTATACAAACATTTTTAATTATATCCGTTGAGCGCTTTATGATAATTAAAAACTTGAAAATAAATAAATATGTAATTTTTTTTAAACAAAATGTGATATACACCTTTAATATGATTTTTTACTTGCGATATTTGTAGGTATGAGGCAAGTTTTGCATTTGGAAAAAAAGTCGAACTCGAGGTTTTAATCCAAGTTAACATTGCGACGATCGAGAACAAAAAAAAGGTGGGCCCCGCAATTCCGCCTGTCTGTCTTTCTGTCTGTGTGCTTGTATAACTAATGTCTTTCTGTCTGTGTGCTTGTATAATTAATCTGCAGCCTTAACGGCTGAAGCGATTTTCTTCAAATTTGTTATTTAAGCGTCTTAGGTGATTGTCTAAAATAGATTTTTGAATCGTTTTTTTAGGTCCAAAATTAACCTGCCATACAATTTTTTCTACCATCCCAATTATCTCGAAAACTTCTGTAACGATTTTGATTAAATTGATATACGCTACATTTTCGCCAAAAAGTTTTTAAAAATATTTTGTTATTAACGGCACCTGTCATATGCCCAATTTTTTGATTTTGAAATTTCTCATAAGCGGCTCAATGAATTTCGATAAAAAAAAACTATGTAAGAGCTTCTTCAAATTATAAATAATACTGCGTACCAAGATTTTCGAAAAAAAATATTTTTTTGGATTTAAAAAAAAAAAAAACATTTTTTTTTGGAAAATTCAATATTTTGTAAATGGGTGCATGATTTTTTTTCTATATTATTAAATATATAGAATTGTCGTACCCAGTTTAAACAAAAAATTAAAAAATTGTATATCCATACAAAATTAGTAAAAATAGACTGTGAAAATATATTAAGATTCTAAATAGAAACAAACGATGTGATCGAACATAAGAGCAAGTTCGTGCGATCCATTCGTGCATTTTATTTTTATAAAAATCGTTAGAGTTTTTTGCACAAAAAATTGTATGGCATATACCGTTATTTTTGGATCTAAAAAAATTAAAAAGAAAATCGAGCCAATTACCTAAGACACTAAGTGACAAGTTTAAAGAGAACAATAATATACGAACCCAAATGATCTAAATAATGATGATGATGAAATAATTGGAGTACATCCGAGCCAGCCCCGGTAGCCATATACCAATATAAATTTATCTTTCAAATATACACAGTTTTACTGCAATCAATACAATTTATATGTGTTTTAATTCATTTTATATATCTATACCTCTACAAAAAAAAAATACTCTATATAACATCTAAAATTAAGGCTTTCACATCTAGACTAGAATAGTCTAGATAACTGATTGAAAAGACCGCTGATGCCAGCAAAAACAAGAAAAAAGACTAAACGTATTTTATTTTTGATACGCAATTAAACAATAACAGTCCCTGGGTGACAATTTGTATTCCATACTATGCATTCCATTTTATTTACCCATGAACAACCAATAATTGATGTTCCTCCCGTTTATCAACAAAACCCCAATCACCAATTCTAATTGCAAACCATTTAAAATCAAATTTCACCAATCACGTTTATCAGACTTTTTTATGTTCACATAAATTTTGGCGGTTTGCTCATTCCAAAAAAAAAAATAAGAAAACAAAAAAAACATCTTGTTCTTCTAGAATCTAGAATATGAACTTCGAGTCTTTTCATAAATATCTCAGCTTCGTGAATTCTCATCACAAAGCATCATAAATTACAATTCTGTCAGTCAAATTCAAAACGTGCTTAGCTTGATCAAAAAAAAAATATATATATATTAAACAAAACAAAAATTAAAAACAAAAAATCTAAAGAAATTTTTGTTGATGGACATATTAAATTTAGCGATTGCAGGCAGCTCAGAAAAGTAGAAGGTAGAAATAAGTCTTGCTCTGGGCCGATTCCATTTTCAATTCTAACTCAATCCGATATCAACGATCAACTTGCGGTCATTGATCAGTTTTGCCGGCCGCCAGCATAATCAGCATCTGATCGTTATGACAGACATGGCTGGCAGTGCCTTGCACACTGTGTGGGTCTGGTGCCATTCATTCATAAATGCTGGTTCTTCAATTCCAGGAATTGCCAAATTCTCTTCATCACTATAAGAAGAAGGAATAAGAACGACAAAAAAAAAAGAACAAAAAGATAAATGATTGAAAGGATCGCCTGAATGCAAATTGCAAAGATCGGTACCCGTTTGAAGTGGCCAAGAAGAGCAATTGAAGTTTTTGCAACACTTTACATAATGCTGTTCTTCCAATGGAGCATAATCCATGCCTCAATTCTGAGAGGCGTTGCGTCCGTGCGTCGCGTCGATCGGTCAATTCACAATATCACCCAGTAGGTAAGGTACCCAGTGCCAGTCCCATAGTGCAATGGTCAGTCAGATGCATCACGCAATCCAATAACCAAATCTCTGCAATGAACATAAAAATGTTTAAGCGTACGAGCGCATGTGTTGGTATGTATACGGTGTGACTGCGGCGGATGCACCGCCAAGTGGCATCTCATCATCTCTGGCATTAACTACTACCGTCCCATCATTATCGTGGTGATCGTTGCCGTTGCATCAGTGGCATCAGCCATCATCAGATCGGTTTTGACTTGGGCGGCTTCAAAACTGGCAATGTCATTAAAAGTAAAGCTTACGTTCGTCGCGTTTTCATCTTCGTTGGGCTCGTCGTCTGGTACCTATCTATACCACGCTTCTCCGCACACCGCCCTTTTATTTGTAACTACTGCCTGCAGCACGACCGGTCGGCAAAACCCAGATAATGGATGCATTATAATTCGCGGAACACCAAAGGGTGATGGGCCAACCGAATTTTCGGTTCGTCGCACGGAAATTGGGAACGAGCGGCGGCACTTTAATCAGTGACAAGGGAGGCGCCAAACATAAATTTTACTGCTGCAGGGTAGAAGTTGCCTTATATACGGTTAGGTGTGATAAATTTTTCGCAGCTAAATTACTGTAGAATGCTATAATTATTGAATGGTTAGTAAAAAATATGATTGGTAAAAGTGAAATATGCAAAAAATATTACTTGTATGATTTTTTTACGTTTTCATTAGGGCAAATGAGACAATAATGGCCACGTTCCAAAAGATTTGGTCGACTTAAAAACTATATATACTCTGTGCAATAAAAATAATCATTACAGGAAAGATAAGGCATTTGCCTCTCACTCTGGTTGCATTGGCTTGCATAAGCTTATCTCAAGTTAAGGCTCAAATAGGGCGTCCGTACTTATCATTATAAATGGCCGCAAATATGAGAGAAATGTGTATATGGGTTACCATCTGCTTATATTAAACAATGAAAATTTTAATTAAAAAAAAAAAATATCTTTTTTCACACCACCAAGAGTTATCCAATAGGAGCGCTTTTTTTTTAAGGGTATCTGCGAAAAAATATAACTTTACTATTTATTTAACTTAATTTAACTTTACTATTTTATAAAGGCAATATCAATTATTCATACTGTTGGTAAAAAAAAAATTTCACTCTATAAAAACTTTTGTAATCCAAGGAATTTGCTTTGAACGTTTCGATACTTTCGACAAACAACCTTTTCTGCAAAAACACCGAAAGCGAACAAAATAACTGCATTTTATTTAACTATTTAAAAATACAACCAAATAAAAAGGAGAAAATCAAAGCGACAACACTTCTGCTCCTCACCTTAAATTTTGTATCAAAAGCTTAAAATTAGAAAGCTCTGGTAAAAATCTATTGAAAAACTTCTTTAACTAACTCTGTTGGAGAGTATATTTTTTTCAACTTATAAAGCGGAAGTAGAAACGAGTAGATGAACCCTAAGGTATGCTTTGGACATGCAATGAGAACGGTCATGGGTGTTGCTTACGATATTTTGCTGGAAATTACCGGCACCACTAGTTTGAAAAAAGCTCGCCCATAAGCCCTGCACTGACTATTTTATGATTGATCTGTGATTGGGCAGATGCCAAAAAAAAATCCAGAAACTTGACTACTACTAGTCCAGTCGGGTTAAACATTTGAAAGGGAAAAAGATAATTCGTACAATTTTCTTTTGCAGTTGATTGGTTAGGCCTATAGGGGAAACCACGTTAACAGAAAAAAACACCTTAAACTCTACCTCCACAGTGGTGCAGAAAAAGGTTTTATATGAATATACAGAAATATAAAAATATTCTTCATTAAACTCAAATTGGCGGTATTTAGACTACTAAAGATCCCCCAACAAACTAAAGAGGAAATTGTACGAATTAATATTTTCATGATCCCAGAAGAATAAAGTTTTTCATTGATATCTCGCGAAAGGTAACTTCAAAAAAAAAATATTAAGACGATAGTTGTAGAAAATTAAATTTCCAACAAGTTTTACCTTTATTATTTTTGTCAGAAATAAAAAATGGCGAAGTTATTGGCCAAAATAAAATTTTCATTAAATTAAAAATGGCGTCTGAAGCTTCAGCGCGAGTTTCCCGAAAACCAAATACTACCAATAACACACGAACTGTAAAAGAAAATTGTACGAATTAAGTTTTTTCCATTTTAGCCATTTTTCCCTTTTTTGACAACCTGATCGAAATCCGTCGAGGCGTCTGTGAAAAAATCGAAAATAAAAAAAAAATGATTGTATGGCAGATAACGTTATTTATGAGGCTAAAAAATCGATTGAAAAATCTATTAGAGACAATCACCAAAACGCTTGAGGACCGAGTTTGAAGAAAATCGCTTCAGCCATTTAGGCTGTAGATCGTTCTAAAGACAGACAGATAGTCAGACTGAATTGCGGGCCCCCTTTTTTCGTAATGTCAATTTTGATCAAAATCCCCAGTTCGATTTTTTTCACGAATCCATAACGTTCCATAAATATGTACTCTGTTCAATATATGTATATTTTCAGTACAGGAATTATGGGAGAGCTTTTTCAAAAACACTAGTGCCTGTCGCCGAAATTCCCACTGAAAATAACCACTGAGTTACATACAAATTATTTTTGTAATCTTGTTAAAACCAGGGTATATTCCACCATGACCTACCTACTGCACACCCAAGCATACACTGCTGCTTGTGTGCCTTCACCATGGACCCAAACCTTGTTGTGTGCTTTTAAAATAAACTTATTGAATCAGAGTTACCACTCTACGTTGTGATAATTTTGAATGCTTATTACTGCAACCATGTAGGAGCTTTAAAACAGTACGAACTTATTGGCACCTCTAACAGTCAGAATGAAAAGCAAATATCCTATTTTCCCTGTACTGAAAATATAAATTTAACAGAGTATAGTAACTTCTTATATATCGCAAGAAAAAACAATGTTCAATTGGGTGCCTAGATTGAAAAGAAATTACGGATTGTCGATTAAAAACGCAAAGTGATTCAGAGCTCTTATTACTTTGAAAGTTTATTCCAAACATATTACGAGTATCGACAGTTTTTATGAAATTGTGAATTTTTTTTGTGTCAATACACCCACTGCGTTCTGTAAAACAATTATTTCCAGACTTTCGGCTAAGTCAGAAGGGTATAATTTGTCATAAACTCTTTAACCCAGTCCTTATTGCCTATTTATTGTTTACATTTTAGAAAACATGTGGTGAACGTCGGGAAATTCACCAGACTCGTAGGTTTGGTAACTATTGTAAATACGCCTTCTGACGCGAATTGTCAAATATTTGACCATAGTAGAGTCACTATTGTAAAATTATATTTAAGTTCATTTGATAGTTAGATAAATAATAATACAGTTTTTTAAGTTGTTCGAAACTGTTATTATTTTCCGCCTCCCATTTTACTTTACTTGTACTACAGTGAAACCCGCTTAAGCGAAACGACGAAGAATCAGGTTTTTTTTCAGTTAAGCGGGTTTTTCACTTAAGCGGAGCTCCGATAACTGAAAAAAATCTCAGTTAGTCGGATCCCGGGTAAGTGAAAAATATATTTTACTTAAACGGGGTTCGGATAACTGAAAAAATATTTCAGTAAGGCAGACTTCGTTGCACGTAACATGTTACAAAATTTACTACATATATTTAACTTTAACTGCTGAAAAACAACCTGTGTTAAATGTTTACCGCTTTTATAAATAAATTTTCTGTATCTCTAAATAAAAAAAACAGGAAGTTATTAACAAACAAATAATTTATTTATTAACAAAGCGAACCAACGCTACTTTGAATTCATTTTCTCTTATTCACAGATACATTTCGTGTTACAAAAACAACAATGTATTTAAGTAAATGGAAAATGCGGGGTCTTGCCATTTATTTAAAGCTTAGCATTTACATGTGTCATGAACGCGGAAGTGGTGGAGGAAGGATGTGAACGTATATAAAAATGAAACAATTCAGCACCCGATTTTTTCGATTTTTAGTTTTTCAGTTAACCGAGTTGTTTTCTAAATAAAAATAGAAAACTTGAAGGATTTTTTTTTCAGTTATGTGGGTTTTTCACTAAAGCGAGTTTTCAGTTAAGCGGGGTAGTTTGTATGTAAATATAAACGGGGATTTGTGAATGTTTTCAGGTAAGCGGGTTTTTCACTTAAGCGCGTTTCACTGTGTTATGAAAAGTTGGGTATTATGTTGCACATGGAACCTACCAGATTAGTTTAGATTTAGTTTTGAGTCTCTTGCTTTTTTAAGCAAACATAATATTGACGTCAGTCTTGTTAACAAAACATGGTTAGACAAAAATGTAAATATTTCCAATAAAGAATATAAATGCTATAGATTAGATAGAGAAGAGAGAATGGGAGGCGGTGTTGCCGTTGTTATTCAAAGAATAATTGAGCATAGATTATTACCGATTGTTGATACAAAGGTAATAGAGAACATTGGTATTGAAATTCCATTTGTCAATGGACATTCAATTAAAATTTTTTCTGTTTACTTTCCGGGGGGTAATACCTCAGTAAGGAAAAGATATGACTTAAGAAATGACATACGTAAGCTAGTATCTTCAAATGAAACTTTTTTGATTGGTGGAGATCTCAACTGTAGGCACAGAAATTGGGGATGTATAAGAACAAACGCTTGGGGTAATATATTGTATGATTTGAATACTAGGCACTCATTTAATATTTTGTACCCTCCTCACCCCACTTGTATACCTCCCAACGGTAGAACGAATCCTTCAACCATTGATTTATTTTTAACAAATATGGCAGAACTTTTTGGCCAACCTTTAGTAAAAAATGATTTAAGTTCTAACCATCTTCCGGTTATGTGTAGTGTTAATCATGAACCTCGGCAAAATGAAAACATGATTTTTGACTTTAAAAATGCTAAGTGGAATAGGTTCAAAAAGAAGATGCGTAATAAATTATTAAATTTACCGATAATAGATCCTAACGAAGTTAACAGTGATCAAATAAATGAAGCCGTTGAAAGATTCACATCTGTTGCATTCGAAAGCGTAGCGCAATCTGTTCCAAAAAAAATGCGTTTTAATGAAAACACAAATACACTTCCAGTCAACATTGTCCAACTTATGAAAAAGAGGAATATATATAGGTCCTTGTGGATGAGAACCAGGGATTAATCTTATATAACAGAAACTAAAGTTCTTAATTGTTTGATTAAAGTCTTTATCCAAGAACACAAAAATAAATCATGGAATTCAAAGCTTCACACGTTAGATAAAGCTAGTAAACCATTTTGGAACCTAGTAAAAATAGTAAAGAAAAGGAACAGTCAAATTCCGGCTTTAAAAGATGGAAATTCTATACTGTTGACAAGCATAGAAAAAGCGAATTAGGCAATTAGGTAGGTTCTCAACAAATTCATGTTGATAACGATATAATTACAGTGCAGGATGTTAAAGATATACTAAGTAGTCTAAAGACTTCCAAGAGCCCAGGATTCGATGGTATGAAGAATATAATCTTAAAAAATCTTCCCAAAACAGGAGTGAAATTTTTACAAGTTTTTTTACTGCTTGTTTTAAAGCTGCTTACTTCCCAAAGCAATGGAAAACAGCAAAAATAATCCCTTTTCAAAAACCTGGGAAGGATCCTTCTACAACTTCCAGTTATAGACCCATAAGTTTACTTAGTTCTCTGAGTAAATGTTTTGAGAAACTTATAAGAAATAAAATTCTTAAGCATGTAAACACGCATGATATTCTTCCAACTGAACAATTTGGGCTTAGAAGTTGTCATAGTACAGTGCATCAAGTAAAATCGGATAACAAATGATATTAAAAGTGATCTTGCATTAGGGAAAAGCACTGGTATGGTCCTATTAGATGTCGAGAAAGCATTTGATACGGTATGGCATATCGGCCTGATACATAAACTATTAGTTCTTAATTTTCCTCTTTATATTATTAAAATCATTACTTCCTTTTTGTCTGAAAGGTTTTTTAAAGTTTCAGTCAATAATTGCTTCTCCAATCTTTATGAAATCCCTGCTGGTGTACCTCAGGGATCAGTTCTTGGTCCTATTTTATATATTATATACACATATGATTTCCCGAGATTTACAAATTGCAAATCAGCTATTTTTGCGGATGCTACATGCTTGTATTCATCAGATTCAGTTGGTTTTACCATTGAAATCAATTTGCAATCTGCGCTTAACGCTGTGGAAAGGTATTTTAAAGATTGGAAAATTAAAATAAATGCTAGGAAAACTCAAGCTGTCTTTTTCACAAGAAAAAGAAAAGCTTGTTTCTTACCCAATAACATGCTTCAAGTTAATGGCATACTGACAGAGTGGAAATCTAGAGCTAAGTATTTAGGAGTTCACTTAGACAAAACACTTACTTTTGGACTTCATATAGAAGAAACAATTAACAAAATCAACTTGGCTATAAAAATTCTATATCCATTTATAAACCAAAAATCAAAGCTCAGTACAGAAAACAAGCTTATAATATTTAAAGTTATTTTTCAAAGCATTATGTTCTATGGATCACCTGTTTGGGGTAAATGTACCAACAACCATATTCTGCGATTACAAAGAACCCAAAATAAAATACTTAAAATGATGCTAAATCTACTCGTACCCTGGCACTATTCAACGGAAGACCTTCACGTATTGACCAACATCGAAAAAGTTTCATTTAGAATTACAAATTTATTTGAGCGATATAACGCATTATGTACCCTATCCGCAAACTACTTAATCTCAAATTTGGCTATTTAAAAAATAAAAATACAAAAATACAAAACAAAAAAAAATACAAAACATACAAAAAAAAAAATTAAACATAAAAATTAAAAAAAAAATGGTTAGAGCTTTATATTTGTTATTTATTTATTTTATATATATATATTTATTTGTTATGTTTTTATTTTTTTGATTTATTTATTTTTGTATTAGCTTATACATTTGTTACAAACTTATTTATTTCTTATTGTTCTTTGTTATTTAATTATTTATTTCTTATTTATCATTTTTTTTTCATATAAATTGTTTATTATTTACTTTTGTTACTAAATTATTTATTTTTCTTTGTTCCCTGTTATTTATATATTTATTTTCAATGATATTATCGTTAGCGTTATTATTTTGTTAATATTTATTTATTTATTTATTAATTTATTTATTTTTTTATTCGTTTGTCTACATTATTGTTATCTTATAAGTTATTATTTATTTATTTATTTTTTTTTTTTTAATCACTTGTAAATCATATTTGAGATCTGTACTTTTCGGTGGTGTCTACCAGCCTCCCATTCTCTCCAATCTTGGAAACATGTTTCTGACGATTTGAAGAAGGTTTTTCTTGTAGCTTTTCCTTCGATACATCATTACATCAAACTGTGATAATTGCTTTAAAAAATGTTATTGTTTTCAGAAGTAAAGTAGAGTTATACTAAATCTCTGTAAATTGTGCAATATAGTTAAAAGTAAGAAAAAAATTTATAAATTTGTGCTACAATAAAATATACAATACAATACAATAGTTTTGAGTCTCAAAATCTTCTACATATAAGTCAAAAGGGGCTTACATTTTTAATTTAAAACGATGAGACATTTTTAATGTCATAGATATGAACAATGTCAGACCATTAATTCAATGGTCAAGCACTAAGTATAGCTAGCACATAATACGTCGAATTTATATATAATTCTGATCAAAATTTATTCATATATTATATAGAACAGCATGGGTTTGAAAACTTAATTGAATATTAAATGCGAAACATGAACAAAAAAAAAAAACCTACGTAGACAAAGACAATGAAAATTACTGGAACAAAAAATAAAAAAAAAAATTATAATTGCAAATGTCTAAAATTCAATGTTGGTAAACAAAGAATTTTTTTTATTTGCAAAATGTAGCTCAAGCCAAAAGTAGCGGTTTATTATATCTCCTGTCCATACCAATTCCTACTGCATAAATACTCGAATATATATGTAAAAAGCTCGCGGAGACTTAATAAATATACATCAATTAAAATTAGAGTATGACCCATCGCATGAAATGGTTTCAAACTCATTTGTAATGTAAATATGAAATGACAACGGACAAAGCCCTTCAGTGGCGGCCTGGATAATTCTCAAAAGTATCTAGGTTGAATAAATTTGAAGTGTGTTCTAGTAATAAGGTGTACGTACATAACTAGTTGCTTAAGAACATAAAATTAAATAAAAATGCTTACAAAATATTGTTATTAAAATTTCTACATGTTTATTTATCTGCGGGCTCCATTTTGTAAAGGATTTTTCTTTTTGAAAAACTTAATTCTTTGAGAATCGAAGTGGTAAAGGGTATATAATCTAGAATCCTGAAATTTGAATCCTAAAGTCGTGAACGCAAAAAAAATATTAAATGCACGTCTGGATCGTAAGGACTTGCTCTTGTAGCTAAAAACATTTTTGTTTCCGTTATTTATGAAATATTCTTAAAAATGGTTTACCATTTTGAAATGAGAATTGAACGCGCCACCTTTTAAGGTAACTTACCACAATTTCGTAGTACATTTTTTTTTTTACACTACACTCCATTGAATTAGGGTCATGTACAAATTTTGAGTAGTTAGTTAGGCAAAAAAGTAATGTTTTCTTGAAAACTGATGCAGGTGTGTTGAAATTTTTGAATGCAATTGTTAGAAGGGTTATTCAAGGTTTCATAACAAAAAAAAAAATGAGAAAAATTAAGATTTGTAATCACGGCATTTGAAAGACCGTCACAGGGTGACCATTTTTTTTCGAATGCCTATAACTCTCAAAATACATGGTTCCGATTTTTTAAAATTATTTTTCTGATAACTGTCACCACCTACCATATCACCCGTTTTCGTTTCGACGTTGACTTTTGGGACATCCTGTATATACTATAAATGTATACATATGCTAATGTAAATTCAGGGACGTAAAATTAGTAAAATTGCAATATATGAAGGAAGAAAAAAATGCGGTATACTCATAATAAAATCTTTTTAGATTGCTTAGTTGTTTAAGCTTGAGGGAAAAAAGATGCCATTTGAATTGTCGGATAAATATGAATATATAAAAATCAAAAATCGTGTTAGCGGTTTTTTAAGACACGATTTTTGTATTTATAAAATTTTAAAAACATTTGAAATAATTATTAATATTTGTATAAAATTTGAATTTCAAAAAAATTAAGGGAATTATTTTTGAAAAATCGATTTTTCAAAAAAAGAAAAAAATGATTTTTTTTGGAAAAATTTGAGTATGCAATTTTATTAATACCTTTAGGAAGAAGGCAGCGTTTGCATAAACAAATAATTTGAATGGGTTCATCCAATAGTGAAAAGTCGAAAACATAGCAAGTAGTCAAATTAAAATATTTTTTTTTACTTAAAAGGGGAATTCACTATTTGAAAAAAACAAACATTTTTTTTAATCAAAAATCTTGGAACCGGTTTTAAGAAAAACATTTCTTTCTAAACGTTTTTTTAACATTTTTATGGGAGGTAGCGTTGTTTTCTCTTTAATGAAAATTGTTTTTTTTAACTACTCAAGATAATGTCGAAGAAAGTTTCGACAAAATATATTGCGTCGTTTTCGAAATTTTATTTTTTCAAAAACAAAGTTTTCTTTTTAATACAAAAAATGAAGGCAGTATTACTATCTAAAAGCTTCTATATACAAAATTAAAAACAATCAAATGAACCGCTTTCCAAAGAATCAAAAACCCATAAAAAATGGTTTATGCACAAGATTCTCATTTTTACTTAATTTGTTTAAATGTTAAAATGTTTACTATGAACATTTTTCAAAAAGAAGTCGTCCATCCATTTTTGAAATATTGAATTTTCAAGAATCCAAAAAAATATTTTTTAAAAATGTCAGTATTCAGTTTTATTTACAATTCAAAGAACCTCATATGTAAAAAATTTGATCAAAATCCGTTGAACCGCTTATGAGAAAGTCAAAAATAAAAAAAATGGTTGTATGGCAGGTACCGTTAGTAACAAAATATGTAAACAAATTGTTTACCCAAAATGTAGACTATACCTACATATGGTAGCTAACATATTTTTTTTTATCAGAATCGTAATAGCCGTTTTCGAGATAATGAAGATAGTAGACAGGTACCGTTAGTTTTGGGTCTGCAAAAACAATTAAAAATCTGTCTTAGACAATCACCTAAAACGCTTAAATACCAAGTTTGAAGAAAATCGGTTCAGCCATTTAGGCTGTAGAGCCTAAAAGGCGTGTCTGAACAGACAGGCAGCAAAATGGAATTGCGGACCCCATTGTTTTCGTCTTCGTTATCATCGTAATGTCAAGTTGAATCAAAATCTCGAGATCAATTATTTTACGATGCCATAACTTTAACTTACCATATTATAGTATCTATACCTATGAGTGGCGAAGCATCCATATAACTCGGTTCCTTACGTCTTACGACAACATGAATCTAGGTTTCTTTGTGGTTTAGTGAGTTTCATGTGTGAGTTTTTGAAATAAAAATTAAAAATAAAATAAACTAAAAATGTTTACTTTTAAATTTGTGTTATTATTGACGATGTAATCTATTCACGATATTAATCTTCGTTATATTAAAGCTACGCGTTTCGGAATCAAAGTTCCATCTTCGGGCTTAAGTCATCAAATTAATATAGTTCATTCAAAAAAAAAAACATTGGTATACCACACAAAAAAAAAAACAAACCGCTTTCTTTTTTACTTATTTTATGAATTTATATGTTACTCTCTCTTGGGCTGAATCCTGTATCTTAAAGATTAAGGTTGCCACTTCACTATCCAACATTGATATTAAATTTAATTTATTATTGGTAGAAAGTGCAGAAAATAACGCAATGAGGTTTAAGCTTATTTAAAAAAATTAGTTTACAAGGAGAATACAGTGCAATACCTTATTTGATGTTGCGTTTGTTGTGAATTTTGAAAATATTAAACATTTAGATTTGAAAAATTCAAATTAAAAGTGTGAAAAGTTGTTTGGGTAGTAAGTTTTAGTGAGTATGGCTTTAATAGTTGCAGAATGATGCTTAACAGACTTTCTATTAGAGGAGTCAAATAATTTTAATCAGCTTAGTTTTATTCAGAAAAAAAGTTGTAGAGTTAGGATATGAAAATAGATTAAACACGAAAAGAGGTTTCATTGTAACTTAAGTATACTTGATTGACAGGGAGTTGTAAATTAAATAAAATGTTTTGTTTTCCTTGCCCTCTTTTTTCCAACTCTCCAAGTGTTTGGAGTCATGTTCTACGGTACCTTTCGGATGATGGAATTGAAGAAAGGTCTCTTGGTTTCTTCGAAGTTAATGAGTCTCGCAACGCAGATGAGCTGACAAAGCATATTTTTAATATATGTATTTGATATATTCTCCTGCAAATACAAACTAATTGGTCACACTTACGATGGTGCGGCAGTTATGTCTGGTTAAGTGGGTGGTGTTAAAAAGAAAGTCCTTGGTGCTCTTCCAATGTCTAACTTTATTATTTGCTCACGTTTTAAATTTATTTTTATCGCGATCACTTGAAAATATATCGGAATTAAAAGTTTTTTTTGGCAGTATATCCGTTTTTCTTTAGAAATCAACTAAACGTTCAGAACGTTAAAAACAAATAATTTTAAAAACGAAAGCCTGGGGTATCGGAAACTCGCTGGTATTATCATTCGCGGATAATAAATGATTTAAATTGTAGATTATATATAATTTTAGCTTTTATTAGAATATTAGACAACTTTAGTGTATGGAACACTGATTCGCTTTCTATTGCCGAGAGCTTGTTAATTATATTAGAGGCAATAGATTTTTGTTTTTTTTTCTTAATACTCTTTCTGAATGAAATAATCCCTTTTCAATTAGTTCAAAATAAGCAAACGGATGTTTAAATTGCAAAAAGGGAAATCGAATGTTTTGAGTCATGGCAAAGCTTAGACTTTCTTAATAAATTTGAGTCCATTTTAGAAATATCTAATCGATTGCGCGGAAACACCACGCAAACGAGGATGGCTCGAAATTTTTTCCAAAATACTTTATAAACGTTGTTTTGTAGAAATAAAAGACAATATTATATCCCAAATAAATACAAGGTATACAACTTTTACGATTTTTTAGATTTACTTAATAAATCAAAATATGATAATTTCGCAGTTTCCAATGTAGATGAAAAAATATCTTCTTTAATTGATTTTTTGATTTTACAGTCTTAAAAAATGTACATAAAGTTTTGAATACAACTTTTTCTCTTCGATAACTTGACGTTTGAGCACTTCATAACCATTTTAAAAACGAAATATTGAGTGAAACATTTCCGCAAATTTTTAACTTAATACCGCTTATATTATGCGTTAAGCTCATTGTTACATTTAACTTTAATGACATAGAGCCGATTTTCAACCTCCAGATAAACATCCAGTTAGTTGCCAGAGGAATAAACTTACTTGACTGTTAAACAACCGGATAACAACATCGAATTTTTCAGTCAAGAAAAAACAATCTATAGAATAATTTAATTTGAACGTCATTTTTATTTCGAGTATTGAATTTTTCGTAGAAATTAATTTCTGTTTAACGTTTATTTCAAATCAATCATTTTTCAGTGTAATATTTCAATAATATCAAGTGTTTTTGGCATCGAAAAAAGCTATTTATTCTATTCCTCAGATAGCTCCATATTCCGTTCTAAAATGCACAGATAACTTTATTCCTAGATTAAGATGTATCTTACTGTTGAAAAACTAATTTCGCTCTATCTGGAGAATATGTACTAACTGACTGTTTAACTGACTATTGAAAAATTGGCCCTTAAGGTACAGGGTGGCCCACAAATCGCGCTACAATAAGAAATTTTAATAACTTTTGTTTTAACCGATGTATTTCATTTATTTTTTTTTTATTGGATTAAAAACTAAATTTTATTTTAAATAACTAATGGTTTTTAAAGATGATAGACCGCAAATGACCTCCACGCTCATCCACGCATATGCGGCACCTGATCAGAAAATTGTTCATTGCGGCCTGAACGGTTGAAATTGGGATCGCCTCAATTATTGTCTTAATGGACTGCTTCAATTCTGTCAAATTCCTGGGTTTCGTTCTGTACATGTCCTGCTTGACATAACCTCATAAAAAAAATTCTGGTGCAGTCAGGTCAGGTGACCTTGGGGGTCAGCAGAAAGTGCAGTTTCTGGATATTAATTTGCTTGGGAATTTTCGTTGGTTCCACCATAACTTGTGTGGCTACCTGTGCACTTGCTCATCTAGTGGAAACCAAATCCTGCTGAAAGGGATACGGCTTCGGCGAAGTTATGGGTAAAAAACCTCCTTCAGCATCTTTAAATAACGGTCGCCATTGGCAGTTTGTGTTACACCGTTTTCTTCAAAAAAGTATGGCCCGACAATACACCTTGATGAAACTGCGCACCACACAGTGACTCGTTCTGGGTGCGGTTCCATCTCAGGGAGCATTTCTGGATTAGATTCACTCCATATACGGCAATTTTGCTTGTTAACATTGCAGTTTAAGTCAAAATGGCCCTCATCAGACATGAACAAACAATTTATCAATGTGTTCTCTTCATCAGTCATTGCAGTCATTTTTCGGCAAAATTCCGGGCGAACAGATAAATTCTGAGGGTTTATCTTGCTTGTAATTTGGACTTTGTACGGAAACAAGTTTAAGTCATCATGAAGTATCCGTTGTAATGACCGTCTGCTAATTCCAATTTGGCCCGATAAGTTTCGAGTCGAAACACTTGGATTTGCCTGTATTGCCGATGCAACAGCCACGATTGTATCCTGAACCCGAACATTGGGATCTCGTTGATACGGCCTTCGTTCGATGCTTCCAGATTCAGCAAACATGTTCACCAGAATCACAATGGTCCAACATACTCGGGGGAATACCGCCAAATTCCAGCCTATATTCCCTTTGGAGGGAAATGACGGAATGCAAAGAATGGTATCGATGCACTATTCAAATCCTTTTTTCAGCAACCCAAACATTCAATTTGATAAATCAAAATAGTAGCATATAAAATAAAAAATATAAGCCGATTTCGCACACTGAAGAAAAGTTTTATTTTTATAGCACTATTCGTGGGCCACCCTGTATAACAAATTTGGTTTGAATTGCTCAACCTTATGGCTTAATACTAAGTTATGCATTGAACGAAATAATTTCAAGCAATCTTCCGAAATTTAATTTTGTGGTGACTAATTTTTTTTCGACTTACATTTTGAAATTATTCACGCCTCCCCACTGATACCTATGTATATTATAAGGCTGGCAACGAGACGAGACAATACGTTGGTAGTCTCATATCGGTCTTCTCAAAATCGAAACATTTGAGTCTAGTCTCGCTTGTCAGCATCTCGGAGACCGTGACTAGTCTTGGTCTCGTTGCCAGCCCTTTAGTGTGAACCAACCATAATCTAATACCTACTGCTTTGTCATGCGCACCTGGTTAATTTCTTTCATTTCGAGTCCAAAAACTCACTTGTTCGGAAATTTCGTGTTTCGAAACGGTTGCTAGGGACAACCAAAGTACATTTTTTTTCGAAAACCAATTCAATAACTAACGGAATGAAAAACTTGTTTAGAATCAATCTTTATCTCGTCGATATTCTTGGGCATTCCTGCCTGCAATTGATTGAATACAAAATTCTGCTACGGAAACTTTTTCGATATGTATTAGACTCAATCAAATGCTAAATTATTTTCAAATTTTCTACAGGATAAAAATGAGTGATATAAGCATTTAAAATAATTCCATATTCTTTAGGTGTAATAAACTGCTTTTAGACAAAAGCGATTCTTAATCCCTGTTTCAGTTTTATATTGTACCAGTACCTGGGAGAACGCACTTTGCTCGGTATCTTTAAAATTTGATATATGAAAATGTCTTTGTTATTATTCATTTCGAACTCTTATAAGCGTACTCACCGGACACAATCTTCTCGGCTACCATAAAAAGAAAATGGGGCTAAACAACGATGACCTATGCAGATGCTGCAATGACGAAGCCGAACATGAGCACACCTCTCACTTTTTGTGTAATTGTCCAGCACTTTGCCATATAAGGAACAAATTCCTGGACAGCTACTTTTTCATTGATTTAGAAGAGCTCTCGATCTCTCAGCAAAAGTCTGCTGAAATTCATAAAAGCATCTAAGTGGCTCGATTATGATAATCCATAGAACTTATAGGTTATACAATTAGAAGTTACAACACTTCAAACATAAAATATTGTTTTATTATGTATAAGGATAGAAGAAGTACGTTAGAAATAACATTTAAGAATTTTTAAGTTTCTCAAAGTGAAAATCATACAAGTCCTTTCCGAGGAACCAAGGAAATGTTAAAAGTGGGCGTGTTGGAATTCCGATTTAACGAAATCAATTTTTACTTCTGATATATTATACAATTTAGGGCTGGCAACGATACCGAGAATTCTCTAAAAGCCCCGCGACGAGACCGATACGAACTGAAATTTTTCGATTTTGACAAGACCGAGACGAGACCTACTAAAAAGACTATATAGGGTTTCTTCTCAGTGCCAACCCTAGTTCAAACAAAATTTCAAAATTTCAGTTATTGTTATGATCTTAACTTGCCGGTCACGTTACCCCATATGGTGGCCAGTGACGTCGTAATCTTCCACCCTTGGGGCTTTTTGAAATATCGCTTTGGAGCCTCGTAGGAAGCAAGGTATTGTTGCCGACGTTAAGAAAAGTTTCAATATAAATTAAATATTCCCACGCCTGTACCGCACGGGTCGATTTGCACCCGAGTACTGAGGCAAATTCGGTTGCCAGTCATATCGGCACTTAATAATGAAATTCTAGATAAAAATTGTTGTGTTTTGCCAATGCAAGCCTAACACACCAACTTGTATTTATGGACTATGCGAGTATGGAACAAAAAGGATAATATAATAAAAAATAAAACAAAATAAAAAATAAAAAAAAGTAAAATTTCAACATATCCACCATTGAGGCTAGTTACTTAAAATTAATAGCAATTGATTTTTAAATGATAATCTACTCAGATTAAAGTCGATCTTATCGCAAACAGCATTAGTTTCTCTTAAACATCTAGACATTGGTTCATTGACAGCATAATTCGTTCTGTGGAATGGAATCACAAAAAACAATCGGTTCCTGAGCATCCTCGCAGGGACATTGAAGTTAATTAGCGCTAAAATATCGGAACACTCAATATGATTTCCCAATAAATCACGAATAAACATAACAACAGATAACTTTCTCCGAATATTAAGAGGCAAGATTCCAAATAACTTGCACCTTGTTCCATGTTACGCCAAGGTCTTTTTTATATGTTACAACTAAAATAATTGAATTGTTAATTCTATAAGAGAAATTAATTGAAGAATTTTTCATCAAACACCAATTTGATAATCTCTCAAGATCGTCTTGTAATAACATACAATCCTGCTCAGTTTGTATGCACCGACAGACTTTTAAATCATCCGCATACATAAGGCACTGTTTTCATTTTTTGGGTATCTGTCCCGTGTTCAAAGAGCTGAGACGTATGTACTTTGGTTATTTAACACTCACACTGGAACAAACCAAACATATTTTAAATCGAGTAAATTGGAATAATCTTTATAAATCTTTAAAATCAGCTAAAAGTTACCGGTACAATATTTTAAATGAATTTGATTAAATGATTAAACTAACGAATTCAATAGTATTATATCATGTTCTTAGTAATGTCATACATATAGTTAAATTTTACATTGAATTTTACCCAAACATGTATATATTCTCGACAATGAGTCATTTTGGCAGACGGCAACGCCATAGCCTTTTATTTTTATTATGTACAATCCAACTTATTAGAAAAAGAACCTTTTTGTAAGCAAGTTTTTATTTATTTATGTAATAAAATTCAATCTAATCTAATCTAAAATCATAAGGCACTTAGAGTTTATAAAAGCATTGGGAATGTCATTGATAAATAGCAAGAAGAGAAGTGGACCGTGATGGCTGCCTTGCGGCACACCCGAAGTTACATTGATAGGGGAAGAAAGAAAATTATTAATCCGAACATACTGAGTACGACCTTTTAAATATGGTTTTATCCAGTTCAAGAAATTAGAGTGGAATCCTAACTTATTAAGCTTAATAATCAATATATTGTGATTAACCCGATCGAAAGCTTTAGAAAAGTCAGTATACACAACATCAAATTGCTATCCTTTTACAAGGCCATTAACTACATAATTTGAAAAAATAGTAAGGTTTGTGCTGGTAGATCTCCCAGAAATAAAACCATGTTGATAGGGAGAAATAGTACTTTTAAGAATTGGTGTTAACCTTTCATAAATAAGTTTTTCAAACAATTTTAGAATTGTGGTGATAATTAGAAACTTCCTGCCTTCTTCCTGATTTATAAATTGGTGTAATTGTAGATCGCTTCCACGTATTTAAAAATATACAACTTTGAAGGGAACGATTAAAAATTAATTTTAAAGGTAAAGCAAATACTTTTGCACACCTCTACAAAATAATAGGGGCGATTCGTTCCATATCCAGTCGTGTGTCAAATACATCAGAATTTGCATTTACTTCCCTCAATATTCTTGTAACTGGTTCATTTCTACCATAGTCTGTTCTGTGAGGAGCTTTGATGTACGAAAATAATATCAGCCACCTCACGGCGCTTTTCGAGAAATTGTAAGTTAATGAGCTTTAAACGATCTTGATATGGGACAGGCTATAATTGTCAACCCAAGGAAGGTCCCTTAGATCAAAACGGAGGAATCTACGCTGGATTGCTTCGATTCTTTAATGTGAACAAGGTGATACGGGGACCATACTTGGCTAGCATACTCAAGTAAAGGTCGGACAAAGGTTGTGTACAGAGATTTCGTAACAAAAGGGCCTGAAAACTCCTTAGACAAACGCTTGACGAAACCAAGAGCAGAGCTTGCCCTAGAAATAGTGTTATCATAATATGATCTGAAATTGAGCTGACTATTACAGATAACGCCCACATCCCGAATGGAATTTACTCTTGAAACAAGGTCATTATTTATGTAGTAGTCCCGTTGTGGCGGACGAAAACGTTTGTGAGAATATGTGATTGCTTGGCATTTATTGACGTTAAGTTCTAGATTGTTCTTTTGACACCACGCAAAGAAATTATCCAACTCATTTTGCAGACGTAAAGGATCATGTCGTCTTCGTACGTAGAAAGTTACGAATCTTTTAACACTGATTCTACGTCAATTATTATCAGGATAAAAATAATAGGACCCAGGTGATTACCTTGTATGACGCCAGACTTAGCAATGAAAGGATCTGATACAGCAGACCTAAATAAGACTCGATATTTACGATCTGAAAGGTAGGAATCTATCCATTGAACAAAACCAGGAGGAAATCCAGCTTGAAAATGATTTTATTAATAATTTTGTGTGAAATTTTGTCAAACGCCTTGCTAAGGTCCGTGGCAATTACATCAACTTCGATTTTCTTCTCTAAAGAATTTAAAGCATATGAAAGTTAGTGGTCGTGCACCTACCCCTAAGGAACCCATGTTGTTTGGTGGAAAATAATGGTTTCCAATGCAAGTACATTTTTTCGAAGGCAATACTTTCGAAAAGTTTGGGAATACATGATAGTTTGGCGATTGGTCTATAATTAGAAACATTTGCTTTACAGCCCTTTTAATGAAAAGGAATAATAAAAGAGTCCGGGAAAATCCCTAGACTAAGAGATTCTTGGAAAAGAGTAGCAGGAGGTTGAGCTAAATTGGCTGCACATTTCTTTAAAACAATTGCAGGCAAGCCATCTGGACCCGATGAGAAATCTTCTGTTAGCTTGTTAATACTGTTGACCACATTATCAACGTTAATGCTGATTAATACCAATGACGTTTGGTTACAGTTATTTAAATAAGAAAAGTAGTTTATATTTGGTTCAAAATTATCTTCGGAAAAAGCAAGACTGAAAAAATTTGCAAATAAATTAGTTATAATTTAAAAAGTTTAGGATCAGCTATGATATCGAATTGCATTTTAATAATGTATACATCATACAGTAGCTTGCAAAGAGTGGAAAATTCATGGTATACATCCAAATAGAAAGAATAGTCGGTTTCTGATCTGGATCTCAAATATTTTTGCCACAGACCGTTTCGGGAGTTTCGGAGTGTTCACAGTTCTCTTGAATACCATGGAGGGGACGATGACATATTTATCCGGGGTGTATAAGGTATAGACAGGAAAAGCCATTCAAAAATTACTGATTAAAAGTTATTGGTTAACGTATTGATACTATTGTTAACATTGTAGTTAAAAATTAAATCAAAATTTATATTACTGAGAACTTCAATCAATTTGATAAAGTCAGCCTTGAGGTAGAAAAGTCATATTCGAAGGTATATATTGGTCTATTTTTAGAATCAGAACATTTGAGGATTAACAGCATTTTAAGAAATTATGTGTTATTAATTTTTTGTTGCAATCTAGAATTCCATTCTTGAATCCTGGACATAAATATTTATTATTGTTTTCATCTTATCGATATATCTCAATTAAAAAACCATACCAAGTCATCAATCATTCATATGAAAGGAATTCCTTGCATAATGTCATAATTTCCCGTAGTGTCCATTACTCTTGTTCTTGTACATCACACAGAATCCACTTCGACACGATTCTATTAAACATTCCAATTTAAAGGTCTTTTCATCCTCAATTCAAAGGAGATACCGGACAGACTATCATCGTCATCCGCATCCTTCATCACAAGAGTTCATTATACACTCTCTCTGGCAATTGAATTATCGTTGTCTCAAGAACATTGTCCATCGCACTCCAATCTACCGATCGAAGCCATGGAAAAAAATTAAACTGTATGGAATTCTAATCAAAAAGGAACCTTACATCCTTTTCTCATTCCTGTCCTTTCGACGTGGTGTGCAGCGACGGAGGATAGGAGGATTGTTGTTTGTAGGTTTTGATTGTTTTCAACCGATATGTGCGCAGACAATGGCTCGATCTCCATCATCGTGCGATTACAGTCCGAAAATTCATTACTCAAGTGCACCATCATCCAGAGAACGAACATCCTTCTTTTCTCGTGCAGCCCATTGAGTCTTTTCCTGTGAAGCTCATCTTATGTATATAGTTCTTTCATATGAATATATCGCGAGCGCGACATTTAAAAGACCGAAGACCTGTAGAGAATTGCCGTCCAATGCCCAAGGAAAACCACATTTACTGGAACAGTGCTTGTGATGGTGGCGGTGGCGGTGGCGGCGGCGTTGGTGGTGCTAGCCTGGTACCAGTGGTGGTCATATTGAAGTTGCTGCTGCTTATACTCTTTTTGTGCGGTCTTTCATTGACCACGACGACTACAATCCTAAAGACGAAGTTCTCAGGTTTAAACAACAACAACAACAACGAAGAGACGAATACAAAACAAGATGAAATAAATAATTTTTGTTATGCCCATATCCGCGATATGCGCGGCGGATAAATCTTTTTGTTCTCCTCCACATGAATTCCTGGAAGTGACTGACTGCCCGAAAATAAAACAGGCACCACCGGATTATTCAGGCAAAAACAAATTCAGAAGTGGTATAGTAGTATTATAAGAAGCATTCTTTGCAGCAATCGATGGGTACCATATCAACCAGCAATAATGGGACCTTCAGTATATGCCGAAGTTACCTGGACATTGTCTTGATGTTGCTTCCCGATTCTCAAACTCTTGGGCTGGCTCTGAATTAAAGATTCTCATGCGCCACCAACACAACATCATCGCCACGCTGGCAGTAACCTGATTATGACCATGTGCATTTTTATTCACCTGATGGTCATTCTGATTAGTTGTGTCTTAGGTGAATATTGCCAGACGATAAAAAGTTGACAATCTTAACTCTGCTGTCTAAATAGGGGTTGGAAAATACACCACCAGGTAATGAAATCAGTCTACACAGACAAGCAGGACTGCCGGTTTGTAATCGAAATAATATTGAGCGTATCGGAATCCCGATTTTTATAAACTCGTTTATCAAAAATCCCGAAAAAAAGTTTTAAAATCCCGACTTTTAAAAACTGTTTTTTTTTTTTTTAATCCCGCCTTTTGAAAACCCTTTTATTCAAAATCCCAATCGACTATAATCCCGCTATTTAAAATCTCGTTTAATCCCGCTTAGCCCGTTTTGTATTGATAAAAGTTATTCACAAAAAAGTTTGCATAAACTCATACTTGACTCCACGCCAAATAATATATTAGACCAATCAGGGGGTTTGCAGGGAGAGAGGGATCATGTCGCCTCTTATGCACCATCCGTTTTTCACTTTGTGTTGATTCCAAAAGCTAGAATTTAATAAACAGGATGGTAAAAACGGGATTTTAAGAAGCGGGATATTAAAAAGCGGGATTGTAAACAAGCGGTATTATAGAAATCAGGATTTTAAAAAGAGGGATAAAATACCGGGATTTAAAGAAACGGGATTATAAAAATCCGGATATCAAACCCAACTCGAAATCATAGCGCAGGAATTCTCTAGATGAAATGAAATGTGGAACCTGAAAAACCGAAAATCGCAGAATCCACAAATATTTACTTGCTAATATAGGTACTACCTATAAGGCAAGTTATGCATACGTACACATTTTTTTTTTGAACAATCAAACATGGTTATGATCATAGAGACCACAAAAAAAAGAGGGTCCCACAGTTCCGTTTGTCTGTCTGTCCACGAGTCTGTAGCCTAAACGGTTTGGTGGATTTGCTTCAGAATTGGTACGTATTATTTTTCCGGTAATATGCCCACACGTTTTTTTCATTTTTTTGAGACGACAAATAACAGTAGCTCCCATATATCTTTTGGGCCAAAAACAAAAATCTTATTTTTCTCCAACCATTTTTATAAAAATAATCATTTAATTAATGAAGGGAAAGCGTGCCTTTTGATATTTTTTTTTGGAAAAAAATGGTTATTTTTGATACTCCTAGTAGAACAATTTTTTTTTCGATTTTCTGGGAAACGATTAATTTAAATTTTTTTGAAATGTTTTACGCAGAAGCTCCTAGAAATTTTAAACACTATTGTAAGCCAAAATTTATAATTTTTTTTTAGAAATTAATTTTTTTTTTTAAACTCAAATGATATTATATTGAATAGTTAAAATATATATTAAAAAACCGTTAAGGAAAAAATGTATTTCTCAAAAACAGCTCCAAGAATTTTTATAAAAAAAATTCTGTGTTCTTATAATAGTACAGTCCACTTTTAAATATAAAAATATTTAATTTTGCGTACTTATTAACGGTAGTTCCAATAAAAACTTTCTTAATATTTCCGACTTTCTCACTATCGAATAGATAGATTAAAATAATTTTTTTACGAATGCTTAATAAGAGTGTTAATAAAACTACATACTCAAATTTTCAAAAAAAACACTTTTTCGATTTTTAAAAAACAAATGCATTTTTTTTTTAATCGATGTTTCAAGAAACAGTCAGTGATTTTTTTTTTTTTTAATTTGAATTTTATTGTGTATATTAATAATATCTGCAAAATAGTGTTTCAAATTTTATTTCTAAAAATGTTTTACATTCACATAAAAAATTAATTTGAAAAGAAAACCGCTCCAACGATTTTTGAAATTTTTTGATATTTATCCACGATCTCAAATGGCATCTTTCTTTTGCTTTAAACTAAGCAATATGAAAACATTTAATTATGTGTATTATCCATTTATTTCTACCCTATTATATTTCCTTTTTACGAATTTTTGCGTACGTCACTGAATACTGTATAAATCAATGTAGGAAGGCCTCATACATTCGTATATACTTATGTTCTTATCTATCTTTAAAAATACACATAAATTATACAGTTATATGCTACCGACCTATATCCTTCATTTGAGTTATTATGTATATATTTACATACCTAGGTTCCCTCTATGTATGTACCTACACATTACTCTCCTTACTTACATAATTAAAATCAATCTTATAATTAAAATGAATCTTGATCCCTTTCCGGATCTTTTGTTATTCCGCTTAGGGTTTGCAAGGTCTTCAGGTACTTGCGATTAGACATTTGGAGAAAAAATTGATTGAGAATCAAACCTAACATTACGATAATGGCTAACTCCAAAAAGTGGGCCCTGCAATTCTGTCTGTCCATCTGTCCATCTGTCTGTATGTAGATCGATCTACAGCATAAACGGCTGAAGGGCTTTTCTTATAAAACTTGGTACCTAAGCGTTTTAGGTGATTGTCTCGAATAGATTTTTGAATCTTTTTTCTTAGCCCCAAAAATAACGATACTTGCCATTCCATTTTGTATACACCATGTTAATTATTTTCAAAACGGCCTTAACGGTTTTGATAAAAAAAGTAACATTTTGGTCAATTTGTTTTTCTTTTTTAATAGTTTGTCTTAACGGTAAGTACCTGTCATTCAACCATTGTTTTGATTTCGGACTTTCTCTAAACGGCTTAACGCGTTTCGGTCAAATTTTTTACCTAGGAGATTATAAATAATACGACATCCAATATTTTCGAAAAATATTTTTTTTGAAGTTTTGCAAACAAAAAAATATTTTTTTTTTGAAAATTCAATATTTCGAAAACGGGTGGATCATTTTTTTTTTTATTTTTTTAAGCTTATATTATTAAATATTTAAAATTGCCATACCATTTTTTTTACAAAGAAATTTAAGAAATTTTATGTTTAAAAAAATAAGTAATAAACGACTTTAAAAATATATTTAAATTCTTTATAAATATAAATCTCTTGCATACGATTGCTCGAACAAATACGTGCGATCCTGGCGTGTATTTTTTGGAAAACAATACTTTGGGTTTAAGGGCCATATCTTGGAATTTGAGTTTTTTTTTTAATTTGTCAAACTAAAATTTTCTACAGCCCAGCTTTTGACGTAAGGAGGAATTTTCAATAGGTTGGGATTCGATCCTTTTTAGACATCTGGTAAGACAGTCCAACACGCTGATAGATGGGACAAGAAAATTGTAGTAGTTTCTTATATTGGTTTTCCACAAGAACGATTTTTATGTAACGTTTAGAACTGTTGCACGTTGTCCCTTTCAGTTAAAAGGACATTCGGCAACCAAAAATGGCTTTAGACTTTACCGATTCCAATAATTAAATGGAATAATGCATATCTATTCCATTTTCCTATCCCTATTTCACATAATAACACTTTCCATTATTATGCGGCTCATTTAAGGAACAGTTTTCGCTTAGTTTCGCTCAAATTATCTTCTCGACCCATATAGCGTTTTATTTGTCTGAATGCCCTAGAGGACTCAGTTCCGCTTACGAGGACATTGATTTCAAAATTATCGCTAGAAGGATTTTTGTTTCAGAGCCTCTTTGTTCTCCTCCCTTATCGTCAGCAGATAAGAACCGCTATTTTCCTCTGTGGAGAGTTCATCTACAATTACTACCCAACAACAAAATTTTTTTATTATCTTTCTATTCTTTCTTAATAGTGCCGTGCAATTCAGGTTACATTTATAGGACCTTAGGTCTTACAGGCATATAGCTAAACAAAAATACCCTTAGATCGTCTCTTAACGACTTCACTTAGAGCTCTACTCACAGAGGTGGCATCTTCCAACTTTTGGTTTGTTTATAAAGCTTTGATTTTTTTCGCGCGGGGCTTGTCTCTTTCTGAGACCTATTTCGCTTAGCGGATTTATCATGAAGTGCCAGGAGACCATTATGTTCCTCAAAAATCTTCTGGTATATCTCCTGCGTCCTTCTCGTGAACCGTTCCAGCTATAATAATTTTTGCGATTTTTGCTAGAATAAAGGATACTCTCTTAAACTGTTTTTTTTTTTTTTTAAAAAACGCCTGAAGTATGCCAACTATGGCTGACATACTATGCAATTTTTGCTAAGGCTTAGGAACCACAGGAGTATACTATAGCTGGCACACAATATGGTTCTCGAATGGTTGGGAGCCAATACAGCAGTAGCTGTCCCGCTTATTGTTCATCCTCCTCGGATGATCGTAGGTCCGTCATGTCAATATTGACTGGTATAGAGATTAAGTATGAAATTTTGGTCCCACGATTAAGTCGGAAAGGGAAAGTTCAAACGCGGCAGAGCCGATATACCAGGATAAGTCAACAACTGAGATGAAACCTGCCAAGCGACTGGCTTACCCCCTAGCCTTCCATTTCTCCGGCATGGATTATGGAGCCGCTCACACCACCACTGAAAATTTTGGACCTCGTATGTATGATCAAACTGCATTACTGACAGTTGAATTATAGAGAGGTAAAGGAAGATCTCAGTAATTCGACCTGAACTTAGCTGATCACCATCTTGACATCGCACCAGATTGCTGTAGTTATCATTACCCCCCACCCACTTGGGTGTCATGACCAGGCACACTTCTTCAGGACTTGTCAAATCGAAGAATACATGCAGCACCCATGTTTTAATCCAAAATATACAAAAAAAAAATTATAATAAGGCAAAGAAATAATTTGGTGAATAATTTTTATTAAACTTTATTTGAAGCTCTACAATTAAAAAAAAAAAACTACACAATTCCACCTAAGAATTCCATCGCATCATACAAAAATTGGTAAATATTTCGCCTACAAATACAACACTTGCCAATATCAAACCCTTTGACAAACAATTCCAAGCAAAGCGCAATCTATCCAAATTAACAGCAACAGGTTGCGACTGCGAATACAGCCCCTGAGATTTATCAATATGTAATCCCGCCCTAATAGCTTGTTCAATTGTATCATAATCCCACTTCTGAAATAATCCAACTTCCCTCAAATGCATTATCAAAACATCAAGATTTTCCTTAAACGGTGAATGCAAGTCCATTAGAAATCCAATATCAATTTTAACATGAGAAAACGGAATTGAACGAAATAATTTTTTGCCGAAATGCTTTTGTATCCCAAAAAGAAATTCAGTCCTATCTTCGCCACTAGAATAGCCAATACTTGTATTCTTCAATGAATTAATCTCTTGAATATAAGCGCTATACTCAATTGTTTTGACAATCTTTTCAAATCCTGGTGGACAAGCACCGATTTCGTTTATATAATTATAACTAAAATGAGACATCAAGACGTTTATATTATTGTCTATGAGGTCCTGAACTGTATTCATCTGTTTCATTTTGATTAAAGCCATTAGAAAGGATGTTAAGAAAATCAAATAAATATTTCCAATGATAAAAGTGAATAAAAATACTTGAATTTGTATTCTATAAGATGTAGTCGACGGTCCTTCGGGTGACTTCGAGAGATATGCCAGAAATATGTCACTAAAACTTCTCCACATATCGCGCTCGGAATTGAGGATTTTTTTAACACCGAAATCCATCAGGGCGATATAAATTCCAGTTAGTCCAATGAGTGCCCACACTGTTAAGGAAAACGGCTTCTCAAAGTATTCGTTTGGGTTTATGTAACCGGTTAAGGGTACCAGTATTGTCCAGGTCACTTGTTTTGTAGTGCTGTGGTAAAGTCCCTTGGTCGGGGAGAAGACATTCATACTAATATCAATGATGTTATCCAAAGTTGCCTCTATAATGTTCGGAATAGACGATTTCTTGACATTGCTCAGATCAATTTCTTGAAATGTTGCATTATGTAAATGGAGAAATGCTAAGATTATTTGCGGGGACAATCCTCCAAATTGTGGAACTCCTTCTGCATCAATGTAGCGAAAAGCCCTTGGAATATCCGTTTTGATTGCTGTACGTATTGCAAATCCATTCAAATCTCTAAGCGCATTTGGAAGTGATGAATCTTTTGAAAGGCTTTGTATTTTTGTATCAGCATATGGTAGGAATGCATACGAAACATTATTATCAGCAATTCCGAAAATTCTTGTAAATTTCCAACTGTCAAAAAAGTCAAAATACTTTCGAAGAATTTCGAAATTTATTCCATGAATTATGACAAATTTTCGAACTGTCATCGATTCTATAAAATATTGTAACATCTTCAATTGATTCTTATACCCGCTATATGTGCTCTCACCATGAACAACCAAAAGTGCACTGTTCCAAGAGATTTCTTTAAGGGAATTGCTCAATGTTGATATTAAGACTGCCATTTCTAAGTTCTTGCTTAAATTTTGAATCAGAATATCCTCATGCGGCCCAATCAACCACAATATTTTCAAATTAGTTTCTTTGTGAATTTTACTAATGAGTTCACGAAGCTCCACGACGTTGGTCTCTCCATATACGTCAGCATTTGAAAGAAGTACTAATACTAGAAATTTTCGGAGACACATTTTGAGTACTGTTTTTAGTGCTTAACCGCAGATATTGACAGGTGAGGTAAATATGACGATGGTTATTGGTAAACACAATGACTTTGTGCAGAGAAAACCAACGACTTACGTTCGACATGCAAACACCAACTATTTTAAACAGATTGCCATTAAGATACAGAAATAATTGTGTATACATAATTAAGGTTAATGCGTGTTAAATAACTTTAACAATCAATCCCATGACTATATTATATCTATTAGCATGTAATAGGATATTCGCACAGATTAAAAATCTATATTTCGAAAATATCATGAAAATCAATGTGGTTAGGCAAAATATTTTAAAACTTTTCTTTGAATGGAATTTAATAGAAAAACAACACCCAGTATTATACAAAACACTTTTCCGACTGTTTTATCAACAAGAGGAACCTGATCGAAATTAAGAGTAATTTTAAAAACTTTTTGTAAGTGCGAAAACTATTTTTTTTATTTTTTAAATTTATACTCGTAGTAATTGCTATACTTTTAAATTTAATTTTTTTTAATTTTAAATTTAATTTTTTTTTTTTTAGTAAAATTAAATTTATTTATGCAAAAAACTTAACAATGGAATTATTCTATCATTAAAAAAACAATTAAAATTAATAAAAATAATAATTTTCATAAAAATTAACAAAAAAGAAAAATACATGAAGTGTTCCAGCTCTCTCTGCATGTGTGGGAGAGATGCCACATGATAAATTTATTGAACTTAAAGAATTAATATGACTGTGAAACATGTTTCTTTCGTTCTTGCTCACGTCCACAGTTGGTCCAAAGCGAATATTGTGTTTTGTAAGTTGTACAGTTTTCTTGTAGCCAGTACATCCAGTCTTCTTGTTTTTTGTTTCAAAATAATTTTTCCAACATTCAACACAAATTACCGTCCAATTGTACTTACATCCCTTCTTTCCAAGGTCATGGAAACGCTGATTAATTATCAGCTCAAGAAATATCTTGAAGAACGAAAGCTCCTTAATGACCGGCAGTATGGCTTTCGTAGCAAAAGCTCCACTGGAGATCTGATGGTATATCTCACCGAACAGTGGCACAAATCTTTACATCGTTTACGGAGAAAGTAAGATTATTGCGCTTGACATTTCAAAAGCATTTAAAAGAGTTTGGCATCAAGCTCTCTTATCGAAAATGCGTGCATTTGGTATCGATGAATCTCTTCTTCGTTGGATTAGAAATTACCTTTCGGACTGTTCAATTCAAGTAGTATTGGACGGTTTCAAGTCTGATATTCACAAAATAAATGCTGGTGTGCCGCAGGGCTCCGTACTGTCTCCGACCCTCTTCCTCATTTTTATTAATGATCTCTTATCTGGAACTTCTAATCCACTTAATTGTTTTGCTGACGATAGTACTCTCAGCTTTTCATATTCCTTTTCAGATGTACCTCCTTGTTCTTCGTATGTGCAACTGCAACGGCAGCGTATCATAAGCTCATTAAATTCTTATCTCGAAAGCATTGTCCAATGGGGAATAAAAAACCGCGTAGAATTTAATGCTTCAAAAACTCAGTGCTGTCTTTTGTCGTTAAAGCAGAACCCACTCCCATGCCGATATCCATGAACGGTACTTGCATTGCAGAAATAGATCAGCTTTCAGTTCTTGGTATGTGCATCGAAGACCACCTCTTGTGGAACGACCACATATTCTATGTCGCCAAAAATGCTGCAAAGTGTCTGGGCTTCCGTCGAATGTGCAAGAAATTCTTCTCTCCGTCTGATCTGGCTGTAATCTATTAGGCCCTATTGGGATCTTCAGTCGGCTCAAACTTCCTTATAATCTTTTTTCTCCCAGAGACTTGCAGATTTTCTTTTTTGTTTCAATGAAACCGGAGGAAGTTAAGACCTCTACTAACTGCCTACATACGTCTTGAAAAATTGGCACTGGAGTTTTAGGTAGTGGTGAAGTGTGTGTTTCATTTTCGGAATGACTGCAAACATACGATCTATTCCTATTGGTTAGAATTACTAGTTCCAAAATTGTTTCATGACATGAAACGGTATTTTCAGAAGGAAGAGGTTTCTTTAAAAAATGTCCATCTTTTAATCGTCTCGATTTGTGTTCCAGCTGGTACGCCAAATAGTTTGTCTGCCTTTCTTAGAGACATCCCACTATCAATGTTTTTTCGGGCTTCTTTCTGCACCTCTTAAGTCCAATTACCACTTGTAGTCTTATTATTCACTTTTTTATAAAAAAAAGGTAAGCAAAAGGTCCCCAAAGTGAGGGAGAAATGATGTACCACACTTCAAAACTTAAGAAAAAAATTAAAAAAAAAAATTGGCACATGTATTGTTATAACACTTATTTATGATATAAAATAATTTCCCTTGGAAAAATACGCTATAATTTTTTCCGCATTAACTTGAAAAATTTCCATAGTGAAATTTCCAGTTTTTTAGTTGAATACCTAACGAAGAAAAAGCAAGATAAATTTTCTTGCGCAGGATGACTAGATTTATAAGATTGGTTGAATGCGGTATCTATTCCAACGCGGCATTTCTCCCGCGTTCAAATTCTAGAGCAAGAGATGGGATTTCATAATTTTCGTAAGAGATGTAGCTAATTGCTGAATTTGCTGAAATAGGTGATTTATTTTGACATCTCATTTCACTTTAACTGCATTGTCCGAAAAACAGTCAATAAAGAAATACTGGCGAAAATAATTCGTACAAACCGCAGCCATGGGAAAAGAAATATCAATTTGGGACATGAAAATTATAAATTTGTGTGAATTTTTTCTCATCTTTCCGATTTTGAAAATAAGGTTTTGTTGTATATCTCGAAACGGTTTATTTTCGGGAAATATGTACTACATATATACATTTTGTACACAAAGATGTAAATTTTGTACACAAAGATGTACATTTTGTTTGAATTTCTAAGAACATTTTTACTGTATTTAAGCTACCAGAATTTTCTTCTCATAGCCTTTGCCGTTTAAAAGTTATAACAATATTATCAAATTATGCATTTCCGCATATTAGATTTTTTAATTTAAATTAATGTAGCTCGAGAAAAATTAACAAAAAATACAAAATAAAAAAAAAAATAACATTGAAAATGATAAAATAAAATAAAATAAAATAAAATAAAATAAAATAAAATAAAATAAAATAAAATAAAATAAAATGAAATAAAATAAAATAAAATGAAATAAAGTAAAATAAAATAAAAACAATTTAAGTAATATAAAATAAATATGCAGCACACTTTGCTTAGTAGAGACATCTGAATATATTTTTATTTAATGTTTTATAACAAAATGTTCTCATATTGTTCATATGTCAATTTAAAATATTTAACAATACAAATTTAAATTTTCTCACATATCATTTCACGTTTTCAAAATATTGAATTTTCGAAAAAAAATTGTGTTGTTTTTTTAATCAAACAAAACTTTTTGCGGAGAGTATGATAACTCAGGCGCCCAAAACTAAAAATGGATTCTTTTATAACAGTTAAGTCACAAGTATTTTAAAATATGGGAGTGAGGGGCAATTTAATAAAAGAGTACTAACAATGGAAAACAAAATATTTTAAAAAATAATGGTAATACTTATAAATAAGTTTTAAAAGTTTTTGTAAGGCCAATATTTTGCTCTATCAGTAAAATCTATGCATAGTTTAGAAACAAAGGGGCTTTAAACTCAAATTTTCAAAACTGTAAAATTATATATTATTTTTTTTTAAACTCTGATTAATTCTTAATAAAAAACTGAAAATTATATGATTTTGTGTCTTCTAGTTTTTGAGAAAATTGAAAATTACTTAGGCCCGTTCGCTGATACGAATCATAATTATTTATGTTCAGCTTAAAACTCTTATGGGCTACATTTTTTTTCTGCGTAAGCTGTCACATAAGTCCTTAAGTAGAACTTAAATGCTTAAGTTGTGTATCAGCAAACGGGCATTAAACTACTTTTTTATGAGATTTTTATTTTTTGTTTTTTTTTCTATGTATATATATTTAGAAAACAGCTGCTTTGACAACGATTTTTTTTTTTCAAAAACTATTAACGCAAGTAACTAGGTTGAAAGAAATGATAAGATGAGAAGTTTTTGGCTTTCAGAAAACTTATAATTTTTCAATCTGTTTTTTTTATATTACTTAATCTTTTCTACCAACAGAAATAGAAAAGAACCATATAAACGTATTAAAAACATAAATCTGACATACTCGTAGTGTGTCTAAAGCATTCACACATTTTCGACTGACCAAATGCACTTAACATTTGAAAAATTTCATACCTGTCATGTTCAAATAATTTATATTTATTTCCATAAAAATAATAGAAACTTTTTGTTAAATTTCTCATCAGAGCAGTAATCTTCTATTTCAGATTTTACAAATTTCTGATTAGGATACTGTTTAATCGCACTCCTCAAAACATCCTGTGAGATTATTTTTGTGAATAGTGCAGGTAGATTTATTCCACTTTCAAATAAAATATTATTCTAAGGTTGATTTTTGGACACGAATTGTGTTTTCAAATTAAAAATCAGTAAAAACAATAATATCAACAAAATGTCAGTTCAACAAATAAGATCTGTATAATCATTTTTGAACAGAATTCTTCAACAACATTTCTCGTACAGCTTTTCTTTCCTCGGTTGATCAATTTTTCATAAAAACCGTATGCCATCTGAACAGGTCAGTTGTTAAACCATTTTTGAAAAAGTCACCTGCGTGAAAACTGGAATTGTAAAATATTCATAAACGAAAGCCGCAATAAAAAATCGGGCCTCACTCGTACCCCTAATATAGGACATTAACTGAAAAACTTTCCTTTTATTTGCTCTTTCTCATTTTAAAAATAACTCTAATCATATTTCTTAAAAAGTTGTCAACTTTTCTACATCCAAAAGGTTATCCGTTACCAAAATCTTATATATCGCTGTGCATTGATATATAAGTGGAGTTTTAACATTGCTTACGTTTCACTTTACAATATCGACATTGTCAGTTTCGATAAAATAGTACAACATCGAAGGAAAATAAATTCTCAATTAGAACATGACAAACAATCTTGATTGATTGCAATATTTTCCATTTGAAATGCTTGATTTTGTCGTGGAGCTAGGAGAAATCCTCATTAAAACGAACTTTTCAAAGGACATTTCTACATGCAGCAACTCAAATGTCACCAGAACATCAATAGATATACTGTCAGAAATACACTTAACTTTTTCAACGTTTCCTAAATCTATGGATTGGCGAAATTTTCTACAGTCTGGTGGCTGATTAAAAATAAAACTATTTCTTACTTACATACTTGCTGCGCCAGACACACACATTAAACATACATACGTCCCTCTTACGTCCTTTTCTTTTATCGTTCATGCCTTGTTTCACATTCCAAGATCAAGATTCCGCAATCATTCAGGACCAGTTGATATAGTTAGTGTTGTTGTATTTGCAGATTTTTTAATCGTCTCTTTCTTAAAGTTGCTTATTTCTTTTCGTATTTGGTTCTGTTTTTTTCTTATGTCTGTATATACATATAGTACATATATTTCTGCTTGTCCGCCCTCACCATCTTTATCATCATTCGCCTTAAGACCCAATGACGAATATACCATGGTGTAGGGTCTTTAGCAGTCGTGTGAATTATTTTGCAAAGCACTCGCAACTTGCTTTAATGATTGAATACAAAATTCCAAGGACTCCTTTTTTTAGACCCTGCGCTATCCATAGTTTTGTAAACATAACGAAGTCCATACGACGCTAAACTGGGGTTTGTTGGACTAAGCGGCACTTGTAGATTATTTATATTATAAATCGATATAATATTTTTTTTTATTTTAAATAGATTTCATGGCCCGCGGGATGATTGTTCTTTTCTATTTCTAGGGACAACACGTTTAAGAATCTAGAAATTGAGCCATCGCGAGCTTGTGTTGTTGCTTTGAAGAATGCGTCATCATCGTATATGGACTCGTCTATACCGAGATACCTAGTTATAAGGAAGTAGTAGTCTGTAGCTCTCTAGTATAGTGGATGAAGGTGGCCTGCATACAGAAAAGAATTTCTGAAATGATCTTGGTCGAAGATGGGAGACATGTCGTGCATATGGGTTGTGAATATGTATAAGGAATAAATTGTGAATAAGAATTCTCTTTTCGGAAAAAAAAACAGCTGATTGTCAAATGCTTTTAGATAACCAGAAGTTCCAGTTTTTTAATTTTTGACAAAACAATTGTTATTGCTGTATTAAGAAGAACCCATTAAGATTGCATATTGAGTTGAGGTTTAAAAAATTGTATATTTGTTTTAAGGAAAAAAATTTAAGGACGATATTATTATTTTTATCAAAACTTTTTAATTCTCTTTTGAGAGTTAAATACATAAAGTTAAGTTTAATCTCACAAGCTGGCTTCCATTCGTACAGCGTCTTTATATTTGTTTAGTTAGAATTCCTTCTATGATAGGGTAGGAGTGAATGATGAGATTTGGGAGGTGTTTTCTATAAAACATATGTGTTTTCTGGCCGAAAAAATATTAAAAACATTTAGTTATTAACGGTACCCGCCATTTAACCATTTTATTGGTTTTCAGGTTTCTCATTAATAGCTGTATGGATTTTGATCAAAATTTTTATACAGAATCTCCTTCGAATTCTAGATAATACTGCATTTCAAAAAATACTTTTTTTGGATTTTTGAAAAAAAAAAAAATGTTGAAAATTCAATATTTGGAAAACGGGTGAAATTTTGTTTTTAAATTTATATTATTAAATATTTCAAATGTTCATACCATTTTTTTTAGAATAAAATATAAGAATTTTTATATATAAAAAATTAAGTGAAAAACGACTTTAAAAATACATTTAGCAGTTTCCATTAAGAATCTTTTGCATATAATGTGATCGAACATAGGGGCAAGTACGTGCGCTCCAGTCGTGCATTTTATTTTTTATAATCTGGAAAAGTTAGAATCAAGAAATGTCATCCATCAAGAAAACCACAAGATAAAGCATTTTATTAATACGAAATTCACAATTGGGGTGAGTTTGAAAATCGTACAAATATAAAAATGTCAAACGAAAGACCTGATGTAAGAACCCTAAATTTTCTTTGGTTAAATATTTGTGAGGAAGTAAGAGTATTAATAGTTGCAAACAAGTTCTAGACTTACAAATATTTTATAGTAGAATATTGCTTATATGTATTAGAATTTCTAAGGAAAATCCAATAGATAAATAATTTAATTTAAGAAAAAAAATGTTTTTTTCCAATTAGTAAAACAAAACGAAAGCAATCCATGTATAATATAAATGTTTATTTCTAGATTGATTGCAAGAAAATTTACTAATATATGATTTATTTACAAAATCAAATACATGACTGGGTCGCACGTACTTGCGCTTATTTTTAACCACAAGATTCTTAGTAGAAACCGGAAAATATATTTTACTTCTTCTTTTTGTTTTTTTTTTTCTAAAAAAAAATGTTGGCATGATAATTCTAGATATTGAACAATATAAATTTAAAAAAGAAAATTTGTTCAACTGTTTTTGATGTATTGAGTTTCTAAAAAAAAAAATATTCAAAATCCAAGCAATTTTGTTGCAATCTGTTGAACCGTTAAAAAGAAAGTCAACAATAAATAAAATGCACGACTGTTTCGTACGAACTTGCTCTTGTAGCTAACAACATTAATGTATCTAAACATCGACGCTATTTAGTAGGTAGATGGTATTGTTATCATATGCAGGTTTAAAGCCGATGTAATTAAGATAACCTTGGTTCTTAGTATAATGAATTTTCAATTGGATGAGTTAAGGAATAGTTACATACATTCCGCCAAATGAATATCTAAATCTAAGTTATGGATTTTAATTATGTAATTGAGGATGGTAATATGTACGTACATACGAGTACATAGATGGAGCCTAGGTATGTAAATATAGACATATAATATGCATATACCTTTATAATTTAAATGCAATATACAGCCATAAGATTCATGTGAATTTTAAAGACACATTTGTACATATACGTAAATGTATGAGGGCCTACATTCTATGTAGTATTCAGTGGCGTACGCAGAACTTCGTAAGAAGGCAATAATAATAAGGTAGAAGCAAATGGATAATACACATAACTAACTGTTTTTATATTGGTTAGTGGTTATAGTTTGAGGGGAAACAAAGATGCCATTTAAATTCATGGATAAATAAGAATATATAAAAAAAAAATTCAAAAATCGATGGAGCGGTTTTTTTTAAATTAATTTTTTATGTATAACATTTTCAGAACATTTTTAGGAACAAAATTTGAAACGTCATTTTGAAGATATTATTAACATACGTAATAAAATTCAAAGATGAAAAAAATTCACAGATTTGATTTTGAAAAATCGATTTTTCAAAAAAAAAAAATTATTTATTTTTTTTTTTAATCCAAAAACTTTGTTTTTGAAAATTTGAGTTTGCAGTTTCATTAAGACTTTTAGGAAGCATTTTCATAAAAAAAAATGATTTTAATCGGTCTATCCAATATTGTGAAAGTCGAAAATATGTAAAGTGGTTCCATGGGAAGCACCGTTAATAATACGCAAAAACAAATATTTTAATACTTAAAAGTGGACTGTACAAATTTAAGAACAACATTTTTTATAAAAATTCTTGGATCCGTTTTCGAGAAATACATTTTTTTCTTAACGTTTTTTTCGTACATTTGTGTGGGAGGTACCTTTGGTTTTTGATTTAGAAATACAGTTTTCTTAACTATTCAAGATAATGTCAAAAAATTCCCAAATACGAAGTTACGAAAAATTTCATTAAGTGTTTTCGAAGTTTTGAATTTTTGAAAAAAAATTGTTTTGCTTACATTAATGTAACTTTATGGGAGTATCTGCATAAAAAAATTTTAAAAATCAAATCAAACGTTTTTCATAAAATCGATAACCAAAAAAAATGGCATTACTACAGGTACCAAAACTAACAATTTGTTACCAAAAAAAAAATTACCAAAATGTACATTTTCCCTCCATTAGTGAACTGATTTTTTTTTATAAAAATCTTTGGAGCCGTTTTTGAGAAAATAAGATTTTTATTTCTGGTCAAAGACAAATGTATGGGAGCTACTGTTATTTGTCATCTTAAGAAAATGAAAAAAAGTGTGGGCATATTACCGAAAAACAATATGTACCAAGTTTGAAGCAAATCTATCCAACCGCTTAGGCTGTAAACTCGAGGACAGACAGACATACAGACAGAATTGGGGAACCCACTTTTTTCGTGTTCGCTATTATTGTAATGTCAACTTTGATTAAAATCTCGAATCGGATTTTTTTTAATAATGCAAAACTTATATCGCAAGTAATAAACGACTCTACGGCAGGTACCGTTAGTAACATTTTATGTAAATTCTTTGTGCAATTTTGTATCAAAATCAAAAAATTAGATTTTACCTTTTTTCCTCAAAAAAAGAAAATGCATGTAAGGTACGGTTATTTTTGCAGCTACAAAAATAATTTAAAGAATTTATGCAATAATCTAGGCGTTAAACTACAGACAGACAGACATACGAAATTATCGGTCCCACTTTTCTCGTATTTTCTATCATCAAAATGTCAAATTTGGGATATAATATGCTTGTCAATAGGTATCATAAATGAAAATGTGGTTGGCTTGGATTTCCAGATTGAGTTAATCGAAATATTTTCAATCGGTTTTAAAGCATTTTGTAAAGTTAGAATTCTGGTATGTATTTCCAGCTTACCCAAATCTTAAATCTTCGTTTCGTTTTTTACTCTTTTTACTAGTAGACATTGTTTTCACATTAACAGATTCAAGGTAACTGTAGGTTAAAGGTCACGTAATAAATTTACAACCCGTTTTATTAACAAATTAATTAAAATATTGTATCATAGAGCTTCACTAACAAAAGCTGTAGATAAATTGGGATTTAAAATTAAGTACACAAGTATGTATATTAACACAAATTCTAAAAATATTCCCGGCCCCAAACATGAACCGTAAGGCACATCAAATTGAAAATTTAATGTTTCGAAGATGAGTTAACAAATTAATATTTTAAGTCTCTTTTTTTTAATAACGTTGACCTGTATTATCGTGTTAAATTTTTCACACCAAAAACATAAATTTTAAAAAAGTAGGCAAGTTCTTCTATACACAAAAACCTATGCGTAACACGTCAGCCGTAAAAAGTAGTGATATCTAAAAGTTTTTGTATATAGAAGAACTTGTTTACTTTTTTAACATTTATGTCTTTGGTGTGATTTCACTACTTTTTGCAAAGATTCTTTTTATCAGGAAAGTTGGGTGGAATAAGCGCTCAATGACCTCATAAGTTAACGTAAGTTTTCAATGTATGCCTTTTGTATGTACTACAAATCCTCCCCTATACCAATTTTCATTAGTAAGAAGTGATCTATTGAAATGGTAATAATTAATAAGAAGTGGGTGGATGAAACGCATGAAAAACTTTATAATTTAAACTTTTTCTTTGTATACACCTGAAAGCTGACTGCTTTAACAAAGCATACTTTGTATACCAAATTTCTTCGTTCCACGGCGGTCAGAAGTGCTCCAAGTAATTGATATGGGTTCTATGAAAATGGGTGGATACCACGCCCCCCGAATAAAAAATCTTAAACTAAAAATTTTTCGCTTTACCTGCGCTTTAAGCTCTACCGCTGTATAAAATTTCATTAATCTGCGACAATCTGAAGTGCTTCAAATAATTTATATCAATTCCATGAAAATGGGCGGGTACCACGCCCCTTAATGGAAAATCTTGAATTATCGATTTTTTCCTTTATAAACTCCACAAAGCCTACTGTTGTGTGAAATTACAAGATTCTACGATGTCTGGAAGTAAGTGAGTGAGTGAGTCAGTTTGTCCGTTACGGTTTGTGCGATTTTTGCAGTCTTATATCTCGGGAACTACTTATGCTAAAGAATTGAAAATTAGTGAGTTTTCTAAACCTAGTTAGCTTAGCAAATGCTGAGAGTTTGAAGTTTCTGACTTTATTGGTACTAAAGTTAGAGGGGGGTCAAAAATTGCCTGAGTTATATATAAATAATTAAAATATAAAAAAGTTTGTTCCTGTAAAAAGGGTGTAGTACCAGAACTTAGCTGGGCACTACCGTGCCCTTTGATCTAAACTAAAAAAATAATCATGGAACTGCCTTTAAGCAGCAATGCTTTTCTAATTTAATTTTGTTTTTGATGTAAAACCAAAAACTATGTAGTTTTTGGAAATTCCTTCAAAAAATATGAACTCCATCATTTCTAATTTTCGAATGTCACAAACCTTTTTTTATTATCAAATTAATATTCCATCGAGTCCCGCAGGTTTTTTCTCGAATCTTATTTTAAATTTATGAGTGGCGCCTAATAAATAATATTTACGATCTCTGCCAACAACCCTTAAAAAATGCAAGTAAAATTTTGAAGCCCCCAAGCTGTTACTCCACTATATGCCCATACCATAACCTTCTCGAAAATGAAGTGGACTATATAAAATTAATTGCCCTTGATAAGTCAACGATACTGAGGATGAGGTTGTTAATTTAATGATGGAACAGCAACCATGATGCTAGCTAACGATGTTAATGGTGGCAATGAAGATGATGCTAACGATTATACCATAAATAGTGGCATAGTTATTTGCAGGACATTTCCCAGCTATTTTAATTGTTAACCAACAGGATACCACCACAGTTGAAATGGTCGTCCTGCCACCACCTCTCCAACAAACAACCATCACTTTTTCTTAACTCATATAAGTCCGTGTGAAGCGAGTCTGGTTGATGTATGCGCTCCAATTTTGATGGAGCAGCATTCCTGATAATTCCAGGCTTCGAAGTAAGCTTACGAAAAAAAAAATATATTTCATTGGATGCGGTTGGGCAAAGAACTTTTTTCTGATGCGCTCATTGTTCTTGTAAATTTATATTTTGAGTTACATTTATGCAACTTTTTTTTTGGATTGCATTTCTGTTTTTATCGTGGAGGGGGTTTTCGAATTTTTATTTTGTGTAATTTCAGGCCGGTCTTTTTCTTTACAAGATATGCCTCTTTATCAAATGGGTTGCTTCTAAGATTTGTCGATATCTTTTTTCTTAGTCGAATAAGATAAAAGAGTGGCACGTATGGAGTATGTGAGCATAGTTGCACGTAGAGATTTGATGAGTTTTTTTTTGTTTAACTGCTATTATTGTTGCTGCCGCAGCACCAACATCGATAACATAAATATGGTTACCATATATTTGGTTCAATTTGTATCTCAGCATATTATCTTCGAATCATAACTAGTAAATGCACAAACCTCTTAAATTCCTAATTTGAACACGCCTAATCTGTCATATAATATGTGAAATGAAAAATAAATGTCATTCGATTTTTGACGTTTAACAAACAGCTGATCTAATTAAATAGCATTACACGATCTACAGCCTGAAACGATTTTCTTCAAACTTGTGTCATACATTCGTGTGATGGGGCTAACGAAGCAACTCCTGTACTTGAGAGTAAATCCCAAATTAGACTCAAGGTTAAGTTGATGAGCATTCCTAGAAGAGTGAGTATTAGGTACGGTTGAATTGCTTGAGGGAAGGAATGTAACTGGCTATTTAACTAGGACACTGGCTATAAAAATATCAATAGAACAATGAAAGGTATCAAAGATTGTTAAAGCTCTTTTTTGGATTCTGTTCAAAAGACAATTGACAATTGTACTGAAGCCTTGCATGAATGTAAGTTTTGGAGATTTTGGCCAACTCATAAGAGAGCAATATTTTTGGCATCGTTTAAGAAAACCCAGGCACTTTGTATGGTTTTTCGCGACATTAAAAATGATTTTTTGCACAATAAGTGATCGGTGATGCACATACCAAGAACTGAAAGTTATTCGATTTCCTCGATGTAAGTGCCGCTCCTTGACAATGGCATTATGGAAGGGTCCCGCTTTCATGACAGGAGACAGCATTGGGTTTTTCAAATATTAAATTATACGTGGTTTATTATTGCCCATTGGACAATGCTGCCGGGATCAGAATTTGATGAGCTTACAATACGATGGTGTTGAAGTTCCACATCCGAAGAACATGCAAAGGGTTTATTTAAACGAAAACTGTTTCGACTTCAACTTCAACTCCCAGAATAAAACTCCTCCTTATAAATGATTTTTCATTTGATTGAAATTTTTTGGGTCTGTTCGGTATAAAAGCTGCCATCCTTTTAAGAATCATATTTGTAATTATGTAATTACAAGCACTGGAGTCAACGTTACTATCGAGGAAGTAGAATGACCAGTTAAAGATCCTGAAGAAACGAATAATGTATGTATTTAACAGGTTAAGAGGAAAGAAACAAATCCAGGATGTTGATATTTTTTTAGTACCAAAAATAACGGTACCTACAATACAATTTTATATTAAATATCTCGAAAACGGCTTTAACGATTTTGATAAAAAAAAGCAAGCCGGCGCACTACTAATATAGGTAGGTACATGCATCAAAGGAAGCAAGATTACGACACTTCTTTTTTTGTCTTTTTTTTGCTGACGTCACGCGAGATTAAAAAATCTGAGCAAAAGATTGTGGTCCGATGTGGATTAATGGATTTTTCGTGCGCGAATGATATATACATACAATTTGTTTCAACAATTAAATACTGGTGAATTAAGTTTACTTTAATCGAATTTAAAATAATTGCGATAAAATCAAGAATAAAAGAAAGTCGGGGTGCTAAATGGATATCGAAGATTTAACTTAAGTTAGGCAAAACACAACAATTTGTGTAGATATTTGTGGATTAACTAAATGGAAAATGTTTTAATTATATTGTAATTTTATTGCATTTTCGTTTTTTTGCATTTTGATAAGTCTACAATGGTTCGGTTAAGTGTGTTTATTTAAAATACATCCTCGCTTGGAAAAAAAGTTTTTTTATTTCCACATCGTTGTCAATGTCTTTGGCCAATTCAAGTAGATTTGTTTGGTAGCCTGGACAAATTACTAATTGTTCTCCGTTGAAGGATTTGAAGATTTTATCCAAGTTCATCAAGTCATTCAACATCCTTGATGATGGCTTTGACAAGCCGCCTTAACTTAGGTGGTACACCCATGAATACGATGCGACATTTTCTTCAGCTGCAATTTTGTGTATTACTTTATTGCATTTGTATCAGGCCATATTTTCTAGGCCATCGCCATCTAAAATGGTCAAATCTTCATCGTCTTTATTGCCATCAGTGTTAACCTCTTCTGATTCCCAAGCAATGCTTTGCAATATAGTACCTAAAAATATAATTAAGATTATTTGTTTGTATAAGCAAAAGCAATGTCTGCAAACCGTTCAATGACGCTTCCAAATCTTACATTTGCTGCGTCCGAAATAACACCCTCATTGTTTCCTAAAGCGTGGGACCTTAACTTCAAGCGTAATTCCTCTCGAAAATAAAAAAAAAAACTTACATTTCAAGGCGAAGTATGTCCATTTGTGTCTTAAAAGAAACACAATTTTCGCAACCGGATAAATCAATAGATTCTGTGGCATCTTCTTGAGAAATAATAGTCTCAAGGAACACTTCTTCACTGTCCAGTACATAAGTATTTAAGTCTAACAGGGTTACTACTATTTTTGTATTGTCCTTGGCCCCTAGTCCGGTCTAGTTGATCGGCCTGATAAATCAGCGTTTTCCGTTGCTTTGTAAACTGTTGGCATGGAACCAAGTTTAAGGCGAGGGCTTTTTTATCCGTGCATCCTATTAAGATAGAATATATTTTTAATTTATTTATTATAAAGCAATTCAAATGCACTTAACCAATTCAAATTGGAAGTTATCAGTTCTATGTCATCTGCAGTAAAGTGGTCACTAGATTCTAGCTGTTTTTGCATTAAAGATTAAAAGCATCCTTTCTTTTACAAAAACGAATCCAAATTTTCAACAGTACTGGAACCTTTGGGAAAGTGTAATATGACACATTATCTCTCCTTAATGTATTGTTCTTATTGTTTTTATTGTTGTTGTTATTACACCTATAACCATCACACCACATTGTTAAGCTATTTCACAAAAAAAAACAAAATATAAAATTTCAAAAAACAAAATCCAAACTTTTCAATTTCAAACTGTTTCGGTTTCTCCTTTTCATTTTAAATCTCGTGTGACGTCACACGGGTAGTCAAAAATTACAAGAACAAAGTGAAAAAATAGAAGTGCCGTAATCCTGCATTCATTCATTCATGACGTAGGTACTTATATAGTCATAATGTTAGTTCAACATTTTTTCGTAAATGTTTCGCTATGAACGGTACCTGACTTACAAGCATTTTTTTTGATTTTCTACTTTCTCATAAGCGGCTCGACTAGGGTTACCAAATTCAAATTGTTACAAAGGGAGACATGGCAAGTTTTCTAGGGGGACAAACGTTCAAGAAGTGGGACAAATCATGTTTTTAAAAATATAAATCCCAAACAATAAAGGGAAATAAAAATGTTAAATAAATTATAAATAATCAACTAAAGTAAATCAATGGAAACAAAACCAACAAAAAATAAATGAGTTTTCCATTAAGAAAATAATTAAAAATAAAAACAAGAAAACCATTCACAACTATGGCTATTTTTTTATAATTATTGGATGGCAGAAGAAAGTTGCTTCTTTTCATTCTCGGATAAGGCTATTTAAAAAGCTGGCGATTTTTTCTTTCTGAACTTGACTTTACCTTGCCTGATGTTTTATTTGTTTATCGTGCTTTTTTAAGTCATATTTCCCTACGTAAGAAATTTTTAAATCTGATTTGCACACAACACATTTCGAGTATTGATTGCACTTTTTGTATCCCAATTATAAAGGGTTATCCATTTTGCGGTTTCAAAAGTATAGGGCTGGAACTCGACATCTGTCAAACTAAGTTGTGAAACCAATTTTTTTTGCAGCTGAAAGTCTGACTTTTACGCACAACGCATAAAAATTGGTAAAACCTACTATAAAAATGGTGATTCTGCCACAGCCACATATCGTGCTTTAAGAGGAGATTATGGTTTACACAATAGTAAAACTACGTAAGCAATTGGCAAAATTGTGAAGAAATTTGAAGAGACTGGATTAGCTAAAGATATTGTAAGGCCTGTGCATCATCGTTGCGCTCGTACCACTGAAGGTATGGCTGCTGTAAGTGAAAGTGTTGCCGAAGACCCGAATGTGTCGATTCCTCGTGGTTCTCAGGAATTAGGACTGTCTTACTGCACATTATGGCCTATTTTGCGTTTGGATCTACACCTACATCCATATAAAGTCCAGCTCATACAACAACTGAAGCCACCTGGCCATTCACAACGTCGTAGATACGTCGAATGGGTGCTTGAACAACATGCGGTGGACGGCGATTTTTCGAACAAAATTTTCTTCAGCGCCGAAGCACATTTCTCACTCGGTGGGTATGTTAATAAGCAAAATTGTCGTATTTGGGGTTCTGAGAATCCTCAAGTAATTGAAGAGAGGCCATTACATCCACAAAAAGTCACTGTTTGGGGCGCTCTTTGATCCGGAGGTGTGATTGGACCTTACTTCTTCGAAAACGACGATGCAACGACTGTCACCGTCAATTCGGAGTGTTATGGTCATATGATAACCGACTTTTTTTTGCCTGCTATTGAACAATACGACTTGGAGAATATGTGGTTTCAACAAGACGGTGCCACATGCCACACAACTCGATCGAATATGGCTTTATTGCAAGGGACATTTCCTCGCCGCATAATTTCTCGTCGTGTCGATATATAAGATCATGTGATTTGACACCGCTGGACTTTTTTTTGTAAGGCTACGCGAAAGACCGTGCTTATGCAGATAAACCTTTAACTCTTGAACACTTGAAAACCAACATTCGTCAAGTTATGGCTGAGATACCGCCCAATATGTATCAAAAAGTGGTCGAAAATTACCCCAAAAGAATCGATGCTTGCAACAATTCGCGTGGTGGTCATATAAATGATGTAGTGTTTCGCACATAATGTCAACGTCCAAACTTTATAATAAAAAAGAAATATCATGAAATAAAAATGTTTTGTATGTGTTTTATTTACGTTTACTTTTGAAACCGCAAAATGGATAACCCTTTAGTTTTCTTCTCACATCTTGTAAAAAACCTTTCGTTTTTTTGTTTTTGTCTTCTTCTTTTCTTCGTCAATCAACTGGAGGGAAGTTGGCAACGTTTCTTGAATGAAGTAAGTCGATGTATCCAATTATGAATATTGTATTAGCTATGATGGAAGTAACAGCTTTAATTTGGAAACCAAACATTTTTGAATAGGAAAGAGTAGGTAGTATACAAATATTTCTTTAAGGTGCAAAAAAAACTAAATATGTGTAAAAAAAAAAACAGGGACATTTGTGTCCCCCTTTGTCATTTTTGGTTTGGGGGCCAATACATATCTTTAGGTAAAAAAGGCGGGCAGTCCCTCAACAAGAGGGACGAATGGTAACCCTAGGCTCGACTAAATAAGATATAGGAGGTCCTTTGAAATTTAAATAATACTGCATATCAATATTTTGGAAAAATATTTTTTGAATTTTATTTAAAAGAAAAAATTATTATTTTTTGAGAATTCAATATATCGAAAGCCGCTGAACGATTTTAGTTTTTTGAACATTTTTTTTTTAATGAACAAATACCTAAAATTGTCTTACCAATATTTGTTTTTAATTTTGTATATAAAAAAGTACTAAAAAACGACCTTACATATATATTTAGGCCTTTCTTATTATAATCTTGTGATCGATCAATCCAGTCGTGCATTTTGTTGGTTAGTAAATATATTTATAATTTTACACAACCGCTCTGATTATACCAACAAAAAAAAACACAGTATGTGCTATGAAATAAAAGACAGATGGTCAGCCTAATTATAAACGTTAGCCGATAATAAGGAGCCTCTATTCAATTTCATTGAAATTATTTGTAGCGAATTGATTCACCGAAAATGCTATAATAATGATCATGATGACACGTGGAATTATTTGGAACATTTTTCGATGGCGGCTTTCGTTAAGATATCGCTTTTATTTTTTTTAAGTTTTTGTATATACATTCAGTGATGATGAACTCATTTAGAATTACAATTCGATTAGGTTATAGGCAATATGATTTCTGTAATTATTGATTAGATTACTTAGATCATTTATTTATTATGTGATGCTTTTCCATCAAAGGTAAGCTGAACCAGATGAGTGAGTCAAAACTGATTGTAAAATTGAAGCTCTTGAGTTCGTTTCATTCATTTTAGTCCAGGAACATTAGACAAAAAGTGATAAAACTTCCAAAAAATTCCGACAAAGCTGAATTTTGGTGGAGAGCTTCACTTTAATGTCCTAAGTATTTCCCAAATATTACCCTAAGTTGGGTGCTGAGCAAACATTTTGGGGGGGGTAAATTCAGTTTTTTTTTCAAATTACTCGAAAACTATAGGTTCTTTTGAAAAAAGTTTTAGGTACGCATTTTAGCCAATGTCATTCTACACAAAAAAGATGAAGACACTTTTTATCGTTTAATTGATAGATTTGGAGAAAATTGGTATAAGACATTGTAGTGTATTACATTGTGGTGTATTACATTAATTTAAAAAAATGTAATTAATTTATGATTTTGTTTTTATTTATGTTTGCCAAAACACATTCTATGAAAAAAACCAAATTTTAAGTGCGGAACCGTAAGGGTAATGCCTCCATTTTAAAAATCGTAATTTTTTTTTTTAATAACTCCCAAAATTTTTAGTTTTTCTAATAAAAGCTCTGAAAGCAGATTTAAGACAGTAAAATTATCTACAAAATGACATACCAACGATTTCTGTATGTCAAAAACTTTTTGCTCCGCACCCAATTTAGGGTACTTTTTAGGAAATGCTTAGGACATTAAAATGAAGCTCTTCACCTAAATTCAGCTTTGTCGGAATTCTTTCGAAGTGAATGTGTTCCTGGACTATTTGGTTAGCAATTTAAATAAATATTATGGTTACTGAAATGAAGTATAAGCGTAAGACAGAAAAGCCAATAAAAATAATCACACGCTCTGGTATCCGTGATAGAACCCAGTGGCAGCTATCCTTTTTGGTTTATCGTACAGCACTTGACTCCTTAAAAGATAGACTGGAAGGTATGCAGCGTTGATGTCGACTTTAAGGTGAGAAGTTTTGGAATCATTTGCTTAGCCAAATCTAGATTGGCTTGCATTTCTTTGTCAGATATTCACTAGGCTGTCATTTTTAGAGTTAATTCTTACTCCGATATAGATGCTCTAAATTACTCGTTGGATATTGCTGTTTTCAGTAGTTAATAAGCACAGTCTTGTTCTAGTCCGTGGGTCATTATTGGACTTTTTGAAAGATTGTTTTTGCCTGATTAACGTTCTACTTTACTTTTTTGTTTTTCATTTTGTACAATTAAGAAATTAAAACAAAAAGAAACTGTTTAAATGAATTTAAAAAAAAACACAAAAATTAGATTTGAGTCCAGCGGTTTAACATAACAACAAAATTTTCTTTCATAAATTACAAAATAAAATTAATAATTTATCAAAATAAAATAATTTTTTTAAATTTGAACACAAATTAAATTTACTATGGCAAAATACAAAGCAATATGGGTTCTTGTTCAGGCACAGATTTAGTCTGCATTTTTTTGCTCATAATAAAAGATCTGTACTTGCAGACATTTTGGCGAAGCTGCCTTGTTTTGCCATTCCAGAATCCGATTCATTGAGTGAACGAAATTGAGTGGAATGTAATTTTTCATACATATGTTCTTTTTTTGAAGAATGAGATTAGGAAACAAGAGTCAGATGATTCGAATGTTAGTCTTTTGGCGTTTTAAAGTCAGACACAGACACTTTAAATTTCTTGAATGATTTTCCCTCTCTGCATATTTTGATAAGAAACCGGTTTTGAACAATACGCGGTCGCTAAGAATTTCAAAATGATGGGAAGGAAGCCATACATAGATTTTAAATATGATCGGACACGATTTTTGAACTTACCTATTGGGCTTAAAATTGCAAAAAAAAAAAATGCGTAATACTTAAGATATTTTTTACATAGTGAAAAAAGTAATTTAAGAAGACTTTATAGTGAAAAAAAAGGACCAATTTTTTTTTCAGGATGTAATATTAATGTGTATGTATAGGTAAATTAATCAGCCCAATTCTAAATTATAATTCCCAGGGAAATATTTTCCATTTCAATTATTTCTTATTACAAACAAAAAAAAACTTCCAGGATTTGTTCCCCTTTTCCCTTTCTCCTATTCTAACCAAACTTCGAATATGGGAAAAAATACTCTGGGGTGAGAGCAGACATTCAATATGCCAAAAAGGGGACAATTTTTCCCATTTGGCGCTCGTTTTTTCCGACACATTTGTTGGAGAATTGACTGTTTTTTACTTTATGTAACTAAAATATAAATACAATTTTAATTTTTTTTGAGATAAAAAACAACGAACATGCCATTTGCAGTTCGCTTCTTAAACATTTGCAGGACTTTGGAGGGGAATTTTTGAGAACTTGCAACAAGTACTTAAGCGCTCATGGCTGTCGATATAGGCTTCCTTCAAACTGTTTTTCATTCAAAATTCTAAGTGCGACGCTGAACATTTTGGATACCTATTATATTTATCTAATTTTTCACTTTATTTATTTAACTTTTAACTTTATCATTGGATAGTAAATTATTTTATTCATTTAGTTTTTTTTTTTTAATTTTAATATAATATAATATATATTTTTATTATTAATATAATAACTAACGTTTTTTTTTTCAACTAGTGCTTATTTCGTTAAAGGTAACACTTAGTTCATGTCTGATTTGACAGATAATTAGTTTTATCCTTCCGCTGAACTAATATGGTTGTGTATACGCTTGAACAACGCTGGGAAATATTGCCACATTACTTTGAAAATCATGGTAATGTTGCAGAATGTGTGCGAAAAGTGCCTACGGATTTTGGAAGAAGAGAAGCACCGTCAGCTCCGTATGTTCGTTATCTTGTGAAAAAAAGTGAAAGAAACTGGCATCCTCATCGATAAGCCAAAGCGTGAAAAGCCAAAAACAGTTCGTTCAACAGAGAATATTGCTGCTGTGGCAGAAAGTGTGAGTGCGGCGCCATCAACATCAATTCACCGTCGTTCTCAACAATTGAACATTTCGGAGACATCATTGAGACGAATTTTGCATAAAGACCTTGGTATGACGCCATACAAAGTCCAATGCGTTTTCGCTTCGCTAAGTGGGCCTGCGATCGACTTAGAGAAGATGCCGATTTTTCCAAAAAAAATCATCTTTTCATCATCAGATGACGCTCATTTTGATCTTGGCGGGTATGTAAACAAGCAAAATTGTCGCATTTGGGGCACAGAAAACCCTCACGCATACATTGAAAAGCCGATACACCCAAAACGAGTCACTGTTTGGTGCGGTTTTTGGTCCAGAGGCTTAATTGGGCCATTTTTCTTCGAAAATGAGCAAGGAGTAGCCGTTACAGTAAATGGCGATCGTTATCGGGCCATGTTGAACGAATTTTTGTTAACAAAAATTGAATAGGAGGATATTGGCAATATTTGGTTTCAATAGGATGGCGCTACGTGCCACACAGCCGAAGCTACACTCGATGTTTTGCGCCCTGTTTTTGAAGATCGCATTATCAGCCGCAGAGCTGATGTCGTTTAGCCACATCGGAGCTGCGATTTGACATCGTTGGACTATTATTTGTGGGGTGCCGTAAAACATAAGTTTTAAGCCGACAAGCCAGAGACATTTGACGTTTTAAAGGACAATATTCGTGAAGCCATTGGTTAAATACAGCTGCACACAATCGATAATGTGCTTAAAAATTGGACCGATCGTGTAGGCTACTGCATGGCCAGCCGAGGCAGCCATTTAAATGAAATTATTTTCCATTATTAACCGGAAGGATTGTACTTTCAAATAAAAAAAGAAATTTGAGAAAATATTCAGTAGTTTTTTTTTATAGCATTTTCTAAAAAACAAGTTATTTGGCGGACGCTTTATAATATGCCAAACAGCTGATTCGAACATTCAGAATTCTCTTTCCCGCTTTCGAAAGGAAAAATAGTTTCCCGGGCAATTCATAATTGGAGAATTCTACTCTCGGGAGAACACATCTCCCGGAGAGTAATTTTCCCGGGGAATATTTAGAATTGCGCTGAATATTTTATACTGAAATGGGTAAAAATGTTAAATACCTATTGTTTAAATAAAAATTATAAATTCTTAAAATGTATATACAAAACTTATTTGTCTTTTTTAATGGAGGGAAATTGTTCGGAACAGAAATTTCTCACTATCAAAGACCTATAAATATTTGTCTTTTCAACAACTAAAATATAAACCACCATATAATGCGCAAATGCGGCTCCAGAGGGAGGTCGAGACCCTAAGGCTCTATGAGGAAACAATAAAAGGCATTAAGACATACACCATTTAATTTAAGGACAAAAGCAATCAACTTCTTGTATATATCTTACTAGACCTTATTATTGAATGAATGGCAATAGTCTATACGCAATACCCCTTTGCAGTATAAAAAATATTTGACGGGCTCCCAGTTTTAAAACTTACATTCTTCTTTGAAATATAAGCGAAAATATATTTTCGCCATACAAGTTAACACTTGGTAATGCAATTTTGGTTACAAAAATTCTATCAAATTTATTTAAAAGCAATGACATGTGACATATTTCGAAAATATTACCGCCGCATTCAATACCTCACATCCGAAAAGACAAGCGTATCCCATAACTCTTCAATGTTAACCCATTCAAATACGATCCTTGGTTAGTATTAAAAAAGGGGACGGTAGGCACTGAGCATGCCTCAGGGCGCCGAGAAGGTTAATCTGCCAATGGGTGTTTGCATATATTCATCTTAAAATCGAAAAGAGCTTTATACATATTTGGCTTTCTTCTGCAACCCAAAATCAATGCATTGACAACACACAAATATAAAAAAGTGGAAAACACCTTGTGTTTTGTGCCACTTTTTCGATCGTATGTATGTAAATTCGTCAAAGAGAAGACCGAACATAGAATCTTAGAAGTCAACATCAACCTTATATTTACTATATTCTTCTATTATATTTGGGTAGTCAACCACTATGTACTTTGTTTCCTTCCTTGAACATCTTAGCACAGTTGATACCAAGCTGGTTCCATAACATTACCGCTTAGACCCAAATCTGTAAGCCGTATTGAATAACTCTACTCTCCTTTGAAAAAATCAAATTTATAGATGAATCTCATCATTCCGCTGAAAACGAGCGGACAACACATAAATGGTGTTAATAAGAACAGCATTTATGTGTTTTTTTTTTTTTTTTTTTTTTGGTTATGCTGCTAAAGGTGATGTCGACGCCTACTTGGAATCTTTTTCCTGTAGAAACAATTTGACGAAACCCTAAGTTTCTCACTGCAATAAAAATAAAATACAAGACTGGATCGCACGAACTTGCTCTTATAGCTTACAACTTTAATGTAGCTAACCATTGAGGTTTAGTTAGTTAGGTGTAGTTATCCTATGCAGGTTTAAATCCTATGTAGGTAAGATTAACTTGATTCTTAGTATAATAAATTGTGGAATGGATAATTCAATGAATACTTAGATACATAGGTATACGTACCTACAAATGTATATTTAAATCTAAATTATGGATTTTAATTACATATATACATATTGATGGAACCTAAGTATGTAAACATATACAGTGGTGGAAAGATAAATAGCACTCATACCTATAAATGTTTATAAAACGTTTTAAAATAAAAATAAGCCGAATTTGAACATTATTGTTTTTTTATTATTTACATTTTGAACGTAAAAAGATAATTCAATACAAATTTTCAACATTATGTAAAAGATTATAACAATAAAATAAAAAAGGATTTCGAAGGTTCAAAAATGGGTGGAAATGTTAATAGACCCCATAAGCAAAAACACAATAACTGATGAGAAATTAGCACATAATAGTTATTTTTTGTATTTAATATTTAGTAGGGTACCCTTTATTTTCCAAAACTGCTTTAAGTCTCCTTGGTAAACTTTCTACAAGTTTTTGGCAACGAATTGTTGGGATGGAAAACCAAGCTTCTTGAATTGATGTCTATAAGTGGTCTAAATTTCTAATTTGTTTTTGTTTTAAGCCCTTGTCAAAATCGTTCCACAGATTTTCAATCGGATTTAGATCCGGACTCTGGGCAGGCCAACTTAAAACCTGAATTTGGTTCTCTCGAAGCCAAGCCTTGACTGATTTGGCTGTATGTTTTGGGTCATTGTCGTGGACAAATCTCCAAGTTAAGGGTAAATTTTCGAACGCAAAAGGTTCCATATTATTTTGTAAAATATCCCTGTACTGATACTGATCCATCCTGCCAGATACTCTTACTATCGGTCCAACACCGTGCCACGAAAATGCTGCCCACAACATAATGTTGCCGCCACCGTGTTTAATTCTCTTCGTGGTATATTTTGGATTAAACTCTTGACCTTGTGGGCGCCGAACGTAGATTTTGCCATCAGACCCAAATCTATTAAACTTCGATTCGTCATTCCACAGGACATTTTTCCAAAATTGTAGCGGCTTTCGTAGATGTTCCTTGGCAAAAGCTAAACGTTTTTTTAAGTTTGTTGTTGAAACAAGCGGCTTTCTTCTCGCAATGCAGCCATGTAGTCCTGCTTCTGCTAGGCGATATCGCACAAGTCTAGATGTTATTTGTACGCCATATTCTTCTTTAATTTGATGTTTTATTTCTGTAGAGCTCTTGAATGGATCCTTTCTACTTGCGGTTACCATTGCTCTATCAATCGCTATTGTTGTTTTTTGCCCGTTTTTTTCGTGTAGTATTCTCAAATGTCTTTTGTTGTTGAACATGTTTGATCGCATTATAGACCATCTTTTTGGAACATCCCAAATCATTTGCAATGTCAAGAATACGTCTTCCATATTCAAACATGTTGAAAATGACAATTCTCTCTTCTTTTGAACAATGAATACCTCTTCTCATTATTAAATCTAATACAAAATTATTAAGAATCGGTTCAGTTAACTAAATAAAATTGAACTTACAAAGAAAAAATGGTTAAAATTATTTTATTTGAAAAAAAACGCAACTGGTGCTATTTATTTATCCATGTGATTTCACAGGTTGCACAACTAAAACGACGCCATATCGATTTGTGCTTCACTTAAATGATAAAAAAAGATACCGTTATGTGCTCAGGGATGTCACATGTGGTTCCTAACAAATACAATTTAAATCAGTTTTAATTTAGTGGAAAATATGTATGAGTTATATGGAAGCATATAATAGTGCTATTTAGTTTTCCTGTACATATAATAATGAAAATGAAAGATGTTGGTTAGTAGGTAGCTATATGCATCGCATTTAACTTTATAATTTAGGTGCAATATACATACATACGATTCCTGTGATTCTTAGAGACACATATGTATATATAAATGTATGAGGGCCTACATTGTATTTAGTATCCAGTGACGTACGCAAAAATACGTAAAAATGGAATAATAATAAGGTAGACATAAATGGATAATACACATACTTAAATGTTTTTATATTGCGAATATGTATTTAAAAAAAAATCATAAATCGTTTGAGCGGTTTTTTAATAAATTAATTTTTTATGTTTAAAATTTTGAAAACATTTTTAGAAAAAAAAAATTTGAAACGCCATTTTGAAGATATTATTAATAGACATATAAAATTCAAAGTTCAAAAAAATTCTGTGACTGGTTTTTGAAAAATCGATTTTTCAAAAAAAAAAATTTATTTATTTTTTTAAAAATCGAAAAACTTTTTTTTTTTTAACTTTGAGTAAGCAGTCTTATTAACAATTTTGGGGAGCATTTGCATAACAAAATTTATTTTAATCGATGTATCCAATATTGAGAAAGTCGAAAATATTTTTTTGTAATTCAATTCAATTCTTTCTTTATTTTTCAAATCATAAAATACAATTTTAGATATAAGAAATAATTACAAAGCATGGCAAATATGCCGTCTGCCGTAACAAAATTACTTATACAATAAAAAATTTTAAAATATAAATAAGAGAGTTTGATTTAACAAAGTTGTGCTCTTGGGATTAATAAATAAACAAACTGTGACTTTTAGTTTAGTCAAAACAAAGATATATTAATTTTGGTTAAATATTTTAGATATATTTAAGGCTTAGAACCGTTTTGTATATAAAAAGTTATAAAGAAAGAAAAAATAATTAATTTGGACTTTTATTTTATTCAAAACAAAAACATATAAAGAAGTGAAAAAGGGCTTATAGTTTAGCTAAAACGAAAATAATCTGCGACATGCGGTTTTTAATATGCCTATTCAAATAGTAGTGGTGACTTTATTCTTCAAAACATGTTCAAATACTCATCTCGATATTTTTTTGCGTGCGAAACATATCCTACAAGAGACTTCTAACCACGGCCACCATTCAAAATATTTATACATTCTTCTAAAGAAAGGAAAATTGCGGAAAAATTAAGTCTACGGATCTCTTGTAAAATTGGACAAAACGCTATAAAATGTAAGATATTTTCATTCGTACCAAGGTTGCAAAGAGAACAGATAGGATTTAAGTCAGATCTATATGGTCTACAATTCAGATCCAGCATTTCAGTTCTGGCCTTGAAAATTAGGCTCATTTCTAAAACTGAAAACTCGTTTCTAAAATAGTTATCCTCGCCTAGATTAAAACTTAATTGCCTATAAGCACTCCTTGAAGCTGAATGAGAACCACGTTGTATACATTTCTGAAAAAGTGTCTCAAGCTATGCAGTCGTATAAAGACAATTCTAATTCTTCATTATTTTCAGTTCGTAATGAGATCGGAAAGTCGTGTGTAACAGCTAGATCGTACCAATTTTTTACTGGACTGTAAGCTTTATTAAACAAATATTAAGGATCCGTTTTTGGAGGTTTTGGTCTGATCTATTCATTACCTTTACAATGTAATCCGCATTTGCCTTTAAGTTTTTCAGAAATATTTGAGGTAAGGCAGACTCCACATGGATGGCATAATTTGGGTTCTTAGGTAACCGGAAGATTCGTTTAAAAAAATATCTTTAAACATTTTCTAGTTTTTCTAGCTGTTCATACCTATGTTATCTGAGAGGATAACAAGATCGTCTGCATAAAGAATAACCTTAATAGTTACATCACCTATTACAATACCTCCTGGGATGTGATTTTCAACATCATCTATAAATAGAGAGAATAACAAAGGATTTAAAACACAGCCTTGGGGAAAATATGAAGAGTGGTTCTATGGGAAGTAACATTAATAAGTACGCCAAAAAAATATGTTTACACTTAAAAGTGAACTGTACAAATTTTAGAACACACACATTTTTTTCTTAACATTTGTATGGGAGGCAATATTATTTTTTTTTAGAAAAAAAGTTTTTTTTTAATATTCAAGATAATGTCAAATAACCACCAAATACGAAGTTTTGAAAAAATCTATTAAGATGTTTTCGAAATTTTTAGTTCTCAAAAAAAAAAAAATTAATTTCCAAAAAAAATTTGTTTTGAAAAATTTTAGTATGCAATAGTATTTAAATTTTCTGGGACCTTCTGCGTAAAAAAATTTCAAAAAATCAAATTAAATGTTTTCGAGAAAATCGAGAACCAAAAAAATGGTTCTACTAGAGGTACCGAAAATAACAATTTTTTTCCAAAAAAAAAACATCAAAAATGACCCATTCCCATGGTTAATGAACTGATTTTTTTTTTATAAAAATCATTGGAGCAGTTTTAGAGCAAAATAAGATTTTTGATTTTGGCCAAAAAAAAATATATGGGAACTACTGTTACCTGTCGTCTTAAAAACAATTAAAAAAAACGTCTGGACATATTACGGAAAAAAAATATGTACCAAGTTTGAAGCAAATCTATCAAAGCGTTAAGGCTGTAGACTCGAGGACAGACAGACAGAATGACAGACAGACGGAATTGGGGGACCCACTTTTTTGGTGTTCTCTATGATCGTAATGTCATCTTTGATTGATAGAATTTTTTTTTGCGAATACATAACTTGCGTTATAGTACATATAATCGCAAGTAAAAATAGAAAGCACGACTGGGAGGAAGTAAATACTTGTTATTATGTTCGATCACATTGTATGCACAAGATTCTTAGTAGAAACGGCTAAATATATTTTTAAAGTCGTTTTTAGTATATTAAAAAAGTATGGCAAATTTGATGAATTTAATAATAAAAACTGACAAATATAATTTCGAAAAAAAACCTTCACCCGTTTTCGAAATATTGAATTTTCAAAAATAAAAGTTTGGTATGCAGTATTTTTGAAATTTACAGTGCCTCCTATAAAAATTTTAATCGAAATTCGTCAAGCCGTTTATGAGAAAATAGAAAATCAAAAAAATGGTTGTATCATAAACAACAAGACATTGAAAAAAATGTCGACCAAAATGTGGACTAATCCAAGGTAGCGCACGCGATTATTTCTTATCGAAATATTTAGGAAAGTTTTCGAGAAAATTAAGTTGGCAGAAACAAATAAATAGTGATTTTTTAAGAGCTTGGTTTTTGAAAATTCAAAAAAACACAAAAAACTTGTAAAAAGTGAATGAAGTTTTTATTTGGATCGATAAATCAATTTCTGCCATTTACTTTTTAAAAATAATTTCACTTAAATGTTGCCCGCGGCTACGCTTCAGGTGGTCCATTCTGCAGGTCCAATTTTGGCAAACTTTTTCACACATTTCGGCCGGAATCTCACCAATGACGCGTTCAATGTTGGCTTCCAAGGCAGCAATCGTGTTTGGCTTGTCCCCATAGACAATAGACTTAACATAGCCCCACAAAAAATAGTCTAACGGGGTCAAATCACATGATCTTGGTGGCCAATTGACTGCGCCAAAACGTGAGATCAACTGCTCACCAAATTCGCCTCTCAATTGATGCATGGTTTCGCGTGCAGTGTGGCATGTGGCACCGTCCTGTTGGAACCACATGTCGACCGAGTTCAATTCTGGCATTTTCGGCAAAAAAAAATCTGTTATCATCGAACGGTACCTTCCTCCATTGACCGTAACCCTGCGGCCTTCATCGTTCTTGAAGAAGTACGGCCCAATGACGCCGCCTGCCCATAAACCGCACCAAACAGTGCATTTTTCGGGATGCATTGGTAGCTGCTGAATTGCCTCTGGCTGCTCTTCACTCCAAATACGGCAATTCTGCTTATTCACGTATCCATTTAGCCAAAAATGAGCCTCGTCGCTGAAGACAATTTTGCGATAAAAAAACGGATCCTCATCCAACTATTCTAAGGCCCATTCACCGAAAATTCTACGTTGTGGTAGGTCGCCTGGCTTCAATTCTTGCACCAGCTGTATTTTGTATGGCTTTAAACCAAGACCTTTGCGTAAAATCTTCCAGGTGGTCGAATAACACAAACCCAATTGCTGCGGTCGGCGCCGAATGGACATATCGCGATCTTCAGCAACACTGGCGGATGCAGCAGCAATTTTCTCTTCGGTACGCACTCTACGGATACGATTTGGTGGATTTATGTCCAATAAAGTGAAACTCGTGCGAAATTTGGTCACAATGAGCTGAATAGCCTGCTCGGTGGGTCGATTATGACGACCATAAAACGGACGTAGCTTGCGAAACACATTTTTCACAGAGCACGAATTTTGATAATAAATTTCAATAATTTGCAAACGTTGTTCAGGCGTAAGTCTATTCATGCTGAAATGGCAAACAATACTGAATCGAAATGTCAAATGTTCGTGGAATTTGTCATGTGTGATCTGTCAAAAATATAAACGTCAAAAACCAAGTAGCAAAAAAATCACCCGTTATATGGTAAGTCCGATATTTTTGGGACTGAAAAAACACGATTCAAAAATCTATTTGAGACAATCACCTAAAACGCTTAAGTACCTTCGAATTATAAATAATACTGCATACGAAAATTTTCGAAAAATTTGTTTTTAAATTTTTGAAAAAGAAAATAATTCTGGCTGTTTTTAAAAATTCAGTATTTCGAAAACGTGACAATGATTTCTTTTGAAATTTTGTTTTTAAGCTTATATTATTTAATCTTTAAAATTATGATACCAATTTTTTTTAGAAACTAATTAAAGAGATTTTGTATATAAAAAAATAACTAAAAAACGCCTTTAAAAGTATATTTTTGGTTCTTTGTTTTTTATTTTCACACTTGCATTTTAAGATGCAATATCTTTAAGCTAATAAAAGTTCAAATATGAAATTATTTATGCTTACTTAAGAAAAAAATTATTATAAGTAATGTAGTAATAGATTCTTAATAGAAATGTTTTACATACGATGTGATGGAACATAAGAGCAAGTACGTGCGATCCAGTCGTTCATTTTATTTGTAAGTGCACAAGCAGGAATGTATGTATGGCATTTCTAAATATTTTTACTTGCGATATAGGTACTATAGGGCAAGTTTTGCATTTGGAAAAAAAATCGAACTCGAGATTTTAATCAAAGTTGACATTACGATGATAGACAATACCAAAAAAGTGGGTACCGCAATTCCGTGAAGCGATTTCTCCAAACTTGGTATTTAAGCGTTTTAGGTGCCCAAAATAGATTTTGAATCGTTGCCTTAGCGCCAAAAATAACGGTACTTGCCATACAAATTTTAAAAAATACAAATAAAAAAATAGTTTTTTTTTGGATTTTTGAAAAAAATTTTTTTTTTTTTTTGAAAATCCAATATTTCGAAAACGGGTGGACGATTTTTTCTGAAATTTTTGTATGTAAATTTATATTAAAAAATATTTAAAATTATCAAACCAATGGTTTTTAGCGAAAATTTAAGAATTTTTATATATAAAAAATTAAGTGAAAAAAGACTTTAAAAATACATATAGCCGTTTCTTTTATTTTGAATATTTTTCATATAATGTAATCGAACATAGGAGCAAGTACGTGCGATCCAGTCGTGCATTTTATTTGTAAATAAATTAAAAGCGATATATTGCAGTTTCCAAAACCGAGCAGTGTCTTAAATTTTTCTTACCTTCTTAACTTCTTTGGATCTTACTAAAAATATATAACAGCTAGCTAGAAATAATTCACTAGCCAATATGATTTCTTTTGCAATAGAAGAGGTTAACTTCAAAATTATTATATTCATCAAACATCTTAAAGTATTCTATAACTTTGTTTTGGAACCGTTAATAATTTTATTTCGAAAATGAATATATAAGGATAAGGAGTGGGTTACTCGTTAATAGGCTTGTTCCCTAAATGTAGAATCTAGAATAAAGTGGGAAATGGTAAAGCGAATAAATCATAAAAGCCATTCGAATAAAGACATAATTTTTAGAACACTAATTGATCGGCAGACAACAACAACTGATTAAACATGGGCAATCAAACGTATCAGAAATTAAATTCCATGCTAAAAAAAGAGAATGGACAATACACAAATGATGAAAAAACGAAAAAATCGTTACATGGAAGGTTTACGCCTTTTTGATATGCAACGAATATTTCTATTCATGAATTCAATACTTTGATATTCATTATTTCGTTGCATACTTTTTTGAAGGATGAAAATAAACATTCTATTAAATTTTATTTCAATTCAAATCAACCACAGAATTGAAATTCGATCATTTCAGTTTCTTTCAGTGCTGTTAAAACGCACTTTGCTCACTTAAACTTTCACTAATACAATTGACAGGCAACATTTACCGCGGTAAGATCGTCCTTTTTTTCCCATTCATATTTTCCCCCTTGGAATTTATTTCTTCAAAACATGATTTCATTAAATTTACTAAAGGAGTGCAGAGGGCAGCCATCGCCAGCGGTATACTCTCTAAGAAGCTTGATGAAACAATTTTGACATCCTTTAAGTCAAACTTACATAAGTGCATGGCTGACTTAGGGCAATGTATTGGAACAAACTGTAGAAAACAATGAAGTGGAACTAGAATCAAATGAAAAAATTAATTTATGTTTCAAAAGAATATCTTCTATAAAGGACTATAGATGGTGTACAAGAACAGGTACTCGACTGCAGACAACGTGACAAGCGCAAATGGATACAGCTAGATAGCAACCAAATTTGCTGCCGAAAACTTGTTGGTTAGGGCCCAGATTGTGCAACTGAAGCGCCACATAAAAAACTAAGTAAATATTATTCAATTAGTGAATTAATTATTTCACTTTATAGTTTACTTTAATTGTTTCAGATTCGTGCAACTTTTAGCGAATCTACTTATATTCTTTAAATAAAAGACAACTCAATTATTTTAACATTTAAAATACATTTATTTCTTCGTTCGTTTTTTCCGCTTTTCACGTATCAATTCAATTTTTTTGTTTGTTCCTTGTTCAGTTTATTAGTTTTTCTTTTTCATTAGTTCTTAACATGAGATTTAATTTTTTTAGTATCTAATTTAAAATTTTATTTAATAATCTTACGATAATCAATTTTTTGTCTTTTTGTAAAATTCTATAATATATTATTGAATCTCATGCAAATTATATATAACTATAAAAAACATAAAAAATTTTACCACATATTTTTATTATTTATTTTTTTTTTCTTGTTCTCTATATAAATCTTTTCATTTTTTTCGTTTTAATTGAATTAAATATTACATTTCTTATTTAAATTCTAGTTAACATTATATGTAATCATTTGCTGTTTTTTTAGTCATAAGTGTATTTGGGTTTAGTTGTTTTCTTGTTTAAAAAAAAGTTATGTATTTTTGTGAAACTATCTTTCCTAAATGGGAGACATTTTTTGAAAGATTCTTTCATGCAACAGTATAAAGTTAGTTTTTTTTTTATTAAAATATACATAGGTATATCATAAAATATAATTAATATATTATTTATATAGAAAACAAAAAATATAATTTTCGAGGTTCATTTTTATTCACTTACAAATATTTAAATTAATAAATATTATTCTATTGTTTTAACAATTAAAAAATGGATGTTCGTTTTTAGTATGCAACACAAGTTTTGTTTTAAAGATAGTGTATTTTTACTTGTTTTTTGTTTCATTAAAATATATGTATATAAAAAAATCATCTGATATACAAATCTCTGGTTCACTTAAGATAAATATTTATTTTTTTTAAATCATTTAGGAATGTTGGCTATGTTTCTTTTTTTTTTAATTTAACTTGAAGTAAAAAAATAGTGTTTTATTAGAAAAATAAAACAAAAAATATAACATAAATTAAAGGCTTTATATTATTTTTTTTTTTGTTATTTGATTTTAATTCAATTTGTATATAACTTTGATTATTTTGTCAAAGTTGTATGATTTAATTTTTTATTTTATTTATTAAATTTAAACACAAAATTATTTAATGTTTAAATTTGTTTGCATCTTAATTATATTGCACTAGAACGTGCAATTATTATTTTAAATGCTAAATTATTATATAATTTTAGAATTTAGTAATTTTATTTTTTTAGCGGAATAAATAAAAAAATAAAAAAAATATATATTTACTGTATACATGTATGCGAAATGGTTAAAAAAAATAAATCAAGGCAAACAAAGATATTAGATGCATTTATCATAACCACATGAATAAATTAAATATAAATGCTATGATTTATTGTAAGTTTTTTTTAAGAGAACTTTAATAAAATATACATAAGTAAAGAACTAAATAAATGGAAAGTACTTTAGGTGGTATTTTGTGAGCATAAAAATGAGGCCTTGATAATAAAAATGCTCTAACTGATTTTTGATAATATTCTTAAAATGTCCAAAACTAATATTTACATATTATACAAAAGTATAACTGCCTAAATGAAGTATGTTAATGACAATTTCAATGACATACGAATTTAAATAGTTTTACATGTAAAAGTGTGTTGTGTTTCACGAAAAATTTCGATACATATACAACACATATTATTTTGACATGAGACACAGCATTTGGCATGTTCAACAACCTCTAAGGAAAGTAAAGCCGCTTATGGTCGATTTTTTGAAGTTATAATTTCTTATGGTAGGGTTAACCGCTTCGTTACGTAACGCGTTACGGCGCCAGTCTGTCTGTCTTCGCTTTCAAACAAAGAAAAACAGAAAACTTTTGAAATTAATCAAATTAACGAAGATATTTTGAAGCTTTTCTCAAGTTAAGCAATTTCAATATTACATAGTTCAACTTAGACAAGTTAAGCTTATCACTTCTGTCGGGCGCCCCGAGACGCACATTTTTTTTTATCTAACTTTGATGGTTGAAATTTTTTCATTACATTATCATTTTTGCGTCTTTGGTTCTTATGAATATTTAGAAAAAGTTAATGATGTTTTGATCACTTCTTGTGATTTTAAAGAAAACTGTTAGCGATCTAGAAATTTCAGCAATTTCAAAATTTAAAATCTTAAATTTCAAATATTTCAAATTATTTCTGAAATGTGTTCTTTGAATTATTTTTTAACAATTGTTATTATAATCAGAGAAAATTTGATTCAAAAGCAGTTTTTCAAATTGTTAGATCAATTCCCTAGGCACATCAGATCCTAAGACCTGATACGAAATAAAATATTTCGTGGATCTCGAAATAGACAACCGACATGATAAGCTTACCAAAGAAAGAACACAAAAAACTACAATTTTTGAGTGGAGACTTTTTACATATGTTAAATTTGTGTTAAATAGTTAATTTGAAAATTTTGTAAAACTGTCAGAAAATATACAGTGTTCTTCTAGCTTTGAGGACCATACAAAGATTATCGAAACAATAAACTGGCAAGTATTTTTTAAAACTGTTATATTTTTGAAGAAGATGGAATATTGAATTGTCAATACCAATTTCTTGTCATGGCATATTTCACAAAAATTATCGATGAAACAAAACAATCATCTTAATTCTTCTGCCAAAATCGCATTCTCTGAAAAAAATACAAAATCGAACAAATTTCTATTTTTTCGAAAACACAAAGAGTATATATAAATAGTGAATGATATTTTGTACCAGCAATTGTGAAGGTATAAAGGCTTTTGCAATTTTTGTCGATGATATAGGGCTATAAACCTAATGCAGTCTACATGGATTTAAATTGAGGCTCGAAGAAGTTCACTAATCAATAGCCTTTTGTAAGGGGTTTTCCAATAAGAGGTGTTATTTTGAATAGCCCGCTAATTCGGTAGCTGTCACTTTTGAAGCTGTCATTTTTTGACATTTTACAAGTAGAAACTACGTTATCAATAAAAATGGAACGATACACGCTTCAACAACGCATTTCTTTTTTTTGAATATCAAAATAACACCTCTTATTGGAAAACCCTTTACTTAAATTAAGTAAGTAAGAAGGAAATTCCAAATTTGTCAACCTCAAAATTGTTTCCTGATAACTGTGTATTTATTTAAAAAACATAATAAAAATAAAAAGAAAATAGTCAAAGAAAAATTTAAAACAAAAATATTACCGCTTGAGAGTAATCTTGTTGAATTTGATTTAAATATTTTAATTATAATAACACTTCATGCAAACAATGGAAGGCTTTTTTATGTATTTTAATTTGTGTTTCGTTTATGTTTTACTTAAATTTAATTTAATTTTTATTTTAAATATAAAACCTTATCAACAGATTAAATGTATGAATCTTTTTTTTTTATTTAATTTAATTAAGTAATTATAATGTTTTTTTGTGTGTTTTACAAAATATTATTTTCATGTTTTCTTTTTAATTTTATTATACTATATTGTCAAATTTTACAATTAAATAATTGTAGTTTAATTTCGAACTTATTACACTAACACACTTCAACTAGCACTTTGTTTTATATCTTTTTTATTTTAAATAATACATTTTATTTTTACTTAAATTTTTTATACAACATTTCAAAATCAAATGTCACATTATGAGTAGTAAATTACAAAAATTATTTGATTTTTTTTTAATTGTATAAATTAAAATTCAACACAAAATATTAATTTTTTTTTCATAAAGTACGTACATATTTACAAATCATTTCTACCCAAAATGTGAAGATTGATTTATTATTATTTTTTTTAATTTTAATTAAAGGCATACTATTACTATTTGAGTTTATACAAAAAAATAAAATAAATACAAATACATATATGTATATTAAGACCAATTAATCAACAATTGTTTTTGTTTTAATTCTCACATTTTTATTTTATTAAAAAAAAATTAAAAAAGATAATATGCAAAATAAATTAATATAAGGTATATTATTTAAATTCTAATGAGACACAAGTGACTAAAAAGAATATTCACATAGATACATGTTCGAAAACTCACAAAAATATGAAAGTATTATATATCACTTAAAAAAATATTGATTATGTTTAAATAAAATTAAATATACATTAACGGTATATCGTTTGGAAAAAAATAATAAAAAAATAAAAAAGGAGATTGATACATTTATATTGTAATTTGTATATGTTATCATTGATTTGTTTAGGTGTACAAAGTGACTTATTCCACTTTCAAAAAAGATCGGCTTTCGTATTAATTTATTAAATTTAAAAAAAAAATAATTTTAATTTTATTTTAAATATGAATTAAAATTTAATTATGTAAACTATAAAATAAAAATGTAAAAAGTTGGTTTGTTGTACTCATTTATAATCAGTCTTATTGCCAAACTTTTTTTTAAATAAAAACTAAAGAACTAACAACTAATGAAATTTAAAATTTAGATAAAATGTAATTAAAATTAATCTAATATTTAAATGCATTTGTTCTTCTTTTTGTTATTATTGAACTGCATCTTTTGCAAGTTTTTTTTTTTGGTAATTATTATTTTCATTAAAATATTAAGTTCATACATACATATACAATTTAATTTGTCATCATTTTAATTTTTATATCTATTTTTCATTTATACAAATGTATGATAAATGCTATTTTGTTTTGCTCTTAGCTTATCGTACATTTATTGATTTTTATTTATTTGTTGAATTTTATAATTTATCTTTTGTCATTTGGATGGAGATATGTCTAAGCTACTTATTTTTGTCTTGTTTTTGCAATTTGGATTGATAAATTTATCAAACATGCGTCGTTTCTGTTCTTTGTAGTATTTTTTTTTATTTTTTATCATTATTCAGTAAAGAAGTTTTTATACATATTTTTTTTTATTTAAAAAATTACAACCCTTTGCTATTTTTGATTTTTGGATTTTAAATTATTAATTTTTCTTGTTCGTTTTTTTTTGTATGAGAGAAAAAAAAATTCACATTGATTCATTTTAGTTATTATAAGTAGAGATACTTAGAAGCTATTATAATCTGACAAATATAACACATTTTTTTTAAATTCAACTTTTAAATTTTCGATAATTTCTAGGTTACAGTATTATTTTATTATTGATTTAATAGGAAATTTTAATTTTGTTTGTTGTTTTTCGTATTGAAGGCAATACCATTTTATTTAAGCAAACAAGAAAATATATAATATACATTGTAGAAGTTTTGAATAGTCGTAGGGAATATTAAAACTTAAAAAAACACAATTTCTAATTTAAAAAAAATGATAATTTTGTGAAAGAATAAGATAAAATAAATTTGAATTATTTTAAAATGTTTAAAAATAAGTTTGAAAAAATATATGTATTAAAATTTTTCGAAAAATACAGTTTCACAAATTTGTTTTAGTGTTAAAATTTTGTTTATAAATGTTGCAAAAATCAACAAAACTAATGCTTATTCTATTAATTATGCTTTTTAAAAGCAAATTGGTAAGGTTTTTTACGAAAGCATTTAGATTAAATATTTTCTCAATATTGTTTTGAAATTAATTAATTTTTTTAGTAAAATTAATATTAATTTAAAAAATTAAAAATTAATCAAGCTTTTTAAAATTTCATGTAAGCTGAAAAAATAGTGACGAAAATGTGTAAGATGTATTTGCCTAAAATAAAAATATGAAATAAAGTTATTTAATTTGGATAAAGAAGAAGAATTTAACCAAAATTGTCTGAACAAACTTTTGAGCTTAAAATTAAATAAATAATTGGCCGAGTTAGTAAATTAAATCTAAAAAAAATCTGTTTATTTTTTTGATCACTTCTTAAAAAATTGACAAAAATAAATTACTTAAGATGAGATAGAAATGAAATAAATTATTATAAAAGCTGCATCGAATTCGTAATATTTTATGTTGCTCTGTAGCCTTAAGTCGTGCTTAAATTCACAAATAAAAAAAACAAGAGCAGGTAAGTTCGAAATTTCCATTTTTTATCTTTAAAATCAATATTACAAAATTACACTTAAATTTTAATTAGCCAGTAATAATAAAAATAAATTTACTATTCAACCATTAAATCACGACTTCTTGTAATTTTTTTTAAATGCTTAAAATGTTCAAAATTAAAATTCCCTATTTTATGTTTTTGAATTCAACAATTTTTTAAAATTATGAACAATGCTCATCATTTGCATTTTTCTTATTTATTTTCATTTTTTTAAATATGTATTTTATAACTTATTATTTACAATATTTTCTTACATCATTCATACAAATTTAAGTAAAAATATTAATTCTTTTGAACTTATTTGACTTAAAAATATACTTTCATACAAAAAGAGAATTAACATTATTTACATGGTTTTTGTATGATTTTCTTCTTTTATTTTAATTAATATATATATATATATTTTATGGTTTTCATAATGAAGCCCCTTTTTGGCACTGAAATTCACAGTTGTATTCAATTTAAGTTTTCTTGTTTCTTATTTGTGTATGTGTGTTTCCTCTTTAAAGGATTTCCATATAGTATGTTATTCTCAAATATAATACAAAAAAAAAAACAATAAAATTAAGATTTACATTTATATATTTAAGAAAATAATAATATTAAAAAATGTATTATTTACAAATATTTACATGAATAATAAAACTTTAAAAATTCATAACAATTCACAAGGTACCTGTTTGGTTATTTTTTGTCTATTACTGTTTTATTGTTAATAGATTTTTTTAAAATTTTTGTTGATAAATATATTTTTTTTGTCGGTTAGGAATCATTGGTTGTTCTTTGGGTTAGTTTTGACACTTACAGAATCTTACAATTGAAGTTGTTTATTTTATTTTGATTTTCCATTATTGATGACTGTTTTTTTATTTGTTAATAATTTTGAATTAAATTATATAGAATTGGAAAATAAAATTCGTCCAGTTTATTAAAAATTAAATTTAAATTTCCTTGAATTGCCTAAATTGTTTTAGTATTTTTTTTTTTTGAATTTTTTGATAAATATGTATATAAATTTTTATATTGTTGTACAAAAATACGTATATTAATTTTGAAATATATTTTCCGAAAATGTATGTTTTTTGTTTTTTGTTTAAATACAGTTTTGTTTTGACGTAATTACTTTATTTTTATTAGTAAACAACCGTGCCACTCATTGAATTTTCATTTTATTATACAGGGAGTTTGCTTTTTTTTTTTTAATTTATATATACATTTACATATATATATAGAGAAAATAAAAAATTTACAATTTATATTAAAAATCTTAGAGACACAAAAATATTTCTTTTTTTAAATATACAAAGTGAAAAACAGAAAATTTTTTTTTTCAAATAAAGAAAAAAATGGTAATTTATGTTATAGTTGCAAGTTGTATACTATTTTTGTTTGACGGTGATGCCATTGGTGATGGAGTAGCAACAAAGAGACTTGTCGATGCAGTCTCTGTTGTTAAACTTCGTTCTTCGTAGACCCGTTCCTGAGTGTTGAAAAAAATAACATTTATTTTTGTAAGATTAAAAAAAGAAAAACACATTGAAAAGTAGTAATGTAGAAAGGAAACAGATTTTTCTGACCATTCAAAAATTGTGGAGCTTTTCTAAGTCAAGGTTGTGGCCTTGTAAGACTCATGTAGATAAATATAAGGCAAAGAAAAATATTAAAGCTTAGATGTAATAGCATGTAGTAATTTCAACCCACCGGGCAAGAATGTGACCAAATAAAAAAACTGGAAGTACATCGCAGCGTCAGTCAGTAGTTGCATTTGTTCTTGAGAGTTTCATGAGGTTCATGAGAAAAAAAAGTTTCATGAGAAAAAAAATGTCGACACAAGATTTTACAGGAAGTACGGAAGGAATTTAACATCTATGCCTGAAAGGAAATGTATATTTATGTCTACTTGGCTCCTTTATAAGTCCACGAATTCATTGTGAACTTATATTACACTATAGTGAGCATAGAGTCTATGGCGCAAAATTTTAAATAGCCTGATGTTAAGGGCTTAGCATAATACTACTTAACAGTTTGCTAATACTAAAGCACTTTACTTATATTTTCCTAATTTTAAACATTTTTTTAACTAGCACCATACTAAATCTATTTTCTTAATAAACTAAAATTAAGCACGCCTAAAATAGTACAAAAAAGTAAGCGAACATAACTTTTTGACGTTTGTAAATGTCAAAGTGGCATATGGATTTAGTACGATACTAAACAAATAAAGTAGCCATTTTGTGATTTTAACTTTAGTAAAATGTTAAGAAAATAGTACGATATTAAACTGGCGTATCCTCTTTTTAGCCTAGTATCATACTAAAAAATGATTTAACATATTACTAGATCGTTTGAAATGTTGTGCCTATAAATTTGGAAATAAGTTCATAAGTCTTAAAATAAAATTGATCAGAAGTTCATAAAAAGAAGGGCTGGCAACGAGACAAGAAAAGCCGAGACTTTTGGTAGTCTCGGCCTCGATCCCCCCTAACCAAGTGCCGTCTCTTGAAAATTTTAATGTGCACATTCTCGTTTTGGGGTTCTCGTCTTGGTCTCAACTTTGGTCAGAAAAATTTCGATTTTTTTGATGTAAAATATGAATTTTGTTGAGGTGTCGGAACCATCTCTAAATTGATTTTGACAGTTTATAGATTGACAGATAGGCAACATACTTACCTTTGACGTTTCGATAATATTTTTGTTCGAGCGTCTTCTAAAAGCCTTAAAGTCACTCATTTCCGGAGCAAAAAAATTAAATCGGAAAAAATTCGAATTTTCTGAGGTAAAATTTAAATTTTGTAAGTTTTTTAATCCGCTTAAAACGGAGCAATCCCTCAATCGATTTTGACAGACGATTGATTGACAGGTAGTCAACATACTATATTTTGACGTTTCCAAGTGTCACTTAAAAGTCTTAAAGTCAAATTTTCCCGAATGGGTCTGAAAAATGAGCACTTGCAATAAGGCTAAGCGGAACAATTCTTAAACTAATTAAAACAAAGCTCAAACTTAAAAGCACCAAAGTACGCACAGTAACTGCATTAAACCCATATTTTAGAAACCAGACTATGCCCCGACTAATTTTAAAACCTGATGTTATTGGAAATATTTATCAGAACATGTTTAAGCCTAGGCATGTTGGGACTAAGCTTTCTTACGAAAATATACAGTAGACCATTTCTAGTAACTAACTTGCCAAAAAAAAATCAATTTAAACAAATTAAAGAATTAAATAGGATTAATGAAGGCTTAAATAATACAGAATCTTACATGTGACTTTTCGTATCTAAATCTCTTCCAAATTGTCGTCTTAGGCTCCATGGGTGTTCCATCAACATTATAATTTGGGTTAGAATACGTCAACACCGATCGGCTAGATCCACGTGAGTTCCTCTTTGGTTGGTTCTTTTTTGAATTCAGAACTAAGACTGCAAAAAAAAATATGTCAAACAATTCGACATTATAATAAGAAACCGTTTTTTTTAATTTTACCTAAAATAGCAAGAACCACCAATATGATCATAACTGTAACTACTCCACTTGCAACTATCACAAAACGCTCTTGTGCCGTTCGCTGATCGGTCACCGATTCATCTTCGGCCACACTGGTTCCAGCTGTCACTTCATCTGGATATTCAGGAGTCTCATCCGATCGTCGTGGAACAATAAACGCTGGTACAAGCTTGCACGTTCGTTTGTCTGGGACGTCAGGGCACGCGCAAACATAATCCTGTCCTCGGAACAAGCACAAATGCGAACAACCTCCATTATCAGATGAGCACTGATTCCAATCCTCTGGCTGACGTTTAGCCGAAACCGACCGAATATCAAGAGCCCCACTTAACGAATGTCGGATTTCACCAATATTCGTGTAGCCATTGCGCTGAGTCTTCTTAGCTCGATAGACGGATTTGTTGTACCAGTCAGTCCAATATATTGCCGAGTCAAACTGAGGATGCAATTTATCTAATAAAGAGTTCCACAAATAGAATATTCAACGATCTTACCACAGTGCATCCGAATGGGTGAGTTGCAAAAGGAATAATTTGAGCTCGTTTTTTGCCATAGAAGTCAACCATTTCGATTCGATGTTGTAAGCCATCCGCCCAATAAAGACGGCGAGTTCTTAAAATAAAATAACGATTTATTAGTATAATCGATTAATTTTGATGTATCTTTGTATCTTACTCGAAATCGATAGCCAAGCCGGTTGGAAATCCAAGGTCTGCGGTAACAATTGGAGTTCGGTTGGTTCCGTCAAGAAGACACCGTTCTATACTGGGTGGAGTGCCCCAATCAGCCCAGAAGAGGAAACTTTAAAAAAAAAATACAAAATACAAAATCAATGACCCTAAGACTGCTTTCAATATTAGTTACCCTTTTTTCGGATACACAATCAGAGATCTTGGATCATTAAGCTCTTCGGATATAATTGTCTTTCGTGACGTACCATCTGGTCGAGAAATTTCGATAATTTTTCGATCTGCATCCGACCAGTAAATATTATCAGCAATCCAGTCAACAGCTAGTCCATTGGGTGTAAAAAGTCCAGAGTCTACAATAACGCTGTTGTCGCTGAAATTCAAGAGATTAACTCTGCGAATTATGTCCAAATTAACATCGGCAAAGAAGAGTAGTGATTTTTTGTGATGAAAGTCCAGTACAACACCTCCGTGTACTCCATTGATAGGCAAAACAACATCCATGAAATCAGGCGTGTTCAGAGATATCATACCGATACCCGAACGTTGAGCGATCAAAAGGTAGTCCTAAATGATCATATTGAAAATTCAATCTTTCTTGGCAGAAAAAAAATGTCTTACATCTGGTAAAGTTTGACATTCAGTTATACTGTCATCTTTCAATCTTAATCCAATTGGGCACTTGCATGAATAGCCAGTGGGATTTCTCAAACACAAATGAGAACATCCGCCGTTGTCTTTGCCACAAACGTTATCCTGCAGCGTAACATTCGTCTGGGAAATAGAGAGTACAAATTTATTAGTCCAGGAAAATTAGATAATGACGTCGAAAAAATTCCGATAAAGCTGAATTGTGGCGGAGAGCTTTTTTTTACGTCTCAAGCACTTCCTAAAAAGTACCCTAAATTTGAAATTTGGTGTGGAGAAAAAGATTTTAGAAAGAGGGGTTGAATTCAGTTTTTTCCAAATTACTCGAAAACCATATTATCCTTTGGTACACATTATTGCTCATTCTACACAAAAAAGATTCACAAACTTTTTATCGAACAATTGTTAGATTTGGAGAAAAATGGTCAAAAATTTTAGGGTGTAGCACATGTAGTCAAAAAAATATAATAAATTTATATTTTTGAGTGGGCAAATTTTTGTTTTTAGTTATTTTTAGAAAAACATGTTCTATTAAAAAAAAAAACAAGTCTTAAGAGACGAATTGGAAGGGAAATGCTGCTATTTTAAATATCCTAATTCATTTTATTTTGTCCAATAACTCCCAAAACCTTTGTGTTTGTCAAAATTTCATAAAAAAAATTCGTACAGAATATAATTATCTACAAAATGACATACTACCGACATTTGTACGTCAATTCGTTCTTAAGTTACAGCCGTCCAAAATTGAATTTTTCGAAAAAATAAAATGCATGACTGTATCGCACGAACTTGCTCTTATGGTCAATCACATTTGTATTTGTATTTATATTTGTATTTTAATATTTAAAAACGCTTACAAAGTAGGACGTACATACGTCTTATACGTCCTATTTTGTAAGCGTTTTTAAATAATAAAATACAAATACAAATACAAATGTGATCGAACATAAGAGCAAGTTAGTGCAAAAGATTTCTGTTAAAAATCTAATTATATATTTAAAGCAGTTTTTTACTTCATTTTTTAAATATACAAAATATCTTTAATTTTTTTCTAAAAGAAATATAAACAATTTTAAAAATCTGTGAAGCGGTTTTTTATAAATATAATAAATACATATAAATATAATTTTTGGAAAAAATTTAATGAGCAGTTTTCGAAATATAAATATTTTAATTTTTTTTAATGATTTTAAAAATACAAAAAAATATTAATTAAAAATATTGGTAAGCGGTATAATTTGGGCAACCTAAACCTATATATGTGTGATATTTCGAAAGAATCGGTTGAGCCGTTTATGAGATAGTCGAAAGCAAAAAAAACGGTCCTTTGGAAAGTACCGGTTTTAGACATTTTTCTAATTTTTTTAACCATATGATCGGTCGTAGCTAAAAAGCCGCACTGATTTTTTTTAAATCAAAATCGTTATAGCCGTTTCCGAGAAAAATAGGTTTGAACGAACCGGTTATAAGGCAGGTACCGTTATTTTTTGAGCTAAAAAAAATTCAATTTCCCCTCTGTACAATACCTAAATAACTCTATATACCAAGTTAGAAGCAATTCGCCCACCCGCTTGGGCTGTAGGTGCTTATACATACATACAGACAGACATACAGACGGACAGAATTTTTATAATTTTATTAATGTCATGTTTGATTGTTATCTCAAAACTATTTTTTCGACGAATGCATAACTTGCCTTATAGTACCTATAATCGCAAGTAAGAATGGGTATATAGGTATTAGTCATTAGTTAAATTTACCCCCTTTCCCCATTTTTTTAAAGAAATATTTAGAAAATTCAGATTTGTCGAAATTCGAACGTCAATTTTTAATAGCGATATATAGCACATAAGTTTTGGATTCGTACAAAAATCGAACTCAAGATTATTATCGAATTTGACATTACGACAATGGAAAACACAAAAGAAGTGGATCCCGCAATTTCGTCCGTCTGTCTGTGTGTCTGCCTGTCTGAAGATCGATCAACACCCTAAACGGCTGAACCGATTTTTTTTTTTCAAACTTGGTACTTAGGCGTTTTAGGGGATTGTCTAAAATAGATTTTTGAATCGTAGTTATAGCAACAAAAAATTACTGTACTTGCCATAAAAATTGTTCTACCATCTTAATTATCTCGAAAACAGCTTTAACGATTTTGATAAAAATAAGTGTATACACTCCTTTTAATAGGGTCTACATTCTGGTCGAAAATTTTTTTGTTGACATATTTGGATTTCTATAAAAAGTTTTTTATAGGAGGTCCTTCAAATTATAAAGAATATTGAATACTAAAATTTTTGCAAAATATTTTTTTGCTTTTTGAAAATTAAATATTTCTAAAACGTATGACAGATTTTTTTGAAATTTTGTTTTTAAGTTTGCATTATTATACATTAAAAATTGCCATTCCAATTTTTTATTTGAAGAAAATTAAAGACATTTTCTATATACAAAATTAAAACGACCTCAAAAATATATTTAGACTTTTTTATTAAAAATCTTTTGGATGCGATGTGATCGCACATAAGAGAAGTACGTGCCACCCAGTTGTGCATTTAATTTTTATAAGACGAAAAATAAATGTACCTACCAAACATTTTTTTTGACAAAACTAAAAATCTTATTTTTCTTAAAAACGACTCAAACGATTTTTATAAAAAAATCAGTTCATTAATGAAGAGAAATGGTTCCTTTTTTTTGGTACCGAAGTAAAACCATTTTTTTTTTGGTTTTCGATTTTCTGGAAAATGGTTCATTTGACTTTTTTTTGAAATTTCTTATACAGAAGCTCCCAGAAAGCTTAAACAATAATATAAGCAAAAAATTCTTCGAAAACTCAAAACATATTTCCAAAACGACTCAATCGATTTTGGCGAAACTTTGTACTTAGTAGTTTTTTGATATGACCTTGAACACTTAAAAAACTATTTAAAAATTATTAAATTGATGCAGTCCCCTTTTAAGTGAAAAAATATTTTATTTTGCGTACTTATTAACGGTACTTCCCATAGAAACACTTTTCGATTTTCTCATTATTAGATGAACCTATTCAAATTATTTTTTGTGTTCAAATGCTCGATAAAAGTGTTAATAAGACTGCATACTAATTTCGATTTTTAAAAAATAAATAATTTTTTTCTGATTTTTTTTGAAAATCAAATTTTATATATATATTTGTAATTACTTCAAAATGGCGTTTACAATTTTGTATTTTTGATTTGATTGTCCTTCGTTACTGAGATAATTTGAGTTCGAGTTTTCGTTCTTACTGAATCGAATCTAATTGCTTTATATGAGTAACTAGCGGACCAGGCGAACTTCGCCTCGCCCCAATTTAACGCTTTCAAATGAACACAGATAGTTGAAATTTCAATGTGATTTATTTGAATGAAATAAAAATAAGGAGAGAGTGATATGATAACAATGTTTTTCGATTTGTTTTCCGGTGCAAAAACAAACAACAAAGACCGTTTACCAAGCTATCGACGACGTCCTTTTTCTTCACTGCTAGTATTATCCGTAAGCAAATCCAATCGAGTCTTTTATACATAATTTTTTGCAATGCCGGGAAACACTTTACTTTGGTAAAGAGTTTTTTCTTTGACTTTGTCAACTCGCAAAAATTTGCCGGAATGATATCAATCCAGTCCAGACATTAAGAGAAATTTGGCCAATGCCAAGCGCCAGCATTTAGTTGTCTGGAGAATTCAACTGCCGATGGGTCGTTCTGCCATACGACTCTCATATTTGTGGTCGATTTTAACATCTTGACATGCCGGTACAAAGACGACGATTTCAATCATGCATTAAATTCATCGGCAGTAGTAGATTTCGGTATGACGGGAAGCGTTTGACGAAAATCTCCGCTGAGCAATATCATATCCCCACCAAAACATCTCGAATCACCTTGTCAATCCTTCATTGTTCGGTCAACTGCCTCCAAAGTTCATATATGCGCCATCGTGCATTCATCCCAAATTATGATTTTGCATTCTCGCATAAATTTCGCTTTCGCCGAACTCATGGTCATTGTGCACGTTATTGGCTTGTTAACCGTGAGAAAATTCATCGCCATCTTCAAAGAGGAATGTGATGTTCGACCGCCTTCAAACAGTGTGGCAGCAATGCCATAGATGCCATAGGATTCAACAGGCAACGAAAGAGATCTTGGCCGAATTGTTGCTAGAATCAACTAAATGATGAATGTCTTGTATGTCCCACCGTGAGCATCGAGAAAGTAAATGCGAATGCGGAATCGTATTCCAAAGCAGCGCGCTTGAAGTCTATATTTACCACTTTTCTTCTTCTAATAACTTTTTGTCGAACTTGTGGTCGAATTTGTGGTCGTAATTGTGCAGTTTGAAGCTGTACAATATGGACACGTCATTTATTTCTTCTGCACGTACCTCTTGCGTTTGATTACCACGAGCATTCTGATTAATTATATTGCAAGACGGTTAGGTACGTCGTCTAAGATTAGATTGGAATCAGTGTAATAAACTCGAATAAATTTCAGCAAGAAAAATAGCACATTTTCTTAAGAGAGAAGTATGTCTAATGTGAAAAGGACACCTGTCAAGTCGCGCACAGCCTAAGTCTTTGTATAACGCAATCTATCGGGTTATGGCATTGATCGAAACACAGCGTCGTATAATATATTCTCATAAACTTCTCCACCCAAAATACACGCAAAACGTCTTCTATCACAATGAATTTCACAATTAACCGACATTTTCAAGCTTCACAACGAATTTTCCAGCTTTAAGTCCAAAGAATCCATGGAACATTGTAGAGAACCGACAAAATAAAATATCAAAATCTATTTAATGAGAATCAAATGCCGTAGTTTTGGCATACACGGGGCAACAAAGAGAAACCAAAATGAAAGTATATGTATACAAAACAAAACACATTATTTATACTAATAAAGCAAAAACAAACATGTGAATGACATTTTTGGTCATAACTCCGGTTCTGAACATCGGACGGCAAACAGATTTTTTATATGCAATCTCCAAACATGTCCTAAGAGCTGCTGAAAATTTCATTCAAATCGATCAAGCCGAAAAAAAGAAGATAGCGCACAAACATAATTTGGATTGTTCTTTATATATAAGAAGATTAATTAATTAAATTCTTTTTAATTTATTTTTTTCTTATTCTCTATTGTCTTTTGTCTTGTTCACTATGGAATCGCTAGAATCACGATCTTCTCATCCTATAATTTTCTATACGCGTATTGAAAAAATTGAGCTACTTTTTCCTGAAATCACTAAAAGATCTAAGATTACTGAAATAGAAAACACACCTTTACAATCTTAATATCCATAAGTCCATCAACATTAACTATTACATCAGATCGTATCGATATATTCCTCCTATCAGCCATATGCAGAGCCTTAGATTTCCAATCGGTCCAATAGATATGTTTAGGCGTAACAGCTAATGCGTAGGGATGATGCAATGCTGCCATAATCAATTGCCTCTGGTTTCCAGTATAATCGCACGAATCAATCGTTTTTAATTGAGCATCAACCCAAAATATTCTCTTTGCCTCCAAGTCAACAGAAAGGCCATTCGGCCAGCCAAGTTTGCTTGTGACAATCTTAGTTCTCTCTCCGCCGTCCATGTGGGCTTTTTCGATTTTTCGGAAATGACCCCAATCCGTCCAGAAGAGGAGTCCAGCCTCGTAGTCATGAGCTAGGCCACGTGGTGACTCTAGGTCTTGCCAAGCTATCAAATGTCGATTCCTGCCGTCTAGATTACTTACTTCTACAGTATGGCGACCAGCATCTGTCCAGTACATCTAGAAAGATTGAATTTAAAATTGTAGTTGATCTAAAAGCTTATTATAAAGTTGGATTAAGGAAATTACATTTCTTCCAACAGAATCGATTATTAATCCATCAGCATTATCTAGGCTCTCTCCAATAACCTGAGTCACATGTAGACCATCTGCGGTAGAGCACATGATGACTTTCTCCACAGTATCAGACCAATAGATAAGTCCTGTTTGTTTGTCCACATCCAGAGCAACTGCATTGGCTATTGGTGGTAAAGGAAGAACTACATCTATCATATGAGCAAAGTCCAAGGAAATCTGACGAATGTCCATTCGGTGGGCAAACAGGATATAAGTCGATGGTCCATCATAGCAAGTCCTCATGTCCTCCTGAAAAAGTTCGAAAAATAATTTTATTTTCCAATTTCTTATCGAGAAAGTTTTCTCATCTTACCGATAGTTTTACACCAACCGGGCAAGCACAGCTATATCCGTTTTGACTTAAGAGGCACAAATGCGAGCAACCTCCGTTGAAATTTTCACAAGCATTTTGCATCCTCCTGCGAGAACGGTGAAATACCCGAACATCCATCAGGTCACTTGTGTTGGCAATTACTGTTTTGATATTCTGTCCTGTCAACTTGTCGGCAACATTGACGGATTTTGTCTCCCAATCTGTCCAGAAGATCTTATTTTCATTTATGTCCAGTCCAAATGGATGGCCTAGACCGGTTCCTTTACGAATACATAGAAAAAAATCATGATAAAGCGATCATTGACAATTGACATTCCGACAAAAAAAATCAAAAAAGTCATAAAAGAGATATTTAAATGCAAAATACAAATTGTTGAAATTTGGCTTTTAGACGAACTAAAATATTATAAAGCCACTTACCAATTATCACCTTGCGGGCCGTTCCATCAAAATTCATACTCTCAACTGTCTTAATTCCGCCATCTACGAAGTAAATTTTCTGATTATCATAGTCCACAGCCAATCCATTGGGAAACTTAAGGTTACGTGATGTAACCACAGTTCTACTCTTTCCATCCATTCCGGATCTTTCAATCATTGGCACATCACCCCAATCCGACCAGAACATCAGTCCATCTATTAAAATAAAAGCCATCCACATTATGTTTGAACCTTTAAAGCTTAAACAAAGAAACTTTGTAAAGTACCTATGGGATTGACAACAATATCCCGCGGCTTGTCTAGTTTTTCCCAAATTAAAATCGATCGCATTTGGCCATTTGACATGGCAACTTCTATACGGTTTGTAGCTGGATCCGTCCAATAGATTTTATGAGTTATCCAATCCAAGGCCAAGCCAGCTGGCGACACCAAGTTCGAATGAACAAGCCTCTGCTGATAACTACCATTTAGATGAGCCTTATTGATCGAAGAACGTTCAACATCTGTCCAATAGATGAAGTCGGTTTCACTGCACCAATCCAAGGCGACTGTATGCTTTAAGTTGTCCACTGGCACAATCATATCGATATCGTTGCTTGAAGGTTTATTGTTGAGCTGGCGTAGTCGGATGTCTTTTCGACGCGCCACCAAGAGAAGCTTGTCCGGAGAACTGTTACAGGTTTTTCTGCACAAAAAAAAAAACATATCACTTATTTCGATTAATTCTGCCTTTTGATGGACTTACTGGTCTTCTTTAAGAGTGAGTCCTATTGGACAACCACAACGCCTTGATGTCTTATTAGGAAGACAGAGATGAGTACAACCACCGCGAAGGCCACGTCGGTCCTTTTGACACCGATCAGGGTATTCAGGTTGTCTGGCCGGATGGTAGGCATGGACATCCATTGGGAAATGGAAGTTTTCATGCACCGAACGAAAACCTTTTCCAGAAATCTTGTTTGCTGCCGAAACGGTCTTGGTATTCCAATCGGTCCAGTACATGGTATCTTCGAATATGGTCAATGCGAATGGGTGTGGCAAATGGCTACTTAAAATCTGTAAAAAAAAATTAATGAAACGGATGAATTTTTATATGGAGATTGTGGATAACTTTTGTGGCCGAGAAACCGACACTTTGACTTGGATATTTATTGATGAAAATTTGAAAAAAGTTTGTCAGTATAGGGAACAATGTGTTCTGAAATAATCTGATGCTTGGATGAACTCAACAACCTAGTTTTCGAGGAAGAACGAAAACACAGAACACCACCAAACAGTAGCTTATGGTGCATATATTGCTACATTGTGAACTACGTATAAGTAACTTGGCGGTGTAGTCCTATAAACTGCAATTTTTATTGGTAACAAAACCATTCATCCAAAATTGCGCCTCGTCGGCAAAAGAAAATGTGGTTCTTAGTCTTGTTAATTGCCACAGTGATAAGGCATCAGTTGCTGAATAATAAACAACTGATTTATAGAAGCAATCAAAATAACTGTCACTGACTGTTAAAATTGGCCCATCACCATTGGCCCTCTACTAAGCGCGCGAGAAAGTCGCTAGAGTAATTTTTGTTTCATAAAAATTCAAGGTGTGCTGAAACAAAAAATCGTTTTTTTTATTGTCAGCGAGAAAAAAATACCGCCTACCATTAGGTCAACACATTTGTTCAAGCCATCAATGTTTTGAGTGTAAAAACATTAACAGTGAAGAAATAAAATGCCCATCTCGATCGCACGTACTTGCTCCTATTTTCGATCACATCGTAAGCAAAAGATTCTTAGTAGAAACGGCTAAATATATACTTAAGGTCGTTTTTTAATTAATATTTTATATATAACATTTCTTTAATTTATTTTCTAAAAATAATTTGATATGGCAATTTTTTGACAATATAAATTTAAAAACATAATTTCAAAAAAAATCGTGCAGCCATTTTCGAAATAGTCAATAAAAAAAAAACGATTTTTTTTCAAAATATACAAAAACTATTTTTCGAATGATGGTATGAAGTATTATTTAGAAATTTAAGGATCTCATGTGTAGTTTTTTTTATCAAAATTCGTGCAGCCGTTCATAATCTAGTTGTAAATCGAAAAAAAAACCGTTATATGGTTATATGGCAGGTACCGTTAATAACATTTCAATAAAGAAAATTATTGACCAAAATGTAGACTATACCTAAAAATGCTCTGATTTTTTTTTTATCAAAATCGTTAAAGCCATTTTCGAAATAATTGAAATTTTTACATTTTTGCCTACAGAATTTGTATGGCAGGTACCGTTATTTTTGGAGCTAAAAAAAGATTTAAAAAAAAATAATCTAACCAGTCACCTAAAACATTAAAGTACCAAGTTTGAAGCAAATCCATTTTTTTTTAATTTAACTATATGCCTGTAAGACCTAAGGTCTTTTAAATGCAACCTGAATTGCACGGCACTAGTTTGGCCGCTTATGCTCTAGAGCGATCTACAGACAGACATACAGACACAATTGCGGGATCCGCTTGTTGTTTGTTCTCTTTCTGCCGTATTTAAAACTGTATGACATTTCGTATCCAAACAAGCACAGCGACAGTTTCAAGCCTTGTTCTTTTATTTTTTGCAGTGTGGTGATATAAATTTCGTTGGCAAAGTTCTCAGCAATGCACCAGTAACAGCTTTTTAGTTAACGGAGGATAGTTGTCGCTTAATATAACATATGTGTCTCTTTCTCCCTCTCATATTCTTACCGTCGTAAGTTTTACTTTGGAGAAATGGCATTTTCCTTTGAATTTTTTTTTTGATATTCATATTTCTTATGGTGCCGTTTCCATGCAGAACAAAATTTTCGAAAAATATTTTTTGTTGATTAAACAACATTTTTTTAGAAAACTCAAAAAACGTGTGCACGATTTTTTTTTTTTTGAAAGTCTGTTCTTAAATTTTTTTGTTAAATGCTTATAACTGCCATACCACGACTTTTTTTTATAAAAAAAATAAATTGTTTAATTATAAAAACTTAATAAAAAAGATTATACTAAAAATCTGGTGCTTACGATGTGATCGAACATAAGAGCAAGTATGTGCGATCCAATCGGGCATTTTATTTTACTTCCGATTTTATTTACTATAGCGCAGTTTTAAATTCAAACGAAAAATCCAACTCGAGACTTTCCTCAATCTCGACAACAAGACGATGGAGACCACGAAAATGTGGATGATTGGATAGATTTTTTAAAACTTTTTTTGTAGTTTCAAGACTAACGGTGTCTAAAATACAATTTTTTCTAAAAAAAAATTAAATTTTAACTATCCAAAATTTGCAAAAATAGTTTAAATTATTAGAAAAAGTGATTAAATTTATTTTTATCTGTATTTCTTTTGAATTTGTAAAAATCTTTGAAGCATGCACTATAAATAAGATATTGTATCTTACTGTGTAAGTTATTATAATAAGGATTTGAATTTGAAAAAAAAAAATTTTTTGAAAACTTTGAATTTATCTTAAAATTGGCTGCAACGATTTTGATGAAAAAAAATTTGTCCACTATTTTAAGTATTGTCTACATTTTTGTTCAAAGAAATGTTTACATAAAATATTATAAACGTTACTTGCCACAGAACCGTTTCTTGATGTTCGACTTTCACATTAACAGTTTAACAGACTTCGATAAAAAAATTTTTACAAGAGGTTTTTCAAAGTCATGCGGCATACCAGAATTTTCGAAAAATAATTTTTTGGATTGTTGAAAGAAATCCATTTATTTTGAAATTTTAATATTTCAAAAATTGGTGGACAATATTTTTAAAAATTCTGTTTGTAAATTTATATCATTAAATACTTTATATTGTCATACAAGATTAAGAAATTTTTTTTCTAATAAGAAACGACTTTAAAAATATATTTAGCCGATTCTATTTAGAATCTTAATATTTAGAGGGCGGATCCGTGACTTTTTGAATTTCTGACCTCTTTACTGAAACAGCAACACTGCTCCTGTCAACAGGCATCTGTCAGTTGACTCCTGTCAAAATTTAAACTTGCTGCGTCAGTTAGTTTGTGTTTGACAGCTATTTTTATCAGACTACTCACTAATTTGAGGAGAAAATGGAAAAAAGTGAATTTCGTGTGCTTATTAAGCATTATTTCTTGCGAAAAAAAACCATTACCGAGACCAAGGCTAAGCTTGATAAATACTATCGGGACTCTGCACCATCGATTTCAATGGTAAAAAAGTGGTTTACTGAAGTTCATTGTGGCCGTACAAGCACTGAAGATACCGAACGTCCTGGACGACCAGTTGAGGTCTCTACACCCGAAACAATCGAAAAAATTCACGATATGGTGTTGGCCGACCGAAGATTGAAAGTGCGAGAGATTGTGGAAGCCGTAGGGATCTCGCATGGCTCAGTGGTTTTAATTTTGAATGATCACTTGGACATGAGAAAGCTTTCCGCAAGATGGGTGCCGCGTTTGCTCACAGTCGACCACAAACGCAATCGTGTAAGAACTTCACAGGAAGGTTTGGCGTTGTTTAATCGCAATATGGAGGAGTTCTTGCGCCGTTTTGTAACCGTGGACGAAACATGGTTCCATCAGAACACACCAGAGACCAAACAACAGACAAAACAGTGGGTTTCTAATTGTGAATCGGCGCCAAAGAAGGCCAAGGTGCGTTTGTCAGCCAATAAAGTTATGGCGACTGTTTTTTGGGATGCACGCGGGATAATCCGCATTGACCACCTTCAAAAGGGAAGAACAATCAATGGGCAATATTATGCCAACTTATTGGACCGATTCAATGACGGGTGGCAGTGGCGCGATAGTTGTGTGCTCGCCTGTCAACCTCGTGGTTGCAGGTTCGATTCCTGCCGTTGTCTATGTCTTCTTATATTCCATTAAAAACCAATTCTAAAAATTGTCATAAAATAAGTTGCTGCTTTGCTCATTACATGCTGTTTAGGCATAACACTAACAACATGTGATTGAGTAAACTAGCATACCCATAAAATATGACAACGAACTAAATAAAATAATGCGAACTATAAGGGAAATATATAAATAAGACACGGTAATTCTCTCCGCATTAGTTTAGCCGCCATCCCTGGAAATAAATTTGAGACAACAACTAGTCTAGTCTCAGAACATCGCGCCACACATCTTTCCTATCCTTCTTTCTCTTCTTCCACCGGATGTCGCGCTGTGTTAAGAAAAACATATAAAGGGTATTCATAATCCCTTGAGCGCGTGCAAAGTTATAAAAGAAAAAAAAAAAAAAAAAAAAAAAAAAAAAAAAAAAAAACACCTCATTTCGCCAAGAAAAAAGTTCTTTTCCACCAAGACAATGCAAGGGTGCACACATGTGCAGTTGCCATGGCAAAAATCCATGAATTGGGCTATGAATTGCTCCCTCATCCACCCTATTCTCCAGATTTGGCTCCGAGCGACTAATTCTTCTTCCCAAAGCTGAAGAAATGGCTTGGTGGAAAAAGATTTGACTCCAATGATGAAGTCATCTCGCAAACAAAGGCCTATTTTGAGGACCTCGACAAATCATTTTTCTTGGAAGGAATACAAAAATTGGAGAAGCGTTGGACAAAGTGTATAGAGCTCAAGGGAGACTACGTTGAAAAATAAAATTATTTTTTTATCAAAAAATCTGTGTTTTATTCCAAAAGTCACGGACTTATTAACCCGCCATTATATGTATAATTTAACAATTAATAATTAATAATTAGTAATTATAATTATAATTTATAATTTGGAATCAATACAAGGACGGCGCAATATATGATTTGGGGTGGGTCAAGCTTAGGTGTGTGCATAGTTTTTGTGTATAGTTTTGTGAAACATTTATCAAAACACAAAATGAGCTAAGCGGTATTAAAGAAGATTTTAAAAAGCGGGATTATGAATAAGCGGGATTTTAAAACTCGGGATCTTAAGAAAGCGGTATTTTAGAAGACGTGATTTTTAGAAAGCGGGATTTTAAAAAGCTCGTTAACGATACTCTTCCTTTACTAAATTCGACACATAATCTTAAAAATATTTTTATTTTTTCATGAGCAAGCATCTGCTTTCGCATTGTCTAATGAGAAATTAGAAACCGTGTAGAATATAATGCTTCAAAAACTCAGTGTTGTTTTCTGTCGTTAACGCAGATAATGGTGCAATACAAATCGCGAGTGTTTAAATGTTGACAAGTGTCAAACAATGAGATTTACAAGCAAAAAGCAAATAGACTCTTTTCTTTTACGTAGACCATCCCTTTTTCTGACTTGGGGATTATACTTGACTCAAAACTCACATTCACACATCACTATGATTATAATTATCAATAAGGTGTAAGCAATATTGTATAAGCAATGTTCTAGCGAAATAGCCAATGTAAATTTACATTCGCCCCTTAAAATATTCAGCCATATTACTAGCGCTTCAGGGAATGCTCATCGCTTTACCCTTGAGTCCACCTTCGGACGTACTGTCAAGTACAGAGATTTTTTCTTTAGTCGTACAACACGAATGCGGAATGCTTAACCAAGCTCTATTTTTCCCTCCCATTTTGATATTCTGGACTTCAAAACTAATGTACATCAGTAACGATTTTAAATCCTTCCCTATTTTGCTTACGCTCGCATTTTGCTTGATCATATTAAGGGTAGTAAGGACACCTTTAGTGCACACATAAGCATTCACATAATTTTGAAATATTCAGTTTTGAAGTTTACCAAAAATACATTTTCTTATCATTTTAATTTTCAATTAGTTACCTTAACTCGTTCAGTTCCGTCAAAGTTAGAACTTTCTATTGCGTGTTGTTTAGCATCAGCCCAATATAATTTTCGGCTTGGATAGTCTATGGTGAGACCATTTGGCCAGGTTACCCCTTTTGTGATGATAACTTTTCTCTGTGAACCATCCATGTAGGCAAACTCGATTTTCGGATTTGGACCTGATGTAAATAGCAAAAATTCCATTATTTTTTGTTTTAGAATTGAATTTTATTTTTAAAGCTTACCCCAATCGGACCAAAATACCATAGCTTCACCAGGATGAACAACAATAGCGCGTGGCTTATCCAAATCATTTACAGCTATCACAGCTCGCAGATTGCCTTGAAAATTGGAAACCTCAACTCGTCTAGTTCCAGAATCAGTCCAAAAGAGCAAATCATGCACCCAATCAACAGCAATACCACCAGGAGACTCTAATCCCCACTTAATGACATCTCGCACCCGAGTACCATTGACATAAACCATTTTGATCACGTCAGTTGATACATCCGACCAAAACATCAGACCCTTTTTGAAATGATAATCCAGAGCTATGGCATTATGTAAGCCTTTAACTACAGCTGTGTATCGGTTACTGCTCAGAGTGACCTTCCGAATATCCCAGCGATTTGCCACAAGAAGTTGCATAGCTCCACCTAAGGCCTTGCACGTTCGCAGATCTGGTCGCAGCACATAGCCAATCTCGCAGGAACATCGAAAACTTCCATGAGTGTTTTCACATTTCTGAGAGCAAACGGGATTCGAAAGAAATTGACATTCATCGATATCAGTGCAGCTGAAATTTTGAAGAAGATTAGATTGAATTAAGTGGGAAAATTTGGTCTTCTTCTCGAGATTATTACTTTCTCTTGTTGCCATGCATCACATATCCCAACCGACAAGCACACTCATCTCGATTTCGAGGTGATGAGGTTATACAGAGCTGTTCGCATCGTGTGTTGCTTGCGCATTCTTTCACTTCGGGACAGTTCATCTCATCTTCTCCTAGAGGGCAGTCATTCTGACCATCGCATACGTGTTTTTGATGCACGCAGATTCTATGAATTAAAAAAACATCTTTACAAGGATCTACAAAGTGTTATCACTCCCTTACTTCAAATTTGTTATGTTTTTCTTAGCAGGACACAAAAACTGGCCGGGATCACAAGTTAGCTGACATTCAACCTCGTCCTCAGCTGACGAACAATCAGGATATCCATCACACAGCCAAGTTGACTATAAAAAATTTAAATGATTCAAATTTTGAAAAATCGAAAAACTGGCCAAACTTAGAGTATTATACCAATATGCACCGTCCATTGAGGCAAGTAAATTCATCAGGTGCACATGTAGTTGGCTGGCTGCCATTCATGTAGCCACAGTCTTTTTCATCTTCTCCGCCATCACAATCTTGTTCTTTGTCACATTTCCAACGATTGGGTATACAAGTTCCATCAGCACATCTACAAATGGTTCGAACAATACATGTTTGAGTTTGATTTTTGAACAGTGGGTTAAAGATATCAGTGGCTCTCAATTTCTTGAAAATAAATACACTTTGAATGTCTACAGTGATAACCGATTGAAATTGATAATACACAGCTGTGGGAGCTATCTGTTTTCAACATATCGATGCAACTTGTTGCTAATCACACAAGATGTTGAAAGGGGAAAGTAAAGGACAGTTGACCTATTTTCTTTTAACAGTCAAACACGGCAAATCGGAGCATTCAAACTACGACATTGATTAAGTTGTAACAGATTTCTGAAAAACAAAGACCTGAAGTAATAAATAACAAATTATAATTAGAAATTGACAAAAAGTCATTAAAAGTGCAAGTGGCAACAGTAAACGTCAGGTACACTTTTATTTTTGCTTACAGTTCTACTCCATTCATGGGATGATCGCTAATATTGAAGAAATACGAATAATGCACAAATCTGAAGTTCCGAACCAAAATATTTGTTCATTATTTAAATATTACAATGAAAGATGGGCAAATAACGAGCGCGAGCATTGCCAACAATAAAAACAAATGACAATTGCCTAGTTTATTTCGTATGTGACCTTTTTGTTTAACTGAATAGAACCACCTCTTCACAAACACAAAAGGAAAGGTTGATCATATGGAGAGATAAAATGTGGGGTTGTACCCCTAGCTTCCTAGGAGCAAAGGGGAAAGCATGCTCTTCTGTTTATGTTGGAACTTCTAAGCAAAAATTAAAAAAGCGTGTCTCTGGCCATAGATCGGTTATCAATAGCGGGGGGGGAGCAGAAAACAGCACTTGTACTTCACTGTCTGACAGAGAAGCATGAGCCAGACCTGAAGAGAGTCAGTATCTTGGAAACAGAGAAACACCATGCTAAGAGATATTTACTTGAGATGCTGCTCATTATTAACACAAAGAATACTGTGAATCGCCGTGCAGATTGTGAAAATTTAAGCAGTGCATACAGCCAGCTTATTAAGAGAAACAACAAGTTTATTTAATTAAATACGTTTTGTTCGTGGTCGATGACGACTGTCTGTTCCTTGTTGTGTGTGTGCTTAAAAAGTAATTTTATTAAATGACTTATACTTGTCAATTGAACTTTAAAATTTTGTTTTTGTATTTTCTAGTTGTAATAGCTTTTCACACAATTTTAATTGTAAACTACCTACATATGTGATATTGCTGTAAAATATTAAAATAACTTCTTTTTAACTTTTGTAAGTTAATTGACATTCCACATGTATATGTGGTGTACCAATATATATATGTATTTTCTGCTTTTTTGCTTGATCCGTAGAAACAAAGCCTGATGAAGAACATACACACAAAAAAATAACATCTTTTATTGACCTAATGCCCGCAGGAAATAGTGTCTATTCAGACAAATGACAATTATCATCAGCCGATATACATGTTACGACCTTTAAAAACCCTATATGTTTTTTTTTGGAAAGAAACACAACTTGCTCATACCCCAGAAAGTTAGATGGCGAATCCTATTTTGAAGCTTGCACAAGTTCGTCCGGGTGTTTCTTTTTTTTTTAGACGTGTGGTTTCCAATTTGGCAATACTTTTTTCGGAGTTGGTCTTTCAGCTGTCACTTTTTATTTTTTTATATTTATGCTCAGTTTGGCTTACCATTTCAAGAATTGAAGGCGAACGACCATTAAACTCGTCGCACGTTCGGTGAATAGGCTCAAAACAAGATGGCCACAGATCCCGATTTTCACATGAAAATTTTGTTCACCGATGAAGCTTTTGAACACTTTTGGTTAAATGGGTGCCTTAATAAGCAAAATTTTCGTATTTTCAGCGACCATAATCCACAAGCCATTGTTGAGACTCGCCGTTACATCTTCAAAAATTCACTGTTTGGTGTGCTCTATGGGCAGAGGGAATCATTGGTCCATATTTCTACAAAAATGAAGCCGGCCATAATGTTACAGTCAATGGGGAACGCTATAGAGGCATATGATGAATGACTTTTTTCTACATGAATTGAAAAATTTGGTTCCAAGGAGACGGCGCTACATGTCATATGGCCTACCAAATAATTAATTTACTGAAGGAAAATTTTGGTGAGCCCATTTCTCCCGTTTTGGGCCTATGGCTTGGCTCCAAAATCGTGCGATTTAACACGGCTGGACAAGTTTTTGTGGGGATATGTGCAGTCGCTTTTCGTCCGAGATGATTTACGCTTTGGATGAGAATATTTGGCGCATTTTTTCAGAATCTTTATTGTAGCTGAATTTATATAAATATATCTTTTCTATAACTAGATTGCACAATTTACAGAGAAATGGTATATTTTCTACCTTACTACTGAAAAACGTATGACATTTATACAATAATATTATCACAGATTCAAATTGTTTTAGAAGGAAAAGCTACATGAAAAAAACCTTCATACAATAAACAAATATAGATATATCCTGGATATTTCCAGAGAAGAGAGAAGTGGGACTGTGTGAGATCACAAAAAAAGATGTTGTTTACATACTCGATTAAATAAGCATTTAAATAGATAAATAAATATATGAACAACGAAATAAAATAAAATTAGTAAATTAAGTCTAATTAAATGTATATCACAGTAGGTAGTTTATATAAACAAATAAATAAATCTATTATTAAACAAGAAGAAACAGAAAGATTAATAAATAAATAAATTTAAGAAACAGCAAAAAATATAAATAAATAAATTAATCAATTAATCAATAAATAAATAAATAAATAAATAGGTAAATAAATAGATGATATATGAATAAATAAATAATAATAAATAAATAATAAATAGATAGATAAATAAATAAAAATAAATAAATAAATAAATATGTTAATAAATATAGAAATAAATAAATAAATAAAAAGTTACAATATTTGAACAAAAAGAAATAAATAAATACAAATGTAACTAAATTAACAAACAAATAGATATATATTTTTTTTTTGTATCACAGCATAAGAAAATTATTTTTTTTTTTTTTGAATAAATAAATAAATAGTACAGAAAAACAAAAGGTTACATCATCTTAAGTTGCTAAATTTAATATCAAGTTATTTTCAGAGTAACCGCACGATACCTTATAACGATCATATAATTTTGCGATTCGAATTGCAACTTTTTCAATTTTTGCTTCTTCGTGGAGTTCTTCCGTAGAAAAGTGCCAGGGAAGATTAAGCATCATTTTTAAGATTTTATTTTGCATAATTTGAAGCCGGCGTATATGACTCTTAGCGCATGTTCCCCAGACGGGAGAACCATATAGCATTATGCTTTGAAATATAACTTTGTATAATAACAATTTGTTTTCAACACTCAATTTGGACCTACGATTTATAAATGGATAAAGAGTTTTTATTGCAACATTAAGTTTGTTAAGTGTTTGTTGAATATGCAAACTAAAGGTCAGGGTTTTGTCCAGGTGTACACCAAGGTACTTGGCACTCGATTTCCATTCAGTTTGAACCCCATTCAACTGAAGCCTATTGCTTGGCAGATAATAGGCTTTTCTTTTTCTAGTGAAAAAGAGAGCCTGAGTCTTGGAAGCATTCAACTTTATTTTCCAATCATCGCAATATGATTGAACTAAATTCAAAGCAGACTGCAGATTGTTTTCAATTGAGAAAACAATTGAATCTGTCGAATAAATGCAAGTATCATCCGCGAAAATTGCGGTTTTACAGTAATGGGGTTTTGGAAAATCATGCGTGTATATAATATAAAGTAATGGTCCAAGCACGGATCCTTGGGGTACACCTACAAGAACATCAATTTGATCGGAATACCAATTATTGACAGAAACTTTGAAAACGGGATTTGTAAGGAAGGACGAAATCATTTTTACTAAGTAAACTGGGAAATTTAATACAAGAAGTTTGTGAATCAGCCCTTCATGCCACACTGAGTCAAACGCTTTTTTGACATCAAGAAAGACCATTCCCGTACTTTTACCACTAACAAGATTATTTTTAATATCATTTACAATCCTATGAACCTGGTGAACAGTACTATGATGTCTTCTAAAACCAAACTGTTCTTGTGGCAGAATTTCATTCTGATCGACATGTTGTAATAGTTTGATTTTTATCAATTTTTCTAAACACTTACTTAAAGAGCTTAATAAACTAATTGGTCTGTAACTAGAGGGCAGACAAGCATTTTTGCCCGGCTTAGCGATTGGAATTACTTTAGCCATTTTCCACGCATTCGGAAAGTATCCTATTTTGAAACATGCATTGAAAAGTGTAGTCAAATATTTTACACCTTTTTTTGGGAGATTTTTTAAAAATACATTTTTTAAACCATCAAATCCAGGTGATTTGGTATTTTTGAGGCTTCTTAAAATTTCTCTTAAGTCTTCAGAAGATACAATATTATCTGTAACGTCGATTGTACTTGAATTTAGCGATTGTATTGATTGAGAAACAGTGTTTTCAATATATCTGTTAACAGTTAAATTATTTGCAACTAAATGGTTGGCACAGAATTCCGTTGATAAAGCGCTGGCTTTTTCCTCGTTAGAAAGCAATATTGTATCACCTATCTTGAACGCTGGAATGTAGACTTTTTTTTTCTTAACAACTTTAATTATATTCCAAAAGGGTTTACTTCCTTTATCTAAGCCCTGAAGCTTATGGTTCCATGACTTATTTCTAAAATCATCAAGCAGTGCTTTAATAATTCCATTCAAAATTTTCATTTCAGAGTAGTAATATTGATCTCTTGACCTAATCCATAAAGTTCTATATCTATTTCTAATCTTTATAGTTTCTACTATTTGAGGTGGAAGTGCGTTTCCATTATCTCGACGTTGAATTTTTTTCGGGACAGATTGCTCAATGCTTTCAAGTACAGAATTTGTAAAGGCATTCACAGATTCATCAATTTGTGCAGAATTTATATGATTGGAACTAATGATCGGTATATCACTTAGTTTTTGTTGCACATGACTTTTAAATCTGTTCCAATTTATATTTTTAAAATCATAGACAAAGTTACAAGTCTCTACAGGGGTAGAATTAATTTCTATCAAAACTGGCAAGTGATTTGAACTCAAATCATTTTCAACGTTGGGTTGGGTAAAAAGTTCGGGCATATTAGTAAGGAATAAATCCAATGTGGAGGGGTTGGTTCTATTATTGGAGGGAATACAGGTGGGTTGAGGGGGATATAAAACGTTAAATGGATGTCTTGAATTCAAATCCGCCATAATATTGCCCCAAGCATTTGCTCTAGTGCAACCCCAATTTCTGTGTCTACAGTTGAAATCTCCACCGATGAGAAAAATATCATTAGTCGTTATCAATTTACGCAAATCATTTTTAAAATCAAGCCTTTTGACTTGCGAAGAAGAACCACCCGGAAAATAAATTGAAAAAATTTTAATTGACCGTCCATTTTCAAAGAGTACTTCAATTCCAATATTTTCAATAAGTTTACATTTAATAATAGGCAGCAATTTATGATTTATATTTCTCTTTACAACCACGGCAACACCGCCGCCACTTCTCACTTCTCTATCTACTCGATAACAAATATAGTCTTTATTTGATATATTAACCTTGCTATCTAACCAAGTTTCACTAATTAGACTAACGTCAATGTTATGTTTGCTTAGAAAAGCAAAATATTCAATAGATTTAAAGCGAATGCTTCTAGCATTCCAACAATTTATTTTAAAGTTTCTGTTCATTATTACTTACTAGAGTAAAGATACTTAACAGCTAATTGTGCAATCGTATTAAATTGTTCGGCCTTGGTATTGCATCGACCGAGTAAAGTAATCATCTCTGCAGTGAGAGAGTTAATCTCTTCCATGGAGAAAAGTACATTCGTCCCAGTTTTTGGAGAGTTTGACCACGCATTATAACTTGAGTTATTGTTATTTATAGCTTTGTCTGAAGCTTCAGTTGGGTTTTGTACCTTGGACCTCTTGTGTGGCGGGAGCGCAGGGAAGTCGTTAATGTTATGTGTAAATGTTCCGTGTCGCCGCTGTTGCTGCACTGCGTGCATTGTTTTTGTTGAAATTGTCGTGTTGTTGTGATGTATTCTATTTCGAGATGATAGTTTTTCCCTTATTTTACTGAAACTTTGTCGGCTAACGCATATAGGGTCATTGGCCTTATGAGTATCGTTGCAATTTGCACATCTTATACTTATAGAATCACAATCTTTAGTCGCGTGATTTAGCGAACAGTTAGCACAATGGGTTTTGATGTGGCAATTTTTCTCCCCATGCCCGTACATTTGGCAATTGTAACATTGCGTCATTTTATTCCTCTGCCTTCGGGCGAAGTCCCATTTTACTTCAGTTCTGAATATTGAACGATATTGTTTTTTTAACTCATTCAATTTTATTGAACCACACTCGAGATAGATTAGATAGAAAAAATCAATGAAATTATCATAGTTTTTTTTAATCATTTTTATGTTCATACATTTAAGACCAAGTGTCAACAATTCTTTTTTGAGTTCGTCAACTTGAATTTCGTGTAAGCCATAGAGCATGACTTTAAAAGATCTAACTGAAGGTAAATCGTGAGTGAAGAATTGCCAATTTTTTGCTTTGAGAGTAGCACAGAGTTTGGAATGGGTGTCAAGAGTTTCACAATTAACTTTGATGCCAATCGACATTCTTTTTACACTGTATAGATCTATTTTAAGTTCACGAAATAAAGCATGGATATTTTCACTGGTTTGTTGCAAAACGCAGACCGAGGGAATTTTAGATTTTTTTTTGGATTCTGTTGGTTGATCAACAACTTCATCCGCTTCGATTTCAATGTCAGTATCTGGATGAGCTTGGAGAGGTATCCAACGATTATGCTCTAAAGAGCTAATTTTTTGATTTTTGCTAAGCGAAGACATGGTGTCTTCGCTATTTGGAGAGCGAGATCTCTTAGAAATTTTGTTTTTTTTTTTATAATACCGCACAGAATGGAAAAGACGTGTGACGCTTTCAGATAGCCGATTGGTACTGAATTTTGGCGCATTATTTCCGAAATATGTCTCCAATTGCTGCATATAGTGTTCGAAAATTGGGCCTCTCGCATGGTATTTATTCGAGCCAGCTTCGGCGGCCACTTGTCCAAAATCATTTTTAAAACATAATGGTAAGCGCTTCTAAATTCTTGGCCATAACATTAAATTATATTCGTTTTATTTCTTCTTGGAAACCACGCGTCTAAAAAAAAACACCCGTTATTATCGCTACGGACTTATATAAAGTTAGATCTATACAAAATTTTAAAGATTGACAACTTGACTTTGTATTCTCATCTGACGTCGGCCATTAGTACAGTAATTGTAGAATAGATCTGATTCATCATTTACTAGAAAATAGTATTCTTCATGACTGTTCCCATACATTTGACTTAGGCAAAGGTGATTTCCAAAAGCTTCTTGATAGGTTAATACATTCCGGTATTGAACATTTACCGATTTCTAATGATCTTGGCTCAACTATGAAAATGTTGAGGGATTTGCAAGTTATTTCAGCCAATCATTCATTGATTCTCCTGTTGTTGTTGACGAAAACTATTTTCATTTTTTACGAAATTGTCCTCAAATACTATTTTACAATATTAGTAAAATAGAGCGTGACAAAATTTTGGGCTGTTTGTCACATTTACAAGAGGTCTATTCTATTGGACCTGACGGAATTACCAACAGCTGTATTAATAAATTATGGGTCTATCTTAGCTCTTCCTCTGTGTAATATTTTTGAACTATTTATTAAATTAGGTAAATTTCCTTCAGTTTGGAAGAATATCCGTAAAATTAAATTAAAGAATCTACTCAAAACCAATGCTGCGCGCTTCTAAATGTGTTTTGTATCATGGTGCGTCTTTTTCCAATCCCTGGGGGAATTGGTTGAAAAAAAAAAACGACCAACCCGCTTAGTGAAAATCTTGGCAGCACTGATACATGTGCAGGATGACATTTAAAAAATAGCTGTGTTCAAAATGAATGTGGCTTGTGTTGTGCCTTGAAATGATTTGTTTTCAATTTTCGATAGGAATAAAAACAATTATAGACAATTGTTTCCTTAACGGTGGATAGTTGACGAAAAATTCAGTACATCGGTAAAGACATTTCAAAAGTTCATCTTGTTTTGGCATTGTAATTAATTCAATGAGATGAATAAAATGCTTTTGATCGCGACCCGCGCAAATCCAATAAAGCTCACCACTGAACACCCAGTGCCAACCGACGAAGAATATTCTCACAGAATATTCACAATGGAAGCGATCAAAACCAATAAACTCAAAGTTTGAGACGCTCCAATTTGGATCCTGTGATGCGATAATCACTGACTAACCAAATAGGTCTGGGGAATGCCAGAAAAACTGCAGAGCGATGGTAAAGACACCAATGCCACAGCTGCCAAAAATCGTCGCTTCATGGAGACTGCTCGGCGATTCGTGGAATATAAATAAACTTCTTCGGTTGTCGATAAACAAAAAAAAGACTTATGTTTTACATTTTTCCCAAACGAAATAAAAACAAAATTGATAATTAACTGACATGCCAAAATGTCAGTTTTGAAGTTTCTATACATTTTATCGATAATTTAGTGAAATCGATTTTGGTAACACAGTTTTTATCTTCTTCAAAGGCTAAGTTCCGAGAATTCTATGGGCTTAAGCTAAGCACCCTCGGGGATTAGTTGTTGCTGGATATAAAATAAAAATTGTTAAAAAACGACAGCTGGTCGTTTTTTTCTACCAATTTCCCAGGAGCTTAGAAAAAAACACGCCTATTATTTGTTTATATTTTCATGTTGCACTTGTGTAATTGTTATTTCTAATAGAGTTTGCCTACTTACAACTAAATGATGAGCATGTGGTATAACAGAGTTTTCTGTGTTGAAAAACCTTTGATTGCAAGAAGGAATTTTTATAAGCTCACTTCAACCAATTCTGATATTGTGGAAAAGTTTTGTTGAAGAAGATCAGAATTGGATTCTTATAAGATGTTATTAGTTATACTCACGTTTAATTCTTTTACTTACTTATATTCATTTGACGTACAACTCGATGGTTTTTTGGGACAATTTTCCTCATCACTCCAATCGCCGCAATCATTCTCGGTATCGCATCGGAATCGATTTAAGACACACTGTCCACCAGGACCTCCAGCTCCACCTAAGCCACCGCGACATTTAAACTCCCCCTCCGGACAACTATTCATTACATCTTGACAATTGCGTTCGTCTGATCCATCAGCACAATCCTTTTCCCCATCGCAACGAAATGCCAATGAAACACAGTATCCATCTTCACATGGAAAGTGTTCTTGTGAGCAACTTTTTTTGGGAAGAATGAAAGAGCAAAATGATTAATCGGAGCAATTCGAGTCGTTTAAATTTTTGAGTACTTACGTAATCCTTGAACAATTAGCTTCATCGGAGAAGTCCTTACAGTCATTCTCACCATCACACACCCAACTTTTTGGAACACAAAATCCATTCGAACACTCAAACTGGTCATCAGTACAATTGCTTCGATTACCTGTTGGGGAAAAATCAAACGAGGTCTTGAATTCTCTTCAAAACTGATTATAATATTCAAAGAATTCTTTTACCGCAATGAGTCTCATCAGAATAATCACCGCAATCGTCGTCGCCATCGCAGAGCCACTCCTTATTGATGCATCGATATGTCTTCGGGCACATGGCATGATCGCCACTGGCCTCACAAGTCATTTGGATCTTGCTTATCATATCGTCGTTACCATCACAATCCTGCTCATCGGTTCCATCATCACAGTTCTTCACTTTGTCGCAGCGTTCGTTCTTCGGTATGCAGGAACACGACATGGAGCAAGTCCACTGTGTGTCCTTGCAGTTGTTGGAGCACTCATGGACCGATCCGTCATTTGGTGACATTACATCACTAACCAGAGCTATGTGCGGTCTGAATATTCTGTCTCGGGTATTCATCATGCCCAAAAACCGTTCCGTACCACGTTGGGTATCAGTCTTACGATCGCCGAACTCCTTGACCCCATACAAATCACCCCTCACCAAAGGTCTTCGAGCTCCGACAGCAGCTCGATACCGAGGGTCTGACTTATCATAGCCTCCTCCATTTCCTGGCTGCAAGGGCTCCGTTGTATAGATCTCTTGTGCCAAATAGTTCGGGATATCTTGGGCAAAATAATAATCATCAGGGTGCGGCGGGAAGTCCGATGGATGCGGTTCATACTGTTCTGATAGTAATTCATCATCGTTGCCATCTTGGTGATGCTCGTGTTGTATTTGGTGTTGCTGCATTTCATCATGGTCGATATCGTGTCGATCTCCACGACGTGATTGCCGCGGTTGCTGACCATACCGAAGCGATAGCAATGACGATCTATCATCTCTGACAAAACTCGAACCTAGAAATTGCCTCGCCGAACCCTGCCGTACTCCAATTTTAGTATTTCCTCCGTCTGTTGCATCTGAGTTCGGAAAGGCCGTTGCATGTTCATCGCACAACACAAACACTAAATAGGTAACAAAAAATAAAAATTCTTTGGATTTTGTTATAAAAATTTTTAGAAAAAGTATTTGATATATTAGTTATAACCATTCTCAGAGAGAGTGCTATAGGAGGTGTTTTTAGAGGCGCGGCCGTATCGTAGCTTAAAGAAGACAAAGCCTGCAATTGATTAGATCAAAATTTAACGAAGGATTATATAAGCTTTCATTTTCTAAATAATTATTTAGGAGTTAAGTTGACGAAAGAACTTCGTATTTTAGTTGAAACACTGTACCAAAGTTGAAAAACTCAGAAAGGTTTCTGAGGACAATATGATAAGATGAATGCTAAAAGCATTCGATATAAATTTAAAAAAAAAATTCTTAAAAATCATAATGTTGATATAAGTTTAGTATCTGAAACTTGATTAAGTTTCGACGACAAATTGTCTAATCAAGAATATATTTGCTACCGTCTTGATAGAGATAATAGGAGATGGGTGGCGTTGCCGTGTTAGTTAAATAAAATGCAGGACTAGATCGCTCGTACTTGCTCCTATGTTCGATCACATTATATGCAAAATATTCTTAATGGAAACGGCTGAAAGTATTTTTAAAGTCGTTTTTCACAAATTTTTTTCTATATAAAAATTTTTAAACTTTTTCTAAAAAAAATTGATATGAAGATTTTAAATATTTAATCATAAAAACTCAAAATCAAAATTTCAGAAAAAATTGCCCACCGGTTTTCGAAATATTGAATTAAAAAAAAAATATTTTTTTTTTCAAAAATCCAAAAAACTATTTTTCGAAAATTTTGAAATGCAATATTATTAAAAAATTTAAGGAGATCCTGTATATAAATTTGGATCGAAATGTAGGCCATACTCAAATTAGTACCTACACACACCAATTTTTATCAAAATCATTGCAGCTGTTTTCGAGATAATTAAAGAAGAATTTCAAAATTACCAGAGAAATCTGTTGTTTAATGATAACTGACTTTAATTGTCTTGGCAAATTTTCTTTTATTATAACAAATTACTCAATTTTGAAATGGAAATTTGCCAAGTAAACCAATACAATTTAAGTCAGTAATCATTAAATAACAGATTTCTCTGATACTTTTGCGGTTCTTCCATATTAATCTACTTAAAATATTTGATATTTAATATTAATAAGCTTAGAACTTTGCGTACTCGTAGATTTCACTACTCTTCACGGCTGACTTGTTACGCAAAGGTTTTTGTATACAGATGAACTTGGCTAATTTTTTAACATTTATGTCTTTGGTGTAATTTCACTATCACTATGATATCAGGAAATGTGGGTGGAATAAACGCCCAATGAATGCCTCATAAGGTAACGTACGTTTTTAATGTATGCCGTTTGTATGTACTACAAATCCTGCCCCTCTACCAATTTTCATTAGTAAGAACTGATCTATTGAAACGGTAATAATTGATAAGAAGTGGGTGGATGAAACGCGTGAAAAATTTCATAATTTCAATTTTTCTTTGTATACACCTGAAAGCTGACTGATCTAACAAACATAATCCTGCCCCAATCGAAAGTGCTCTCAATATATTTAATATTAATTCTGTGAAAATGGGTGTTTATCGCTATCCTATCGATCTACCAATTTTCATCATTCTACGGCAATCAGTAGTTCTCTACATAGTTGATATCAATTCTACGCAAATGGGCGGGTGCCACGCCCCTGAATTTAAAATCTCAAATTTTAAAATTTTGCATTTGCCTGCACTTTGAGCCCTACCCCTGTACCAAATTTAATCATTCCATGATGGTCAGAAATGCTCTAAATATTGTATATCAATCCTATGAAAATGGGTGGATACCACGCCCCCTGAATGAAAAATCTTAAATTTTAAAATGTTGTCTTTGCCTGCTATTAACGCCCTATCGCTGTACCAAATTTCATCAATTTACGACAATCAGAAGTGCTTCAAATGATGTATATCAATTCTATGAAAATGGGCGGGTACCACGCCCCTGAATGGAAAATCTTAAAATTCGATTTTTTCCTTGGTATTCACCACCAGGCCTACCGTTGAAATTACAAGTTTCTACGATGTAGGAAAGTGCTCCATAATTTTGATAATCTGTCAGTGAGTGAGTGAGTGAGTGAAACAGTTAGTTACGGTTTTTGTGTTTTTGCAGTCTTATATCTCGGGAACTACTAAAGCTAAAGAATTGAAATTAGGCGAGTTGACTAAGCCTTTGATTTCAATTTCCCCTCTGAGAAATGCCAAAATAATCACACATACCAAATTTGAAGGTAATCGCTTAAGCCGTTTAGGCTGTAGCTCGTTATACATACAGACGGACACACTGAAAGACTGACAGACAGACATTTTTTGGCGATCACTTTTTTAGGCTTCTCTATGATCGTAATGTTAGAATTTTTTTTTTCATTTACGAATGTATAACTTGACTTACAGTACCTATAATCGCAAGTAAAAATATCAATATTACTATCAAAATCCTTTAGTCCTTTATAAATCGCAAATCTAAACTTAGCAATGATAATAAGGTTCTGATATTTAAGGTCGTTTTCAAGCAATTATTTTTTATGGGTCACCAAGTTGGGGGAATATGTGCTAAAACCCATATTCGAAATCTTCAAATTGCTCAAAATAATGCTCTAAAAATGATTCTTAACCTCCCGTAGTCCTTTTCAACAATTGAACTTATTTCAAAATTCGAAAGCTGTATCTTTATTAATTATTAAAGATTGATATTTATTTTAATGAAAGTAAAAAAAAAAAAACAATTGTTATTTAAATAAGATCCACAAATTTGATTTTTATTAAAATATAATATTTTAATTTAAAATATTGCCCGACGCGTTTCCTCCGATTAAGACATCATCAGGGGACCCTATTTATTTATTTATTTATTATTGCTATTTATTATTTATTATTTATTATTTAGTATTTATTATTTATTTGCTTGTTTATTTATTTATGTTGTATTTCTTGATTAATTTCTTGTTATTTATGTCATGTATTTATTTATTATTAATTTTTTCTTACTTATTTATCTATCTATTTCTCAATTCATTGAATCATTCATTTATGTATATTTGTATGTACCTTCTGATTCATTTAGTTTTTTTCTTGTTGATTTCAGTTTGTTAACATATATTTATTCTTCTATTCCAGTTTGTTATTTATCAATTAACATCTGCAAAGCTCATTCATTTTATAAACACTTATGTAAAACTTAAGTTATAGTTTGATAAAAAAAATCTAGTAGATACTACTTGAGAGTTAAAAATGTGCTGAAGAAAAGCTATACTTTATATTCAATTGAAAAAGGTAACTAAAAAACTCCAATGGAAATATAGCCATGGATAAAAAAAAAAAACAGAAATAATATCAACAATTTCAACAAATCTCGCTTCCCTATTTAATAACCTCGTACACGAATCAATAAGTTCTAAGACCATATGGCTGCGACTTATACGACGATCCTTTTCAGTTTAAAGTCTTAATTTTTATTTTTTTTTTGTCTAAAAACTTGTGAAAAATGACGCCTAAATAAAAATAGTAATACAGAAATAAGAAAAATAAACATTCCGACAGATTTCACCAATTACAATTACACAATTGATCAACTAAAACTTGGAAGTTGTAGAGAAATAAACCGGAGAGTATAGGTATATTGTTAATTCTTGGCAGCCATATTTAAATGTACCTATAATATGTTTATCAATAAAAAACTAATTATGTAATAACATTATTCTTATTCTTCTTAACCACAAATGTTAAAACTTTCGTAACATTTGCAATTGCAACCTTATTAAAGATAAACCAATATTTGTATGATTTGTCATTTTTTGCTGCAATTAAACTGAAATCTCCAATTCTACTTTTCCAAACTTCGAACTGATACATGGGAAAGGTCTATTAAATATGCCTAAAACTTCATCGATAACGGCGGTAGATATACCTCACCATCATTCTGCATTAAATCTCTAAAAGCTGTTCCTGCTGCTACTTCTTCGTGTTGGTATACAACACAATCAAACAAATACCAGATACCAAACTATATCTAGATGACTCTTGTTGTATATGTATTAAGTTTTTTTTCGGGCGCACCCAAACTCATAGGATTTGCTCGTGAGGTAGGGCAGGATAAAAGGGCAGAGGACGCAGCTGGCAGGAGTTAAGATTCAGATTCAGAACTCATGACAATTTTGTGACTCTCTTTTTGAGTGTGTATCTCCAATTTGAATCTTTATTATGCACACAGTGTTAAATGTTGAGCATGTCAGGCTATTCGTCCTCTATTACAACAACTGCCGCCCTCATTCATGTTGAATTCGCTGAGGCTGTATCCAGAGCATCGTGCCTGCCTCAAATGCGATGGGATACTTCGTTTCATCATTCTCTTTTTTTTTTTTCATTGTAGGTTTTTGATGAATGAACAAAAGCTTTTTAACGTAACGCATGTGTACCTACATATGTAATATCCCCACATACCGTCGATAAGCTGTGTATACAGAATCCACAAATTAAAATTCCTGAAGTTTTAGAGGCTTCGATTTAGACATCTACCTATTTATTATTTTCAAAGAGAAAGCGAGAAAGGGGGATGCATATTGTTTCTAAAGATAAATACTTTCTATATTCTAAAATAATTTAGAAAGCTTTGATAATTTTGACTAAAAAGCCTAATACGCAGGTGAAATAAAATGAATGTGAATCCCATACCTTATGTCAACTAAATTATAGTGAAAGTAGCCAGCGTTTATATCTTACTACAATTGAAATGTATATAGTCCAGGAAAATTAGATAATAAAATCATGTTATTTCGAAAAAATTCCGACAAAGTTGAATTTTGGTGGAGAGCTTCATTGTTATGTCCGAAGCATTTTCTAAAAAGCAAGGGGAAAGGGGATAAAATTCAGCTTTTTTCCAAATTAATAGAAAACCATAGGTTTATTTGAAACAAATTTGTGGTACACATTTTAGATCCTGTCTTTCTACAGAAAAAAGATTAAGACAATTTTTATCATAAAATTAATAGAAATATTTGGAGAAAAATGGTCGAAAACATTGGGGTGTAGTACATTTTTTTCAAAAAAAATGTAATAAATTTATGTTTTTGAGTGGAGAAATTTTTTATTTTTAGTTATGTTCTATTAAAAAAAAAAAAACAGTTTTCAGTGTAGAACCGGAAGTGAAATGCTGACATCTTAAAAATAATTATTTTAATTTGTTCAATAATTCCCTTTAAAACCTTTATTTTTCTCAAAAATTTTCTTAAGAACAAGCGTACCGACTACAATCATTGGCACCCATTTTTTGTGTTTTTGCTAAGGACATACGATTTGGTGAGCCGTTTCTCAAGAAAAAGGATTTCCGAGAAGAAAAGAAGATGTTCTTTATGCTGTCCAGGAATTTCTAAGGGAAAGTTACAAAAGAAAGCACCCATTTGCTAGCTAAATAATACCAAAACAATAATGGTTTAGATGGTTTAGAAAAAACAGATGTTGCTTGAAATGTACAACGAATTCAGCCAGGAAAATTTTATTTCTTACACAAGCCTATAAGGAGTGGAAAACATATCAGGAACTTATTTGCGAATACAGTCGAAGAAATCGGAGAAAATACAATTCGTAGTTGACAGATATGCTTTTCCTGTTGGAATTGATATTTGTAGTTTTAGATGTGTAATTGTATGTAGAGAATATTATATAAAATGTTTGAAAAATCTTAAATATCACATTCTTCCAAGTCTCGTCTCGGTTTCTGCAAAACCGAAAAATTTCAGTTTCGTCTCGGTCTCGCTTCACCAAGTCTCGCCTCGAACCTGGTCTCGCCAGGATCTCGGTCTCGGTCTTAGTGTATAGTCATAACTTTAAAAACAGACTTCAAGGTAACGTTATCAAAAACTTTTGAAGAGTTGTTTTTCCATGATAAAATTTGAATTTTTTTTAAGAAGAATTTTTTTTAAGGTTTCTTAATCCATTTAAATCGGAGACATCCTTCATTGGATTTTGACAGTTCGTGGCTTGACAGGTAGGCAATAATCTATATTTTGACATTTGGATATAATTTTTTTTTCCAAATGTTACCAAAAAATCTTAAAGTCATTTTCTTACGGAGGGGGGAAACAAAGTCTGAAAAATGAGCTAATTCTATTCCAACGAAATACATACATACATACATACATAAATCGTACGTATTCTTCTCTGGATTTTCCTAGTGCGCCTAACTGAGTATAATTATTTACATAATCTCGGCAACCAGATTTCAGAAGAAGCTGCGGTTTTCAGCACTTGAAAGCGATTGAACAGACCTAGCCCTTGGTGTAAAATTTGCCGATTTAGTTTTTTAGAAGATTTTTCAAAAATGTTTCCCAAGCTCATCGATATACATATATATATATGAAAAGAAAGGTCTATTAAATACCTATCCACACCCGAAAACCAAACGCTCTCGCAATCCAAAATTGTTCCCTTGATTGTCGACCAACCTGCATTTGATTTGCCTTTGGAAGCTGATAATGTGGTTTCATCTTATAATGCGCATAGAATATTTCGCCAAAAAAAACCTTTGAATATTATAAAAAATTGAACATGAGTACTAAAAAATAATTAAATACAAAAATATTTCTTCTAGCGAAAACCGAAACCAAACCACCGTGACCAGCGAGACTCGCCGAATTTCGGTACTAAAAATATGAGTAGTCTCGGTCTCGTTGCCAGCCATACATTTGTCTATCCGACTGTGATTTTCTCACATAAAACTTGGCAATTTAGCATCTTAGGTGATTGACTAGATTCTTTTTAAAAATCTTTTTTGTATCAAAAATTGTAAATTTTGATTATATCAAAAATAGATTTAAAAAAAAACACAAAATCGTACATATAGTCTATGTTTTGGTAAAAAAATAAAGTATATAATTTTATTAAAGGTATGCCATTAAAGTATTTTTTTTATTTTCGACTTTCTCATTAACGGCTGAACGGATTTCGATTAAAAATTTTTATGATAGGTATAAATGGTTCTCAAAAATAGTGACTCGATTTCGAGTTATGCTCCGATATGAAAAATACAACTTGTCAAAACTGTCCATGAGCTTTAGACGACGTTGTTTGAATGTACTACTCCAAAATTTCGATTTGCACCTTAAGCCATAACTATGGATCGGGCATATTAGTTATCGCTAGCTAAATGTTTTAAAATGTTCAATGTAATGGGTGATTTTTTTGCTACTTGGTTTTTGACGTTTATATTTTTGACAGATCACACATGACAAATTCCACGAACATTTGACATTTCGATTCAGTATTGTTTGCCATTTCATCATGAATAGACTTACGCCTGAACAACGTTTGCAAATTATTGAAATTTATTATCAAAATTCGTGCTCTGTGAAAAATGTGTTTCGCAAGCTACGTCCGTTTTTTTTCCGCTCATTTTTGGCTAAATGGATACGTGAATAAGCAGAATTGCCGTATTTGGAGTGAAGAGCAGCCAGAGGCAATTCAGCAGCTACCAATGCATCCCGAAAAATGCACTATTTGGTGCGGTTTATGGGCAGGCGGCATCATTGGGCCGTACTTCTTCAAGGACGATGAAGGCCGCAGGGTTACGGTCAATGGAGAAAGGTACCGTTCGATGATAACAGATTTTTTTTTGCTGAAAATGCAAGAATTGAACTCGGTCGACATGTGGTTCCAACAGGACGGTGCCACATGCCACACTGCACGCGAAACCATGCATCAATTGAGAGGCGAATTTGGTGAGCAGTTCATCTCACGTTTTGGCGCAGTCAATTGGCCACCAAGATCATGTGATTTGACCCCGTTAGACTATATTTTGTGGGGCTATGTTAAGTCTATTGTCTATGGGGACAAGCCAAACACGATTGCTGCCTTGGAAGCCAACATTGAACGCGTCATTGGTGAGATTCCGGCCGAAATGTGTGAAAAAGTTTGCCAAAATTGGACCTTTAGAATGGACCACCTGAAGCGTAGCCGCGGGCAACATTTAAGTGAAATTATTTTTAAAAAGTAAATGGCAGAAATTGATTTATCGATCCAAATAAAAATTTCATTCACTTTTTACAAGTTTCTGTGTTTTTTTGAATTTTCAAAAACCAAGCTCTTAAAAAATCACCGTTTACTTGTAAATTCGTTCGTACCCATCTTACTAGGCACTACATTGAAACAAAAAACATAATTACTTCTAATGACACTTTAAAGAAACGTTATTTTATTAAAAAAAAATATTAATATTCGACTACCACATAACAAAAAACAAAAAAAAATAAAACATTTCAAATGTTCAGTTCTCTACACAACTGTCAGAATTAACACTTTTTGAAAAGTACTCTTCTTCCTGCGTCCTTGGTGTTGTAGGTAATAGGTATGCTAAATATAAAAACAATCTTATAGTATAAGTTTATCAAGCTTTACCGTGTTTAGCATCGTCTTACTACTCTTATAATATTTATCTCAATTGCCTTTAGGCACTTGTAGTTGGTAAAGTGCGAGTGTTGAAGCACCTTCATTTTTTATTTTGTAAGTGTTAGTCAACAACTATGTATATTTATACGTAAAACCCCATTTATATATATAATACACTATGTGTCAGTTGATTATGACTATTATTTTATTCAAGGAAAAAATTGTTTTGCTTTTATAACTTTCAGGTGTTTTTTTAAATAATTTTCTCCAGAAAAATGTGAATAATATTTGATATTTCAAAGTGTATTAAAAATTTGTAAAATTAAACCGAAAAATTTTGAACAGTTTTGTTTTGTTAGCCATTTGTTCAGGGGAATTGTTAGTTATAGAACATTATTAGTAGAAGTCACCACTTTGTAATAGCATTTATTGTGTGTACAATGGAAAATGTGTTTATGAATGTCTGTTTCCTTATTTGTTATAAATTTAACGGTAAAGAAGTAGTTTCAAAGCGGTTAGGCAGCTAGACTTACACTTCTGAATTGCCTAAGTTAGCGAATAAGTGCGCCATTTTGACGTGACCATTGTGTAAGTGTAGATTGTTAAAGAGGTATTAGGGGGAGATATGTGTACATTACCAAGGTTTAACAGTTATCTGTACATGCGAAGAAGGTTTAATCAAGACTGTAGATGTAGGGAACTGTTTCATCTCGTTAACTAACCAATTAGCTATTTTTACTGATGGAGAATTGATGTTTGAGACGATATTTCGCATTTTTCTCCTGGCTTGTGAACTTTAGGCAAAGAATATAAATTTGGAACTTCTGGGTTTGAGACATTTAACTTCAGGCTTTGAACCGAAAACACATTTTGGATATTTTTTATGATAGCTTTTGAATCATCCGTGGCAAACATTTTTTGGCCAAAACTTTGAAGCATCCATCGGTTATCGATTTTGGCAATCTTCGGTCACATTCAATTTTATTAATGATAACTTCTTTGTTACACTTACCGGTTTTCATAAAATAAAAATCTATCAACTTTGGTTTCCATTGTTGGAAGTTGCAAAGGTTTTGGTGTGAAGCTTAGGCCTATATTTAAGGTTTCGAGTTGTTCTAGTAAAATTTGGTCGTCAGAAAAATTAACAACAACATCATTAATTGTTTTCGGGTGGGCTACAGAAAAGAAATGTTCGTCCTCTGAAAGATTTTTCTTCTTTATCAGTTGCAGTTGCTTGTTTTGGATGTCTCGTTTCTTAAGAAACTTTTCACAACTGTTATCTAATGCTTTGGTTTAGAAATCTAGCCGTGACACGAATTCATAATTACTTAAATTTTTGGTTAGAAATAGGTGTAGATGGTAAAGCTCTAATTCAATTTCGCTGAGTCGAGAGTAGTGGTATTTGATTTCTAGGCTTAACCATAATAGTTTTGATTTGCTAATTACAGCAGATGTTCTTGAATTAGATACAGTACATCTAAACTTCCTAAAGTCTGGAAAACCCAATAAACGGCGACAGCCCCTTAAGTAGAAAATATCCTCTTTGATTCTTTCCACTTTATCAACTAAATGTGAATATTTGTTCATATTTGTCTTGCTCGACATTTTTATTAGGTTAAAGTCCTTCTTAAACTTGGCTACTTTATGGTTGAAAAGCAGGATAAGTTTGAAATGTACACGAACTATTAGATTGTGATCGCGTTTAATAAGCTAACAAACTAGAAAACAACCAGACAGAACACAAAAAACAAAGTTTAAAGTTTTTTAATTTTATTTAAATGCATTTCGAGTCTGTTTCGACTGATCATCAGCAATACACTATGTTAAATTGAGACTGAATATTATACCCTGTATGATGATTTTACTGGTTATTAAGGATATATTTTGACAGTAGTCTTATGGAGTCAATCTCTTACTTATCTTAAGTTAAGAGGAGCATAATCTAAAACAAATTATACTGGAAAATAGTCGGCATTTTGTGTGATTGAAAATTTCAGGTTTCTTCAATCCTACGCTTATCGACTCGATGGTCGGCTGAAACGCGAACTTCATTTTATCCATCGCCAATTAATAAATAGGCAAACAAATTTAGCCACCAGATGGCGTAATTTAAAAGATTTAAAATTATGTTTTTGTTTATTAGTTTCCTGGTATTGGGGACATTCACTCACTTATTAGATATGGTATCTCGGATACTAAGCTATCCGAGTATATTTGTGAACAAATCAGAGATAGGTTAGCTGAAAGCTGCCAAAAAACCAGAGCAAATCTCATATCAAATGAAATGTAGTCAGCTGTTCAATACATTTATTCTGGGATAGCTAGTTATTCCAACACTTTTTTTTGATAACTCAAGATAGCTTTCATGAGAACAGCTGTTTTTTTCATCAGATGTTCTTTTGCACGCTTTACAACAACAGAAAGTTATTCCAGATTGCTCAGGATAAATAAGTGAATGCCCGTATTATTTAAGCACACGTCAAAAAATTCCGTTTGAGAAGTGGGGGGTTTTTGGACGCCCCGACGACGTTGAACTGCCTGCATTGTATCAATTTGGGGATCTAGATCGCTGAGGTAAATTTAATTTGTAGACAAGATTATCCGGCCAAAGTATCCGCTGGGAAGTTCTTTGTTTAGCTTAGTGGCCCTAACGGGGATGTTGATTGTTGGTAAGTGTTCCTCACGGATGAATCTTAAAACTTTTTATTGAGTCAGTAAATACTAACTTCCATTTAAATTACATTAGTCTTAGTCGATGTTAGTATTTTTTTTTAAATTTAAATGGACATTTTTGCCGACCAGATTTTCAGTCAATATTTTGTTAACTTTTAACTTTTAATTTCTTGATATATTCAGAACGTATTTTAGCAATCGGTAATTTCTTAATTTTCACAATTAACATATTTTTCAGCAACCAATCTTATGTTTTCGATTTTTTTTCGCTAAGAACCTAACACGTCATTTTTCTGCACCGGCCTTTTTGGCATTGTAGGCATATAAACAGATTAAATTGACCTATTTATTTTTAATGTACAATATAGTTTAATATCAATTCGTCATGTAAATTTATTCATTTTACTGAATTTGTTACTAGTATATTTTTACAACATCAATTTTAATCTAAAAATCGTCAAGTCAAGTTAAAAATGAATGTTTGTTAGGAAATTTTTGTATGATTGTTCTTCATTGGAGAGAACGATTTTTAAAATTCGAAGATAAGTTTAATGATCTGCTTACACTGGTAACTCTGCACAAATTTGCAACAAAACACAATTGTAAAAATCTATACGACCTATTAGTGATGCACCAAACCGACAACTTCTCAACCCGGGTTAACCCGAGTTGGATTTTGACTCTGTCGATTTCCAATTCTATAAAAAGAAAACAGTTTTGACTTAAATCGATTTATTTTAGGGAAATTTCATTTATAATTTGAGTTGGTAACAAAACATATTCAACATCAAACCGAGTTATGTTAACTGTTGTCTACCGTCGTAACAGATGTATGTGTATGCTTGCGATCAGTTCACTTGGCTTGATGTTTCGTATATCATATTCATACGACAGCAAAATTAGCGCATACACATAAAAAATAACTACAGGAACGAACAATTGGTGAAACCGAGCCACAGCCGGCTTCGTTGCTACCAAATGGACTATCGAATGTATATGTGTTAGTGCATTGTGGTTGGTATAAGCCGCAACAAAGGGAGGGTAGTTTTGATTATGTTCAAGTCGGTTTGTCTTTGCATTCATTAAATTACTCGGCTGTCAGTTCGGTTCTTTCATCAGTTCGCCAACTCGGTTTACGTAAATGTAACCCGAGTTAACTCGGTATTGGCATAAATCAGGTTGACTCGGTTTATTAAACCGGGTTGACACATCACTACGCCCTATGATACGTTCTTTATGAGCTAAGACAAACTTCTAGGTTCCCCTATTATAGGGAATCTCGTAAAAATGTTCATTCACCAATTTGAGAAAATACTCGAAATGACACGTAGAAGAACTTATGTATAAAGTTGTTCGATTCTAGAATCATTAGTTGTAATTCATACATATTAAAGACTAAAAAGCTTACGAAATTTTTTAATAGCATCTATAATACCGTATTGTGATTTTTTTCTTACAAAAAAAAAACCTTATCTTAATTCAGTGATATGTAGTGTATTTGTATCTCTCTCTGTGCACAACATACATACGAATTTTCCATCATCCTAAAAAGTTAATTATCCTAAAGCAAGGTTTTTGTGCTCAACAACCTAACTTTAAAGTTTCATCTTCTGCATAAGTTTGTAAACTAAGAAAAAAAAAAAAGAAAAAAACAGACAGACATAAAACAAATAAAGCAGAATGCAATTAATAGTGAAACCTCGACCTATATTAATGGTTCGCATACCACCTCCTACCTTATATCGGGTTATGTGAATGTTTTTTTTTTTTTTTGCTTGAAACGCTTCAAGCCTTGTTCAGATTAATAATAAAGCCAATGAATGTTTGTTTGTTAGCCTTGTTAACCTCTGACTTTGTCTTTTGTGTATGAATGAGAATATTTGAATCCTTGTGCCCCTGCAGGCGCATCTGTTGTACGCTTCATACATCATACGTAGTTGCAAATTTCTTTATTTTCAATTGCAATCGACATAAAAATAAAAGCTTTGTTCCTTTATTCAGTTAGATTTTTATGAAAGTAAAGTTGAGTTAATAATATGGTATCTATTTGAAAAACAAAAGAAAACACAAAGAAAATTCTTTGGAAAATCATTTCTTTGAAATGTCAGTTGCATTCAAGGGATTTACTTATGGCAGACAGGCAATTTGCCAACCTAGTAGATGTCTGAAATGATATACGAGTAGTTTCCAGGATTGGTTGAGCCTTTAAAGTTATATAGAATTTTTATGAAAATGAAGCTGTTTAGTACAGTTCTTCGAGCTGTAGAACGAAAATATAGTCAAACTTCGATAATTCGAATATTTGATAACTCGAATGAAATTGGTTGATATCTCGAACTCCTATAACTCGAATGTCTCGATAACTCGAAGATTTGGTTTGGCGTCAGCTTCGATGAGTCGAATTTTTTAGGGGAATTCTCGAATTCTGTGGATTTTGAGAAGTTCATTTTATAATGTATTCCGTTCTACGACCTTCTATACAATTGATTATGTTAAAAATTGTCATTCTGTTAAGTATGAGTAAAAGCTGTAATGTTCCGGTGTTAGAACACACATTATTACGTTGGTATACCTATGTATTATAACACGAATTTAAAGTCTTATTAAAAATAAATAGCTAGCAGGGGTCTTCTGACAAGTTAGAAAAAAAGTGTTAGAAACTGTAGTATTTATTAACAGGCGTATGTAGTTTTTATTAAAATAAAAGCTATAGCTATGTCGTTAAAACAAACTATAAAAACAGTGGCGTAAAATTTTAAACATCCTATTATTAAGGCCTTAACACGATACTAGTTAGAAATTCACTATTTACATAGTAGTCTTCTAATTTTTCATAAATTTTAAACCTTTTGTTAACTAGTAAAATGCTAATGATCCCGTTAGCAAAGCATTTGTAGGGTTTGAATTTTGATGAACACAATTATTGTGTTTTTCCTTTGTAAATTAATCATATCTTAATGGAAACCCAACATATGATCTAAATAATTATTCGATGTTTATATTTTAATCATTTAACTTCATTATTTATAAAAAAAAAAAAATGTACACCAGCAGGCATCCCGCGTGCAAGGCCGATAAACTGTCAGATGACATTATAGATTTAGTACGATAGCAAAATGTTAAGAAGATAGAACGATACTAAACTCGTTAAAAATTAGCAAAATCCTCTTTTTAACCTAGTATCATACTAAAAATGATTTAACATATTAACAAATTGTTTAAAATTTTGCGCCTTCTCATTTGAAGATATATTTTTATTAATTGAAGAGGGGGAGAGTGGTCAATAAAAGAAGGATATCGGTATTCCAGAATATTTTAAATAATTACAACAGCTTTTCCTTATTCGCAAATAAATAATACGTAGGTACTTAATATTTATTTTGTGTTGTTTACAGCCAATGGTCTCGTTACCAGTACTTGTGTGTTTCTACAGGGTGGCGCACGAATCGTGCTACAAAAATAAAACGTAATAACTTTTTTTCAGTGTGAGTAATCGACTTATTTTTTTTTTATTTTATGGGCTACGATTTAGATTTATCAAAATGAATGCTTGGGATACTGAAAAAAAGATGTGGATAGTGCAGCGATACCATTCTTTGCAGTCCGTCATTTCCGTCCAAAGGGAATTTAGGCTGGAGTTTGGCGGTACTCCCCCGAGTAGATGGAACATTATGAGGCTGGTAAACATGTTTGCCGAATCTGGAAGCATCGAACGAAGGCCGTATCATCGAGATCCCAGTCTTCGGGTTCAGGATAAAATCGTGGCTGTTGCATTGGCAATACATGCAAATCCAAGTGTTTCGCCTCGAAACTTATCGGGCCAAATTAGAGTTAGCAGACGGTCATTACAACGGATACTTCATGATGCCTTAAACTTGTTTCCGTACAAAATCCAAATTACAAGCAAGTAAACCCTGGGTTTGCCTGTTCGCCTGGAATTTTGCCAAAAAATTATTGCAATGGCCGAAGAAGACAACACATTGATAAATTGTTTGTTCATGTCTGATGAGGCCCATTTTGACTTAAGCGGCAATGTTAACAAGCAAAATTGCCGTATATGGAGTGAGTCTATTCCAGAAATGCTCCATGAGATGGAACCGCACACAGAACGAGTGACTGTGTGGTGCGCAGTTTCATCAAGATGTATTGTCGGGCCATACTTTTTTGAAGAAAACGGTGTAACACAAACTGTCAATGGCGACCGTTATTTAAAGGTGCTGAATGAGGTTTTTTACCCAGAACTTCGCCGAAGCCGTATCCCTTTCAGCTGGATTTGGTTTCCACTAGATGAGCAAGTTCACAGGTAGCCACACAAGTTATGGTGGAGAACCAACGAAAATTCCCAAGCAAATTAATATCCAGAAACTGCATTTTCTGCTGACCCCCAAGGTCACCTGACCTGACTGCACCAGACTTTTTTTTATGAGGTTATGTCAAGCAGGACATGTACAGAACGAAACCCAGGAATTTGACAGAATTGAAGCAGTCCATTAAGACAATAATTGAGGCGATCCCAATTTCAATTTCCAATTTCAACCCTTCAGGCCGTAATGAACAATTTTCTGATCAGGTGCCGCATATGCGTGGATGAGTGTGGAGGTCATTTGCAGTCTAGCATCTTTAAAAACCATTAGTTATTTAAAATAATATTTATTTTTTAATCCAATAAAAAAAATTTATAAAATACATCAATTAAAATAAAAGTTATTTAAATTTCTTATTGTAGCACTAATCGTGCGCCACCCTGTATAATGTTATTCTAGTATTTAAGACTTATTTTTAAGTAGCTTGTATTAAGCTTTTTTTATAATTTTGCACGCGCTCAAGGGATTATGAATACCGTTTGTATGTTTTTAACACAGCGCGGGCACCCGGTGAAATAAGAGAAAGAAAGATAGAAAAGCTGTGTGGGGCGATGTTCTGAGACTACAGCTGATTGTTGTCTCAGATTTATCTGCAGGTATGGCGACTAAGCTAATGCGGAGAAAATTACCGGGTCTTATTCATTTATGTCACTTATAATTCGCATTATTTTTTTTATTTGTTTCGTTGTCAATCACATGTTGTTAGTGTTATGCCTGAACAGAATGTAATGAGTAAGCCAGCAACTCGTTTTATGACAATTTTGAGAATTGGTTTTTAATGGAATACAAAAAGACATAGACAACGTCAGGAATCGAACCTGACAGGCGAGCACACAACTATCGCGCCACGGGCACCCCCATAATAAGAAAATTTAATCTAAAAAGCTCTAATCAAATATCGAAATAAATATGTACGTGCATAAGTTACTACTGTAAATATTACAGTATTGCTACTGTAATGCTATCGGATAAGATGAAATCCCGAGATAGATTAGTAAATTCAACAGATAACATATTCCAGATTATTGTTACGATGGTTAATATAGACGTTTAGCTCAGTAATTGCATAAAAAAGTACTGTGTTCTTTAAAAATTTTCACAAAGCAGTGGAAAAAAATTCACACAAAGAGAGATTGATTTTTAATCTTCACATATGGTTTTACATTACAGTATATTCTATGTGTTTTTACATGGCTGCTTCTTGAGACGAATAATTTAATAATACTCCATCGCTTGTATATAAAAGGTCCTAAGGTGAATTCTTGACTATTCGAAATTGGCATATAATTTAGATCTACCGATTAAGTCCATGAATGGCTATGGAAGGTATTTTTTACAGAATTGACAAATTTATTGAAAAAAAAGCTTTCTGCAATCCCACTTTCGAGTTTTGAATTTTTACTTTCTATGCAAAACCTCCACAAACTCAATTTGATTTTAATTTACTAAAAAATTCCCATCTCCAACTTAAATATTTATTTCTAAGAAATAATTACTAGCCATATGTCTTACTCTGATATCAGGTTTAGCATTGATTTTATCCTCCCAGCTGACGCCCTACAAAAATGTCTCTATTACTATAAACACAAACGCACACTTAAAATGAAATTGCTATGAACTTAAAACAAAAAAAAAATTGTAAACTTCATTAGAATTTACAAAAAGAAAGCAAAAGATTAACTTTACAATATTAATGTACTTATATACTATCCCCACCCTCTCAATTCTCTCAATTTTTAACAATTTTCTCAAAAAACTAAAAAAAAATAAAAGCTCCAGATACCCAAACTTTGAGTATAGCTAAGCTGCCCAAATATTTCTCACAAAATAAAACAAACCCAATGCAAAGATATTGAGAGCGAGAGATTATGTGAGAATCAGAGAAACATTTTGAACAAATTAATGATAAAATCTCCGTAGAACATTGCATGGGCGTTACTGATGAACTATCGATAAAAAAACTCATAAGAATTAAATATGTTTAAATAATGGAGGCAATTCCTTGAATTCTAATTTATAAACCTTCACAGGATAATGTATCCTTTTTTTGGTGGTGTAGTCGATTTCGTGTAATTGAAATATTTCACATTTTTACTATCCGGCAGCCATATTGTCTTAAGACAGCCGTAGGTTAAAAAAATATATATACCTCTCCTTTGGCTCTCTCCCAAACAGGTGGTCTTAACTGATCCTATTTTCGTACAAAACTAAATTGCTAAGCTTACCAATTCGTATCCAAATAAAATATGACACCAAGGTAAGCATGATCCAAAAATTATTCCTTTCGATTTCTATTTTGAAGAATTTTGTATCCTGTTTTATGTTTTTTTTTTTATTTGTAGATAGAGTTGTGTTTAAGTAGAATAGTTATCCTTTTTGTAGTGTATAATATTATTTTCTTTTTTGCACTGCGTATTTTATTTTTAGGGTTTGGTTTTTTTTTATCTCAAATAAACTTTTAGTTTGTTTGATGAAAATAATTGTCAAATACTAATTGTATTGGTTATGGTTATGTCAGGAATGATTTCGTTTGTTGTTGTTGGTTTTTTTTTAACGTTTTGTTCTTTTAAGCGAGAAAATAAAATGGGTTTGGCCGATGCAACTTATCGGCTATGGCCCTTTCGTCTTCTTTTGTATCCCCGTTTCATCGTTTTTAAGAATCCTTTGGTAGAATTTTCCACACTTTATTCATCTTTTTGTTTCTCAAATGCGCACAATATTTGTCTACGCTTGATTTTGTTAAGTATTTTCTTTTATTATTTTAAATATTTTAAGTTTTTTTTAGAAAAAAAATTTCGTTGATTTTTAATTCACTTCATTTTGGTATATTAATTTTTTTTTTAATTTGTTTTATAAAAAGGATAATGATAACCTAAGCTACTGCCCACAGGATGAGAGCAGCTGTTTGCCTTGGTTTTATGTAATTTTTTCTTCTTCTTCACTTGAGAGAGGAGGATACTTTTTTTTTAATGAAAAAAATGTATCCTTTTTTCACAGGAAAATTCTTGTAAATCAGAACTGGATTTCACTTTGAAATTTGTGTAACAGATTTTTCAATATTGCACATTTAAAAACGATGAAGGATTACGGGCCGTAGGAGTCCCTTTTTATTCTTAAATTACCAGTTTAACAAAAATTAAGATTTACTAAAAAATCAAAAAGTATCCCTTGCAAATATATATTAAATATAGATATTTTTCTGATGTATAACAATGCAAGGACTCGTATTCGCGACGACTGAAGTTTTCTCAACGGCGCGCTCTGTACGGGAAAAATCTTCGACAAAAGCAAGAGCTTTTTTCGAGTTTGAATAGTGATGCGATGCGATGCTGCTGGATGGAAGATTTGTGGATGTGGATGGTTTTGGATGCTTTTGGATGCTCTATACTCAAGGATATTTTTCTATTTTTGCCACACCATTGATGATAATAATTGAAATTGCTTTGCGCAGGATCTTGTACAATCACAGCGGGGTGTTATACATATAAATATGGATAGGCATATACCACCTACGCGGAATGTGGTAGTTTGTCTGCTTATGTTCTTGTAGGTAGGAGTAGGAAAATTATTCATCGAAGTAGCTTTATTTTTGTGGAGAGTTTTTGACTTTGGCAATCAACATCATCGTCATTATTATTTAAATCATTACCATCATCATAATCACGAGCAGCAGCTGTAGCTAAAAATTAGTAAGAAATTTTTGGAAATGTATTTTAAAATATCCATATTCGTATAAAATACTAATTTGATAAGATAATTTGTTACTTTTCTTTTTATATCTAAGATAATGCAATTTCATTCATCTACATATTTTTGAATAGCGGCTGAGCGGGGGGGGGGGGGCATAATTTGTATGCTTACCTTGATTGTGGGTGGCTTCTTAGATACTGGGAATAAAAGAAAAAGGATATTCTATTTATTTCTATTTATAGATCAATTCACTGTAAATTTGTATGGCTATAATTCGATTGTGTGCATTTTGTAAAAAAAATATAAAACATGTATGTATATGTATATTATATTTTAAGAAATAAAAATTGAATGTGGGTGTTTTGTGTTATCCTTTTATATCTTTTATGTTCGGATATAATTTGTTGTAGGTTGACTCATGTAAGTACATGTGTTTTGAATAAGCCATTTAAAGTGCCATAGCTGTAGTGTGATATTTTAAAACTAAGTCCATACATCTACCCCGATTCCCCCAAGTTTTAAAGGTAATTTTTGGTAAATTTTAATAATTTAAAATATTAAATTCTAAAATTTTTCGTTTTTATAAATGAAGACTAAATAAATGCAGATCATTATTTTGGCATGAAGATAATGCAGATTCTTATTTTAACATGCATAAAAGTATGTTTGTAATATAATATTTTTAAAGGACGTGTCGAAAACTTACATATATTATTTAACTCACTTGAAATGTATTAAATTTTTATGGATTAAGTATGATAAGTCGACCTTGAAAATAAGCAGATATTTTATCTTAGGTGCAAAATAATAACTATATTATATTCTGTTTGTCAATATCTTACATATTAGTTCCATTTGCAGTTATGGAAAAAAAGATGACAGCTTCTAGAAACCTCGATAGGTAACTTTATTATTGCCGGAGTGTGCCGTTTCAATGGCATATCTCATTTGACCTATGCTTGAACTTGCAAAGAAAGATAGTATTGATGCATTTTAGATCTAGTCACTCAAGAGATTTGTAGATTAATGTTTCGATGTGACAGGTTCGGGCCATTATGAAAAATTTGACGATCTGGTGGGCACGTTCAAATCGTCAATACGGAAAATCACACAGCCCGAAAATTTCTGTTTCAAAATCTCTATCGTTGACCTAGCTTAAGGGCAATTGTTCTGTCTTCCAAGCTCAATTCGTTTGTTGACTCATCGAAATTGTTGAAATCTCTGACGTTCACGTCCATAGTACTGATATTTGGAACAGAACGACTTATACATACGAGTATATCTCACCGAACAGTGGCACAAATCTTTACATCGTTTTGAAGAAAGTAAGATTATTGCGCTTGATATTTCAAAAGCATTTGATAAAGTTTGGGATCAAGCTCTCCTATCGAAAATGCGTGCATTTGGTATCGATGAATGTCTTCTTCGTTGGATTAGAAATTACCTTTCGGACCGTTCAATACAAGTTGTATTGGACGGTTTCAAGTCTGATATTCACATAATAAATGCTGGTGTGCCCCAGGGCTCCGTATTGTCTCCGACCCTCTTTCTCATTTTTATTAATGATCTCTTATGTGGAACTTCTAATCCACTTAATTGTTTTGCTGACGATAGTACTCTCAGCTTTTCATATTCGTTTTTAGATGCACCTCCTTGTTTTTCGGATGTGAAACTGGAACGGCAGCGTATGATAAGCTCATTAAATTCTGATCTTGACAGCATTGTCCAATGGGGAATTAAAAACCGTGTAGAATTTAATGCTTCAAAAACTCAGTGCTGTCTTCTGTCGTTAAAGCAGAACCCACCCCCCATGCCGCTATCCATGAGCGGCACTTGCATTGAAGAAACCGATCAGCTTTCAGTCCTCGGCATGTGCATCACAGACCACCTCTTGTGGAATGAACACATATTTGATGTTGCCAAAAACGCTGCAAGGTGTTTGGGCTTTCTTCGAAGGTGCAAGAAATTCTTCTCCCCGTCTGATCTGGTTGTAATCTATAAGGCCTTCATTCGTCCAAAGCTGGAGTATAACTCGCACATTTGGGCAGGAGCTCCCAAAACTCATTTGAATCTTTTGGATAGAATTCAAAATAGAGCTCTAAGAATGATTGGCGATAGAACTATAGTGGAAACATTTACATCTCTAGAACATCGTCGAAATGTTATATGTCTCTCACTATTTTATCGCTATTTTTATAAACACTGTTCCAGCGAAATAGCCTGTTGCATTCCTCCCCTTAAATTTTTCAACCGTAATACTCGCGCTCCTAGGAATGCTCATCAGTTTACCCTTGAGCCCAACTTCGGACGTACTGTCAAGTACAGAGATTCTTTCTTTAGCCGTACAACGCGAATGTGGAATACTTTACCCGGCTCTATTTTCCCCTCCCATTTTGATATTCAGAAATTCAAAACTAATATGCATCGGTATCTCCTCTTGTATCCTTCCCTACTTTCCTAACGCTCGCACTGCGCTTGTTCATTTTAAGGGTAGTCAAAACCCCTTTAGTGCGCGCAACCGTTTAAAAAAAAAATACGGGCCCGACCAATTGCTTCAACACATTGTAGATCACGTTGTTTTAAAATAAAAGACCGGACATTGGTGAAAGAAATATTTCCACTTCTTACTTCTTCAATTTCTTGCTACTACGTAGCAACATTCCAGGATCTATTTAACATACAAGATATATAAAGATTTTATTTTGTATGGATCCTAAAAACCAACAGAATTTCGAGAAATAAAGCCCAACATCGAAATGGCTTTATTCACCATAAATTCTTTATAAATATTTATTTGCAAAGTTTAGCTTGGAGTCAAAACTTACTACAAGATTTTTTTTTCTTCGAAACTCTATCGAGTAAATGATTTTCAATTTTATAATCGCAAACGAATGAAAATAAAGAAATATTCAGGTTTAATTGGTTTTTTTTACATCAATCTTTGGGGATGCATGTAGTCGTTTCAACTTTTCATATATTTAAAAAAAGAATTAGATCATCTGCAAATGAAAGACTCATTGAATTTTAAAATAAATCAGATGCGTGATTTGTGAATATAATAAAATGCACAACTTAGTCACATGTAGTTACTCTTATGTTCGATCATATCGCAAGAACTTTTCTTCCTTAAAATTGGTATGGTAATTTTAAGTATTTAATAATATTAGCTTAAAAATAAAATTTCAAAAAAAAAAAAACTTCCATTCGTTTTTTTTTAATTAAAAAAAAAATATTTTTCTAAAATTTTTGGTAAGAAGTATAATTTAGAATTTAAGGGACCGCCAGTATAAAAAATTTATTTGAAATCTGTAGAGCCGTTCATAAGATATTCTAAGATCGAAAAAACGGCAGGTATACCGTTAATAACATTTCAATAAAAAAAAAATGATTGACCAAAATGTAGACTATAACTATCTTTATCAAACTTGCTTTCGCGATAATTGAGATTTCAAATTTTTGCCACAAATATTTGTACGATAAGTACCGTTATTTTTGGAGCTACGAAAAAAATCGAACCAGAACCTACAACACTAAAGTTCCGAGTTGTTTGAAGCAAATCGCTTCAGCCGCTTAGGCTATAGATCAATACACAGATGGACTTTGGACGTACTGTCAAGTACAGGGAATCTTTCTTTAGCCGTACGATTCGAATGTGGAATGCTTTACCCGGCTCTTTTTTCCTATTTTCCCCTCCCATTTTAATATACCTAAATTCAAAACCAATGTGCATCGGTATCTCATCCTACGCTACTTTCCTAACGGTCTAACAGTGCTTGATCATTTTAAAGGTAGTCAAGCCCCCATTACTGTGCGCATTCGTATATATAGTATAGTACCTACCTACATATGTATATCGCAAGTAAAACCAGGGATGGACATAAGCTAATTAACGGAAGGCCTGAAGTGACTGAGAAGGAGTTTCAGATTATTAAATCAAAGTTAACACCCTGATTACGTCTTATAAGATAGTTAACAATTTAAGCATACTAAATAGAACGAAAACCAGTTTTTGTTTAATTTTTTTAACTAAATTTTATGATGGAATCTATAACATGCTTTTGGTAAATCAGTGTAAATAACTTTAACTTGGTATCTCTTTCCTTAAGAATATTAACTTTTATATTACACAGCGAATTTCTAGTTTTTTCATTTCTCAAACACTGATACTATCATTTTTATTGAATGGGTGTCCTTCACTATTTCCTGTCTTATAGATTGTGGAAGGATGTAGGTTCAAATTATAACCAGTTATACTAATACTATTTAATTTCTCCACCAATCCCCATGGCGACCACTTCAATCTACTTCTATTTAATTTTCGCTGTAGGTAAGCCATCAATACCAATTTTTTTAAAATAACTTTTTCGAAACTTTGTTACACTCTTTCTTTTACCAGCCTATTATCATTTTACATTACGCCGCAACATTGCAACCAACGAACATCCGCATTGCTTAGGTTAAGCATAGACATAAACCATTGTATCTCAATAAGCGTAGACATCGACCCAGACATGTGGATATAGAATAATAATACATTTTTGGCATCTACCTTACAGGTGACATTATCTAGTGATGAATGATAACGTCAAATAAAAGCCCAACACTATAATAAATCGGAACAAATCAATAACTGTGATTTCTTCATTTTTTCGGTACGACCATAGATCAACTAATCTACCTCATCTACAGACGTCGATTTTCCATTATTTATCTTGACTGAATATTACTGAAGCCTGGTACTTTAAAACAAAGGAACTTTATTTTTTGATAATTAATATTATATATTTTTTGTTATAAAATTAATTTTCTTGTTATTTATTTAGAATTATATATTAAATGCACGACTGGATCATCCGGATTGGTCTTGGAGCTAACAACTTTAATGTAGCTAACCATTGAGGTTAAGTTAGTTATGTGTAAACCTATGCAGGTTTAAAGCTTATCTAAGTAAGATTACCTTGATTCTTAGTCTAATGATTTGCGGAATGGATAATTCAAGGAATAGTTACATACCTACCTTCAATTGTATGTTTAAATCTAAGTTATGGATTTTAATTATGTAAGTTAGGAGGGTAAAATGTATCTACATATATATACATATTGATGGAACCTAAGTATGTTTACATGTACATATAATAATGAAAATGAAGGATGTTGGTGGGTAGGTAGCTATATACATACAACTTCATAATTTAAGTGCAATATGCATTACATAAGATTGTGATTTTTAAAGACATATATATAAATGTATGAGGGCCTATATTGTATTTAGTATTCAGTGACGTACGCAAAAATTCAGAAAAAGGGAATAATAATAAGGTAGAAATAAATGGATAAAACACATAATTAAATGTTCTATTTTGCCTAGTCGTTATAGTTTGAGGGAAAACAAAGATGCAATTTGAATTCATTGATAAATAAGATTATGTCAAAAAAAAAATTCAAAAATCGTTGCAGCGGTTTTTTAATAAATTAATTTTGTATGTATAAAATTTTGAAAACATTTTTAGAAAAAAAAAATTGAAACGCCATTTTGAAGATATTATTAATATATACTTATATATGAAATTCAAATTTAAAAAAATATCTGTGACTGGTTTTTGAAAAATCGATTTTTAAAAAAAAAAAATTATTTAATTTTTAAAAATCGAAAAACTTGTTTTTTTGAAAATTTGAGTATGCAATTTTATTAACAAATTTAGGGAGCATTTGCATTAAAAAATTATTTTAATCGGTTCATACAATATTGAGAAAGTCGAAAATATGAAAAGTGATTCTATGGGAAGTACCGTTAATAAATACGCAAAATGAAATATTTTTATACTTAAAAGGGGACTGTACTAATTTAAGAACATACAATTTTTTTTATAAAAATTCTTGGAACGGTTTTCGAGAAATACATTTTTTTCTTAACCGTTTTTTTAACATTTGTATGGGAGGTACCGTTGTTTTTTATTTTAGAAAAATAGTTTTTTTCAACTATTCAAGATAATGTCAAGGAACTACTAAATACGAAGTTTCGAAAAAATCTATTGAGTCGTTTTCGAAATTTTGAATTTTCAAAAAAAAAATTAATTTCCAAAAAAAAATTGGTACACAATAGTGTTTAAACTTTCTGCGTAAAAATTTTCAAAAAAAAAATAGATTAACCGTTTCCGAGGAAATCGAAAACCAAAAAAACGGTTCTACTAGAGGTATCAAAAATAACAATTTTTTTCCAAAAAAAAAAATTATCAAAAGGTACACGTTCCCTTCATTAATCAACAGATTTTTTTTTATAAAAATCGTTGGAGCCGTTTTTGAGAAAAATAAAAATTTTGTTTTTGGCCAAGAAAATGTATGGGAGCTACTGTTATTTGTCGTCTTAAAAAATGAAAAAAACGTGTGTACGTGTGTGTACCGAAAAAACAATATGTACCAATTTTGAAGCAAATACAACGAACCGTTTATGCTGCGGAGTCTAGGACAGACAGACAGACACACAGAATTGGGGAACCCACATTTTTTGTGTTCTCTATGATCGTAATTTTTTTTACGAATACATAACTTGCCTTAAAGTACCTATAATCGCAAGTAAAAATATTGAGTTACACATAGATGCAAATAAAGAAAAATAAAATTTCTTTATGACTTTCTGCCTCATTCATTGGAAAAACCAAAAATATTATTTATCAAAAAGCATTGCACTACAAAATATTCAATAAAGCACGTATAAAAAAAAACTTATATTTGTTTTACGCCCTTCGAAAAGGGCGGGGAATTTATTTAGTTATCTAGTTTATTTATAATTTTTAAATAGTTTTGTTAGCTAATGATTTTTTGTTCCAAAAAAAAAAAATATTTAAAATGTGTTCTTCGTTCATAATAAGATTTTATTACTCAAGGTTAATTTGGAATGGCTTTTTTTTTCTTATCAATACACTAATCACATACACATATCATTTAAATAATTAAAATATTTATTACTATTACCCTGTAGTCTAAAAGTAGCCTATAAACTACTTATATATATTTATAATTCTTTAAAGAATTTAATTGGAAAATCGTTTCTATTCAGCCTTACGATAAAGCCTGATATAAACCACGCACACAAGAAATTGTTGTTTTTAACATTTCATTAGATACAAAAATATCCTTTGCAAAAATCAATATTATTTATGAAAAGATTTTTAAAGTAAATACCTACATCAAATTCCCATCCTGATCTGCTTACTTACTCTCGTTTCATTGATAAATAAAAAACCTACGCAGAATGTGTCATACTTGATTGCTGCAAAATCATCCCATCAACCATTTTATTATCCACCGCGCCCATACAGTAATTTCCCATCCAAATTGACTATAACACAGAAATAAAATGCCATTACATTATCTATACGAAATTATAATTTTCGAAAATCATTTCTAAGCATCTTTTGGCCTCTTTTTATAATTTTCATGCGAGTATAAAATACTCAAAAACCCGCTGCTCTCTTCGAAACAATTTAAAGCGAAAACAGAAAAAAAACAACAACAATATAGACAAAGTAAGCAAAAGCTTTCTACTTCCTACCTACTTCTTTTTATGCGATTACCACACAACTTTTACGTGGGAGATAAGTAAGTATATTTACTTCGAAGTCTTTGCAGACAGAATACCGAGAAATGAGTATAAGAACGCACAAAGCTAGTAAACAGATGGATTAATATTGTTTTCGATGCCAAACATAGCAGTTCAGTGCCAAAATTAAATTTAAAAAAAAAATGATGGTTAGCAACCAAATCTTAGCCATCATTGAACATAATGAATGGCCATGAAGTCGCTGAGATGATATACATCTAAAAATAACAGTTAATCTTCTCTTCGAGTGAAGTATCGTATTTTTGCCTGAGTGTTTGTGTATGACGGAGAAGTTGTAGGTACTCATTGACAAAAAATAAGAAATACGAACAAAAATAGTAAGTATACGCCTGAGTGAACTCAGTTTCCATTGAAGCATTTCGGATAGGAAACTTCAATTGCGGTGTACCGCAATGAAATGAAGTTTCACTTTTCACTCTATTCATGATTCTCTTGTAGTGTTTTTGTGTGTCTGTGTGTGTATAATGATGATTGCTGAATGATGTATCAAAAGTGACAAAGTCCTGGATATTTTTGAACAGACCTATGGAAAATGGCATTCAATGTCATGTTCTTCATTCACTTCGGCCTCTATTAATTTTTTTTTTAATCTTATTATATTTCTTGAATGAAAGCAAGATTGAAATATAGAGATGCAAAAAAACTCTTTGCTTTCAACTCTGAATAGAGGAGCCAGAGATTATGTACACATATGAATATGATACTTGAGTGTGAGACCCTTTGAATGTCTTTTAATGAGGAAGGATATAGCGACGGGTTATAAAAACACTGTTCGGGTGGTTCTTTTAATAGAATAAGAAATTTAATTTAATTTGATGTGCAAATATAATAGAGAGAATATTATCTAGACCAACATAGTGCAGTATATTTTCTTCTTGTTTTTTTTCCTTAACAGAGTTATACCAACGAAAAAATATTCAAGGATTTTGTGAGTAAACAAAAAAAGTATTCAAATTAAAACTTGTAATTGCTTAAATATTATAGGCAGTGACTATACTTATAATCAAGCACAATTTAGTTAAAATTTAAAACTAAACTGAATCTAGCATAGTATATATAGTATCCGGCTCGAAAGACCAAATGTTGTGATGCGATATATCGCTGCTCGATTGCTCGATGATTACGTCAAGAAAATTAAAAAAAAAATGCGTCGATTTGTATTTGACAATTTTTTATTTCTTAGGAAGGTACGTATTACTCAGTTGAAGGTAAAAGGAAGAAGGAGGTTACAGAAAAGGGTTGGGGTCAAAATACTGTACGGGTCATGAGACTGTATTTAAAATACTGTATCTCAAAACACTGTATTTCAAAGTACTGTATGTACAAAATGCTGTATGATCAAAATACTGTAAATCAAAATTATGAAAAATAAAAGTCGTTTTGATAATGTAGGTAGTATTTGGAACTGGAAGAACACAATTAGATGCCATGGATCAATAAAAATTATATAAAAAAGTTTATCGAAAATTGTAAGACGGATTTTAATGAAATCCTTTTTTTTTATTTTTCGTTTTTGACAAAAAAAATGGTATGAAATTTTATAAAGCTTAATAATTTACATACGTGATTATAAAATTTAAGACAATTTTTTTGTAAAATTAGTAAAAAAAAAATTTTATGATAGGTAGTTCCAACACAAAATTTCAAAATTTTTTTTTATTAAAATCGTTGGAGCCGCTTTCGAAAAATATAAGATTTTAATTTATCCCCTTTAGCTTAAGAATGGAATTATATAAAAACACAGTATTTTTTTGGATACAGAATTTTGAGATACTTACAGTGTTTTGCTCATACAGCATTTTCAGATGAAGAATTTTGAGATCCAGAATTATGGGGATACAGAATTTTCTAGTACAGTATTTTGAGTTACACTATTTTAGGCTTACAGTATTTTAAAATACAGAATACTAACCATACAGTATCATACAGAATTTTGACCATACAGTATTTTAAAATACAGCATTTCGACCCGTTCCCTTAAGAAAAATATTATATAGGTATGTGGTTTCCGATTCTACAAAAAAGTTAAATTAGTCTACTTAAAGAGACATCTAAGTATCAAAATTAAAACCATCTACAATAGTTTAATAGAGATCTATTCAACTTAAGGTTCTGATCTGAACAAGTTGTATTCAGATTTCTTGTTCAAAACTGTGATGTTGACTTTGCTTAACTAATTTGGAGTGTTTATAATATTCATAGATATAAAGGGTTGTCCATTTTGCGGTTTAAAAAGTATAGGGCTGGAATTCGACATCTGTCAAAATAAGTTGTTAAACCAATTTTTTTTGTCAGTTGAAAGTCTAACGCTTACGAAAATGGATAGCTTAACTATCGCACAACGCATACAAATTGTTAAAACCTACCATTTTTGTAGGTGATTCTGCCACAGCCACATATCGTACTTGAAGAGGAGATTATGGTTTACATAATCGTCCAACTACGCAAGTAATTGGCAAAATTTTGAAGAAATTTGAAGAGAATAGATTGGTTACAAATATTGTAAGGCCTGTGCATCATCGTTTCGCTCGTGCCACTGAAAATATCGCTGTTGTAAGTGAAAGTGTTGCCGAAGACCCGAATGTGTCGATTCCTCGTCGTTCTCAGGAATTAGGACTGTCTTATGGCACATTATGTCGTATTTTGCATTTGGATCTACACCTACATACATCTATATAAAGCCCAGCTCACACAACAACTGAAGCCAGCTGACCATTCACAGCCTGAACAACAGGCGATGGTCGGCGATATTTCGAACAAAATTTTCGTCAGCGACGAAACAAAATTGTAGTATTTGCGGTTTTGAGAATCCTCAAGTAATTGAAGAGAGGCCATTACATCCACAAAAATTCACTGTTTGGGGCGCTCTTTGATCCGGAGGTGTGATTGGACCTTACTTCTTCGAAAACGACGTTGGAACGACTGTCACCGTCAATTCGGAGCGTTATGGTCATATGATAACCGACCTTTTTTTTGGCTGCTATTGAAGAATACGACTTGGAGAATATGTGGTTTCAACAAGACGGTGACTCATGCCACACACAACTCGAGCGAATATGGCTTTATTGCAAGAGATACTTCCTGGCCGCGTAATTTATCCTCATGGCGATATCAACTGGCCAACAATATCATGCGATTTAGTACCGCTGGACTTCTTTTGCGGGGCTACGCGAAAGATCGTGCTTATGCAGATAAGCCTTTAACTCTTGAGCACTTGAAAACCAAAATTCGTCAAGTTATGGCTGAGATACCGCCCAATATGTGTCAAAAAGTGGTGGAAAATTACATCAAAATAATCGATGCTTGCAACAATTCGCGTGGTGGTCATTTAAATCATGTAGTGTTTCGCACATAATGTCAAGGTTCAAACTTTATAATAAAAAAAGAAATATCATGAAAAAAAATATTGTATGTGTTTTAGTTACGTTTACTTTTGAGATAGCAAATTGGATAACCCTATTATTATTATCCAAAGAAGAATACGTACGGTGTATGTTTGCATGTTGTTCAAATAGGAAACGCTCATTTTTTTACTGTGTTTACATTTTCGGAGCTGACTTTAAAACTTTTAGGTGACAATAAAAAAATATATCACCCAAACGTCAAAATATGGTTTATTGCCTATCTGCCAAGCCATGAACTGTCAAAATCAATTGAAGGATGGTTTCGATTTAAATGGGTTAAAAACCCTATATAAAATTAAAATTCTACCTCAGAAACTTCGAAATTTGTCTGGCTAAGGATGACACCTAAAGCGAGACGAGAATGATGAAACCGAGATGAGACTAACGAAGTCTCGCCTGGTCTCGTCTCGTTGTCAGCCCTAGTATAAAACGATTTTAAAAATTTATTAAGCTCTTTCTACTAAGAATGGTGTATGTGCATTTCATTGTGTCTTGCGACGAAAGTTTTTGAAATGATAAGTATAAGATAAGGGTTCCATTATGTATTATTTGTGAATCATTGTACAATTGTATAGAAATGGCGGAGACATGAAATCAGAACTAAAAAAATTAAATACAACTTCGTTCTTTTTATTTTAACTTTTAACTATTACACCCCAAAAAAATTATATATTGACGAAAAGGAGAGCTTCTATACTCTTAGTGATAGATTAAATTACTTTTAATTAAATACTATGCTATCATACCTCTTATTGGCAGTAATATGTATGAGCTTTTTTAACCGGAATCATTTATCATATAATGTTTTATAATGATAGAAAATTTCATTAAAATCATTCAGATATTATCGAGTTTAGACTGCAACTCAATGAAAACATTCAAGAATAAAAAATTGACAAAGAAAACACAAAAAGGAGGCGTGCCAAAGCCTTTTCTATGGTTCAATGGTTAAAATAGAATGGAATGGAAATATGTAAATTTATTTGATCACACAAACCAAATTCTTGGGAATTACCTAGATTATATTACTTTTCTATTTTAAATATTAGGCGTATGTCAGTGGGCGGGAATTTATTATGAAAATTGTTTATTCCATTCTTAATCATATAAAAATGTTTCATCGGATATTATTTAATCATCACCGCCTCTATATACAAACGGAAACACTTTGATCTGTGATACAAATTTCACAAAAACAATAATTTGCATGTCTGCAAAATTACAAAAACGGTTTTATGTCATTTGTTTAATTAATTTCAAAACAAACTTTGGATTAAAAATGAATTGTACGTTTTTTTTTCAAAACATACTGTTAATATTATATTTAAAACCTCTGGGCCAACTAACAAATTATGTTCAATGAAAATTTAGTCTATTTAGATTTTTTTTAAACAAAAAGTGACATTAAAGTTCTCTTAGTGCCAAATATTGTACTAGAGTCGTACATATATTATTTTATGGAAAAATTGTTTTCACACAAAATTTCAATTAAAGAAAGTCATGATTTTATTGTATTTCTTACAAACCACAAAGATTTAATTAAAAATGAAAAACTGCATAGTAAATTAAGCGTAAAGTGATGCTCTTCCAAACAGAACTCAAAATTTTCAAACTATTAACACAACAACTTTCCGACACCATGAAAACTGCTTCTACTAAGCCCATCAAATTAAAATTGCACCACAATTCTTACTAAATAAATATATTTCATTATTTTAAACTCCTCTAATACCTAATTGAAAGATGACTTTTTTGATACACTTTTAAGATTAAATCGTTACTTCTTAATGAAAGCATTCATATGCAATCGAAAAATGATGAAAACAACTCAACGTTCAGCATTTGATAAGAACTTCCTTCATATTTATATCAAGTAGAAACCATCGAAATTTTGTCTGCGCATTTGTTTAAAAATAATAACAAAGAACTTGCACTATATAAGCAAAAATATTAATCTATTAATACTGTACTTGACATTAAACCTACGTCAATCATGGGAGATGAAAAAAAAGCTCATTGAGAGCATCGTAATCCTATATTAATAAAATTGTCTGTTTTTTTTTGAATAATTATATCAATGCTCTTCAAGATCTTATTTTTTAGGTAATTGCATGTCTAGTAATTATTTCAAGTCTCTCAACAAATCATTGTTGTTAAGAGTGTTATGCCCAATAAAGCTATTTAAATTTCACGGTCATGTTTTTGTGAAGGCAATTCATTCAGTTATAACACCATTCATCACACATTATATTTAATATAAACGGTTATCCAATTTGCAGTCTCAAAAGTAAACGTAACTAAAACGCATATAGAATATTTGTTTCATGATATTTCTTTTTAAATATAGTGTTTGAACGTTGACATTATGTGTGAAACACTACATTATTTAAATGACCACCACGCGAATTGTTGCAAGCATCGATTCTTTTGAGGTATTTTTCGACCAATTTTTGACACATATTGGGCGGTATCTCAGCCATAACTTGCGAATGTTGGCTTTCAAGTGCTCACGAGTTAAAAGTTTATCTACATAAACACGGTCTTTCGCGTAGCCCCACAAAAAAAAGTCCAGCGGTGTCAAATCGCATGATCTTGGTATCCAGTTGATATCGTCACGACGATAAATTACGCGGCCAGGAAATATTTCTTGTAATAAAGCCATATTCGCTCGAGTTGTATGGCATGTGGCACCGTCTTGTTGAAACCACATACCCTCCAAGTCGTATTCTTCAATTGCAGGCAAAAAAAAGTCGGTTATCATATGACCATAACGCTCCGAATTGACGGTGACAGTCGTTCCATCGTCGTTTTCGAAGAAGTAGGGTCCAATCACACCTCCGGATCAAAGAGCGCCCCAAACAGTGATGTAATGGCTTCTCTTCAATTACTTGAGGATGCTCAGAACCCCAAATATGACAATTTTGTTTATTAACATACCCACCGAGTGAGAAATCTGCTTCGTCGCTGAAGAAAATTTTGTTCGAAAAATCGACGTCCACTGCCTGTTGTTCAAGCAGCCATTCGACATATCTACGACGTTGTGAATGGTCAGCTGGATTTAGTTGTTGTGTGAGCTGGACTTTATATGGATGTAGGTGTAGATCCAAATACGAGTGAAACGATGATGCACAGGCCTTACAATATCTGTAACCAATCCAGTCCCTTTAAATTTCTTCACACTCTTGCTAATTGCTGTCGTAGTTGGACAATGATGTAAACCATAATCTACTCTTAAAGCACGATATGTGGCTGTTGCAGAATCACCATTTTTGTAGTAGGTTTTAACAATTTTTGTGCGTTTTGCGATAGTTAAGCGATCCAATTTCTTAAATGTCAGACTTTCAACTGAAAAAAAAAATTCTTTTGACACTTCAAAACGGATAACGCTGTAGTTTTAATGAAAACTGTTTTCCCGCTCTACGAAATAAAATCAGGTTTTCTCTTTACAATTAATTCCGCGTTTGTTTAGAATTGACGTTAAACAATATATGTAAAAATTATAGTTATATGGTATATATATATGGTGGTCCACAACACACAATAGTGAAGCCTCTGCTCTCTTAACCCTCAACAATAATATTAACCTAGTATACATTTTTATATTGCGAAAAAATCGAAATCGAAATTTTGATCCTAACTTGACATTACGATGGCAGAGAACAACAACTGATTGCCTCGATTATTTTTCTATTGATATTTGTGTTATCCCCAAAAATAACGGAACCTGCGATGTATTTACATTGCGACTATTGGTACCTACTATAAGCAAGTTATGCATTCGTAAAAAAAATATTTAACATTCAAAAAGGATATTACGATCATAAGGAATCCAAAAAAAGTGGATCCCCCAAATCCGTCTGTCAGTCTGTCTGTCCGTTAGTCTGGAGCCCAAGCGGTTGGATGGATTTGCTTCAAACTTGGTTTATATTGTTTGTTCGGTAATATGCTCACACGTGTTTTTCATTTTTTTTTTCAGACGACAAATATCAGTAGCTCCCATAAAATATTTTTGGCCAAAAAAAAATCTTTTTTTTCTCAAAAACGGCTCCAACGATTTTTATAAAAAAAAATCAGTTCATTAATGAAGCAAAAGGGAACATTTCAGTAATGTTACTTTCTGGAAAAAATTGTTACTTTTGGTACCTCTGGTAGTACCTTTTGTTCGTTTTCGATTTTCTGGGAAACGGTTGATTTGATTTTTTTGAAATTTTTTGCGCAGAAGCTTCTGAAAAGCTTTAACACTATTGTAAGTCAAAATTTTGCAAAACAAATTTTATTTGTAAATTAAAAAAAAAAAACTTTTTTTTGCGAAACGTCGTATTCTTGTTTATTTTTTTTAATATTATCTTGAACATTTAAAAAAACTATATTCCTGAGATAAAAAAAACTGTTACCTCCCATACAAATGTTAAAAAAACCGTTAAGAAAAGAATTTATTTCTCGAAAACGGCTCCAAGATTTTTTTATAAAAAAAATGTGTGTGTTCTTAAATTAGTACAGTCCACTTTTAAATATTTCTTTTAGCGTACTTATCAACGGTACTTCCCATAGAACCATTCATATTTTCGACTTTCTCAATATTGGATGAACCGATTAAAATAATTTTTTTTTTATACAAATGCCCCCTAAAATTGTTAATAAAAATACATATTCAAATTTTCAAAAATTAGTTTTTCGATTTTTAAAAAATAAATTAAAATCTTTTTTTGGAAAATCGATTTTTAAAAAACCAGTCACAGAACTTTTTTTAAATTTAAATTTTATGTGTATATTAATAATATCTTCAGAATGGCGTTTCAATTTTTTTTTTAAAATGTTTTCAAAATTTTATACAGAAAAAATTAATTTATTAAAAAACCGCTCCAACGATTTTTGAATTTTTGTTGATATATTCTTTTAAATCAATGAATTCAAACTGCATCTGCATCTATAACGACTAAGCAATATAAAAACATTTAAATATGTGTATTATCCATTTATTTCTACCTTATTATTATTCCCTTTTTACGAATTTTTGCCTACATCACTGAATACTAAATACAATGTAGACCCTCATACATTTATGTGTATCTAAGAATCATATGAATCTTATGTAGTGCGCCTAAATTATAAAGTTATATGCATATAGCTACCTACCCACCTACATCCTTCATTTTCATTATTATATGTACATGTTAACATACTAAGGTTCCATCAATATGTCTATATATGTATATATATTTTACTCTCCTAACATACATTATTAAAATCCATAACCTAGATTTAAATAAACATTTGAAGGTAGGTAGGTACCTAAGTAACTATTCGTTGAATCATACATTCGAACATTCATTATACTAGGAATCAAGGTAATCTTACCTAAATCGGCTATAAACCTGCATAAGATAACTAGACTACCTACTTACTAAACACACCAAGTAGCACTGTTAGCTACAAGAACAAGTTCATACGATCCAGTCCTGCATTTTATTTTTATTTCTCGAAAACAGCTGAAATTTTTTTTATAAGAATCACTTAATTAATGCAGGGAGGAGTTAATTTTTTTAAGGATATTTGTTTTTCGAGTTTTCGATTTTTTGGAAAACAGTTAAGTTGATTTTTTGAATTATTTTATGGATACGCTCCTTAAGTCCAGAACCGAAATTGTTCAAAAAAAAACTTTATTTTTAATTTAAGAAAGCTTTTAATTTAAGTTAGCTACAAGAGCATGTGGCACATTTTATTTTATATTATTAAAATCTAGGAAAATTTTAACATACAGAATAAAACGCCAATCGCTCAGAAAGTGAAAGAAAACAAAATTTAAAGAACTTTCATTACTCGTATCTTGTATGGAACGAATCTACAATTTGTACACTTTTTTCATTATAAATGCACTTTTTCTGTATTATAAGTTAAATGAGTTGGATATATATTAAAGTCTGAGTTTTTTTTTACTTTTATATGCGAATAATTTTTGTTTCTCATTCAATCTGACGCAGTCGGCTTTTATAAAAAAACTAAAAAAAAAAACTAAAATTTCTGAAACATCAAAATAATTATTACATCTTATCTTTTTATATATAAAGAACAATACAAATTATGTTTGTGCTCTATCTTCTTTTTTTCAGAGTGCATATAAGAAATCTGTGTGCTGTCCAATGTCTAGAACCGGAATTATGACCAAAAATAACAAAATAACGAAAAAAAAAATCACTTTCTGTGAAATGAGTTTTTTTCCCATAAAATTAATTTCAAGTGTCTACATTTTAGATTATTATTGCTTGACATTGTGTGGGATTTTGTATAGTGATTTTTAAAACAAATTTCATTCGTGCTTTCCGTTTGACATACTACAAGCACGGTAAGATTTCTTTGTTGTTGTTTTGTGTACAAAGTTGATATTACATATATACATACATATGTATAAGGATAACTTTATTTACTGTATAAAGATTACCGAGATGAGAAAGACAAAAGCCTTTATATCTACATAAATATGTTTATCTTTTAAGTAAGAAAAATAGTTGTATTTATTTCGTCCAATTACTGTGGTTTGTATCAACTTTAAATATCCGCAATAATAAAATTGCACAAGACAACCAAGTTAATAAAAACAACTACCAAATGTTAAGATTCGCGTTGGCACACCCAATTTTTTTTGTTTATATCTTTACATTTTTAAAATATTCTATTAGCTTCATAGCTATGTAGGAAAAAAGTTTAAAAAATGCTTTTCTTCAAATCTGGCCCCCCACCATGCTCATTATTATCATTTCTTGATACCTCTCGGAAACGGTGTTTAACCTATTTGGAGGAAAATTTCAGATTGCTTTAATATGAGCAAAACAAGATTTAAAGGGTATGTACAATGAGAGCTGCTACGTCTTGCAATAATTTATCAGAATGTCCGTGATAATCATACGCAAGAGTAACGTCAGAAGAAATAAATGGAGACGTGCCCATATTGCACAGCTTTAAACTGCACAATCACCACCACTAATTCGATAAAAAGTTATTAAAAGAAGAAAAGTGGTAAATGTAGACTTCAATCGCGCTGCTTTGGAATACGATGCAGCAATCTCATTTACTTTCTCGATGCTCCCGGTGGGACATACAAGGCATTCGTCATTTAGTTGATTCTATCAATATGGCATCAATTACATTGCGGCAACACTGTTTGAAGGCGGTCGAACTGCACAAGTGTACATTCCGTTTTGAAGCTGGCGATAAATTTTCTCACCGTTGATAAGCCAATAACGTGCACAATGACCAAGAATTCGGCGGCAGCAAAATTGATGGAATTGATAATTCGGGAGGGCGACGACGGCGCATAAACGAACCTTGGAGGCAGTTGACCTAACAATGAAGGATTGACAAGGTGATTCGAGATGAGTTGGCGGGTATATGATATTGACCAGCGGAGATTTTCTTCAACCGCTTCCCGCCATTCGGAAATCTACTGCTGCCGATTAAATGAATGCATGCTTGAAATCGTCGTCTTTGCGCCGGCATGTCAAGAAGTTGAAACTGATCACAAATATGAGAGTGGCTCATTTCAGATCGACCCATCGGCTGCTGAATTCTCAAGACAACTGCTGGCGCTTGGCCAAATTTTTGTTGAGGTTTCGACTGGATTGATATCATTTTCGGCAAATGTTTGCGAGTTAACAACGTCGAAGGAGAACTCAACACAAAATTAAAATGTCCCCGGCATTGTAAATAATTATAAAAATCTCGATTGGATATGTGAACGGGCAATACTATAGCAGGGAAGAAAAAGTACGTCGTTGATAGCTTGAATTTTATTAAAGTCGCTGAAGAATGCCATTTGTACAAATCCGTTAACAGCGTGACCGACTAGGATGAAGCGACTATCCGACGAAATTTTTTAACTCGCTTAATGTGCCAGGAACTCCGGTGCATTTTTACAGCTGAAAGTATGGCATCGATCATAATCATGTTGTGGTGATTCCAGCCATGATCATCAGGGGCAAATTCAAAGGCGTGGAATTCATTATTCCACTAATTCCGATTATTCCAACTGATCTTTCATTCCAATTCAAAGGGATTCAGTTCCACGTTCGATTGGTTCTTGCGATGACAATCAATAAACCGGAAGGGCACTCGTTGTAAGTCCGTGGAAAAAATTTCGAATTTCTCTGTACGTTGCATGATCGCGTGTTGGTAAATGGTCTTTGCTGTTTGTTTTTGCGACGGAAAACAAATCGAAAAACATTGTTTATCATATGACTCTCTACTGATTTTTATTCCATTCATATAAATCGCATTGAAATTTGAACTATCTGTATTTTATTATAACACTAGCTGTGTTTTATTGGGAAGTTTATCCGTCGTAGCATTTTACATACAATTCGCTACGGTCGATAAAAAGCTAAAGTAGAAGCTACGGTGGATGGCTAGATGACGTTTATTCGAGTCTCGAATTTGATTTTGTTAGTTTTGTTGGTACGATTGATAATTGGGTTGAATCTCGATGGATGTGTTCATGGAGTGTTATAATTATTAATTTTATTCGTGAGACAAATCGATCTTTTTGATTCTTTTATTTTTCATTTTTTTTATAGTTGGCCAGCTTATATTTCAAAGATCTTAGATAATTCCATTTTTTAATAAATTATAAGCTGTTCTTCTGGAAAGTTTCTGACTTTTACTATTAAAAACTCAATTATTTTCTGGAGTATGTCTAAAATTCTACCTATATCTGCAATTTTGCATACCCCTAATGTCAATTAATCAATTTTAACAAATTTCGATTACCATTTTGAAAAAAAAAAATTAATATCTATGGAATGAATTCGGTTTTACTTTTATTTTTGACTAACTAAGACCAATATTCGTTTTGTGTTCAATTTTTATTGATAGTTATAAATAAACGGAGTTTGGTGAAAAAAATCAACTTTTTATTTAGATCTACAAGCAAGCAATTTGAGAAGACATACCGCATTGAGTGGAACTGCACTATAGAGGAACTGCTCGACACTGCGCCGCAAAATATTTATTCGTATGAAATTCTATGAGCTATAATGCCAGGCGCGCACATATGCAACTTACAATTTTGCAACAGTTTGGTTGCTAAAGTGAATACCATGGACTTATATGAGAGTGCGGGCACATGCAAAAACTATTCAGTCCGCGATTCGAGCAACTTAAAAGTTTGTGTTTTGGCACAAATCGAACGATCGCCCCAAATAAGTTCTTCAGTTTGAATCACACCGAACTATAATGTAACTGCACGCACATTAAATCAATATGTTGTCTGTGTGTTGGTTTATCTCGTTGATTGATTTTTAAGTTGCGTGTGTGCGCGATCATCGTTCAATTAATGATTAAGCTATTTCGTTTCGAAATAAACTGCAACTGAACTTCAAAAAATGTGTTTTTCCTCACTGTTTAATGGACGTTGGCCATGAACGGTATTCGCTTCACTACATGGACATGGACTGGGCGTACAATTTTGTGATCCCATTGTTTTGACATGTGCATGGGAATGGCAAACCAAATGTTAACTATTTGTTCCTTAATCCGAATATTGAATTGAAAGCTAAACATACTCAGAAAATAAATTTGTAAATTGACTTGAAAAATAAAACTCTAGCTATCGATCTACTCAGAAAATAAATAAAAGCATGAAATATAAAGGGGAAATGTAAGGGGAGTGAACAATTTAAAATACGTTGTAGTGTGCGTTCAAAACCAAGAAACATTAAAAGGAAACAAGCAAATCTCCGGCAATTGTGTTTCCTCGTGTGAAAGGCTTAGACGGTTTTTAAAGCAATACACAAATTGCCCTGTGTAATAAGGGACTTGACCATAGTCTATGAACAAACCCGTTCACTTATAATTTCCTTTCTATTGGTGCAAAATGAATGTTCGAATTTAATCAGAATGCAGAAAAAGTGAACACAAGAAATAGGTTTGAAACATAAATTAAATATTGGTACGTTTTTCTACTTTCTATTTTATATGAATAAAAGCTAATTATTGTTCCTAATTTTGATTGTTTAATAATTTTACTTTGCAAAAGACTCTTTCATTACTTGTGACTGCTGTGCCGGTGTACCATTTTTACAAAAATAAAAAAGCTACTGTCCATGCTACGGTCGATGCGTTTTTTGTGAATTACTTACGGTACAATGGTAGACACCCAATAAAACACAGCTACTGCGGTTCATTTGAATGCGTTAAATTGGGGCGAGACGAAGTTCGTCTGGTCTGCTAGTAATATTATAAATTTGGAGAAAATAAATAAAACTAAACAAAACGAAATAAAATATATATAATTTATAAATCTGAGCATTTTTGTTGCTGCTAGAATATCTTGCGTATTCAAGATAATTTTTTTTTCTTTCTGTGTGTACTAATTATTCTCCCTTAGCTGTTTGACTACAAATCTCGTTAAGACCTTTTGAAATCTTTCAATACGCATTATCCGAATAGCACAACAAGGACAACATCTAATTGAACAAAATTCTAGGATGGGTCGGTCTAAAGACACGTAAACTGCGATTTTAAAGCATAAGGGTTGCAGAAATTATTGCAATTTCGTTTTTCAAAACCAAGCATTGATTTTGCCCAAGCAATTATATAGTCTAACTTTAACTTTATTTTATTGTAGCTTGAATTCACATTTTGTCTTCCTTAAAACTATATTGCACAATACAGAGATATGGTATAACTCTAACTTACTACTGGAAAATAATAACATTTTTCATTTAATTTTCACATAATATATAATTAAAAGTTGAAGGAAAAACTACAAGAAAAAAACCTTCTTAAAATTGTCAAATCATATTATCCAAGAATGGAGAGAATGGGAGGCTAGAAAGCACCAAAAAGTACTTATCTCAAATACGTGGTTTTTATTATCAAACAATTTTTTAAAACAAAAATACAGATGTATGTATATTACAGAAGATTAATATGGGGCTTAAACACAATATGGATGAATAAATATATAATAAATTAACAAATAAATAAATAAATAACAAAAATAATAAATAATTTAACATTTAGTACATTAATCGGCCGGAACAAAAAAGTGTATTGTTAATAAATTAACAGAAAAATTTATAAACGATTACAGCTAGATACGTAGATAAGTATATTGCAGAAAATAAATAAGTAAATATATTTTTCTATTAAAAACCAATTCTATAATAAATGTCATACGAGTTGCTGGCTTACTCATTTCATGCTGTTTAGGCATAGAACTAACAACATGTGATTGAGTATAACTAGAATATCGATAAATATGACAATGAATAAAAAAAAATGCGAATTATAAAGGACATAGATAAATAAGATACGGAAAATTTTCCGCATTAGTTCAGCCGCCACCCCTGGAGATAAAATCTGAGACAAAAACCACCTCCAGTCTCCGAACATCGCGCCACACATCTTTCCTATCATTCTTTCTCTTCCTAACCTAACGCCCGCGCTATATTGAAACATTTAAAGGGTGGTATATAATCCTTTGAACGCGTGTAGATTATAAAAAAAAAGATAAATAAATAATTAAAGAAATAAATAAATATTTAAATAAAAAAATATTAAAAATAAATAAATAATAATACTAAGCATTTTAACATTTTTTTTTTATTTTATGTTTTTTTTTTTTTTTTTTTTTTTTTTTTTTTGTTACATAGCCAGATTTGAGATTAAGTAGTTTACAGATGAACTACATGATAAATTAGAACGATCAAACAAATTTTGTATTCTAGTCAGAACTGTTTCGACGTTAGCCAATTCGTGGAGATTTTCGGTAGAATAAGGCCATGGTAGACTAGTCATCATATTGAGTACTTTATTTTGTGTTCTTTGTAACCGAAGTACATGGCTATTAGCACATTCACCCAAACAGATGAACTATACATCATTCATTATGCTCTGGAAATGACTTTAAAAATGATAAGCTTGTTTTCCGAACTAAGCTTCGATTTTCTGTTAATAATGAGAGGGTATAGCATTTTTATAGCTACGTTAACTTTGTTTATTGTCTCCTGTATGTGTATTCCAAAAGATAGTGTTTTGTCCAAATGTACTCCTAAATACTTATCCCTATATGTTTATTCTGTTGAAATACCATTGACTTGAAGCATGTTACTGGGCAAGAAACAAGCTTTTCTTTTTCTTATAAAAAAGACAGCTTGAGTTTTTCCAACATTAATTTTAATTTTCCAGCCGTTGAAATACGTTTCCATAACATTCAATGCAGATTGCAAGTTAGTTTCAAGCAAAAAAAAACAAACGAATCTATTGAATATAAGCATATATCGTCTGCAAAGATATCTGATTTATAGTCCATTAATCGCGGGAAATCATACGTATAAATTATATATAAGACCGGGCCGAGAACAGATCCTTGGGGTACACCCGCAACAATTTCATACAAATCAGAAAACGTATTATTAACAGAAACTTTAAATGACCTATCAGACAAAAGCGAATAAATTACTTTTATTATGAAAAGTGGAAAATCAAGGACTAGCAGTTAATGTATGAGTCCTTTATGTCATACCGTGTCAAATGCTTTCTCAACATCTACTAAAACCATTTCAGTGCTTTTTCCTAATGTAAGGTCCTAAAATCATTTGTTATTTCTGTTACTTCTGCAACCGAATTGTACCGCTGGAATTATACTATTCGTATTTAAATGCATCAGAATTTTATTTTTGATTAAGTTTTCTAAGCATTTACTTAGAGAATTAAGTAAACTAATGGCTAGGTGCTGTAGGACTTTTCCCAGGTTTTTGAATTAGAACTATCTTGGACGTTTTCGATTGCTTTGGGAAATATCCTTTTTTTAAACAGGCAGTAAGAAGAGCATGCAGAAACTTAATACCTGATTTGGGAAGATTTTTTAAAACTATATTTTTCAAGCCATCGAATCCTGGGCTTTTGGAATTCCTGAGAATCCCTAGAATAGTTCTTACATCTTCTAGTGAAATTATATCATAATTTATCAATGACATAGATTGTTCAACAGCAGATTCGATGGGACCACTGCTAATTATATTGTTAGCTGCAAGATGATTTGTGTTAAATTCATTTGCTAGGGCGTTTCCCTTATCTAAGTTCTGGCAAAACTGCTTTTGTCGCAGGGATCTGGCTGTTCTTTTTTTAATTACTTTTACAAGATTCTTGTTGGTTTGTTGGCTTTATCCAAAGCTTGAAGCTTTGAATTCCACGATTTGTTTTTGTAGTCTTTAGTATATATTTTTATTATATTATTTAAGGTTTTGGTTTCAGTGAGGTAATAATAGTTCTTATTTCTTATCTATACCTATTTCTTAGTTTTATAAGTTGGACAATGGTAGTTGGAAGTGAATTTGAATTAACAATTTGGATCAGACTGGTCTATACTTTCAAAAGCAACAGTTGTAAATTTACCTACGGCGTCATCAATTTGGTCATAGGAGACATGACTGGAATCCATTAGAGGTAAATTTTATACTTTGGATCTCACTAACCTTTTGAATTTGCTCCACTTAGCATTTTTATAGTCATATACCATATTCTCACTTCGAACTTAAATCATTAATTGTTACAGGCTGACTGACAAGTTCAGGCATATTTGTTAAGTAAAGATCGATGGTTGAAGAATTTGTTCTGTCGTTAGCAGGTATGCATGTGGGATGACGCGGATACAGAATATTAAACGGATGTCTTGAATTAGTATCATGCAAAATATTACCCCATGCATAAGCCCTTATGCATCCCCAATTCCTATGCCTACAATTAAGATCTCCTCCAATAAATAATGTTTCATTAAATTAGACAAGCTTACGAAAATCATTTCTCAAGGCATATCTTTTTGTTTCTGATGTAATACATCCCGGAAAGTAAACAGAAAATATTTTCATTGTATGCCCATTATTGAATATTACTTCAAAACCAATATTTTCTATTAACTTTGTATCAACAATTGGTAGTAGTTTATGCTTAATTGTTTTCTTAATAACAACGGCAACACTGTCCCCCATTCTCTCCTCTCTATCTAACCTATAGCATTTATATTCATTAACAAGTCCTACATGAATATCATGCTTGCTTAAAAATGCAAAAAAGTAGTCTACATGCAACGAAAACGACAACTTTGGATCAAAAATTACTCCAAGATGATGAATCTAAGATTTGCGATCAAGAATCTGATTTAAAAGTTTATATTTGTGAATTATTGGAACTAAAGTAAGGTGTGCAGTACAAACTTTACATTTTTGTATGTTCAAAAAGAAAACATTTCTTTCACGCCAAACAAATAAAATATTTTAATAATTTTGAAGTTTTTGTTGATCATTTTTGTTTTTATTTTAATGCATAAATAATATATTTTTATGTCATCAGCATACATCAGACATGAAGCATTTTGAAGATAAAATGGGATATCATTAACGAATATATTGAAAAGATGTGGACCAAGGTGACTTCCCTGAGGAACTCTAGATGAATCTTTTATAGATGATTTGTACAAAATTCTATTATTCTACCTTGTAAATAGTAAGGTTAATCAATGTCTATCAAAAAAAAAATCTAAAAAAAACTTTTAAATTGAAACACAAAGAAAATATTTTATCATTTTTTAATATTTTTTTTTTCCTAAAATTATTTTTTAATCTTAACAAGTCAATTACAATTTAAAGAGTTTAATTCATAATTTTTTCACTAATTGTGTACCTAGAAAAAAAAATCATGTCGTTTTATAAAAATGAGTCTTGAAACATTGGAATCTCCACTTATCAACCCTTCGAGGGAAAATCTTTTGTTAATATAAATTTTTTGTTCATAACTTCTTTTTTGGAAATTTTGTGTGTCCTATAAGCAGAATAAATTACTCGTAAATACTTTTTTATTTTGTCTAATTTTAGCATTTTTTATCCTTGTATTCTTATACAGAACATACATACATTCATAATATTGAGAGCCAATGGCTATAAAATTTGATTTTTCTTAAAGCAATTTTGATTTAAATTGGTTTCTATATTATAGTTTTGAAATACGCTCCAATTTTTTTTCCTAATTTATAACATTTTTTAAATTATTTATTTACTAATATATTAATTTTTGATTTTTTCTTATTTATTTAAGATTTAACAAATTTTATTTTAATTCTCTTTATAGACTCTAACAGCAAGTTAAAACATTGTTGTGTGAGATTTACAATTAACAAGGTATTTTAGGCTAGTTTTTGTTTTTTTTTGCTTATACAAAAATCTAATACTATTTTTCTAATTTTAGTATTTTCTATTTCTTTTAACAGATTTTCCAATTTTTAAAATCATTGATTTATTTTTAATTCATAATTTTGATCTCTTTTGAGTTTTTGTTTGGTTTGATTTGTGATATGAAATTTTAATAATTCTTTAATCGATTATTCTCTTTTTATTTTTTTTATTTAAGAGGTTAAAGTTATTTTTCTTTAATAATTTTAATTTATTTTGAGTAATTTTGTATACAATTTATTTCCATTTGAGGTTTCATGCCATTTCGATTAATTGGTTCTTTGAATATTCATTTAGTCTTTTTTTTAATAGTTTGTTTCTACCCAATTTATGTTTTGTTTCAAGTTGGGGTCAAATCCACTCTCACTACGGGTGAGGATTTAAATTTTGTTGTTGTTTTTTCTTTAATTTTTTTTTGTTGTTTGGTTGATTATTATGATTTAATTGAAAAATTCTAAGACTACACACCACTGAGCTATTTTGCGTGAAGTGTAGACAACTGCTATCATTCTAAAATGTAGAACAGCCAATAGCCAAGGTTGAAGGCTAAAAAGCTAACCGGGAAAACCATGCGGGAGTATTTATCAATAATATTGACATCTTTGATTTTTGGTATTGATGCTTTTAGTGCTGAGGCTCCCTTTTTAAGAGCATGTAGCATACGAGGTTTTTGATTACCAGTCGCTAAAAAAATAAAAAAAAAACATTTTTTATTTATTTATTTAGATATTTTTGTAGATAAGCAATAAATATTTACGTACATAAAATATTAAATACTGTTCATACACAATAATTTATTAATATCAGCGATTATTTTATGTAAATATTCATACAAATTTTAAAATTTTACATAAAAACAAAAATGATTCAAAACAGAAATTAGTTCAAAGGTCTAAGGTTTGAGGAATGTATTTTTTTATAAAATAAAAACCTTTTCCTAGATCATATCAAATTAATAACTTAACAAAAAATTTCAGAGAATATTAAAACAGGTATACAAAATCGTAGAAAAAAAATCGTTAAAAGCAAAAGACCTATAATATACCCCTGTGGAACTCCAGCATTCATCTCGGTACACTGTTTTTTAATAATTTGATCGTACTCAAGGCATTATGTCTGACTACATTTTAATATTTTAATGTTGATTTTTAATAAAGAGTTAGAAAGTAGAAGGAGGATTATCATATTATGATTCCAGAAACGAAAGATAACGTTAGGCGAAAGCTTCGATTTAACAAACAAAAGTATAGATTTAGATTTTGGAAACATTAAATTCCATATTCTTATTGGTACTTCATTCAACAATGTTATTAAATTCAGAATTCAATAAGCAAGCAAATGAATATGAAAATGATTATGTTGGCAGCAAAACACTTTATAGGATCAATAGTTTTAGACTAGCGAAAAATTATAAAAATGAGAAAAATTAATAGTGTCCTAAAGGTCATAAGCACAATATTCTCAGTAGAAACAGGTATGTCTTATCAGCTTACACGAACTAAACTTGTGTATATATTTGGCTTTCCGGAAACGGCTCATACGATTTAAATGAAATTTTCAGACATGGTTTGCCAATAAACATTATCTCGTCGGTTCTAATAAGAGTTTTCAAAGACTTACATATGTAATATATATAATACATTAAAAATGCAAAACTTGATATAAAAGAATTTCAATTTTTTTTGTTCTGTTTTAAGGATTAACCCTCATATTTATATTTTTGTTAAATATCCATTCCCAGAATTTGTTATCGGCTTTTAAGTATACAAATTTTTTATTTGCGTACTTATTAACTGTACTTCCCATAAGACTACTTTTCATATTTTCCACTTTCTCACTATTGAGATTTATTATCATAAGATATTTCGATCGATATGAGAAATTCATCTATATCGTTCTAAATAAACCAGAAGTGGTCAAAAATCTGCGATCAGTGGGCGGATTGTACTAAATTAAGCTTTTTAATTTATTAAAATAAACTGTGAAAATTAATTTAAAATCGTTTAAGTCGCCTTACCGAGAAACTATGAAATTAAATAAATTGGTGGGTCATCGGTTGGATTTTAGTTAGGATATTTTTGGAATTTATTTCTTGCCCATTATATTTGACAGAAGATATTGAAGATTTTTTGAATAATTTGCTTGGTCATAAAAACAAACTGTTAAAATTTCATCCAAATCAATAGAGTCATTTCCGAGAAACCAAACCTATAATATATGTTAAAGTATCAATTGTTTTTTTTTCAATTTCAATTTCAATTTCAAAAGTTTATTTAATTCCAGCTAATAATTATTTAAAGCAAATATATATAATAAAAATAAATAAAAATGTTCATTCTGTAACTTAAAAGCTAGTGTGGAATGACTTGTAAATATATTATAATATAAAATACGGTATATAAAATATGTGTTGTGGAGTGATAATCATTTTAAATTTTTAATTGCAATTATAGGTACTATAAGGCAAGTTATGCATTCGTAAAAAAAAATCTAACAATCAAACATGACATTACGATCATATTTGGACTTTGGAGAATTTTTAAAAAGTTATTCTCATCGGCTTTTTTTTTACTCGAGGAATGTTTTAAACTAAGCTACAAACCTAAGCTTATTTCAAAATACCTTGATGATATATTTGCGATTGTGATTAGTGAAGAAATTGATAATGTCTTACGATGCTTTAACAAGTTTAATGAAAATATACAATTCACCGTAGAGAGGGAAAAGAAAAGATCGATACCGTTCTTGGTCTTTAAGGCTTACCGCAAAAATTACCGTCTTTCTTTCGACTGGTACCAGAAAGATATGGCATCTGGGAGACTTGTCAATTTCCGATCTAATCAACACAAGCACATTCGTATAAGCACTGCGTCGAACTTAATAAACAAAGTCTTTGCGTTGAGTGACCGAAAATTCCACTCCGCTAACGAAGAAAAAGTTACGCAAATACTCTTAGACAACAGCTTTCCGACAGAAATTATAAGGAACTTGATACTTCGTCAAAAACACCAATTTCGTTCAGAAAATAAGTTGGAAGAGAGGAGATGTGTTTATAAGAGTGTGGTTTATGTGCCCTAACTTTCCAAAAATTTCAAAGAAATGGTCGCGTAAAACAACCTGTAAGTCAAGTTGGCATATAGGTCGAACCAGACTGTTGCATACCTATTCACCAACCTGAAGACGAAAACCGACAAAGATCGCCGTTCAGACGTAGTTTGTAAAATAAATTGCCAAGGGAAAATGGATGAATCTTGTAATATTTGCTAAACAACTCCTTCGGCAAAGAATGGCTAACCACAAGTCAGATATTCGCCTAAAAAGTTCTGAGAAGACGGCACTGGCTTCTCACATCGTTGATACCGGTCACACATCAAACTTCGAGGGAGTGGAGATCCTTGCAACAGAAAAACATACATCTAAATGTTACACACTAGATACACTGCATATAATTAACAACAAAAATAATATGAACCGCAAACAAGGCACACAAAATATATCAGCCATTTACTCTTCCATAGTTTCTGACAGTAAATATCATAAAACGTAGACTAATCTTCATATGCGAAGTGTTCAAAATCTGTTTTTAATCCGTTTATTTTATATCTTAAACAAATTATTGTTCAGTAATTTAAAGAAGTAAAAATGTTAAAATTTAACGTTATGTAAGTCATATTTTGTTCGTTTACTTATATCAATATATACAAACATTATATCTCTGTTTAATTTTGTAAATAAAGACACCCCTGAACAAGACGGCAACCACCGTCGAAATGTGGGGAAAATAAAATGAAAATTGCTTTCATTTATTAAACATTAGGACCAATAAAAACGATGAGAATCACTTATTAAAAATTCTCCAATGTCCAAATAAAAATCAACTTGGTCAAAAACTTCTAAAATATTATTACGATCATAGAGAAATCCAAAAAAGTGATCGGCAAAAAATGTCTGTCTGTCCGTCTTTGTGTATAACGAGCTTCAGCCTAAACGGCTTGAGCGATTACCTTCAAATATGGTATGTGTGATTATTTTGGCATTCCTTAAAGGGCAAATTGAAATTTTATTCTTAAGCCTAAAGATAACGGTACCTGCCATATAACCGTTTAGTAAAATCTTATTTTTTTCGAAAACTGCTCCAACGATGTTGATAACAAAATTTAAGATTTTTTTGTTGGCAATAGCTATCATTTAATCTGATCCAAGCTTACGGGAAAAGTCTAATAACGGTACTTTTCATATAACGGTTTTTTCAATTTTTTACTATTTCGGTAACGGTACATTGGATTTCTTTGAAATTTTATATCTGGGAAGATCTAAGTAGCCAAACTAATTTTGCATATCAAAATTTTGAATAACTTTTTTTTTTTCTAATAAAAATTAATTTTTAAAACTTTTTTTTTGTTAAAATCAATATTTTTAAAACTAATCAAAAAAAATAATTTTAAATCTTTTAGTCACATGTATATTATGTACAATAAATTCTAAAAAACTGAATACCAAAATTTCAGAAAACTAAAAATAAAAAACAAGATTTCATCAAAATCCGTCTTACAATTTTCGACATACTTAATGTACTTAATAATTGGAATAATTTCTTGTTATTTTTCAATTTAGTTTTAAAATTTAACATAAAAATCTCATGTAGAATAAATTAAATAACATATAATTTAAATGCTTTGCACTATTTATTTAATAAGATATTGTATCTTAATGTGTTAAGTTGTTGCCGTAATAAATAAATAAATAAAAATACTTTTTTTTATAAAATTTTCATTGATCCGTGACATCTAATGGCGTCCTTCGTTTTTTTCGAGAAACTGATTAAAGTGATGGTTTTGGCAGTTTTTATAAGTTGAAAAAAACGATTTTTATCCACCTATACACCATTCACTTTCATTATATACATATGTATGTACATATTCACATACCTAGGTTCACTATATGTAGGTAGGTACATATTACCCTTCTAATTTACATAATTCAAGTCCATTTAAATATACATTTGTAGGTAGGTGTCTATGTAACCATTCCTTGAATCATGTATTCCACAATTCATTATATTAAGAATCAAAGTATTCTTAGCTACATCGGCTTTAAACCTGCATAGGGTAACTAGACTACCTATACCTACTAACAGCGTTAGTGGTTACAAAAGTTGTTAGATACAAGAGCAAGTTCGTACGATCCAGTAGTGCATTTTATTTATATTTAGATTTAAATTAGATTTTTTATATTGGTATATACATATATAATTGATAAGTTCTATTTTCCAATTATATAAAAACGAAGAAAAGCAAATATATAAAGACAAGAAAACTATACAATTATAAAAATAATAAACAATTACAATTTTTGTAATTTTATTAATATTTCATAAAATTTTAATTTAAAAAATTAATTGACATTTGGATTTGCACTTCTCAAAATTACTTCAATAGCGGATAAGTCAATTGTAAATAACTAGTCCTTAAGTTTACTGAGGAAACGGTTAAGACTTATAATTGTTCGAATAAGATATGGAAGCTTGTTAAACAAAAAAGGTGCTGTAGCGCTGAAAAAATTTGCAAAGTGGGTTTTGTGGGCAGTCGGAATGTTTACAAAATGCAGATTATTAACTCGGAGACCGTAAATTTCAGAATTTCTGCTAGGTATATTGCCACTTAAAAAAAAAAAACTCTTTTAAAACTTTAAATATATAAAGGTGTCTTATTGATAAAACGCTTAAATCTTTAACAATAGGCCACCTATGAGTTAAACAATTTGTGTTTCAAATGATCCGAATCAAATGTTTTTGAACAGTAAGCAAGTGTCCAAAAGAGTTATAATATGATCCACCCCAAATTATTATGCCATATTGCAACTTGGAATGGGCCATGCCATAGTAAATCGTTTAAAATTTTTTTGGAACAGAATTGTTTGAAAATGTACCTTATTTTCCGCGTAACTATTAACATGTGAGTCTTTAAAGATTGTATCTGAGCTTTCCAATTCAAATTGTAATCTATTAACATTCCTAAATATTTGTATTTTTGCACTGATTCAATTTGAAAACAATTAGATGAGCACTTAAAGCTACCATTGAAATTACTTTTTCCGCAGTTATGAAATGGAATGCAAAATTGTTTACAATCATTTGCATGAAAGTAAAGCTTGAAATCATATAATTCATTGTCTGATAATTTTAATGAAATAAGCTTTGTTTCTTCGCTTTCTATTAATTTATGTTGTGCGAACGAGATCGGCAACCTTTTAAAATCTTCTGTAATTTTAAAAATAAATTCAAAATTCATTCTAAATTAATACGTTAAGGTTATGTTATCTGCGAAAGCTGTGAAAGAACTATTAAATTTTAATTCAAAGATGGAATTTACATAAATTAAAAATAGTGATGGTCCAAGAACCGATCCCTGAGGTACGCCATTTTTTAAAACGAGAGAACAGCTCAATTTGCTATTAATGTTAACTCTTGTTCTCTGCATTAAAATGCAATTAAGAGACGAAACAGTTATAAATAACTCATATAAATTCAACATGATATAGTTTCTTTAGCAATAAATCATGATCAACCATATCAAATGCTTTTGTCATGTCAAATACTTTTGTCATGTCAAAAAAGATCGATTGATGATTGATGCTACTATACAATTGTCTTACGACTTTAAGAATGGCATCCTCTGTTGACAATCCATTTCTAAAACCAAACTGATTACAGCTAAAAAAATTACTCTTGTCTAAAAATTGAATTAAAAAAGATTTAATAAGTTTTTCGAGAATTTTAGACATGGTTGGAAGCAATGAAATCGTTCTATAATTAGAAATATTTTTTCTATTGCCTTTTTTATAAAGCAGTATAATTTGCTGCACATTTCAAATGCTTAGGAAAACAACCATTCAAAACACTCATATTAAACAAATAGCATAATACGTCAACCATATTTAGGTCAATCTTTTTTAATTAAGTACTAGATATTCCATCACTGGTACTAGAGTTTTTACTATTAGCAGATAATATTTCTCTATAAATCTTATATATATAAAAAAAAAAGTCATATTAGTTACACTTTTAATAACTCAAGAACGGCTGCACCGATTTGGCTGACAATTTGTGAGGAGGTAGATTAGAACCAGGAGACGGACGTAGAATAGGTACTATTTATCCTATTCGACCGAGTTCCCGCGTGACGTGACATAAAACGTCAAAGAGAATGCAAGTCACTATAAAACGTGATATAACAAAAACGCATCTGACACTGAATAACAAAACGCAAATGACAGCTAAACCTAATTTTGTCTATGGTCAAGTATGGTTAAAAATTTAATAATTATAATTTTTTTCAGAAATCAATAATCAGTAATAATCAGGGAATGCTTCTATTTGCGACTGATGCTGGTAAATGTGAATGGCCCAACGTCATTTCAGATACTACGGATTGTTACTAGGCTGACAGCAAACATGAGAGTTGCATTTCTTAGGCCCGTTTGCTGATACGAATCATAAATATTTATGTTCAACTTAAAACGATTAAGGGATACTTTTTCCTCTGCGTAAACTGTCACATAAGTGCTTACGAAGAACTTAAATGCATAAGTTGTGTATCAGCAAACGGGCCTTAATGATACATCTGCTGAAGATTTCTTTGAGCAATTGCTGACTATCGGTAATGGTCAAGCTCCTTTCGCCGAATGGAGCGGAATTTCCGCACAATTTCTGCAACTTTGTCTCATCGATAAACGAACATATCAACAAAGTATACCCAAACATCATTATGTACTAACTGCAAAAATAATTAATGGTTAAGTGAGCGAGAAATTTTAGCGAAATAAAAATTGAGCTTACTAAAATCCAAAATCTGCTTATTTATTGAATCTAAGGCGGAACAGAGTTCGCCGGGTCGGCTAGTATAATATATATACAAATTTAGCTCGTTTAAATTAAAACATTTGTTTACATTGTAAAATTAATAATTTAACAAAATCATATTTAATCTTATCAAAGGCTGAAAACTGCTAGCTGTCCTTACGTACGCGTTTTGTAAATGCCTTTTAGACATAACAATAATCAGGGCTAAGCTGCGTGGTAAAAAAGAGCAGCGAAAAGAAAAAAGAACGCATATAACTCCAAATATTTCAAAAATATATATTCGTTTCCATCAACCACCTTTTAACACTGTTTGTTTTTACCAGGATATTAGTTTAGTTTAAGGAAGACACACTAAAAAGAACTATTCACATGACAGAGACCAACAAATATACGAATATTCTGACATTTTTATTTAAGGCTATTATTTACTGTTTTCCAGAAATGACGTTTTGTTAATGATAATTGCTGATTTGGAGCTCAGTCGAGTGCCAGCAATATATTGGTTGAAGTGTGGATGGTATGTGGAACGTTAGTAAATTTCAGCTTTTCTAAACAATAAACTTGCAATTCGCGGAATTTATTTTTTTTAATTCGTTAGTCATTCTTATGTGAATAATACTTAAAATATTCAAATAATCAATGATTTAACTTATAAAAAAAAAACTACTCGTCTTAACTTTATAAAATAATTAACTTACCTCTGCTCCCTCTATATCGTAAATTATTTCGATTCGTTCCGTAATTTCTAGCAATTCTAAAACTAGGTGGAAATTTAGCCAAATCTAATGTTTCGGATCCTATTGATCCAATTGTGTTATTGTAGTTGCCCTTCCTCAGCGAGGGAATAGGACTCATTCGAACATCTTGCAACTCAATGATATCCTCAGTAGTTGAACACGTTTCGGATTTATCGCTTTTACCTAAAGAATATAAATTAAAAGTCTCGAAAATACATATTTAAATATAAATAATAATATATACCAGTTTTCTTGTCAGTTTCTTTAACTTTCTTAAGTTTCTTTTTCGCTCGTTTGCCCCAGTATGTGTAATTAACAGCTGCATATTCTAACAGTGCAGCAAATACAAACACAAAACACATCACCAAATAAATATCAATGGCTTTCACATAGGATATCCTTGGCAAGGAACTTCGCACACCAGTACTAATAGTGGTCATTGTAAGAACAGTTGTGATGCCTAATAAATAAAAAAAATTAAATAACTATTATAACAATATATGTAAGTGTAATAGGTAGATATGTAATTTTCCTGTATTGTTTTACCTAAAGCAACTCTCGCACTAGTTGCCTCGTGGTTAATCCAAAATGATACCCAGGATAACATCACAATCAGTATGCTGGGCAAATACGTTTGGAACACAAAGTATCCAATGTTCCGTTGCAACTTAAAAGATAACGAAAGCCTTTGATAAATGCCAGTTGCTAGTTTTTCTTTTCTGTCATTCGTTTCGTAGCCGATTATTGTAAATTGTGGCAGTTCGGCATCTTCGACACCACGCACGGGTGTTGGTTTCCAGTACATTACTACATCAGTTACTGTGTATCCATCTTGTAAGAAAAAATTTATTTAATTAATTAATAAACATATATCTTATACAGACTGAAATAATTTTTCGAAAGTGCTACGTGTCACATACGTCACCACAAAATATTTTCTTACCTAAGTGATAATAATTTAAGAAGAATTTTGTTATAGAAAATTTTAAATTTATAGATAAAAACCTTGAGTAATACAGGTAACAGCTTAGCATTTCAAAACTTAATATTTAATTGACTATATACCACACTTTGGTTCTAGGTAGGCAAAAATGGCGCCCATAAGCATCCATGCTAAGTTATACAATTAATAATTAATGTTGAAAATTTTAATATGTAATACATATTAACTAATTTGAATAGCTTCAACTAATAGTTAGAAAGTCGGAAACGTTAAAAGAGATTCTATGCGAAGTACCGTTAATGAGAACTAAAAAAAAAAATGGTCTGCAAATTATTATTTAAGAACACGCACATTTTTTTAAGGAACATTCTTGGAGCCGTTTTAGAGAACAAATATTTTCTTAATATTTGTATGAAAGGGACCGTTGTTTTTATGTTTAAGGAAAATGGGACTTTAGAGTATTCAAGAAAATGTCAAAAACTACTAAGTACAAGGTTTTGGAGAAATCAATTGAGTCATTTTCAAAATATTGAGTTTTCAAAAATTGTTTTTGTATTAACTTCAAGAAAGTTTTTGAAAAAACATTTTGAAAGCTTTTCCATAAAAAATAATCAAACTAACCGTTTTCTGGTTCTACTAACTATAGAAATTACATATTTTCTAGCAAGCTGTAAGGATGAGCGATATTGAGAAAAGGTCCATGTTAACATCGATATCAACAGTCAAAGGCACAGCATTGATGTTTTGTAATTATAGAATCGGAAACACCGATATTTTGAAAGAATAAACTTATCTACGTTATATACTTACATAGTTTTGACAAGGAATTACATGATTGAGTTCAATATACATACTTCCAAAGAGGCATACCGGACATATTTTTCAACAGAAAATGCATATTTTCTAAACTAAAAAAACTATTGTTCTAAATATTTTAAATATCGATATTCTTCATTCGTTTTTATAGCCAAATAGGATAAAAATCAAAATATATTATGTATGAGAGTATTTCGACATATCTCGAACATCAAAACCATAGCCCGTTTCAACATAAATGTTAAAGTATTTTGCCTAATTGATCGTTGATGGAATTAATATTATATGCATGTAGGTATGTTTTATGCATTTTGTTTCAATTATCTCTCATAATTCCTGTATACAGCCCAATTATAAGACATAACCAAATAAAACGCACGACTGGATCGCGCAAACTTGATTTTGTGTTCGATCACATTATATGCAAAACATTTCTATTAACAATATAAATATATTTTTAAAGTCGTTTTTTACTTTATTTATATATATATATATAATCAAAAGATTTAATCTACTTAATCAGAGAAAAAATAATTCAAAATTCTGAAATAAATACTTAAGCTAATCTGAGCTCATAAAAAAGTTCGCCATTTTATTTCTTGTATAAATTATAATTTATGAGAGAACAAATTTTTTTTAAATTTGTGCAGCGGCTTTTAAGAAAAAAAGTTTTTTTCTTAAATCTTTTTGAAGAAAATTCAAAAAAAAAATCAAAAACGCCAATACATAGGTATTCAGCAAATGCATATAACTATAATTTTTGAAAAAAAATTACTGAGCAGTTTTCAAATATACATTTTTTTTAACGCTTTTAAAAATACAAAAAAAAATATTAATTAAAAATATTGGTAGGCAGTACCAATTTGGCAGCCTAAGCTTATATAACGGGTGATTTTTTTGCTACTTGGTTTTTGACGTTTATATTTTTGACAGATCACACATGACAAATTCCACGAACATTTGACATTTCGATTCAGTATTGTTTGCCATTTCATCATGAATAGACTTACGCCTGAACAACGTTTGCAAATTATTGAAATTTATTATCAAAATTCGTGCTCTGTGAAAAATGTGTTTCGCAAGCTACGTCCGTTTTATGGTCGTCATAATCGACCCACCGAGCAGGCTATTCAGCTCATTGTGACCAAATTTCGCACCAGTTTCACTTTATTGGACATTAATCCACCAAATCGTATCCGTAGAGTGCTATGTTAAGTCTATTGTCTATGGGGACAAGCCAAACACGATTGCTGCCTTGGAAGCCAACATTGAACGCGTCATTGGTGAGATTCCGGCCGAAATGTGTGAAAAAGTTTGCCAAAATTGGACCTTCAGAATGGACCACCTGAAGCGTAGCCGCGGGCAACATTTAAGTGAAATTATTTTTAGAAAGTAAATGGCAGAAATTGTTTTATCGATCCAAATAAAAATTTCATTCACTTTTTACATGTTTCTGTGTTTTTTTGAATTTTCAAAAACCAAGCTCTTAAAAAATCACCGTTTATATATATGTGAAATTTTGGAAGATTCGGTTAACCATTTATGAGATAGTCGAAAGTAAAAAACGGTCCTATGGAAAGTACCGTTTTTAGACATTAAAAAATTTTTTTTTTGAACCATATGATCGGTCGTTCCTAAAAAGCTCAACTGATTCTTTTCAATCAAAATCGTTATAGCCGTTTCGGATAAGAATATGCTTTAGCTTAACGGTTATCTGGCAGGTACCGTTATTTTTTTTAACTAAAAAACTCTATATACCATGTTTGAAGCAATTCGGCCCACCCGCTTGGGCTGTAGGTGTCTATACATGCATACAGATAGACTGACAGACAAAAATATATACGGACGGAATTTTTAAACCATCTTTTTTCGTCTTCGCTTTTTTTTTTTTTTTTTTTATAATAAACCCGCACTAAAGGGGTTTTGGCTACGCTTAACATGACAAGCACAGTGCGAGCTTTAGGAAAATAGGGAAGGATTAAAAAGGAGATACCGATGTACAATAGTTTTGAAGCTCAGAATATCAAAATGGGGGGGAAGCATTCCACATACGTGTTGTACGACTAAAGAAAGAATCTCTGTACTTCACAGCACGTCCAAAATTGGGATCAAGGGTAAACTGATGAGCATTCCTAGAAGCGCGAATATTACGGTTGAATTGTTTAGGGGGAGGAATGCAACTGGCTACTTCGCCAGAACACTGTTTATAAAAATAACGATAAAATAGCGAAATACATGAAACATTACGACGATGTTCGAGAGATGTAAATGTCTCCACTATAGTTCTATCGCCAATCATTCTTAATTTCTATCTAACAGACTCAGATGAGTTTTGGGAGCTCCTGCCCAAATATGCGAGTTATACTCCAGCTTTGGACGAACGAAGGCCTTATAGATTACAGCCAGATCAGACGGGGAAATGAATTTCTTCCATCTTCGAAGAAAGCCCAAACACTTTGCAGCGTTTTTGGCGACATCAAATATGGGATCATTCCACAAGAGGTGCTCTGTGATGCACATGCCAAGGACTGAAAGCTGATCGGTTTCTTCAATGCAAATGCCGCTCATGGATAGCGGCATGTGGGATGGGTTCTGCTTTAACGACAGATGACAGCACTGAGTTTTTGAAGCATTAAATTCTACGCGGTTTTTTATTCCCCATTGGACAATGCTGTCGAGATCAGAATTTAATGAGCTTATCATACGCTGCCGTTGCAGTTGCACATCCGAAGAACAAGGAGGTGCATCTGAAAACGAATATGAAAAGCTGAGAGTACTATCGTCAGCAAAACAATTAAGTGGATTTAAGTTCCAGATAACAGATCATTAATAAAAATGAGAAAAAAGGTCGGAGATAATAGGGAGCCCTGGGGCACACCAGCATTATTTTAATACGACTAGTGTTTTTATTTTTATTTTACTTTTTATTGAAAACCACTCTGCCGGTTATTAAGCAGCTTTCGGGCTTTAAGATATTACTTAAGCTGATAATTAATCAGTGTTTTTTCATGACCTTGGAAAGAAGGGACGTCAGTCCAATTGGACGATAATTAGAGGTTGAAGAAAATTCGACATTTTTTTAGGGGCAAGCTGGGCAAATGATATTTTCCATCCACTCGTAAAAAACCAGAGTTAAAGAACGCCTCTTCAGAACGACGAGTGATATTATCCGGGCCAAGGGATTTGTGTATATCAAGGTCTTTAAGGCCTCTGGAATCAACAATGAACTGCGCTGTAATCTGCAAACAAATTGGCTTTTTACGTGAGCTGACAAAAGGCGTATCATTAAAGACGAGCGTTAGAACCGAAGACGAAGTTGTATTTCGAATATTTTTTTACAAATAACCAAAAGTGTTTACTAGATTTGGGACGTGTAGTATTTTTTGCCTTAATTTTTGGTCATGCAAGCATTTGGTTCTCTGAATATGAACTTTACAAGTATTTCCAGCTTTCCTGAACTTATTCCAGCTTTCCTCAGTGGGGTTGGCATTATACTTCCGGAAACTTACTTCTCTAAGCCTAATCAATTCTACATAATTTTAAAAAATAGAATTATGAATTTAGAGAATTTGGGAGCCGAGTTTTAGCAATTAATTTTTTTATTAATGTCATAAAGAATTTTTGATTCGTTTACAGAATTTTGTTCATAGCGTATTGAATTTTCAAATTTAGAAAAATAACCCGTTCCCAAAAAAATAGAGTCTATCGAAAACCAAATTGATTCTACCCTTGAAGCTAATTTATTTAGATATATATTCTACTAGCAGACCCGTGCTCGCGTAGCTTCGCAAAGACTAAGAATATTTAGTTTTACTATAAATGTTATATCGTATCAAAGCGCAACCAAGGCCTTTTCTGTGATTTGTGGCATATTTTTAGTAAAAAGTTAATAATATGGTTATTCTTAAAAAACAGACTGATATTTGCACATATTAAATTTGTTTAACATCAAGGTTTCTGGGTATACAATGTTAGCCGTTTTAGTATTTTCATGAAGAAGTAAAAACTGTTATTTTTCTGAGCCTACTCTTGAAGGTGCAACATGTAGTTGACCATGGGAAAAAACATTTTCTCTGAGATCTACCCCAATGGATTGAAATGATTGACCCTGAACTTTGTTGATTGTCATGCAAAAGTATGGTTTTACTGGAAACTGTAGACGCCTGAATCGAAGGGGAAGATCTGTTGGTATTATTGGTATTCTGGAAATGAGTGCATAAGTTCCTACTGCAGGTCCGGTAAGAATTTGAACTTGTATTACATTTTTACAAAGGTTTTTGACTTGGAGGCGTGTGCCATTGCATAGGTTTGGGGGACTGAGATCTCTTATTAGCATAATCGGTGTGCCAACTTTTAAATTCAATTGGTAGGATGGAAGACCTGCAGGGCTTAAGAGAATTGTGAAATTCTTGACGGTAGTTTATTATGTCACTGTCATCGACAGCACTGTCAATTGCTTTGTATTGATATGACTCTGTTCTTAAACTTAGGAGCACATGGTTATTTATTTCATCTACTGAACTATTTTTTGGTGACACAATAACTCTTTCACAAAACCAAGAAAACGGTATCAATTGCAAAGAGTTCAAGTCTCCATAGACGCACTGAATAAGTTCTTATGTGTTGTGAACGATTTTTAAGAAACGTTCGTTTAATTGAATTATATTATCTGAGCCTGAGATAGTACATTTTCCATCACCAATTTTTAGCAGAAGAGATGCGAACTCAGCACTGTCAGTGCTTTTAGTAAGCATATTAGTTTGAAGTTGAAGTTTTTGGACACTCTTTCAAATAAAAGATGATTTAAGACCTTAAATCTTTTAAGACTCTTTTTACACCTTCTATATGTGCTTTATTACTCAAGACACAGAGAAAAATAGAAAGATTAATCGCAAATAATTGTGTCCTTTACTACACACATATTCAAAATTAAAACATATATGTTTAATTTTGAATATGTGTATAAATACTTTCTCTTCCGACGTTAATCGATGAACGCACAATTTAGTATACAGAAATTCAGAAGCAAATAAACAAACGAAAATGTAAGCAAATACCGAACGATAATGAAATGGAACAAAGTAGCTACCCAGCAACGTTGCCGAAGTGGCACGATCGTGCACTTTTGGCACTTTTTAATTTAAATGGCACCCTGGCACTCAAACGCTTCAAATGGTACTCTAGGAATCAACGAACAAATGTTTTCAAATTAATTCAAGTTCATGATCAGATCAGGTAGTGCATCAGCTGAAAGGTTTGTTTCACGATTAAATAACATTAAAACCCATAGTAAAAATCGCCTTTCTTATAAAGCAATGTCGTTTAATGAAATAATAATGGCTAAAACTTGCCAGCAATTCATATCACCTAAAAGTTTATGTTAAGATTATTCAGTGACAAAAAAGTTAGAACAGAACAGGACAGAAGAGAACAGATTCGTGAGAAACTTCAGAACAAGAAATAACCAATTATTATTATTATTTATTCATTGTGTTAAATGCTAACATTAAAATTACAAAAATTTATTTAAATCTAAATTTAATTAATTATAATTATAACAGAATTTCAAATACTCAGAGCAAAAATATTACATTTAAAGCTTTCAGATTTAAAAATATTATTTGCAGAACCAACGAGAATAGAGAATTTATTGAATTTTTTGATTAACTGATTAGAATGACTATTAGCGCCATAGAGTGATCTGCTAAAAATAGTTCAAAGTGGTAAATTCCTTCTTAAGCTAGTCTGATTCATATTAAAACTTATTCGAACGAGAAACGACGGACATAAAATAGATCCATTCATTACTCCAGTTATGAAGCAGAACTGCAAGTACTCTCTGTGACCAGAAAGAGATGTTAATCAATTGAAGTCTTAAAGTATATGGAGGTAATAAGAAATGTCAGACATCTGACAGAAATTATAAGAAAAAATTATTGTTGTTTACCTACAGTTCTAGTTTGTTTATTTTTGCAGAAACATTCTTTAAAATAAATTGAAATGGAGTTGAATTTACTTTAAAAAATATTGTTCATGAAATTAAGTTGATTCAGACACAGAAAATGATATATCAACAAGCTCTAACACCAAAATGTTTTTTTTAACAAAATCAATTGGTTTTGTCAGTTCTCTCAAATATGTTCCAACCTGTTCTACCTAAAAAGTAAGTGCGGAAAATCCTGTTCTAAAGTGTTCCAAACTGACTCATTGAACACCAAACCAGAACAGTTAAGAACAGAAAATTTCTCATTGAACAGCAAAATCCTGTACTTTTCTGTTCTAAGGTATTCTAATCTCTTCTGATCATCCTCATGCTTTTAATTATTTCTTGTATATTTCGCTTAATGAAGTTCTTTTTTTTATCTATTAATTATTTTTTTTATTAATTTTGTGTTTATTTATTCTTATTATTCCTTAAGTTTTGAGGCTCAATAAATAAAACTAAAAATTACATATGAAATCTTCGGAATTTTGTTACTTTTTTGTTGGTGGCACCCAGTGGCCTAAAATGTCACTTGCTGTTGTCAGAATTGGCACTTACAAAATTTTGTTTCCGGCAACGCTGCTACCCAGTTATCGATTGCATCGAATTCATAGATGCAAAAATACAAAAATTTAATAAATATATAATTTGAAAATAAATTTATTTCTCAGCTTATAAGTGCAGTGAGGAAATGATTTAGGCCTTAAAATTTGAATAAAACTATTGACTTCTTACAAAAAATCTCAGTTTTTTTCAATATCAAGCAGGTTTAAGAGCGTAAGTGAATATGTTGATCAACTTCGACAAAAAATGTACGATTTTTTTTAAATTAATAATAATAAAAAATATCCTAAGCCATACTTAAAAGAATAAGGAAAATTATAAAATGTGTTCAAGAAAATCGGTTTAATACGTTCTGAGATTACCCGTGGCATAAGTAATAGTTGTTTCGTCTTTATAAATAGTTATAATAGTAAAGATGTAGGACTTCTGATCCAGCCTGCATTTCTAAATCATCTATGTATTTTGTTTTGAATACAAATAAATTATTGTACCATTAGCTGATTTACATTATCGAGTCAAGAGAATGCTGTTAAAAAACTCAAAGGAACTCGCTGTTAAAAAAGTATATACTGCTACATTAGGCACTAGTGATAGTATTTAGTTTCCTGTACCAAATGAAGTCAACCCTTTCAGAAGAAGAATATTTCATGCTTCTTACTTTTAGAAAAGAATATAAATATTAGAAAAGAACGTGCGGATCGAAACCTTAAAAGAAAATAATTCTGAACAAAAAAAAAATACCCCCATTGCTTCAGAGAGGCACGTAAAACATGCATGCCACTAAAATCTCGTACTCTCTCAAAGACACCAATGTCACAAGAGAAATAATGTTACCTTTTATTGGAGACTAGACCACGTTCGTAAGAAAAAAAATAATACATTTCTTGGGTTGCAAAGGAGGCATCGCAATGGCAAACCTATAAGTAGATCGTATCTTTATGATGCGATAGTTTCAAAACCAAATAAATCGACTTTTATGAAATACCAATAACTAAATTCTGGAAAGAGTTTCCTCTGTTATCCTTTTTACATCCAGAATATTTATCTGTATTTTTTACGTAACCTACTCGTAACTTAACCAGCCTACTGTCTTTGTCTTTTGCTGTCTAAAACGATTGAATGATTTTTTTTTATATTATTTTGATGACGGAATGATTATAATAATCTCACTCAAATATTGTGACAGTCATTCAGTCAGTGAAATTTAAGGATAAAATCAAATACAAAAAATCCAAGTTCAACTTACAACTTTCAATCTCTACAGTGCAGTTCTGTGAATCCAACGGATAGTAGTGCAAATCCATCATACACGCTAGAGTTGTAGTAAATCGCATTCCATATGTCACAGCACCATCTCCGCCCAAACGCACTAATTTATTGCGTTCCGTTACATCGTGCAGGAAGCTAGTTAATTACAATATCCAAGTATAAATTAAAAAATAAATAAAAACAAACATATACACAACTCCAATCAATTAAAAACAAATTTCTTATTTAAGGAGCTGAGCAAGGACTCACCTGTTCTTGTCGTTTGCAAAAAACGTATCCGGCACCCAAATTTTCTCAGCAAAATCTCCTGACAATGTCAGAACATCATTTACACCATCATCGTCGGCGTCGTCGTCGTAATACGGGCCATAGGCGTTGAACGCTAAACGCTCATCCCTCCAGTATTGATTCAAGTACATTGTGATTGTGTAATCCTTTGGTATGATGGTGCAGCATGTGTAAACAACATGGAACGAAATAGGAGCAAAAGGACATTTAGTAAGTACAAAATAAGTGTATAGGGAAGATAGGTGTGTTTGTGTTGTGTATATGAGGTTGTGTTTGCACTCTTTGAATTCTGCCAGCTATATGCCTATCACTTGACTTTGCATGCCTACCATCATCGTGTGTGCCCTGACTGATGGTGGTTTGGTGCGGTTTGGTTGGCTTAGAGTGAAATGAAGCAAGTGATTCTGTGCCAAGGACAAAAACATTAACTCCTCTGGTTGTATATGGCTTTTCCTTCCTTCCGCAGCGCTGGCTGGCTCTCCCCCTCTTGTGTCAGAATACTCTTATCGTTAACTGCAAAATGTGAGTTCGCTTTGGAGAGTGTTAAGTGTGTCGTCGTGTGATTTTGATAAGAGCTCCGAGGATATTTATATTTCTCATATATTTTTTTTTTATTGGTGTTCTTGATAGAACACTTTATTCATACTGTCGACCTGATTTGATTTTCGCCGAAATTTAAAATCATTTTCATTTTGTTTTTGCATTAAAAGTGGGAGAGTCAAGTTCATTTTCTTAAACTTTCAGCAAAATATTTTTTAAACATTAAACATTTAGTTGTGGAATGCATCCTAATAAGTTAGTTTTTTTTTTCTGACCCCAACCTATACGGACAATATTGGTAGCATAGAAATATAATTTAGCCCTTACTCAAAACTCAGCTCTTCGCAGCTTGTGCTAAATTTACTATATTGATGAATTCTTGATTTCTTGCATTTACAAGAACAAAGTAAAATGGGAAAACGATATTAGTCAAATGATCGGCCTCTTAGTCGGAACAGTCATTTTGACTCGGATTTGATGTTTTTGTGGCTTCATGGCCACCAGCTAATGAGATCTAGCCAGCTGCTCATTATATGGTGTGTTTTTCTCTACATCCAAAAAAGAAATAGACGAAAATGCAATTCCTTTCGTGCTAACTAAGGTAGGTAAGGTCAAAGAGAACTCGCATCTTAGACTCAAGTAGCGCTGAAAAACAATTTTATACCACAGATGACAGAACTCGTACGGACCTGGATACAAATATTTTTTTTGCCGACAACGAGAGGGAAACCAGTCAAGGGGAGCGTCGCTAGAGCCATTTCGACCAATTGAGGAGAGAGATTAAGCTTATAAGTTTTGTATCAGACAGTTCTGATCGCAAAAGAAAGCCCTGGCAAAGGATTGCATTCTTAGGCTGGCCAAATCGTGACATTTGCAAAAGAAGTGGATCACTGTTTCCTTCTCCATCTGGTTTTTTTCAGGTACAACAGTAGCTGTTATGGCAGCTTTGCTGCCTGCTCACCTAAGGGTCAGTGCCCAGTGAAAGTAGCGACTATCCTTGATGAGATCGCTTGTGCGGGATTTATTGTAGATGGGCCATGTCATTCTAGATATCGTACAGTAGTTGGTTAGATTGGCCCATTTTTTGTTGGATGCCGTGAGGAAAATTGTAAGAATTTCGCCCTTCAAAGCAGCAGCGTGTGGAATAGAGACGTTTTCTGCAGTGAGCTATGAAAAGCCGATCCCTGTCGGGCCAGCGCGTCTGCGCGTTCATTACCGTCAATGACACTCTGTAAAAACCAGATTAAGGTGATCTTGTTGTTAACGCCCAGGTTAGAAAGCTCATTTTGGCATTGTTGGACCAATTTTGAAGATATTTTTGTCGAATTTACGGCTTTGATAGCTGCTTGACTGTCTGTGATTATTGCTTAATTGCTTATTGGATTGAACTTAAAAGACGCTAGCAAAGTTGGGAAGTCGGAAAGATCTAGAGATTTTAAGCGACTCCGAGAAAATTCCTGCTCCTACACCGCACTCCCTTTTAGATCCGTCGGTAAAAAATGTTACGTCATAATTTTTAGACACTTTGTCAGCTTCCCAATTCGTCCTGGATGGGAAGCTAGCCTTAAAACTTTTACTGAGGCTCAGGGTAGAGGTGCAGTAATGTTTTTCGACAGAATATCTGGTGGAATCAAATTTGCTATGCTGCTGTGACCGTAATGTTTGGCAGACCAGCATTTTGACTCTTTGAGGTCAAGAGGTAGAAATTATAAAATATTACTTAAGGTATCCGTTGGAAAAGATCGTAATGTTTTATTACAAGCATAGAAAGCAATGTTAGCGTTCTTAAGCCCTTCTTCAATATATATTGAGTTTCCTGTTTAGTTAAGGGTTAGAATGATTTCTAAATATCTCGCAGTGGAAGATAATGATAGATTGTGGCCATTTATTCGAAGAAGAGTGAAAGTGAATAACTTAGTCCTGGTAGTGAAGAGTAACAATTCTATTTTATCCTAATTAGCCTCTAGTCAACAATTCGTGGCCCAATTGCTAACTTTAAACAGAGCTCCTTCAGGATTTCACTGATCACTTATGGAAATTTTCCCTCCACTAATCTTCTGCGGCTTTCAAACCACTATTCCTCAGCTAATTTCATGGCTAAAGGCCACAAAAGCGGCAACAGAACTCCTCCCTTTGGTATTCCTCTATTTACATATTTGGTATCGGTCGAGTTGGCTAACGAAGCTATAATCATCGTGTCACTAAGTATAGACATAATCCAGTTTTGAATAAAGTCAACTGTGCCATGAGTTTTAAGTGAGGCTTGAATAGATTTGTTAAGGACATTATTGAATGCACCTTCTATGTCAAAAAATGGTAGCGAAAGTTTACTCTTTATAATGGATAGTTTGCTCGATTGTGCCCAATATATTCTTTAAGGCTGTCCCTTTTGAATTGCCTCCTGATATTTGCTGTAATGAAAACTTCGTGCTTGTGTACAAGTGCAGAAAAAAGAAGTAGGTATCATGTAATTTTCTTCATTTATATACTTTCACCAAAAGACTTCTATCATAGACGCTTCAAATAGTTTCTTTTGAGCTGATGTGATCGATAAAAAAAATAATTTCAATTAAGAATTGCGAATGAAATATGAAAAAAAATACCTATCAATTAATAAGTTGAATTGTTGAAAAAATTGATAATTAAGGATTTTGTGACAACGATTATACCAAACTTATCAATTTAACAATTCACAAAAGCTCTTTTATCAAAGAAATTGATGATTAGATTAAGTAAGCTTAGAAGGCGTGGTCAAACATAAGACCCCTTTAACCCACTCGGATCTCAATGGATCCAAGGGGAAACTAAAGGACTTGAGGTGCCTCCCTAAACCATCCTTACCTTTGAATAAATTTCTTGATATGTGTAATAGGCTTATTAGAGATATCGCCCAGTTCGTCGAAGAAATAATTCCCGAGGGCTTCTTTTCTGGTTCGAGCTAGGCTGGGGCGTTCTTCGTCTATACAACCTCTACATAAGTCAGATGTGCTGATGTCCATTCTGGTCACGTGGGTTCCCATAGAGTTATAACCCGTGAGGATACCCTTCAAGAGAAACAGTTGAGGTCTGTCAAGCCCTTGTAAATATTCTGTTTTTTTTTTTAGAGATATCTGTTTTCGAAAACTGACAACTGTCGATACCGTATCATCTATTGTTTGCGGGTTTGAAAAAATTTTTTGTTGGATTCTAAAATTTTCTTGCTACAGTGGAACAAATATTGTTGCGGCAGATGATCTACTAGTTTTGACTTAGTGACGATTGAAGAAATGGCTTTGATTGCCGCCTAGCTGTCTACGAAAATATCTATGTATGTTTCTATTGACCAGTGTACATGCGGAGATATGCTTAGTCGCTTCACTTATTGCGAGCACCTCCGTCTGAAAAACTGAGCAATGCTTTGGAAGACTGCATGATTTGTTTAAGGGAGGATTTTCTGAAACGATTGCTGGGCCTACCCCTATTTCTGACTAAGATCCGTCCATAAAGACCGAAACATAAGTTTTGTTGATGACGCGGTTTTATCCTTCCAGCTATCCCAAATTGGGATCACTGTTTGTGCGACAGGGTTAAGATATATATTCAGTAAAATGTAGTCCGTTTGAACTGTCGTATTTGTAAAAACTATTATAGTACTTTGACCTTAAAGGCCCATTTTCCAATTTGTCGTAGAGGGCTCTTGGCCGCCAACTCTTTCGTAAATAGGTCAAGTGGGGCTAAAGTAAGGAAAGCTTCTAGGGCTGCGGTTGATGTAGTTCACATAGAACTAGTTGTATAATTGATGTTTAATAATAGATAGTGCTAAGATTATTCAATAACGAGCACGAAACTCCAGGCCACATTCTAAGCAGATGCGGTACACTAATACACCACAGGAAAAAACACCTATATTATTACCAGGTAGCTGACAGCGAGCTGTCCTCTATAAATGCACTCCATACACTAAAATTTCTAAGAGGTATTAATCTGGAAGGATAACTGAAATTAGAAATCGCATACAGCGCTAGGCAGGGGTACAAACTCCCCATTTATATATTCATTCATTTAAATACTGAAACAACAATTTCGTTGATAAACAGCAAATATATACTATTAATATTAGACAAGGGTAAATAGGGGTGCTAATACAAAAAAAATCTTTCTTCAAATTCTTTAAGCAACCGCTTTTTGTATGAAATCGATTATTTTTAATTTATCGGACTTAAAATAAAATTACCTACAGTCGAACTGCTTTAACTTGAACTTCGAATTTTGTATAACTCGTACTCACACACATATTTGGCAGCAGATCTAAAATTTGTATTTCCATATCCCTTGTAAAATTGAGCATTATATTAAGAATTTCCTTATAATAAGAACACAAACCCCCAGTTCCACAGTGGGAGCTTAAACTTAAGATCAGCTGAACCTTAAACTGAGTTTAAATTTTTGGTTTAACTCGTCTCCGGTTTCACAGTGAAATCTGATCTTGCACTTCGTTTAACTAGATTTTATGTATATTTCAGCATATTTCTTTCCTTTTCTTGCCTTTCACTTTCTGACACAAGAAACAAGCGAAACAACAACAAGTGTTTTGTGCTGTTGACAAGGGAAGGAAGATTTATTTTGTTTCAAAGTACCGTCATTATTTTGATTTTGATCAGCGATACCGAAACGAGAATTATAAATAAAAAATAATAATTTAAATGGATATACGAGAAGATTTTAAAAAAAGAGTACCTGTGAATAAAAAAAGATCTAACAATAATAATACACAATATTTTTTCTTAATAATAATTTCTGAAAAAAAAACAATATACACGCTGAACAGAGTTTAAACGGAAGAATAATCTCGGTTAACTTAAACTACAAATTGAACTCAGATCAAGGTTTAAACGACACTATGAAACCAAATAAATTGTTGCTCTAAAGTTTAAGCCAGAAGTGGAGTTTAAACTTACACTGTGAAACTGGTGGTAAGTAAGTTGAATTTAACGAGGAAACAGGAAATTATAAATTTGAATTTTTCCTGGGAATTCCCATTTAATTTGATATTTAGAAAAATGACACTTTATAATAGTTATATTAGTTGCTTTATTCTTACTTCTTCTATTAAAATCATAAAATATTCACGAGGCCCTCGTACAGCTAAGCCCGGCCCTGTTGTGCCCATACGAATAAAATTGGGGGATCTAATTGATTTCTTTATATTAATTTTTCATGAAAGCATAATTTGATATAGTATCCCAAGCAAAAATCTTATTTGTCTTTGCTGCTTCGTCTATTGTATGTTGAAGAGGTACATAGGTACTTTACAAAGAATAAGTTTGCAAACATCCACAAAATTCCTTAGCTTATATGTACCACCTGCTTAAAATAAGACGCATTCTCAAATATGCATACTTACCATATTCACTTCAGAAATTGCATCAAAACTGGCTATGGTCAGATCCATGCCAACATGCAGTGGGTCTCCTTTAAATAAACCACATACAAAGAAACATACTCGTTATATTAAATACAAGTATATTATGTCCTTTGTGACTCACCACCAAAATTCGGTCGTAATCTTATGTCATAACCTTCCAGAATTTTTGATATAGTTTGCGTAACATTTTCTAAACGTCCGGCTGGCATTTCTTTTCTCTTGCATCTGAAATTACAACAACAACAAAATAAACCATATTGTTCAAAACCAAAGAAACTATAAAACAAAAAAACTTTCTCCCTAATGTATAAAGTATCTATGGACGGTTCAGTGAATCTTGATGGTAGAAGACTGAAATATTTTTGATACGAGTAAATTATTATTTTCTATGGAATTTATGTTTTGGAATTTTTTTGTCTCATATATACACTACTTGTGTGTGCAAATTCATAACATAATATATAAATTTAAATAAAAAAAAATGATTGTATGTTTATGATTTAAACAGAATAGAATATGTTTGTGTGGATTTTTCAAAATCGGGAGGCAAAATTAACTCTTTCTTATAAATATACTTACGGTGCAATGTACAATAAGTAAATTGCACTTTTAAACTAAAATATTTTAAGTATGTATTCTGGCTGCCAGAAAGCAGATTCACTTGGCATGTGACTTATTTAATTTCGTTCTGAAACAAATATTTCAGAGAATATAAAGGATCCGCTAAATAACTTTTTTTTTTTGAAAATGCTATAAAAAAAAACTACTGAATATTTTCTCAAATTTCTTTTTTTATTTGAATGTACAAGCCTTCCGGTTAATAATGGAAAATAATTTCATTCAAACGGCTGCCTCGGATGGCTATGCAGTAGCCTACACGATCGGTCCAATTTTTAAGCACATTATCGATTGTGTGCAGCTGTATTTCACCAATGGCTTCACGAATATTGTCCTTTAAGTCAATTGTCTCTGGCTTGTCGGCGTAACAATTAACTTTTACGGCACCCCACAAGTAATAGTCCAACGGTGTCAAATCGCAGCTCCAAGGTGGCCAAACGACATCAGCTCTGCGGCTGATAATGCGATCTTCAAAAACAGGGCGCAAAACATCGAGTGCAGCTTCGGCTGTGTGGCACGTAGCGCCATCCTGTTGAAACCAAATATTGCCAATATCCTCTTCAATTTTTGTGAACAAAAATTCGTTCAACATGGCCCGATAACGATCGCCATTGATTGTAACGGCCACTCCTTGCTCATTTTCGAAGAAAAATGGCCCAATTATGCCTCTGGACCAAAATCCGCACCAAACAGTGAATCGTACATAACCATATTCGTTCAGCGGAAGGATAGAAATAATTATCTGTCAAATCAGACTAAGCTAAATGTTACCATTCACGAAATAAGCACTAGTTGAAAAAAAAACGTTAGATGGCGGACCCTTTACAAAAAAAACTATCTTCAGCAAATCCGCCCAGTTACGTACTTCGTAATATTGACAATATTAAACTTACTCGCTGTCCCTGCGGTTTTAGAAGCCCTGGGGGCTATTGTATAATAGTCAACATTTGTTGTTCTTGCAACAAAAAGAGAAGGATGCCAAAAATCTATAAAACGAACGAAAATCTGTCCTGCGTATTGATAGATGCAATTTTGGTGTAATTGTAGAATTTACCTACGTTTAAATTTAAATACAGAAAGTTCTGCGAAGATGACATCCGCCATAAAGAGTGACTTTGACACTACGATAGTTAATATTCTTGTATTCTTCAAAATATATCTTAAGTTTTATCGACTCCTAAATATGATAGTATTTTTCCAGATGAACTGCTAATGGCAGCATTCAAATTACTTAAACAAGACGCAAGCCAAGAACGTATGACCGCTATTCTGAAAGACAGTCAGGCATCGAATTCGACTTCATTAGAAAATGCGGAAATGAACTCGAAAGCCTAAATAATAACATCAATCTAAACCGGGTTCCACATGATCAAAAAATATATAATCGAATAAAACTTTATAACTAAGTTAAGTTCCAAATAAGAGTGGGTGGGTGAGAATACTATCTACACCCTCAAAGCCGATGCCATCAAGTGTTATACTAATGGATCAAGGACAACTGAGCGGACTGGTACGGAAGACGATGCATGGCCTAGAACCAGAAATTCGGTTCCACTTGGATTTTCAAGCTGAAGATGAACGCAATAGGAAAATGTGCAGAACGTTATCTCGAACAAAACTATATGAACCAAAACATTTCCACCATTTCAAATAGTCAAGCTGCATTAAAGGCACTAAGCTTTTACTCCATCAGCTCAAAACTGGTATGGGAATGTGTGATTAGACTGAATGAGCTGTGCAAGTATAAGTATGTATATTTAAAATAGAAGCAACGTCAGCATTAATAAGAGGGCGACCTCAGCAGACAAGGATCATCATCTCGGAGTTGTGAAAGGCAATCTATACTAAATTTTTCTTAATGAATTCAATCTTAGGCAGTTTGACCGACTGCAAAATTTCTATAGAGATCTGGCCCTTCTATTATAAATTCCAAGCAAACAATCTTATACGCAGATCAGGTGAGACATAGCATATAGGGTTGTTGCCAGATGTACTCAACACTGGCGACTAGGAGAGCATGCAGAATCTTGCAATTTCTCAAAACACCGACTCTGGTCGGAAAATGTCTTTCATTTCCAGAACAAGAGCCAGCCTATTTGGAAGAACTATCTATAACGACCTTACCGAACTATTCGAAATGAAGATCACAGATTTGATAGATAGATAGATAGTTTATTGAATTTGTTTAAATTTTACAATGGTTGTTACCGCACATTTTACAATATAGTGATTTGATACAATGTATCTTTCAACTAAAATAGTATGTATATAAGTTTTATAATTTATCAATAAGGTTTATATAATTATGTCCGGAGGAAAAAACAATTAAAACCTCCATTTAATGTAAGAATATAATAAAATCTTAAGCTAATGACTAGTAAGGGTATGAAGTGTAACAGGTTAACAGATGAACCAATAAATGAATAAGTGATAATTTTTTAACAATAAGTAAAGCATAAATATATAATAAATTACATAAATATGTAAATAACTGAATAAATAGAATAAAATAAAATAAATAAATAAATAAATAATTTAAACAAAAATAATAACAAGTAAATAAATAAATAGATAAATAAGTAAGTAACTAAATAAATAAGTAAGTAAACAAACAAGTAAACATATAAATAAATAAATAAACAAATAAATAAATAAATAAATAAATAAATAAATAAACAAATAGTCAAATAAACAAAGAAATAAATAAATAAATAATTAAATAAATAAATACATGAATTAATAAAGTTTCACAGATTTGATTTTTCGCTTTAAACTCAACAAAATGGATCTAGTCGGACTTTTTTCGGTAGCTTTTGGGGCGTACTCTCGTTTAAATATCTAAGTTCGCGAGCAGCATATAATGGTTTTTTTTCTTAGAGAACGTTTGGTGCGCAGCTCCCGGATGATGGATTAGTTGTCGACTCGGTGGCAGTCTCCTAGCCAGATAGCTTGTTTGGCACAATGTAGATGTTTCCAGGGGTGGTTGGGAATCCAATCGGCTGAGTGCTTTAAGATCTGCCTATTAAATTCAACAAGCATTGAATATGAGCCCGATATCTGTCTCATATACCTAAGCACAAAACTTTTCAAATCCACGAGTCTATACGATTAATGGTATCAAAAAGGCGACCTCCAGTGGCTGCAATTCTCACTATTCTCAACTACGTTGGAGTGAATATTAACCCTAACAAATCGCTGCAACTTATATTTACAGAAACACCTTATAAAAACACTCAACTGTCAATATTTCTTTAGAAATCCGAGTTATGGACAACAGCGGAAAAAAAGAAATGTCTCGACCGATATTCGGTTGTGTGGACGAGAAGGGCGAATTGCGTGAACTCTACATGTGGATATAGTCTAAAACAATACAACATGCCAACTACATTGATAAGGACTTCGAAGCCTTGGTTTAAAGAACAGACTATCATTCAATGTCGAAAGACTAATGTCCAATTTGTTTTGCTACTTCAACAATTCTTCCTGTTCCCATATATCAAATCGCAAAACCATATTATGACCACTCAATGAGAATGGAACAGTTCTTACGTTCTTGAACTTCGAACTTCCCTAAAAGTTCTGTTCAGTAATTTTTAAAATGCAATAATATATAAGAGATTTAAATTGACCACCAAAATATAGTGGGCTTCAGATTTTCCATTAGTACACATTGCAAAACCATTTAAGATTATTATGCAATCTTTCATCTGGAAATCTACTTCATTGGTGCAATTTTGATTACAAACAATGTCCTTGCAATTTCTGGGTACCGTGGATTATTACCGAATGAGTTATTTGTGTTGCCGATTAAAGTACCTTGTAAGTATTTAATCCATGTCTTTAGGTCACGCTTTACTAATATTATTTCTTTATATTATTATTAAAATTCTTTATTTTACTATAAAATGGTTATCAATATTATTATCCTAAGAATAAGGTCTTGGATATTCTGCCGTCTGCCTGATATGACATTTCATTTAATTTATAAAAAAATACAAAAGAAAGAATTATAAACTTAAAAAGTGCAATTAATATTAATTTTTAAACATTTTTGACATGATTTGAAACATAAAAAAAATATCAATTTTAATATGATTTGACTACATAGGTAGTCGTAAACTGCAGTAACTGGTTGAATTTTTCGTTTTATTATAAGAAACTGTTACGAAAGTTTAGCGCATGTTTGCAATACTTTTGCAAAATTGACCATCCTAATGCTCATTTCAATATTTCATAGAGTCGGTTTGGAGACAAGAAGCTCTCTTCGAAGTAGAAGCGGCGGATGTCCTGAAAAATAGGGCAGGCCGCAATGAAGTGGTGGACATCTTCGTTTTCTCTTCTGTTACATTAACTACAGATTTGTGGTAGATCAGCTCGATGTGGTATAAAATTTAAGTTTAGGAGCTCCACACGTACTCTAAAAATTCAGCTTATAGCTTGGCTCGAAAATTCGTTGCTAAAATAGTTCTTGCCCGATGAGGTGATTGAGGTTTCTATACGTATTCCTGGATGTTGTTGAAGTTGGCCTAGTTTTGCGATTACGTCTGCAAACATACCCGGCCATTCATAGAGATTTGACACCATTAGTGAAAGATTAGCCCCATTGGTCTGAGCTAATTGATTCCAGTCTTTGAAAGGGGAGGAATTCGTTTGCAGAAAACTTTCCATGATAGATTTGTGAAGACTTCTACATTCTTCGCATCACACTCATTAAGTAATCGGCGTTGGCTTTGAGGTTTTCAATGTATATAGGCGTTATACCAGACACCACATAAATAGCATTATTAGGCTTTGAATTTGGCAATTTAAACAGTCGCTTAAAAAAAATGGTGCTGCGTCGCTTCAAACTCCTCGAAGAAAAATTGACCATACGCCTGTACTCCATAACACATACATGTGTTCACTCTTGGATGAAAAACGCGGTATTTTGACGCATGATCAACTCCTTGGTTTGCGAAAAACCTTGGCCACATTAAGCTCAAAGCTATCTTAACCTCATTACTTTTTTGCTTCACGTGCTTTGAAAAATTTAGATTATGCGTAATCCGAACTCCAAGATATTTAAATTCTTGCAAAACTTCTATACGTGTATTGTTCAAAGACCAATTTTCTTCGGGCAATCTTCTTCTTTGACGTGCTTCAAAAATCATCACCTTAGTTTTGCTTGTATTTACATGAAGGCCCCACCTCTCGCAAAAAGTATTAAGTTTGTTAATTTGTAACTGCAGAGTGGATGGATTGTCAGCCAATAACACTAAGTCCTCTGAGGACCAATAAAATGGTTATTACTAGGATAATAACCATTGTGCTCTTAAAAATATCTCATGCATCTTTATTCATTACTAAATTTTAATTGGTCGAACATTAATTTAAAAAAAAATTGAAAAATCTTGAAGAAACTAATTAGGAACTAAAAATAAAAGGAAACTAAAAAGCAACATCTTAAAGTAAATAACTTACCTTACGAGTGGTGTGAACATCATGATTACAGTACATGCAAAGAACAGGCCCAGAACTCTTAACATGTTGCAATGGCGATGTCGTCCTTCGTGAATTAGTGTTAGTCATGGAAGTTGTGTTGTTGTTTATTGTTGTACGATAGACAAATCATTTCAGTTTATCTAAAAAAAAAAATAGAAAAATATTAAATTTGATATCAATACAACTAAAGATTAAATTTTATCACAGGAATCTTAAAGACTATTTATAGTTTTTCGATTGAAATATAAAGGTCTGATTCTCACTCACAATTTCTGTCAATTGTTGTTAAAGACTTACAAATTTGGTAGTTTGTGGCAGAAGAAAGCGTTCTTGAGAGAGTAAAATATTTCCCATTCCTGACCAATAAATTTTTGTTGGCAGCAATTTTTGGTCAGAAAATTTACAATTGTCAGGTTGACGATTGCAATAAAGAAAAAAAATAATCGTTTCGTAGTTCTTGTGAAAACATTTTTGTTGAACAATTAGATTAATGTAAAAGCACTAAAATACAAAACAAGTTTGTTTGAAGAGAAAAAACTGCAAATTTTAAGCAAACAAAAATAAAATGCACGACTGGATCTCACGTACTTGCTCCTATGTTCGATCGTATTATATGAAAAAGATTCTTAATAGAAACGATTAAATGTAATTTTTAAATTATTTTTTCACTTAATTTTTTATATATAAAAATTCTTAAATTTTTTCTCAAAAAAAAAATTGGTATGGACATTTTAAGTGCTTAATAATATAAATTTAAAAACAAAATTTTAGAACAAATCGTCAACCCGTTTTAGAAATATTGAATTTTCAAAAAAAAAATATTTGTTTTTTCAAAAATCCAAAAAAAAATATTTTTCGAAAATTTTGAAATGCAGTATTATTTAAAATTTGAAGGTGATCCGTTTTAAAAATGTTGATCGAAATCCGTTCAGCCGCTTGTGAGAAAGTCGAAAATCTATAAAATGGTTGTATGGCAGGTACCGTTAATAACAAAATATTTTAAAAAAATTTGACTTCAATTTAGACCATACCCACTTTTTTGGTGTTCTTTATCATGGTAATGTCAACTTTGATTAAAATCTCGAATTCGATTGTTTCCAAATGCAAAACTTGCCCTATAGTAAAGGGTTTCCACTTTGCGGTTTCAAAAGTATAGGGCTGAATTTCGACATCTGTCAAAAATTGTTAAAACCTACTACAAAAATGGTGATTCTGCCACAGCCACATATCGTCCTTTAAGAGGAGATTATGGTTTATATAATCGTCCAACTAGGCAAGCAATTGTCAAAATTGTGAAGAAATTTGAAGAGACTGGATTGGTTACAGATATTGTAAGGCGTGTGCATCATCGTTTCGCTCGTATCACTGAAAATATCGCTGCTGTGAATGAAAGTGTTTCCGAACACCCCAATGTGTCGATTCCTCGTCGTTCTCAGGAATTATGACTGTCATAAGGCACATTGTGGCGTATTTTGCATTTGGATCTACACCTACATCCATATAAAGTCCAGCTCACACAACAACTGAAGCCAGCAGACCATTCGCAACGTCGTAGATACGTCGAATGGGAGCTTGAACAACCGGCGGTTGACGGTGATTTTTCGAAAAAAAATTTCTTCAGCGACGAAGCACATTTCTCACTCGGTATCCACAGAGTCGTATTTGGGGTTCTGAGAATCCTCAAGGAACTGAAGAGGGGCCATAACATCCACAAAAATTCACTGCTTTGGGCGCTCTTTGGTCCGGAGGTCTAATTGGACCTAACTTCTTCGAAAACGACGGTGGAACGACTGTCAACGTCAATTCGGAGCGTTATTGTCATATGATAACCGACTTTTTTTTGTCTGCTATTGAAGAACACGACTTGGAGAATATGTGGTTTCAACAAGATGGTGCTACGTGCCACACAACGCCAGCGAATATGGCTTTATTGCAAAAGACATTTCCTTGCCGCGTAATTTCTCGTCGTGGTGATATCAACTGGCCACCAAGATCATGCGATTTGACACCGCTGGATTTTTTTTGTCGGCTACGCGAAAGACCGTGTTTATGAAGGTAAACCTTTAACTCTTGAGCACTTGAAAACCAACATTCATCAAGTTATGGCTGAGATACCGCCCAATATGTGTCAAAAAGTTGTCGAAAATTACCTCAAAAGAATCGATGCTTGCAACAATTCGCCTGGTGGTCATTTAAATGAAGTAGTATTTCTTACATAATGTCAACGTTCAAACTTTATAATAAAAAAGAAATATCATGAAAGAATATATTTTATATGTGTTTTATTTACGTTTACTTTTAAAACCGCAAAATGGATAACCCATTACCTATATCGTAATAAAAATTGACTTAGGCTGCGCGTACAGTGGCGACAAAGCTATGGGATAGGAGAAGCGATGCGACAATTATATGCGACATAGTGCGCACAGTAAAAGCTATTTTGTGTAGTTGTGTTGCTGGGTTGCTTAGTGTGGAAACAATATGGATTCGTCATATAAAATAATTTTTTAAATGAAAATGTATATTTAAAGTTCCTAAGAGAAAGAAAATGGATGAAAGATCACCAAATTTAAATCATTTGATTTTGTTCTTCAATCGTCAAAACAAACAATATGAACTTATGAATATGAAGGTGTCAGAACAGTTTGTGAGCGAGATCTAGCGATAGGCTTGCCAGAAACTCGCAATACACACATGAAATATCGCTTCACTGTTCGCACGTATATAAGAATAAATGTAAATATTTTTCTCTCACGTAAACGCTTCTCGCATCGCATCGCTTTTTCGCACTTCTTAAAACAGTAAAAAAAATATTAAATAAAATACACGAATAAATCGCACGATTATTTTGCAAATGCAAAACTTGCCCTATACTATAGTACCTATATCGCAAGTAAGAAGTGTGTGCACTACTTTAGACATGCCCTACATTTCGGTAATAATTGTTGGTTTGCACATTTTGTTATACAACCATTTTTTTGGTTTTGTACTTTCTCATAAGAAGCTCGACGGATTTCGATCAAAATTTTTATATTGGGGGTCCTTCGAATTCTAAATAATAGGTACTGCATAGGTACCACCATTTTCGAAGAAAAATTTAGTCTAAGGAGATCTAGTCTAATTTTGATAGAAGAAAACGCAAATAAATAATAAAAATAAAAATAAAAATTTACATATTTTCAGCGTTTTGACAAGGTGAACGTCACTGTGTAGCCCGCATAGCTCGTCATTGAATCTTCGCCTCCTCACTCCTTCGATACCCACCGGACCGAAAATCACACGAAGAATCTTCCTCTCAAAGAACCCTAGCAGAATTTCATCCGATTTTTTCAATGTCCATGCTTCTGCCCCATAGAGCAGGACCGGGATGATAAGGGTCTTGTGTAAAGTCTTCTGAGTTCTCTGAGAGGCCTTGCTATTTAGATGCCTTCTTAGCTGGAAGAAACAGCGGTTGGAAAGAGTAATTCTTCGTTTGATCTCTGCACTGATGTCATTTTGCGAGGTTATAGTGGATCCTAGGTAGACAACGTCGTTGACAATTTCGAAGTTATATCTGTCAATCGTTATATTTTGGCCGAGTCGACGATGTTGAGATTCTTTTCTCCATGACAGCATATACTTCATCTTGTCGTCGTTAACTGCCAATCCCATTTTAGCCGCTCCCTATTCAATGCTGGCAAATACTCGCTTCGTACTGCCGACAATGTCTATGACGTCTGCATATGCAAGCAATAGAATTGACTTTTGATAAATTGTACCGCTGGTGTTGACGTGTGCATTGCGTACAATTGCTTCAAGAACGATGTTAAATAGGTTGCACGATAACGCGTCGCCTTGCCTCAATCCTTTCTCAACATCAAAGGATTCGGTGTTGTTCTTACCGACTTTGACGGAGCAGCGAGATTTCTCCATCGTCATCCTGCACAATTGGACGAGTTTGGCAGGGATGCCGAGATGAGACATGGCTCTGTATAATTCGTCCCTTTTCACGCTATCATACGCGAATTTAAAATCGATAAAGAGATGTGTATCGATCTGGAGTTCCTGGGTTTTTCTAAAATCTCTCGGAGTATGAACATTTGGTCGACGGTTGAATTGTCTGGCCTAAATCCATACTGATAGGGGCAATTGAGACCGCTGACAAAATGTTTTAAGCGGTCACACAAGATAGCCGACAAGATTTTATAAGCGACGTTTAGGAGACTTATTCCTCTGTAGTTGGTGCATTTCAGAGCATCTCCTTTTTTTTGGATGGGGCACACTATACCGAGGTTCCACTCATCGGGCATACTTTCATCCGAGCAAATTTTGCGGATGAGTTTGTGTTTGCTCCTTATCGCCAGCCGCACTTTGGTTAGGTCGGGTGGACGGAACTGTTGGCCATCATCATCCATGTTGAATGGAGCGTTTTGCCTACTAGGGGTATCTTAACTGTCTTCGCCGTTAAGCAAATTTTCTTTCCAGATCCTCAGCACTGACTGTGTGTCTACTACCATTTTCCGACTCTCATTTTCGCAGGCTTCCGTTCTAGTTTGGATCCTTGGGTGGATCGCTTCACCTTCTGATAAAATTTTCGAACATCACCCCTGCCGCTACACCCCTCAATAGACTCGACTACCCGCTTCTCGTGCTCTCTCTTTTTCCTCCTGAGAAGTCGGTGTTCCTCTTTTCTTTTTAGCCGGGCCACTCTCTCTTTAACTCTTGTTCGAGTCTGCAGCATTGCTTGGTAGGCATCGTCCTTAGCTGCATGCGCCAACCGGCACTCTTCATCAAACCAGGGGTTTCGTTGTGGCCTACTTGTGGAACCCAGCACATCAGAGGCGGCACTTCTGATGGCTTGTTGATAATGTTGCCACTGGTCCTCTGCACTTGATGCTGGTGGTGGACTTGCTGATAGATTAAGAGTTATGTGGTCAGCAAAAGTTCTGGCGGTCTCTTGCGACTTCAGCTTCTCGACATCGAACGTTTTCACAGCATCAACTCTGCGTTGTGGCGTCATACATGTCCGCATACGTAGTCTAGCTACCACCAGGTAGTGATCCGAGTCAATGTTGGCCCCTCGGAACATTCGGACATCCAAGATACTGGAAGCATGTCTCGCGTGATCGATTTGGTTGACGGTTCGTTGATCACGCGACCGCCAAGGTCCCTTGTGTATATTGAGATGTGGGAAACAGGTGCTTGAGATGATAACATTTGTAGCATATACATACTGCAAATTATATTTTTTTAGGGGAATTTAGTGCAATTTATGCACGCTCTCTTCGACCAATTCTGAGAGCGTAAAAAGGATCGGAGTACAGGACTTCACAGCACTCAACCACGAGAAAATATGCATCAAATTAGAACTGTATACCACGCCTCGTCTCTTAATAACATGGAAACCTTTGACTTAGCGGACTGTAGATCATTCCTTCTTATGGATTAACTCATAGATTCCAGCGACACGAGCAATTGTCGCCCTCAAGAAAAAACATTTCATCTTTGAGCTATTTTAACGTTTATTTTTTGTTTGAAAAATTAGAACCTAATCTCAAGATCATAAAACTAAATCCATTTTAATTGAGTATCAATTCTAAAAGCTGTGTATGATTTCTCATTACACAAAAATAAAAAAAAAAACAATCTCGCACTACTCATTTCTGTGAATAAAATTTTTTCAATATGAATAATGACATCTAGCAGACAATCAATAACAATCACCTAACAATTGGTACTTGTCCTTGTCCCACATTGGTATATCAATCATACAATAATTCAAACAAAAAAAAAAGATGAACAAGACAATGAAGCCGCCACTCTCAGCCCAGTTGCTATTGAATCCAAGTATAGCCACCTTCTCCCTCAGCACCCCTATTGTCATCCAAACTAAAAACTAAAAGATACTCTTTCTCCTTCATTCCATTACATTTTTTAATAACGAAATACAATTGGAGAAAACCTTTTTGTGCCAGATTAATAAAATGGCAATGAATAATATTGTTTCCTGCTGCCGCTGTTGATGCTGCTGATGTTGCTGCCACAGAAACTATACTCCCACGCACAATTTACAATTTAAACAGCATAATCTACACCCTTCAACCCTCAGGGACATTTCGGTGATAAGCTTTTAAGACCAACAGTGAATCCTTAATTTCATTTTTTACTAAAAACAACCACGAGCAATTTTATTTTCATAAAACAATGAGAATAAAAAATTCCATGAAAAGGACAATATTATATTGTTGGTCAACCGTAGTAGGTAGCCTTTTGTATTTGTTTAAAGCACTTGGTTTGGTGAGGCTACAATACTCTTAGCCATGAAATGGGACAAATGCAACGCAAACTATGAATATGGGATTATTTCCCCTTCTCTAAAAAAAAAAATTATTTCAAAATGTTCATTTACTTTAGCGAAAATAGGAAATTTCGTCAAAATGAAAAAAAAATTATAACATAAAATGCTCGCTCGGGAAGTCACTTAGGATAATTATACAGCAAAGAACATTGAAAGTGTAGAATTCATAAAAAAATTATCCACTTGATGGAAGGACTTTTTATTATTTTCTTGTTCCGTTGAAAAGTTTAAATGGTTTTTTTTTTGTGACAAGTAGGTAAGGTATAGTGTTGAATGGAAATTTATTGAAGAATAGGGCCACGGGTATTAAAATTATCTAGAAAATTATTATAATTGCACGTTCTAGGTAGTATGTTAGTATCTTATTCGTAACCGCTTGACACTGTTTGTATTAATTTTGATAATTTGATTAAAGTAAGCAGTAACACTTCAGATGTGTGTGATAGTACAGCGTTAATATCGGTCGTAATTCCATATAAGGAAATATCAAATATCAAAATAATTACAAAACACGAATGTTCAGCATTGCCTACTTATACGGTCGGAACCCATATTATCGGTATAGACATTGTATTGGCGTACCCCAAGGAAAATGCAACAAATCGTATGCACGCGAAGACGATCAGCTCTATGACAAAAATAGCACCAGCTTGTTTTAACCACATCCCTACAATACTCTGCAGCTGCCGCCATTTACTACTGTGGTTCTTCCCTTGTGATTTTACACCATATACTGTGATTTTTGAAGTAAAACTTCTTTAGGTAAAAAATTTCTATGGAGCTGTCAAACCGACCGACATCTGACGTGACCCGAAATCTCACCATACACGACAAGCTCTCTAAAGAAAAATGTGTAGGCACAATACCCACAATATTCAACCATTTTTATTAAAATAACACTATCGAAAATAAACTACCTCACAAAGCACTTCTTTTTTGGCATAATTAATTTATATATTTAATATGCATATAAATTAACAATAAATTGTGATAAATATTTGCAATATTTATACTCTTTGTTGATTTTATTACAACGAAATGTCATGTCAACAAGTGAAAGGAATGTCAGTCAACGAAGTGTTAAAAGCGTTAGTCATAAACTAATAACTTAAAGACCCGAAACCTCTGCTTTCATTTGACATTTGCCTACAAGCTGAAACGCGCACAAAAATAACTTTTCTGTTCCTCTTCCAATAGAAACATTGATAAAAACGCACACAAGAATCTTTTCTGTTCCTCTTCCTATAGACACATAGACACCACAATCCTAGTAATTTGTTTTTGTTTTGTTTTTCGATTTCACATCTATTCATGGATAGAGTTTCAAAGGTACAAATACAACAATGTAAACAAATGGGTTTTGGGGGGTGAAACGTACGAAGGTTTCCGATCTTAGTGTGGCTTATTTGTGGCGTAAGTCCCCTTTCACACAGGGAAACCAGTTGCTGGAGATTTTTTTGACGTTTTCCTTTAATTGCCTTGTAGCTTTCACACGAAGAAATTAATGAGGAAACTGAGTTGCTCGTTTTTTGAATTGCTTTTGATTTGACATTCGCTTTTTTTAAGCAAACAATTTGCTTCGCGGCTGGAAAATTCTACACAATTTTGAGTTATAAATTAACTGCAGCTTATTTTTAGAAACATAAATTCAAAATAAAGAAACCTGGTGCGATTATATAGGTAAATGTTGTTTTTTTTATTGTGGCTGTTAATAATGGTTTGCTAAATTAATATATTAAAAGGTCACGGAAAAACAATGAACCAGGAGAAAATTGATTTGTGTGCAGATTTGTTGTGCGTTTCCCTTGCCATCCAAATCTTGGACCCAACATATGATAGTGACGATGGGAAGATTATATTGGGCTTATTGGAATGCACCGAAGCTTTATTTGTACAGTTGGACACATAAACCACTGACAGGATGATATGACTGATACCTGTGGTGCTGCCTGCTGCTGCTGTTGCTCGCTAATAGAGGAACGTCAATATAAACCAAATGTGATGATGAAGCCACAAGCTGAGAGCTTAGTTGGTCCGTGCGTTTTTGTTGTCGATTTCCCATGTCTAGGCGCATAATTGTATGTATAAAATCTGTACCAATTCGTGATGGATTGAATTAACTGCTTTGCCTACAACAATTAAAACTTGAAATTTTCTTTCACAATGAATTTATTTAATTAGCTCACTTGGTTTGGGTAATGTAATAGAATAATTGTAAGAAACAATTTCTCTTTAAAAAAATATGTTTGACATCTATCTCAGACAGAAGTCAAAATGGAAACCTAAGAAAATTTCAAAGTATTACGTCCAAAAAATCTCTTCAAATCGTTGACCGTGGAAATTTTTTTAATTCCCCTTACTTCTTGCCCCTCTCACCATCAAACTCCCAATTGCCGGCAACTCAGTTTCCTTGTGTGAAAGTGGTCTAAGCAGTTTGAATAGGCAATCGGAGCCACTGTACAATTTTCAACTTGGGATCCACACAGTACATTATCCAATTAAGTGGAAGTCGTCTGCCAGGCGAACATACCAATGATTAAAATAATAAAGTAATTTAAAATTGTTAGATTAAATAATTTTTTTTAAATCTCGTCGTGAAAAGTTTCATCCATGAATTGAGAAATGGTTATATAATTACAAAATGCTTACATAGAAAATTGTCACGCTCCTGTCTTATTTTCTTAGTCACTGTGAATCATATTCTTTTGGCAAAAATCTTTCCGTTAAAATTATCGGTCTACTGTCAATTGTGTAATATTTATATATAACTACTAAATAGTTGTGGCTAGGCCAGTTGCAAAAGTGGTTTAAATTTTTGATCAGTGGCTAAATGAATTTAACTGCCGATTTAGGCAGATTGACTGAAAATAAACGATGAGTTAAGCATGTATGACACTTCTATTATATACTTGTAAATTGAATTATAGTTGAAGTCCAGTTAATCCGCCGAAATCGTGAGTTAAAAATTTTATATTAAGCCACGTTTGTACAACTGACCATCAGTAAACTCATGGGTTAGATGTGGAATAGGAATTTTTAAAGTAAAACTTATTTTGCGGCGTGAATTGGTGGTAAGCAAATTTCTATGGCGCTATAAAAACGACCAACGTATATACGATATGAACATACGATATGACACCATACGATATGTTATTGTTGGAAGCATTATATTCAGAAAGCTATTTGGAATTTTGACTTGCGATTAGACCTACTATAAGACAAGTTATGTATTCCTAAAAAACAAAAAATTTCTAACAATCAAACATGACATTACGATCATAGAGAACACCAAAAGCCTAATTCCGTCTGTCTGTCTGTCTGTCCTCGAGTCTGCAGTCTAATGGATTTGCTTCAAACTTGGTACAAATTGTTTTTTCGGTAATATGCCCACACGTTTTTTTTTTCATTTTTTTAAGACGTCAAATAACAGTAGCTCCCATATATTTTTCTCAAAAACGGCTCCAAGGACTTTTATAAGAAGATAGTTTTTTTTTTGGAAAAAAAATTGTTATTTTTGGTACCTCTAGTAAAAGCATTTCTTTGGTTTCCGATTATCTGGGAAACGGATAATTTGATTTTTCTTACGCACAAGCTCCTAGAAAATTTAAACACTATTTTAAACCAAAATTTTTCAAAAAAAATTTTTTTGGGAATAATTTTTTTTTTTAACTCAAAATTTCGTAAACGACTCAATAGATTTTTTCGAAACTTCGTATTTGGAAGTTTTTTTACGTTATCTTGAATAGGGAAAAAAACAATTTTCTAAAATAAAAAATAACGGTACCTCCCATACAAATGTTAAAAAATATACATTTTAAGAAAAAAATGTATTTTTCGAAAACGACTACAAGAATTTTTATAAAAAAATGAATGTGTTCTCAAGTTAGTAGACTCCACTTTCAAGAATACAATTATTTTTTTGGGTACCTTTTAACGGTACTTCCCATATAACAAATGCTCCCTAAAATTATTAATAAAATTGCAGACTCAACTTTTCAAAAAAAAAAGTTTTTCGATTTTTAAAAAATTTTAAAATTAATAAAAAAAAAAAAAAAAAAAATTTTTTTTGAAAAATCGATTTTTCAAAAACCAGTCACTGAATTTTTTTGAAAATTAAATTTTATATGTATATTAATAACTTCAAAATGGTGTTTCAAATTTTTTTCTTGAAAATGTTTTCAAAATTGTATACATAAAAAAATATTTTTTTTAAAAAAACCGCTCCAACCAATTTTCGCTCAATTTTTTTTGGTATATTCTTATTTATCCAAGTATTCAAATGGCGTCTTTGCAAAATAAGAACATTTAATTATGTGTTTTATCCATTTATTTCAACCTTATTATTATTCACTTTTTACGAATTTTTGCGTACGTCACTGAATACTAAATACAATATGGCCCTCTTACATTTATATATACATATGACGGTTCTTTAAAAATCACATAAATCTTATGTATGCATATTCCACCTTAATTACAAAGTTATATGCATATAGCTATCTACCCACCAACATCCTTCATTTTCATTCTAATATGTACATGTTTACATACTAAGGTTCCATCTATATGTATATGTATGTAGATATAGTTTACTCTGCTAACTTACATAATTAAAACCCATAACTAAGATTTAAATATACAATATAGGTAGGTATGTAACTTTTCTTTAAATCATCCATTCCACAATTCATTATACTAAGGATCAAGGCCATCTTACCTAGATAGGCTTTAAACCTGCATAGGATAACTACATCTAACTAACTAAACATCAATGGTTAGCTACATTAAAATTATTAGCTACAAGAGCAAGTTCGTGCGATCTAGTCGTGCATTTTATTTCATTTGTATTTCAGTTTTTTTGTAGGTTCGTTTTGGATTCGCATAGATTAATGTAGAAGGTTAGGTATACGAATTGTGGGTATTCGACGAGGTATTTTTTTGTTGGTTCGTTTTTTGATGCTCATACATTAGTGTATATTGTTTTGTATTAATGTGTGTAATGTTTAAGTTGATGGTCTCGTTGCCAGTACTTCAGTGTATCTACTCCGTAGATTTATATATACAAAGTCGCATAATGTATGAAATGTAAAATTGCTGCACATGAATCAAAGTTCAAACGACGCGACGGTGACGCTTGTACAATTGGAATATAGATTCGCTATGGGGAATGTATTTATGCCATTATACTGGGCTGGTATCCAAAAATGTCGACATCGTTGTTCTTTGTACATAAGTTCACACACTCTTTTTTTGTTTGAACATTTCAGATGTTCATTTTTTTGCGAAACCTCTACTTTATGATGATGTAAGAAAATTATAGTATTGTTGTGGATACATATTAATTGCATTGCAACTTATTTGAACTGATTGTAATATTTAATAAAAGAACCTTAATTAAGTCATTAGCTTAGACCATAAATTTATCTAAAAATATTTCTATACATAAACAAATTTTTCTTATTTCTCTTTTCAACTCGTATTCGTCCATCTCCACAACGTAATTCTCTCAAATCTATTTATTTATTTTTTGTCTACTGTATGCATATTGTAGCTATTATTTGATCGTTTATTTTTTATTTATTTATATTAATATGTTATTAAAAGAGTATCACACCAACCAGAAATGTTAAAAAAGTAGCCAAGTTCTTCTATATACTTAAACCTTTGAGTAACAAGTCAGTCATGAAAAGTAGAGAGATCTAAAATTACCCCAAGTTCTAAGTTTATTAATGTTAAATATAAAATATTTTAAGTAGAGTAATATGGAAGAACTTCAAAATTACCAGAGAAATCTGTTGTTTAATGATTATTGACTTTAATTGTGTGTTAACTTAGCATGTTTTTATTTCAAAATTGAGTAATTAGGTAATAAAAAAAAAGTTGCCAAGGAAACCAACACAATTTAAAATGTTTAATATTAATTGTGTGAAAATGAGAGGTTGCCACGCCCACTGAATGTAAAATCCCAAATTTTTAATTTTCCTTTTGTTTGCATGTCAGGTCCGATAGTCTACCAAATTTCATCATTCTACGACAATCAGAAGTGCTTCTCATAATTAATATCAATTCTATTACGGTTTTTTACAGTTACGGTTTTTGCGATTTTTGGAGTTTTATATATCGGGTACCACTAGATTGGTAAAGAATTGAAATTTGGTGAGTTGTCTAATCTTTGTGAGCTTTTTTTTTTTTTTTTTTTTAATTTTGCACGCGCTCAATGGATTATGAATACCATTTATTTGTTTTTAACACAGCACTGCATTCGGTGAAAGAAGAGAAAGAAGGATAAGAAAGATGTGTGGCGCGATGTTCTGAGACTATAGATGGTTGTTGTCTCAGATTTATCTCCAGGGATGGCTGAACTAATGCGGAGAAAATTACCGTGTCTTATTTATTTATGTCTCTTACAATTCACATTATTTTATTTATTTCGGTGTCATATTTATGGGTATACTAGTTTACTCAACCACATGTTGTTAGTGTTATGCCTGAACAGCATGTAATGAATAAACCAGCAACTCATTTTATGACAATTTTTAGAATTGATTTTTAATGGAATATAAGAAGACATAGACAATGGCAGGAATCGAACCTGCGACCACAAGGTTGACAGGCGACACACACCTATCACGCCACGGCCACCCCAAAAGCTTAGAGCTTAGCAAATGCTGCCAGTTTAAAGTTTCTGAATCTATTGGTACTGAAGTTAAAGGGGGTTGAAAATCGCCTAATCATGTTAAAAAGATTTACTCCCAGAACTTGGCTGGACACTACCCTTCCCTTTAATTCTTTATGAACTCACATGCATACATATGCACATTCAAAATAGATTTATTACGCATTTAATATTATATCAATTTACACAGTAGAAATAAATACTAATAATAAATAATAATAATTTAACTATATAGGTCTGTAAGACCTAAGGTCTTTTAAGCACAATCTGAATTGCACGGTATTAGTTAAAAAGTATAAAAAGATAGGAAAGGATTTTTGTTGGCACAGTGGATTTGGAAATAAGATATTTACTATATCATTTTAAGCTACGGGCGGCATCCAATTAAGATTAGAGGTACAGAAAAGTTTGCTGCCCAGCGTGGGGCTTTAATCCAGAGGTGTAAGTTAGCAGCCAAGCACTATATTCACTGCGCAATTGCCACACCAAAATCAACATTTGTTCTAATCTCATTTTTTGGGAAGTTGCACTACGTCAACAAATGCTTCACATTTGTCAGATGTTCGATAATTTTTGACATTTTTTTCGACGCAGTATAATTTTATCAACAAAAACTTCTGTTTTCAAGTAAATTTAGAAGAAAATCAAATCATGAATATTTTGCTTCAAACAAACTACATTTTTTTAAATAAAAAGCAGGGTATTAAAAAATATGTGTAAAAAGTTACATTTAACCTTTTAAGGTAGTAGGCCTGCTTTTGACAGAAATCGTAACTAACCCCATTCAAAATTTTGGCATCGGCAATCAACTTTTGGTATTTTTTGTTTGTTTTCAAAAATGACGGCAATTGATCTAATACCAAAATCCTAAATCAGAAAGCATTTTTGTTTTCATTAACTTGATTGAATTCAATTTTTTTCCTAAGTCAACATGGCTTAATACAACAGCAGATTATGTATATTTTTATATCGACTACTACATCAATTCCTAAACATTTTTTTATATTTATTTTCTTATTTAAATTAATTTAGAATAAAGTTATTTAATAATAAAGACGAAAGTTTAAATTTAATTGTATCCGATTTTAACGATTGTAACTCAGAGAACTTCTTTGTGCTTACTGTGATCGCTGTCAGTCAAATACCCTAAAAGTTCACTTAATGAGCTAAAATCATCCATAGATTGTCATCTTCATAGCCTTGCGTAAATTTTTTTTAATCTTGTACACAATGTAAAAGTTTTTTGTTTATGTTTGATACAACAAGTTTTAAGCATTCACTATTTTCGTCTTAAGGCAAAAGTAGTCGAAAATTAATATACTGTTTGCAAGTTGGTCAATAGAAGAGGAAAACTTTTCACGCACATATTGTTATACACAATTGTATATTAAATCTTATTATCTTTTCTGCTGACAAGGAACAGGATGTATTTGTTTTATAAAAGTTTATTGCAATAAATAAGCAATTCTGTAGAATGAAAGAGATCATTGTGTTTGGTTATAATAACAAAAAGAATACAAAGAGAAAATTTCTTATGGAACGTGAAATATGCGGAATAAGGATATATATTATAATTAATATAAATTCCAATAAATTGTAAGATTCAATTTAACTCCAACTTTTCGTAAAGAAAAGCAACAAATTTACAACATTTGGAGACAAAAATAAAATGCACGTATTTGTTACCACAAGATTCTTAGAAGACCCAGCTGAACATTTTAAAAATCGATTTTTACTTACTGTGTAGATATTTTTTTTCTAAAAAAATGTTAGTATGACTATTTTTGAGTATTTATTGATATTGATTTAAAAACATAATTTCAAAATGAATTACACCCAACTGTTCTTAGAATATTTATTATGTTTGTTCGTTGATCCCTTAAGTCGCGCTAAAGCATTTAAAAAAAAAATTGAAGTCAGAGTGATAAGTAGTGGTGGAGAACTATCGATAATCAATGTCATCGATAGTTATCGATATATTGCAAATAAAAATAATCGATAATTATCGATAGTTGTGAATATGAATCACGGATCTTATTGCAAATTTAACGAAATAGAAATAATAAGTTTTCTAAAACGTTGCGTTAAGCAGAAAACAATTCCGAATATTAAAATTGATACTTAAATAGATTACATATTATAGCAAGTAAATAACTATAAACATTAAAACAACTCCAAATTTAAGCACGAACAGTTAACAGAATATTACCACATCATGCATATCATGCAGTCTTTGGTTAGAAAAAGAACGCACCACAGCAAGTGTGGTCGACACGAACTAAGCTAGTCTTAACTCAACACAACATTGTTATACGAATTTAACTGTAGATAAAATTGTTCGGTTTTGAAAAACGAATTTTTACCTGAACTTAGGTTTGTTATGACATCAATCGATAGTGGGCAAGAACTATCGATTGATTTCGATAGTGAGATCTATAAATCTGCACCTCTACTGATAAACAAATTCTGTCTTTTACGAAACCTAGGTTTATAGCTGGGCAGGTTGAAGTAAATAAATAAACGTCAAAGTCACATGAGATCTAAAGTAGGCATGGGCGAAATTGAGAAAAATATTGAATACTCATCATCGATGTTAATTATTATCCAATCGAAAATATCGATATTTTTAGGAATTTCCTTAATTCTTTCCTTCAACATTGATATTGAATCAGCGATATTTTGTTTTAACATAGGTTATATATCGCTCATCGCAAATCTGAAGTATTTGTTTTGTTGTGATTTCGCGTTTTTGTTCGCAATTTGTTATTTTTAAAATTGAAAAGTAAATTTAACTTTATTTTCAGACACAGACATAACAAATAGATACCTTTGAAGTTGTGGATTGTGCAAAGTAAGAAAGCAAATACATTAAGCAATTAAATTTAAACATATTTTAACTTTTAATTATTAGATGACATAACTTTCTTTTCTGAAATATAAAATTAAAGGCCCTCGAGACCCGAAAAATACAGGTTCTTTGACAACTCTTGGGGTAAAGTTCAACAAACGAACCTATTGAATTTTCAAAAAATAATTTTTTAACCCAACTAAATATTTTTCGCGAATTATGGTGCGTAGAATTATTTAGAATTTATAGGACCTCCTGTATACAAACTTTGATCGAAATCCGTTGATCCGTTAATGAGAAAGTCAAACATAAAATGTTTCTATGACAGGTAACCTTAATAAAATTATATGTAACCATTTTTTTAAAGAAAGCTTTAGACTTTACAAATAATAGGGCACAGAATATGTTTTATCAAAATCGTTCATGTTTTTACTTCAAAAATTGTGTGCCATGTAAAGTTATTTTAAGTGCTTAAAAAAACTTTTTAAAAAAAAGAATCTAGGCAATCACCAAAGTACCAAGTTTAAAGAAAATCGAATCACCATTTAAGGATGCAGATCGACCCATAGACAGACAGACGGAATAGCGACCCAAATGTTTGGTGTTCTCTAATGTCATAATGTCAAATTTTATCAATGGCAAGAATGGGCAAATTAATCATCAAAGGAAACAGCAGAACAAGCTTACAACAAGCAATTGAATAATGCACAACTGAAGAACATTATGTATTTCCTTAATATTTTTTGAACGGAGCGTGAATTTCGGCATCGTTTTCCTCTTTGTATTATCCGCGGCCCCACCGGGTGTTTTCAAAGACATATTCCTCCAACAATGAAAATCTCACGTTCAATGAATACAATATGGAAATGAATTTATTGATAGATGAATCTATTAGAGGACCGATTAAGAACATACAAAAAAAATTAAGTCTCTACTTTCGTCTTCCTTATACTAAAATGCATCTTTTGATGTTATAAGATTTCAGATATCTTAATCATCTCGAAAATGTTCAATTGATAACACAACGAGAAAAAACAGCTTTTAGTTTCTAATCCTTCATTTTTGTGACTGAACTTATAAAGTATTAAAATCATCAACCAACTAAACAATCCTTCTAAAATCCAATCTACTCTAAAGTTCAAAAATTTTTTAAATAAAATCTCTCTCTTCAATATATCCATTGATCCATATATGAAGCATAAAACCGACTGCATTAGTTTATTATCGAATATATCCTTTTCTGTCATTCGAACAATCAATCAATCCCCCTTCATATGTCGAAATTAAAAAAAAAAAATTAAAAAAATCATGTGTATCTTGCGTTTATATTGACATTTGCCAATTTTCCAATCACAAAAATATGTCCATTAAGATTTTCAAATACATTTAACGAGTTTTTCAGTGCCAACCCCCAATTTCCCCAAAAACACGATACTCACCTCTGAACTTTTCCATGAATGTGATTTTGAATCATCTTCCTTTGCCAGTCAAGATATTCCTCCCAAAAACCGAAAATATAATTATAACACCAATTGCTTTATATCTGCAAAATGATGATGCACACGGTATGTCGAATAAATTTTATTTCGATTTCTCACACATATATGAACAACTGTAATTACACCACACATAAATTATCAAAAAAAAAAAAAAAAAACAGCCCCGCCAAAGGAACGGGGCACAATGAGTTTGATTTTCGAAATGACGTATCACTCGACACACATTTTAAATATTTTCCAAAAAAAAAAAAATAACAGAAAATGGAAAAATATACATGAAAGGATAAAAGGATATTCTAAACCGAATGTATATATCCTTTTTGCCACCCCCACACCACTCTCAACTTGTCTGTCCTTTTCCTCTTGGTTATTCTTTAAAGGGTTGATTGCACAGAAACGTGTATTATCACCGTTAAACTCTTGAATATAGATAGATACTATTTTTAGGGTTTTCTTCGTCCTTTCTGGGAACTGTTACTTTTTTTTTACTCAACTTTATTTAACTCTCAACTGACATCAAGTTCGCCCCTTGAAACAATCCACTTGATAAAATCCTTGATCGACATGCAGATAATAATTTCAGGAGAAAAAGACTCCTTCTATATATATATGGGGTTGTATATGTGTGGCAAGCCACTTGATGCCACAGCAGCAGAAGATTAACGTTGTTATCCTTAATCGTATCAGTATACTCATAGACGCGCAGTATAGACGATATCACATTGAAAAATAATTTCACTAACCGCACATAAATTGACCCATTTACTGTGTGCCAGCAACAGTACGCTCTTTAATGCGACTGCAGGACCGACAATGCGGGACAGTGATCAAACACTAGAGAGTGACATCCTTGTATAACACTCACTCCCACACACACACACACACCCTCACACGAGAGCACATTCAAAAAAATTAAGGACAATTAGGTAATTTCAATATTTCTCGAGTGATTTATTTTTTATTTTTTTTTTGCTAGCATCGAACTGTGCTGCTGTCTTTCTATCGAATATTCACAGCTTTTTCAAGACTATTATTTTGCACTGCTCTCGTTTTGTCCTTCAAGGACTCACAAAATTACTGTATTATTCACTTTAAAGTGAAAAGAGGATTTGGCCACTGTTTTACATAATTTTTCACTTATATTCCATTAGACTTGCAATAAAAAAATTATGTGACCTGTTTTCACTTTTTCTTTTATTTTTATTTGAAGTGTGTCGGATTTTTTTTTTCGTTTGTTCGTTCGTTCAACCGTGACACCTTTTCCCGATAGGTACGTAGCTATAACAGAGAGGATGTTCTCGAAATGAAGAAAAGGACATTTGACGAATAGATATTGCTGTGATAACAGGATGAAAAATGATGCGAAAGGACTCAGTTAGGCGATAATGAAGTGATGGATGTGCGCATTTTACTTTTTCTGTGTACTTGTTTTTCCTTTTTAAGAATCCTACTTATTTTTCTGTTGGTGGTGTTGTTGTTGTGGTTGTTGTTGGTTTATTTTGCACGCACCGTAAATTTGGAATTAAAATGACAAAATGGAGAGGAAAGTTACTTTTATTATGCGCGTGGATGAGTAAGTGAGATTTTTTTCCGTCTAGAGGATGTCAGATGCTGTAGAGAAATATATTATATGTTGTGAAGCTTAGTTTTTAGGGAAAAGCTTTTGATTATTTAAGATTCTGCGCTAATGAGATGAGAGTGCAGAGTATTAGAACTTTTAAAGGTTGTTGTGCGACATCTATATGTGGGGTCCTGATCAATTGAGGACAGTTGTTAGTTTTTTGTGTTTTGAAAAATCAGTTGCCAAAGTTTGAAGTAAAAAAATAAAAAAAAATATATTTCCTATCAAAAAATATTACTCATACGCCACAGTGACCAACTAGATTTTGAGTTGGAATTTATTTATTTATTTATTTATTTATTTCTCTCAACTACACACAAACATTATGCTTCAGTTGAATCAAAAATGTAGGTATAAAATAATGAATAGATAAGCAAGAACATAATTATTTAATAATAAAAAAAATATTAACATTTTAAAAGAAGCATTTAAGAAATGGAAAGATTATATTATAATAATAATTAGGAAGATAACAATTTTTTTTTAAGACTGTTCTTTGACAAGTTAAAATCTATACAATCATAAAAACAATTAAGATCAATGCACATGACATTTAAAGTTTCATTTAAACCATAATTAGATCTTGCAAAAGAAGTATAAAAAAAATCAGAGTTACGATTTATTCTGGATCGAGAATTTATATTCAGCATACTGAGGATGTGAGAGGAACAAATTGATCCAGATAGTAATTGAAACAGGAAAAGAACATTATTCACTTAGCGTGTTGTTTACATAAAATGATAGCAGTTAATGCGCACTTTATTTGTACAATTATATACAGTGAAAGCTGTACTTGCGGACAGTTCCAATAAGCGGACAATTCCCTTTAACGGACAAATTTTCGGAAACAATAAACATAAACAGACGCGGACACTTTTTCATGCTTACTTTAGATAGAAACCCTCCCATATGCGGGCAGATAATTTTATTGAGGGATTATTTTCATCAACAAATCAAACAACCAAAAAAACGAAAAGACCGTTCTCAGTAAAGTTTATGTTTTATTTTTAATACGTAAGCAATGCCGTAGGATAATCTCCGATAACCGGACTCGAAGCTCTTATAACCGGGCAGAGCGATGTTTTGTTGAAAACTTTTTAGGGTATTTCCCGGGTAACTAAATTTGTGTAATTTTGAAAGTGTACTGTTCCATTTTCTGATGGCGTTCCATTATTGCACATGTGATTTCCTTTCCTTCTACTATAATTTTTTGTATTCATTTGATTTCTTATTTTTTCCTTAACCGGACAGTTCTCATAGCCGGCGACCATGAGTGTCTGCTTATTAGAGCTTTCACTGTATACATATTATTACCATAAGAAGTTCTATATTGACCACAAAATGTATTTATTATGTAATTTATTAAGCCCTGTTTGATGATAATCAACTTAGGCCCGTTTGCTGATACACAACTTAAGAATTTAGGTTCTACTTAAGAACTTATGTGACAGTTTTCGCAGAGGAAAAAGTATCCCATAAGTCTTTTAAGTTGAACATGAATATTTATGATGCGTACCAGCAAACGGGCCTAGAAGGCCAAAAAATAACTTTTTATACAAAAAATGTAAGCGTTTATGCGTCAAATTACAGAAATATGGCAAGTTACGGATTCGTGAAAAAAAATCGAACTCGAGATTTTGATCAAACTTGGCATTACGATGATAGCAAAGACGAAAAAAGTGGGTCCCGCAATCCGGTCTGTGCTCGAGTCTACATCCTAAGGAGTTGAATTGATTTAATTCAAACCTGGAGCTTATTTTTTTTTCGTAAATATGACTAAAAAGATAAATTTTATTTTTCTCAAAAACGGCTGCATCGATTTTAATAAAAAAAAAATTTGTTCGTTAATGAAGGGAAACGGTAAATTTTGGTACTTTTTTTGTTACCTCTTCTAGTAGAACCAATTTTTGGTTTTCGATTTTTTAAATAACGATTGATTTGACTTTTTTTCAATTTTTTATGCAGACGCTCATAAGAAGTTTAAACACAAAAAAAACCAAAGTTAAAAAAACTGTTTGTTCTTTTTTTGAAAACTCGAAATTTCGAAAACGACTTAATTATTTTTTTTCGAAACTTAGCATTTTGCACTTTGGTCATTATATTTAATAGTTAAAAAAAACTAAAATAAATAAAATGCAGGAGTGGATCATACGAACTTATTCTTTTAGCTAACAACTTTAATGTAGCTAACCATTGAGGTTTATTTAGTAAGGTGTAGTTATCCTATGCAGCTTTAGAGCCTATGTAGGTAAGATTACCTTGATTCTTAGTATAATGAATTGTCGAATGAATGATTCAAGGAATAGTTACATAGGTACCTACCTACTAAAATGTATATTTAAATCTAAGTTATGGATTTTAATTACATTAAGGAGGGTAAATGTATCTACATACACATGCATATAAACGGAACCTAAGTATGTAACCATGTATATACATATAATAATGAAAATGAAGAGTGTAGATGCGTAGGTAGCTATATGCATACAACCTTATAACTGACATGCAATATACATAAATAAGATTCGTGAGATTCTTAGAGACACGTATGTACATATAAATGTATGAGGGCCTACATTGTATTTAGTATTCAGTGACGTACGCAAAAATTTGTCAAAAAGGAAATAATAATAAGGTATATAAATAAAGGGATAATACACATAATTAAATGTTATTATATTGCTTAGATATAGTTTGAAGGAAAACGAAGATGCAATTTGAATTCATGGATTAATAAGAATACATCAAAAAAAATTCAAAAATCGTTGGAGAGGTTTTTAAATAAATTATTTTTTATCTTTAAAATTTTGAAAACATTTTTAGAAAAAAAAATTTGAAACGCCATTTTGAAGATATTATTAATATACATATAAAATTCAAATTTAAAAAAAAATCTGTGACTAGAAAATCGATTTTTCAAAAAAATATTTTATTTATTTTTTTAAAAATCGAAAAACTTCTTTTTTTTAAATTTTAGTATTCAGTTTTATTAACAATTTTAGGTAGCATTTTAAAGAAAAAAATATTTGAATCGGTTCATCCAATGTTGAGAAAGTCGATAGTATGAAAAGTGGTTGTATGGGAAGTACTGTTAATAAGTACGCAAAATAAAAATACTTTTATGCATGAAAGTGGAATGTACTAACTTAGGAACACACACATTTTTTATAAAAAATTTGGAGCCGTTTTCGAGAAAAACATTTTTTTCTTAACGGTTATATAAAATTTGTATGGGATGTACCGTTGTTTTTTATTTTAGAAAAATATTTTTTAACGTGTTCAAGATAATGTCAAAAAAACATCAAATACGAAGTTTGGAAAATATCTGTTGAATCATTTTCAAAAAAAAAAATAATTTCCAAAAAAAAATTGTGCCTTGAAAAATGTTGGTCTTCAATAGTGTTTAAGCTTTCTAGTAGCTTCTGCGCAAAAAATTTCAAAAAAATCAAATTAACCGTTTCCTAGAAAATAGAAAACGAAAAAAATGGTTCTACTAGAGGTACCAAAAATAACAATTGTTTTCCAGAAAAAAAAACAGCAGAAGGTACGTTTTCCCTTCATTAATATACTGATTTTTTTTTTATATAAAAATCGTTGAAGTCATTTTTGAGAAAAATAAAATTTCTGTTTTTGGCAAAAAAAATGTATGGGAGCTACTGTTATTTGTCGTCTTAAAGACGACGGATTAAAGTAATTTTGTTGATCGAAATAAAAGAAATGGAAACTATTGCGTATTTAATTTGAATTTTTGGGATCGTTAATCAATAATTATTAAGAGCGTCATCACAAAACATATAGAGATGTCTTTTATTTGAAGTCAAGAGAGTACACTATGTTGGAAATAAAGCCTTCTAAACTCCTGAAAAAGGCTCATGCGAGGCATCTAAATTAAATTCTGTAAGATCCAAACGGAGACCATGATATCTCGCAAAATCATTCTATTCTTTAAACGGTGACGATTCAATTCGATTGTGTGTAAAAGGTTAGTCACAACGCACTTGTGCGGACTAGCACCTGGTTTTTTCGTGATTCTTATCATGAAATCAGAATTGGCTTTTAAGATTCTTATGTAAATAGGGGTAAAGCCTGACACGACGTGGAGTCGAATTGGGTAAATGAAATAGGCTTTTGAAGAAAAGCCCTTGCATCTGTTCAAATTTTTAATATATAGTTGTATTAAGACGGCCTGTGCGGCGATAAAGTGTTATACAGTATATAAGTTATTAACGAATGCAAACGTCCCAAATACTAACAACAACTTGCCAAACACTTTTTCAAAGCTTGTTGGCGAAACAACAACAACCAAGAAAATATCTCTTTTAAAAAAGTCAAGCTTTATTTCTTTTTTTGTTGTTAATTATAGTTATTTTATAAATATTGTTAAATATAACTCTTAAGGATAACACTTTAAACTAGTTTTTGTTTGCTGATAACAACTAACCAGACAAATTTCATAATTTTCACGTTATAACAACAAAATATATAAATTCTCCATTAAACTTTTTCAACAGAAAATTTATTCGCGAAATCCTCTTCCCTACGATACTAAAAAAAAAAAAAAAAAACAACAAAAACAAAAAATTTCCATTATAAAGTTTACATCTCATTTCCATATGCAAATTTTGTTACTACAGGAAAACTTGCATCATAATCAAGTTGTGATTTTGTCAAAATTAAAAAGTCAAATATTTGAGTTAACTGATTCTTCTACGTTCGTAAAACAAATCACGACAACATTATTCTTCCTACATCAAATATTTAAACATAATATTAAATAAATGCGCATACATTCAGTTGATATAAACATGTTGGTATACAAATGTCCTATCTTCACAAATAAAAACAAACAAAAAAACAACTTGACATCGTCCTTAAAAAATAAATAAAATATAAATTCAATTCACACAATAAGAATGCAATTGAAGTGGATAAAATCATAATATTTACTAAGAGGTATATTTGCTCCTGAAAAAAATGCTTTCAGTTTTCAATGTTGATGCCGCGAAGGGTAGTAAACTATGAGGACAGTACACTCGTCATGTCGAAATATAAATCTAGAAAACGCTTCCCAAATGAGAGTAAACACCAAAGTTCAATAGTCTGGGAGGTATAGTAATGCAATTTGTAAAGTACTTTCTTTTTTCATGACTTTATTCGCGTTTTAATTTATTTGCAGTTCAAAATCATTCACATCATTTCGTAGATTTAAAAGCTAAACAATATTGTCCCGCAATTTCATCTGTCGGTCTGTCTTTGTGTAGCTACTGAACATCCTGAACTGATGAACCGCTTTTCTTCAAACTAGGTACCTAAGCTACCCAGATGATTGGCTTAGTTCTCTTTCTTATCTTTTTAGCGCCAAAAATAACATAATCTAAAAAATATGATAAAAAAAATAATTCAGTGCTCTTTTATAGGTGTAGTCTACATTTTGGTTTAATTGGTTTAATTTTTTTTATACAAAGTGTTATTAACGGTACCAGCCATCGAACAGTTTTTTTTTTTGATTTTCGACTTTCCCACTAACGGTTTAAGAGAATTGTTTGTAGAGGAGGTACTTCAAATTTAAAATAATACTGCACACTGGGATTTTTTCAATTTTTTTCAATCTGGCAATACTTTTTTCAGAGTTGGTCTTTTTGACAGCTGTCACTTGATTAATGCTCAATTTGTTTTTTCCATTTCTTAATGAATAGGCTTACTCTTCAACAACGTTTTGCAAATCCTGCAATTTAATACCAAATTAATGATTCGGTTTGCTCGACGTACGCATCGAACTTTATAATTTATATTATAAAATTAATATTTAAAAATGATATACCATTTTTTTTAGAAAAAAATTAAGGAATTTTGTACATACAAAATGCAGTAAAAAAGGACTGAAAATATATTTAGCTCTTTCTACTAAGAATCTTTTGCTTGTTATCGAACATGACAGCAAATACGTGCAATCCAGTCGTGCATTTATTTTAATATAATAATAGATTTAACTATGGTCCTTCCACCAAAGTTTTTAAAGTCATTTTTCACTTAATTTTGTATAGGTACATTATATACAAATCTTAATTTTTTTTTCTAAAAAAAATTTGGTACGAACATTTTAAGTATTTAATAATATAAATTTAAAAACAAAATTTCAGAAAAAATCGTCCGTCCGTTTTCGAAATATTGAATTTCCAAAAAAAAATAAAAAAAAATATAATTTTTTTTTCAAAAATTCAAAAAAAAATATTGAAATGCAGTATTATTTATAATTTGAAGCAGCTCCTGTATAAGAATTTTGATCGAAATCCGTTCAGCCGCTTATGAGAAAGTCGAAAATCAATAAAATGGTTGTATGGCAAGTACCGTTAATAACAAAATATTTTAAAAAAATTTTAAGACAAAATGTAGACCATACCCAAAGTAATACACACACCATTTTTTTTATCAAAATCGCTTGAGCCGCTTTCGAGATAATTAAAATGGTAGAAAAATTTGTAGGCCAAATACCGTTAGTTTTGGGGCTAAAACAACGATTCAAAAATCTATTTTGGACAATCACCTAAAACGCCTAAGCACCAAGTTTGAAGAAAATATGTTCAGCCGTTTAAGCTGTAGGACGTTCTACAGACAGACAGACAGACAGACAGATAGGCGGAATTGCGGGACCCACTTTTTTGGTGTTCTCTATCATCGTAATGTCAACTTTGATTAAAATCTCGAGTTCGATTTTTTTCCAAATGCAAAACTTGCCCTATAGTAAATACATATATCGCAAGTAACAAGATATGGGCTAAGAAAAATCACACACAAACTCGTTTAAAGTTTTTGCTGTCGCAACTAAATAAAATATCATAAGTAAGGACCAATATTTAAAAAAAATGCATATATTCTAATTAAAAATATATTCAATTAATACTTCGTCGACTAGGAGCTTGAAATCATATATTTTGGATATTTATAGAATTTCTCAAACCATAAAATTTGCATTACCTACCAGACTATGCAATATAAGAGCGATCTCCATGAACATGAAGAGTATGAGCGAAAAGGTGCGTAAGCACTTCAAAGTATTTTCCATTTTGTCCACTTTATTGCATACCCTAAGGATGTAATATCATCCTCAAATCTTTCTCACTTAAATACATAACAATTGTACTTTATGCGTTTTCGTTTCTCTATGGTAAATCCTGGAATAAGATATGTACATGTACTTGTTTCCTTGAAAAAAAATGTTCATACAAACTATACAAAGGAGATAAGGCTTTTGTATAAGTTTGAAAATTAAACAAGGTTGTTTTTCAGATTGTCTTGTGCATTCGTTTTTCATAGAAGTTAAAATATTAGATTATTCTGTAACCCAAAATATTTTCTTTTTTAATTTGATGGAAAATGCTTCAAGTTTTATTTTAGAAACCCGTTTGGCTCTCTGAAATTACGCCTTACGAAATTATGCCAATATCCCGCTTTTTATTATCCCGTTTCTTATCGCCAGATTATTAAGCTTCCGTTTTTAGAATCAACACAAGGTGCAAGAAGAACGACGCGTAATGGGGCATGCCGACCCCTGCAACCTCCCTTCTTGCACAATATAGGATTTGGGGTTGGGTCGGCTTTAAGGTGTATTCAAAGTTTATTGTGTAACATTTATCTTCTGTTTGAAATCGGCTTTATTTCACAAGCAATGTTCGCCGTTATTTCTCTTTGTCATTGTACGCAGCGAACTAATAACGAATTGTGGAAATGGGAGCAGGACGCGTTTGCGAAAGCGCGCCGTTGAATTTATTTCTACAGTGATACTGAAATATGTTAGGCGTTTTTATTTCCAAAATTATTACGCCCAAATTGTTTGGGGGAAATTTCAAAATTACAAAATTTTTTGAATTCTTTTCTAAAATAAATTTGATATGGCAATCTTGTGTATTTAATAATATAAGCTAACAAATATTTATCCGAAAAAAATCGTCGTTCGTTTTGGAAATATTGAAATTAACAAAAAAAAAATGTACGAGTGGATCGTACGAACTTGCTCATGGAGCTAACAACTTTAATGCAGCTAACCATTGAGGTTAGATAGTTAGGTGTAGTTATCCTATGCAGGTTTAAAGCCTATGTATGATTCCTTCAAATGTATGTTTAAATCTAAGTTATGGATTTTAATTATATAAGTTAGGAGGGTTAAATGTATCTACATATATATACATATTGATGGAACCTAAGTATGTTAACATGTACATATAACAATGAAAATGAAGGATGTAGGTGGGTAGGTAGCTATATACATACAACTTCATAATTTAGGTGCAATATGCATTATATAAGATTCATGTGATTTTTAAGGACACATATGTATATTTAAATGTGTGAGGGCCTATATTGTATTTAGTATTCAGTGAGGTACGTAAAAAGGGTATAATAATAATGTAGAAATAAATGGATAAAACACATAACTAAATGTTCTTATATTGCTTAGTCGTTATAGTTTGAGGGAAAACAAAGATGCGAAGAATTCATTGATAAATAAGAATATATCAAAAAAAAAAATTTCAAAAATCTTTGGAGCTGTTTTTAATTTTTTATGTATAAAATTTCGAAAACATTTTTTGAAAAAAAAAATTGAAATACCATTTTGAAGATATTATTAATATACATATAAAAGTCAAATTTAAAAAAATTCTTCGACTGGTTTTTGAAAAATCAATTTTTCAAAAAAAAAAAATTTATTTATTTTTTAAAAAATCGAAAATTTTTTTTTGAAAATTTGAGTATGCAGTTTAATTAACAATTTTAGGGAGCATTCGCAAAAAATTGAGAAATATTGAGAAAGTTGAAAATATGTAAGGAGGTTCTATGGGAAGTACCGTGAATAAGTACCCAAAAAGAAATACTTTTATACTCAAACGTGAACTGTACCAATTTAAAAATACACAAATTTTTTTTATAAAAATTCTTGGAGCAGTTTTCGAGAAATAAATTTTTTTCTCAGCGGTTTCCTAACATTTGTATGGGAGGTACCTTTGTTTTTTATTTTAGAAAAATTGAATTTTATCAATTCAAGGTAATGTCAAAAAACCACTAAATACCAAGTTTCGAAAAAATCTATTGAGTCAATTTCGAAATTTTGAATTTTCTAAAAAAAAAAAATATTTGAAAAATTTTGGTATACAATAGTGTTTAAACTTTCTAGTAGCTTCTGCGTAAAAAATTTCAAAAAAATCAATTTAACCGTTTCCGAGAAAATCGAAACCAACAAAATGGTTCTACTAGAGGTACCGAAAATAATAACTTTTCTCCAAAAAAAAAAATTGCCAAAGGGTATCCTTCCCTTCATTAATGAACTTATTTTTTTATAAAAATCGTTGGAGCCGTTTTTGAAAAAAATAAGTTTGGCCAAAAAAAAAATGTATGGGAGCTACTGTTATTTGTCATCTTAAAAATAATGAAAAAAACGTGTGGGCGAAGATAACAAACAATATGTACCAAGTTAGACGCAAATCTATTCAACCGTTTAGGCTGTAGACTCGAGGACAGACAAACAGACTGACAAACAGACAGACAGACGGAATTGGGGGATACACTTTTTTGGTGTTCTCTATGATCATAAAGTCATGTTTGATTGTTAGAAACATTTTTTTTTTTAAAACATAGAACCTATAATCGCAAGAAAAAATGTATCGAACATTTTGGTATGCAATAAAAATTTTGGTATATATAAAAATTTTGATCGAAATAAAAATGGTTGTATGGCAGGTATCGTTAATAACAAAAGGTTCGCCAATTTTTAAGATCGCCTAAGGACAAAATTCCACTTCAAAATCCTGGTGTGTACTCTGTTCCCTGCAGTTGTGGGTCTTCTTATATTGGTGAAACGAAACGAGGTATAACAACGCGATTAAACGAACATATTAAAGCTATCCAAAACAACGCTGTCACAAAATCGGCAATATGTGAACATTTGGCCTATAACGACGATCATTTTATCCGTTTTGATCAAGCCAGATCAATCGCATATGAAAGATTTTATGTACCAAGAATTGTCAGAGAAGCAATTGAAATTAAGAAACATACAAATTTCAATAGAGATTCTAGCTTTAAATTATCGCCAACGTGGGATCCTCTCATAAGTAAAACAAAAGTAAAGCCAATCAAAAAACCTGTAGCCGATATCGTAAGCTTTGCATGTATACAAGAATATATCGACTCAACGCAACAACAACCTAGAACGAGTACACCACCCACAAGCAATCGAAGTGCAACAACATCTACGCACCGGTACTGTTTGAGAGCGAAAGCTAAAAAACAATAACTAAAACAACATCCATCAACCGCCAGTCTCATCCCGTGACCACGAAGTTTGAAAGTTCTTCGAAACGTCGGGAAAAAGAAATTGAAAATATTTCTTAAATTTAACGCGGTAAGTTCCGAAAAATTTAAACTTTATGTAATATGAATATCATCCGCGAAAATAATAACCTAAAATCTCGTTTCTAATTAGTTGTCAACCGCGGTAATTGTTTTAAGTGATTGTCTCAAATCGTTTGTTAGCTCCAAAAATAATGGTAGTTGCCATACAATTTTTGTATAGTTCTCAAATACGACTTCACCGATTCTTATAAAAAAGACCAATTCATTAATGAAGGTCTACCGTTTGTAGAACTATTTTGTTTAAACAAAAAACAACGGTACCTCCCATATAAATGTTTAAAAAAAATGTTAAGAAACAATTTTTTGGAAAAAATAATTTTTTTAAAAACCAGTCAGAATGAGTGACGAGTGAAAATTGTATACGTATATAAAAAAGCAATTACTTTAAATTTTTTTCTTAAAAATGTTTTCAAAATTAACATATGTACATAAAAAATAATTTTTCTTTTAAAACTACTCCCACGATTTTTGAACTTTTTTCGATAAATTCATATTTGTCCAAGAATTCAAATCGATAAAAAATATTTTAAAAAAGAATTGAACCAATCACCTCAAATGATTAGAATCATGTTTGAAGAAAATCGCTTCAGCGGTTTTGGCTGTAGATAAAAATACAGATAGACAAGCAGACATACGGAATTGCGACCAACTTTTTCATCATAATTTCAAGTTTGGTTAAACGCTCGAGTTAAATTTTGTTTTCAAATGCTAAATTTGCCCTATAATTCCTATGTATGTATGTATGTACATCACAAGTAAAACTAATTATTTTAAAAAAATAGTCCTTAGAGACTAACTTAACAATTATAAGATAACATTCATAATGGACAATTAGCCTTATAGTCCAGTCGGGTAGTCAAAACAAGGGCTAAAATGGTAAATTAATTCGTACAATTTTCTTTTACAGTTCGTTTAGAAGTCTAAAGTTCGGTTTTCAGGAAAATCACGCTTTAGCTTCAGCCGCCATTTTGAATTTAATGAAAATTTTATTTTGGCCAATAACTTCGTCATTTTTAATTTCGCACAAAAATAAATAAGGTACGACTTGTAGTAAATTTAATTTTCTACAACTTTATTCTAAATATTTTTTTTCAAAAATGTTACCGTTCGGGAGATATTAATGAAAATATTTTAGAGGGTGTGTACCCTTCTGACACTATGAAATAAAGGGTTATCTATTTTACGGTTTCAAAAGTATAGGGCCGGAATTCGACATCTGTCAAAGTAAGTTGTTAAACCAATATTTTTTTTCAGTTGAAAGTCTGACCTTTACCAAAATGGAACGCTTAACTATCGCACAACGCATACAAATTGTTAAAACCTACTACAAAAATGGTGATTCTGCCACAGCCACATATCGTGCTTTAGGAGGAGATTATTGTTTATATAATCGTCCAACTACGCAAGCAATTGGCAAAATTGTGAAGAAATTTGAAGAAACTGGATTGGTTACAGATATTGTAAGGCCTGTACATCATCGTTTCGCTCGTACCACTGAAAATATCGCTGCTGTAAGTGAAAGTGTTGCCGAAGACGCGAATGTGTTGATTCCTTGTCGTTCTCAGGAATGAGGACTGTCTTACGGCACATTATGGCGTATTCTGCATTTGGATCTACACCTACATCCATATAAAGTCCAGCTCACACAACAACTGAAGCCAGCTGACCATTCACAGCTTGAACAACAGGCGGTGGTCGGCGATTTTTCGAACAAAATTTTGGTCACCGACGAAACAAAATTGTAGTATTTGCGGTTCTGAGAATCCTCAAGTAATTGAAGAGAGGCCATTATATCCACAAAAAGTCACTGTTGGGGGCGCACTTTAATCCGGATGTGTGATCGGACCTTACTTCTTCGAAAACGACGTTGGAACGACTGTCACCGTCAATTCGGAGCGTTATGGTCATATGATAACCGACCTTTTTTTGCCTGCTATTGAAGAATACGACTTGGAGAATATATGGTTTCAACAAGACGGTGCTACGTGCCACACAACGCGAGCGAATATGGCTTTATTGCAAGAGACATTTCCTGGCCGCGTAATTTCTCGTCGTGTCGATATAAACTGGCCACCAAGATCATGCGATTTGACACCACTGAACCTTTTTTTGTGGGGCTACGCGAAAGACCGTGTATATGCAGATAAACCTTTAACTCTTGAGCACTTGAAAACCAACATTCGTCGAGTTATGGCTGAGATACCGCCCAATATGTGTCAAAAAGTGGTCAAAAATTACCTCAAAAGAATCGATGCTTGCAACAATTCACGTGGTGGTCATTTAAATAATGTAGTGTTTCACACATAATGTCAACGTTCAAGCTTTATAATAAAAAAGGAATATCATGAAAAAAAAATATTTTATATGTGTTTTATTTACGTTTACTTTTGAAACCGCAAAATGGATAACCCATTATTAATTCGTACAATTTTCGTTCATAGTTCGTTGGGGGCGGTCATTATTAGAAGTGTAAATTTCGGTTATCGGGAAAATCGCGCTGGAGATTCAGCCGCCATTTTGAATTTAACTAAAATTATATTTTGGCCAATAACTTCGCTATTTTTATTTCTCACTAAAATAATATAAGTAAAACTTGTAGTAAATTTAATTTTCTACAGCTTTAGTTTTAACAATTTTTTTCAAAAAAGGTACCGTTCGCGAGATAAACTCTTTTGGGGCTTTCGAACCCTTTCTGGGAGCATGAAAATATTAATTCGTATAATTTTGTCTTATAATTTGTTGTGGGTATCTATAGTAGACTAAATATCAATTTTCGGGAAAATACTGCTGGAGCCTTAGTCGCCATTTTAAATTTAATGAAGAATTGGTTATCTTTTTTCATTCATAGAAGGTAGAGTTTAAGGTGCGTTTTTTTTGTTGACGTGGTTTCCCTTGTAGGCCTAATCTTCTAATGCAAGTTCTCTGTTTGGGGATTTCTTATATATAGCAAAAAAAATAAATACATAGAGATTATGTAAAAAAAAATACCACAAAGTTTTATCCAAAATTCTAAACTGCATATGATTTTCGCATAAAATTGTGTTAACATAAATGCCAAAAGCTTAGATAGTGCAGTTCACTCGTCGGATAGCAGAATGGAGAGGTAAATCGAAAACGGATCGAATGGGTGACTCGAATTTACAGTTCACGTGAATAGTAGAATTGGCCAGAATATATGGTACCCTTATTACAGAACACTAAATCCATAATCCATTCCCAAAGAAGATTTGTTAAATGATAAATCTGAGCCATCAAAATTTCATGCTAAGTAGTTTTGATCCCTTAGACCAAAACCATGTAAGTTTATTATCTTGAAACCAGACAAAAAAAATATTATGTGTTTTTTTTTAGTATTTTCCTAAAAATCGTTCGATTTATGACCAAACAACAAAGTCTATCATAATGATAAAACTTAAATTTATTTGTTATCCGCGAAATTTGAGTGAAAGCTTATAAGCCAGGATTTTAATTTTTAATTATTCCTTAAACCCTCATTATTCCAATGAACTCTGAATGCACTTAGTGAATTTTACTTGTCAACCGACGATATCAAGGTTGCACTGTATAGTAAAACAAATAATTCGGGCCACAAGCAAATTCCCCTAAAACTTGTTGAAACAACATCTAAGCATATATAATATGAATGATAATAGAAAGTTTACTGCATTGAGAAATTGATGTGTTGGGAGGGAGAGGGGGTCAAATGCCCAAAAAGAGTTTATCATTAATATCTAGCGAACGTTAGCTTTTTAAAAAAAATATGAAGACTAAAATTGTAAAAAAATTAAATTTCTTACAAGTTTTACCTATATATTATTTTTGTGAGAAATCAGAAATGGCGAAGTTATTGACCAAAATAAAATGTTCATTAAATTCAAAATGGCGGCTGAAGCTCCAGCGCTATTTTCCCGAATACCGGAATTTTTGACCCCCCCTGTAAAAAAAAATTGTACGAATTAATTTTTTCCATTTCAAATGTTTAACCTGACTCGACTATTACTAAAAGCTTTTCTGCTATGCCTTATAAATTACGATAGTACCTCCTCAAATTGTATCTTTAAAAAAATTCGGTGATATAAGAAATTATACTATTCAATTTTTTGAAAGCACAGGCTCCTACAACTCAACTTGATCTCTTAGATAGAATTCAAAACAAGTGATTAATCGTGCAAACACCCAATATTACTGGTGAAACTTTAAAACGTAAAGTACGTCGATGTTATAACTACTATTATTAAAGCGTTCGACAAGATCAGTCAACAAATTATTTATATCAAATTCAACACCTTCAATTTTCCTACTTTGTGTATGGAATAGTTCAAATCATTCCTTTAAAACAGTATATACAGAGTTATCTTCAGAAATATGGTGTCTGACCCAATATTTCCCTCTCTGAGGAGTTCCTCAGGGTAGCCATCTTGGCCCACTCCTATTTATGGCTGCCATCAATAATGTGTGAAATATTATTTCCTTCTACGATCTCTCTAAATGTATTCTAATGATATAAAAATAATAACAGTTATCTCATCTTCTCGTAACTCTTCCCTTCCTCAACAAGATCTGAACAGCTTTTTTATTTGGAGCAATAAAATATTTCTATAGCTTAATGTTAACAAAATGCCAATCTATGTCTTTCTCACAAAAAAGTTTACCTACGAATTTCTGAACCCATCACTTCTGTAATGTATCTATTCCTATTATCCTGACTTGCTCAAATTAATAAATTTTAATAGCGATCCTCGAAATTTAAGATCCATTCCTTTCTTACACATGACCCTGCAATGTTTGTTTCTGGTGCTAGTAGGCCTGTGGCGGCCCCAAATGCGGGAACACATAAGGTTCCACGCTCTCTCCTTAACATCTATGATTGAGGTGTTATGGTACAGGGTGGCCCACGAATCGTGCTACAAAAATAAAACGTAATAACTTTTTATCAATGTGAGTAATCGGCTTATTTTTTTTTATTTTTTAGGCTACTATTTAGATTTATCAAAATGAATGCTTGGGATACTGAAAAATGGATTTGGATAGTGCAGCGATGCCATTCTTTGCAGGGAATTTGGGCTGGAGTTTGGCGGTACTCCCCCGAGTAGATGGACTATTATGAGGCTTGTGAACATGTTTGCCGAACCTGGAAGCATCGAACGAAGACCGTATCATCGAGATCCCAATGTTCGGGTTCAGGATACAATCGTGGCTGTTGCATCGGCAACACAGGCAAGTCCAAGTGTTTCGACTCGAAACTTATCGGGCCAAATTGGAGTTAGCAGACGGTCATTACAACGGATACTTCATGATGACTTAAACTTGTTTCCGTACAAAGTCCAAATTACAAGCAAGTTAAACCCTCAGGATTTGCCTGTTCGCCTGGAATTTTGCCGAAAAATGATTGCAATGGCCGAAGAAGACAACACACTGATAAATTATTTTTTCATATCTGATGAGGCCCATTTTGACTTAAACGGCAATGTTAACAAGCAAAATTGCCGTATAGGGAGTGAATCTAATCCAGAAATGCTCCATGAGACGGAAGTTCGTCCAGAACGAGTCATTGTGTGGTGCGCAGTTTCATCAAGTTGTATTGTCGGGCCATACTTCTTTGAAGAAAACGGTGTAACACAAACTGTCAATGGGGACCGTTATTTAAAGATGCTGAAGAAGTTTTTTTACCCAGAACTTTGCTGAAGGCGTATCCCTTTCAGCAGGATTTGGTTTCTACAAGATGGAGCAAGTACACACGTAGCCACACAAGTTATGGCGGAGCTCCAACTAAAATTCCCAAAAAAATTGATATCCAGAAACTGCATTTTCCGCTGGCCCCCAAGGTCACCTGACCTGACTACACCAGATTTTTTTTATGGGGTCAAGCAGGAAGTGTACAAAACGAAACCCAGGAATTTGACTAAATTGAAGCAGTCCATTAAGACAATAATTTAGGCGAACCCAATTTCAACCCTTCAGGCCACAATGAACAATTTTCTGATCAGGTGCCGCATATGCGTGGATGACCGTGGAGGTCATTTGCGGTCTATCATCTTTAAAAACCATTAGTTATTTAAAATAGAATTTAATTTTTAATCCAATAAAAAAAAATTAATGAAATACATCGATTAAAATAAAAGTTATTTAAATTTCTTATTGTAGCACGATTCGTGCATCACCCTGTAGAGGTGTTGGATAGGACAACATTTCCACTTTCTCTGGCTGAGGCGTTGGTGTGGTGTGGATCATAGATCATGTATTACTTTTTATGGAAGAAGTAGATAAAATCATATTTCTATTAATAATATACTCAGGAATTTAAAAAAAATGCTAAGCAATGCAAGCACGTATCTGCTAGTATTTAAAAATCCGTTTTAATATATTACACAAAAAGACTTAATTAACTAATGTAATTTGCTTAATTATCTTTATTAAAACTGTTTGATATGAAATGTATTCATTTTAGGTAATAAATTTCCCAGCGGAATTTAATTTCTCTTTTAAATTTTATCTTTATTTTAAATACACCAACAAAGCAATTCTAATATTTTTTAATCATAACAAAAAGCAATTTATTTTGATAAAAACAACAAAAAATCACGTTGAATTTGAAATAAATGCAATTTATCTGCTACAACAACTGATGGAAGTCTTGAATTTTTCTGCCTTGGGATTTTACCATGGGAAGTCTTTTTTGTACATTCCATATGCAAGCCAATACAATAAGTTAAAAAGTATAAATGATGCTGGGAATGCAATACGTGCCACTTGATCAATCAGAGAAACACTGTTCATATGACGAGCACCTGATTTGTAGAGAGAAAAAAAAACAAGTATCAAAAATGTACAATCATTGCCTAATTAAATCCTTAAATAATCTCTATACATAAATACATAAAACAGACCTTTGACAGTTGCATCTCTTTCGCGTTGTTTTCGAAATTTATCATCTCCAATGAAGCACAGCCAAACTTGTTTGCATTTCGAAGTTACTGGTGGTTCGGTTTGAGTTGTCCTTTCCATTGTGGAGGCATGAGACGAAGGAGCTTGGAAGATAAGTGTTGGATCCTAGAAATATATTTCAGAAACTTTATAGTGAAAAGTTAAAGTTTAATTTTTGTTATTAATTTTACATTGTATATTGGACAAATCATTGAGTTCCGTTTGCGAAATGTTCCCGGCACAGATTGTGGAGATTCTCTTATGGATTCGGTGCTTTTATGTTCGGGCGTAACAACTCCGTCGGATTCTTCAGCCATTTCATCGACATCTTCCCATTCGTCCTCACTGACGGGAATTTCACCACTTCCGGTCTAATTTAAATTAAACCAATTATTATATTTATTATTATTTTTTTTTTTTTTGAAAATAAGAAGGACAAACCTTTGTAAAGTAGTGAACTCCTGCAAACTCAAGCAAAGTGGCAATGCAATATAAGAAGCTCATCAATAAAAACCAATCGAGAGCTGTAGCATATTTGACTTTGGGCAAATCCGTTCGAGAATCAAGACTGATGGTTGACAAAGTTAGCACCGCAGTAATACACAAACCAACACGGTCACTTGTTGCCTCTCTATGTATCCAAAAGGACACCCAGGATAGGACCACAATCAAAATGCATGGCACATAAACCTATGAATGTAGTGAAAACAAATATATAATTAAATGATTATCTCAAAAGAGTCTCGTTTAATTATGATAACCTGACTGTTGAATATTTCGAAAATATTTACCTATTATTGAAATATATTATATTACATACATATAAATCTATTTTCTCGTGTAGATCTTAGTACAATTAGCAATGTATGTTTCCTTTTGGTAACTACAATAAACTCTCTCGCTCGCCCTTTTTCTACTTTTTTTTTTTATAAATTCATTTTTATTTCATTTTAACTTATAACTATCTTAAAGCTAGACAAAAATGTTTAAAACTAGCCTAATTATCAATAACTTACAACTAATTTACTGGCCCTTTACGGGCGCTCTAAATTAAACAATAACTCTTAAAACTAATGTCTTTCGACCTAAAAACTATTTTAATTAAATCTAAATTTTTTTTTTATTTTATTTTATATTTCAAGGAAACTTTACAAAAACTTGGTATCTTATCAATTTTTTTTTTTTTTTTTTTTAATATATATTAAAAATAATTAAAACTACTTAAAATACCTAATAATACTTAAAGCTTCTTAAAAACTAGAACAGCCACAGCAGCATTTTTTTCGTTTTTTAATTTTTGTTTGTTTATTTTTTATATGCATGCAGACACACACCAACATGCAACCCACCCATACATGTACATACGCACATACATATACGTACGCACATACATGTACAGACACGCAGTTGCATGCACGTATGCCCCCGCATACATACATATTTTTAAATTTTTTTTTTTTTTTTTTTTTTTTTTTTTTTGTGCCACCCTGACTGTTCCCTATACCTAATGCCCTAAATCTATGCAAGTCGGCCAAGATATATCATCTTCATCGACTTTATATATCACGATGCTGTTCAGAGAGCCACCAGAACTGGTTTTCCTGTTTCGCCCTATCCCTCCGGTCCCGCTCGGACACAGTCCTACTGAACCGAAGGCGCTCTTCTCCACCTTGAGCGATGACGTCTCGACCATACAGGAGTCGCCTATCCACAGTTTTCCGGCTGACGTGGTAGATGAGCGGAACCGCCCCTCCATCCTGTATCAGCCCTCGACTGTCTAAATAGAGGAATGCCTCGGGAGGGATGTAACCACTTAACCGCGCACTCTCAAAATATTCGTTATTGGGGTAATAAGCCCCAAAAATTAAGCTGTTAGTTGCGGACATCGCTCTTGCAACGTGACCCCGAATCAGCTTGAACAAAAAATTATCTATTCTGTTTATGTTGGCTCCGTTGTATAGAACCTGGTTGGAATAATATCTTGTGTACTCCGACTCTGGTGTTCTGTGTAATCCAAGGCAACGTCTAAGACATTGCCTCTCAAACACCCGAATCTTTTCCATTTGAGATGGGGCAACGTTGAACCACACCGGGCATCCGTAGGCAATCATCGGACTGATGAGGGCCATGTAGCAAATCACCTTCACCCTGCTGTCAAGACGGCTGCTATAAAACAGTCGTTTAGTCAAGGCAAAGGCTCCCCTAGACCTGGCCAAAGCAGCAGCTATATGTCTGTCGAAATACAGGTACTGATCCAACCAGATGCCAAGGTACTTTACTACACTTTTACTCGCCAGTGGATGTCCATGTGGCCCTACGATCACCAGCTTGCGCCAGTTCTTTCTCGTATCCCTTGAGGCGCTAGACAACGGAGTCCTAAACAAAATAGTTTCTGATTTCTGGAAGTTGATTTTCAAATTCCAGTCATCACAATATCTCTGAATCTTGTCGAAGTCACTCTGCAAGAGACTTTTGATGACCTCAACTGTATTAGCTGTTCTGTACGCAAGTAGATCGTCGGCGTACGCAATTGCCTGAGTTAGACTACCTATCAGATCGCTGGTGTAAATGCTGAATAGAATCGGCGAGTTAACCGCTCCCTGCTGAAGACCATTATTAATATTAAAAATTGCGGTAGAAGTTACATTGCCACTCTTGACAACAAACTTTCTACCATTTAGCATGTCATAAATAATATACAATAGAGGTTTACTTATACCTAGTCTGTTTAGCTTTAGATAGAGACCTTCTAACCATACGGTGTCGAAGGCCTTCTCCAAATCAACCAGACAGGTACCCGTACACTGCTTTTTAGTTTTGTTCCATTGGATATTAGAAACTAGTTTAAACGCGGCATGAAATGTGTCATGTCCCGCCTTAAAACCGAACTGATTATCCGGGATGATATTTTTGTTCTCCGCCCACTTGAACAGGGCTCTATTAATAACCTTTTCAAATACTTTGCTGATGCTCGGAAGAAGACTTATCGACCGGAGATTCGCCGGATTGGAGTTGTCCTTTCCCTTTTTTGGGAGAGGGTGCACCACAGCTGTCTTCCACCGCACTGGATAATATGCATTATTCAGCGCGTTGTTAAACAGTGTGGTATAAATGTCAACTGCTTCTTGAGGCAAATGTCGTAGTAAAACGTTCTTTAATGAATCGAAGATGAGCTGGAGCTCATTCTTCGAAATTAACAGGGGACTGGGCCCATTTCGGTCGGCGATTATGGCGTTTGCCAAATCTTCATCATTAAACCCGGTAAAACCAAGGTTCTCAGATCGCCATTCGCTTATATCGTTTCGGAGCCATAAGTGATGAAGCAGAGCTCTGTTCTCCAGGTCATGATTCGGGCGAATGCTAGCATTCACCTTGTACACTTGCTGGAAAGCAGCCCCCACAGTCTCCACCTTCTCCTGCGGATCTTCGATTATGAAGAGGTCATCGTCCAAGACGGCGTCATCTGGGTCTATGCCTGCTGTCAGAAGTACGTCTCTGTTTTGTGTCGTCCTCTGGAGCTTAAGACACGGAAGGTCGTTTTGATCTTTTCTTCTGAATATCTTATTAATTTGAGGGAACATACTCAGGTCGGTAGCGTTCACGGCCCGAATTTTGTTGTCCCAAAACAAATTAATGGACAACATATAATTTTCATTGATCAATTGGTTGATTTTTTTGATGGACGACTTCAGTGTCCTTATCTCCAGATCTCGTGTGTCAGTAAACCGTCTGTACAAACGTTTTAGTCTTGTCATTAAGCCACTTTTTTGTCTGTGTAATGCATCAATTGTCGCGTTACGGTACATGTCAGTTGCGTTACGTTCTTTGTATTTCGGTATTGTCCTGTTCATTGTTCGTTGAATTGTTTCGTCCATTTGTTCTAAGTATCTGTCAATTTCAGTATTTGTCATGTTCCTGTCATTTGGTGGGGATATACCATTTGATCGTAATTCGCTCAATAAGACGTTCGAGAAGCGTGGCCAGCGCATCTTACTGTAATTGTAAGTATGCACCAGTACATACTCCTCCAACTCCATAAGCGAGTTCGGAAGTTGTATTACGGTGGCGAGTCCGCAGTGGTCACTGTCGTACTCGATCGTTCTTAAACAATTTTTAGGCCGATGGCCCACAGTATCAGTAATTGTTAGTCTTGCGTCTTTCAACAATAGATCCATATAGGCACCGCTTCTTGGAAACGATGGCCTGTCTGTAACGAGAAGTTCAATGCGATACTCCAGGTTGTATCGACCCATCCAATTATACAGATGGTTACCACGAAGATTTTGTATTTGATTTCCCCAATCTATATGTTTGGCATTCAAATCACCAGCCAATATGTAGTAGTTTTCTTCCGAGCTCAATCTTAAGCATTCAAAAAGCTTTTCAAGCTCTGTTATAAACTGTGTGGGCTGAGGTGTTTCCGGTGCATAGGCAGCGATCACATACATTCGCTTCCCCTGTTGGAGATGAATGCATATGATGCATGCCTCTAACGTCCGAAATTTACGCACATCACTATTATAAATTACCTTATGACTAATGCCTTTACGTATAAAGATTGCGACGCCCCCTCCTTGAGTGGAGTTGGGTCGGTCTCTCCTTACGATATTGTAATTGTTGTTAGTCAATTTATGTTTCTGGTTAAGCTTAGTTTCGCTAGCCATAAACACATCTGGACTTATGTCTTTAAGCAATTGGAATAAATTCGCTCTACGTTCGGTCCTAATCAGTGAATTTACATTCACAGCTAGGATCTTAAAGGGCCTCTCCGGCAGCGCGCCCTTAACCTCTAAGTTGCGTTAAGCTCGGCAAAACAGAGTAGAGATAATTCACCCTAGTCGCCTGCTCCCTGATCTGGTTTTGGAAGCCGTTCAACTGGCCCTGGATGGCCAGTAGAACGTCCATTTCCTTTCTCTATCTAAGTTACATTATGTGCGTTCAATAAGGCAGTTCAGAACAGATTAGAACATTTTGCTGAAAATTTCTGTTCTAAACTGTTCTGCATTGCTGTTCAATCAGTCAGTATGGAGGACTTTAGAACAGGATTTTCAGCACTTGCTTTTTAGGTAGAGCAGGTTAGAACAGATTTGTGAGAACTGTCAAAATTATCTGTTGTTTTAAAATAAAAAAAAAACATTTCAGTGTTAGGTTTAGATTTAGTTGATAAATCACTTTCAGTGTCGGAATCACTCTCAATTTCATCAAATAGTTTCCATTTCAAAATATTTCGAAGAATTTTTCTACAAGAACAAACGAAATCGAATTGTAGGTAAACAACAATAATTTTTTTATGTTTAATCTCTGTCAGATGACTGACTGTTTTAGTTGTTCTAGTTTGTTCAGACGTTTCTCACGAATCTTTTCTGTTCTGTTCTAACTTTTTCGTCACTGAACAAACTTATTATCTGAATTTCTATTTAACTCTCCCTTTCTATCCCTTTTGGATCTCTATTCCTGTATCTCTCTCTTTTGTTATCCGTCATACAATGAGTACAAGAGATTGGCAACAGACTTACATTTCTACCTTGGGCAAATTTCAATAATGTACTTGTATATGTGGGCCATTTTGGCATTCTGTCGATGCGCCTAAAACAATATTATATTAGTATTCGAGTGTTTTTTAGTGATTTTTTTTTTTGAAATAGAAATTCAGCAAAAACAGTTTTTTTGACATTTCGAATTAATATAAATAGAAAACTAGATTTCCTGTTCTTTTTCCAAAAAATGCTACTCAACACTTTGGTTTCTTCTCCTAACAATATTAAAAAAATTGTTTTAGAGTTTGGCATTTCTTAACATGTAGTTCTGGTATCCCTCAAGATAGTAATTTAGGGTCGTTTTGTTTTAATTTTACTATTTGTGTTATTAATCAGGAAGAATGGAGCAGATCTAAAGTTTTCTACCGAACCCGAATTGAAGTCCAACGCTCGCATTTAGCAGATATCAACTCAGTAATAATGTAATATTTATTATGACTTATCTAATACTCTTCAAATAACTATGATGCAATTAAATTTACCTGAATAAGAAAGTATCCTGTATGTCTTTTAAGATTGAATGCCACAAGAAGAACAGAAAATTCACCTTCACGTCGTTCGTATGTTGAATTCCGATGTGACATACTTATCAAGTCAAATTGATTCAATGTCATTCCAGGTACAAAATTGACCGCATCATCGCTGTACCATTCATAAACTAATTGGCGAGATGTATATCCATCTTAAATTAAAGAAAATCTTATAATCGTAAGTGAAAATAATAAAATAGCTAGTTTAATTTGCTTGTACAAAATTACAGTAATATAGCAAATATGTGAATTTGTTCCTACATTATACTATGTTTATCAAGGAAGCTCTGAAATACTATTTATATGAGAGCACTAAACGAATAAACGTCAATTTTAACATTTAGTTTACAAAGTTTTTTCCGCTGCTAATGACATTTTAAGGAAATTTCACGTGAGCACCCAACGGAAAAAAATTAACGAAAATTCATCCATTTTCAAATTTCATCAGTGTGGCTTTTTTATTCGGCGTAAATGACGTTTTAAGGACTGTTCAAACGATAGTGGCCAACGAATTAACGAATATTCATCCATTTCAAATTTCTTAAATATATATATTTTTTACTTGCGATTATCGTCGAAAAAAAAATTTGGCATAACAAACAAACATGACATTACAATGATAGCGAAGACGAAAAAAGATGGTCTAAAAATTATGTCTGTATGTCTATCTGTCTATAAGTATGTCAGTCTGTCTGTATGTATGTATAGACACATACAGCCCAAACGGGTGCTTCAATCTTGGTATAATTTTTTAGCTAAAAAATAACGGTACCTGCCATATAACCGTTACGTTAAAGCCTATTTTTCTCGGAAACGGCTCTAACGACTTTGATTAAAAAAAAAACAGTGCAGCTTTTTAGGTACCACCGATCATATGACTGAAAAAAAAATTTAATGTCTAATACGGTACTTTCAATAGGACCGTTTTTTTCGACTATCTCATAAATGGTTCGACCGATTCTTTCGAAATTTCACATGTATATAGATTTAGATTGCCCAATTTATACTGCGTACCAATACTTTTAATTAATATTGTTTTGTATTTTTAAAAGCACTTTTGAAAAAATAATTATTTATATTTTGACAACTGCTCAATAATTTTATTTTTTCAAAAATTATAGTTATATGTATTTGCTGAATACATATGAATTGGCGTTTTTGATTTTTTTTTAAATTGTTTTCAAAAAGTTTTTAAAAAATACTTTTTTTCTCAAAAACCGCTCCACAGATTTTTAAAATTTTTTTCTCATAAATTCAAATTTATACAAGAAATAAAATGACGTACTTTTTTGAGCTCAAATTAGATTAAGTATTTATTTCTTTTGTTTTTGAAATTTATATTATTAAATATGTAAGATTGTCAAACCAATTAAAAAAAAAAATTAAAGAAAATGTATATAAAAAATAAAGTAAAAAAGGACTTTAAAAATATATTTAGATTTTAAATAGAAATCTTTTGGATACGAAGTGATTGAACATGAGAGCAAGTTCGTGCGATCCAGTCGTGCATTTTATTTTAATTGTTGCAAATGACGTTTATCTTTGCTATTTTCATAATTGACAACCACTGAGTTTGTGGTTAGTGTGCAGCGAATAATATTTGTCGGAATGTGGATGGTGTGTGGAACGTGAATAGAGTTTGAAAGTTCGCACTAATCACATCGCAATTACTACACAATACATTTCTACCATTTTGTTTAGAATTTGCAATGAATTTAAGTTTAGGTAGTTAACTTCATTCCATATGTCATGTGAATTCTCGGGATGTATTAAAGAGCGATTTTTAATGATCAGGGATCGCAAAAAGCAGTATAGAAAAAAACAGCATTTACCAATTAACTTTGAAGAATCAAGTTTAGTTTATTGTTATTTTATTTTTACGTTATACGATAATTAATGGCAGCAATAACAGACTCATCACTACTATCATAATAGGTTATCTTAGAAAAGTGAGATCTCACAACCTACTTGTCTGCTGATGATGATAATTTACAGTTACTTTATTTACATTCTTCTTTTCTATATATTTAAACTGCTTAAATGCTAGTTAACACCTATTTTCTTAATAAACACCAGCTGAACGCGCCTAAAATAGTGCAAAACACTAAGATAACATAACTTGTTGGCATTTGTAAATGTCAAAGTGACATATGGATTCAGTGTGCTAAAAAAGATAAAATAGCCTTTTGGAGATATTAACTTTAGTAAGAGTTAAAAGATAATTCGATTATTAACTTTAATTTCACTTAATGGATGTGTTAGTTCACAGTACACATAATAAGGTAATATATTTCGCATGTTTACAAAATTCGGTTGTCATAATTACAAAATTCGCTTGTCGTATTTGGCAAAATGTGCCTGAGATTCGGCATTTCAACATACAAATATGGGTGGATCAAAATTTCAATAAGATGTGTTCAGTAAGAGGTAACAATAGATAAAAAATTACTGTTATTGAAATAACATTTGAAATTTCAAAATTTGTATTTTGATCAAACCAAACAGCGGAATGTAGATGCCAAAGTGATGAATAATTAATTTTAAAACTGTGGTGGAAAATAGTTTATTAAAATTATTATTTCACTGACAATTTTTGTTCCATTATTGTTATTTCAGTAACAGGAATTTATAACTGGTATTTAAAAGTAGCAGTAACAGATATTGCTACTAGCAGTTTGGCCCATGCCAAAGTGTTTGCGCATGCCAAATGTAACACGAGTGTCTCTGAGTCTTGCCACATGCGCGAACTTGAACGAAAATGAAAACCGGAATATATTACCTTTATTATGTGTACTGTGGTGTTAGTTGTCCTCCAAGATATTTTTTTATATAAGTCTACGATTTCAAACTAACAACAGTTGTCAAGCTAATTTTTCACAGATGACGTTGACGTCTATCAGATCTAGGCATGGCGGAAATTTTCCAATAAAGCACTGAACGCTCTTGCACACTTAAATAATGATTACGGTTTGTGTTAAATTCAGCTAAGTAAATCAATTAATGTGTTTTATCTGGCCTGTTCGCAATTTAAAATTACATCAAATTACCGATAAGAGATTTTTTCGATGGCGAGATGTAAACAACTATTTCTGGAAATACTTGTCAAGAAAGCTTCTAGAGCTAGAGAATTTGTTTTTCTCGAAGTCTGCACAAAAAAAATTTTAGGTTTAAAACGAGACGAAAAAACGCCATTAGGCGTTTTTCGTTCAGAGCAGAATCTGGGTTGTCAAAAAATTTGTTTGTGTTTTTTTTTTACTCAGAGCGTTCAGAGCTCCGATTATGTGTATTTTTAGTTCTGAACATGTTCAGAGCGCGCTCGAATTGTTCGAACATAATCGTCTGAGTATTCTAAAATATTGCTGAGCATACGAAATGTCATGTATGTATGTCAAAAAGGAACATGTGAAGAAAAAAATAATCAGATGCAAATAAAATGGCGGAAGAAGTTGGGCGCTTGTTAATTTTCTGTATCTGATGAACGTCTCTGTACAGAATATGGGTTGTTTTGTGTTGTATTTCTCCTTATGGTAATGAAAATTTGTTCTGGTTTCTGTGGATCAAAAGAAATCGAGTGTTTAGAACTCGCTCTATTCGGAACAAGTTCAGAGCATATATACACTATGCGCTCGAACTCTGAACGAAAAAAGAAAAACACATATTAACCCTATTTTTAAAATGGCGGCAATTAAATAATTAACAGAATTAGTTATACTCGCCGTATTTGGTGTAAAAAGCTTTTGAAAATTTTAGTAAAAATACATTGAGTTCTTAACATAAAACTGAAATCCACGAAAACCATTTGAGAAATGTTCTAATCAACATCAGTTACAACTACGATACTAACCGTTCATTGCATATTACTACCGTTATTTTAGATTCGTCAAAAAAATATCTTTTAATTGATTTATTCGTACTTTGTATGGATCAATTACATAGCCCTTATGACTATAACATCGAATAAAAACTTTAAGTTTGATTGGTTAAACAGATTTCAAACAAAAGATATTGTGTTGAGATATCAGGAAACTCAAAAACTTTCTAACATCCTCCAAGCCATACATCGTCATTTTCGTAACTTATATAACTCTGTCTGCATAATGTGGTTTAAGTATCTATAAGCTTTCAAATAAAACAAACAGAAAACATAACTTACAGCTTCCAATTATCAACGGGCACGACTGACGGTCCATGGGAAAGTTTTTCAATTCCATCGGGCATGTAGCTTTTATCGTCAACCTTTTTGAAGGGCGGTATAAATGCAATTAGCTTAATGGATTTCAAAATTCCATATTTGAGATTTTCTATATATGTGCTAAGTAATACAGATATAGAGATAGATAACCAACCTCATTGAATATAAAATATCTCCATCCTGACTAAGTCTCAGCAATTTATTTGGCACTGTGATTGTATGAATGTGTGAATGCTTCCCGTTGAAGAAAAATGTATCTGGCCTCCAGATTTTGTCAAGCATCTGTAAAAAAAAAATCTAAACGAACAAAAAACAAGAAGGTTGCCCCCATAAAGAACCAGCATCGTCAGCACCAATGACAACTTGTACTGGCTCTACGGAGCCACCACACACCTTTATGCTGAGTGACAAACTTTTAATGGGTCCTTTGAAGCTAAGCCTTTTGTCTCGCCAATATTGCCGGAAGTAGCAGTCCATTGAATAGTCCATGTCTAACTCGGATACCGGACCCATACTTCGAATGAGAATGTTCGTCCTGACTATTGTCGGAATACCTAGGAGAGTACAATTAAAAGGTCTGCCGCCCATTCTATTCTAGCAAGCATTTTTGTTTTGTTACCTTTTCCGTGAGTGGGCAATTGGGACTGTTCGTAGCTTTTTAATAAGTTCTCGAGGATGATTGAAATGTTCTTGCTTAGGTAATCATTGGATGCAGTCCGTTTGCGCATTAGTGTCGTTCCATTGGAACTTGAACTATGACTGCGATGGGTGGTGTATGTCGTCCTGAAAGGATCATCATTGCTGTCAGTGGGCGTAATTGCGCGAAAAGATTCATAGATACGCGAAGCTGTTAGCTGTGGTGATATGATTGGTGTTGTTGGGCTTCTGGATGGAAACACCACCCCCGGAGGACTAAGACTGACAAGATAAAACGGGTTGTCAAGAGTACTTGGACTATAAGAAACATAACACAAACTATACTCACCCATCGCCGCCGCCACCGTTAACCACCAGATCTAATGTTGCATTTCTTGGAAGGATAATTGTTGTTGTTGTTGTTTGGGTTGTCGAAGGTAGAAGTTCCGGTATCGAGGGTGGCACTTGGCCATGGACAATCGTGTCATTGTTATGTAGGGTCTTTTGTGATGTCGGGATGCCATGGCATAGAAATGCAACCCGACTTATTGCCACAACTACTAGACTATTAGTCGCAAGCAGGAAGGTTCAACATCATCAGACGTCCGCAAGTATCAGAGCAGCATGAAAACAGAAGCAACAGGAAGGAAGAAATGAAAAATTTAGAAACGGGTTTTCGATGGGAAACTAAATAGGATATTTATGTCATTGTCCTCTTGTCACCACCCATGTTACCAAAGCACAAAAGTGTCTTCTTAAATGGAAATTGAAATAGGAAAATAGTTTTGCTGCATATAATTGGTTGATGAATAAATGTCTAGTGAATGGGTCCAATTAGCTTATCATAAACAATGACTCAAGAAATGGGAGATATTACCGAAACACCGACTCAGATCGGCAGCGGTGGTATTTTTAGAAATATGGTTTTGTGGTCAAGGCTATATTTTATGGCTGGCAGTGTCATTATAATTATTAGAAACAGAATATTTATAGGGCGCATCTCCTTTTCGAGAATCATTGTCAGGCAAGTTCATGTTTGTAGAAGGATTATTATTTGGCGTAATAGCAAGACAAGGATTTTTTAGTTGAAGCTATAAATTAAACTATGTGTTTAATATTTAAAGCACGAGTTTGGTTTTATAGGTGTTAAAAAGTGTTTTGATTGTCTTCGCAAGGCACTATATATTGAGATTCCACTTTGTAGGGATAACTATTTTAAGAACAAGCTTGTTGAAAACGTGGGTAACTCAAAAAAGAAACGGGAAGTTGTTAACAAAATCTTTATATATAAAAGCCTTTGATATGGTCAGTCACTCTATTCTTTTGGAAAAATTGCATAATGTTGGTTTTCGAGGATTCATCCATAATTGGTTCGAATTCTACCGGAGCAATAGGTGTCAAATCGTCAAAGTAAGTAATGTTTTAAGTGATTCTATGAATATCAACTTGGGTGTACCACAAGGGTCAGTTCTTGTGCCCATTCTGTTTTTGATCTATATAAATTCCATCTTCGATCTACCATTTTTAGGTAAAGTTAATGCCTTTGCTGATGATATAGCAATTGGATACAATTCACTTAGTTCATTAAGTTTGGTTTCGGATATAAACCGTGATGTACTTTTTTGTAAGGCTATGTTTTGCGGACCATAAGCTTGTAGTAAGTAAGAAAACTAAACTCATAATGTTCGGCACTGAACTTTATGGACTAAATGACATTAAAGTATTGTTCCATGCTCCGCCTTGTTCTAGTTTTAAGCTCTTCAATAGCAATTTTTTAGTATCTCAAACAATTAATAGCTTCAATTCTGAAAATTTTTTTTCCCGTGGGTAGGTGTAAAACCTTCAAAAGGCTCTATTAGGACCGAAAAACGCGTGCTCATAGGAGTGTGAGATTCTTACTGCACTAAAAAACACCTCCTCCCGATTGCAGCTAAGTTGAAACTTATCTAGCAATTTCTTTTTAACGAATTTAATTAACGTGTTACAGGTAACTATCCGGTGATAGTTCCTGCTTATACCGTGATTTTAAAGCGGATTCTCGCTTAGTGCACCAGATCGGAAGGATTTGTCCTTCGCAGGCGGCGTACTAAATTCCCGAGAATCTCTGTGGAGATCTTTGTTTCTAATGTACCATGGTGCGCTTACAAATGATCTTAGGAGTTTATTTTCAAATGTTTGTAAGGTATTTAAATTAGAATCTCGCGTACAACCCAAGAGTTGTATACCGTAAGTCCAGACAGGCTTAAGCACCTGTCTGTACAAAATTAGCTTGTTTTCGATACTTAGAGTGTTTCCCGAGCAACCAGTACATATCTCTGAGTTTATTATTTAACTCTTCGCATTTCTTTATAACATGCGGTTTCCATTTTAATTTCGCGTCTAGAGTCATTCCGAGATATTTTGCTTCATTAGCAAACGGAACTTGAACCGTATTAACAAATACCGGTAATCTATTAATTTTCTTATACGTAAAATCTACATGGACTGATTTTATTCCTTGAGCGATATCCGCCATGTTTTTGTCCAATCATTGACATTATTCATAGCTTTTTGTAATTTTGTCGTAGAATCATGTATCGTTTGGCCCACTGCTAGTATAGCAGTGTCGTCAGCAAAAGTGGCTACGATAGTGTCTTCTGTTTGTGGTATATCACGTGTAAATAATATTCTGAAGTAACCTGCTGCAGTACATGCTTCAGTATTGACATAGTGAAAGATTTTAAGTATCTAGGCGTCAAAATTGACCAACATTTAAAATGGTCTGAACACATTATGGATTTAAAGGAATATCTTCTTTCAAGATAAGATGCTTTTATCGGTTAAAAAAATATTGTTCATCCTCCACTTAAAATATGTTTACTATGGTATTTTCCAATCGAAGTTACAATATGGTATTAGTTGTTGGGGAGGCGCATACTTAAACAAAATCCAACAATTAACAGTACTTCAAAAATGTGTTTTATGAAATATATGCAACGCTGCCTACCTAGCTCACTCTGCAGATTTATTCAGAAAAACAGGTACTCTACCAGTAAGACACTTGTTCTATTTTAAAGGCTTTGAAGATATTTTGTATGAGGGGTGGTTATTTGGAAAGCCCTATAAATAATGCATATAACATGAAAAATTCTAACTTGGTACGAAAAACCATTTTTCGAACTACACTTTTTAGGAATTCTTACACTATCGTCTCTCGCAAATTATAAAACAGATTTCCAGCAATATTACGAAACATCAAAAACCGTCCACAATTCTTAAAATCAGTCAAATTATCTTGATTTCGATACTTATAACATTGAATATTTGCTAAACTACGTCATTTGATAATATTTGTTTTCCTTATTTATTTATTATATTAATTCTTATTACTACTTATTTATTATATTAATTCTAATACGAGTATTCTTGATGCAGTTCAAATCAATCATAGTCGATAAAATTTATAATACCAACACTTTTTCTTTGTTTCTTTTGATTTATCATACACGATATTTATGATTTGTCCAACCCAAAATATATAAAATAAAATGCACAACTGGATAGTACAAACTTGCTCTTATAGCTAACAACTTTAGTGTTACTCACTGACGCTGTTGGTAGGTAGCTAGCCTATATAGTTATCCTATGCAGATTTAAAGCCCATGTAGGTAATATTACCTTGATTCTTAGTATAATGAATTGTCGAATGCATGATTCAAGGAATAGTTAAATAGGTACCTACAAATACATATTTAAATGGATTTTAATTATGTTAATTAGGAGGGTAATAATGTAAATATGTACAAGTACATACGAGTACATGTATATAATGAAAGTGAATGGTGTATAGGTGGGAAAAAATGGTTTTTTAAACTTATTTAAACTGCCAAAACTATCACTTCAATCAGTTTTATAAAAAAGTGTCTCGAAAATTGTAGAACGGGTTTTGATGAAATCCTGTTTTTTTTATTTTTCGTTTTTTTGAAAACAAAATTCTTTTAAAATTTTCGTATGCAATTTTTTTAGAGACTATTAATGTTCATGTGAATATAAAATATAAATTCTAAAAAAAACTATAAAATGCTTCAATTTTCAAATACATGTACTTGTGTATGTTTAATTATTTTCCAAAAGTCAATATTTATGTACATGTTTGGAGACATTTGTTTTTAGAAATTATTCAGCAATAAAAAAGAAATTCGAAAATCTTACTTCTTACTATTATTATAAAATTATAAATGTGAAAATTTGGATGGGCGGATGGATGTATGAATGTTTGTTGCTCAATAACTCCGGAACGGCTGAACGGATCTGGATAAAATTTGGCGCATGGACACACCCATACTCGATTATCACATAGTTCATTTTTATCCCAACTTTATTTTTGTAGTTCTTACTTTTAGAATCCAATATTAAATCTTCGCTTTTTTCGCGAACATGACCATACACGACGAATATCTAAGCCAACGAATACGACAAAATCAAAATTTTTGGCCAACAGCAAGCAGCTCCCGAACCAGCCCACATGCAAGAAAAGCACAGCGAACGCGAGCATGCTAGGCGAGCATATTCGTCGTTTGTGCCTACATTTAACGACTGAAGGGTTTTGAATGAAATTTTGTAGGTGGATAGATGATTTCATTAGATCCCGTAGATCCGTAGCATCGCACGGGTATCTGCTATTTATTTATAAAACAAAATTATTTAAAACCAAAACTTTCTTACCAAGTTTTTTTAAAAAGATTCCTAATTTTATTTTATGGAAAATCCCGAGCTTTAGCTGAGGTAACATAGTTTTTCATTTCAAGTCTCTTCCACATCAAAATCAAAACGATTTCTAGTCATTTTTAGAAATAGATAAAGGCATTTAACAAATTTGTTACTATAATTTCTGAATTTTAAATTGTTTTGTTAGAAAATAAAAATCTTTTCTGATACAACATACAATTTTCAAAATAACCATCATAATTTGTTTACAAATATGCTTACTAAATTTTGTTTCTGAAGTATTTTTTTCAATATTTTTTTAAAAAATTCTGTCGTAATTTCTTGGAGCAACTAAAAAAAGAAAACAAAACTTGTTTTATTGACTGTATTTTGATATAATTTGAACACTAATTTGATCGGATCAGAAATAACTAAAATTTTCAAAACTGGGAATTTTTTATGTGTATGTCTCTTAAAATTTATCTACAATTCTACGATATCCCTCTAAGTCGAATTATTTCAAGTTAGAGGAAACAATCGACCACTGTTATAACCGCACTCAATGAAAGTTTTAGAACGTTTTATGATTTGATTACATTTAGCACAAGTCATTGGCATATTAGGAATAAGTTTTTTTATAGTTAGTTGACGAAAACTTTATTTCATATTATATTTAAAACTAAATTATTTGTTATATTTTATTATCATATTACATATAATTTCGTTTTATAAAAGTCTCCCTCAATAATACGTTGCCTGCAGCTTAGTGCGGTTGATGTATATTTGTGTAGAATTTACCAGCCAACATTACCATTCAGAATGCTCAGCACTTCGTTCATATCCAATGAATTAACACCAAAGTACCTCATACGGAACTCATTTAAGATTGGACATCTTGCGAAGCAGTGAAATTCATCCTCCCTCTCTCTAAGATTATATAGGTCACATAGAATTGGCAGGTCTGCTCGATGTGTGATGTAATATAACTCTAATAGTTCACCCCTTATTTTAAAAATTACATTTATCATGTTAAAAGTAAAACGATCCTGGAAATAAGTATTTTCACGAAGGTCAAAGTTGAGTAGTTGGCTGTACAAGATACTATTTTGGGAGGATTGTGCATTAATTTCACATCTTTCATAGGCAGAGTGTCTTACTTTCTTCAATATTGCATTAAAACAAGCTCCCTAAGTCCGAGGGACATATATCACCCGAAATGCTCTCGGAATCTGCTATATCCGTACGCAGCTCATCCCATCTATTAACAAGATGTCCTCCTGTACTTAATACATGTTTAAGTACTTCTTTGGACAGCCTACTATCGTCCATCTCCATCACTTTAATGGAATTTAATTAACTCAAAATGCATCTTAAAAGTGTCTAAAAACAATGGTGGTACTTTTGTTTCAAGATGAAGCATATAATTTGGTGTGCTTTTTTTTTAAATTTAACTATATGCCTGTAAGACCTAAGGTCTTTTAAATGCAACCTGAATTGCACAGCACTAGTTTGACACAGTGCATTTGAGAACCAGGTATTGACTGTCTCAGTTTAACCCATGGGCGGCATCCAATTAAAATTGGAGTTATAGAAAAGAATGAGCCTAGCGTGGGGATCGAGTCCACAAGTCCTAGTTAACAATCAATCACTTAATCCACTGCGCCATTGCTTGTTGGTTAGCGGAATATTCGTTTCAAAAAATATATCAAAAAACCTTTCAACATTTTTGATTTGGCTATAACCCCAAACTTGAGCACCATAAAGCAATATAGTAGCAGAGCGCTGGCATGAAATAACTTTATTTTAAAACGATATGTTGCTAAAGCTACGACCCCAAATAGAAGAAACAGCTCTTTTTGCCTCCCCTAGATTATGCTGTAAGTATTTCCAAGTACTTATACTCACGAACTATAGACACATTTTCAACTTCATAAGTCTATTTTTCCTTGCCGGAATATCTAACACCACCATCTCTGAAGACCATCATTTTGGATACTGACTTTTAGATTCCAGAGATTGCAGTAACTCTCAAGTCTATTTACCATAGCTGCATTTTCGTAACAGATTCAGCAAGGAAAACTATATCGTCTTCAAAAATTAAAACAAGAATTTTCAAACTTCCAAACTGTTCTTTCCATTTTAAGCCTATCTACTAAATACCTTCATTATTATTCATTGTGGAACCCAATTCTGCCATACCAATAAGAATGTTATAATTATCTGTCTTTCGCTGGTCATCAGTGTGGCTTGCATTTGAGGTAACTCGTCGCACATTTGATAGACTATGATGACCTAAGTTATATCGTCTTCTTCTTGGTAAATATTTTAAAACAATAATAATCAATAAAGTTCTCGCGTGACAAACTGATGATAGATTTTAAAAATCTTCTTTAAATTATTTGGTTTTTCGACAACCAACTGACACTTTTACACTTTCACACTTAGCTATTTATTTATGAAACGGAACTGTTTTGCATTGCAAAAAAAAACAAAAAGATTGGTGACAATTTAAAAAAAAAAGCAAAGAGAAAAGACATTTTTTACTATTTTAATATTTATGTTTCCCAACGTTCAAGCTTTACCTGAACTTCCACAAATATTTCAAGATCAAAATTAGCTAAATCGGTTCAGCCATTCTCGAGTCTTAGCGAGACAAACGAACAACGATTGATTTTTATATATTTATAAGATTCTATATTCATTTTATTTCATCTTTATTCCTTTTTTATAACGCAAGTATTTATCTCATTAAATTTCGACAAGATTTCATACCTACCTATGTCTGCAACAGCGTTTGATCTTTTAAGTGACCGTACTTGCCTTCATAAAAAGAAAAAAATATGAAGGGCTAAAATTTGCATGCCAAAGTCAAGCCAGCTCGTTTGGATTCTTCCTGGAATAAGAACTTTTATCTGAATAACTTGATCACAATATTGTTAAAAATACTTTAGTCATCGTTTTTTCAATCAGGAACAAAATGTTAACCTTAAACTTTAATGCACATCGCAATCAAACGCCCACTATTAACGGCTAGCTCCCACAGGAATCTATATGTGAACTCAAAGTATACGATTTTATAGTCAAAGCTGATTTTTTTCTCTTTAGTTTTCCCCAATGACACTAAATTTACTATTTAGCCATTATTGGAACTAATGAGGGCACGTTGAGTGGATTTTATCATCACTTTGACTTTTATAGTCCCACTGTGACCTTTTCTTTGAGTTTCCTATTACTATAAGGCCTTTCCATATAGTGTGATATACATATGTAACCATGAAAGCAAACAAAAAATCTTATTCTTAAGTCTATGTTCACACCTATAACCTATGCAAGTGGTATTCGGTGATATGGTGGCCAAGCAAAATCAAACAAAAAGGCTGACCATTCTTTTTGAGAAGGGTCATACTTAGCTAAAGGTACGGCATGCGTCTTTTTGTACGTGATGCAATGCATAATCGAAATAGGATTTATTGAGTTTGCAAAGTGCTTAGTTTCAATAAATATAAAAAGGATTTTCTCATACCTATAGTTTTATTTTCCAAACAAAAACATCTTTTAAATGCCAAAGTGGGGTTTGTTAAGCATTTTGTGTGTTGACAATATGGGCAAAGAGAGAGAGAGAGACAGAGACAGAGACAGAGACGAAAAAGAGATAATTTACTTAAAGTAAGATGAAGTGTACTTCACCTAACGGACTCTTTGTATTAGTAAGTCCCCTTTCAAGCAGGGAAACCAGTTGCTGGAGATTTTTTTGACGTTTTCCTTTAATTGCCTTGTAGCCTTTACACGAAGAAACAGGCACCAGGAAACTGAGGAGGAAACTGGGAAGATTATGTTGGGCTTATTGGAATGCAAAGCAAAACGTCAAAAAAATCTCTTCAAATCGTTGACCGGCGAGATTTTTTTCATTCCCCTTTTACTTCTTGCCCTTCTCGCCTACCAGCTGGCAGTTGCCGGCTATTCAGTTTCCTTGTGTGAAAGCAGAATAAGAGAGAACCTTAAACGTCATTCGATGGCCAATGGAGAACAAAAACGACACAACTCAATGAATAACATTTTCGAGTTAACTTTTGAATTTTGTTTTAAAATTAAAAACCAACAATTCCCTAGCAAATTAACGCGCATTCAAAATGTAAATATTAAATTATTTGCTTAGAATCAAAATATAAACAAAATCGGTTAAGCAATTAACGATAAATACAATAATAAAATGAAATATATGGGAAATGTTGAAAGAAAAAAAGATTCATAATCAATTTGATTTTTTTTAAGGCTCAAAAACAGTTATATTTATTATACAATTTTCCTGAAAATTAATGTCATAATGAATGTGTTATGTTTATTTTGCACTTTAAGTTAGCTTAAACAAATAATTCATGTAAGATACAATAACAATTCTATTTAATGCGCCCCAAAAAAACCGCCACTTATAAATGAAAATCATTAACAGAATTAAAGGGTTATCCATTTCGCGGTTTCAAAAGTATAGGGCTGGAATTCGACATCTGTCAAACTAAGTTGTTAAACCAATATTTTTTTCAGTTGAAAGTCTGACATTTACGAAAATGAATCGCTTAACTACAGCACAATGCATAAAAATTGTTAAATTCTTCTACAAAAATGGTGATTCTGCCACAACCACATATCGTGCTTTAAGAGGAGATTATGATTTACTTAATCGTCCAACTACGCAAGCAATTGGCAAAATTGTGATCAAATTTGAAGAGACTGGATTGATTACAGATATTGTAAGTCCTTTGCGTCATCGTTTCGCTCGTACCACTGAAAATATCGCTGCTGTAACTGAAAGTGCTGCCGAAGACCCGAATGTGTCGATTCCTCGTCGTTGTCAGGAATCAGGACTCTCTTACGGCACATTATGTCGTATTTTGCATTAGCATAAAGTCCAGCTCACACAACAACTGAAGCCAGCTGACCATTCACAACGTCGTAGATACGTCGAATGGGTGCTTGAACAACAGGCGGCGGTGGACGACGATTTTTCGAACAAAATTTTCTTCAGCGACGAAGCACATTTCTCACTCAGTGGGTATGTTAATAAACAAAATTGTCGTATTTGGGATTCTGGGAATACTCAAGTAATTGAAGAGAGGCCATTACATCCACAAAAAGTCACTGTTTGGGGCGCTCCTTGGTCCAGAGGTGTGATTGGACCTTACTTATTCGAAAAAGACGATGGAACGACTGTCACCGTCAATTCGGAGCATTATGGTCACATCATAACCGACTTTTTTTTGCCTGCTATTGAAGAATACGACTTGGAGAATATGTGGCTTCAATAAGAAGGTGCTACATGCCACAAAACTCGAGCGAATATGCATCTATTACAAGAGCCATTTTCTGGCCGCGTAATTTCTTGTCGTGGCGATATCAACTGGCCACCAAGATTATGCGATTTGACACCGCTGGACTTTTTATTGTGCGGCTATGCGAAAGACCGTGCTTATGCAGATAAACCTTTAACTCTTGAGCACTTGAAAACCAATATTCGTCAAGTTTTGGCTGAGATACCGCCAATATGTTTCAAAAAGTGGTCGAAAATTACCTGAAAAGAATCGATGCTTGCAACAATTCGGGTGGTGGTCATTTAAATGATGTAGTGTTTCACACATAATGTCACAGTTCTTTATAATAAAAAAGAAATATCATGAAAAAAAATATATTATATGTGTTTTATTTACGTTTACTTTTGAAACCGCAAAATGGATAACCCTTTACAATGATAACAAGACTAGAGAAATGCCTATTTATAACAGTTGATCGGTATTAAAGTACCGCACTGCACTTTCATAAGCAGAACTGCTAAAAATTGGCATTTCAGTAGTCACTCACTTGCTTATACTCAAGCTAAGATAAAGGGCAAAGGGCACAAAAAACTCCTCATGTAAATTTACTGCCATTTTGATAGAAATTCTTGTGGCGCGCTTATCTGAAAAATTTCAAAAAGCTCCTAAGACCAAAGTATGGCGATCATCTGGGCGGTTAATTCAAATTGGAAAAAAAGGAAGAAACACACAGCGAAATTGATGTTTCAAAATCTCCATCGTTGTTCAAACTGTATGATTGGTTATTCCGTCGTGCTGGAAGTAAGAATTGGTAGCTAAACTCTCTCAGAGAGAAATAAATAAGAAACTTCAAAAATATATGCTATAAATAAAAAGTATTCAAATACGCTCAATCACATTGTATGCACAAGATTGTTAATAGAAACAGCTAAATATATTTTTAAAGTCGTTTTTTACTTAATTTTCTATATAAAAAATGTTCTTAAATTTTTTACAATAAAAAATTGGTATATTTATTGATATAAACAAAATTACAGAAATAATTGTCCACTCTTTATCGGAATATTGAATTTTCAAAAAAAAAAATATATTTTTTTTCAAAAATCCAAAAAAAATATTTTTCGAAAATGTTTAAATGCTATGGTATTATTTAGAATTCGAAGAAACTGGCGTATAAAAATTTTGATCGAAATCCGTTAAGCCCTTTATGAGAAATTTATCATTTTAAGTATCAAAAACATAGTTGGTATGGCAGGTACCGTTAATAACAAAATATGTTCAAAAAAATGTAGCCAAAATATAGGCCATACCTGAAGTTGTACACATACTTTTTAATCAAAACCGTTAGTGCTGGTTTTGAGATAATTCAGATGGTAGACAAATTTGTATGGCAAGTAATAATATTAATAATGGCACAAAATTTTAAACAGCCTCAAACTAAAACTAAACACGCCTAAAATAGTCCAAAAAAGTAACCGAACATAACTTTTTGACGTTTGTAAATGTCAAAGTGGCATATGGATTTAGTACGATAATAAAAAAATAAAGTTGCCATTTTGTGATTTTAACTTAAGTAAAATGTTAAGAAAATAATACGGTACTAAACTGGTTTAAAATTAGCAAAGTCCTCTTTTTAGCGTAGTATCATACTAAAAAATGATTTAGCATATTACTAAATCGACTAAAATTTTGCGCCAATAATTTTAACTAAATACCAAGTTTAAGCAAAATCGATTCACCCGTTTGAGCTGTAGATCGTTCTACAGACAGACAGACGGAATTGCGTTGTTAATGTTGTTTTTTATTTTTTAAATAATTTTGCTTATGTGTTTTCTTTACCACTTTTCATTTGTTTTAAAGTTTTGCTTTGTACGACAATGACAAAAAAACAACGAGACCCAAAAATTTTGTTCATTCTGACAAACGTAATTATTGTAAATTTACTGTTCACTTTTTAATGTCCGTTCCATACAAACATTTATTGACCAGAAATTGTCAGTTAGTAAGGAAAACAAATTTTACTCTCTCATGAGCGCTCTCTTCCACCCAAAATTACTACTAAAATTTATAAGTCTGGATCTGGAATAGGAATAAATTGGCAGTTTTGGCAGGGAAACAGACTTTCTATGACATAATTTTTGTCCGGTTTGTTTTTGTTTACAAAGATAAAAAAAAAGGGTGTGAGTTTTTTTTGTAAACGCGCTAAAAGCAAATCCTCCAATCATTTGGATTTTAGAGCACTTTATTTGAAACTCCTTCATTTACTTTAATTTGGATTAATATCCAAAAATTTTGAAACTATTTTCTTTCATTATTCATGTCAGCTACAAGATAATTTAATTTCATAGAAAATCGGTCACCGAACAACGAAGTTGACATTTTTTCAATTCGGAACTGTACTTGCATAATAAGATTATAAGTTTATTTGATGACTTTGAATGCCCAACACCAACTTGAGTGTGCTACCACCAAGTTTTTTCCCAATTATTGTTGGCTAGAATTATAGCTATTTCACGACTTGCCAAGGTCGATCATCAGATTCCTTTGATCTAGTGGTGCTGGTCTACTTTTTCATTTTAATTGAAAAACTTCTTGTGCCTTCATCGTGTATTGAACCATGACCAGCCGCTTAGTAGCGAACGCACTTCACATCACGCCACCTAGCCTACATGATCATGATGCGAAGTGCGTTGGCTACAAAGCGGCTGGCCATGATTCAATACACGATGAAGGCACAAGAAGTTTTTCAATTAAAATGAAAAAGTAGACCAGCACCACTGGAGCAAAGGAATCTGATGATCGACCTTGGCAAGTCGTGAAATAGCTATAATTCTAGCCAAAAATAATTGCGAAAAAACTTGGTGGTCATTCAAAGTCATCAAATGATATGAAAAATGGCTTTAAAAAGCAAGTATGTAATCATACAAAAACTGAATAGATTATAAGTTTATTAAAGTTCACTAATGGTTCAAGTATGAAATTTGCTATTTTCATACAATTAAACCTTGAACCATCGGTGAACCTCAGTTAATCCACCAAAATCATTAATTTAAACTTGCTGAATATCGGATCAAAATTTAATTACGTTTCTAGAAATAACTAAGAGCTAATTGTACAAACATAACCGTGGCGTCATCGTTCTAACTTTGATCCGTGGCTTATCAATTTCAACTCATCGATTTTAACAACGATTTAATCGCACCGATTATCTTGACAGAATTCGCTGTGCATTTTGTAATAAAAACTATTCCCCAATTAAATGGGACACTTTTCACGACGAGACTTAAGAAGATTTAATTAGGAAAATAATATTGACGCTAACTGATTTTCAATTACTTAATCTATTGATTTAACATAACAGTTTGGCACTAATTTAACAAGAACTTCTAAATTTCGTCATACTAATTTATTGAATCCATTCTGTTCAAGAATTAAAAATGCATGTCAATGCTATTTTGGATTTGCCAGCGTACTTAGGATTCCTCGTAAAGGCAATGCTGGTCTACGTCTGTCAACAAGACGCAAGACAGTTTTGTTTATTGTTTGTGTTATTTTTCTTAATTTACAAAGATTTATTTTTTTAATCTAAAGTAGTAAGAGTAAGATTGTGAGTAAATTGGAAAGCTTTATATGATTAGTGATGTAAATAAAAAATTGGTTGAAAAGATGATTATTGGTGGACATAGAAATGGTGTTTTCACCAGGGCTCATGTTCTGTAACCCAGGCGATAACTTTTGCTCACTTAACGCCTCTGAAAAAATGGGATTATGGTAAGTTGAGGCAATAACTTAAATTTTAATTTGTTTGACTGGGATTTTCCAATGGAAGGCGATAAATTGAAAACGTAATCTTGGCACCTTAACAACAAACCAAACATATTTTATTTTTGTTTCTCGAGTACTTTTATCGATTCGAAAGTTACAGAACATATGGGACCAGGGTTGTTTTTCTTTGAATTTAATTAAAAACACTACTTTTATGTGGTTCTTTAATGATGTGTTTAAGCGTTTAATGTAATTTTTTTTTAGAAAGGTGAAGTAAGATATGCCGCCGATAAATCGGCTGTTTTTTAACAGAAAACATGTCGTTTTTACATGTGGCTGACAGCTCCATAGAAAATGTTTACGCCAATGACGCAAGAGAAGTTGTACTTCAAAAAGTGGTAGCTTCCTCAATGTAATAGCCTACAAAGGGCTTTTAGTAAATTTGATGGAAATCGGTCTATCGTAGCTCGGAGTACAGGCTTGCAGCTGTCAGATAGTATGACAGAAATGAATTGTCCATTTTCGTCTTAAAATCATGTCATTTCCCAACTAAGATTGTGATAATTTTCGTGATACATAGTTACCTGATTTTTTTTTTTTGATTTTTGTTATGTTTGTGAATTAAACTGATCTAGCCATGAAGATATCCGATATCAAGATCGCGGAATGGCAATTCCCGATAGCCGGCAGATTTATTTTCTCAATTGAATTATTTAAATCACGAACGAAGATCAAGTCACAGATTTTGGAAAATCTCAAGGGAATATACGAAAGAATTTCTTGTTAAACAACAGTGCTGCCAATGTGGCAAGATTGTTCTTTTTTCACACTAAAATTTGCACAGTGGCACGAAAAATATCGATTTGGCAAGTTTTTTTTTTCATTTTCTTTACTTAATCTTAACGTATATGTTAAATTAACTGTAGGTAGTTATTAAATTGGCAAAAACTCTTGACCACTACTGGTACCGGAAAGGAGATATTGATTTTTTACATTTATATATATTACACCCAGTATCTAATAATACTGAATAAAGTTTTTCGTTTGTTTAATGACACGGAAATGGCACGCTTTTTATAGAAAATTTTGCACTATAATTGTTTTCTTGGCGGCAACGCAGGTTGACAAGCATATCGTACAGCTATATAAGACACAGCTATAAATTGACACTTCATCAAAAGAGCAGAGCTTCTCAGCAAATTCTACTCTGGATTATAGCTTCGTAGCTTTTACAGTAAAATAAACTGATAATATCGAAGACTAGGTGTTAAGTCTATTAGCCAAACCACTAAACACGTCCTATATTGTGCAGGATTATAATGCAAAACGTACTCAAATTCGATTGGAACGGTAAAAACTCGCCAATGCATTTGATGTCTGGAAAGTTCTTAAACAATGTGATGCAATTTATTTTACATCTATCACGTCATTCTTTAAAAAAAACGCTTCTTTAACTGTTCTGTATCTTAAAATTTAAAATAGACTTAGTAGTAAACGCGTTCAGTTCCATCCAAGCTCTCATAATTCAACGACAATATTCTTCATATATAAGTCTAGCAGTCAATTAGGAATACATAATATTGCATGCTTTCAAATAAATGAAAAGCCACCCAACACCACCGACTATCATCCTTGACAGAACACCATAGACAGTTATAACTTTGAGGTAGTCAACAAGGACATTCCCAATATAAATATATTCCAAAATGTTGCATGTTTTCATAAGTCCCTTAGTGATAAATTCTAAAAACCTGTTGAATGCATTCTTTCCTAAGGCAACTTATGAAAACATTAACCTTGACATCCTTAGCAATACCTTTCTATCAATAATGCAAGATGGCCAAACCACCAAGTTTTCAATGCCGTACGATGGCCATAAAACCACATCAGCAAGCTACCTATCACCTATCTTTCAAACGAAGAACCAAAACAATTATACTGCCCTTAAGTCAGTCACCGATATTTCTATTCACATACACTCCTATGCATCTGTCCCGTCCCATTACTTCCTCAAACACATTACAATTCCATCAATTTTTCGTCCTTGGTGACAGAAACAAAAAAAAACACAGAAAGATAGTTACAGCAATAAAAAAACCTTTTCTAACATTTCACTGCTAGATTCCTGCACTTCTGTCAACACCTCTGGGGCAACACATCTTTTCTTCTTTCCCTTAACATGAAAGTAAAAACTGGAAATACAAAAAAAAACCTAGCACCGCACAATTTGCAAACAACATCATCAGCACCTCAGGCTGTCCATTTATAGTATCTTCGACGTAGATATGATATCAGTTCACATATGAGAATCAGTTCACTTTCGTTTGTCATCCAAAACAAGAAAACTTATATTCTAATGAAGTTAATTTGCAAACATTGTTGCTAAGCGCATTGTTGCTAAGCGCAGCACTCATTTTACCACCCAACCTTAACAAAATTTTCATTTTCACAGCAGCTCTTGATGGTTTTTGACACTTTGTCATTTTCAAAATGACATTTTGCAGCATTAAGAACTTAATTACAGGAAACAACAGCTAAAGCAATTTCACCGTGTTGAAAATGTCCTCTTTAAATAATTGTGTTTGTTATTTTCAAAGGAATTTCTCTTTTCCCAAATGTCAAACTGAAAGAACAACTTGCCATATTTGACACATTGTTTCATCACTGTGTGACAGGATGTGTAGTTTTTTGTTTTCTCTTTTGATCTTCTGAACGCACTCTCTTATGCATAAGGGTATGATAACCTTTTTTGCGGCAGTTAAGTCATTCAAACTATTCATTAAACTGCCCTCTTGAGGAATTGAGTCAAGTTCTCAGCGTATTACAAAAATAGTTTCTTAAGGGTCACCACTCACCCTTAAGCAAGGCGAACATACATTCGAACATACTCAGTTTCATATGATGGACGTTATAATATTATGTGCACTGTTCTGATTTTCTTTCGTTCAAAAATTGCATGAATGCAGTTACTTCAGTTAGTTGATAATATATGTTCATGCATATGTATGTATGCGTGTATATGTATGTTGGCTGGTGAGGACTAAGAAGTGGGTGTGAAACGAAATGGTTTTCAGGGGGAAATAATTTAGTTCGATGGGCTCTGAAGAGACATGTCTATCTTTATAATATGGGAGCAAGGATGAATGGCTGACTATATAGGAACTGTGTGAGTATGCTATCGGAAAAAAAACACACAAGAATCTATCTATGTAAGTATATGAATATACGAGTAGTATTTGCAAAATGTGAGCCGCATACGTCAATTTTGAAATAGTAATTTTTTCTAGTAGGTATTGGTGTAAAAAATCGGATTGGTTCCTACCTTTATTTAATTGTCTAGATTGATAGATGAGCTTTGTGGTAAAATGAAGTGTGTGGACATTTTCAAGATTGAATGCTATTTCACATCTGCTGCTTATATCAAAATGAATGTAGATAGGTACTCACCAAAATACAATGAGCCATAAGCGGCCTTGAAATCCATATACAAATGGTGAATTTCGATGGTGTGGAGTTCCCGGGTTTTTTTGTTGGCTTAAGACCGTCCGTGCTTGATGTTGGACTTTTCTGACCAGAAGCCGCTATATAATATAAAACATCCTATAGGCTTTTTAAGGAGAATTATATTCCTTAAGTTGGTTGAAAATCGGCAAAGCAATGCTAATAATTTCCTGTGCCCATATTTTGCAGAGAAATTGGAAAAAGTCATTGTTTGCAATTCACCATTCATCCTTTTTCCTTTTTTTTTTTGTATTTATATTATTCATACAAAACTAAAATTCTGATAAAGTGTGAACATGTCCGTGAAAAGTTCCTATCTGAGACTTGGTATTCCTACATCTTCATCGATTGATTTTTGGATTTGGATTTTCTTATCATGTACAACCAGCACGTTGGGATTCGAAGGCTTTCTTAGCGGCAGCATTATATTTTTTATTCCCTCGAAGTGTTTTCACCATTCACGCCTATGTGAAACTCATAGAGTTGTATCATAGGTGTAAAAGAATTTTCAATCTAAATATTTCAGTATTAACTCTCCTTGATGAAATTTGTTGGTCTTTTCCAGGATGTGATTTAGTGTGAAGATTTGGTCTGTTGTCGATCTGCTGGGCCAAGCAATCCACAAGAGTATGCTAGATAGAATCTTTTGCTGATTTTCACCCATATTTGATTGATGATTTCAATCGATGCGCACATCAACTACATCCGTATTTAAGGAGTCCCTCTGGTATTCCATCAGCTGTTCTTAAGGTTTTTGAAGTAAAACTTCTTTAGCGCCGTTGGGGGCAAAACATTTCTATTGAGCTGTCAAACCGACCGACATCTGCCGTGACAGTAAATCTGACCATACACGACAATCTCTCTAAAAAAAAAATGTGTAGGCACAATACCCACAATATTTAACCATTTTTATTAAAACAACAATCGCGAAAATAAACTACCAAACAAACCACTTCTTTTTTGGCATAACTAACTTATATGTTTACTATACACATTAACAATATACATTAAAAATAAATTATGATAAATATTTGCAATATTTATCCTCTTTGTTGATCTTATTACAACGAAATGTCAATGGCAACAAGTGGAAGGAATGTCAGTCAGAGAAGTGTTAAAGGCGTGTTTGTATATTCAAACGGAGCCGCTGTACAATTTTCAAGTTGTGATCCACAGGGTACATTATCCAATTAAGTGGAAGCCGTCTGCCTGGCGAACATACCAATGCTTAAAATAATAATTAATTTAAAATCGTTAGCTTCAATATTATTTTTTTAAATCTCGTTGTGAAAAGTTTCATTCCATTGAATTGGGAAATGGTTATATAATATTACAAAATGCTTACAGTGAATCTTGTCACGCTCTTATCTTATTTTCTTGGACATTGTGAATCATTTTCTTTTGGCAAATCTCTTCGGTAAAGATTATCAATTATGTAACATTTATATATAACTACTAAATTGTTGTGGCAGGTTTAAATATTTGATCCGTGGTTCAGTGAATTTAACTCCCGATTTCGGCAGATTAACTGAGGCTCAACGAAGGGTTAAGCATGTATGACTCTTCTATTATATACTTGTAACTTGAATTATCGTTGAACTCCAGTGAGTTAAAACTCCTGAATCACGGTTCAAATATTCAAACCACGTTTGTACAACTGCTCCTCAGTAAACTCATGGATTAGATGTGGAATAAGCATTTTTGAAGTAAAACTTCTTTTGCGGCGTTGGGGGTAAATAAATTTATATGGAGCTGTCAAACCAACCAACGTATACACGATATGACCATACTATATGACACTATACGATATGTTATTGTTGGAAGCATTATTTTCAGATATTTGAAATTTTTTTGTTCGTTTAGCGCTGATATGTATGTATCTGCATTATGTGAGGATTAACTGACGATTTTTTTTTGTTGGTAAGTACTTCTTAGGGATTCTCATTCTGTAGATTGTGTGTAAACGAGAAATTCGTTTTTATTGTATTGCTCTGTTTTTTTTGTATTCCATTTAATTGTAGGTTCGTTTTGGATTCGCATAGATTAATGTAGTACGTTAGGTATACGCATTGTGGGTGTTCGGCGAATAATCTTGTTGTTGCTCATACATTAGTGTATATTGTGTTGCATTAATGTGTGTAATGTTTAAGTCGATGGTCTCGTTGCCAGTGTTTCAGTTCGAACGAAGCGACAGTGAAGTTTGTACAATTGGAATATAGAGTCGTTATGGGGGATGTATTTATACAATTCGGGGCTGATATCCACAAATGTCAATTTCAGCTTGTTCTTTGACTGGCTTACACAAAATTGAAATACATATACATTGTTTCTCTTTAACAAGTCTTTAAAAAGTTCGCTTTTTCCAACTATTTGGAAAAGCTCATTTATTGTACCAATTCACAAGAAAGTTCCTAAAAATGAAATAATGAACTATATACCTATTGGTAAGCTATCCGTAATACCTAAACTGTTTGAGTCAATCGTATGTAGTGTCCTTTCCTTTCATTGTAGTTCAATTATTTGTGATAACCAAGAAGGTTTTGTGAAAAAGCGTCCTAATGTTTCCAATCTATTTAATTTTACGTCCGTTTGTTTACATGTTTTTGAGAAACGTGAACAAGTAGATTGTATACCTACTGATTTTAGTAAAGCATTTGACAAGTTGTGTCATAAAACACTAATTTTTAAATTGTTTCGTCAAGATTTTAACGACAATTTCTTAAATTGGATTTCATCGTACTTAGAAAATAGACAATATGAAGTAATATTGTTATATATGTATATAAATTAAACTGAATGGTTTCATAATAAATGAAATCTACTACATTAAATGTCAAACTCACTGAATACATACTTTTAGTTATAATGGCGCTTAATAAAAACTTCCTCTTTCAATTTGGATAGCTTGTACAATCAAGACGTGTTTCTCTCTTACAATCACCAAATACATTACAAAATTGGCGACGAGGATGGGATTATATTTTACATCGAATTTCGATCAGTTTTAATTAAACAAAATTTTGCAAACTTTTTTCAATGTCTAAGGACAGAAGTACTGTGGTCCATTCGACGACCATCAATGAATTCAATCCAAGCGAAGACAAATGGAGCATTTGGAAAGAGCGTTTGGAGATTCACTTCACCGAAATAAATTGCACCACCGACAACGCGAAGAAAGCAATTCTATTAAAATCGATTGGATCATCAGCGTACGAATTACTACGAAGTCTGTGTGACCCAAAGACGCCAGTTAATACAGATTTGTGTGAGCTATACAATATTTTGGAATCGCACTTCACACCGCCAACAATTGTGTATCATGAACGAAAAAATTTCCATGATGCTGTTCGCAAGGAAAACGAAAGTGTATCATCTTGGTATGCTCGCATCAAGAAGCTGGCTCTACAGTGTAAATATGGTAGCAATTTGGATGTAATGGTTAAGGACAAATTTATTACTCAATTGCCGGAGAAAATTTTTAGTCGCATATGTGAAGAAGACGAAAAATTGTCATTGGCTGAGAAAAACACCTATCACAGAACCCGCTAATGATTTGTAAAATCCCATATAAGAATTACGGTGGAAGTAAAATCAACATAATCGGTGAGTGTTTAGCAAGTATTACTTATGGTGACACCAGTAAACGTATTACAGTTGTGGTAACTGATGCAAATGCACCTCCTTTATTAGGTAGAAATTTTCTACGTGCATTCCAATTTTCGTTGGTAAGAATAGATCAAAATCTTGAGAACTATGTTCACTCCATTCAATCGCCAGAAAATTTAGATTTTTCTGTTATTGTAGATCAGATTAAAAGTCAATTTTCCGAACTTTTTGATGGCCAATTAGGCAAATATAATGTGTGTGAAATTTCATTACAAATTGATAATGACACCAAACCAGTATTTTGTAAACCACGTTCAATTCCAATTGCGTGGAAATCTGAAATTGAACAAAATCTACGTGATTTAGTTTCAAAAGGTGTTCTTGAACAAATTGAAACTTCAAAGTGGGGTACACCGTTGGTTCCCGTTTCTAAACCAGATGGAAAATTACGGGTTTGTGGCGACTACAAAACAACAATTAACAAATTTCTCGTTGACGTAAAATACCCTTTGCCTCTGATTGAGGAAATCTTCACTTCGTTGCAAGGTGGAGAATTATTTAGTAAATTGGACATGAGTGCTGCTTATAATCAATTATGTTTGGATGAACCATCATCTCTTTTATGTGCTTGGAGCACCCACATTGGTACATATAAAATGAAAAGATTACCATTTGGCGTTAAGCCAGCAGCAGCAATCTTTCAAATGCACATGGAAAATTTACTAAGAGGCATTAATGGTGTAGTTGTATATCAAGATGATATCACGGTTACTGGGAAGAATTTCAAAGACCATCTTTTTAATTTAAAATCGGTTCTAGAGAAAATGGCCGATGCTGGCTTAAGATTGAATGCAACTAAGTGCCTTTTCTTTCAAAAACAAATTTCTTATCTTGGTTTTACCATTGATAAAAGTGGGCTTCGTAAGAACAGAGACAGGTTTGCATCTATTTTAGATGCACCCATTCCTAAAGATATTCATGAATTGAGAGCGTTCATCGGAATGGCTAATTATTACTCACGCTTCATTAAAGACTTTGCAAGCAAAATGAATCCGTTGTATGCCTTACTACGGAATGACGTTCAATTCACATGGAATGCGGATTGTGAAAAAGCATACGATTTGATAAAACATGAAATCTCATCAGAGCAAGTGATGACTCATTTCAATCCGAAGCTCCCGATCGTTTTAACGACGGATGCCTGCAAACATTCTGTGGCAGGAGTCTTATCACACCGGTTTCCAGATGGGCTAAAACCTGTTGCATTCATTTCTAGGTCTTTATCCAAAAGTGAATTAAACTACTCTGTCATAGAAAAAGAAGCATTAGCTGTATTTTTTTCTGTTACTAAGTTGAAACAATATTTATTGGGAAATTTTTTCACTATTTCAACAGATCATAAGCCGTTGTTATCAATTTTTGGTGAAACACGGGGTTTACCTTTGATGGCCGCAGCTCGTATGCAGCGTTGGGCACTGATACTAAGTGGTTTCAATTATGAAATTAAATATGTGAAAGGCATAGATAATGAAGCGGACAATTTGTCCCGTTTACCGCAATTATCATACATTGAAGTGTATAATGATGCAAACTACGTAGACTTAATTGAAAAAGATAATGCATTACGAATATGTTTCAAAAATATTGCCATCGAAACGCGACGTGATCCCATTCTGAGTAAACTTTCAGAGGCTATCGAAAACAACACAATTGACAAATTGGATTCCAGTTTTGATGCTTTTAAAAGCAAATCGCTCGAACTTACCGTTCAATACGGATGTGTCATGTGGGGTTTTCGAACGGTTGTGCCAATGAAACTTCGGCAATATATTCTTAACGAATTGCATGCATCCCATATGGGGGTAGTCAAAACCAAATCGTTGGCCAGATCATACGTATGGTGGCCAAAAATTGATTCTGACATTGAAAATTTAATTAAAAAATATATTCCGTGTCAGCAATTACAGGCAAATCCGCCGAAAGCCAGTTTAATACCATGGAAATCAACAAACTCAGTTTGGAGTAGAATTCATATAGACTTCGCCGGACCAAAACATAATTATTACTTTTTAATAGTTGTAGATTCATATACAAAGTGGGTAGAAGTTTTTAAAACAAAAACTATAACATCTACATTTACTATTTCTAAATTGCGTGAATTGTTTAGTCGCTATGGCATTCCTGACATAATTGTCAGCGACAATGGAACTCAATTTAAATCTGGCGAGTTCAAGGACTTCACCACGCGTAACAATGTTGAACACATTTTCACTTCGCCAAGTCATGCCGCAACAAATGGTCAGGCTGAGAATTTTGTGAAAACGTTCAAAAAGTCATTCATTGCTAGTGTAGACAGCGCAAAGTTAAACAATAAATCGCATGATATAGACACAATAATAAATCGAATATTGCTTGATTATCGTAACACAATTCACTGTACTTTAGGTGAAACACCCGCAAAGCTATTTTTTGGGCGCACTTTGCGCACTCGTTTCAGTAATTTGCGACCACCAACCGTAGGTGAAGTAATTAAAAGTAAACAGCAAAATCAAATAAAAAATTTCAAAGGCAAACGAAACATAAGTTTTAGTTTAGGTCAAAATGTCATGATTAGGGATTATAAAGATCCTAACAATGCATCGTGGTTACCAGCAACAATTAAACGAAAAATGGGTCCTCGTATGTATACTTGTGTCTACACACATAACAATAAAGAAATTAATCGGCATTTGGATCAAATACGTGATCAATCCGTTGATACAGATAATTCTTTCTACAAACATTTCAAAAAAAACGCGACTGTGATAGGTGTTTCCGAAGAGGGTTCAGGTAATGAATTGCAATCGCCACCGTCAACTAGCAACAATTCTAGGATTAATGATCCAGACTGGACTCCAAGTACAACCCAAACTGATTCTGATTCAAAAACCGAAGAGGAAACGGGTGGTCAAAACTATAATGAAAGAAAATTACGCCCGCGTAAAAATCGAAAAGTTAATAAAAAGTCCAGTTAATTGTATGATTATCATAGAAATATGAATATTTAACTTAGTATCAAATATATTATTTGTATAAACAATTTCAGGGAGAGCGTGTTATATATGTATATAAATTAAACTGAATGGTTTCATAATAAATGAAATCTACCACATTAAATGTCAAACTCACTGAATACATACTTTTAGTTATAATGGCGCTTAATAAAAACTTCCTCTTTCAATTTGGATAGCTTGTACAATCAAGTCGTGTTTCTCTCTTACAATCACCAAATACATTACAAATATTTCGTTCGTAATGAATGTTCGACTCCGTTTGTAGTGAATTCTGTTGTCCCCCAGGGCAGTCATTTAGGTCCAATTTTATTTATAAATGACTCGATTTCGATCATAAAAAAATCGTCTGTCCTTATATATGCTGATGACATTAAACTTTTCAAAAGAATTAATTCTAAATCTGACTGTCTACTTTTGCAAGATGACTTAAAATTATTTAGGGAATGGTGCAATATTAATCGTCTCGTTTTAAATGTTGACAAATGTAAAACCATGCGTTTTACACGCAAAACAAGTTCCAATTGTTTTTGATTATATGTTTGATTCTTGTTCTTTAAGTAGAGTATTTGTTTTTCTGACTTGGGAGTTGTTTTTGATTCGGAACTTACATTTACTGACCATGTTAGTTTTGTAGTTAGTAAAGCAACTAGAATCTTTGATTTCATTAAGAGATTTGGCCGCGATTTCCGTGACCCTTATGTTCTCAAACTACTTTTTGTTTCATTTGTGAGACCAATTCTTGAGTATGCCTGTGTAGTGTGGGCACTACATATAATGAGAATTGAAGCAATTCAGAGGAGGTTGTTGCGCTTTTGTCTCCGTTTTCTTCCTTGGTTCCGTGGAAACCCTCTGTCCCTTTATTCTCAAGGACTTGCTTGCCTTCCTTGGCAAATCATACGAAAATATTTACAATTTTGTTTTATCGCAGCAATAATAAATGGATCAGTATCATCACCACCGGTTCTTTATCGTCTTAACTTTAGTTTTAGTCTCTCAAGTATACGACTTCAAAGACCACTGAATCAAATTTTTAGTAGATCGAACTATGGTGCTCATAGCCCTCTCAATCAATTAGTTGAAATATTTGATAAATTTTATTTTATAGTGGCTTCACCAAATGACAATTTTAAAAATTCAAAACATTGTTTTACAATAGCTTGGAAATTTAGTGTTGAGTAGTTTTAAGTATTTATTTATAAACATATTGTTCACGTTAGGATTTAACGAATTGAAATAAACATACATGTTGTAGCGGACTTAGAATTTTACCTCTGGCGCATGTACATATCTTAGTACACTACACACACTCTTTTTTTATAGCTAAGTTACTTCTTCTTTACTTGGTCGTGGAACTGAACCTTCTTGCCTTGAGAATCGCTCCACATGATTGCCATTTAGCACCTCCTTGAAGTGATGCTTAAATACTTCTACTAGTAATCTTCAGTCACCTACGGTTCCTTTGTACGCATTCATTAATCTATAACCCACAGGTTATTTGTCAGTGACTTTTAATTTACGCTATAGTTTCGGATCTTGCAGTATTGCTACACACGATTTTTGTTAATCGATAGGTAAGTCCGTAAGTCAGTTACGGTTTTAGTAATTTTTAAGCTCTAAGAAGATTAAAGTGAAGTTTTGCAGTTATAAATGAGACCATTAAATGGACTACTACCAACATTTTAGGTTGGAAAGAAACGCAAAGATGCTAATATTTTATTTTTATAAGCATGCTCTGCTTATAAATTTTCGCCAAAAACATTCCAACATTCCACGTATCTAGATCATCGGTAGTAGTAGTGGTTGTTATATTATAAAGCCTAGTATGAACATGAATGTAAAAATCCAAAAAAAAAACATTGCTTTGTGTAATCTTAGAGATTTTCTTAACATAGTGTTGACGTTTAAAAAAAACTGTGCTGCCCTCTTCAATCCTAATCAAAATTCCTTCTCACTAATGAACATAATGATATAGTTTTGTTCTAGTATTTAAATCCCAACAGTTCTAATTCATTTACAAGCTTTTTAGAAAGTTCGAGTTTAAAACAACACAACTTCATTGTCACCCAAGCCAAGCACTTCCTGCCCTTATCTCATAGAACGCCAATATTTTCTTAGGTACCTACATTATGTGCATTTCTCTTTTGCAGACCAAATAAATGTGAGGAATGCTTAAGAATTCGTATGCAAGAATTTCAATTTGGTATGTCAAGTATCATTTTGCTTCTTGGTCTGTCGCCACCGTCATTGTCCTCGTTCGAAACAGAATAGCACTCCATACTGTACATGTCCTTCGAAACATTGTGACAAATTGCTTTCTCCAAATGACCTGCTAGTATTTTACTTGCGATGTTTTTTTTTTTGGGTTGAACCTCTGTCAAGTCGACTTCAGTATCTCCCTAATACCTCTCCCCTTTTTGTTTAAATTCTAACCAATTATTTATTTAAGTAAAATTATATTTTAATTGAATCCAAATAAATGGGACATGACCCACTGTTATCCTTTCATTTTTTTTTCAACGAAAATGTCATGAAATTTAAAATCATGACAAAGAATATAAAAGCTGTTTAAAAATATTAGGTTTATGCATATTCCACAAAAGACAATGGTACTTAGCGTTTTGTTTGTATATTTTTGAAGGCTCATTCAAGGGGGTTTATTATTTTTCATCATAATGTCACTTGGTTTCGTGAACCATTTGCCATTTAGTTCTCGAGCTTATGTTCCGGTTAACTAAAATCAAAACCTTGGCACTCGAAAGACCCTTAAATTTTAAATTAAATTCAAATATTAAATAGAATGCGACTGCCGTTATGGGTTTGCAGAGATTAGTAATTTTTGTTTTAAGTTTATTTTTGCTGCCCACAAAAAAAATTATTTAGGTACACTTCATAAAGATAATCGCGTAAGGATGAAAAATCCTTTTCAATTTTTATTAAGTGGAAACTATCGAGGCAAAAATGAGAAAGCTCTTCCGAGGGGGGAAAAAATAACGCGAAAAAGTTGAAAGTTTGTTTTAAAATCTAATTAAAAGAAAATAATTCTTTTGTCACCTTTCAATGGAAAAATCTCGAGTTGGCGATAAACAGGAAGTTACAAATTTAATGGGCGGTTAAAGGACATTCTGCTATTGAAATATTTTTTTTTTGTTTTTCATCAACCTTGAAATTAACGATGAATGACTGAAAGAAAACAAAAGAAGCCCATAGATGTGACAATCTAACGCTAATTACTTAAATTATAGAATTAACGTAAAAAGTGTACACTGTTTTAATGAAAAACAATCATAAGGACCTGTAAGCAAAATTCTGGAGCAATTTCCTAACAGAAGGCATTGATGCAGTTAACCGAATCTTGCATAAGTATTATGTTCATTTAAGTTGATTTACATAACTCTTTAAAATGAAATTGGCAATTTTAAGACTTTTTGTTTACATCCCTCACCAATCATTAGACTCGACATTTATTGCGATTTTTTCGGGCACTACAAGGTTTTAAGTTTTTTTTTTTTAAATAAAAAAACTAATGTGAAAATTAACAAAAAAATTCACGACAGTACTACAAAGTTGCTCTTGTAGCTAACAACTTTAATGTAGGTAAAAATTGACGTTGTTTAGTAGGTAGGTGGTCTAGTTATCCAATGCAATTTTAAGGCCGATGTAGGTAATATTATCTTGATTCTTAGTTCATAAATATAATGAATTGTCTAATGGATGATTCAAAGAATAGTTACAAATGTACCTTCCTACAAATGCATAATTGTAGGATGTAGGTGGTTAGGTAAATATATATGCTTATAACTTACTATGATACTTTGAAGTTACATAATATTCATGTGATTTTTAAAAATAAAAAAAAAATAAAAAAATAAATAATTATTACATATAAATGTATTTAGGGACGTATGCAACAATGCGTAAAAATGAAATATAATTAGGTAGAATTAAAGGATGATACACATAATTAAATAATTTTAGATTGTTTAGTTCTTTAGGTTTCAGGGGAAAAAAGATGTCATTTGAATTGTTGGACTAATATGAATATGTATATAAAAAAATCAAAAACCTGTGGAGCGGTTTTTTTTTTAAAATTATTTTCGTATTTATAAAATTTAAAAAACACTATTAGAGAAAAAAATTGAAACGCCATTTTGAAGTTATTATTAATAATCATATAATCATATAAGTGACTGCTTTTTGAAAAATCGATTTTTCAAAAAAAAAAATGTTTATTTATTAAAAATCGAATAACCAATACATATCTTAAAAATTTGAATATGCAGTTTTCTTAACATACTCGTATTTAGGGAGCATTTGCATAAAATATAATACATAAAATAATAACAAAATAATTTTAATTGGTGATTCCAATAGTCCAATATTGAGAAATTGGTTCTACGGGAAGTACCGTGGGCTGCACTAATTTAAGAGCACACACATTTTTTACTTGGTACGTATAGGTTTTTTTTTTATAACTATGCACACACTCAAGGGATTATAAATAGCCTTTATATGTTTTTTTTTAACACAGCAGGGGCATCCGGTGGAAGAAGAGAAAGAAGGTTAAATTTTGCATTTGGGAAAAAATGGAACGCGAGATTTTTATAAAAATTTGACATTACGATGATAGAGAATACCGAAAAAGTGGGTCCCGCAATTCCGTCTGTCTATCTGTCTGTACCACGCTCTGCAGCCCAAGTGGCTGAAGCGATTTTCTTCAAACTTAGGTTAGGTTAGGTGATTGTCTAAAATAGATTTTTGAATCGTTTTATAGGTCAAAAACTTACGGTACCTACCATACAATTTTTTCTACCATTTCGAAAACGGCTGTAACGATTTTGATAAAAAAAAAAGTGTGTGCAATATTTTAGGTATACTTCACATTTTGGTCCAAAAAAAATGTAAATATTTTATTATTAACGGTACCTAACATACAACCATTTTTTTATTTTGTACCTTCTTATTACCAGCTCGACGGATTTTGACCAAAATTTTTATATAGGAGGTCCTTCAAATTGTAATACAGCATACCAAAATTGGAAAACAATTTTTTTGGATTTAAAAAAAAATATTTTTTTTTTTGAAAATTCAATATTTTGAAAACGAGAGGATGATTTTTTTAAATTTTGTTTTTAATTTTATATAATTAAATATTTAAAATTGTCATACCAAGTTTGTTTGTTTTTCAAAAATAAAAAAAAAACATTTTTCGAAAATTTTGAAATTTAGTCTTATTTAGAATTTGAGGAACCTCCTGTATAAATATTTTGATGGACATCCGTTGAGGTTTTTATTTGAAAGTCGAAAATCAAAAAATGATTGTACGGTACCGTTAATAACAAAATATTTAACAAAAAATGTTTGACCAAAATTTAGACTATACCTTAAGTAAAGGGTTATCCATTTTGCGGTTTCAAAAGTATAGGGCTGGAATTCGACATCTGTCAAACTAAGTTGTTAAAAAAAAATTTTTTTTCAGTTGAAAGTCTGACATTTACGCAAATGGATCGCTTAACTATCGCACAACGCATAGAAATTGTTAAAACCTACTACAAAAATGGTGATTCTGCCACAGCCACATATCGTGCTTTAAGAGGAGATTATGGTTTACATAATCGTCCAACTACGCAAGAAATTGGAAAAATTGTGAAGAAATTTGAAGAGACTGGATTGGTTACAGATATTGTAAGGCATGTGCATCATCGTATCGCTCGTACCACAGAATATATCGCTGCTGTAAGTGAAAGTGCTGCCGAAGACCTGAATGTGTCGATTCCTCGTCGTTCTCAGGAATTAGGTCTGTCTTACGGCACATTATGGCGTATTTTGCATTTGGATCTATACCTACATCCATATAAAGTCCAGCTCACACAACAACTGAAGGCAGCTGACTATTCACAACGTCAGGGTACTTGAACAACAGGCGTTGGACGGCGATTTTTCGAACAAAATTTTCTTCAGCAACGAAGCACATTTCTCACTCGGTGGGTATGTTAATAAACAAAATTGTCGTATTTGTGGTCCTGAGAGTCCTCAAGTAATTGAAGAGAGGCCATTATATCCACAAAAAGTCACTGTTTGGGCGCTCTTTGGTCCGGAGCGGAGGTGTGATTGGACCTTTCTTCTTCGAAAAGAACGATGGAACGACTGTCACCGTCAATTCGGAGCTTTATGGTCATATGATAACCGACTTTTTTTTAGTGCTATTGAAGAATAAGACTTGGAGAATATGTGGTTTCAACAAGACCGTGCCACATCCCACACAACTCGAGCGAATATGGCTTTATTACAAGAGACATTTCCTGGCCGCGTAATTTCTCGTCGTGGCGATATCAACTGGCCACCAAGATCATGCGATTTGACACCGCTGGACTTTTTTTTGTGGGGCTACGCGAAAGACCGTATTTATGCAGATAAACCTTTAACTCTTGAGCACTTGAAAACCAACATTCGTCAAGGTATGGCTGAGATACCACCCAATATGTGTCAAAAAGTGGTCGAATATTAACTCAAGAGAATCGACGCTTGCAACAATTCGCGTGAGGGTCATTTAAATGATGTAGTGTTTCACACATAATGTCAACGTTCAAACTTTATAATAAAAAAGAAATATCATGAAAAAAAAATATTTTATATGTGTTTTATTTACGTTTACTTTTGAAACCGCAAAATGGATAACCCTATATTATATACACAATTTTTTTATCACAATCGTTATAGCCGTTTTCGAGATAACTAAGATGGAAGAAAAAATTGTAGGGCAAATACCGTTATTTTTGGGACTATAAAAACGATTTAAAAATCTGTTTGAGACAATCACCTAAAGCACTTAAGTGCCAAGTTTGAAGGAAGCGTTATACAGACAGATAGACAGAATTGCATTGCCAACTTTTTTAGTAAATTTTCATTATCGTAATGTCAAATTTGATTAAAATCTCGAGTTCCATTTTTTTCCAAATGTAAAACTTGCCCTATAGTATATCTATATCGCTAGTAAAAGGATCTATATTGCAAACAGCGTGTAAACCGCATTAAACAGTCCCTTTTAATGGATGTAATGGTATTCGTTAAGCTTGAAGATTGTTTTCGCTCCATATACAGATATACAGCAATTTTGTTTATAGCCGAGGCCATTTAACAAGAAATGAGCTTCATCACTAAACACAATTCTTCGGTAAAAATGTTGTATGTACTTCGCTAACAGTTTTTTTTTTAATAAATTTCCACAATTTGGAAGCTATGTATCGGCGTTAATGGATTCATGATGAGTTGACAATACTGGACACAAATGTTAACAGATTTTTATATTCTCAACTGTCAAACCATAGAAAATACTCATAGAAACTTCTTATGCAATATATAAAATTATTGTGATGTTCAGTCTCCGCATATATTAAACTAAAATTGAACTTCATTTTAAATACATTCATTGTATTAAAACATTTATGCACATATGCACTGCACCTATATATACCCCAAATTCTGATTAACTAGTTACAGCAATGTCTTTATATTTTTAAATATAAACTACAGGATACAGGATTAATAAATAGTGTGCCAATGTGAGTAGACAGTATTCGGAATTTCATTTTTACAAAAGAATTAATCTAATTTACTCAACAAATATATTGGCATAATTTATTAACAACTTTCCACCCAGAAGGTACTGCAAACAGATCCCTTCGAACTAATTTTGTTTGTTGACACTGCAATCTTATTATTGCATCTTGTTGACATACATTCAAAGTTTCTCCGTATTTCAGTTATCCGCATGGTGTATTTCATCAAAGTGTATCCTTTACCGTCAATAAGAAATTTTACAAAAAATAAAAAAAAAAAAACAAGAAGATATAAAACAAATAGGTACAAAAGAATTCAAAGGCAAACACGTACCCGCCATCTCCCTATTTCTTAAGTGTCCTTTCAGTACTTAGAGCTTGTATGCAAAAATAAATACAAAAAAAATCAATACAAAACACGACAACTATAACACACTTTTTCTCATTTAATTAACAAAAAGTAAAGAAAAATGCAAAAGGATTTTTGTTTGTAAAATCATTAGCGCCAGATCCAGTTCCATTGACAAAAAAAAAACACATAATTGAGTTCTGGTCTCATGGATGCCTTACTTCGATTAAAAAAGGAAAACTGTATTACCTCAAAAGGATAAACTACTATTGGGTGTTTTCGAATTCAAGCTCATTCACAGTTAAGCTGTTACTAAAAAAAAGGGGGGGGCTTTGAGTCTATATCCTATACTAACTTAGGTCCTCTGTAAATCGGCCTTCACTCTTATTCGCCGCATTGTTTACAATTCGCACATCATCGTTTACAATATCATCGTCCTTCGCATATCCTTATCAGGCAAATGTGTTGTTCTTGCTATTTTGTAAGCTAAGAGCATGAATTATGCTTGGAAGTAGTTTTTTTTTTTGTTCGTCTTCTTTATTTTGTGGTTTTTAGATCACAATGACAGTGGGGAATTAAATCCTGCAACAAAATCTGCGAATAGAATAAGTGATTAAATTGTTGTTTTGTTTTTGGTTTTTTAATTGTTTCTTTCTCGAATACAGTGTTCATTGTTTTGTTTTTTTTTTTGCATTTGCATTTGCTCAGATATTTTCTTTTTGTATTTTTTTTTAACTTTCAATGTCATCTTGTACTTAAAGTGACGCTGAAGAATATACTACATAGAAAGCTAAATAGTAAGTCTTTTAGGAATCATAAATGGGATGTTTTTGCACATGGAAGTAATGTCCCATGTTCCTATATATAAGGTAATCAGATTCAGCTTGAATGCTTTAAAACATAATGTACACACATACGTCATTAAAAAGATATTGCTTAAATATTTTAAAGAAGCCTACAAGCTTGGCATGAAATATAAAAACAAACGCATAGCCACCTGCAAGCTACCGCCTGCCTGATGGTAAAGGCATCGAACTATCGGTTTCAAATATCGTTTTTTTTTTTAATTTTCTTTTTTTGAAAGATTATGGCCTTTTCGATTGGCAGTCCGGAACACGTTCCCCCAATAAAACAGCCGTAAGCAATTTGACTGATTCTGAATTATATGTATCACTGTATTTGTGAAAATTAAATTGAAAGAAAATCACATCGGCTAAAAAGAATTTCCAAAACACTTGATTTCAATTTAGATACACATTTTCTTGTTTCAATAATAATTATTACTTGCTACTTTTTATGTTATTTTACCAGAAAATGAGTTTAAATTCAATAAGCACAACGAAATTACACAACAAATCAAGCCGATTATTTTGACATTTTAATTGTGTAAGTGTATTAGTGATTCTGTTTTCGATTCTGAAATGAATTCCAGAATCGTTTTCTGTTCTGTTTAGAGTAACAACTGTCATTTTGTGGGGGTCAGAACAGTTCTGGACGGCCAATCGAAAAGGCCGTTAGTTGCAGATATAACAATAAACTTTTAAAAGACTTTTAACAAGTTACCTTAAAAGCGCAGAAGAACTGTGTTCAAAAAACAATTTGGTACGCCTATAAGATTAAAAATTGAATTCACTTTAGAAAATTCCAATATCACGTAACCTACTACATATGAACTGCTTCGAACTGTCAAAAGTATTTTTATACAGGGTGATTTCCATTAGGTGTGACAAAAACCTAGATTATGAAGGTTTTGTGAATGCAAGAAGAAAATCGTGTTAGGGTGGGGCTTATTCGCCCCAATTTAGAGCAAGATACCAATTTTTTTTCTAAATTGACTTAAGACAGAAAACAATATTAAATAAAATGCTCGAATGGATCGTACAAGTTTACTCTTGTAGCTAACAACTTGTAGCTAATGTAGCTAAGCATTCAAAATTCGTAAAATGGAAATATAATAAGGTAGACAAAATGGATAATTCAATGTTTTTATATTCTTAGTTTTTATAGATTGAGGAGAAATAAAGATGCCATTTGAATACTTGGATAAATAAGAATATATAAAAAAATTCAAAAATCATTGTAGCGGTTTTAAAAAAAAAATAATTTTGTATGTATAAAATTTTAAAAACATTATTAGAAGAAAAGTTTGAAAAGATGTTTTGAAGTAATTATCAATATACACATAAAATTCTAGTTTCAAAAAAATTCAGTGACTGGTTTTTGAAAAACCGATTTTTCAAATAAAAGTGCATATTTATTTTTTAAAAATCCTAAAACTTTTTTTTGGAAAATTTGAGTATGCAGTTTTATTAACACTTGAATCGGTTCATCCAATAGTGAAAAATTCGAAAATATGAAAAGTAGTTCTACCTAAGTACCGTTAATTAGTACTCAAAAAAAAATATTTTTATACTGGGAAGTTGATTGTTTTTTTTTTTGTAAATTCATTTTTATTTATTATTAACTTAAAAATAACTTAAGGCTAGACAAAATGTTTAAAACTAGCCTAATTATCAATAACTTACAACTAACTTACTGGCCCTTTACGGGCGCTCATAGCTAATAGCTAAGCTATATCTCTTAATATTAATGTCTTTCGACCTAAAAAACTATTTTAATTAAATCTATTTATTTTATTTTTATGTTTATTTCCGCCATTCCATCCTGTATCAGCCCTCGATTGTTTAAATAGAGGAATGTCTCGGGAGGGATGTAGCCACTTAACCGGGCACTCTCGTGGTATTCATTGTTGGGGTAATAAGCCCCAAAAATTAAGCTGTTGGTTGAGGACATCGCTCTTGCAATGTGACCCCGAATCAGCTTAAACAAAAAATTATTTATTCTCTTTATATTATCTCCATTGTATAGAACCTGGTTGAAATAATATCGTGTGTACTCCGACTCTGATGTTCTGTGTAATCCAAGGCAACGTCTAAGACTTTGCCTCTCAAACAACCGAATCTTTTCCATTTGAGATGGGGCAACGTTGAACCACACCGGGCATCCATAGGCAATCATCGGCCTGTTGAGGGCCATGTAGCAAATCACCTTCACCCTGCTGTCAAGACGACTGCTATAAAACAATCGTTTTGTCAGGGCAAAGGCTCCCCTAGCCTTGGCCAGAGCAGCACTTATATGTGTCTCGAAATACAGGTACTGATCCAACCAGATGCCAAGGTACTTTACTACACTTTTACTCGCCAGTGGATGTCCATGTGGCCCTACGATCACCAGCTTGCGCCATTTCTTTCTCGTATCCCTTGAGACGCTAGACAACGGAGTCCTAAACAAAATAGTTTCTGATTTATGGAAGTTGATTTTCAACTTCCAGTCATCACAATATCGCTGAATCTTTTCGAAGTCACTCTGCAAGAGATTTTTGATGACCTCAACTGTATGTGCTGTTCTGTACGCAATTAGATCGTACGCGAAAAAAAAAATTATACTGGGAAGTGGATTGTAATAATTTAAGAATGAACACATTTTCTTATAAAAATTCTTGGAGCCGTTTTCGAGAAACGCATTTTTTGCTTAACGTTTTTTTTGAACATTTGTATGGGAGGTACCGTTGTTTTTTTATTTTAGTAATATATTTTTTTCTTAATATTCAAAATAATGTCAAAAACCTACCAAATATACGAGTTTCGAAAAATCCGATTTATTCGTTTTCGAAGTTTTGAGTTAAAAAAAAAAAGATTTTTTTTTGTTCAGAAAAAAATTTGGCTTACATAATTGTAAAATTATTTTAAATTAAACTTTATAAGAAAACCAAAAAATAATTCTACTAAAAATTCGAGGTACCAAAAATAACCATTTCTCCCAGTTACTCTTGAAAAAAAAAATACAACTTGTGATTTTAATCGAACTTGACATTATGTTGATACAGAGCACCAAAAAAATGGGTCCCGCAATTCCGTCTATCTTTCTGTTCAACGATCTACATTTTAAAAGGGCTGAAGCAATTTTCCTTAAACTTGGTATTCAAGCTTATTCATTTTATGTTGTCTCAAATAGATTTTTGAACGTTTTTTTTTCGGCTCCATATCTAATGGTACCTGCCATACAATTCCTAAAAAAATTATTGGTCTGGCAATTTTAAGTGTTTAACAATAGAAATTTGAATACAGAATTTAACGTATATCGCAAGTATAAAGGTTAGACTAGAAAACTGCCAATTTATAACAGTTGCATATAATCGTTTTATAACAGTTTTTCACTACTAAAAATGTTAAGTATTCCTCGAGCTTCGCGCGGTTGGGACTGCTAAATCAAACAACTAACTTCCGGAAGTCGAATGCCCTTTTAACCCTACGGAGCCGCATAAACTCCTAAAACGGGAACACACCTACTATTATATATCAGCAACACATGGGAGTTACATAGGGTTGTATATTGAGTCCTCTGATGTGCGTTTTATTTATTGAAGATAATTTCTAGTATCTATTAGTATCTTTTTTAAGGAAAATGTAGTGTAAAATTCTGATTACCGAACCTTCAACAAAACTTTTTTTTAAACAACAGACCCGCCATCCATAGAGAGCATGTATAGATGTATATTTACTTTTTCCGCTCCCATGTTCCATTAAAATAATTGAAGGCTTTTTTGGGTAAAAACTACTTTTTTATTTTTCAAAAATGAATGCGTATTCCATTTACAAATTCTAAGAATACATACTAGTATTTTACAGTCTAAATGTTTAAACTAGTTTTCTTTTTTTATGAGCTAACCAATTCAATGTTGAAACAAATCTGATAAAAGCTTTAACCTCAAACTATGCCTACATTCCTCCCGTAACCAATTTAAATCACATATTATCTTTGTTCACCCCACAAAACATGCTTTGCAGATTTATTAACTTTCACACTGTTTTTAATGTGAACATCTCTTATTTAAAAATTTCACGATTTGTTAAATATTTCGAAATATATTACCTTCATTAATTGGGTTGACTTCATTCTTAAATTATGTTCATCATGCTGTGATGAATTGTCGTCCTGGATGTACAAAACTACATAAATAAATTTATTTATTATTTTCTGTCTCTTTGTTTTATTGTTCGGTGAACTTAACTTCAGTTTTAAATTTATTGAATTTCTTTTTAATTTAAACGATTCAATCGATTTACGAATAGAAATTATTTCATTAACAAAAATAACATTTTTCATTTAACCTTTGTTGGTTTAGTGATTTATAATGTATTGGTCTCTCCTACAAGTGACAAGGAAAATCACTATTTTAAGTTTCGTAACCATTTCATATTAGAAGTAATTTTTGCATTAAAATAAAATGCACGACTGAGTCGTACGAACTTGCTCTTGAGGCAGATGGGAGGCATCATTGGCGGATCCATAGGGAGGGTCATGGGGATCATGACACCCCAGAACCCCAAACCATTGATAAAAAATCTTCACTTATAACCATATAAAGTAGGAACCTAAAGAAGGTTTTTTTTGGTAAATTTTTGACAGGTTGGCATAAATTCAAAGGATATTCTGATACGAAACAGAGATATGAGTTACAGGAAAATATTCGGTACACAAAAAAGTTAAGCCTGTGAGCCGAATCCCACTTTTTTATTTACTTAATATTATGCTAGAAGCGTTATTTTTTTTTTTTTGTTAAGAGGTATAGAGTATTTTAAATGCGAATGCAATATCTTATACTACATATAGATGGCGCTTACAATCCAGGATGGATCACGGCCTTAACCAGCAAACCTCTCCAGCTAGCCCGGTCCCTAGCTAGTTGACACCAGTTACGCACACCAAGTTGGTTGAGGTCGTTCACCACTTGATCGCGCCACCTAAGATAAGGCCTTCCTCTGTCGCGTTGTCCACCGGGGTTGGATACGAAGACTCGTCGGGCTGGTGCGTCGATGTGCATGCGCTCCACGTGACCTAGACATCTCAGTCGCTGTATTTTTAGCTTTTTGACCAGGTTGATATCGCTGTAGAGCCCGTAAAGTTCGTCGTTAAATCTTCTTCACCACCGATGCACACTGGGCCAAACATAACTCGAAGAATCTTTCTCTCAAAGCAACCCAGCTGGTTTTCATCTGATTTTGTCAGTGTCCATGCCTCTGCCCCATACAGCAGGACTGGGACGATTAAAGTTTTATATAGGGTCTATTTGGTTCTTTGAGAGAGGGCTTTACTACTCAAATGCTTTCTAAGCCAGAAGAAACAGCGATTTGCAAGTGTGATTCTTCGTTTGATCTCCGCGCTGATATTGTTGTGCGATATAATAGTGGATCCCAGGTAAACAAAGTCTCTGACTACTTCGAAGTTATAACCGTCAATCGTGGCGTTTTGTCCCAGTCGATGGTGTTGGACTTCTCTTCTCGATGACAGCATATACTTAGTTTTCGTCTAGTTAACAGTCAAACCATCTTCGCCGCTTCCGCTTCAATACTTGCAAATGCTCCACTGACAGCTCGCTTTGTTTTGCCTATGATGTCAATGTCATCAGCATAAGCAAGGAGTTGAACGGACTTTTGAAAAATTGTGCCTCTGGTGTTGACATTTGAGTTGCGCACAATTGCTTCCAGCACGATGTTAAAGAGATTGCATGATAGCGCATCACCTTGTCTGAAACCTTTCTCGACATCAAAGTCGTCGGTGAAGTTCTTACCGACTCTGACGGAGCAGCGTGATTCCTTCATTGTCATTCTGCACAAGCGGACAAGCTTGGCAGCGATGCCGAGATGTGACAAGGCTCTGTATAACTTTTCTCTATCAACGCTATCATAGGCGGTTTTAAAGTCGATGAAGAGATGGTGCGTATCGACTTGGAATTCTTGGGTTTTTTCCAGGATCTGCCGGAGTGTGAAAATCTGATCGTTAGTTGATTTTCCTCGCCTAAAGCCACACTGATAGGATCCGATCAGGTCGTTGGTGAAAGGTTCTAGGCGGATTCACAAAATAGCCAACATAATTTTGTATGCGATGTTGAGGAGACTTACACCTCTGTAGTTGGCGCACTTCAGAGCATCTCCTTTTTTGTGGATAGGGCACACTATGCTGACCTTCCATTCATTGGGCATACTTTCCTCCGACCAGATTCTAGAAATGAGTTGGTGTATGCTCCTGACCAAGTCATCTCCCGCTGCCTTAAACAGTTCAGCTGGCAGGCCATCTGAACCCGCGGCCTTGTGCGACTTAAGTTTGGATATCGCCGTTCTTACTTCTTCTAGGTCAGGTGGACGGATATTTTGACCATCATCGTCCAAGTTGAATGGGTTGTTCTACATAGCAACGAATGGTTGGCAGTCTTCGCCGCTTAGCAGCTTGGAAAAGTGTTCCTTCCAAATTCTCAGCACCGTCTGCGTATCTCCTACGACATTACCATTTTTATCACGACAGGCTTCTATTCTGGGCTGGAATCCTTGGGTAGATCGTTTCACCCTTTGATAGAACTTTCGAGCGTTACCCCTGCTGTAGCATCCCTCAATAGACTCGACCGCTTGCTTTTCGTGCTCCCTCTTCTTCCTTCTTAGGAGTCGGTGTTCCTCTCTTCTTTTTTGCACATAGACCTCGCGGGCTGCTCTCTCACCAGTTCTGGTCCTAGCTTGCAGCATTGACTCATATGCTTCGTCCTTGGCTGCATGTGCCAGCCGATAGTCCTCATCGAACCAGAGGTTTCGCTTTGGTTGTCGATTGAAACCCAGCACATCAGAGGCGGCACTTCTAATGGCTAGCTGGCAATGATTCCACTGTTCGTCTATAGTTGGTGCTGCTGGTGCGTTTTCTGAGAGATTGAGGGCGACGCGGTCGACAAAAGTTTTGGAAGTCTCTGGTGATAAAAGTTTGCCGACGTTGAACTTTCTCCTAATATCCTCTCTTCGCTGAGGCGCCAAGGATATCCGCATCCGGACTCTAGTTACTACCAGGTAGTGATCCGAGTCTATGTTGGCCCCTCGGAAAGTTCGGACATCCAGGATACTGGATGCATGCCTGGCGTCTATCGCGATACGATCAATTTGGTTAACAGTGCCTTGATCTGGAGACTTCCAAGTTCCCATGTGTATATTGAGATGGGGGAATCGAGTGCTTGCTAGGGTGATATTTCTCCCCACCGCAAAGTCGATCAGTTTAAGCCCGTTTTCAGAAGTTTCGTCGTGCAGGCTGTGTCCTCCGACCGTCGAACCAAAGATACCCTCCTTTCCGATCTGGGCGTTAAAGTCGCCAAGAACAATCTTAACGTCGTACCTCGGGCACTTATCGTACGTCTTTTCGAGAAATTCGTAGAATTCCTCTTTGATCGATTCATCTTTCTCTTCCATTGGGGCGTGGACACAGATCAGCGAGATGTTTTTAAATTTGGCCCTGATGCGGATTGCGACAAGGCGCTCGCTTACGTATTTAAAATACATAACTTCTTGTCTAAGTTTGCCTCTTACCACAAAGCCGCACCCAAATAACCGCTGTCTCCTTTCCCTGTAGCACTTACCAAAGCAGATATCACAGGATTTAATTTTTCGCATGCCCTCTCCATCCCATCGCATTTCCCGGAGTGCTGTTATATCAGCTTTGTACTTATCCAGGGTCTCCACTAATTGCTCGGCTGCACGTGGCCTGTTTAATGTGCAGATCCGAAATTCGTTTTCAGTATTTCGTTTGCCAGGGTCATCAACATTTGGATCATCCATATCCGAGGCTTGTAGTTGTTTCATAACTATCTAGATACTCCTACGTCGGGCAGTTACCCCAGCGGCAGGAGCCCCCAACCTGGAGGGCCAGGTCCTTTAATAACTCCAAGGACGAGAGTCTGGACTCCTTATAAGCCTGTGCTCTGTTATATAGGTATACATAATGTATACAGCACGTTAAACTTAATTATGGCAATTTTTTTTTGATATTGATATTGTATACAGTTAGCAACAAAAGCAAATAGTGCAAACAAGAAAACAATTTTCAGAGCGGGTCAAGCGAAATGCGATGTAAATCGCGAAAAACGAATCCAGTTACCTCAGAATTTATGTTAGCAATTTGGAAGACTGTCTTAAATGTTGATATTGACACTAATTAAAAGTCTTGAATCATCACTTATTAATATCAATAATTTGAACGAAATAAAACAATATGTGTTGCCATTAACGAATCGTAATTTAATCTAAATATTTACCAATTTTATATTATTCTCGATTGTAAATTGCAAAAAAAAAAAAAACTTATCGCAAATTAACGATTTGCAACAAATAATATTGGATTTGTAAATTTGAATGCGTGGTGGAATTAATTTAGTATTTTTTGGTCATAAATTAAAACTTTTTTTTTTTTTGTACTAAGTTTCTACTTCTTTTGACAATATCACACAAAATGATTGGAATTTTTAAGAACCTTAGAAAGAGGGATATGTTTGCATTTGTTTCGTTATAGCGTAGCTGACATTCTTTATCCTGAATGTAGATTAATGTATCTTATTTAAAAAAAAAGTTAGTAACATACTTGAACTCGTAAGCTACTGCACCGATCGAAGATGCAACCTCTGTGCCAAATGCTCGTGACAGAAATAAATACGATGATGCTTTAGAATCTTAGATTTACATTTTTGAAGTATTTTTAATGTTAGGTATTCTGTGTTTCTGAACTGCTACAGAAAGTTTAGTCTTGTTTTATTATTGCTCCTAATTCTTATATCTAGGTCATCTGATAAAATTTTTTTTAAACCTTTAGAGGAATCATATTTTAATTGGTAAATAATATAAATATGAAACGTCCACTAAGATTTTTGTCGGTCATTTCGGAGACAAAAATACCTTAAATTTTCCGCTGTTCGTTTTACACCATATTGAAATTTTGAAAAAAAAATAAAATTTTTATTATTTTTGATTCAATTGAATAAGTTTCATGCTTTAGCAATTAAATATTTTAGCGAAGTCTTAATTTTATTTCCAGAAATTATTTTAAATTATTTATATAATCTATAAATATAAAGGAAAGTCGTGTTAGTTACACTTTAATAACTGAAGAACAGCTAAGCCGATTTGGCTGAAAATTTATGGGGAAGTAGCTTAGAACCAGGAGGCGGACATAGGTTACTTTTTATCCCATTCGACCGCGTTCCCGTGTGACGTGAAATAAAACGTCAACAAGAATACAAGTCACTATAAAACGTGGTATAACAAAAACGCACCTAGAATCAAGGTGGGTTATGGATTACATTTTTATATGGATACACTTTTTTATCAAAATTTTTGGAGCTGTTTTTGATAAAAGTGTTTGTGTTTAAAGGTATCTTAAATTTGTATGGGATGTACCGTTTTTTCTTGTTTAAGGAAAATAGTTTTCTTTCACGTATTCAAGTCAATGCCAAAAAAATATAAGAGCAAGTTCCTGCGATCCAGTCGTGCATTTTATTTTATTTAATTTTCGAAAACTCTTCTAGTCTAGAGCACGAAATGTCAAGCATTTAGAATATTTGTAAGGATAATGCATTTGAATTAAAACCAAGAAAATATACTCTTTTGCTCCAAAAAAATGTTTTGAAATTTCTGTTTTTGAAAGCTCACAATAAACAAAAATTAGCTCAATAGTGTCACAAAATTCGAATTTTTGTTCAAACTTAACATAACGTTAATTTAGAAGACCGAAAAGCGATTTTAGGTTTATGGGTATGACTTTACATCTGTACATATCGAGCTAAAACGAATTGGGCAATTTTAAGCAAATTGGTAGGAAGAGATTTCTAGAGGAGTTGCCAAACAATGATTTTTCGCATAAACTAAAGAAATTGTAAAAAGGCTTTATTTCTCATTTGTGGTAAATAAATTCGCATTACGAAAATATAATTTTGAAAATTGTCATATTTTTGTTTTCCAATTTTGAACAAAAATATTTTTAAAAGTTAATATTGCATTCCAAAATTTTAAAATAATTATTTTTGTGAACAAAAAAGGAAAACAAAATATTTCACCATTTTCATACTTCTTGTTAAAATGTTTATTGTATTAATTAAGCAATGCTTTATCTTTATCGTAAATGCTTAACCATATTGTAATCATGGAATGCAAGTGTGAACTTAAGCGATGCAGCGGTGTATTTTTAAATATTGAAAGAAAAATTAAAAATGACGGTTCTAAAAACTCATTCTCCAGACTTCATCAGTTTTCCAAAAATAACTGTTATGTCGGCATAAGTAATAAGTACTCGTATGCAGGTATTACAATTTCAAATATTTAAAAAAAAATTGCAAATATCTCTTGACACTGTTTTATTTTTATAAATTTAGGATGTGTCATTGAACAGAAATAGGCAATACAAGTTGGGTCATGCAAACTACTAATTGGGGGCGTTCACTCAATTATTGGATATGTTATCTCGGATACCTAACTATCCGAATAAGTTTGTGAACAAATCAGATAGGTTAGCTGAAAGCTGTCAAGAAACCAGAATGAAACTCATACCAAATGAAGTCTGCAGTCAGCTGTTCTATACATTTGTTTTGGGATAGGTTCCAAAATTTTTGGGATAACTCAAGATAGCTTGCACAAGAATAGCTGTTTTTTCATCAGATGTGCTTTGCACGCGTTACAACAATAGAAAGTTATTGAGGTTGGCTCAGAATAAATGAGTGAACGACCGCATTGGTAACAGAACCAACAAATTTCAAACAAACTAGTTTGAACGACAGGTATGATGTTTGAACTCCTTAATGCTTTCAGAATCAAACAGTCCGTCCAGACTGCAGAGACTTATCAGTTTGAATTTTAGTCACCTATCCGTTTTGTAAGTCTGAGAAAAATAACCGTTAGGATCTTTAAATTAGGTTTTGTCAAAACACAAAATTTGTCTAGAGAATTTTTGTAATTGTTTTTGAGTAATTCGTTTATTTATATGATAAATATATATAAATATATCTTTAACGATAAAAGGTCACAAAAATTATATATAATTTTATTGTTTATTTATATGTACATATCTTGGCATTTTGAATTCCAACCAACACTTATACCCTATCGAAAATTAAGGAATAGGTTAGCAAACCAAATCCAATTAAATGATTTTTTCCAGTTAATCTGCCGGGGTAGAGCCTTTTTCAAATAAAATTACGAAGACCTATTTCAGGAATATTGAACCCAATTATAATTAATCCTAATGATGATTTCAAATCACAAATATTTAAAAACGTACTGCAACTCGGACTTTCATATTAAATATGTATATTAAATTATTTTGAAAAGTGAAATTTAAAAACTTTTATTAACGCAATCGTTTTTACTGCTTCCAATTAATCACTCTGGGGACACCCTAGCACTTCCTACATTAATCTGAAAAATATGTTCGTAAATGCGAATGCTGTTGGAAGATATTTTGTATGAAATACATCCACTTGTCACATACGAAGATACAAATTTTTATTTTTAATTTACTTAAGTAAGTTTGGGGTTAAGACGGCTACCCTTAGGGTTTTGTTTTGTATTTTTTGTTGGTGGTATTTAAAAATGTCTGCATGTCCATTTGTCAATGTCGAAATGAGTTAAATTTTATTTTTATTTAAGAAAAATATTATGTGCATAATATATGCAATAATCTTACCACCAATAACCGCATGTTTTAAAAAATGGGAACATTGTTTCGTTGTTACGATTAAAATTCTTACAACTTACAAAATATTATCACGATAATTTTAGTTTCAAGCAATTTTTTAAGAACATTAATGGATTCAATAGATTTGATTTTTTTTTTGTTTAAATTGAATTTTTAACTCTCACTCTTCTTTTCACAGCATTTGAATTTGAATGTAAACACACGATAACGGTTAAACAGCTGCGAAAAACTTTATTTTCACACTAAAAACGCGCGCTTTTCATGTTGTTTTCGAAAGGACGACAGCCACGACAAAAGCCCTAATTCCTTCTGCTCTTACAACGACATCGCGTCCAAAATGCAACTGATGGAGCACGTTGGATTTTCATACACTAAGGCATGCACTAAAATAATCCACGAGGATTTTCATCATCTGGTTAAAGGATAAGTGAAATGGAATAAAATACAACAATAACAAAAAAACAAAACCAACAACAAACTAAAAATTCAAAACCAAGTCCTGTCTCCACAGTGTGTATGGAAAGGAAGGACGACAGGACCTGCGCAGTTTGTATTTGGAGTAAAAGTGTAAGTATACATTAATATATAGATACAAATCCTAGAGGCAAAAACTATTTCATTCATTTATTTGATACGCGATATGAATGAAATCGAGTGGGGTTACTCTTTTTCGGATTTTACATATACCTAATAAAAATTGTGGGTGAGAAAGTAGAGTGTAAGCTCGGAGGTTACAATAGATTTCCAAATAGCTTAGATGTATTATCCTGCCTCAGCAAAATGTGCTGTAGCATGGGATTAAACGTCACCACATCATCGAGTGGTTGTGATCGAGTCTAACGATGCAAATTTAGTGCGAGGAAAAAGATTTGATGACACAATCTGAAGAAGGAGAATGACTTGTGACTAGAATTTAGATGTTTATTTGTGACAAATATGCTACATTAGAGGGATTATGCTATGCATTCGTAAAAAATATATGCCAAACCTGGTATTTTAATCAACACTATTTACAAATATGTATGTTGAATTATATAATTTATATATCGCAACTCTTTATTTGCTTTCATACTATGTATAGGGCAAGTTTTGCATTTAGAAAAAAATCGAATTCGACATTTTTATCAAACCTTACATTACGATGATAGAGAATGCAAAGCAAGTGGGTCCCGCATTTCACTCTGTTTGCCCGTAGGACGATATACAGTCTAAGCGGCTGGAGCGATTTTCCTCAAACTTGTCTTAGGCGATTGCCTAGATTCTTTTTTAAATTATTTTTTAGCCCCAAAAATAACGGTACGTGCAATACAATTTGTACCGAAAATGGTTAATCTTAATTATCTCGAAAACGGCTTTAACGATTTTGATAAAAATAAAATGCACGACAGAATCGAACGTAAATGCTCTTATGTTCAATCACATTGTGTACACAAGATTCTTAGTAAAAACGGTAAATATATATATATATATATTTTTAAAGTCGATTTTTACTTTATTTATTATAAACAAAATTTCTTTAATTTTGTTTAAATGTTGGTATGGCAATTTTAAGTATTTAACAATATTAATTAAACAACAGAAAAACAGTAGCTATTTGCTTAACAAAACTGGGATGCAATTTATTAAACTACACAATTTTTTAAGATTTATATCTTACTGTCAAAGCTTTGCGAAAATAAACTTAAGTCTAATATCAAAACAAAAAAACGTTAACGATTACGAAATTGAATTTTTCAACAGAAAAAAATCAAAATTTTGGTTTGCAGTATTGTTTAGCATTCAAATTCAATGTATGTATGATGGAAATCCGTCGAGCTGTTTATGAGAAAGTCGAAAATAAAAAAAAAATAAAATACACGACTAAATTGCACGTACTTGCTCTTATTTCACATCATATGCAAAAGATTCTTAATAGAATCGACTAAATATATTTTGAAAGTCGTTTTTAATTTAATTTTTTATATACAAAATTTCTTTATTTTTTTTCTAAAAATTATTTAAAAAATATAAACTTAAAAATAAAAGTTCAATAAAATCACTCTCCCGTTATCGAAGTATTGAATTTTCAAAAAAAAAAATATATATTTTTTTTCACATATCCAAAAAAATATTTTTCAAAAATGTTGGTAAGTCTTTATAATTCAAGGGACCTTTTTTATAAAAATTTTGATAGAAGTCTGTGGAGCCGCTTATGAGAAAGTCGAAAATCAACAACAAATCTTGTATAACAGGTACCGTTAATAGCAATTGATGTAAACAAAAATTTTGTATTGGAAGGAGACACAAACAAATTTGTATCAAAATCGTTATAGCCGTTTTCGGCATAATTAAGATGGTAGAATCTTCTGTTCTACAGACAGACAGACGAAATTGCGTGACCCACTTTTTCGGTGTTCTCCATCATCGTAATGTCAAGTTTAATCAAAATCTCGAGTTCGATTTTTTTCCAAATGCAAAACTTGTATTACATTACATCGCATGTAAAAATAAAAAAAAACTGCAATATTATGAATTTTTCGCGTTTTTGTTTTTAGTTTACTAAGTTTAATATATATTTTTTTTACGAAAGTATCTTTTAATTGCCTGAGGTCTTTGTCTTATTTGAATTATTTTATCTTCTAATTTATGGTAGAAAATACCGGAGGAATGCTTGACGGAATTGTTCACACGTCTGAAACGTTTCTTTACGTATTCGAAGCCATCCCAAGGCAGGCCCTCGAAATATTTCTGGTAGTGTTCTCAGGATTTGAAAAAAGAAAAACACACCATGTTTTCTCTTTTTTTTTTTACAATAATTGTCATGTTTTCTGGACTTAAATTATGCTTTAATATAATGTTTGTATAATTTTCTGAGGGGCAGCACGGCCACAGTCTGAGAAATGCGATGTAACTTAATCACACTCTGAGATAGCAGCTATCACTAAGCCACCATCTTATGCCGGACTTACACGAGTAACAAATTGCCATTAAATTATGTCATTAAACTGGCAAAACAATGGTAATATCAAGTTATTAATGATAATCATTAACACGGGACAAAATAATGACTGTTTGATTGATAATGCCAATCTGCCACTAAAGAATGAGCAAGTTCATTCTTCCTCGCTGTGTGCCATTGTTTTCAAAATTGTGTCACTGTTCATTAACATGACGCCATTTTAATGGGAATATTAAATGCCAGTTTTCCCTGCCATTTTTGTAATGACGAAAATATTGACAAAATTTTAAATTATTTACACGATAATGTTAATAAGATGAAAAAAATAATGGCAATTTGTCATTCGTGTAAGTCCGGAAATAAATACCAAACTCTGTAGTAGCTCTTTACCCACAGACTAAGCCACATTCTAAAATAGTCGATGTCACTCAACTACAATTTGATATAGAAGATGTCACTAACTAACTACATAAATCCTGGGTTTCCTTTCAACTGTCCTTTCTGGGCCATTAGCTTTCAAAGTATTACGTACTCCGTATTTCGACTTTGAATGCTATGGTAGAACTCGATTTTCTGGTGTTCGTCAACCCTCCCTTATAAATATTTCAACTAAGTGTGAACTCTAAGTTCACAGAAAAACTGGAAATAATATTTTACTCAGAGAACTACCATCTGGTCAGCAAAGGTAGATTGTAAAAAAAATTACTAATCACTTATTCAAATTTTCGTTCGAGGAATGCAGAAGTTGACTAAATAAATACGTGTCTTCTGAACTTAACCATTATTTCTTGAGGAGTTGGCCTGTTACGTAATTCAATGGGTGTCATTGTGCTTCAAATGTCAAAATTAGAATGAGAAAAGGATAGTTTCTGGAAATGCTCAATTTCCATTGCCACGATTAAATCTTGTCACTGACACTTCCAATCTAAAATGTTTACCGTCGACGTGGGTAAAGAATTATAACTTGAATAATTAAGATTTTGCCAAGATAGCATTTCATATTTTTTTGGCCAAAAACCTCTTTCATACCACGTTACGTTATTTGCCCCAATTATAAACTTAACAAAGTTAACATTGACTATTTTCAGGCCATCAAAGCCAACAATAACACTCGACACAGATGTGAAATTTATTTTTAACGTCTTCATATCTCTTGTATTCTATTTTTGATTGAAAAACACAATAACTGTGAAGAAACCCGGAAGGGACTAATAGACATATTTTTAGATCTAGATATTTATGTATCTTGTATGCCTGTCTAAGAGAGACACTTCGAGGATACAAATAATGGTGTTTGGCAAGTTAATTAATTTGTATACCTTACACCTACACAGGTGTGCTCTGCACTTATTCTCGTATATACTTCGTATTATAGTCAGTTTTTGTGTGATTGAATTTTGTTCTTCCTGCCATGTCGACATTTTCTTGAGGGGTACATTTTTCCTTCTTTTGTTCGCCTTTATGAATTTTAATTATGTCCTGTCGATTGCAGCTTAGATTAGTATTTTTAAAAGACGGAACATAGAGAATTTAGCTTAGTCTGCCAATTTTTTCGAAGAAGAATGTTTTGCATTTAATTCGATTGAATCAGATGATAAATCAATAGGTATAAATCAAAAAGAAAAAGCATAAGATTATCAAGAGGTATTGCCAATCAACTATAAATGATTGATGTTATGATTATTTTTCTGTTTTATTTAAGAAAAAAGTTTAATTGAATTTTTATGTTTGATTAATTTTGATGTTCCTTCCTTAAGCTGTGTTCCGAATGGTAATGCATTAGTGGACCCATGGAAATGACGTTATATCTTAAGCTGAACTTGTCTAATAAAGTGTAAAAACTAAGTGAACATAACTTTTTGACGTTTGTCGTTTGTAAATGTCAAATGGCCTTATATGGATTTAGTGGGCCAGTTCATAAAACTGAAATCTCATAAATTTCGGTCCCCCAATATTTTAGGAAGCGAAACAAAAATTTATTTTCCCCATTAGGGCTGATCCAAAATTTTTTGAGAAAAATTTGGCAACTTATTAAATTTTAAAGAGTGGGCATGGAATTATCTCTTAAAGAAACAAAATGCGAAAAATCATGGAACAATTTTGTGCCAATTTTAAAACTGCAACACAACATTTGTTTTTGTATGTTTTGTTTGTTTAAAATTCACATTTTTACTTGCGATATATGTACATATACAGTGAAATCTCCCATTGCGGACACCTCCCTTAGGCGAACAATCCCCTTAAGCGGACAAATTCTCCCGACAGTGGATCTTGCATTTAAATTCCATACATTTTATGATCCCTTAAGCGGACACTCCCTTACCCGGACGCGGGCAGGCTCATCAGCCACAATTTGGAAAATTTAATTCTCTTAGGCGGACAAAAAAAACTTTTTCATCTACACTTTCCCATAGCTTTTTTTACATGGTCTACGAATGGTAAAACCAAATTAACTAACTTAACAAGAAAAACAATAAAATTGCAAATTAAAAAATTACAATGTGTGTGTTGCCTGTGGTGTATGCCACCATACCAATGACTGTGAGCTGTGAACGAATGCATAACGGATTTTATTTCGACAGTTGTCGTCTGCTATTGTGTATCTTGTTTCTTGTATGTATCTTCATGTTATTTTGATAAAACATTTACAGGATGCCACCAAAACGAAAAGTTTTCAAATTAAAAGAAAAAAATTGTTGTGCATACCTTTTGAAATAAATTCCTGCTTTTGCTATTAAGTGCAATTGGAATAACTTAATTTTTGTTACATTTTATCAAAAAAGATAATACATATATGTATTTCCTTTGTTTGTGAAACAATTTTTAATTGTTTCGTGTATTGAAATAAATTCTTTTTTGTTTTGTTTTTTTTTTAAAGAATGTTATTTTTATCAGTTATATAATATTTAGTTATATGCATTACTATTTTTAATTGTTTTTTTTTTCATTTTTTTCCCTTGGACGGACAACTCCCTTAGGCGGACAAAAGACAAAAGTGTCTCGACCGTCGCTGTCCGCCTAAGGGAGCTTTCACTGTAGATACTATATGACAAGTTTTGCATTCGTAAAAAAATCGAACTCGAGAATTTATTTGAACTGGACATTACGGTGATAGAGAACACAAAAAAAGTGTGTCCCCTAATTTCGTGTGTCTCTCTATATGCATGTCTGCTGGTAGGTCGATGCAGCCTAATTCCCTGAAGCTTTTTTGTTCAAACTTGGTACTTATAAGCTTCTTAGATGATTGACTCAATTCTTTAATCTAATGTTTTTTGGCCCCAAAAATAACGATAAGTCTTAATTATTTATCTCGAAAACGCCTCTAACGATGTTTATAACAATAAATTCAGTGAACTATTATAGAACAGTTTTTTTTTAATTGTCTGCGGCTTAACGGATTTCAATCGATTTTATATAGGAGGTCCTTCAAATTCTAAATATATAATACTGCCTTCCAACATTTTTGAAAAATAATTTTCTGTACAAAATTATCAGAGAAATTTATTATTTAATGATTACTGACTTAAATTGTGTTGGTTTACTTGGCAAAGTTTCTTTTTATTATACCTAATTACTCAATTTTGAAATGAAAATTTGCCAAGTAAACCAACACAGTAATCATTAAACCAAGTCAGTAATCATTAAATAACAGATTAAAATATTTGATATTTAACATTAATAAACTTAGAACTTGGCGTACTTTTAGATCTCACAACTTTCCACGGGTGACTTGTTACGCAAAAGTTTTTGTATTTAGAAGATCTTGGCTACTTTTTTAACATTTATGTTTTTGGTGTGATTTCACTCCCTTCTTTTTATCTGGGAAGGTGGGTGGAATAAACGCAAAATGAATGCCTCATAAGGTAACGTAAGTTTTTAATTATGCCTTTTGTGAAGTGATCTATTGAAACGGTAATAATTGGTAAGAAGTACTTGGATGAAACCCTGCATGAAAAATTTCATAATTTCAACTTTTTCTTTGTAAAGCTGACTGCTCTAACAAACATAATCCTGCTCCAATCGGAAGTGCGGAAGTTAGAGGGGGTCGAAAATAGCCTGATTTTTTATCCTGTAAAAAGGGTGTGGTGCCAAAACTTGGCTGGGCACCACCGTGCCCTTTGATTTGCTTAAGTTAGATAGTAGAATTTATATTTTCGTTGAGTGCTTGTCCATCAGAAGGTTTAAATGTATTTTCAAGTTAATCCGCGAATACGTTTGCTCACTCGTTGTCCCTTTTTCTCCAGTCGTTTTGATCATTCTTAATCGGATGCGCTGGGAGCTTTAGTTTCTTCGTTGATTTAACAGCTTTAAAGAGTAAGTAGTTGGATTTTTTCCGATGCAGGGACATAAAATGTTAAATGATTTAGGTACATTCTATTTTTAACACAGAATCGTACTCATTAAATATTTTGAGCCTATATTAGAAAACTAAAATTATGTGCTTTTTAAACATACACCATTGAAGAAACGTCAAAGTGTGTTTTATTTTAGCACGCTTTGTCGAAAGCACACAAGTTATTGGTTTGTAGAGAATTACACAAAATGTTGTGCTCAAATTTTGATTCGTTATTTGAAAAAAGCTTTCATTCAAAGCATGAAATGATAATTTGTCCAGCCAAAAGCCCTGGTAGCTAGTGCTGTTAATTTTAAAATTAATCTTGTACATTTTATGTTAAGATAAATGAATAAAAATAAATAAAAATAAAAATAATTTGTCAATTAAACAAACACTTAAAATATTTTCTCGTAAAATAAAATAGGGTGGGTTTTAACTTAAAAAAAAAAAATAAAAAAATAAATGCACTATAACTTCCTTAGCAAAAACTATGTACATACTCGTATATCTTAAAAGATTGTTTAGTTTACCGATATTCTAATATTTAAGACTAACTACACAATTAAATAGTATTGCTTTGCTATGTTTTTTGATGTTAAAAAAATAATTTTTAGGAACCCTTTATAGGCCGGCAAACTCCAATTACTATAAATATTTCCTGTCTGTTCTTTACAGTAAATTTGTTAAATAGTCCAAAGCTTTTCCATTAGCTATAACTTTCACCCCATAAACCCTCACAAGTTCAGAAAAAACTAAACAACTCAATTAAACTTTTTTCGGGGAAAATATATTTTCTTTCTTTTTAAAACTACCATAGATTTCTAAACTTGCCCTCTCGCTCAAAATTTCTCTGTCAATTATGTACCTAGAAGCTTAGTCAAATTCAATTCAATAACACTTCAAATTCCCAAAAATTCCGCCCACTCTTCGTCATAATGTGTAAATACATTTTTACAACGTCAGTCAATTTATTATTTGAATTGCAAATCCATTACTCTGATTACCATGCAATATTTAAACTCGCCAATGTTTTTCTTCAATATTGGCAGGAAGTACATAAATGTATGTAGGTACTATAAGGGTCGGAATAGAAACTTTATGGCAGTCTCCTTCAAGATGTTTTTACCATCACATCGAATTAAGTTTTTCCTATTAGTCTTATTGCCAATGCACACAATTTCAATTTCTATCCAAATTAAGGATATTATCAAAAGAACATCAAAAGAAAAGGATATATCCACAATTGCGTTCTTCGGGCGCATCTATGAATTGGAATTTGTTTTGTTGGAGTCAGACGCAAATATTCCCCGGATGGTGTATACGGATTCGTATGGAGAACTTTATTTTGCTGGCGACTTTAATAAAAATATTCTTTTGGTGGCTTGTATTAACCTTTGGCAGAGGGCTATGTTGAATAGAATTGACATTGCTTTTCGTGGCATTCATGCAGCCTCGAGGAGTATATTTCTGGTTCCTGGCGAAAGATATAAAAACCTTCGGTATCTTGAGGAGCATTTCGAGTGGTGTTGGTCTAGGGGCTTTGTAAATGTCCTTGTGGTCTTCTTGTTAACCAATGAAACTTTCTCTTACACCCCATTTCCGCACATGAAGATTTTCCGAGGAACACTTGACGACGAACTATTTCCAGATCGATTTAATGATTTGATGGGATTTGCAATTAGAACTCCATTGCAATATGATCCGCCGAGAGTGTACTTTTACACAGATTCCTGGGGCAATCATTTTGTGGCTGGCTATTGTGCAGAGCTGTTTTTTGCCTTTCTGGATAGGCACAATGCTACTTTGCAAGAAGTTCGGATCAATAATTCCACAGATTATAATATGCCCGAAATAGTCAAGCTCATCAATAGGGGACAAATTGACATAAGCATCCACACCTATATGGGAATTGATGGAGTTCGTTCGAGTTATCCTGTCCGGATGATGCAATGGTGCGTTATGGTTCCGAGTCAAGGTGAGATCAAGACGTATTGGTATTTCATTAGACCGTTCCAACTGCATCTGTGGTTGAGCTGCTTGGGAGCTCTTATAGCCATTTCGTTCTGCGTTGCCTTGGAAGAGAGATTACAGGGCAGTCACTATGATTTCGGTAGGTCTTGCTGTGATGTTTTCCGCTTCCTACTATGCCTTCCTACCAAAGATACGAGATCATTTTTATTCCGTCGGGGTTTTAGACAAATGTTGATTTTTATGCTTGGCTTCATGCTGACCAATTTGTATCTAGCTTATTTGACAAGCTTCCTGGCTAAAATTATCTTGAAGCCACAAATACAAACACTTGCTGAATTAGTCACAAAGAACATAAGCATTCTAACGCTGGACTTTGAAATTCCAATTGTGCTCAGGAACAGAGGTCTGCCTGTGGGATTTGATCGACTTTTAGTTCCAATTTCTGCCATTCATGTATCCCGACCCGATCATTTGATATATAACCGAAGTCTAGCCTATACCGTTACCGATGATAAGGCCTTGTTTGTTCTGATGCAGCAAATACATTTGAGACAACCGCTGTATAGAGTTGTCGATGAGTGCGTGTCAACTATACCCATTGGATTTCTATTGGCCAAACAGTCGCCATTTGAGATTATACTGAACCGTTTTATCTTGAGAGTAAGTTCAGCCGGATTTATATTCAAATGGTGGAATGATATGTACTCCACGGGACTTAAAGCAGGTATTTTAAAGGTCATTCCATCTGGCGGAGAACAACCATTGCCGCTGACAATGCAACATTTTCAATTTGCTTGGATTGCATTGGCTGGGGGATTATTATTGGCAGCAATTTGCATAGTTTTGGAGAAGATCATCGAAATTTTTTGGAGATTTAGAGTTGTTATTGTTTATAAATAAAAAAAAATTATTAACTAATTATAAATTGAGTGTAAAATAATTTAGATGTACATATGTACAAAATGTATGTTTGTATTTATTTAAGTATGACAAGCTTGTGATATAAAATGTTCAAGATGTAATGATATGATATTTATACCTAAATATTATGTTAACTTTGTTCGAATATATCTCCGCACCAGTGTTGTTAACGTAAGTTACCCATATACATAGTTACGCGTAACTAATGGAAATTATTTACCTCTCGTTTTTCACGTAACTTATGTAACTTACACAGGTAATAAACGTAAATTTTTTGACTGTTCGAAGGACAACCAATTATTCAAGGGCCTATGGATTAACGATCATTCTGAAAAGGTTCGCTCAATTTCGGTGGATGAAGTGGGAATTCTTAGCAATTTTAGAGCAAGTTTTGAAAGATTGGAAACATAAAAATCGACTCTCTTTGAAAACAAAATTGGGCTCTTAACATTTCTTCGTACAATGTTTTAAAAATGGAAAACTGATCCCATTCATTAAGCCAATATGAATTTAACATTTTTAAAGAAAGTTATTAATTTCATAAAGATAACTGTTATTTAATTTGTCTTTGAATAGAACCGATGCAAATAGTAGCTAGTGTGAAACATCTTATCAAGACGGGAATTATTGTAATTTCCAAACTGTTTAGGAACTTTAATTTTTATCATAATTTGACAGCGTCAGCTAGTAAAGCAGTGATTTGTGGCAATTATTTATCAATTCACAAATTGTATCAAACAAATAAATATTTGTTTTTACACTCTCGATTAACTCCATTCCTATAGACGAAAAATAACAATAAACGAAATTACATATTTGTGGACCTAAATGAATGTGCGGTTAATCGTTGCAAGGCAGAGTTTAGCAATTTTTTTCTGGTAAATTTTGCACAACACCTCCAATCTTAAAGTTTCAGAGCATATTTGAGGTATGAGACCCAGATTGTCTAGTGAAGTGGACATAGGCCTTCAATACTGATGCCGTCTTTTGTGAATTTGTTCAGACGTTTATAGTTTTTAGTGAGAATTTAGAACACAAAAGCCGCGACTTGTTGCTTCGAATTATATCCTGATGTCAATATTTCCGTGAATTCGTTAAATTTGTTGCGTCAGTTAGATTAGTTACGTTAGTTACATTAGTTACGTTAGTTACGCGTAACTTATTAAAATGTGTAAGACTCGCGTAACTTACCAACACTGCTCCGCACTCTTAATTCCAATTAATTTTGAAAATTATAAAGAAAATCAATAAGAACACTGCAATTTGTCAAACCTTACAATTTTCTTAACTATGCCAACATCGTATTGTGTAAAACCACCTCAATTGTGCTCAGCGCAGTGTACACACGTTTTTTCTTTTAGGCCCGTTTGCTGATACACAACTTAAGCATTTAAATTCTACTTAAGCACGTATGCGACAGTTTACGTAGAGGAAAAAGTAGTCCATAAGCGTTTTAAGTTGAACATAAATATTTATGATTCGTATCAGTAAACTGACCTTAAGTTTTAATTTAATATTTTATATTATAATTTCGGTGCAAGTTTATTCAACTCAAAAACGGATTTAAGTATTTATACATTACGAAATATGGTACGTAAATACCTGTCATGTATTAGGTACCTTGCTGCGGCTGTACTCTGTCTAACAAAAATAGTCAGAACAGGGAAGATAGGACGCTTGCCTCTCACTCGTAATCGGATATTTTCTATGAAATTTCTTACGTATTAAAAATAAAAGATAAACTATACGGTCCTTTCGTTTTTATTTTTGGTTGTTTGAATTGTTGACAAAATAAAATGCACGACTGGATCGCACGTACTTGCTCTTATGTTCGATCACATCTTAAGATTTTTAGTAGAAACTGCTCAATATGTTTTTAGTCTTTTTTGCTTAATTTTTATATACAAAATTTCGTGGCAATCTTAAGTATTTAATAATGTACATTTAAAAACTGAATTAAAAAAAATCGTCAAATCATTTTAAAATTATTGGATTTTCAACAATTTGAAGGACCTCATATATAAAATTTTTGATCGAAATCCGTCGAGCCGTTATGAGAGAGTTCGAAATTAAAAAAATGGTTGTATGACAGGTACCTTTAATAACAATATATTTAAAAACAATTTTTGACAAAATATTGTTAAGTCATTGTCTATTTTAGAGAACTAATAAGCCTAAATACTAAGTTTGAAAAAATCGGTTCAGTCGCTTAGGCTGTAGGTCGTTTTACAGACATACAGACGGAATTGCGGGACCCAGTTTTTTGGTGTTCTCTATCATCGTAATGTCAAGTTTGATTAATATCTCGAGTTCGATTTTTTTTTCAAATGCAAAACTTGCCCTATAGTACCTTATATCGCAAGTAAAAATAATATGGGACGATATGTCAGGAAGTAGAGCTTTCACTGTATTTGATTTAAGATTTAAGCTTACAAGCTAAAAAAGAAAAGAAATAAAGAAGCACAGCTTATTAGAGTGCAAAAATAAAATAGCACATTTTGGTGGTATTTTAAAATCAAAAAAAAAAACAGAACCAATTGAAATAATAATAATAAACTTTTAAGTAATATTTTAATTGGCAAAATAGTGTCAAAAATTCAATTATATCAGATTTAGAGGTAATAGTTCCCTAGATATGTCAACAAATTAGTTTTCTATCATTAGAAACAAACACAATTACAGGCGCAGTTTTAGTTAAACTCTTGTTGAAATTTTCCCGAAACGTAAGTTGAAGAAAATAAAAAATAAAAACGTACTCAACGAAGGCCCCGGCGAGATTCGAACTCACGATCTCCTGTTTACTAGACAGGCGCTTTAACCAACTAAGCCACGGCGCCGATGGTGGATTTTGTGTTTGTACTACATCACATCCTTCATAGCTGTAGGAATGAATTACAAGATACCTACCGCTTACCATTAATAGATGTTTCTTTTTGTGTAGAAACTATGACAGGTTTTGAGAAAATGAAAATTAATGAAAAAATGGAGACGAAGTGAGTACATTTTTAACGTGACATTTGTTTTGGCTAATTTACTTAATTAAATATGTTACCTAAATACATAGGAATACAATCATAATATTCATACCCCCAATAGCCCTTTTCTATTTAAAGGCTTAAAGGGCACCATGCTGCTTCTCATAAAGGTTTAAAAGAGAGATTGCTTTCCACAAAGGAAATCTGTTTTTTTTTTCTTTTTTTAGATTTAGTCATCTCATAAGATCAAAGATGCTTCTGAATTATTTTTAACCAAGTATACTCATATCTCCGCAAGGCAAAAATTTGTTATGGGAACTCATAACTCATACAATATAGGTATACACACTTAAATACATGTGACATTCAGTGAAAAACATAACAAAAGATATGAATATGCTGGTTGCATACATATGGAAAATCTGAATCTCAAAAATTGAATCTAATCTGAGCTGTCGACCACTCGATAGAGATTCATTTGCTTTGCTTTTGTAAATTTTTTTCTGTTCATTTAGAAACTTTTTGACCGATATTTATAGCTTGGTTAGTGGTTAAAGTTTTCCAATTTCATAGATATTTCGATTATGGAGATAATAATGCGGGAGTTATATTGCTATATGATATGAATATATATTATGAGGTATCTATCTAACCAATTGACACTTATTGCATTGATTTTTTTAGCCTCGACGACTAGATTTAACTTAATTCTCAGTCTCAGTCTGTAAGAACAATGTTCTTTGGCAAAATAAAAATGTGTCAATCAGTTCGATGAAATACTCATAATAATGAAATTATTATCGACGCGATTGCACAAATATCTTGTCGAATGTGTGTCATCAGAAAATAGTGAAGTGCTCTTTGACGTTTACATATGTATAGTATACACTCGTAGGGTTAAGGGGGAGAGTACGATAACTATGGCGCCAAGATATAATAACGGTTTTTGGTAGAGGGGCTTAATACAAGCATTTTTTACTATGGTAGGGGGGGTCTATCTCCCCTCGTTTAGGCGGGAGGGGCAATTTTATAAAAATTTACTTAAAATCTTTAAAAAAATATTAAAAAAGAACGGCAACACTTACAGTTATAAATTATACCTTTTTCAAAAGTCCGAACTCTACAATTTATAATTAATTTTAAATAAAGTTGTTTCAGTCAATAGTTTTTTAAATAATTGACTTCAAAGTCAAAATTTATGAAAAAAAGGTTACAAAAATCACTTTGAATATTATTTTTCTCATGATTATGGATATCGATAAAAAAATAATTGATGTAGTTAACTGCTTCAATTATTTTTTTATTAAACGCAGAAAACTATTTCTTTTTATGTCTTCTAGTTTTTAAGATATGTAATTGAAAAATAGTAAAACTATACTTGTTGTTCTTTAAACCCAAAAGATTCTTTAATTTTAAAGAAACTTTGCATATAATAAAATTTTCACCCTCCCCAAAGCATATAGTGAGCCCAAGCAGGGGGGTTGCAGGGGGGCAGCATGCCCCCCCTTAGGCATCTCACTGTTTGCATCGTAAATTTCATATATACGTTTGTGATTTTATTACAGTTAATGCGGTTATTTACCAACCGAACTTTGCACTTTTTGAATTTTCCACGGTCATTAAAATATCACAACACAGAGGTGGAGTAGACGTTTTGGAGGGAATTAACCCGATTTCTTCTAAAAACGGGATACTTTTTTCGTTTGTTGACACCAAATCCCCAAACGAACAAAAAATCGAAAAATTATTTAATTTTGGGTGAAGAAGTGGATGCTTAGCCGCCATTCTTAAAAAGTAAACACTACTCTTTACAACGTTAAATGAAGAATGGCTTTGGTAAACAATAACCTGCACCAAACCTGTATAAAAATAACGGTATAAACATCGAATGCTAGGTCTTGTTTTTTATGATCTAACTATATACATACTTTTTACTGTGGCTGCATTATATGTGTGTACATAGTTATATGCATATCTATGTATGACACAAACATATGTGCATATTAAGAAACTATGAGAATTTGCTGCCGTTTTGTTGTCGTAAAGGTAATGCAATTTTTTTTTTAATGCAATAAATTTTCATGCTCAAATATATTAAATGTTTAAGTTTTGGCCAAGTACCTAACCGGATATTTAGAAAAAGAGATTGAAATGGACATGACATATGTACATACGTTTATGTATATAATATCATTTATTTTTTTTGAATCCAGATTCTTTACATGCAAAAGACACTTTACATGCACCCATCTGATACAAAATTATTTTTTTTTGTTTTTCAATTTTCTCAAAAACTAGAAAACATAGAAACGAATAGTTTTCAGTGTTTGATTAAAAAATAATTGGAACAGTTAACTGCATCAATTACTTCTTTATTGGTATTTATAATCATGAGAAAAATAATACTCAAAGTGATTTTTTTAACTTTTTTTTCATACATTTTGAGTTTGAAGTCAATTATTTCAAAACCTATTGACTGAAACAGCTTTACTTAAGATTTATTATAAATTGTAGAGTTCTGACTTTTGAAAAAGGTATAATTTATAACGGTAAGTGTTGCCGTTCTTTTTTAATATTTTTTTAAAGATTTTAAGTAATTTTTTTTAAAATTGCCCCTCCCGCCTAAACGAGGGGAGATAGCCCCCCCCCCCCCCTCCCATAGTAAAAATGCTTGTAATAAGCCCCTCTCCCAAAAACCGTTATTGTATCTTGGCGCCAAAGTTATCGTACTCGTGCCGGGTTAAGTATTTCTAGAGATGTTAGTTGTTTGTAACTATTATGAGACCACCATTTTTGGCAAGCAAATATTATTCCTATTAAATATACCAAATTTGAGTTTTCCTGCAATACTAATTGTAGAACTGTAGGAGTCATTGCCATTGTCACTGATTGGGGAGAGTACGATAAAAAAATAAAAATGGATTCTTGTAGAATAGTTAGTTACAAGTATTTTTTTTAATATGGGAGGGGGTCTATCTCCCTCCGTTTGGCCGGGAGGGGCAATTTTATAAAAAAAAAAAGTACTAAGAATGGAAAACAAGATATTTAAAATTAACGGTAATACTTACAAATAAGTGTTAAAACTTTTTTTAAAGCCAATACCTTAATCTATTATCAAACTCAAACTTTAAGTATAGAAAAAAATTAAAAAAATTTAAAGTGTAAGTTTTTCAAAACTGTAAGATTATATAATATTTGTTTATCAAAAACTCTGATTAATTCTTAATCAAATGATAAAATTGAAAATTACTAAAACTACTTTTTTCATGAATTTTTTTTTTGTATTTACGTTGATCTCACTTTGAGGGGAGAGTGCCATAACTACGGTGAGACAAAATAATAACTGATTTTTGTAGAGGGGCTTAATGTTATCAATTTATCCTACCGAAAACTCCTTTTTGGCGGGAGGGGCAATTTTCTAAAAAAAATTACTTAAAACTAAAAAAAAATTGATTTAAGAACGACGACAACACTTACAATGATAAAATTATGGGTTTTTTGAAACCAGAAACTTGTCTTTTTTTATTATTTATTTTTTTTAAATCTTAACTTAAAACTATCTTAAAGCTAGACAAAAATGCTTAAAACTATCCAAATTATCAATAACTTACGACTAATTTAAAACTAAACTATATCTCTTAATACTAATGTCTTTCGACCTAAAAACTATTTTAATTAATTCTAATTATTTTGTTTTTATTTGACCGAGAACCTTTTTTAACAAAAAACTTAGTAACGTGCTTTTTTTAATTTTTACTTATAGACTACCTAAAGCTAGACTAAAAATAATAAATCTAGATACAACTAACTTATACTAACTAAAAATAACTTAAACTAGTTAAGATAACTAGAAATACCTAAAACTACTAAAACCTACTTAAAAACTAGAACAGCCACAGCAGCTTTTTTAGGTTGTTTTTATAGAAAACCTATAATCTTTTATTGTAAGTGTTGCCCTTGTATTTAAATCATTTTTTTTTAATTTTAAGTAATTTTTTAGAAAATTGAGCCTCCCGTCTAAAAGGACGGAGATAGACCCCTCTTCCGCAGGATAAAATGATTGTATTAAACCCTTCTACAAAAATCTGTTATTATTTTGCGGCACCGTAGTTATGACCCTCTCCCCTCATAGTGAGATCACCGTATATATAAGAAAAATGTTTATGAAAAAAGTAGTTTTAGTAATTTTCAATTTTCTCAAAAACAAGAACACATAAAATCATATAAATTTTAGTTTTTGATTAAGAATTAATCAGAGCAACGAGTTTCTGAAATATAATTTTATATTATTATATAATTTTACAGTTTTGAAAAAATTACATTTTAAACTTTTTTAAATCTAGAAAACTACACAAAGTTTGATTTCAAAACTCGGTTTTTTTTGAAAAATTATGCATAGATTCCACTAAATTTAAAAACTAGCTAAAAGATTAAGATATTGGCTTTAAAAAAAAGTTATTACATTTATTTGTAAGTATAACCGTTATTTTTAAATATCTTGTTTTCCATTTTTAGTACTTTTTATGAAATTCCCACACCCGGCCAAATGATGGGGGGGCAACACCCGTTTGTTTATTAACATACCCACCGAGTGAGAAATGTGCTTCGTCGCTGAAGAAAATTTTGTTCGAAAAATCGCCGTCCACCGCCTGTTGTTCAAGCACCCATTCGACGTATCTGCGACGTTGTGAATGGTCAGCTGGCTTCAGTTGTTGTGTGAGCTGGACTTTATATGGATGTAGATGTATATCCAAATGCAAAATACGCCATAATGTGCCGTAAGACAGTCCTAATTCCTGAGAACGACGAGGAATCGACACATTCGGGCCTTCGGCAACACTTTTACATACAGCAGCGATATTTTCAGTGGTACGACCATGCACAGGCCTTACAATATCTGTAACCAATCCAAAACCAAATTTCTTCACAATTTTGCCAATTGCTTTCGTCGTTGGTGGAACCATAGTCTCCTCTTAAAGCACGATATGTGGCTGTGGCAGAATCACAACTTTTGTAGTAGGTTTTATTATTTTTTATGCGCTGTGCGATAGTTAAGCCATTTTGGTAAAGGTCAGGCTTTCAACTGAAAAAAAAAATTGGTTTAACAACTTAGTTTGACAGATGTCGAATTCCAGCCCTATACTTTTGAAACCGCAAAATTGATGACCATTTATAATGGAAACATTTACATCTCTAGAACACCGTCGTTATATTTCTCTAATTATTGTATCGCTATTTTTATAAACAAGGTTCTAGCGAAATAGCCAGTTGCATTCCTCTAGAAAATGTTTGATAAATTTTGAGTTTGAAGGTATTTTTTTTTTTAATCTATTAACGCAAATACCTAATTTGAATCAAATGATAGGAGGAGAAGTTTCTGGCTTTCAGAAAACCTATATTTTTTTTTTTATTATAAGTGTTGAGTGCTTGAACTATTCTTTAGAAACTTATTAAAGTAAATATATTAAATTATGTTTTGTATCTTTGTTTAATATAATATTTGTAACAACTTGCTTTGGAATTTAATTTTAGAAGTTATTGTAGATCTTAAGGGATGCACTATAAATAAGATATTATTTGTCTTACTGTGTAAGCTAATAATAAATAAAATAAATACTTAATACTAAAATAATGTTGCAGTTGTTCTTAAATGTTTTTTTTTTTTAATTTTAAGTCATTATTTGAAAAATTGCCTTCTTGCTTAAAAGGAGGTAGATACACCTCCATAGGAAAAATTGATTATATTAAATCCTCATACAAGACCCGTTATTAATTTGCGGCATCGCAATTATCGTACTCTCCCTCAAACTGGAATCACCGTAAATACAAAAAAAGTAGTTTTAGTAATTTTCAATTTTCTCATCAGTTTTTGATTAAGAATAAATCGGAGCAACGGGTTTTAGGAAAAAATAATATATAAATTAGAGTTTTGAAAAATTACACTTTAAACTTCTTTTTTATCTTTTTCGTTCCAACATTTGAGTTTAAAACCAGTTTTTTTTTAACTATGAATATATTTCACTTGATTTAAAAATTATCTGATAGAGCAAGATATTGGCTTTACAAGAAGTTATAACACTTATTTATGAGAATTGCCGTTATTTTTTTAATATTTTGTTTTCCATTGATAGTACTTTTTTATAATATTTGATAATTTAAAAATGTTTCTGTCATTTATAGATTTCCATGTGGAACCATTCTCTTGTCCATTTGGTCGACAATTTTAGTATCTTTAATGATTTCTAACAAAACATAGTTATTCATTATGTTGTTTTCGTCTCCAGTTGTGTGGGTACCTATATACGAAATAAAAATAAATGTAAAATAAAAGATTTTTAATTTGATAGTTATTTCATAAATAAAACTTAGTTTTTAATCACAAATTCTTTTTGCATGTATTACATTACAAAGTTGCCAACAGCCCGATGATGGAATTATAATTCCGAAACGCGTAGCAAAATAATTAAAAAAAGTTGAGATTAAAAAAGTTTTATTTATGAATTAAATATCAAATTAAAATTTAAAAATCTGTAAAAATATAGTTACTTCAAAATGAAGCGTACATATATCGCTTTCAGCCATCATTCACTCGCTCAGTTCAAAACAATAAAGCAACTGCCAAACTACAAAAAAAAAACATCAAAACGTATCGGTAAACCATTCCGAATCCTTTTATACGTCATGTCGGCATACTATACCGCAAAAATATTCTCGAAATCCTGTGTCGGTATAACTACTTTTCTCAGACTACAGGCGTTTTCTTTTTTATTTTAGAGTATTCTGAGTTGTCAAAAAAATTATTTGTGTTTCTTTTTTACTTAGAGCGTTTAGAGTAGTTGTAATATATATGTAATAATGTAGTTTTGTGTTATATTGCTTTTTATGATTAAAATGAAAATTTATTCTGGCTTGTCTGGTTCAAGATTGCTTAGTGTTAGTAGTTGCCCAGTGGAAGAATGTATAGGCTTATTCTTTCAACCTCACTAAACCCTCACAGGTCACAATAACCTCATAACTTGAGGTGAACTCATTTTTGTGACTTTTTTGGTATTCTGGTAAAAACCTCACATCTTGTGAGCATCATAAAAACTTGAAAATAATGATCTGCTTCTTGGCACATCACAACTCACCTACTTGACATATCTGTGAAACAAAACTATAAAAAAAAAAAAACGAAATAAGAACAAACATGGAATTGAATTTGATTTTGATACATCTTTTAGAAGAAGTTTCATCTATTTATGAAAAATAAGAAGGAAGAATTAATAAAACTGTATTAATTGATTTTTTAATAAATCACTCTTTAATTAATGGATATGATAATGACCCGTTTGTCATTCTAGATACACCTGTTTTGAAAATCGACAATCGATTCGTTAGATTTCCACAAGAAAACTTGCCACTTAAAGGAGGAAACGATACATTTTTTTAACCACGATTAGAAATCTCTATAAATTTTTAATTATTTCAGCTTTCCAAATAAACTGAAATTAAAATCTCATGATTTCAACGTACACAGAATTGTTTTAAATCGAATGTGTCATCTTTGAGGCAACAATTTCCTCCAGAACACGGTACTAGATCGAGACCAATGTTCGAGTGCATAAATCTGATGGTACAATATGTAATATCTGCATCACAATCGGAAGATAAAACATCCCAAGGAATTTCAAGAAAATTGAGGAAAACGCAACAAAATTTAATTAATTTGTGTTTTTCACAGTTAGTTTTTTAATTCTATAATAATATGTATTTCAATAAACTCTAAAAAACTGCATACCAAAATTGCAAAAAAAATTGGCTTGGCTCCGAAAGTTCTTTTTGAGAATCCCGGCCATCTGTTCATTTCATCTACAAGCTATAACCCCGATTTTAATTATTACTTGATTGAAACTGATTATATTCTTATCAAATAAATTATTATTGCAGACGTTTTTAAACAAATTTTTGGTAATTCATCACTTTTGTAGTTTGCAGATTATCTCGATATTATGGCCGTGTGTGAATTGCGTTAAAAGGGATTTATTAAAACACTATTTTGGCTAAAATTCCTTCAAGATTTAAGAAATTTCCCAAAAAACATTTTTTTTTGTTCAAGTTAATTAATTTCTTTTCCAAAATCCGACTTAGAAGATATAAAGTTAATAATTTGGCACGAAAAAAGTAACGAATTCTCATTTTTATTAATATTTTCGGTCTTACATTGTTAATTTAATATTTTAAAACAACAATTCCAAATATTTTCAAAACAATTCCCATTATGGTTAGTTTGTGGATTTATTATGTAAACACTAAAAAAAAAAAAAAAAAAAAAGCTGACAAATCAATCTATTTGTATTCAATTTGCAAAATGAAATACAATGAGTATTTTAATTAATTATTTTATATTTGTTAAAATATCAACGGATTATTATATTTGTTTTTTCCTCTTGAGACCCTACACAAACAAAAATAATAATGTAATTTAATTTTTCAATTGAATAAATTAAAACTTACATTTACTATATGGTTTCCCAGTAGATCTGAACTTTTTGGAATTCATCTTTCTTTTCGGTTATCGTTTACAGTATCAAATTACTCTATCTTGAGAAACGTTAAATTTAAACGCAAATTTAGCCTGCTCTACAGACACAAAATTTAACCAACATTTAACGCAATTCACACACGGCCTATGTTTGTTTTGACAAATCAGTTGGCCGCCAGCACTCAAAAAATTCACCATCCGGTGGTGAGTTTTCTTGTGACGTTTCCTTCGAGTGTCTCAACAGAATATGAAATTGTGACCGCCTCATAAGAAACCTGACAAGAAATTGTGACTCACAGGCATCACAACTGCAGAATAGGGCTGTTAATTGTAGACATCCGTATATCAATGGAAAACCATATTAAAAATCGCAAACAAAAGATGTTGAGTGAAATTTACTTTTTATGTTTTTGCGGGCAAATGCATAATTTTCGCGTTTACACAAGTCTCTGATAGTACTGAATGCACTCAATCCATTAAAAAAAACATAGAATTCAAATTCCAGTTCAGTGCCGCGTACCAGCCAGCGAACTGTCAAATATTTTTTGTTGTTATTCTATTAAAAAAAATCCACTTGGCACAGGTTCTTTTTTCAACTTCACATTAAAAAGGTAAATACCTTTTGAAAAACACAAACAAAATTAGTTCAGCCATCAAAATAGGAAACTAAAATCAATCTAATGTATTCTAATCAGCACCATAAAGGTGTTATCTACGTGCAAATCTTCCAGCTAATCAAATAATAACCATTTCACCTTTGGAAACATTTTTTTTTAGTTTGTTTTGTGGTTGAGAGTTTATTTGTTTTTAACAAAAAAAAAGATTTAAGAATAGTTCCTTAACTGATATGTGTTATTAGTATATTGTAGTCTTAAGTAAAATACACAAACTTGCCAAAAACTATTTTCATTACTGAGTCTCGTTTAATTCTATTTATAAAAAAAATCTCTATTTTTATTATTCAACCAAACATTAATTTTTGTTAGTTGTTCCTTGAAAGTTGGTTATATAACTTCCGATTCGATTGATTGTGATCGCACAGCATAGAGGTGGTCGGTCGGTCGGTGTTGGTGGTTCAACAGCACAAACATTATTTGTGATCTCGTGATCATTCTTGGTACATGGTCTTTGTCGACGGCGGAGTCGTGGGAGACAAAGAAACTATGCCCAGTTGAACCCAATTGAAAAGCAGCGAAATTTCTCGTTTTTTCTTCTTTCTCAAACTTATTTGAGATTTCTCACTTTTCGGTAAGTTTTATTATTGTTCTATTTCATAGTATACTGGAATTTGTGATGGCTTAACTTAAAAAAATAGGTACAAATCCTTTGCAGACAATGCCGCGTCATCAGCTGCAAGAGGCAATTGCCACCGTCTCCACGAAACCCGATCAGACGCTGACCAAGTATCGCTTTGTGGATTCGATTGCGTGTACATATATTGTGTCGGTGTTTGCAGCGTCTATAGCTGAGCTTGTTACATACCCGTTGGATCTGACGAAGACGCGTCTACAAATTCAAGGGGAGGCAGCAACCGCCTCCGCACATTCGAAGGTAAATTGAATACTTCACACTTTCTCTTCGAGTTTCACAAAAATAAAACAATGAGAAAGTCTTAAATGGCAATCCACTCTAATAAGTTAAAAAACGAAATTGCCCACAGTTGCAGTATCGGGGGATGATGGCAACGGCAGCTGGAATAGTTCGTGAGGAAGGTGCCGTGAAGCTTTGGCAAGGAGTGACTCCAGCGCTGTATAGACACGTTGTCTACAGGTTCGTTGAATCCAATTGCATTTGATATTTTTAATTTAACTTTGAGCTAAAATAGGATTTCCAATCACTTAAAAATAGCGAATAGGAATAGCGAATCCGGACTCCACCGGACGTGGAGTCTTAATAGCAGTAAATAATAATTTAAACGATTCTTTTTTTTTTAATCTTCAAAAACAACCGATTTCCAGCTAATTACTATCAAAATTAAGTTACATAAACGAAATATATATGTTATGTTTTGCTATATTCCCCCAACGCAACCAACCAGTTCTTATCAACTCGCCGTCGATACAATTGATTTGCTTTTTAAACCCGCAGGCATGAATGATGATATTTTCTGTTTATGAGATTTCAGCCTTCCTAACACCCAATGGTGTCAATATATTCTGATGATGGAACTTACTTTTCACCAAAAAGTGTCAAAATCGAAAAAGATTGTAAGATTGCTGTCTTTTTCTAGTGGAGGGTCACTAACAACCTCAACAGGCAACTTGACCTCATGTTTACATCTGACCCTGGCGTGGTGAGAGAGAGTGATCAACTATTATCTACTCTCGATTAATTTCATCTGCCCGTGTTAACACATTTCTCTTTCGATTCGATTCGTCTTGTAATAAAATTATCCCAGAATATAGTTTGAACTTTCGTTAGGCCGATTTTCATAATCTCAATATTCTTCTTAACCAAATCAACTGAAATATTTCCCAAAGATCGAGTGATGATGAGTTGTCAACTTTTTATTCCAAACTGTTCAACTGTTTTTCTCATTCAGCCTCGTAGAAACTGTTCTTCTTTGGTTTTCGGATTGAGATACGAAGCCTGATGAACAATACTTTCGATTATCTAAAAAATTATCCACAAATCTCTTTTTCATCTTTTAATATTCTCCCAACCGTGGTAAAAGCAAAAATTGATAAACTAAAAGAGGACTACTCTACAGGACCAGATGGCATCCCGGTAATTGTCCTCAAAAAATGCTCTAGTTCTTTGGTTCATCCACTGACCTCTCTGTTTATGCTTTCTATTTCTCAGGGTGTTTTTCTTCAAACGTGGAAAGTGTAATTCATAGTGCCTATCCATAAAAAAGGACCAGGATAAATGTATTATCGCCCAATTGCCAAGCTTTCTTGCATACCGAACATTTGACAGTATTTTCTATGATGCAGTAGCTTTTTATTGTAAACTTATTTTGTCTTCCGTTCAACGTGGTTTATTAGTTGGTAGGTCAATTACAACAAACCTGGTGGATTTTGTGTCTCAAGCGCAGTGCACTATAGAAAATGGGACGAAGTTGATGTTATCCACTGATTTTAGCAAAGCTTTTGAAAAATGTCTCAAAAAATTATTACTAACAAACTAAAAATCCTCCACGTTTCCACTCACTTCATCTCATGGATTGACTCATATTTTTTTTCTGATAGAAATTACTTTGTCCGTTTCAGATCATCTCTTTCCTTTCAATGCACCTTCTGGAGTTCCACAAGGCAGTCATCTAGGCCCAATGCTGTTTATTTTAGCAATCAATGATGTTGCTAACTTGCTGATCTTCTGATTTATGGGGAGATATAAAAATATATCAACGCATATCATCAACCACGGATTCTCGCTATCTGCAAGACAACCTTAATACTTTTCTTTTTGGTGTCAAAAGAAACCTTGAATTAAATATAAGCAAGTACCATAGCATAACTTTTTCCAGAAAACGCAAACCTGTGCCACTTCGATCTTTTTTTATACAGGGGAACCAATGCCATATGTTACTTCCTCTCATGACCTGAGGGTCATATGTAATAGAGAGCTTAACTTCCACCTCCCATATTAACAATATTATCAATAAAGCTAATTTTATGCTTGGATTTATAAATCGTTGGTCCAAATAATTCCCCGATCTTTATATATAACCTTTGTCAGACCTATTGAATAAGCTTCTCAAGTTTGGCCACCGCATCAAGTTACCCAAATTAAACGAATTGAAACTGTTCAGCATATATTTCTTCGTTTTGCACTGCGTAGTCTTCTGTGGAATGATAATTATCATCTTCCTCCATATGTTGATCGATTGCAACTTATTAATCTGCACTCCCTTGAAAAATTTTATTTCATTTCATTTTTCATTTATTTCAAAAAAAATATTTTTCGTTTACAATGATACATTAAGATTTTAATCTTTTAGCGTATCTACAACTAAGATTACAAATTTTAGGTAGTAAATAGAACTGTTGTTGAAAAATTATTTCACAAATAATAAGGCAATATATTATTTAGCTTAATTTAAAATTGTATAAAATAAACAAAAAAAGGAAAATAAATAAATATGCAAAAAATAAAGAAAAGAAAATAAATACATAGGTACGTACATAGGTACTCATATTGAATTAATGAAGTGCAAAAATAGTTTCCTCTTAAAGATAGTTGATGCGGTAATTCTTTGTAATTCATTTGGGATTAGATTCCACAAACGAATCGCAGATGCATAAAATGAATGTTCTGCTATGCTGCGGGAGTAGCGTGGTAAAATTAATTTTAAACCTCCCCTTGATTGTGCAAATTGGAGTATTTCACTGAGGTAATTAGGACATCTTTGGTGGATAACGTCATGAAGTTTAAGAAGTAACCTGAACCTCAGGTACTTATCAAGATTTAAACCAAATAGAGCAGTATGCAAATGTGATACACTGGAATACCTCGGGATACAATAGATGAATCGAATACAATCATTGAAAGCAACATTTAGTTTGCGTTTACACTCACAGTCCAATATTGGATATACTGAACAATTATAAATGAAATATGGCATTATTAATGACTTAAAAATGTATATTTTCATATTGGTTGACAAAAAGTCCGAGGAGGATCTCAGAGTTCGAAGTCCATGGTAAATGTGTCTAATCGTGTCCGAAATCGCCCCACAGCAGCTAAGATCACTCTTAATTTTATATCCCAAGTATTTAACTTCCTTCACATAGGTAATTATTTCATTATTAAGAACAACCGGGGGAAAATCTATAGGGTTGAGCTCATCTCTAGAGCATAACATGGCAACAGACTTTACAGGATTAAGTTTCATACCGTTAGCATCAGACCAGTTGTGGATTAGGCTTAAATCCTCATTTAACCTCTCTATACAGTCCTCCATCAGGCCAATTGTACGAAAAATGTAGAGTACCACATCATCAGCATACGGGTGAATTTGACAATTACGAACGATATCAGGAAGGTCGTTAATGAATAGAGAAAATAGTAGCGGACCTAATACTGAGCCCTGGGGTATTCCCCTATTGGTTATAATTGGATTAGATGAATTGATTCCAGTTCTAATTTGCTGAACTCTATCTTTCAGATAAAATGATGCGAAGTCTCTGATATCGGCCGACATTACTGAATGTAGTAGTAGTAGTACCATTTTGTTTGGTTTTTGGTTTTAACAATTACACACATTAAACATAACACTTTATTTTGACTTCACTTGAGTCGATACACGAACGTTTAATTGGTTATTACAGAAAAATACACAACATTCAACACAAACGAATTAAACAAACGCGTAACTAACCTGAATGCATTTCAAAGCGTATGCACTTCATCATCAGCAATCGCGACTAACTTTGATTCTTCTTTTTATTTGTTTTCTTTTTTGCACACAATGTTAATTAGGCAAGATTCGATATTGCCGTTGTCTAAATTAATTGAGTTCGTGTCTTTTTGTATGAAGATTGATTCAAGTGCATCTAATCGCCTATGATCATTTACTTCTTTAAGTTAGGTTAGATTATCAATGTTTATGTTTTTATGACCATCATTTAAAATATGTGATCCAATAGCGGATTTTTGTGGCTGATTGAGACGAATACAATTTAAATTTTCTTGAAATCTAGTTTCAATGCTTCGTTTTGTTTCGCCATAATATTTTCTTCGGGAGTCACTACATACAACATCCATTTCATGATTATTAAACATTTGTTTTAATTTGTTTGTAATTTTTGATTCAAAAAACTTTGCCACTCTTTTATTTTTATTTTTAGTTTGTTCAACTTGAGAGAATAAAGCTAGTATTAAGCTAGTATTAGACGGTCCTTGTCATGTGTCATTGCCGTGACACTCTGACGTCACAACAAAATAGGTCCTACCATCGTCATTGCGGTGACAAAGGTAATCGTGTCATGGCTAGCTACAATGACTATCACACGAATGACACATGTCTGTCATTGTTGTCCCAAAATACAATGAACGTCAAAGTGTGTCACGGTGATATTTGTGTCTCGGTGTCACGGCAATGACATGCAAAACAATGACTATCACACGGTGTGATAACTCTCAAACAGCTGATCATTGGAGGTGAGCCTAAACTGCAATGACATTTATTATTTTTGGCAGTGGCGATCACACGGCGTCGATCAATCAAGTCATTGTGCCTTGGTTGTTAAGGAAAAGCTTATTTTTTGGAAAAAGGGCTCCAACGATTTTAATACAAAATTTCGGAGAATTGGTACTAGCTATCAATCAGAACAAAATTTACGGTATTTGCCCTAGAATTCAAATGGCATCTTTTTTTCCCTCAAACTATAATATAACATTTGTACAAACGTCACATATATATAATTACCTACCCACCTATATACTTCATATGCATTATATATGTCCATATTTACATACCTAGTTCCATTTATGTAGGTAGGTACAAATTACCCTCCTAATTTACATAATTAAAATCTATTTAAATATACATTTGTAGGTAGGTACCTATATAAGAAGGTTTTTTAATAATACAAATTCTATATACTACTGAAATACATCAGCGAAGTAGAAGACTTAGCACTATAATATTTTGACTTGTTGAATTATTGATAGGTACCTATGTAACTATGCCCAACCGTGACAAAAAATGACATGAAAGAAATTCCTGCCGTGTCACGGTTGGGACACAGTTGGGACACAGTCCTTGCAGCGACAGGCTACGTGTCACGGTGTCCCATCAACAATGAAAGGGCTATCACACGGTCACGGCAATTGTGACAAAAAATGACGTGTCACGGTGCTTGTCATTGTTTTTGTCACGGCAATGACATGCAAAACAATGACGATCACACGACGTGACACTTTTTGGACAGACAACTACGTCATAGTGACGTCAGAGTGTCACGGCAATGACACATTACAAGACCGTCTAATACTAGCTTAAGGTTGTCATATTGTAGTTTCTCACTTTGCGCTAATATTTATAAATCAACTTAACCATTTGTTCTCTAAAACCATTTACACAAGCAGTTGTTTTTATGTATTCATATTCTTTTTTTATAATTCACTATCGATAGAGGCAAACGACATAATCTGTGAATCATTAAGTGGTTCGCAGCTACTTTATTTTTGGACTGGGCAAAAAGAGTCGATGGTGATGGTTCTCATAGTGCTTGTGGGCTTATGAAATATACCAAATTCTATTCTTTCGTTCACATATTTGATTTCCAAGCCCAGAAATGCAATTTTTCTTTCATTTTCTTTTTCATATGTGAATTTAATTCTTTCGAATTGGTTATTCAGAATTGCCAACGTTTTTTCAATTTGGTCTTTATGCACAACGGAAAAATCATCATCAACATATCGATCCTTAACTCGCGGAAGAAGGTTTTCTCTTTTTAATTTAGTATCAAAAGCCGACATGAATAGTTCCTAAATTAATGGAGTAAGCGTATTGCCCATATTAGTACCGAACTCTACACTTTATATCTTCTCGCGGAACTGAAAGAAATTTTTTTCGAAATGCATACATTTGTTTAATTCGTTTTTGTTGAATGTTTTGTATTTGTCTGTAATAAACAATTAAACGTTCGTGTATCGACTCAAGTGAAGTCAAAATAAGGTGTTATCTTTAATGTTTGTAATTGTTAAAACCAAATTTAATGGACTTCAAGCCGTTCAACATAGAACTGTTAGTAGTACAATGTTTTTTTATTTCCAACTTAATACCTAAAAGTTACAACTTCTATTTAGATTAAGACGACAAAAGTCGTCTTTTCGGTAGTTTAATTTACAATAGTAATAAGAATAAGCTTTAATTCAAGAGTTTGGATAATTATAAGAAAATTGTTACTAATTAAATTCTCTCACTAGATCATTTCGGCATGGTAAGGCAATAGTGATGTAATTAGCGAGATTATTTTTTTTATTATTATTATTATAATTAATTACCAAGCAATTTAAATTACATGATAATATTGAGTTTAACGAGCCTAGCTGCCGAGACTATTAGCTCTATAATCATAAGTTTAGATGACAATGTTTGCTTTTATAATAAAGTTTGATATTTTTTCGATATTTTTAGTGTTAGGGTTTTTTAGGATATCATAAATTGAATCGTTTTGAAATATGTTTTGAAAAGTGGGTGTTAGTATTGGACAATTCTCAAAAATATGGCTTAAAGTTAAATTTGTATTGCAGGAGGAACAAACTGGTGGATTGGTTTTAGCGAGGAGGTGTTGGTGGGTGGTAGAGGTGTGTCAAGGTCGTAGCCTAACGAAATTGCGGATTTTTTGTTTGGAAATGCCTGTAGGATAAACGGGGTGGAGTTTTTCAGGATTGCATTTTTTGTAGTGGTGGTGATATTGCATCCAGTTGTTTTTGGTGTTGGTTACTATGGCATTTTGTGTAACTCTGATCAAGTCGAGTTTGGAGAAGACGTTGAACATGTAAACGGGGGAATTTTTCGCTGAGTTAGCTGCAATGTCTGCATATTCGTTTCCCTGGATCCCTACATGCCCAGGAGTCCACATCAATTTGATATTTTTCGAGGATTTGATGAGTTGATATCTGATTTCGGTTATCAGGTCAGTGTTGTTGTTTGGGTTTTTGATAGCTTCAAGGACAGATATACTGTCAGAGCAAATTATATATTTTCCTCAGAGTTTTAAGGCTGTTTTGGTGGCTTGCAAAACAGCAAAAGCTTCTGCTGTAAAAATTGAGGAGAATTCAGGCAAGTTACCTATGCTGATGATCGAACCGTTTTCAAATAGTACGGCAAATGATGTATTCTCTGCTGTCTCCTTTTTTTTTATCTACACGCGCTCAAGGGATTATACTACCCTTTAAATGTTACAACACAGCGCAGGCGTGAGGTTAAGGAAAAGAAAGAAGGATAGGAAAGATGTGTCGATCAAAATTTGTGCTCCTTTCTCCATTGAGCACACAGATAATTTCGTCTTCTGTTGACCAGGCTCTTCCAAAAACGTAAGCCTAAATTCTTTTAGACCCGGACATCTGTCTAAAAAGTGCTGAATATTTTCTTCCTCCCTTAAGTTGGACACAGTACATAATGATGTTTCGCTCTGGTAGAATCCATTTCCATTAAGTTTGATTAAGTCGCATCTTGCCAGGTGATTTTGTTCAGTTCGAAATCATCGTTAGTGTATCTTTCTCCTTTTGAATGATCCAGATTTTTGTAGATGCGTGTACTGCTCTCAGATTCCCTTCGTAGGTTTTCTTGTTGACCGCAGCCGTAATAAATCACAGCCTTTTTGGATGCATTCACTTTGAGAAATATTTCTCTCATCCCAACACAGCCCAAAACAATATCCAAGTTGGTTCAGTTCTTTAACCCAGAACAGTTTTGTCCTCAAAAGTATTTTTGACAGCTGATGTGGAAATCTCGTTTCAAATATTGTTTTTGATATATATCTGAGGTGAAGATCAAGGGTATAGAAATGACCTTCCTCCGCTCTTTTCTCAATTGCCAATACATACATAGTTTGGGGTGAATGAAGGCAATTTTAAAATTCTTTTCAAAAAATAGCGCCGAAGCTTATCTTCTTCTTGGAAAATTCCAAAACACCAGATCTGAGCACTTAACATGTATGTATGTATTTCTGAATGTATTTCCATTAACACTAACCCCCGCAATGTAAGAACTGTACACCTTCTTCTAATACTTTATCACCGCACAAACTATTCTTATTTTAACCCTATGCCCCAATGGCTTCGTAATGCGAACAACTTTTCGAACGTTTTTGATTTCAATATATCTAAATCAGTTCTTAGAAATGTTCTCCATCTCAAACCTACCACAGTAATGTATTTAATGTGTTTCTTAATCTTAGTATTTCTTGTTTTTCTTTTATTTTTGTATGTAAATTATGTACCTATATAATGTGAACATTTTTGTATTTTTTATTAACTAGTTTCTTAAGTTTTCTGGTACTAAGCCTTGAATAAAATTTGTACTAAGAGTTGAATAAAATTTAAACAACAAAATATGCAGCAGTGTTGTACCAGCTTGTTATATTTGAAACTTATTTATTTTTAATTATAGAAAAAAATGTAACTGAGTTTAATGAGATCCTTCATATATATTCTATTTTTAACAACTAAAAGAGTGTTTTTTTATTTTGCGATATTATTTGTCAATCCGGAATCCCTCTCCGATCCGAGATCCCAACTGAACACTTTTTTTTTATTCTGACGATTCTGAATTTTAATGTGATTGTATGTGTGAAGATAATTGTGTACGTACGTGGAAATATTCAAATTCAAAAAACAAACGAAATGTTTGTTGCACAATTATGATACAAAAAATGACAATAATCGAGTTTAATGTTCAAGTATATAAATCTGTGAGTGCTTCTGGTTTCGATTCTGATTTCTCTTCTTTTCAGAATCAGAACTGAAGCCTTCCGGATTGCCAAATAAAAACGACGTAAGAGTTTGATATTATTTTGATTTATAATTCTGTAGGTGTAATGCTACCAGTATAAAATAAACTCCACTGCAAGCTAAAAAGAAATGGGCTTCTTAGATGGCTAAAACTTTTTCAATTTTAAAATAATTAAATTTAGGTTTAATAGTTAAATAGAATGGGTGATAATACTGGAAGCGTGAACAACTTATTCGGATCTCAATCCAGGAGTTTTAAGAATAAGGAGTATTTTGACGACGGTTTTCCTAATTGCCAATTTCAATATATCAGTTAGTTGGTGAAAAAAAATCTCTGCGGGCTGCTCTTGTGATATTGTATATGATATGACATTCACTAATGAAAGGATTACAATTTACAACCCTCTACAAAATATAGATTTTATTAGTAAGAATTTCACCAAAGGGAAATAGTATATCATATTTTCATTTCACTTTGATGGCACTGTAATCCGGTGTGGACTGGGTCTCAACCACCAAGATTCGGTCCTTATCTACCTTCTTCCAGTTTCGCATCTGAAGTTAGTTGAAGTCGTCTTCTACTTGCCTACGAAACCTGAGCTTAAGAACCTTTGTCTACTGCGCCTTTCCGGAGGGTTTCATTCGAAACCAAGTGACAATTTTCTTTTATTCCTTAAATCATACTTTTATATACTCCTCTGCATCCAACAAGTATCAATTATTGTTGACCCTTATCTATAAATTTAAAAAATCTTTGCCCTTTTCAGAATAGTTGCGAAGTACAACAAATTTAAATGCACTATTTATTAAGAGATAACTCATTACATTAATGAATGAAATTATATTTTCAGTGGAGTTCGAATAACATTTTATGATTACCTGCGCAAGGAAATGGCCAAGGGTTATACATCCCATGAAGTGGTACCTATTTGGAAGTCAGCACTCTGTGGCATATTTGCTGGGTGTGTAGCACAATGGCTAGCATCGCCGGCCGATCTAGTCAAAGTACAAATCCAAATGGAAGGCAAACGTCGTCTAATGGGTGAGAAGCCCCGAGTAAAGAGTGCAGCAGACGCCTTTATGCAAATTCTTAAACGTGGTGGTGTCAGTGGACTTTGGAAGGGCAGTGTACCTAATATGCAAAGGGCTGCGTTAGTTAATTTAGGTAAGATTTTCTTTAGTGTATAGATTTCAAATAAATTATATTTTTCCCTAACAGGTGATCTCACAGCTTATGATACAATAAAACAAACGCTTATGAAAAAATTTAATATGCCAGATAGTAGACCGGTGCATATTTTGTCGTCATTTGGTGCTGGTTTTGTTGCAGCAATAATGGGCACACCAGCGGATGTGATAAAGACAAGAATAATGAATCAACCCACAGACGAAAAGGGAAGGTAAGCTAATTAACAATACAAAATACATACAATTTTCTTTTATCATGTAAATAATTTGTCTTACAATATTAGTTTTTTTTTTATTTAAATAACAACAACAACAAAATACAAAACCAATAACACCACAGTAATTTAATTATTTAGGTACAAACTTATTTCAAAACAAATACAAAAAGTTCACCCTTGACAAAACTAACGTTACAAAAATAAACCATATTATTCGTTTGTCTAGATTGAAAGTTTTCTATTAATAATTCGTCACTTAAGTAGTTGTGCCAGATAAATTATAGACTATAATTATGTATCATGTTTGAAAAAGGGTGTCGACGTTATACCATCGAAAATGTATTTAGAAGACGTTTGTTTTCTTGACTAGCTACTAACCGCCCGCACAAATTTAGTCTGTGCTGTTTTAAAATTGTACGTTCGCTCCGCGAAAATTCGTTTTAATTTTTTTTTTCAATTCGACTGTGTTGCAAGTAATTACAGTGGAAGCTCTAATAAACGGACACTCACTGTCCGGTTAAGGGAAAGAATATGAAATGAAATGACTGCAAAAATGAATAGCAGAAGGAAAGGAAATATATGAATGCAATAGTGGAACGCTATCAGAAAAGAGAACCATTCACTTTCAAAATTACACCAACTTAGTTACCCGCCGGGAAGTCCCCTAATAAGTTTCAAAAAGCCTTTTATATTGAATGCGATTTGTAATTACTTTATTTGCTTTTGAATATTAAAAGTAGAATACATATTTTCACATTTAATTTCGCAATAAAACTTAGATTTTCATGCCCACATATTCGACGTCGCTAAAAACGCTGCAAAGTGTTTGGGTTTTCTGAAACGATGCAAGATGTAGTTCTCCTCTTCTGATCTGGCTGTAATCTATAAAGCCTACATTCATCCAAAGCTAGTACAACTGTCATATCTGGGCAGGTGCTCTCATAACTCACTTAAGTCTTCTGGACAGAATCCAAAAAAGAGCTTTAAAAATGATACGTGACGAAACAATAACGGAAATAATTGCACCTATCGAACACCGTCGCAATGCTCCATACCTTTCATTTCTATCGGTATTTTTATAGACAATGTTCTAGTGAAATAACCAGTTGCATTCCTCCCCTTAAACTATTCATCCGTAACACTCGCGCTTCTAACAATGCTCATCAGTTTACCCTTGAGCACAAATTCGGACGCACTGTCAAGTATAGAGATTCATTCTTTAGCCCCAGTACACCTTTACACGACCGAATTTTTCCATCCCATTTTGATATTCAAACATTTAAAACCAATATACATCGGTATCACCTGTCTAGTCATATCCCATTTTCCTAATCGCTCGCACTGTGTAAAAAAACATTTTAAGGGTAGTCATAACCCCTTGAGTGCGTGCATAATAACGCGGTACACGAAATTTTATTGACCCTGATCGTACGATCACAATCATGGACGAATGAGTTAATAATTTAGATTTTATAAATTTTGTGGAGTTTTTGATTGATTCGTCTTCTTTGTCATCTGATGTTGAAGGTATGTTTTACTCAGAAATATGTCAGTCATTCACCAATAGTACATTTAAATCTGGAAAAAAAGTTTAATTGAAAACATCAATCTCGATTTTGAGTGGAGATCTTTGAAATTTGAATGAAACTCGCTAAATCGTATCTTATATTGTACACTATCGTCATTGCATCGATTTGTTGAAAGAAAAGAAATAAAACCTTGCCGACAATACCCATACTTTAATTTTATCAAAAAAATCATGGTTTTAAAATTTCTTCTGTTCCTACTCTTTATTTTTTTTTAATTTCTTCTTCTTGCGGCACTTTCATTCATTGTTTTGTTTCATATTTTGTGTTTTACCACAACTTAATTAATACTGAAACTAAAGTCCAAAAAAAAAAAATAATTATTTTCCAGAGGACTATTGTACAAAGGACCTATCGATTGCTTTAGTCAAACTGTTAAAAAGGAAGGTTTTGCCGCGCTTTATAAAGGACTTGTACCGTGCTGGATGCGAATGGCTCCGTGGTCTTTATCGTTTTGGCTAACATTCGAACAAATACGCAAAGTTCTTGGAGCTTCTATATACTAATTAGTTGTGTTCACAGGAATAAAAATATAGCCGCCTCGACCAACCCAAAAAAAAAAAAAACAAAGCACATCCTCTAAATTTTAATTACAAAAAAAATAAAATAATAATTATAAGCATAAGCAATGATTGTACAAATATACAAAATAGATATTTTTATTATTGTAATTATCGAATAAGAAATTATGTTATGTGTATAAATTGGATTAGTGTAATCCTTTAATTGTGGTTCTGCCCATTAAATGGGGAAACAAATTTTTAAGACCTATAAAAGTATGACTCTTAAAAATAAAAAAAGAGCGACCTGCTTATTAAAAGAAAAAAAAACTATAAATAGCTTTGCGTGGAAATAGTAAACGACTTTTTTTATTTAATCTAAAAGTATTTTTTTGTTTAATTTTGTTTTGTTGAGAAACAAAAAGAGACTGGCCTAACCCCTGGTCCATTAGGGTTTTGTATGGAGCTTTTGGGTTCTTTTTGATATATTATGCCGATTATTTTGCCATTGTTGTATTAGGACAGCACGCTCCAGTTCTAACTGCCTTAATGCAAAATGCTTTCAACAGACCGACCAAAGTAGAACTTGTCCTTTTCACTAGTAAATTCAAAATTCCGAAACTTAAGCCTACATCTATAAATTGCATGCCTGGCTTTCTCATATGAAGCCAAGTATGTTAGGTCTCATACAGCAGAAAGGCTAAACTGAAAATCCAATATACAAGGAACAGTTGAACTCTTCTCTTGCTAAAATCAATTCACTTCTTTACGGATGGTTCAAAAACCGAAGAGGGATTGAGCGACGGTGGATTCTCAGATAGACTAAGCTTGGCTAAAGGAATGTGATATCGATTCAAAATAGCTTTTAACGGCCTTTGGTCCTACAAAAATTGGCGTTTCGTCCCGGCGATCCCACTTGGACTCATCAGTTGACTATAGTGAGGAACTTTGTCAATACGTAATTTTTGCAAAGTTCAGTTCATCTTACATAGATTTCGTGAAGAATATCTAGTGTGAACTATATCCAAGATGACTAGAATTCCTAATCATTAATTTGGAATTTTTTTGTTTTTGCCCATGGCCTGGCAATGTTTATATAAGAAGGTTTTTTTAATAATACAAATTCTATATAATAAAATTACTGATTTACATCAGCAAAGTAGAAGACTTAGCACTATTATATTTTGACTTGTTGAATTATTGATTCAAAATAGCTTGAATGTGATATCATCATCTCTGATATAGGGAGATGGCAGAACAATAATATTAACCTGATTTGAATATCTCGGGGAAACTGCAAAGCCGATGAATTCACCAGAAATGGAACCCTAATACCAATTCTACATAAAATGGAAGAAGTATTTATGCCTATCGCTACATGTAAACTTATATTAAAACAAAACGCCTCAAAACATACAAATACGAAATGGGCAAGCATTAATACCTGGCTGGCTACTAGACAGATCTGACCTAAACTGGTTTTCAGTATTTGAGCAGAAAACATCAAAGACTTGGCTTATTTCTAATCGACTTTTGAAGAAGTTGGTGCATGGATGAGGAAACTATCCCCCTGTCTCCTTTGCTCATGCCCTGGTCTTTCGCAACGACGTAGATTACACCTGGAAGAATACTTCTTCGACGACCCCAGTGATCTAAGATACATCGAGATTCACCAACTACATCACATTATTAAAGGCTACAAATGGTTTAATTAAGGCGATAATATCTCTTCAGGTGGTATCACAATGGACAAACATATAGTGGTCTAATTGCGTTTTTATTTGGCAATCCGGATTCTCTCTACGATCCGAGATCCCAACTCAACACTTTGGCGTGAGTCTGATGATTTTAATATAATTGTATGTGTGAAAATAATTGAGGTAATATTCAAATTAAAAACAAAATGTGAGTTTATTTTCGAATTCCAAACAATCAAACATTCGATTTTTTCTGAACACAAACTAAACAAAATCTGTTGTCAAAACCTATCTTGCGTTTTTAGCAAGATTTCATACACATTACACGCAATCTATTTTTTGCTTACAACAAACAAAAAAAATCGATCTGAATTCGATTTGAAATGGTTGTTTGGAATTCGATATATGTATGGTACAAAAAATGACAATAATCGAGTTTGACCTTCAATTTTATGGATGTGTGAGTGCTTCTGGTTTCGATTCTGATTTCAAATCCAGAAGCAAATTTCTCTTCTTTTCAGAATCAGAGCTATCATTTTTCCCAAGTGAACACTGTCAGAAGAGTCCAAAAGGTTCAGAATTGCCATAAAAACGACAGCCGTTAGCCGTTTACAGCCGTTAGCCGTTTTCCTGACAGTTGTTTTAACGTATCGTAATGGCATTTTCGATTGATCACCCGAACTGTTCTGAATCACACAAAATGACAGTTGTGTCTCTAAACAGAACAGAAAGCCATCCTGGATTTCAATTCAGAATCGAAAACATAATCACTAAAACACTTATAGCGAGTTTCATTCAAGAAAAGATTTGCTCTTTCTGTCAAAAGATTTAATCTTTTTGAATTTTACCATTTTCATTGCAACAAAAAGAGCAAATCCAGATCAAATCTCAAAACGAAAGATTTGATCTCATGGGTTGGCAAATTTGATCTGAATGCACACATATGTACATGTAAAATGTCTTTTCTAAGAAGTCTAATGGAAATTATATTAATGTGAACTTGTATGCCAGTCCGTGCAGAAAAATAATCAAATAATGGACAAAGAAGTTAATAATTTATGGGGTTTTCGTTTGGTAAATTTATATTTTAATCTATAAATTGATTTTTTTAGTAACGAATCGAATACGTTTTCAGATTGATTTTTATTTGCTAAAGTATTGGTGTTTATTTGTGTCTGTGAACCATCTAGCGATATCAGCTGCCAAATAATGATTCGAACGTTGTTTTTAATTTCAAGTTTGTAAGTCCGAAAATGAGCTGGACGAGTAAATGAATTCACTTAAAACTCCTTCCATTTGAACTCAAAACTATTTTAATTCTTTCTTGCAACCGAAACAAATTATTATCAAATAAGAACTTTTCAAACTGGTGGCTGTGAATTATGATGCACATTCATGTGTTAGTAAAAGAGGGGTAGATATGCCGAAAAATCCAAATCTGCAAAATTGATTTAAAATCAAAAAATAAATCGATTTTTTTGGCCAATCGAAGGCAAAAACTGTCAAAATCAGTTTTTTGATAGATCTAAATCCAAAATAAATTGATTTTTGTTACCAAACGATAACACTATTAGATTTTATAAATTTAGTGGAGTTTTGATTGCTCCGTCTTCGTCTTCCTCGTCATCTGATGATGAAGAATGAAGATATTTTTTTTTGCAGAAATGTGTGTGTCAGTCATTCACTAATACTACAATTTAATCTAGAAACAAGTTTCATTGAAAAGATCAAATCTCGATTTTGAGATGTTTGAAATTTGAATGAAACTCGTTATTAGTTTCGGTTTATGTTGACGTGGCAATGAGATTTGAAAATATTTAAGCTGAATTAAACACCAGCAAGACAATTACAGCTTTATTTATTAAAGATAATTTTAGACGAAGGTGTTAAGACCGCGTATAAATACTAATCAATATACAACCGATATTAAAAAATATTTGATTTGATTGTATTTCTTATAAAACTCAATATTAGTAGTCTAGTTACATACAAATTTGTACATATATATATATTTGTTTTCATTTACAGAGGAAAGCTATACAACGGGGCAGTGGATTGCTTGACGAAGACAGTAAAATCCGAAGGTTTACTCTCTATGTATAAAGGTTTTTTTCCTTGTTGGATACGAATGGCCCCTTGGTCTCTAGCATTTTGGTTATCGTTTGAACAAATACGTTCGGCAATCGGGACATCCTCGTTTTAGTTGATTTTTGATTCTTAATTTTGTTGATTTATTTTGTAAAATTCAAGAGTCATACGATCAGTTCACAGCTGCATTTTACTTTTCTTTTGGAAAGGCATAGTAAAATAATCCATATCGAATGTATCTATACGAAAGAGTGTCAGACATGTAAACTTGTAAAAAATCATTCCTTCAACAGATATAAAACTTTACTTACCAATTTACCACAACAAAACTTTAATCATTAAGTTTTATCAGAGAAAAAAAGTACCGTATTAGCTTTTGAGTGTATAATTAGAATTGGGGTAAGACCAAGATGTTTTGTTTTTTTTTTGTGTAAGAAAGCGTATGATGGACGACGTCGCGTCGGTGGAAAGGAATGCCACACTATGAGTTTCATGTTGAAAATCCAAATACCTGTTTTCTTCAATATTTTAAAATCCATTTTAAAAAATCATTTACTTACAAATATATTCCTGTATTTTCTTTCATTTTGTACACGTCTTACATTAGACAAGCTTATATCAACAAACATTTGTAATGGAGCAAGCATTGGTGTAAATTTTAGATTAATGGTATTTTTTTCATGATTGACAATTTGCCATAAAGCTTAGATCCATACATTGTGGTTCAAATTAATAAATTTGAATGTTAAGCGTGTGAATATATGAACATATTATCGCTTTTTAAGATTTTACTTTAAATGGGGATTTCTTATGGTTAAATACCGCTACACCAGTTAACATACAATCCTATTCTGTTAAACGCTCACGTGAATATTTGAATTCTGCTATCCGACGGAAAAAAACGAATTGTTCCAAAATGTATATAAATTTCGATCAAAAATAAATTTTAACAATTTAGATTCTCTTAAGAATTAAACAAAGAAATATATAAGTAAAGCTTTGTACCCAAAAGATAGAAGGCACTTAAAAATATTTTGTGAAAAATTGAGTGAAATATTCACGTGAATCGATTTGTGTTACTGACCTCATTTAATAACAGAACTATTAGCTATCCGGATAGTTTGGTATTGTTGTATTCCCATGTAAGATTTTTTTTTGGCAGCAGTGGCTTTGTCATCGGCTGTGTTTTTACATGGGAATACAACAACACCAACCTATCCGGATAGCTATAGTTCGGTTATAAAATGAGGCCATCGCAATCCCACGGCTGCTGCCAACAAAAATATACATTTGTATCGCATGAGATAGTCAAGAACTATGCACAAACCCATACAAATCCAACCTATCCGATGTTAGTTATTCAGGAACTTAAGTGGATACTACCCTACCTTAGATAGGCTATCGTACCGAAATTTGAATGTTAATGGGTACCTTCTTCTACTTACTTGCTCCAGTTACATAAAAGTCCATTTACAAAAGAGACTACTTTTTCACTGAATCTTACGATGACTGTTTGAAAAGAGGATAAAATCAGCTGCGAGCAGATTAGTTTAATAGAAAAAAGTGTTCAAGCCTAAAAATATTGGAGCATATTCATAGTCGCTGATAAACCTAGGTTTTACTAAACTACAGTTTAAGACAATTTTGGCCCAATGAATACCGACCGATTTTACTTACAAATTGTTGATTTTATATTTTTATAAAATTATTAACTTGTTTCACTACAAAAAAAGCTCCAAATATTTTGGAATGCTAAGCTTAACAAAATAGAATCGACGTCAGAAAATTCAATTAAACCTAGGTCTATCTTAGACATAGTTTAAAAATGACTATGAATACGCCCCATTAATATTAAATAATTTTAAGTTAAGCATTTATATAACTAATTTTTGTATAGTATATATATACCTATGTAGTTTTTTGTCTTGATTTGTTTTTACAATGTTTTGGGATATTATTTTACATAAAATGAATTGATTTGTTAAAATTTGTTTTTTTTTTCATTGGGTTTTGCTCCATATATATAAATACAATCAGTAGGTATCTATAATTAAATTAACTTAAGGTTGAGTAAGAGGAATTCCCTTCCGCAATCTGTTGGGCTACCATAAAAAGTAAATGGGGATCAGTAATGAAGACCAATGCAGAGGTTGCAATGACGAAGATGAGCACGAGGATAACTTTCTGCTCTCTCACTTCCTGTGCCATTGCCCAGCACTCTGACTATCATATGAGAAACAAATTCTTAGGGAGCTATTTTTTAAACGATTTAAAAGAGCTCTTGAATATTTCAAACAACAATAGGTTGAGCTTCATAAAAGCCTGTAAATCTCTTCATCAGGATTGTCCATAGAAATCATAGTTATACACTGAGTACTTCAGCATCAGGATATCACAATGGATCTATTTTGATGTGTGATGGTTAGCCCAAACCTAACCTAAAGAGGTCTTCTCTTTTGCACTTCGCATTAAGAACCTGCTAAGCTATTTTTTTTTTAAAGAAAATTGCAATAATTTCTTGGGGCTTAGGTTGGATTACTGTTTCAACCTCCATTTATTTTTTATATTAATAAAAGAAATCACTTGAAACGTACTGTTATTACAATTTTCTAAAATTAAAAGAATAACAAAAAATATAACAATTAAAAAAAAATAAGTTATGAAGATGATGGTGGACTTATACATAATTGGCGAAGATAATTTTCGAATCCCTTGATTCTTTTAATTTAGCTTAGCTTATTTCTCTAAGCCCTCAAATTACAGCTGAAATGTTGTGTGTTCCATAACGTCTATATTAGGTTGAGTCAAATAATTTTGTTTCTTCTTGAAGGCTAATGGCGTTTTTATTTGTCAATCCGGAATTGTTCTCCGATCCGAGAATATTCAAATTCAAAAAAAAAAATTTGTTGCACAATTATGATACAAAAAATGACAACAGTCGAGTTTGACATTCAAGTATATGAATGTGTGAGTGCTTCTGGTTCTGATTCTGATTTCAAATCCAGATGCAAAATTCTCTTCTTTTCAGAATTAAAACTGTCATTTTTTCCCAAGTGAACGCTTTCAGAAGAGTCCGGAAGACTTCCGGATTGCCAAATAAAAACGACATAAGTATCTGTACAACATATTCCAGTCCTATCACGAATTCCATCGTAATCGGAAACTTGGTAAGAATCCCGAGAAAATCTATTACATAATCCATCGTAGTGGAAATGCTCATACAAAATGACATTACGAACGGATTCTGCGTTAACTTTTTTTGGGATATGTACGTAAAACTTTCTTGTGAAGGCTGATTATGGGCTATTCTTTCTCTTGGGATATGACACATAGGTACCTACATATGCAATAAAAATTAAATTCATAACTGTTTTTTCGAAACAAACCGTTATACCTACCGTTGTAGATAGGATTGATCAAAAAAATAAAAAAATGGTTAGGGATTACAAAATAATTTCCTTTATACTAATCCACAGATTGGAAAACAAATGTTCTCGAATTCATGGTAAATTTGGTTGTGACGCCAAAGGGGAGAATAGTCAAACTCGCCCAATGTTATAAAAATAGTTGATCTCCTAAAAAAAACATACACAACTTGGTACAAAAAAACATTAAATTTTATTAAACTCAATAGGTACAAGGAAATAATTCATTTCTTAACATATTTATTTTGTTCAGCAATTTCATTTAAAATCTCATCATGTCTGGATTTGGCTCTCTTCTCTTTAAAATTGCGCTTTCTGTTTCGGGGTTCACGTTTGCCCACATTCGCCATCATATTATCCAATTTCTTTGCAATATTTATTTCTTTTGGAATTAGTATTTGACGGATACATCTGTTTTTAACAATAAACTCGTCAAATTCATATTGCAATCCATGTCGGTCGATGAAAACAACTTCGTACAAGTGGATATTCATGAAACCATCGGCATTTAGGACTCTTCCCGCTACCGACGTCTCGTTTCTAAGATCTATGAGAATTGGTTTTCCACGTAAAAGTGTGGGAATGCATGCAAGTGAATTAAATATGAGATATTTTTCCTTGGCGCTAACAGTTTCCATTTTATTTTTGAATTTTAATTCCAAAATCAAAAGTAGTTGTAAATCCAATCTGTGTTTTTGTTTTGTATTTTAAAGTCACTAAACGTCACTTTTAATAGTGATGAGCAATGTTAAATAGGAAATCGATTTCTATAATAGGTGTGTTCCAAGTCCTGTCCAAGATTTCCAATTCGCACCAATTCTTGTTCCAGACATGACGATTTTAGGTTTAAAAACATCGAACTAGTAAATTGTTACTAATATCTTGAACTTGTAACTAGTAACTTATAGTAACTAATAAATAGTAACTAGTAACTGACAAAATATTTACTTGTAACTAGTAACTCAGTAACTAATCGGTGCGTTTTTTTGCACTCAACGGGGGAATTGGTTGAAAAAAACGACCAAGTCGCTTAGTGAAATACTAGGTAGCACTATTAATTTGCAAGATGACATTTGAAGAACAGCTGTAATGCAAGAAAAAAATAATCATCACTAGCTGTGTTTTATTGGGATTCTATCCATTGTGCCGTAACTAATTCCCAAAAAAACGCATCGACCGTAGCATGGACCGTAGCTTTTTTATTTTTGTAAAAATGGTACCCCTGCACAGCAGTCACTAGTTATGAAAGAGTCTTGTGCAAAGTAAAATTAAGAAAATATCAAAATTATGAACTATAATTAGCTTTTATTCATATAAAATAGAAAGTAGAAAAACTTACCAATATTTAATTTATGTTTCAAACCTATTTCTTGTTTTCATTTTTTCTACATTTGCAATTTTAAATTCGAACATTCATTTTGCACTAATAGAAAGGAAATGATAAGTGAATGGGTTTGTTCATAGACTATGGTCAAGTCCCTTTTTACACAGGGCAATTTTTGTATTGCTATAAAAATCGTCTAAGACTTTCACACGAAAAAGCAAAACTGCATGTTTCCTTTTAATGTTTCTTTGTTCTGAAGGCACACTACAACGTTGTTTAAATTGCTCACACCCTTACATTTCCTTTATATTTCATGCTTTTATTTATTTTCTGAGTAGATCGATAGCTAGTAGTTTTATTTTTCAAGTCAATTTACAAATTTATTTTCTGATTATGTTTTGCTTTCAATTCCATATTCACTCATCAGACTGCACTAAACATACGCGGAGTAAGGAACAAATAGTTAAAATTTGGTTTGCCATTTCCATGCACATGTCAAAAAAAAAAAACAAAACAATGGGATCACAAAAATTTACGCCCAGTCGATGTCCATGTAGTGAAGCCAATACAGTTCATTGCCAAACGTCCATTAAAAAGTGAAGAAAAAGCACATTTTGTAAAGTTCAGTTGCCGCTTAGTGTATTTAGGCTAGGCGCGCACATGCAATTTTTCCGAAACGAACAAACCACACATACAATATTTTGATTTAATGTGCGCGCAGTTACATTACAGTTCGGTGTGATACAAACTGCATGAACTCATTTGGGGTGATCGTTCGATTTGTGCCAAATCACAAACTTTGAAGTTGCTCGAATCGCGGGCTGAATAGTTCTTGTATATGCGCGCCTATCCTTATAGCTCATAGAATTTTATACGAATAACAATTTTGCGGCGCAGTGTCGAGCAGTTCCACCCAATGCGGTTTGTGTTCTCAAATTGCTTTTTTGTAGATCTAAATAAAAAGATGATTTTTTCACCAATTTCCGTTTATTTATAACAATCAATAAAAATTGAACACAAAACGAATATTGGTCTTCGTTAGTCAAAAATAAAGGTAAAATGGAATTCATTCAAAGGATATTGACTTTTTTTCAAAATGGAAATCGAAATTTGTTAAAATTGATTAAGTGACATTATGGGTATGCAAAATTGCAGATATAGGTGGGATTTTAGACCAAAGAATACATATTTTAATACTAAAAGTGAGAAGCTTTTCAAAAGAACAGTTTATAATTTATTGAAAAATGGAGTTATCAAAGATTTTAGATATATTAACTGGCCAACTATAAAAAAAAAGAATCAAAAAGATCGTTTTGTCTTACGAATGAAATTAATAATTATAACACTCCATGAACACATCCATCGAAATTCAATCCAATTATCAATCGTACCAACAATACTAACAAAATCAAGTTCGAGACTCGAATAAACGTCAACCAGTCATCCACCGTATCTTCTACTTTAGCTTTTTATCGACCGTAGCGAATTGTATGAAAAATGTTACGACGGATCAACCTACGGTGGATAAATTTCCCAATAAAACACGGTTACTGTTTGCCTCATCCTCATTCTTCTAAAAATCATCGAGTTGATTTGTTTTATGTAATTTCGATATATTTATTGAATTTAAACTACTTTTCTATTAAAATAACATAAAAAGAACCAAGGTAATTATTATTTATACAAAAAAATGTGAATCAAGTAATTTGAAAATTGAAATCAAGTGTTTTGGAAATTGTTTTTAGCCGATGCGATTTTCTTTTAATTTAATTTTCACAAATACAGTGGTACATAGAATTCAACTACTTGATAACTACCCCATTCTTCGGTCACTGGTGACATTATATGGGTTTTCCAATAAGAGGTGTTATTTTGATATTCAAAAAAAAGAAATGCGTTGTTGAAGCGTGTATCGTTCCATTTTTATTAATAACGTAGTTTCTACTTGTCAAATGTCAAAAAATGACAGCTTCAAAAGTGACAGCTACCGAAATAGCGGGCTATTCAAAATAACACCTTTTATTGGAAAACCCCTGGAAAACCCTTGGGTTTTCCAATAAGAGGTGTTATTTTGATATTCAAAAAAAAGAACTGCGTTGTTGAAGCGTGTATCGTTCCATTTTTATTAATAGCGTAGTTTCTACTTGTCAAATGTCAAAAAACGACAGCTTCAAAAGTGACAGCTACCGAATTAGCGGGCTATTCAAAATAACACCTCTTATTGGAAAACCTCTTATTAGTAGACGAGTTGCTTATTCGGGCGGGACGCTCAGTTCCTATTTCATTAGGAATATAGGTCTGAGCAAGAGCGGACGACGATCAAGAAGATTGAACTATGCTAAGGATGTAGCAGAGAATCTGTATTGTGTTGCTTCCGTGTACAAGAAAACGCAGCCGAAAACAATCTTCACAGAGAAACCTTTGTTTTGTTGTTCATTCAATTCTTGTTAATTGAACGAATATCAAAACTTCAGGAAATGCTTTATTATTTAATAATAATTTCATAGTTAAGTTTTAATATACCTATAATAAAAATAAACGCAAAAATGAAAATCGCTGTAGAAGGTTGTGCTCATGGCGAGGTGGAAAAAACCATAGAGGCAATTCAAAACCGAAAAATGTTAAAATTGATTTGTTGTCGTGTTGCGGAATGTATATTAAAAGCTAGGTTAGGCTAGGTTGACATGGCCGTCAGGAAAACAACTGACACACTTTTACTACGTTTTCACCTACCACTTAATCCATATTTAAGTGGATTAACCATAAATCCTTTTTGAAATCTTCTAAGTCTTGAAGATTTCCCATACAAATTTTAATCTCCCTAAATGAAGATTAGAAATTAATCTCATTGAAATCTTCTTCGAAGTAGAAGATTCTCAAAAGAAACAAACCTTATTTCATAGAACGCGCCTATTGGAATGTCATATTTTCTCCATTGACATTCAGCAAAAAAAAAACTGTCCAACATTATTTAATTTGTTTTTTTGTCGGGTATAATTTGTCGTTGCCTTCAAATTCTGTTTTTGTTTATAAATATGTATAAAAATAAAAAATGCAATAAAGCTACAAAGACCAAAGCGGTCGGTGCTCGAATTTGTAATGGAAAATGTTTTAGCTATCCTACAGTAATACTTAGAAGTTGGTCTTTCCCAAATATATAAAAACGAAAACCGTGCAAACGCGATTACAGTATTTATGTAAATATATCTTTTTGCTGCAAGATGTTGGGATAACAATATTTTAAAGTTATTACTCATTTTTATTCATTGAAATTCAATTTTTTTCACTGCTCCGAAATTATTATTCTTCTTCCCTATTATTTTCTTTTTGTCTTGTTGTGTTGACTTTTGAATGACAATTCATAGTGAAAACATCAAACTAATCTTTTGTTCACTGGTGAAAACACTTGAAGATTAATTTTTCATCTTCTCAATTTAAACCGGATTATCTTTAGGTGAAAACGTAGCATTAGACCAAATGCTCAACCAAACCAAACAAAATTGATAATTATCTGACATGTCAAAATGTCAGTTTTGAAGTTTCTATACATTTTATCGATAACTTAGTGAAAAAGTTTTTGGTAGCACAGTTTTTATTCTCTCCAATAGCTAAGCCCCGAGAATCCTCTGGGTTTAAGCTAAGCACCCCCGGGGATTAGTTGTTGTTGGATTTAACATGCAAATTGTTAATCCTACTCATCGTTTTTTTCGTCCAATTTCCCCGGGGCTTAGAAAAAAATACGCCTAATATAACTAGTACCTAGTAAATAATCAATAGTAACTAATAAATAGTAACTAGTAACTAATTAATAGTAACTAGTAAATATAGCTAAATGTAAGATCATTTCATTTACAAGTTGGTTGCCATATAACAAATAGTTACTGCAGTTCTATCTCGCCACTTGAGTCAGTTTTTAGCCAAAAGGACCTAGGAGCAATTTTTGATTCAAAAATATGTTTTGGATTACATTTGGATCAATTTCAAAAGTGAGTCAATTACTGGAATTGAAGTGTTACTAGTAACTAGTAACTAAAGTAACTAATAACGTTAACCACTTACAGTAACTAGTTTCAAACTCGATATTACTATGATTGATGGGGAATAGGAAAAATTGGTTTCTGCAATTCCATCTGTCTTTAGGGAGATATACTGTCGTGTAGTTGGTATAGTCTTTATCTTGGTCCAAACATTTTTACATATTTTCTAAATAATGTTACCTGTCATAGAACCTTTTTTATGTTTTCGAAATTCTCATTAACGGCTCAATAGATTGCGATCAAAATGTTTATATAATTGGCACTTCAAATTCTAAATACTATACTGTGGCCCAATTCCCCACGCCTGAATGTTCTCTGTGTAAAAAAAAATATTCACGCTCAAAATATGGGTGAATAAATTTGCCTAACTGTGTACACATTATCTGTCAAGCACCCTTGCAGAATCGCAAATGTACTTGGTCGGATTTTTTGTGTACACCGAGAAAACTAACGCTTGAGCAATAGGGCTTTTTACCTAGCTATCCCTCTCTAAAGTGTCCCAGCCCTTTCTCTATACATCTAGTGATTTATCTGTCTTTTTTTTGCCATTGACGTATTCCGCCATATAGGGTATGATCCTTGCATACCAAAATTTCCGAAAAAATATTTTTTTGCGTTAAAAACAATATATTTAGTATAGGTACTTTTTCTATGCTAAGTGCGACCCAGTCGTGCATATACATATAGCCTTATTCTGGCAACATCACTGAACCCTCACAAGTCACAATTGACTTTCAATTCTGAGGCACTTTAACAAATAAATCTGATGTCGTTTTGGTACCAAAATGAAGGTAATAAGATATATAAAATTTGTGGTCAAGAAAATATTTTATTTGCTCTACCACTTTATTGTAAATACACGTTTGATTTTTCAATGATGGAAAGCGTTTTCAATGATCATTGAAAAATCAAAAGTGAATTTACAAGAAAGTGGCATGGCAAATAAAATATATTTTTGACAAACCAAAGTTTTCAATAATGAGTTTCACTGAAAGCTAAAACTGGCACCTAAGAACAAACATGGAATTGAATTTGATTTTGATACATCTTTTGGAAGAAGTTTTATCTATAAATGAAAAGTAAGAAGTAAGAATTAATAAAACTGTATTAATTGATTTTTTAATAAATCACTCTTTCATTGTAGCGCAGGGGAATTCTAAGATAATTAAGGAATATGAATGATCCGTTTGCTATTCAAGACCCATTTTTATCTATCAGCCTATATTATTGCCGACTTTTAGTGAAGATCGACAATCGATTCGTTTTCGTCAGATTTCTAAAAGAAAACTTGCCACGTCAAGGAGTTATTTCTCCAAATGCAAACATTGTTCCAGAAAATTTATATTTTGTAGTGCACGAGACGATAATAAAAAAGCTCATGATTTAAATGAAACTAATGCGAAGCAGCAATGTAGAAAAATATACATTTGTTTAATCACGATTAGAAATCTATAAATTTTTAATTATTTTCGCTTTCCAAATGAACTGAAATTAGAATCTCATGATTTCAACGTACATAGCTTTGCCTAAAATCGAATGTGTCATCTTTGCGGCAAGACTTTTCTTGGCAATACGGCACTAAATGTTTCAATACAGCGCGGGCGTGAGGGTGAGGTTAAGGAAGAGAGAATGATAGGAAAGATGTGTGGCGCGATATTCATAGACTGTAGGTGGTTGTTGTCTCAGATTTTATCTCCAGGGATGGCGGCTGAACTAATGCGGAGAAATTTCCGTGTCTTATTTATTTATGTCCCTTATAATTCGCATTAATTTTTTAACTCTTTGTTATATTTTATCGGTATACTAGTTTTACTCAATCACATGTTGATAGTTCTATGCCTAAACAGCATGTAATGAGTAAACCAGCAACGCATAATGGAAAATAAGAGGACACAGACTACGGCAGGGATCGAACCTGTGACCATGAGGTTGACAGACGAATACACAACTATCGCGCCACGGCCACCCCCTATTAGACGAGTTTCAAATAATACATTTATTTTTATAGGAACACATTACTAGGCCCGCAGGATATCGCTTGTTTTTTTTGTTTTTTATTTTAATTCATTTTTATTTAATATTAACTTATAACTATCTTAAAGCTAGACAAAAATGTTTAAAACTAGCCTAGTTATCAATAACTTATAACTAATTTACTGGCCCCTTACGGGCGCTCTAAACTAAATAATAACTCTTAGAACTATAATGTCTTTCGGCCCAAAAACTATTTTAATTAAATCTAGTTATTTTATTTCTTTTTAAAAAAGAAAACTTATTGCCAAAAAAACTCGGTATCTTATCATATTTTTCTTTTTTTACTTATAAACTAAACTTAAATATAGACTAAAAATAATTAAAACTAGATATAACTAACTTATACTAACTAAAAATAACGTAAACTACTTAAAATACCTAACAATACCCAAAACCACTTAAAACTACTTAAAAACTAGAACAGCCACAGCAGCATTTTTTTTCGTTTTTTAAATTTGTTTGTTTATTTCTTATATGCTAGCAGACAGAGAACAACATGCAACCCACACATACATGTTCATACGCACATACAATTCGTACGCACATACAGATGCATGCACATATGCCTACGCATACATACATATTTTTAATTTTTTTTTTGGTGCCACCCCGACTGTTACCTATACCTAATTGAGGATATCGCTTGTATGAATGTCCTTATTGCCCAAAAACTTTTAAAGTTCGGTCAAAATATGCATCACAATCGGAAGACAAAACATCCCAAGGAATTTCAAGAAAATCAATGAAAACGCAATAAAATTTAATTAATTTGTGTTTTTCATAGTTGAATTTATTTGTTTTTAAATTTTAAAATAACGTACATATATTAATAAACTCTACATAATTGCACACCACAATTTCGAGAAAAAATGGCTTTGGCTCCAAAAGTTATTCTTGAGAGTCCCGGGTATCTGATCAATGCATAGGGCTGTTATACTTTTTTTAAAGCAGAGCAAGCAGTGGCTGGAATATTGTTTTCTCTACTGTCTTTAGATACGTATTTTTTCTAAAATGAGTTTTTGTCTGACCTGAATATGGGGGTTATGATTTATAATAAATTGCATAACGGATTTCGATATGCTGAATATTATAATTCATAAATTCGAACTGTTTTTTTAGGAGATTTTGACATGCCGAATACGAAAGTTATAATTCACAAAACATTTTGTGACAGCTCAATCGTTTGTGTAGACATTTAAGTTGTTTTCCACTTGGCGAATGAGACACGATTTGCATTAAATTTCTTTTGCTTTGGTATTGGCGTATATTCATTTCTGTGAAACTAATAATAGTTGTCAAATTGAATGATTCAAATTGTACTAGGGTTTAGTTGTGTTAGTAAAAAGAGGCGCAGTTATGCGAAAAAATAATTTTTGTTGCCCAATGGAATCATTTAATTGTACAAATCCGTGTTTTGGTATCAAAAAAGAATTAAATTCTTGTACCAATGGAAAACCACAAAAAAGAATAATAGAATACAAGAATTAAAAGAGCACGCCCCAATAACATGAAGACATTTTGATGAAAAAAGCCCATAATACCGTTTTTCTTTTTTCGTTCAGAGCAGAGCACTGAACAGAGTTCGAACACATAAATTATGCACTGAACTTTTTCCAAACAGAGCGAGCTCTGAACACTGATATGTTTTTTAAACACACTTATTTAACCACACAAATCAGAATACATTTTCATTTTTAACCATAAAAAGCAATACTTACCCTTTTTTGTACACTGATACACACCACATACAGAAAATCAACAAGCGATCAACTTCTTTCGCCAACTTATGTATCTAATTATTTTTTTTTTCACATTTTCCTTCTTGGCACACATGGCATTTGGTGCCAAGCCCACTCAATTATGTTGGAGCACATTCGACTTCTGGCTTCCGTCAAGAACAGACGAGGTCTTACTCCCTCGTCTCATTAGCAAAAAAGTAACTGTGTTTTATAATTTAATTCTTGCTATAGCAGTAATAAGTAACAAAAATTGTTTTAAACTACCATAAGTAACAAAATAAGAGTGAATCGTGCTGAAATCATGAAACAAAAATAAGGTGTCCATTACGTCCTGATAAAAGCCGAAGTAGAAGTCAATCCGTAACTGTCATGTTTCATACAATCATCACTCCTTGACCACACATCATCCACGTATGGATGATGCTGTACCGTAACGGAAGCATCCCCAGGGTGCATAACGACTGCATTTATCATTGTTATTGCCTACATAATAAAAACAACTAATGGAAAATTGCAAGTCCCAGGAATGGCATATAACTCAAACGGGCACATCACACATCATACATGGACGATGCTGTACAGTAACAAAGAATCCTTAGGATCAGCGCATTAGCCGCCCATAACCGACAAACGGAATTATCCGTTAATCAACTACTGCTCATAACAGTTACTTATAACTACATGGAAGCAAGCGTCAGAGGAGCAAACAGTCCCAACATTCCACATTTATTTCGCATTATGCAGAAAGGACTCCTCCTCATCAACATACTTTACAATTCTATATATTCTTCTGTCATAAAATAGTATAAAAAACACAAATCGTGCTCAGTCAAAAATGAATTCCATACAAAATTATAACCTTTAAAAAGTTAATTTCTATAACTAATTTTTTCACATAAGCATAAAATCACATGTCTTATTTAAAGTATATAGTGCGCTTGCACTCTCGCTCATTTATACGTTAAGTATTTATATGTTCATGTATTAACGATGTAGAGTTCTCGCTCTATCTTAAAATGAAATACTAAGCATAAGTGTTTGTATATATGTATATATTTATTTTAGGTTAGTTTGAGGTGGCACTACCCCACAAGTTACCGATGCACTGTCTCTGTGAAAGAGCAGTTCCACTACTTAATTATAAACATTAGATGACAACACGTCACAAGTTACTGATACACTGCTCGTGAGCAAAGCAGTTCAACTATACAAAATTACAACGACCAAGAGGTGAGAATCTACATTACAGACAAAGCAGGCAATACTTAATAGCCGCAGTATAATATCTTAAAGCAATGGAGAAACACACACCTTTGTAAAACCATTTTATAAAAGACTCAATAAAGAAAATCAAAATCAAATTATGTTCGAGCACGTTGAGTGCGATCTACACAAGTTCACAATGAGAAAAGAAACGCACATTTGAAGCTCTGCACGCTCTGAGTTAAAAAGAAACACAAACAAATTTTGTCACAACTCAGTCTCTGCTCTGAACTAAAAAAGAAAAACATTTAATAGGTGTGTTTTATTGGTAAACTTATCCGCCGTAAGTTTATCCGTCGTAGCATCTTACATACAATTCGCTACGGTCGATAAAAAGCTAAAGTAGAAGTTACGGTGGATGGCTGGTCGATGTTCAGTCGAGTCGCGATTCTGATTTTGTTAGTTTTGTTGGTACGATTGATAATTGAATTGAATCTCGATGGATGTGTTCATGGAGTGTTATAGTTATTAGCTGTGTTTTATTTGGGAATCTATCCATTGTACCGTAAGTAATTCACAAAAAAACGCATCGACCGTAGCATGGACAGTAGCTTTTTATTTTTGTAGAAATGGTACCCCTGCACAGCAGTCACAAGTAATGAAAGAGTCTTTTGCAAAGTAAAATTAAGTAAATATCCAAATTATGAACAATAATTAGCTTTTATTCATATAAAATAGAAAGTAGAAAAACGTACCAATATTTAATTTATGTTTCAAACCTATTTCTTGTTTTCATTTTATTTCCATTTGTAATTTTAAATTCGAACATTCATTTTGCATCAATGGATAGGAAATGATAAGTGCATGGGTTTGTTCATAGACTATGGTCAAGTCTCTTTTTACACGGGACTATTTTGTTATGCTTTAAAAATCGTCTATGCCTTTCACACGAGGAAACAAAATTGCCGGAGATTTGCTTGTTTCCTTTATATGTTTCTTGGTTTTGAAGGCACACTACAGCGTAGTTTAAATTGTTCAATCCATTACATGTCACCTTTATATTTCATGCTTTTATTTATTTTCTGAGTAGATCGATAGCTATAGTTTTAATTTTCAAGTCAATTTACAAATTTATTTTCTGAGTATGTTTTGCTTTCAATTCACTATTCACTCATGAGACTGCACGTAACTTACGCGAAGTAATTAGCAAATAGTTAACATTTTGCCATTTCAGTGCACATGTCCAGAAAAAAAAACAATGGGATCATAAAAATGTACGCCCAGTCCATGTCCATGTAGTTTGGCGAATACCGTCCATGGCCAACGTCCATTAAACAGTGAAGAAAAAGTACATTTTGTGAAGTTCAGTTGCCGCTTAGTGCGTTTAGGCTAGGCGCGCATGCAATTTTTCCGAAACGAAATAGTTTAATCAATAGTTGAACGATGATCTCGCACATAATCAACTTAAAATAAATCAACGAGATAAACCAACACACATACAATATTTTGCTTTAATGTGCGCGCAGTTACATTATAGTTCGGTGTAATACAAACTGAAGAACTTTTAAGTTGCTCGAATCGCGGACTGCATGCGCGCACTCTCATATAAGTCCATGCTATTCACTTTAGCAACAGAACTGTTGCCAAACTGAAAGTTGCATATGTGCGTGCCTAGCCTTATAGCTCATAGAATTTCTTACGAATAAATATTTTGCGGCGCAATGTCGAGCAGTTCCTCTATAGTGCAGTTCCACCCAATGCGGTTTGTCTTCTCAAATTGCTTTTTTGTAGATCTAAATAAAAAGATGATTTTTTTTCACCAAACTCCGTTTATTTATAACTATCAATAAAAATTAAACACAAAACGAATATTGGTCTTAAGTTAGTCAAAAATAAAAGAAAAACGGAATTCATTCGATAAATATTGGTTTCTTTTTCAAAATTGGTATCAAAATTTGTTAAAATTAAATAATTGGCATTAGGGGTATGCAAAATTGCAGATATAGGTGCAATTTTAGACGTACTTCAGAAAATAATTGAGCAAAGAATACAGTTTTTAATAGTAAAAGTCAGAAACTTTTCAGAAGAACAGCTTATAATTTATTAAAAAATGGAGTTATCTAAGATTTGAGAAATATAAACTGGCCAACTATTAAAATAAAAAAGAATCAAAAAGATCGATTTGTCTTACGAATGAAATTAATAATTATAACACTCCATGAACACATCCATCGAGATTCAATTCAATTATCAATCGTACCAACAAAACTAACAAAATCAGAATCGAGACTCGACTGAACATCAACCAGCCATTCACCGTAGCTTCTACTTTAGCTTTTTATCGACCGTAGCGAATTGTATCTAAAATGCTACGACGGATAAACTTACGGCGGATAAATTTCCCAATAAAACACGGCTATTAATTTCATTCTTGAGACAAATCGATCTTTTTGATTCTTTTTTTTTAATAGTTGGCCAGTTTATATTTCTCAAATCTTAGATAACTCCATTTTTTAATAAATTATAAGCTGTTCTTCTGAAAAGTTTCTGACTTTTACTTTTAAAAACTGTATTTTTTGCTCAATTATTTTCTGAAGTACGTCTAAAATTGCACCTTTATCTTTTAACAAATTTTGATATCCATTTTGAAAAAGAAACCAATATTTATCGAATGAATTTTACTTTTATTTTTGACTAACCAAACCCAATTTTCGTTTTGTGTTCAATTTTTATTGATAGTTGTAAATAAACGGAGTTTGGTGAAAAAAATCATCTTTTTATTTAGATCTACAAAAAGCAATTTGAGAAGACAAACCGCATTGGGTGGAACTGCAATATAGAGGAATTGCTTGATACTGCGCCGCAAAATATTTATTCGTATAAAATTCTATGAGCTATAAGGCCAGAGGCGCGCACATATGCACATATGCAACTTTCAGTTTTGCAACAGTTTGGTTTGCTAAAGTGAATACCCTGGACTTATATGAGAGTGCGCGCACATGCAAAAACTATTCACTCCGCGATTCGAGCAACTTAAGAGTTTGTGTTTTGGCACAAATCGAACGATCTCCCCAAATAAGTTCTTCAGTTAACTATAATGTAACTGTGCGCACATTAAATCAAAATGATGTTTGTGTGTTCGTTTATCTCGTTGATTGATTTTTAAGTTGCTTATGTGCGCGATCATCGTTCAACTAGTGATTAAACTATTTCATTTTGGCAAAATTGCATGTTTGCGCATAGCCTAAACGAACTAAGCGGAAACTGAACACACTGTTTAATGGACTTTGGCCATGGGCGGTATTCGATTCACTACATGGACATGGACTGGGCATATATTTTTGTGATCCAAAATGGTGAAATGGCAAACCAAATGTTAACTTTTTGTTACTTACTCCGTGTATGTTAAGTGCAAATTTGTAAATTGACTTGAAAAATAAAACTCTAGCTATCGATTAGCTCAGAAAATAAATAAAAGCATGAAATATAAGGGGAGTGAACAATTTAAACTACGTTGTAGTGTGCGTTCCAAACAAAGAAACATTAAAAGGAAACAAGTAACTCACCGGCATTTTTGTTTCCTCGTGTGAAATGCATAGACCATTTTTAAAGCAACACAAAAATTGGACTGTGTAAAGAGGGACTTGACCATAGTCTATGAACAAAGCCATTCACTTATCATTTCCATTCTATTGGTGCAAAATGAATGTTCGAATTTAAAACTGCAATTGCAGGAAAAATGAAAACAAGAAATAGGTTTGTAACATAAATTAAATATTGGTACGTTTTTCTACTTTCTATTTTATATGAATAAAAGCTAATTATTGTTCATAACTTTGACATTTTCTTAATTTAACTTTGCAAAAGACTATTTCATTACTTGTGACTGCTGTGCAGGGGTACCAAGCTTACAAAAATAAAAAAGCTACGGTCCATGCTACGTTCGATGCGTTTTTTTGGGAATTACTTACGGTACCATGGATAGATTCCCAATAAAACACACCTAATGTCAATACACCAATTCGAAAAGTTACAGTGTAAACATAATGACGTTCTATGTTTTTTTTTGAGACTCGAATCTGGGCTAGATGTCATTTGGTGAGGAAGAAAAAAACAAATAGAAAAAAATAAATACCTTGGAAACATCTTTCTTTATTGAGCACAGCAATCTCCATAGAAATTTCTTGAAATTATTAAAAAAAAAAAAAAACAGTGCATGCTCGCGTCCAAGAAAAAAATATAACTTTATCGCAATGTCTGAATATCGGGAAAAAATATGGGAAGATCTTCAAAGCACAGACCGGCGAATTCGCTTAAGCGCTCTGAAAGAACTCGATGCCTTTTGTAACACCGTTGTGGATCTAAGGAGAATTATATCTGTTTTTGATGAATGTTATTTACACTTGCTCAATTGCTACGCAGATCAGTACGAAAGTTGTCGCGAACAATCGACTATAACGGTTGCAACATTCATGCGAAGTCTGCCGGTCAATGACTTCTATCTCCAGAACGTTATTGTTTCTATGGCTGCAAGAATGGGCAGAGCCGAAACCATAGAAGAAAGTGAAGAAATCCGTTTCTTACACATCCAGCAACTCAGTGTCATAATCGACAAGTACAAGAAAACTGACAGTAATGATTATTTAAGTGAGTGCTACGACCACATCATAGATATTCTCTATAAGGCTTTAATGGATGCCTTTCCTGCGGTACAGAAAGAAGCTTGCACTTGTGTTGTCAAGCTATCAAAGGCTACTCTCGTATTCCATCAACGAGCTGAGCACCTCACCAAACCATTGTTCACCATGCTAAATCACAAACACTCACATAATCGAATCGCTGCTATTGAAGCATGCTATGCAATTGCTCTGCATATAAATTCCAACTCTGAGATGTTGGTGCGTATCTTTTGTGAGACTTCTCCGTTGCTCATGGACTTAATGCCTTTGGTGAGAAGGGAATGTGGCCGAATGGGTTGCCTTATGCTGATGGAGCTAAAGGACCGATATTCATTTTTTGATCGCATCATTCCTCTGGTATTGTGCTGGTAAGACTTGATGATTTTTTTCTTATAAGAAATGAACTTTCAACCGTTAGAACATTTTAAATTTTGAAAAAGTTTGAAGGATGACTCTCCTGAGGTTCGTGAGGATATTGCAGTTCGGTGGAAAGAATGTGGCCAGTTGTACTATGACGAAAACGAAACAGAACTGAAAAAGATTGAAATCGGTGAGAGGATACCACCAAATTATCCTGAATGGGAAGTGCGTCCAAGTATTGGATGTCGAGCATTAGTACAACGAAGTCTTAGACTAGTTCATACTATTATGCGAGAGTCGGGTGACTGGAAGGAACACGTTCGGGTTCATGCTTTACGGTTAATGTATCAGTTTGTTCTTCATGCTGAAGCAGCGATGACGGCAAAGTTCTTCGAGATATATCCTGATTTGGCCAAAGCATGCGCTGATCCGGAATCTAGTGTTGCTCCTGAGGTGAGCCCATTAATATAAATAAATTTGTATACTTTTCATTTGGAAAGAAAATGCTCCTTAACAAGTGCTTATCGCAGATTTGTAACTATTCTTTTTCTCAAAGGATTTTAACAAAGATTAAGGCCAATATTAAGCCTTGCGATAAATTTAGCATCCCACCGGTGCTTATTAAAATAATTTTGTACAATTTCTAGATTTTGTATTCATCACGGATTTTAGAACATGAATCTTAAAAATCTTATAAAAAAAACATCAAAATTAAGTTTATATTACACTTGCATTGTTTATTTGATTTTAGGCAATGAAAGTTGCAGATCTTATGGGACGTCTTTTGTCGTATGCCGACTGGAAGGAGCACGCTATCGAAGGACTGGAAAAAAATCCAAAGCTAGGATATATAAGATGCTTCTTTCATTTATTTGCAGCCGCAACGGATGCCAATGAAGAAGATATTTTAAGAGTTTCGAACATCCTTGTGAGGAAGGAGTTCTCTCTGAGCCTAAATGCAAGTCTTTTCTGATTTTAGAACTCTCTTTGAAATCTCTAACGAAATTCTTTTACATTTTAAAATGTTTGTAGCCTGAAATTCAATTGTACATCCTTGGTTTGGTAGACGAACTCTGGCGAAAGCACACAATACGAACGACTGAAGATGCTATGAGCAGTTTGAATTTAAACCCCGACAGTACAATAGAACGAAGTCTTTATACAGTAACGATTCGGATAATGGCATTGTCTTATGGAACAGATAGCATTGTTGCTAAATATCTTAACCGCAAGCAGGAAATCCTGGAAAAGATTGCTTTGTATATAAACTGCGATGTATCATCACTGCACTCGAAACATTTGGCTTGGGTGCTGGAACAGATGGACGATTTGGATGCCTTGTTGGACAGTCGCACTGAACCTATTATTCTTCTTTGTGGGTTAATTCATATTTGTGGATACCGTCCGGCCGCATTAGAAATCCTAAAACGCAACATTCGAACGGTTTTAGACAATGCGGCCGATGACGCAAAAATCAAGGTTTTTACTGCTGTGTCGATTTCTATGCTCAAATGGAAAGATACCATGAATGGAGATTGTGAAGAAGAACTTGAAAAATTAGTGAAGGAACTGATAGAAGAGCATATTGAATGGAAAGCTGGTGCAACAGCAGAGTCGATGCGATCTCTGGCAACCGCTTCTTTGTGTGCCATGACGCATGGTGCACCTAAAGCAGCTGCTAAGATTCTACCAGCAATGGCTAAGTATTTTACGAATCTACTTGAAGATAATTCAGTTTCAACGAGGAACTATGCACTGAAATGTCTCTTGAACTTTGGTCCACTTGATGTGGAACAATTGAGACCTATAGCCTTTTGTAATTCAATTAGAAATATGCTTCTTTATTGAAAATCTCAGTAATTTCTTTGTATTTAGGCGTGCTACAGCGTTTGGATGATCCTCATAGTGGCAGTCGTGAACTAGCAGCAAAAGTCATTCCCAAGCTGAAACCTATCTGTCCGACGGAGAACGATCAGGAAATTTGGAATGCATTCATTAAAAAGGCGGCATCCTCGCTGTTTCTTTATTTGGAGGGACCGGAAATAAAACTCAGAGAAACCATCAAAAGTAAGACTGTCTTGTTTCCTATGCCAAATCATGTCTTCATTATTTTTCATCCGCAGACGTTCTTATTGAACTTGGCAAACTCTATCCTGTTGTTTTTGAGGAACCTTTGAATTGTGCTCTTGCAACTAGTTTCCAAAAGGAAGAAGTTCAGAAAATTAAAGAATCTGTTTATGAACAATAAAATTCCGAACATTATTTTAAAGCTTAGTTTTCTTTATTTAAAAAAAAATGCCGTGTCTACCACATGGCTCGTTGTACTCCGGACAGCTTGTTGTAATCGGCCAAGTGTCTCCATACAATTCGACTCAATCGGAAACGATGCACAACACCACGGGGACGTGATGTGAATGCACAACGTTCACGACAACGAACCAGTGAAGAATCTCGTGGGAAAGCGGCAATCTCGACGTCGGCTATTTCTCTGATTTCTGCAGGTAGAATGTCATTTTTACGCAAAGCATTCACACGCAGCCGATCAACTGCATGTTGTACAACTAACTTTCGACGCTTGACATCACGGATCATCTTCCAATCGGTGTATTTGGTGCGAACTTGCTGAAGCTGTTTGTGGATGGAAACTTTATAAATTAATATATTGCAAGCTATGTATATTCTAATACATACAATTGGCCCTGGTGCTTGGATAGATTTAAGGACAAAACTACTGATAGTTTTCATACTTGACATAGATGCCATTAGTAAAATTTTGTGATTTTCTTTTTAAAGAAAAGGAATCAATTGCAATTTTAATTTCGTAATTTTTTCAAGAGGTTATTTGTCAAAACTGAAAAGTGACAAGAATTTTGATTGTCATTCTTATTTGGTATAAGAAATCTGTTCGCGTGCGTTATCTTTTTGCATACAACTATAGTGTTACAAACTTTTATTTGGGTGGAGAGTTCTGTGCATTTATTCACAATTCTTGAACCATATTTTTTTTAATGATTTTGTGGCCGATTGTCGACTGATGAATTTATTGAAAATATTTGAAGATTATAATTATGTTCAATTACATAGCGCCGCAGGTTGTACAAATATTTGATATGCAGTTCAGTACTGGGTAAAGCGTGTATTTGGCTGTTATATTTATTTTAATAATCGCTTAACAACAGTTAAGCCTAGTACTCAGTTCGAGCAAACGCAAATTTTATCTCTACATATTTTTTCTCAAGCAAAATTTCGAAGGTGTAGAGATAAACATTCCATTCAAATGAGAACAGAAGCGTATCTCAGATATGTTTAGTAGGGGAAAATAGGAACACAGTGACTGATGATATTAATGTTGGTGACTGTTTTTAAAGAAATAATGTATATTGTTTAACTTGCTTTACTCTAAATTTCATGTTGAGTTATGTACTTAAAAAAAAAATCAAATATATAATGTAGATAATATGATGTAATAATATGAAATAGTATATATCCATTTCAAAGCATTTACAATTAATGAGAAAAAATAACTCTAAGGATTAAACAACATTTAACAAAAATAACGCAAGTTCGTTTGATTGTTTCTAAGCGTTTTCAATATACATTATACATACATTATATGTAAAGTCAATGAAATATATATATTTATATATAAATATTACTTGTCCCAATTTTTTTTACTGATTTATTAGATTTCGAGATTTTTTCAGCTTCAATCTTTCAGTTTTAAAACTCATTGATTTTTCTTAATTTATTTATCCCTTCTATTCAAAACACATACTTCGATGAGAAAACACCAAATAAATCTCAGAAATATTTTCATAATTTTATTCAAAGTACGTCCTCTTTGTATGTATTAATTCTCATTATAGCTACGCTACTGCCTAACTAAAATCAGCTTAGTTGACTTCATTTAATTCTTGCAACTAATTTACTTACACACTTTTCAATCATTTTTTTCTGGTCATATACCTACTTTCTAATATCTTTCAATATTGCAAAGGTTAGGGGATACGATATGAGGCGATAAAAGGCACGATTTCCATCAAACATCACAATTTGTCTAGCAAAATAATGATTCGGGCATTGTTTGTCTTGGAAAAATTAAGTGGAGATTTTTGTATGTACAGTTCGAAACAAAGATTTTTATTTTGCGTTGAAGTGAGTACTGGTCGGGAAAGACTATATAAAATTTGTTGGGAAAAAAGTTTTATGTAAAATAATATTTTTCCAAAAATGAGTACTGGGCTTTAGACAGGAATTAAAATGGCTGAACCACAGATTAGATAATGTTTGAACCACGTTTGTACAGCTAGCGCTGGCGAGTTATAAAACAATTTAAGCCATGATTTTAGCCTTGGTTGAAGATTTTAACCCGATAACATTGATGTATTAACTGAAGTTGGACGATAAGATCTAATTACACGTTCAAATCATGGTTAACTCTTACTTAACTCGCATAAATCGGTGGTTTAAAATCTTGAACCAAATCTAATAGTTCACAGTTTAAGCAGTTTCACAACTGTATCTCCCACTAATATTTTTTCTTTTCTTTATAATTACCACACAGGTGTTTAAAATAAAGCCGTCAGTTTCATTATAGCAGCATGATTCTTCTTGAGGGGACACGCATTATTAACTTTAATTTAAGAATATAGTTTATAGTTAAATTAATTTGTAACATTAATAACAAAACAATATAAAAATTGTATAGCCAGGCCAATTCAAAGCCTTCTATTGTAAATTAGTTTATAACTATAGTAAAAAACGTTAAGGGTATTCATGCAACGGCGGAAAACCCAGATAAACTTCAGACACCAGATAATCTTATCTCTGCAGAATTGAACTTTCAAAGTTTGTATGGGAAAAATATTCTGCAAGACAGATACAATTTTCTCACGAATTTGATGTAGAAAGAGAATAAACAAACCTCATAAAGTTAGTTCAGCGAACATCTGTTTATTTCCCACTGAGTTGTCAAAAAATTTGTTTGTGTTTCTTTTTAACTAAGAGCATGCAGAGCTCCAAATGTGTGTTTCTTTTTCCGTTCTGAACATGTGAAGATCGCACTCGACGTGCTCGAACATAATTGACTGCGGGCATGTGAGTAAATAATTGCTGACCGCACCAAATGAAATATGTGTGTGAAGAAGGAAAATGTGAAAAAAAAATTAGATACACAAGTTGGCGAATGAAGTTTATTGCGCTTGTTGATTTTCTGTACAAAAAGAGTAGGTTTTGTGTTATATTGCTTTTTATGGTTAAAATGAAAATATGTTCTGATTTGTGTGGTTCAAGTGTGTTTAAAAAACATAGCAGTGCACAGAGCTCACTCTGTTTGGAACAAAGTTCAACGCATAATCTATGTGTTCGAACTCTGTTCAGTGCTCTGCTCTGAACGAAGAAAGATAAACGCCTATTTACACAAGTATTTTTAAGGGAGTTTTCATAAAAACGTCAAGCGGAAAAATATATCTTTTTGCAAAGCGTAAATTATCGCGTTGCATATGTATACCCTTATTAATTTAAAGTTAATAGAAATTGCAAAAAAATTTACTACTACTGCTTCTATTTGCTATTGTGAAAGCAAACTCTACCAATTAGCCAAGTTTCATTTAATTGGTATAAGCTTCTTAATTCAGTTCAGTGTGTGTTGTCACAAAGTGACATAACAACTACTCATACCTTTCTTCTCTGTGTGCGTGCGTGCTGTTCTTTTTTTTTTGTAGAAAAGGGAAACCTCGACTTGCTCGTGGTTTGGTTCCCGAAAAATAAAATAAAAATTAATTTCTTAAGCAAAAACAATCGAACTAACGAATAGTTTGCACTCGTTGCCAACAAAATATCTACAAAAATCTTCAATCAAATTCCTGCTGCACAAGAACTGGAATACACCAACATCCAAAAACCCGCAACCGCAACGCCCGCAAGAAGCAGCAGCAGCAACTCCAGCCAAGATGCCTTCTAGCGATCCATTGCCGCAAAAGGAGAGTGCTCTCTTCAGAAAACTTTTGGTAATAGTTAATACAATTATCAAAAATAATATCAATCATGTGCTTGTAAATAGTTTTTGACCGTTTTAGAAAAATGCTGAAGATTCAGATCGGGTTTCTTTATTTTTTTTTATTTCTACACAGGTATTAGGGATTTTGGGGTTGCAATTTTGTTGAAGCGAGTTTCTGCGCGAATTGGCACAAAAGTTGAATAAAATTTAATCTAAAATCATGGTTAAAATAAATAGTTTGGAAATGCTAATCCGGTGGTAGTAAATTCGTTTTGAATAGCATAGCCATTTACGGTCATGTGGGTGCAGATTCCTGTGAAAATACATTTGGTAGCTATTGTATGACCAAACCTAACCTCAATCAAACAAAATTGTATTTTTTTCCCTGCATTAGAACGAGTGCTGAAGAAGTAATTAACTACAAGAGTAAGGTGGGAGGGGGAGCCACTCTATATCGTTTCTATGGACTTCGAGTGATAGCATAGTTTAGTTTTAAAGTAAAATTAATATTGAGTGATCAGGGTGAAATTCCTGAGGTTTAAACATACTTGGCGTCCAAAAACGTCAATAGGTGTTCAGTCTTTGATTCATAAAAAAACTTATACCTATTAGATCAAGTTTAGAAACAATTTTTTTCTTTGAAATGCTCGAAAGATACCACGCCAAATACGCTTATAGGTACAGTAGATCTAAATGGGTAGTTATTTTTGGGGGGTCATTAGTTGATTTTGATTTATTGTGACTGTCGCCAAGAATCACAAGTAATTCTATCCAACTTCCGCTGTTTTCACACAGAAGTTTAAACAGCTAAAAACTCGCAATCTGATGAAAAGTGTCTGTTTTCTGTTTGCAGAGTAAATAAGCCTACTCGGCCACCTAACTATCATTTAACAATTTACCTTCTGAAAAATGTATATGTAAGTCAAAGATAATAATTTAAATGTATTATACCAGTCCTTATGACTTATTTTAATAAGGTCAGTAAGAACAGTTTTGATTAGTTATCATAATCCGGCATATAAATTTTCTACATAACTTCCTCTTAAATCACTGGTGATAAAAGTAAAGCTTCTTTGAAGATCTCTGGTGTTCCCAGTTAAATACCAAGTCTTGGAAATGATGTTTGGGTATGTTTGAAAAAAAAGTAAGTTATGTTTGATAACGCCAAACGAATGTCCTTGCGGTTATAATGGGACTCCCCGATGTTCCTTAGATTTACTTTGAACTTACAAAAACGCATCGAGGGTAATGAACTGTCAGACGACCTGAACCAACAGTGATTGACTTTTCATAGCTCCTCGAGAGAACGTCTCTATTCCGCTCTCTCCTGTGAAGTGCAATATTCTTTCAATTTTCCTTACTGAATCGAACAAAAGTTGACACAATCTAAAAGACTGTATGATATCTAGAATGTTATGGCCTACCTACAATAAATCCTGTCTGATACAAAAGTCAAAAACTTAATCTCAACTAGTCGAAATCACTCTAGCGACGCTTCGGTTAAAATCTTTTTTTTTTATTCAGGTCCGTACAAGTTCTTTTTGTATCAAAACGGGTCTTTGCAGCGTTACTTGGGTCTAAGATGCAAGTTCGCTCTGACCGTTATTTTACCTACCTATCTACTTCCATAATTCCTTAATCTGCTTGGACCTACTGAGTTGAATTCTCAAAATAAAACATTTTATTATGAACCACTGAATCGTCTCGTCACAGTGACGGGAAAGTGGAGTGTTGTCAACGTCGTAATACCTATTTCGACAATGGCTGTGGCTCAATGGATCTATCCTTTGAATTTGGGCATGTATTAAGGGCACAACAAGAGCATATCTCAGCTTACCATTATATTTTTATAAGAAATCTTTTTTACGGCATTTAAAGAAATATGATATTTTTTTTTGATTTTCCAAAGGCTTATTGCTAAATCAGCTCCATTTTTCTTGCTCGGGAAATTTTCTTTAAATTCACTTTTCAACATAAAGTGTGTAGTAATTCCAATTTTCTCCTTATGTATTTAAGTATGTTGCAGAAGCTCCAAAATTATATCGTATAACACTTGGGAGAAAGTAGTACCGAATAAATATGATTTTTTCTTAGAAAATATCCAAGAATCATTTCCTCTTAACTTCAAGACACTCTGTATAACGTCCCGGTTTTATTTGCGATATACATACATACATTTATGTAGGTACTATACTAAAAACGAACTCGAGATTTTAATCAAAGTTGACATTACGATGATAGAGAACACCAAAAAAGAGGTTCCGCAATTCCGCCTGTCTGTCTGTATACCTGCCTGTCTGTGTGTACAACTTTCTACAGTATAAACGGCTGAAGCGAAATGGATTTTTGAATCGTTTTTTTAGGTACAAAACTAACGGTACCTGCCATACAATTTTTTCTGTCATCTCTAACGATTTTGATAAAAAAAAAAGAGTGCATTATTTTAGATATACGCTACATTTTGGTCAACAATTTTTTTTAAATATTTTGTTATTAACGGCACCTGTCAAACAACCATTTTTTTGATTTTAAATTTCTAATAAACGGCTCGACGGATTTCGGTAAAAAAAAATGTATGTAGAAGCTCCTTCAAATTATCAATATTTTCGAAAAATATTTTTTGGATTTAAAAAAAAACAAATATTTTTTTTTTTAAAGTTCAATATTTCGAAAACGCGTGGATTAATTGTTTTTTAATTTTGTTTTCAAGTTTATATTATTAAATATTTAAAACTGTTGTACCCGGAGGCCATGTTCTGTAACTTTCGAATCGATAAAAATAGTCGAGAATCAACAAAAAAATGTTTGAAATGACTTTTTCAATTTATCGCCTTCCATTGGAAAATCCCAGTCAAATAAATTAAAAATGTAATGTATCGCCTCCACTTACATAAACTTACATAAAAGTTATCACCTGAGTTACAGAACATGGGCCCAGTTAAAATTTTTTTTTAAAAACCTATAAAAATTAAGTAAAAAACGACTGAAAATATATTTTCATTCTTAATAGAAACCTTTTGCATACGATGTGATCGAAAATAAGAGCACTTGCTCTTGCGATATATGTACATATGTATGTAAAATAAAATGCACGACTGGATCGCACGTACTTGCTCCTATGTTCGAACACATTATATGCAAACGATTCTTAATGGAAACGGCTAAATGTATTTTTAAAGTCGTTTTTCACTTAATTCCTTATATATAAAAATTCCTCAATTTTTTCTAAAAAAAATTGGTATGAAAATTTTAAATATTTAATAATATAAATTTAAAAACAAAAAATCGCCCACCCGTTTCGAAATTTTGAATTTTCAAAAAAAAACTATTTTTCGAAAATTTTGAAATGCAGTATTATTTAGAATTCAAAGAAGATCCCGTATAAAAATTTTGATCGAAATCGGTTAAGCCGTTTATGATAAAGTCGAAAATCAACAAAATGGTTGTATGCCAGGTACCGTTAATAACAAAATATTTTTAATTTTTTTTGGGCCAAAATGTAGACCATACTCAAGGCAGTACTCACCCCAAATTTTATCAAAATCGTTAGAGCCGTTTTTGAGAAAATTAAGATGGTAGAAAAATTTGTATGCCAAGTACCGTTATTTTTGGGGCTAAAACAACGATTCAAAAATCTATTTTGGACAATCACCTAGAGGAGATTGCATATCACTTAGTTTGTGAATGACCCAGCCGATATAGAACCAGGAAATCAGCCCTCGACGAATAATTTTTCGATGAACATGGCGATTTCTCTACTAAGCCAATTAAACACATTCTGAAATTTACTCAAAGCTTAGGATGGTTTAAGGAGGCTGCTGAAATGGCGAGGTGTTTTCTGATCAGCAGAATTTAGACTGCAAAAAAAAATGTTTTAAGTCTTTGGAATACAAAACTTGAATTTGGGTTAAAGATCGTACTTATTTACGTCAGGCTCACGTCACTGACTTATATTATTCCATCTCATTCCAACGTTGTGATTAGAAAGAAATTGGCTCATTTTTCTGTATCTTTTACCATTAAGTGAAATCAAGCTGAGATACTGAAAAGTCAAAATAAGCCGACTGATGAAGACTACAACATTAGCCATTTCATGTTTTCACAGTTCGATTTTATTTGTATTTAACAATTCAATTTCTCGGACGCCGAGTTCTTAAACAAGTTCTGCCAAGCCTTTGTTATTCTAAAGATCAGCTTCAATGTGTATAAGCGCAGCATTTAGAACCACCCGCCCGCCTAAAAGCTTCTTGTTGTTGGACATTCTATTCTCGTTCGGCTCATTGATTACACCATCACTAATCTAGAATTCGACAAAAACTTCCAGGTCACCATTCCTCCAAGATCTGTCTGGAAGGACTTCTTGGAAGATGATGCTATCCACTTTAATACTGATAGACGAACAACTGATGGTGGGATTGTTGGGGGATTGTGTGCACTCAAATAGACTAAAATCAAGTATCTCCCGCCGAGCTGAAAATGGTCCAATCCACAGGGAGATTATCTTAGGATTTATGTGGTAACAAGGGACCAACTCTGGTCTAAGTGTTTTATGTTTCAGCGCTGACAACCATTTTAACTTAATATTATCTAACCTAGTTATTCAGCAGAAAAAAGAAAAATAAAAGCTCAGTATACACGATTGGAAGATTTTTCAATACAGGGTGGCGCACGAATCGTGCTACAATAAGAAATTTAAATAACTTTTATTTTAATCGATGTATTGCATTCATTTTTTTTATTGGATTAAAAATTAAATTTTATTTTAAATAACTAATGTCTTTTAAACATGATAGACCGCAAATGACCTCCACGCTCATCCACGCATATGCGGCACCTGATCAGAAAATTGTTCATTGCGGCCTGAAGGGTTGAAATTGGAAATTGAAATTAGGATCGCCTCAATTATTGTCTTAATGGACTGCTTCAATTCAGTCAAATTCCTGGGTTTCGTTTTGTACACTTCCTGCTTGACATAACCCAATAAAAAAAAGTCTGCTGCGGTCAGGTCAGGTGACCTTGGGGCCAACGGAAAGTGCAGTTTCTGGATATCAATTTGTTTTGGAATTTTCGTTGGAGCTCCGCCATAACTTGTGTGCACTTGCTCCATCTTGTTGAAACCAAATCCTGCTGAAAGGGATACGTCTTCGGCGAAGTTCTGGGTAAAAAAAACTCAACATCTTTAAATAACGGTCCCCATTTACAGTTTGTGTTACACCGTTTTCTTCAAAGAAGTATGGCCCGACAATACATCTTGATGAAACTGCGCACCACACAGTGACTCGTTCTGGGTGCAGTTCCGTCTTATTGAGCATTTCTGGATTAGATTCACTCCATATACGGCAATGTTGCTTGTTAACATTGCCGTTTAAATTAAAATGAGCTTCATCAGACATGAACAAAGAATTTATAAATGTGTTGTCTTCGTCGGCCATTGCAATCATTTTTCGGCAAAATTCGGCCAAAATTACTTGCTTGTAATTTGGACTTTGTACGGAAACAAGTTTAAGTCATCATGAAGTATCCGTTGTAATGACCGTCACATTTGCCTGTATTGCCGATGCAACAGCCACGATTGCATCCTGAACCCGAACATTGGGATCTCGATGATACGGTCTTCGTTCGATGCTTCCAGATTCGGCAAACATGTTCACCAGCCTCATAATGGTCCATCTACTCGGGGGAGTACCGCCAAACTTCAGTCTAAATTCCCTTTGGATGGAAATGACGGACTGCACAGAATGGTATCGCTGCACTATTCAAATCCTTTTTTCAGTATCCCAAGCATTCATTTTGATAAATCTAAATAGTAGCCTAAAAAATAAAAAAAAAATAAGCCGATTACTCACACTGATAAAAAGTTATTACGTTTTACTTTAGTAGCACGATTCGTGGGAGACCCGGTATTAGGAGATTTTTGGCCAAAAAATTTTAACAATTTTCTATCAATCCTGCAAACAACAGGCGATGTTTGTGAGATACAGGTTGTGTAGAGTATAAGCTATTTACATACTAGTACACACTATACAGTTTGGCAAGACGTTGGGGACGCCATTGAGATGACCGTCTACGAATGCAAAGCTAAATGGCCGAACCTCCGCACTACCTTCAACTATAATGCCGAGCGACAATTTCTCGAGCTCCTGGAAGTTGTTTCACACACTTTCACCGTTTATTCACTTCTAAAAAGTTGAAATAGTTTCATATTTTGTATGATATTGGAATACACAAAATTCTCGGCAATTGTCAGCCGATTTTCTACCAATAAATTGTCTAATAAAATCAACCAACCAACGAACAGTTTTCACTTGATAGAAAATTGGCAATTGTCTGCTCATTGGTTGTTATTTGAATACTTTTGACAGTTTGATTGGTAAATTCAGATTCCAATCTAAAAATTGATTTTTTTCGTCGCGAATGGAATACAATAGCAAATGATTTTTTTATTTGACATTTTATTATTATAATTTTGTGTCTATGAAACTAGTAACAGTTCATTTAAACCTGCTCCCATTTTTTTTCCTTTTTTAACTTAACTATATGCCTGTAAGACCTAAGGTCATTTGAATGCAACCTGTTTGGCACAGTGGTTTTGAGAACCATTTGTATTTGCATTAATTTTCTTTAATATTTCGTTTAACTTTTCATAATCGAAACAAATTATAAATTCAAAACCACATTCGTCAAACAGACGGCTGAAAATTGTATTTGTATTGGTGCAAGGAATACTAAATCTGTTGAAAAATCTAGATTTGCAAAATTGAACTGAAGAGGGAAATCGGTGTTTGGACAGATCTAAAAATATAATATAAATTAATTTATTTTATCAATGGAAAACCACATTAGCTTTAGCTAAGATCTGAAAAAAATCAATTTATTTTTCATTTAGATCTGTCAAAAAACTGATTTTGACAATTTTTACCTTCGATTGGTTAAAAAAAATGATTTACTTTTTGATTTCAAATCAATTTTGTAGATCTGGATTTTTCGGCAGATCTACCCCTCTTTTACTAACACCACTATACATCATAATTTACAGCCATTAGTCTGGCAAGTTCTTGTTTGAGTTCAAATTCAAGCAGTTTTAAGTGAATTCATTTATTCGTCCAGCTCATCTTCGGACTTACAAACTTGAAATTAAAAACAATGTTCGAATCAATATTTGACCGCTGATACCGCTAGCTGGTTCACAGGCACAAATATGCACCAATACTATAGCAAATAAAATTCAATCTATATGCCTGAAAACATATTCGATTCGTTACGAAAAAAATTAATTTATAGAACACCCCATAAGTTTGATGGGGTTTTTCGTTTGGTAAATTTATATTTTGATCTATAAATTGATTTTTTTCGTAACGATTCGAATACGTTTTCAGATTGATTTGTATTTGCTTTAGTATTGGTGTATATTTGTGTCTGTGAACAAGCTATCGGTATCAGCTGTCTTTTCAAACTAATGGCTGTCAAATTTAATACATAGTGGTGTTAGTAAAAGAGGGGTAGATCTGCCGAAAATCCAGATCTGCAAAATTGATTTAAAATCAAAAAATAAATCAATTTATTTGGCCAATCGAAGGCAAATAATAGGTGTGTTGGGTATCTTTTTTGCAGTAAGAAGTGTCAAACAACTGACAACTGTCAAACTTCAAGAGTGGGGGAAATTTTGTAAATCTTGCAACAAAGTAAACAAACACAAATTGGCAACATTTGTGTATAAAACGTCAGTGGATACAAAGAAAGAATGTAGCGATTGGCATAAATGAATGAACACTCCAGACAAACCAAAAATAAACTAAACAAATAATAGAAAAATAGAAACACAACACGCAATATAAAGAATTGTGCACACAACAAAAATACTCTATAGAATAAAATGAGAAAAGACTCATTAATTGCAGTGAGCAAATATTAAAATTTTCTTATTTTCGATTACTTGTGTTTTCCTTACTGCGTTTTTTCTTTGTTCCTGTTTGTCTCTAGTTTTCAATACAAACATTTCATTCAGGTTCTGAATGAAATTAACTTTTCGGTCAAGTTCTCATACCTTTCGAATGCGCCCATCACTAACACCAGCAAATGGCAAAACAATCTTGCCGTCTTGTTGCTTTGACAGTTTTTGCATCAGTTACCCACAACAATTCTTGTAGTAAAATTTCGCAACTTTTTCAACGTAGGGGAAGTTTTTCTCCAGTCTTTGTAGTAATATTTTAGAGTAACCAAACAGCATTTTGTGAAAATTTGTACAAATTGTTACGAACTCGTACAAATTCACAAGATAACAAACATACCTATTATCAAAAGCAGTTTTTTGACAGATCTAAATCAAAAATAAACTGATTTGTGTTACCAAACGATAACCACATGACAATCTCAAAATCTTTCTGTTGAGGTCTCATTTGTTTGCTTTTATGGGAAAGTTGTGTTTGTTCCAAGGCCAACCGTTTTAACTTTTTAGCTAATACTGTTCTTTTCGAATTTTTGCTCACTTGCTAGATCCAGATCAATAAGAAATTTTCGAAATCCCAAAAATATATTTTTTGGAAAAATTTAATATGCAGTATGTATTATTAAAATCCGTATAAAAAAATATGGTTCAAATATTTTAAGAATCTATTAATTGAGAAAGTGGAAATAAAAAACTTGTAAAAGCATGAATTGGTTTTTTAATTAATTGCATAATTTTTTACGGATCATAAAGCCAAAATTTTCTCATTTAATTTTTTTTTGATTTTTCAATTATGTTAGCTGTTCATTGAAAACGCTTTCCATCATTGAAAAATCAAAAGTGAATTTACAAGAAAGTGGTAGAGCAAATAAAATATTTTTTGTTTTGACATAAAAATATTATATATCTTATTACCTTCATTTTGGTACCAAAACGACATCAGTTTTGTTTAAGTCTCTCAGAATTGATAATCGAAAGTTTTCATTGATGAGTTTCAATGAAAGCTATAACTGGCGCCTAAGAACAAAAAGTGTAAATTTTTTTCTATAATAATAATCAGCTTTCCAGGAAAATAAAAAAAAATCCTTATTTAAACTATTTTATATATTGTTTTATTAAGTTTTTAATTTGATTTTGTTTTCTATAGAAATGCTATGAAATGAAGCAATATAAAAATGGGCTGAAACTAGCAAAGCAGATTCTATCTAATCCGAAGTACGTCGAACATGGGGAGACACTAGCAATGAAAGGTCTCACTTTAAATGGCCTTGGTCGACGCGATGAGGCGTACAAGTATGTGCGACAGGGTTTGCGTAATGATTTGAAATCGCACGTTTGTTGGCACGTTTACGGTTTGCTTCAGAGATCGGATAAGAAATATGATGAGGCCATCAAATGCTATAGAAATGCACTCAAATGGGAAAAGGACAATTTGCAGATATTGAAGGATTTGTCATTGCTTCAGATTCAAATGAGAGATCTGGAAGGCTACAAAGAGACTCGTCACCATTTGTTCAAATTGCGTCCATCGCAACATGCCTCATGGATTGGTTTTGCTATGAGTTATCATTTGTTAGGAGATTTTGAAATGGCTAATAGTATTTTGGAGACTTATCGACAGTCGCAGGCATTGATTGTAAGTATGAACTTTTTTTTTTTTTAAGTATTTCTTGTCGGTATATTGTACGTCTGTGCATCCGTAAGTCGAAATATGATTTTAAGTGATGCAAAGATTTTGTATTAGCAATAAAATTGGTATACAGCATTTATTCATAATCTTTTTATATCTAAATGTTATCTTATAAAAATTACATGCGGGCGCCTTTGAAAACTTTGTTCAAACAAAATATATAATAAATGTGTCTATCTGTTTCTAGGAAACGCATGACTATCGTCATAGTGAGTTGCTGCTTTATCAAAATCAGATTCTTATCGAATCTGGAAATCTAGAGAAAGCCCTCAACCATTTGACAAAATTCGAAAGTCAAATTGTGGATAAGCTTGCAGTTAAAGAAACCATCGGAGATTTGTACATACAACTAGGTCAACACAGTTCTGCTGTGCCAATCTATGAGTATCTAATTAAGCGTAATCCGGAAAACACGTTGTATTTCCATAAGTTTTTCGATGCCAAAGAAATTACCGATGATAGTGAAAAACTTAAAATCTATAAGCAATTCCAAGAAGATTATCCACAAGCAATGTGTCCGAAACGTCTGCCATTAGATGTTGCATCCGGAGACAGTTTCTTTGAAGTTATTGATGAATATTTGCGACGTGGCCTGAGAAAGGGTGTACCACCGTTGTTTGTCAATATTCGTTCCTTGTACAAGTTTCCCGAGAAGGTTAAAATTATCGAGAGCCTGGTGCTCGACTATTATGAGAACCTCAAAAGTACTGGTTATTTTTCCAAGGCCGATTGCGAACAAAACAAGCCCAATGAGCCGGCGTCGGCATTACTTTGGACAACTTTATTCTTGGCGCAGCACTATGATTTTATGCGCGATGCTGAAAAAGCTCTGGAATTCATAAACATAGCCATTGATCATACACCTACGCTGATAGAGTTGTTTGTTACCAAAGGACGAATTTACAAACATGCTGGTAGTCCAGTGGAAGCGTACATGTGGCTGGACGAAGCACAAAGCTTAGATACTGCGGACAGGTTAGATACATTTTTTTTTTTAAATGAGCGTTTATTTTATATTCATGATGTATTTAAATTAAAGGTACATCAACTCCAAGTGCGCTAAATACATGTTGCGGGCCAATATGGTCAAAGAAGCGGAGGAAATTTGTGCAAAATTTACACGAGAAGGTGTATCAGCAATGGAAAACCTCAACGAAATGCAATGCATGTGGTTCCAGACAGAATGTGCATTGGCATATCAGCGCCTGGGGAAATGGGGTGATTCTCTGAAGAAATGTCACGAAGTCGATCGACATTTTGCAGAAATCATCGAAGATCAATTTGATTTCCATACGTATTGCATGAGGAAGATGACACTGCGAGCGTATGTTGGGCTTTTGCGGCTTGAAAATGTTCTTAGGAAGCATCCATTTTACTATAAGGCTGCCAAGTGTGCCATTGAGGTGAGGAAATTTGACTTATTTATGTATATACTCTTCTATAAGATTAAGCTTAATTTAAATTTAAGGTGTACATTCGATTGTATGATCGGCCACTAAAATCAGAAGAAACCGTAGAGGAAATCGACACCGGTAAGTGGAATTAGCAGTTTTATATAAAAAAAAATTAAAGACAAAAATCATAAATATATTTTGCAGAGAATCTTCCACCTTCTGAATTGAAGAAACTTCGCAACAAACAACGCAAAGCCAAAAAAAAAGCCGAACTCGAAAACGCTCAAGCCGCCGAAGCGGCCGTCAAACGTGAACAACATCAAAAGTCAAAGCAACAAAATGCTCAAGAAGCAGACCCCGAGGCTCCGCAGTTGGACGAATTGATCGCCGAAAAACTCGAACGTCCTGACGATCCACTTGAAAAGGCAATTGATTTCCTTACACCTCTTCAACTGTTAGCCAAAGATCACATTGAAACTCACTTCCTTGCATTTGAGATTTACTCGAGGAAGAATAAGATTCTGCTTATGATTCAGAGTATAAAGCGGGCCCGAGCACTAGATGCCAAACATCCACTTGTTCATGCATGTTGTATGAAATTGTTAAAAGCCCTGCAACTCACGGGAGCCAATCTAAATCCTAGTGTTAAGATTGTTGTGGAAAAGGCTCACAAAGAACTGATTGGCAGTGGCAAAACATCGCAGCAAATTAACGACGAATTCATAGCAAATAATCGTGATTCAATTTCGCATTTAGTTGAGGGCGCTAAAGTTTTGTATCTTCTCGATAATAGTAAAAAAGATGAAGCCATTAAACTAATAACATCATTTGATTTAAACAAGATGACTCTAGAGGTAGGTTTTTTTTTTAATTCAAACAAAAAAAAAACTATTTGATTTAATTTTAATTTGTTGTTGAAAGGAAGCGACAAAAATTTATGAGACATTGCGTGACGGACATTTGTGCAGCAGTGATGAGCACACGAAAAACTACCTAGAACGATGCCAGCTGCGTTTCAAATACGCTCGAGTCTTCAAGGATCTAACGCCACAAGCAGAGAATCACGTTAACGAATCAAAGGCTGATGCTGCTATAAAAATTGCAGACTTGTAGGGAAGCAACAAACATTTCACCAGTCAACACACACTACAAAAATCGCAACAACAACTAAAAACAATAAATAAACATTAAAAAGCACTCGACTCAACAAATAGAATATCAATACCTTACACACACATTGAGAACATTTTTAGTGTTTTTCTTATTTTCTTTTGTGTTTCCCTTTCCCTCTCTCCCTACCTACCTACTATCTTTTTTGCCAAAAACGGTGCAATCCTTGTAATTTTTATTTAAAAATTTGTCATCTAACAACACTGCAAAAGTAAAAAAATATATAAGTTCTTAAGTTTTTTTTACTAGAATATAAATATACAATATTAAGTATATAAAACAAAAAAAAAATAAGAAAGGGAGATAATTATTGTATAGAAATTCATTAATAAAACATAAGCAAAAATAAAACAAAACACACAGACACTATCGATACATGAAAACCGCAAATAATTCAAACAAAAAACCGCAACACAAGATAAACTAAAAATTTTACTTTAATGGAATTCGTTTTTATTAACACAAAAAAAAAAAGAATAAATAAAAATAACAATAATGATTAACAACACAAAACAATATCAAAAATTCATACGTTAAACTTATCCCGAAGAAAATCGTCAGAAATATAAAAGAACTTTTTTAAAGCCATCAGACGGACACGAATTGTATGGTGTTTCTTATCTTAAGGTAAATACGTTTATGTTTCTTTTTTTGCAATACTCTTACTACATATGTATATCGAGCCCTTACCGCTATTTTATCGTAAGCTTAACACAGTTTTTAGTTTAATGTTTTGGCTAAAATGGATGTCGCGTAAAATTGCTTGTGATAAAATATCTATCATGGATCGATATATATGTATCTAAATATGTAAGCCTAACTGTATTATGTCTAGACACGCAACACCAAAAAAAGGAAAAAATGGGAAAATTCTCCTTAATTTTGTTTTCGGTCCTTATATCCGAATTTCATGATAAACAGAGCCCGTCATAATAGTCGTTACAACCGAAATGGTCATTATAGGCGAAGTCGTTATAACCGAAAGATATTATTCACTATTTAGTGCGAAACCAAACTTTACTTTTAAGTTTCGTCTTTATAACCGAAATGTCGTTATAACCGAAGTCACTATAAGCGAATTTAACTGTACAATGCATTCCCCACGTACCTCAAATAGTTCGACTCCATTGCTTGATTCATTTATATGGACTATAGAGTATTCTATTTCTCCGTCAAAATTGTTTCCATGTTTTTAAAATCATTAACTTATCATATGTTAAGAAATTTATGACCAATTACGAAATTTGGTGTTCCAAAATTTTGTATTCAAATATCTAAAATGAAATAAGGAAGACCAACTAAATTCGTTAGGGAGAAACCAAGTCAAAAAAAAAAAAAAAAAAAAACAAGTAGAAATCAAGCTATTGCAAACAATTCACGATAGGCCAGTTTTTTTGCAATACCATGGATGAATTTGACGAAAGAAACAACTGAGCTAAGTCCGAAATCACTTTCCGTTTACTCAATTAAATGAAATCGGCATTTGGTGAAATTGAAGCTCTATTCGGTATAATTTGATAATTTAAGAAACCATAAGGGACTTGAAACTAATAGGGTTTTCCATTGGTAAATTCAGAATTTGATTTGGAATTTAATATTTTTCGTGGCGAATGGGACGCGATTTGAATTAAATTTTCTTTTGCTATGGTATTGGCGTATATTCGGTTCTGTGAACTGATAGTTGTCAAACTGAATGCTCCCGATACCTTATTTTCGACCACTTTCGCTTTGAGTTACTCTTAAAAGCAAACATGGGCGAAAACGATCATTCCAATTTTCCATTTAAATGGCGACTATTTCCAAGTTGCATCCATTTTTATAAAATTTTCCTGTTGGAAATGCATACATTTCAAAAATTATAACATTACGTTCCAGAAGAATTGTTGTTTTTTTCTTTCTTTGATAAATCCTAATATTTATAAAACGTTTTATGTTTTAATATTAAATAAGACAAAAAACATAGATTCCATTAGTATTTTTTTTGCGTAGCGAAAAGTAAGAAGGAAATCAAAAAAGGTACCCAACGACCTGAAGATCCAAAAGAAATGAATAAGAAGCGGGTCTTCTCCTTTTAGACTTTCAAATGAATTTATTAAATTAGATTTGCTAAATTTATTTCGGATGTCGATAAGGCATTCATACATAAATATATTTGAAGATATAAAAATAAAAGGAATAAGCTCTGTCTTCTTAATTGAAATTTGCTGCCATTAATCAATTTTTAGCAGTCCGATCATACCAAAAGAGCGTTGGACAAGACTTCCACATTGTCATGGCTAAAACCACTCCCAAAGTATCGAATGTTATCAGTGAAATTGTGAAATTTCATTCAATATTTACCTACATTTTATTATAAATCACCCACCTCTATCCCTATTTGCCACTCAAACACCAAACGCTTTCAATTAAATGGCGGAAGAAAAGCTAAAGCTCTCAGGAATACAAAAGTGCCACAAAAAGCGATCCCCGAGCTTTTTGGAATATGCATACTGGCCCGAAAATTATATTACCGACCAATCGAACATTCAAATATCGATTGTCTTATTTCAGCTTTTTTTTTATAACACAGTGCTAGCAATTATGAAAATAGGAGAGGGCTTAATAGCAAAACCGATGCACATTATTTTTGAAAGTTTGAATATTATAATGGGAGGCAAAAAGGTCGGTTAAAGCGTTCCAGATTCGTGTGGTGCGGCTAAAGGTGGAATATATATACTTGACAGTACGTTTGGCTCAAGGGTAAACTGATGACGATGAGCATTCCTAGAATGTGGAATATTACGGTTGAATAGTTTAAGGGTAGGAGTGCATTAGGAATCATTAGAGCATTGTCTATAAAAGCAATAAAACAATGAAACATTAATGATGTGTTCAAGAGATGCAATTTCTTCAGATTTTGTTTTATCACATATACCTATCATTTTTCTTTTTATCTTTTTTCAATTCTGTCCAAGAGACTTAATGAGTTATAGGAGCACCTGTCCAGATGTGGCCGTTATACTCAAGTTGTTTACAGGTTAATGTTTTATAGATTACAGCCAGATCAGAAGGAGAGAAATATTTCTTGCATTGTTTCAGAAAACCCAAACACCTTGCAGCGTTTTTGGCAACATTGAATATTTGGTCATTCCACAAAAGGACATGGGGTGTGAACCTAAACACGAATATGATAAGCTGAGGGACCTATCGTCAGCAATACAATATATGTATTGGATTAGAGGTTTCAGACAAGAGATCATTCATATACGAGGAAAAAATTCCGTGGTAATAAAATATTCCGTGGGAAACAAAATTCTCTGGAGATTCCCAATAGGGCCTATTGAAGGTAATAATTCATGTTTTTATTTTCGTTCAAGTTTGCGCATGTGCCAAAACTCAGACAGTCGTGTCAAATTTGGCATGAGCATAGGCATATGTATGTGCTTAATTGCTAGTTGCAATATCTGCTACTATTTTCCACTCCAATTTTAAAATAAATTATTCATCTCTTATTATCGTCTATTCGGTACAATCAAAATTGTGGATTTACCTATTGCTTATTCCATCAGTTTTTATTTTTTAGTTTTCACATTAGTTTTTATGAAAACAGTTTAAAATCTTACTGTCTTGTCAGAAGTGCTAGACAAGTTTAAGATGTTCCCCATTCAATTACTTGACTTTTCCAGCAATTTTATCAAGGTATACATGTATAAACTACTATACAATGAAAGTATTTTTGTACCAGCAAGTGGCATGGGGACTTTAATGTGTCTTTTCTAATTTTGCATAATTGCGATCTGTATTTGCGATCTGCTAATTCCTGTTACTGAATAAATCTAACTGAAATATTGATCCATCCCTATTTGTATGCGGATCTGCCAAAAATCAGAGGGGCGCTCGTTTTTAATACGAAGTATTTGTTAAATTGCGATTACGAGAAACGCGAATGGTAAAAAACGATACTAGTATTCACATTTTGATATTATTTGTAAAAAGGTGTGAAGTTAGTTGTGTTGTTGTTGTTAAACAAAATATCATTTTTCAACTTCGTCTGCAACATTTTCTTGATTCCATTTTAATTTTGCATTTTGTCAAATATAATAGCCGAATTTTTGAATTATGACAACTGAATTTTGACAACATGCGCAATATATTACCTTAAAATATGTGTACTGTGAAACAGTAGTGTCTGTTTATACTAATTACTATAGATTAACCTGAAAAAAAAAATAATTTTTTGGAAAATGTCTTTCCCCCTTATTAATCGGCTGTCGAGATCTCATTTCTTGCTCCAATTCCATTTTCGTTAAGAAAAAAACATAAATGTAACGTTAACAGTTATGGTATAAAAATAATATATATTTCCAAAGCAAATTTCCATTTTATCTAAAACAAAAAATAAATTAAACTACAACTTCGCTTTTAAGCCACCCATTAGTTTCGAGAGTTTCATGGCTTTTTGAAGATCTCCATTAATCTTCAATTTTCCAGACATAAACGCTGTTGGAGCCTTCAATTTTCCTAATAAATAAACGAATTCAATATTTATTTCAATTAAAAATATCCCCAAAACTTTTAAACAAACCTGAAAACATATCATTGAAATTATCCGATGTCATTGTAAGAATGGCATCAGGGCTTGTTTGTGGTGTTCCTTGGCCGCATTTACCTGATCCAGTTTTTAAATCCAAAAACCAAATACCCTTTTCGTTGCCTTCGACATTGAATTGATAGATTGCTTGTGTTTTGCCAACAAGTTCTTCACTTAGTAGATTTTCTATTTTCTCGAACAATTTCGGGATACTGCCTTCTGTTTTGACTGTTGATCCTACTTTATTAGTCTCCTCGGACATATCGGTGCTGTCCAAGAAAAAGTCACCCATCAGTTTGTCAGCATTTTCAGGTACACAGGCATATTGTTTAAGATTTGTAATTCCTTCTGATTTAAGGACCTCATCGTCAATGAAAAAATTTCCAGTACAAGCCTTTGGCTCACGACACAAAACCGCATAAGCAGCATCGGACATAATTTCGGGTTTTCTTGAAAATTGATTACTATCTGGGCCACTTAACATTTCGATAGCTGCGGTATGAATAGCGGTGCGTGGCCAGAGGGCATTTACGCCGATCGGTATATTTTTGAATTCCTCAGCCATTCCAAGGACACACATAGACATGCCATATTTGGCCATCGTGTAGGCAACATGATTTCCAAACCAAATTGGTGACATATTCAGAGGAGGAGAAATATTTAAAATATGTGCATGATTACTCTTTTTTAAGAAAGGTAAACATTCTTTGGATCTGCAATATACACAATGAGTTAATAAAATAAAAAAAAATTAAACAAATACAAAACTTACACCAAAAACGTTCCTCTCGTATTGATATTGTGCATGAGGTCATATCGTTTCATGTCAGTCTGGGCAGTTGGTGTAAGTGATATTGCACTAGCGTTATTGATGAGTATGTCGATGCCTCCAAACTTTTCAACTGCCATTTTGATGGCGCTCTTAACTTGATTTTCATCACGTACGTCGACTACACAAGGAAGGGCCTTGCCACCGGCCTTTTCAACTGAAATAAAATAAATTGACTAAGTTACTTTCATTACGGTGAGAAATTAATTTTGTACAGTTCCAGATCCAGTATAATACTATATAATGTAATGATAAGATAAATAGAGGCATATACCTATTATATCTAAATTTATTTAATAAGGACAGCAAAGAACCGTTAGTAACAAGAGTTAATGTAAATTAACCCAACAGAACATCGAGATTAAATGGCCGTGCCAGATTTTATAAAAGAATAACTTTTAAATGTGTGTCCTAATTCAACTATCAATAACCCATTCGTGGTGTTATTGAAGAACAAGAATAGAAGAAGCAATTTATGTGCAAATTACTCACTAAAATACTATGCTTATGTTAAACTAATTAGCACTTCTAAATGTATAGATTTTTATATTTACTTTCTTCGGCAGCACTATAGATTGTTCCGGGTAGTTTTGGGTGCGGTTCAGCTGTTTTAGCTGCGACTACAATATTGGCACCATCATGAGCAGCCTTCAAAGCAATAGCTTTTCCAATTCCTCTTGATGCCCCAGTTATGAAAAGTGTGCGACCCGCTAATTTCCTATAAGAACAAACATAAGAGTAGAAATTAGGCCATATATTATAATGAACAAGAAAATGCATGAAGCTATTCATTTATCTTTGCTCACTCACCCGGTATTCATAATGATTTAAATATTTTCTTCAAGTAAAAAGTGAAATTTTCCTCAAGTAAAATTCACCAGTCAAACCAGAAGATTTTGATTTTTATTAAAGAAGAAAACCTTACAACACAAACCACTTGAATACCTGAACGAATAATTGAACTTGGAACTTTTTCTATCAGATAAATTAGATTTTTATAGTGGATAAAATAGGAAAACGGAATTAATTGATCTTTGGACCCAGATTTCTTCTTTCTATGGGTTGATTTTTATAGCTAGCGCCACGCAACATGAAAAGAAAAACAAAGGCAAACTGTCAATATTTCAATCAGCTGTTATTTGAAATATAGTTCATCTTGTTTCACATTTGACAAGAATATAGCTGATTCTGTCTTGCATGAATAGTGTGAAGAATTTGTTTTAGTCAGTGCTGTCGCGTAGCAATCAAATAGGAGTACGATTAGAAGTAATGATGCATTTCTATGAAAACGAATTTACGATTTATCGTAAATTCTCACATTTCATGATTCTCCCATTTCATTAGGGGTATTCACGACCCGATGCATCAAAAATGTGTAAAATTGCGAAATATTATTTTTTCCTATAAATCGTGAACGCACCTTTTCTATTCTATTGCAATTCTGGAGTAAAAAAGCAAAATCAGTTTGAACACAACCATTTCTGACAAAAAATAACAGCTGCCGAACTCTTAACGACACCAGGCAAATTTTGCACCATTCAGGGTATTCACGATCCGATGTATCTGGTCTTGTATCATTGCAAAAGTGTAGCATTTTTTTGCACTACAACAAAATATACTGAATGCCAAAGTCTTACCCTTTTACACTTTTACAATACCCGAACCCTATTGTAACAGAATAATACAAGAGTGTAAGATTTTTTTAACACAAACAAAGACCCCTTTCACACAAAAAAACTGAGTTGCCGGCAACTTGGAGTTTGTGGGTTAGAAGGGCAAGAAGTAAGGGGATTGAAAAAAATCTCCCCGGTCAACGATTTGAAGAGATTTTTTTGACGTTATGCTTTGAAATTTTCTTAGCTTTCCATTTTGACTTCTGTCTCTGATAGATGTCAAACATATTTTTTTAAAAGAGAAATTGTTTCTTACAATTTTATTATTACATTAACCAAACCAAGTGAGCTAATTAAATAAATTCATTGTGAAAGAAAATTTCAAGTTTTAATTTTTGTAGGCCAGGCATTTAATTCAATCCATCACGAGTTGGTACACATTTCATACATACAATTATTCGCCTAGACATGGAAAATCGACAACTAAACGGACGGACCAACTTAGCTCTCAGCTTGTAGCTTCATCATCATATTTGGTTTATAATGACGTTCCTGTATTAGCGAGCAGCAGCCGGCAGCACCACAGGTATCAGTCATATCATCCTGTCAGTGGTTTCCAATAAGCCCAATATAATAATCCCATCATCACTATCATGTGTTGGGTCCACGATTTGGATGGCAAGAGAAACGCACAACAAAACTGCACACAAATCAATTTTCTCCTGGCTCATTGTTTTTCCAGGACCTTTTAATATGTTAATTTAGCAAACCATTATTAACAACCACAATAAAAAAAAAACAACATCTATCTATATAATCGCACCAGGTTTCTTTATTTTGAATTTATTTTTCTAAAAATAAGCTGCTGTTAATTTATAACTCAAAATTATGTAGAATTTTCTAGCCGGGAAGCAAATTGTTTGTTTACAAAAAGCGAATGTCAAATCAAAAGCAATTAAAAAAACGTGCAACTCAGTTTCCTCGTCAATTTGTTCGTGTGAAACCTACAAGGCAATTAAAGGAAAACGTCAAAAAAAATCTCCAGCAACTGATTTCCCTGTGTGAAAGGGGACTAAGCCTTCAGAACAAATGGCCTCATTCAATAACCAAACTATAGCTATCCGGATAGGTTGATGTTGTTGTATTCCCATGTAAGAATACATCTGATGACAAAACAACTGCTGCCGAAAAAAAAAATCTAAAGCTATCCAAAAAACTTTGGTATATTTTTGTATCCCAAGAGAAATGTCAAAAACATATACACAAACCCATACAAATTCAACCTATTCGATTTTGGTTGTTCAGGAACTTCAGTGAATACTTACATATCTTAGATAGGCTATCTGAATGACAGGTTTTGACATTTGCTTCAGTGTTGCTACAGATTAGTAAAGGTGTGTTCACAGTCTGTTGTAAAAAAATAAAATTTTACAATTACAATTTACACCAAATCGTGAATACCCCTATTGCAACAGAAAATGCATTAGGGGTATTCACGATCTGGTGTAAATTGTAATTGTAAAATTTAATTTTTTTTATAGGGTATAGCAAAAGTATAAAAGTGTTGTAAGATCTTAGTCAGTGTAAGTTGTTGTTGTGGTGCAAAAAAAGTTGCTCTTTTACAATGATAATATACCAGTTGTACCGGATCGTGAATGCCCCTATTGTTTTGTTTTGGTTATTGATAATCTCTGTGGCTCTATTTCGTAAAACGCGAAATCCAATAATAAACAAAAAAACGTGTATTGTTTAATTTAACACGAATTTAATTAAAAATAAAATATTTAACACAAATACAAAATACATTCGTTTCGGAATGTTATCATTCCATACTCAGCATCACGAATGAGCAATACACATGAATCAAAGAAAACAAGATTACGATACTTTTTTTTTTGTCTTATTTTATTGACGGCACATCGGAAAAATAACAACAATTTCCAGATTTTTGGTCTCTGGTGCCATCCATAAAATAATACAAAAAAGAAGTGCCGTAATCTTGTTTTCTTCGATTCATGAGCAATACAAAGATGGGACAAGGATGGAGTTTCCTAAGATCAGCCCCTCCGGCCGAAAATAGGCAACATTTAACTTTTTGAGAAAATTACAAGAATAAATAAATAAACAATGACACGAACATTCGGGCAAAAACGACCATTAAAAATCACTAAAATCCAGTATTTGGCCGCCTTTTTGAAAGAAGAAACTAGGGGGCCGAATATTGGAATGTGTGTCCTAAATTCGGCCACTTCATATACAAAATTTAGTTCGTGTATTAAGTATATTAACATTTTTGTTAATTTTGATTGATTGAGCGATTTATTCCTTATTACCTTCTCGAATTAAATGTAAACAAGTGCCATACTATAACCTTTTCAAGAAAACTCAAACCTGGGCCACTTCGATCTTCTTTTACACAGGGGGACCCATTGCCATATATGTTACTACCTCTCATGACCTAGGGGTCATATGCTATAGAGAGCTTAACTTCCCATATTTACAATATTATCAATAATAGAATTCTATGCTTGGATTTATAAAACGGTGGTCTAAAGAATTTCCTGACCCATATTAATAGGTATAAATTATTATTTATCACCTTTGTAAGATCCATTCTTGAATATGCTTCTCAAGTTTGGTCACCGCATCAAATTACCCAAATTAAAAGAATTGAAACTGTTCAACGCAGATTTCTTCGTTTTGCACTGCGTAGTCTGATAATTATCATCTTCCTCCATATATTGATCGATTGCAACTTATTAGCCTGCACTCCCTTGAGAACCGACGGGTAGTCTCTGATATCGTCTTTATCCACGATTTACTTACTGGAAACATTGACTGCCCTGCATTACTTAACGCTATTTCCATTAACAATAACCCCCGTAATGTAAGAACTGTATCCCTTTTTCGAATTCTTATCAGCGCACAAACTATTCTTTTTTTAACCCAATGTCCCGAATGCTTCGTAATGCTAACAACTTTTCAAATGTTTTTGTCTTCAACATATCCAAATCATTTCTTCGAAATGCATTGGATATGGATAAATATTCGGTACAATTTTTAAAATTTTCTTCAATTTTTTAAACAAAAAATAATTACACAAAATAAAATAGAGTTTTCTTCATTTCCTTTTAAATTAAATAGCAAAAGCCTAAAATAAATTTCCCTACAGTATTATTTGTCTCCAAATGTAAGGTTTTTTTTGTAATTCAATATATCATATATCATATATATGATTCTAAATTTGAGAAAACAACATTGGTCGCCAAGAAATGCATCTGATTGTTACGAACAGTAAAACTCTATTCGCGTTCCACATACCATCCACACCTACGAATAACTTGTTCGCGTCCGATTAACCTTAAAATCAGATTATCAACTTACATTCGTGACAAATATAAAAGTCATTTGAACGAAATGTCAAAATGGACGAATATTCGTTAATTCGTTAGTCGTTGGACGCTCTCATGTGCATAGCACCTTATATTATATGAGACCAATGTCTAGTTGAATAGTTGACTGCAGTCAGAAGTACTTTAGCAGTACGTACTAAAGCTCAAAGGAACGCAGCTTTTGCCGTTCTTTTAACATTTTTTGACAATAATTTAGCTATGCTTGAAAAAATGTGTTTTTTTTCTTTTTATCTCGCAATATTTTAATGGATGTATTATCGTTTTCGATAATTGGTCTATGTCGCCAGTATACTTTTTTTATGTTTCGTTCTGTTTTGCCTTTCCTTTCGTAATATGCCCCTGATCTTGAGGTTTTTCGCTTGTGACCAATTTATTCGTTGAGTTGTGGATGGTATGTGGAACGAGAATATAGTTTGATGTTTTCTAAAAATCAGGTTTTAATTCGCGACGACCAATTCGTTTTCTCAAATTTCCTTTCAACAAAACATTACATTTTTTCTGAACGAAATCGAATTTTTTTCTAAACAAAATCGAATTTATGCTGTCAAAACAAATGTTCCATTTTTAGCTAGATTTAATCGACTTTATGCCTTGCAAGATTTGTGCGGAGATTCAGAAATTTCAGCGATTGAAGTGAGAGTATTCACCGACTGATCTCACTTTCCTCCAAAGCGATTTAGCTATTTAAGTGAAATGAGTAAGTTCGAATTTATGTTTTTTTTTTGTATTGGTAATGTAGAAGATTCTGCATTCCAATCGAACAAATTAACAGAAATGAATAGAGCTTTACGTGGGCGCCTGCGAACTAACGCTTATATCGAACGGTGGGCCTAACCACCTCGGGTCTCATGTTTAAGGCAACGGACGTACCTGTAGCCTCTTATCTAACTACCGGGTTGCCCCAGTAGCCATACGCGTGTGTTGTATGGTATAACCTTTAGCCACTGCGAAGCTCTCACAAGGAGGCCAACCCAATGTTCTGTAATTTCGGGCAATTAGCGGGAAATCAATGGGATACAGACCTCCCGCAGTACCGAATTACGGTATTTCTGGAGTCTTTTCATCACCTAAGTGAGAATGCATTACCAGGGTTTCTTTGGCGAATGACTACCCAGGAACGATAATCCTGCCTTATTTTGTTGTGCTACCTCAACTAGGATCAAGGAGACCTAAGTGAAAACTATTCCTCACCATCGGGTTAATGGATCATCGTATTTTCACTAATTTATACATGGTTCACCACCACCATGTGTATTGACTTAGTATCCCATTACCAGTCAATTTAAAATTCTAGTTATCCAACTTTTTTCTTATCGGAGTACCTCACCAGTAAACTTGTTTACTGGCTTCACCCCGATATCAAATAACCATCTTTCGTCAACTCTTTAGCATCCAATTTCCGTTAATTTAGATTTTATTACCTTGCTTGACAAGGTAACGATGGTACTCAGTACCATACATATTTTGGATCTAAACTTCTCTCTCATTCCATCATCTCTCACTCATCCTTACAATTTTACTTTTATGCATAATGAAGCGGCTATTCAGACAGACTCCTTGCCCTCCATTTACCTGATTGCCTATCCGAGCAGCCACTCCACTACCACTCGCTACTTGCAATCACTCACTTTCGCTACTCAACATCATACACACCTCGTACACTATTTCATGCACGCATTTAGTCCTTCCATGCAGTTTTACCTGCATGGCTTCGAAGAGGGAATGCCTGCTCAATCAGAGCAGTCACGCTACTCAACTGCTCGTCATCAGTTATCTTCAGGTCTCATTTATTTCTTCCATTTTGACCTGTCAAAACTTCCATGCATTAATTCATACACGTCACACTTACTCAATCACACGGCTTAACCCGCATGATCCCAGAGAGAGCGTCTACTCAAGTAGACTCCTTACCCTCCATATACCTGGTTGTCTAGCTTGAGTAGCCGCCCTCTACTCCCAACGCTACTAGCAATCGCTTTCACTCTTCATCGATCAATCATCAAAACATCTGTTACAACGTTATCCGACTTCACAACCTTTTACATCAATTCCATCGTTCCATCAGAAACTTCGGGATGGTCTCTACAATCACTTGGATATAAACTCATACGGTTACATCGTTCTACTCTAATCCGCCTCTATTGAGGCGCTAAGCCTGTTAGATTTGCCGGTTGGGTTCATTGTATGTAAACATACCGCTACTTCCAACCGTTTCCACCCGATACCTCGAGGAGGGACTAACTAGGTACGTCCAAGCTCCACTAGCCGTGGTTCATCCGGCGAACAAATTAACACTCGATTCTTGATTCTGAATTTTAATTTAAGTATAGCGGGAAGAAACAAAACAATGGGCCAGCCCACACGAGATGAATTCTTGCGCCAGAGTAACGAATTCTTAGGAGAGGGAAGCGGAGTGTGAGGAACGAAACGGAATAAAAGTTCCACAAAGTTTTGAGTGGAAGAACGAGGTGGAACACTAATACACACACAAATTTATCCTTTTGAGGGCTTGCAAAATGTATGCATCATCTTGGGTTTTATTTGCGGTTTGTCACTAACACAAGAGTTAGGTGCATGTGTAGATTACTTGCGATATAGGTATTATAGGACAAGTTTTGCATTTGAAAAAAAATCGAACTTGAGATGTTAATCAAACTTGACATTTCGATGATAGAGAACACCAAAAAAGTGGGTCCCGCAATTCCGTATGTGCGTCTGTACAACGAGCTACAGCCTAAACGGCTGAAGCGATTTTCGTCAAACTTGGGTATTTAAGCGTTTTAGGCGATAATAGATTTATGAATCGTTTTTCTACCCCCAAGACTAACGGTACCTGCTATAAAAGCTTACCGATTCTACTTGACTGAGTAATTTCAGTAGTATATAGAATTGTATTATAAAAAAAACACCTTCTTATAAAAGTTTACCTACCATCTTAAATATTTCGAAAACGGCTCTAACGATTTTGATAAAAAAAAAGTGTGTTCACTACTTTAGCTATCTACAGTATACATTTTAGTCACACATTTTTGTTTTAATATGTTGTTATTAACGGTAACTGACATTCAACCATTTTTTTTTATTTTAACTTTCTCATAAACGGATTTCGATCAAATTTTCGAATGCCCTTCGAATTCCAAATAATACTGCATGCCAAAATTTCGAAACATATTTTCTTGGATTTTTGAATCAATATTTCGAAAATGACAATTTTTTTTTAAATTCAGTTTTTAAATTTATATTATTAAATACATAAAATTGTCATACTAAAAAATTTTTTAGAAAAAAATTTATGAAATTTTGTATATAAAAAATTAAGACAAAAAATAATTAAGGTGTTAAAAGACAAGAAATAAATTGATCTGCTTTTACTAAAAATCTTGTGCGTAGGAAGTGATCGAACATAAAAGCAAGTACGTACGTTCCAGTCGTGCATTTTATTTTATATGTACATACATATATAGCTCATACATACCAAAAGAAAAATAGAAAATTACGATAAAAATAAAAAACATTGCTACAATTTTCAAAACAATGAAGGTATATTTATTTTGAATTTATAATTGTATTGAATTTTTAATCGAATTTTGAACGTGCTATTATTTTTCAAAAAAATTCCTTAAAAACATCGGTGTTAAAAAACATCATTATTTGTAATTCAATAATTTCTAACATCGATGTTGTTTTTTTCGATTTTAACATCGGTGTTTTTCAATGTCTCTCTAAAAGATATTGTTGTTGTCATTTAATTCGAGTTTGAAATTTAGTGGGTGTGAATGTGTGCGGGCTTCTGGATTTGATTCTGACTTCAAATCCAAAAGGAAATTTCTCTTCTATCCAGGAGAAGAACTGTCATTTGATACCAATCCAACACATTCCGAAGATTCAGGGCGATTGGATTATTTTTTCCATATTTTTTTTTAACAGTATTCTAGTTTTTAAAATTCTAAACATAAGTTTGTATTATGAGAAGTGTTAAAATAAAGTGCAAATTGTGCGTTGATGCCGTAGATGTGCAGAACAAAACGAAAATAAATAAAATGCACGACTGGATCGTACGTACTTGCTCTTATGTATGATAATATCGTATGTAAAAGATTCTTAATGGAAACGGGTTAATATATTTTTAAAGTTTCTTATAAAAAAATCATCCAAACCTTTGCAAAATATTGAATTTTCATATTTTTTTTTTCAAAATTCCAAAACAATATTTTTTCGAAAATTTTGGTATGCAGTATTATTTATAACTAGCATAAAGGCCCCCGGCCTTGCTCGGGTACCCGAGGCAAAAGTCTTTTAATGCAATATCTTCCAAATGAAATGAAAAATTAAGAAAAAAATTTGTAAGAAAAAGGATTTTTCATTTATTTTGTCGTCCAATACCAATGTTCTGTAACTTTCGAATCGATAATATTAGTCTAGAAACAAAAAAAAATGTTTGTTTTGGTTTTAAGATGTCAAAATGACACTTCAATTTATTTTCTTCCATTGGAAATAATATCATAACATAATAACCCCTTGTAAGTGAGGAAAAGTTATCGCTTGAGTTGCAGAAGATGGGTACAGGATTAGTTTTCTTATTTTTTTTAACAAACAAACTTTTCTTTATTTTGGGACTCTTCGCTTTCTGTAGGTTGTTTTTTTACTTACGATATGTAAATACAATTTAAGGCAAGTTATGCATTCGTGAAGAAAAAGAGTTTTGAGATAACACTGAAACATGACATTACGATGATAGCGAAGACAAAAAAACATGGTCTAAAAAATCTGTTCGTCTGTATGTTAGTATATCCACTCACAGTCCAAATAGGTTGGCCGAATTCCTTCAAACTTGTAATAGAGATTTTTTTGGTGAAACTGCCATTATGTTAATGCTCATTTTTCCCGAAAATGGTTCTAACGATTTTGACTTAAGGAAATGAGAGTATTTTTTCGGTATGAACTATATTTTCCATATTTATATGGTTGGAAAACAAATTACCAATAATAGCTAAAAACGGTATACCTTCCATAGGACCTATTGTTTTGCTTTCTACTATCTGGAAAACGGCTTAGATGATTCTTTCGTTCTTTCGAAATTTTATACATATTATATAGGTTTAGGTACGTCAATTTGTGATGCATACCAATATTTTTAATTACCTAATAGATAATTGTTTGTATTTTTAAAAGCATATTTTAAATTTTTTTTAATAATTTAATATTTTCAAAATAGCTCAATATTTTTTGTTTCAAATTATAAGTACATATACACAATATGCTTTATTCCTAGAAACCGCTCATCTTTATCAGTTTGTTTGCTTAGGCTAAACTCGGAAACCATACCTACAATTTAAAAAATTCCTTTGATTTTGAAATGTTGTTTGCAAGTGGCTTGAGGGTTAAATATTTTTTTGCAAAAATTAAGTGTTTATAGGGTGAAATGGGCTAAGCGCAAAAAGTACTTGTGAAAGTAAAAATTTCGGGACTCTGAAAGCTTACACATCAAACTTGATTTTCTTTGTAAAGTTAACATGTCCCAATGAATAAGATGGCAGTTAAGTGTAAAATCCTATCAACTCTTATAGCTGACACATAAAAAGTTGGGACCCACCAAATTTTGTTTTTCTTTCATGCATATATCAACTTTCGCGAAAGCATGAGCTTACATTTGCAAGTTAGTTTTTACGTTCGCAAAAATAGCCACTGGCGGCGCTGGGGAATCCTTGCAGATGTAAGCTCGGTCAATAGGCTAATTTCAATGTTCTCAACAAACTATGCATTTCTAACATGGTGCCAAACACCGGCGACCTTACGCTGAAATGCAAGGAATATTGCATGAATTCACCGGTGCGGTGCCTGTAACCGTGAAAATATAAGATTTCGCGATTGTATGTGTTTACACACTAAAATGAATATTCCTTGCAACCTCAAAAAAATTGATAGTTCAGTGCGAAACCTTAGCAACCTTTTTGCTTTCATGAAATTAGTTCTGGCGACGGTCAATTCATGTATGTGTATAAGCCCCGCATAAATTACAGAAAAGGAACACGTCTAATTTCGAATTTCTTTCATCGAAATCTTCAGAATTTTTCATGATGGGGCCCTGTTAGCGTGAAACTCAAAATGTCGGGTCTTTAAAAGTTTAAAAAAAGACCGCACTAAAGCGACACTATGCAAAATTTTTTTCAAGCCGCACTTGAATGGCAGCCTTTTTCGTCTTCGCTATCATCGTAATATCATGTTTGATTATTATATCAATTTTTTTTTTCAAAAAATGCATAACTTGCCTTATATGGTACTAACTATAATCGCATGTGAAAAAACGAAAGCGAAGGGTCTCGAAATGAAGAATAGTTCGTTTGTAAACAAAAATACAAATAATAAATCTTCTTTGTTAAATTTAATAAGAAAACTAATCCTGGTTAGATAAACGACAAAATAAATGATAAAACCTTTTCCTTACAAATTTTGTTTCTTAATTTTTTATTTCATTTGGAAGATATTGCATTAAAGGACTTTTGCCTCGGGTGCCCGGGCAACACCGGGGACTTTCTGCTAGTTTGGAAATAAAATCCATAACATCAGCGAAGTAAACAAAACAAAAGCCAATTTGGATATAAGATCCATGGAAACAGCAAAACGTAAACAAAACAAAATATAAATTTGGAAATTATATTTCAAAATCAGGATAAATTTAAGAGTTAAGTGCAAATATTTGTGTATTAAACATATAAAACATAACTTATATATTAAATTTAATAGCTATACGCTGGCCGAAGGACAACAGACGATAATACAATCATTTTTATGGCGTGTCAAAAGGTAAGTCGTCAGTTTATCTGTCATATATAGACAAATTGACATCGAAACAAAATTACACCTTTATATATTAGTATAGATTCGAAGGACCTTCTATAAATAATTTTGATTAAAATCCGAAGAGCCGTTTATGAGAAAGTCGAAAATCAAAAAAAATGGTTATATGGCAGGTACTGTTAATAACAAAATTATAGAAAAAAAATGTTCTTTTATCAAAATCGTTAGAGCCGTTTTCGAGATAATTAAGATAGTAGAAAAAAATGTATAGCAAGTACCGTTATTTTTGGGGCTAAAAAACGATTTAAATACCTATTTAGCGAATCACCTAAAACGATTAAGTACTAAGTTTAAAGAAAATCGCTTCAGCCGCTTAGGTTGTAGATCGTTCTACAGACAGACAAACAGAGGAATTGCAGGGACCAATTTTTTGGTGTCCTCTATCATCGTAATGTCAAGTTCGATTAAAATCTCGAGTTCGATTTTTTTTCCAAATGCAAAACTAGTGCCGTACAATTCAGGTTGTATTTAAAAGACCTTAGGTCTTACAGACATAAAGTTTAATTAAAAAAAAAATTTGCCATTTAGTACCTACTTATGTACATATATTGCAAGTAAAAAGGGATCTTGTTTAGTTGTATTATCATGTATTATATCCGCTCTTTATGTTGTTATTGTTTGCATGTAAAAGTTTTTAAATTGGCTATCCACTTTTTCAAAAAGAAATACGGCTAATGTATTCTCTTGATCCTTTTGTGACTGCAAGTCAACACAAACCTGACTTTTATTTCTCAATTTCCTATCCTCAAACCTTTTCGAATAACGCTTCCCCTATTTCCTTCCTCTAAAATCTATTGTCCCGGAAGGTACCTACGGTATATAAGAGTAAATAGATATATAACTTATACATATGTATCTACATACTTAGTTTTATGTACTTACACATTTTTTTCAGAAATTCAATTTCCTTGGATTGGTAAATCTTTCTTTCAATTTTTTATTTCACAATCATACCCATCTTCATGCAACAGGTTGTAGGGATTTCTGAAACAGCCGTCGCATAATTTCTGTGCAGAAGTATTTGAGATGAGAAGTATTAAGCAAAATTTTATCAAATACAGGACATAGGAGTCAACTATTCCTCGTACATTAATTCTATATATAAAAAAAAGGGCTCGTGGGTTCACAAAGCACTACGTTGTTTAGACTACATCGTAAGGAAAATATCTTTCATCTGTCTGTGATGTCATTGAGTTACTCAGTCCCTGGGGCTTTCGGGCTATAAATTTGTTTAATGCTGCTTCTATCGGTATCTAGTAGCATTTACACATTTACAAAAAAAATGACTGTGCTTCAAAATCCTTTGTGTTGTGTTTTGTGTTTTCCATTGGTAAACTGAGAATTTGTTTTTTTTGACAAATAGAATGCGATTTGAATTGATTTTTCGATATGGTAATGAAATTAATTAATGAAAACAAACACTTGTGACTTGTCAAACTGGAAGTAGTCAATTCAGAACAAACACTTGTGACTTGTCAAACTGCAAGTAGTCAATTCAGAAAGAAGAATTAACTGTTAAATTGTTTTTTTTTTTTGAAAGAAATGTATCAAATTTCTCTTAACAATGGAAAATCAATCCAATTATATGAAAACAATTGGAAGAAATCGATTTCAAATGGTTGAAAGGAATACGACACAAAATATCTTGGATGACCTAGAGATTAAGTACTCGATTATAAAGAGAACATCTTAAGGTGCAAAGTACTAATCCTAGGAATGAGATCCCAGAAGTATAGCGTTTTTTTTTTACGTAATAAAAATTAGTTACAGACTATTAATTATTCATTTTCTCAAATCTTTCAAGCTCCATTGAAAAACAAACACTACAATAGCGCTTGGAATCTTTTTTCCTTGTTTTTAAAGATTCGCATAATTAAGAACCAGGACACATTCATATTCAGGCGCCAACTCACTCGAGGGCATTGGATATAATCAATTAAATCCAATGAGTGCCATTGATTCAATTGATTCAACTGGAACTTGACTAAATTTATATATGTATGTATTAAAGAAAAGTCTAGAAAGGAAGGACTGCTTGCTCTACTTATTTCAAAGAGGACAATAATCGAGGGATAGAGTTCTTCAGGCGTCTGAGTTCCGCTTTCTCTTGGCTGCTTCATTGAATTCCGATTCGATTGGATGACATTTGAAAATTGATTCCAACTTTTTATTCATCAAAAGGAAATGAAGGCAAGAAGATGTCTTCGTTTGCTTTTGCTAATGCAAACAATTTCTTTTGAATTAGGACAACAAGTCTTAAGCAGATAATTTCCTGGAAAACCTTAAAAAAAATTGCTTTAAAAGCAAAGTTTTCCAAATATGTATTTAAATTTTGGGTCATTTTTTTGAGGATCTTATTGTTGTGATAGTTTGTCATTTTGGAATAATGCTTTTTGATTTAATATCGTAGTTAGGTGCCTCACCAAACAAGTGTATACCTCCTATTGGATGATAACGCAATTCACGCTCCTTTAATAAAACACCCCGCAGGTCTCACTTCTTCTAACAATATATAAAAACAAAATGCAAGACTGGATTGCACGTTTTACCTCATCCTTAGAACCAAACTACATACATCACAAATTGTCCAATTTGTGATGTACTTTGGCTGGGGTAAAATTCGTGCTTTCCAAGGTTCAACTAAAGAAAGTACACTAAAACTTTAGTTTCAAAGATTATTCCTTTTATTATTTCAAATTCAAATGCAAAATGTATATAATAGTGAAGTTTAAGCGGCAGAATAATCTCGGTTAACTTAAACTTCTACAAATTGAACTCAGTTCAAGGTTTAAACGACACTGAAACCGAATAAATTGTTGATCTGAAGTTTAAACCAAAAGCACTGTGATACTGGGGGTTAACTATTAATATTTTTCGATGTGATTAGTTTGCTGATGATTGGAAGAAATTATGGACAAGCTTGGTTATCTGCTGGCTTTTGATAGACCGCCTTTCTGATGACCATCTGCTGAATAGTTCTCTGGTGACTTTCTCCTCTGTTCCCTTGGTTCAGTATTTTCTTTTTTATTGGTGTTTTCAGATCACTGCATACGTATTATTCGGTGGTATTGGTCTCTTCGAATAAATTTGAACTAGTCTGAAAGTAATTTGTATATTTAATTTAAATCAAGATTCCTTGCCACTGGTGGGGGAAATCTGTAATTAAGGTATCACCGTATTTCTACTGGCTTATCAACAGCTCTTAATCGGCTTATCTACAGTATTTCTACTGGTTTGTCAAGAGTATTTCTACTGGCCTATAAACAGTATTTCTACTGGCGTATCCACAGTATTTCTACCGGCTGATCAACTCCAGTAATGCCGATTTCGTTTCAATAAAAACATCAATCTGCCTTCAACTTTTTTTTTGAAAATCAGATTCGTTTCGTTCATTTGAAATGAAAACAAAAAAATTCTGGAAAAACTGATCCGTATTGAATCTCTTTTTCGAGACGGATTTTGACCTAAACAGATCTTTACACACTACAATATTTGTTTTGAGGTATCTCAAATATTTAAGGATATTCATGAAGCCGCGTAAGCGCGGTTAACGTGGTAAAATGGTAAATGTCAAAATTTGTATGGAAAAATTTTACCAAAAAACGGTAAACTATTCCGCAAAATGTTGTGTTTGTGTGTGTGTAGGAAGAAAAAAAATGAAACATGCGTGGTAAACTTTTCAATTTCCAATGTGGGAAAGTTTACGCGGTTTAATAAATACCCTTATTGTTTTGTCAATGAAGTTTTTATTTTGTGGCAGTGTACAAAAAAAATAATTTATATTATTAAAAAAATAAAAATATTGTTAAAAACATCTCAAACAAATATTAAAAAAGTTCAATTTAGGAATTCTCCCACAAAAACGAATCAATGATGCGTTAACGAATTATAAATTTTTTATATAGGTAGCTGCCAAGCAACACAGCCACAAAAAGAGATTCGATTCGTATTCGTTCGTTACGAATCAAAAAAGTATTGGCCTTAGAAGTGAATCCTATTTTTTGACAAGAAATCGCCATACGTTATACAACATCCAAAAATGTTGTCTCACTTCGTCATCTCGCTCAAAATATAAAGAGACGTCAAAATAAATGGTTTGACTGAGGCCAAAGTGAGCACCGTCTATGTCTACAGTCTGCAATATGAATAGCAAATCACATTAAGTGTGTTCCCGTCTTTTGTGCACAAAAATGTGAAGACTGTCATTTTGGCAAGAGTGGGGGTAATAATCTCTCAGAACGCAACAAATTTTCACAAAAGTACGGGAACGCTTTGAATAACAATTTTTGCCATTTTTAAGCGTGATCATAAAAGTGTGTTTTCGAAAATGTTTATTAAAGATTTACGTGAAATTATTTCTTAAAATAACCAATTTGATGTCACAAATTTCAATTTATTGCACGGGGATGGAATTCGACATCTGTCAATACAAATTGTTAAAACCTACTACAAAAATGGTGATTCTGCCACAGCCACATATCGTGATTTAAGAGGAGATTATGGTTTACATAATTGTCCAACTACGCAAGCAATTGGCAAAATTGTGAAGAAATTTGAAGAGACTAGAGTGGCTACAGATATTGTAAGGCCTGTGTATCATCTTTTCGCTCATACCACTGAACATATCGCTGTTGTAAGTGAAAGTGTTGCCGAAGACCCGAATGTGTCGATTCCACCACGTTCGTAGGCGATATCAACTGGCCACCAAGATCATGCGATTTGACACCGCTGGACTTTTTTTTGTGGGGCTACGCAAAAGACCGTGTTTATGCAGATAAACATTTAACTCTAGAGCACTTGAAAACCAACATTCGTTAAGTTATGGCTGAGATACCGCCCAATATGTGTCTAAAAGTGGTCGAAAATTACCTCAAAAGAATCGATGCTTGCAACAATTCGCGTGGTGGTCATTTAAATGATGTAGTGTTTCACACATAATGTCAACGTTAAAACTTTATAATAAAAAAGAAATATCATGAAAAAAAATATTTTATATGTGTTTTATTTACGTTTAATTTTGAAACCGCAAAATGGATAACCCATTACAATAGTAAGTAGACAAACATTTGTGAAAAGCTTACAGGTATAAAACCTGAAAGTCTTACGGTTTTCTTATTGTTCATCAAAGTCGTAGAATCGTTTTGAAAAAACAATGCAATTTGTTACCGATATATTAACATGAAAAAGCTTTTTGATCTAAGAAGATTTACTTATTAGCCGTGTTCCCAATTTATAAAAAAAAAAAAATTACTGCCACAATATAGGTACTAAATAATTATGTCTGTGGAATAATAATAACAATTTAGATGAATGATATATTCGTGCGCGAAATGAAAAACTAAATAGTTTACAATGATGTCTTACCCAATTTAGTGTTAATTTTTGGAGTTTCCATTTACCTACTTTATAAACACACTGACGCTATGCATGACAAACCCAAACAAAAAATAACTGGCAACATAATTTAAATATCTTCTCTTTTAACCTGAGATATAATACTAGAAAATAGTTTAAGTTTACATAACTTTAAGACTAGGGTTGCCAAGTTTTAATTTTAATTTTTTTTTTGCAGCAATTGGGGCCATATATGTTACCAATAACGCGCCGAATATTCTCTTCCAAGGCGACACATAACCCCACAAAAAATAGTCCAGCGGTATTAAATCGCACGATCTTGGAGGCCACGCCAAAGGGCCACAACACGAGATAATGCGCTCACCAAAAGTTTCTTTGATAAATTGATAAATTGAGTTGGCTGTATGGCATGTAGAGCCGTCTTGTTGGAACCAAAGGTCGTCCACATCAACATCCTCCAATTCAGGCACAAAAACTCATTAATCTTGGCTCTACAGCGTTCCCCATTGACTGTAACATTATAGCCGGATTCATTTTTGAAGAAATATGAATATTTTAAAATTCACTTTTTTAATGGTAAAACAAATAAAATAACAAGAACCAATTGACAATTTCCAATTAACGACCTTGCTTGTCAAACCAGCCGATGACGTCACATCATAAGCAAGATGGAGAATTGGGTGTATCTAATGAGTACCTTTACCTTATTTCTGTTTATCGTGATCAAGTTTTTGTCCGAAAATCAGGCTTTTTTCTCTACCGTCATGATTTAAAAAGAAAAAAACTTAGAGGTAACGTTTTCGTATCCGATTTTCTAAGAAAATATGTACTTAATAGATTATTCTTTTAAAATGATTGAACTGTGCTCAACAGCGACTGTATACAGCATTATAATCTGAAGTCTGAAGCCACCATACTCAAAATAACTTCCGATATCCGTTATACATCGTTTTATCTCCACTTATACTTAAAACGATTTGCCATTAAGGCGGCTTCTTATGGTTAATCCTCTTTGACACCGAAAAGCTCTCTAACGCGCTCTATCGTTGATAACCCATTTCATTGGCTTCATGAACCAGGTCGAACAAAATGAAAATAAGAAACCGATTGGGCGAGGTAAGGGGCGGACGTGAAGAATATCAAAACCAAACAATGTGTCAATTGTCAGAACACACTCCAACACTCGTCATACTTTCATATAACAACTCAACTGAATCAAATGCTCAATCTTTCAAAATTCAAACCCAGAATGTATGCCATCAGGCTATTTCTGCTGTAAGATACAGGAAGAGGATGTATGACAGGCAAAAAAAGATGTCATTGATGTCGCTTGCTCAGCTAGTACTCTCATAACTCCTCTATACCTTCGCCCGTCTTCTCCTTCCTGAAACATTCATCAGATGCACATAAAATTCTTAGTGGATATTGTCGGAACATGCTTTCCTCTCAAGCACGTGCCTGGATTTTGAGATTCCTATGGTATTCTTTTTTTGCATTGACAAATACATAAATCATGGCACCAGGATAAGTATAAGGATGGTAGCTTATTTTTGCCCTTAACTTCGTCTTGCCATCAAACACCCCTCAAAAATCCTTGTTCTTGTATAAAAATGTGAATTAGAGACGACACAGCTTATCTGTTTCGCTTTCGTAGTGTTGGCGTTCTGGCTTTGAGAGGTTCACGATTCACAATGTCATCGGTTGTTAGAGTGCGTGTTTTTTTCTTCCTTCAATATCCATCAACAACATCCTTTTTGTTTAAAAAAAAAAAATGATATAGCCTACCACAAAAAAGTCCTCTGAGCGATAACACTAACTTACAAAATGCTAACGTGCTAAGTTGAATGTTTAAAATAAATTATGGCTTTTCAAGTCAAGTCCGCATTCTTGCTTCTAATAAATGCATCAATTCGTAAATTTATGATCTTTTCAAAGACTAAATCCTTCAAAAGCTATTTTAGAATTATTATATTTAGGATGTTGAAAAAATGCTGCCCCCAATGGAATACCAACAATATTTGAATGTACGAGTATCAGGTCGAATGAAAGAAGCATCTGGGGTATTGTTCGTTTGATTTCCTTAAAATCGTTTTGTTTTCTAAATCCTGAAGGAATTCGTAATATGAATTCAATGATGGTAGGAGGACAGACTACAATACTGCTAGTCTTGTCATAAATTGAGCTTTAGATATTTTGAAATAACGTCAAATTGAAAACAAACCAAACAACCGAGACATCGTCAAAAAGACGTTAAATCCTGATTTATGTATGGTTTCTGGATTTATGTTGGTATTAGTAGAAGCTATTGGGTATGCATAATATGATTGCAAGAGGAAGATTTATATATGTACGTAATGTTCATATGTATGTGTATGGCAAGGGAAACGTTATATATATTATTTATATTATAGTATTGTTTTTTGATAAAATTCGTCTGCAGTAAAACAAAATCAGAACAGATTGATGGACATTAGGTTATAAGGCTTAAATTAAAGTAAGAATTAACTTGTTTAACTTAAACTTCTACCTGCCTCAGTTTCTAGTTTGTATAATAATAAAATGCAGGAGTGGATCGTACGAACTTGTTAACAACTTGTAGTTGATTGACGCTGTTTAGTAGGTAGGTATAGTCTAGTTATCATATGCAGGTTTAAAGCCGATGAAGGTTATATTACATTGGTTCTTAGTATAATAAATTGTCGAATGGATGATTTAAGGAATAGTTACAAAGGTACCTATCTACAAGTGTATATTTAAATCTAAATTATGGATTTTAATTATGTAAGTTAGGAGAGAAATCCTACATACATGGATGGAACCTATACTGCCGTCATAAGGAAAAAGGGAGTAATAGCCAAAAATCAAAAATTGAGTTTATGGCATATTTATAATAATATAATAATACATTATTTTTTTATTAAGTAATAGTTTTTTAAAGTTTTGCAAAGCATTAAATTTTAAAGTGCGAAATCTAAAAAGAGTAAATCACATTTATCTGAAAACTCAAAAAGTGGAGATACGCTCTTTTGCCTTAAGACGGCAGTATAGGTATGTAAATATGTACATATAATAATGAAAATGCATATAACTCTATAATGTAGGTAGAATATGCGCACATAAGATTCATATGGTTTTAAAAGATACATATGTAAATATACATAAATGTATGAGGGCCTACATTGTATGTAGTATTTAGTGAGGTTCGCAATAATTCGTAAAAAGGAAATTTAATGAAGTAGAAATAAATGGATAATACACATAATAAAATGGTGTTATATGGCTTAGTTTTTATGGTTTGGAGGAAAACAAAGATGCTATTTGAATTCCTGGATATAAGAATATATAAAAAAAAAATTCAAAAATCGTTGGTGCGGTTTTTTAAAATATTAATTTTTTATATATAAAATTTTGAAAACATTTTTAGAAAAAATGTGAAGCGCCATTTTGAAGCTTTTATTAATATACATACGAAATTTAAATTTCAAACCAATTCAGCTCCTGGTTTTTGAAAAATCGATTTTTCAAAAAATAAAAAAATCCATCCAACCGCTTAGGCTACAGATTTGACGGCAGACAGACAGACAGACAGAAGGAATTGTGGCACCCACATTTTTGGTGTTCTCTATGATCGTAATGTCATGTTTGATTGTTAGATTTTTTTTGCATGAATCCATAACTTGCCTTACCTATAGTACCTATCGCAAGTAAAAATGATGTCTCAAGACGGGAAGAAGATTATTACTTGTTATTTGCGATATACATAATGTAGATACTACAGCACAAGTTTTGTATTTGGAAAAAAAAATCAAACTCGAGATTTTAATCAAATTTGATCTATATCTATATCTAGCCTAAACAGCTGAAGCGATTTTCTTAAGCGTTTTATGTGATTGTCTCAAATAGATTTTTGAATAGTTTTTTTTAGCAAAGAAAATAACGGTACTTGATCTACGATGGCTCTATCGATTTTGATAAAAAAATGTGAGCACTACTTTAGGTATAGTCTACATTTTGGTCAACATTTTTTAAATATTTTGTTATCAACGGTACCTGCGATACAGCCATTTTTTATTTTCCACTTTCTCATAAACAGCTCAACGGATTTCGATTAAAATGTTTATACAGGAGATCCTTCGAATTCTAAATAAATCTCCATTTAAAAGTTTTCGAAAAATAGTTTTTTTTTTTGAATTTTGAAAAACAAATATTTTTTTTTGAAAAATCAATATTTCGAAAACGAGTGGGTGATTTTTTTTAAATTTAAAATTAAAATTAAAAATTATTAAATAATTAAAATTGCCATACCACTTTTTCTTAGAAAAAAATAAAGAAATTTTTTATATAAAAAAACGACTTTAAAAATAAATTCAGATTCTAAATACAAATCTTTTGCATACGATGTGATCGAACATAAGAGCAAGTACTTGTGATCTAGTCGTGCATTTTATTTACTTGCGATGCTATAGGGCAAGTTTTGCAATTGGAAAAAAATCGAACTTGAGATTTTAATTAAACTTTACATTACAATGATAATGCGGGTACTTATATTATTAATTATATTAATTAAATCACCATCCCAAATTTTGTTCAGAAAAATTGAAGAAATTTTGTATACATATAAAAATTTTAGTAAAAAACGACTTTAAAAATATTATTTAGCTGTTTTCTACTAAGAATTTTGTACATACGATGTCATCTAACATAAGAGCAAGTACGTGCGATCAAGTTGTGTATTTTATTTTTTGATGAATCCCAACAACGGCTTATCAACCAATTTTTCAACATATAATTTTAATCTTGGAGGATTTGTCGCTTCCTTGGCATGGGACAGTTTTTTATGAAAGCATTTCTTTTTTGTTCAAAACCACACACCTATGTCGTGACAGTGCAGTACTGTAACTCTTACACCACGGTTACCATTATCATATGATAAAAATCATCTCAATATAGTATTTGAAACAATATGTAAAATTCTATAATGCGACAAAATATACATTTGTCTACACTGATTCTAATCAATAATATTAATTTCAATTAAACCTCATGGCTATTTCATTATACACTCATCCAAAGTCTGCTTCACTTATGGTGCTGTCGTGGTAATCGATATTTCCGTTTCCGCTGCCATCGTTCAAATTTGTTTGTTTCAAAATGTATAGAGTTCGCATTAGGCATATTCACAAAATGCTCTTTTAGAGAAACGTACGTACAAATATTCATTATGTAAAATATTCAAATGTCGCCATATGCGTGCCGTTTTCCGAAACTAAAATAGCTATGTGCGTTCGAGCATACAATCTGGTTTTCTAACAGTATAGCGATTGGTGTATGGCATATAGTATGAAAATGCGTTTACCGACGTTTTAAATTCGCCATTGGCATTAAGCCATAATTTCCATACAATAGTGGACATGAATATAGTACACAAGTAATAGTAGAAGGTTTTTTTCTACGTTCCATTCCTTATTATTTTTATAAGCAACTGTAAATTTTTATGTATTTAGTATGTATTAACTACTTTTAATATTTAGGTAATTAATATATCTAGCTTTTTAACCAAAAACTTACAAAATGTACTAAATTGTAAGCAATGTAAAAATAATTTTTTGATTTCTTCTTATAAATATATGTAAGATATTTATTTAGAATATTTATGTATCTATCCTTTCTGCCAAACCATTATATTATTCGATGTAGGATGTTTCAACAAAATAAAGATACAAACAATATAAATGAAAAATATATGAAAAATTTAATAATTTCTATTTTATTGATAAATGTGTTCAATTATTATTGTCCACTACTGTTCATAATATACACAATCAATGGAAAGTATTTAGACTGGTTTGACCATTGCAATGTATCTGCCTCAAGAATTTAATTTAAAATTTAAATACGTCCGAAATTTAATTAAAATACGTCTACACTTTAAATTAAATATACGTCTAAACTTTAAAAAGAAAAATAAATAACAGCGTTATAAAAAACGTGTCCGCTTCGAATTTGACATACAAATGTTATGTTAATAGTTCCCGTAGGAAAAGTAGCTTGTCTTCCATTAATATACATATATATAAATATATATATACTTAGATTTATTTACATACTATTTAATTTTAATTTAAAATATATTTTATGAATAAGAATAGAAAAAGTCAGTTAGAAATAAAAATGAAGAATGTAACTATTGGGTAAAACAGAAATCATGTTTTTTTACTTGCGATATAGGCTCTATAGGGCAAGTTTTGCATTTGAGAACTCGAGATTTTAATCAAACTTGACATTACGATGATGGAGAACACCAAAAAAGTGGGTCCCTCAATTCCGTCTGTCTGTCTGTTTGCCTGTCTGTCTGTACAACTCTCTACAGCCTAAGCGGGTGAAGCGATTTTCTTTAAACTTGGTATTTAAGCGTTTTAGGTGATTGTCCAAAATATATTTTTGAATTGTTGTTTTACTCATTTTAATTATCTCGAAAACGGTTCTAACGATTTTGATAAGAATTGGTGTGTGTACTACTTTGGTTATGGTCTACATTTTGGCCAATTTTTTTTTTTTTTAATTTTGTTATTAACGGTACCTGCCATATAACCATTTTATTGATTTTCGACTTTCTTATAAACGGTTTAACGGATTTCGATTAAAATTTTTAAACAGGAGCTCCTTCAAATTTTAAATAATACTACGTTTCAAAATTTTCGAAAAATAGTTTTTTGGATTTTTGAAAAAAAAAAAAATATTTTTTTTTTGTAAATTCAATATTTCGAAAAAAAGTGGACGATTTTTCTGAAATTTTGTTTTTGAATTTATATTATTAAATATTGCAAATACTCATAGGAATTTTTTGTAGAAAAATTGAGAATTTTTATATATAAAAAATTAAGTGAAAAACGACATTAAAAATACATTTAGCCGTTTCTTTTAAGAATATTTTGCATATAATGTAATCGAACTTAGGACGTGCGATCCAGTCATTTTATTTTTATAACAGGTATAGTTATTTTTTAACTAAAAAAAAAGAATAGCGCCAATCACCCAAAACGCTTAAGTACCAAGTTTGAAGAAAATCGCTTCAGCGGCTTAGGCTGTAGTTCAACCTACAGGCAGGTAGACAGACAGACGGATTTGCGAGATCCTTTTACCACTTTCTTGGTGTTCTGTATCATCGAAATGTCAAATTCCAAATGCAAAACTTACCCTGGTATAGCTACATATTAATGTACAATGTACATACATTCATATATCGCAAGTAAAAATGCTTGTAAATAATATGTTCTATAAAATTCTGTTATTAAACTTTATTGCCTGAGTTATCGCACTCTCACCTATTTTTCTCGCTCATAGGAGCAAGCTTTTGAAAATTTCATCCGAATCTTTATAGTCGTTTCCGAAAAACCAGACATTTGCAAATACAGTAGAATCTCGGAAAAATGAACTGATCTATAAGATGAACAGATAGGAAAGATGAACGGGTTTAAATTTAAGTAATCGAAAAGATTCTTTTTTCTATTTATTTGTCTTTAATTCGTGTTATATTTATATATGTTACGGCACATATTCAGTTTTGGTAACGGTACTTTCCGACGTGTTTTAACTTTTTTTTCTGTTTGCCTATATGTTCTTCTGCAACTAAATTTTGATGTTTAGAACCGATTTTTTAATCTCCAGATAAACATCCAGTTAATTGCCAGAGGAATAAACTTACTTCACTGTTAAACAACCGGATAACAACATCGAATTTTTCAATCAAGAAAAAACAATCTATAGAATACTTTAATTTGAACATCACTTTTATTTCGAGTATCGAACTTTTCATAGAAATTATTTTATGTTTAACGTTTATTTCAAAGCAATTATTTTTCAAAGTGTTTTTGACACCGAAAATAGCTATATATTTTATTCCTCAGATAACTCCTTATTCCGTTATAAAATGAACAGATAACTTTTTTCCTAGATTAAGTTGTATCTGACTGTTGAAAAACTGATTTTTAACTGCTTAACTGAGTATTGAAAAATTTGCCCTTAGAAAGAAAAACAATTTGAAATGATGAACGGGGCCTATTTTAAATCTGTTCATATTTCGGAGATTCTACTGTATATATAAATAATGTATTTATATACACACGTTTAGCTCGTTAACCCCCCGTTTCACAGTGCGAGTTTAAACTTCACTTTTGGTTTAAGCTTCAGATCAACAATTTAATCGGTTTCACAATGTCGTTTAAACCTTGAACTAAGTTCAATTTGTAGTTTAAGTTAACCCAAATTATTCTGCCGTTTAAACTTCAGTTCAGCGTTTGTATTGCTATTTTTTTCAGAAAATATTGTGAACAAAACAAAATTCTGTATTCAAATTATATCGAGTTGTTATAGTGATTTTGAATATTATTGTATTTATTATTTTCGTTGTTTCGCGTGTTTTTTTGTGTCAGAGAGAGAAAGGGAGGACGAGGCAAGAAAAATGCTGCCAACTATTTTTAATAAAATGTAGTTAAACGAAGTTAAACTGATATGAAGATCAGATTTCACTGTGAAACCGGACGAATTGAACCAAAAATTTAAACTCAGTTTAAGGTTCAGTTGATCTTAAGTTTAAACTCGCATTGTGAAACTGGGGGTTAAAGTAATAAGATTTATCAACCGGCATGTTAATTAAATGAACGGTAGCTTTTAGTTTTTGAAATGCATATTAACTTTCAATGTTAAATAAAGTGACATAAATATTATAATAATAATCAATTTCCCGTATGGAGAAAGTTGTCAACGCAATACTGGGACTGGCCGATATATATGATGCGGTTTTTTACGCTATACCTATCATTCTTGAAAGTTGACTTTATTTCCTGAATTCCAAATGGACATACATATAGATACACATATCTTTAATTTGAAACAAAACTTCGTAATTTGACAGTGACAGAATTAGTTAATAATTTGTCAGATTCTATATGTAGTGTATTTGAAATAGAACCGAATTTTTGGTATCTATGTCTTGTCATATTTTGACTGAATTTCCCCGCTTTGAATTAAATAAATTATGTATGTCGAATTCAGATATAACATCACTTGTGAAAAGAAATAGATAGCTAAGCAAACGATAAATCCATTAGGAATCATTAGAGATTTATAACTCTCAAGTCTCCAGGAACGACTTGAAAATTAAATCATTCACAGCCATCTCTTTTAGTTCGAAAGGAATACCAATCTCATTGTCATTGTGAACAACAATCTAGTGATGTTTTCGCAGGAGGAGCAGCGAGCGATGTACTCCAAATATCCATTAGAGACGATAGAACATAGGATATGCCACCCTTTCTGGTTATTTTCAAGAAAGCATCTTTCATTCAATACATCTCTCCTTATGAAACCCCTAAACCCATTCCTGCCCCTGGCTGGTTTAAATTTTATTATTTATTTTCTTCTCTTGTATCAAGAGAGTTACCATGAAGGAAAAATCCCATACAAAAATTATACAACGAAAAGAGGAGAGTTACAGTGATTCTCAAACAATTCAATATAAACGACTCAGAGGTGAAACGCCTAAGCTTATGCTAACATAATGGGGCATATTCATAGTCGCTGATAAACCCAGGTTTTACTAAATTACAGTTTATCACAATTTTGGCTCAATGAATACAGACCAATTTTACTTAAATTGTTGGTTTTATAATTTTATAAAATTATTAACTTGTTTTAGCTTCAAATATTTTGGAACGATAAACTTAAAAAAATAGAATAAACTTCTGAAAATTCTACTAAGCCTAGACTTAATTTAGTCACATTTTAAAAATGACTATGAATACGCCCCAATGCTTACAAATTCTCTCTTAAATAAACAAATTGGTAGTCTCCTCAATCTCAACCACAAGAAAGTTTCGAAACAGAAACAGTGATTTCTCAGTGTGGGGGTCGATATCCCACTTTTTATAATCCCGTTTCCTTAATCCACTGTTTTTTACACAGCTATTTATAATCCTGATTTGAATAATCCCGCTTTTGTATTATCCCGTTTTTTTAAATGTCCGTTTTTTACCATCCCGTTTATTAAATTCACGCTTTTGTTGCAAAAATGATGGCGAGGAAGGGGACATTTTGTCCCCCTGCTTGGTCCATATATATTAATTGGGCTGGGGTGGAGTTTGGGTAACATTTGTTAAGACACAAAACGGCCTAAGCATGATTAAAAGTGATTTTCTGATTTTGAATGAGAGGGACCTTAAAAGGTATTTTAGAAGACGGGATTTTAAAATTTTTTTTTCGGGATTTTTGAAAAAAATCGGGTTTTTAAAATGCTGGATTCCGGTAAGCCAACACATTTGTATAAAATTAAAAATCCAAAAAGAACTAAATCAGGTCTATTTGTTGATAAATATATAATGCTGGCAACATGCTTGCATTCCTGCATTCTGTCGAAACATTTTGTTATCCTTGAGCGGAAAACAGATAGGGAAACATGACTTTGCATACATAGGTACATATATACAACTTCGATTTAATTCTACTCGACAAAACATAGAGTGTGACATCCGTGATGCATCCGTTGTGTTGCTTAAATGCATTCTCCATCTAAAGGATCCACTCAGAAGACATATCTTTCTATTGCTCCTTAAACTATATGAGGAGCTAAGCACAAATTCAAATGCTTTTTAGAGCACGCGCCGCTCCGCCACACGCAGTCCAAACATTGAAGCAGATATATAAATATGAATCAGAGTGGGGTTTTAAATACCCTAGCATGCTGTGTCGACATTAAGACGAAGTACAAGAGTGACGGAAACGGAACCTTAAAATACTAACAAGAAAAAAAAGCAAAAGCTTGAACGTATACTAAAGGAAGAGAATCCTTGAAAATGACCCATAAAATGGAAGACAAAAAGTCCATTAAGTTGTCCACAAATTACAAAACAATTAGCGACATCTGTTGGTAAATATCCAAATGGGATGGTTGCATGAATGTTGGTCGTCTATAGTCTCTTAATCCAATTGGCAGAAATGGGATTGGGTTTTTCCTCAAAATGAGCATCTGTCAGTTGTAATTCTTTCAGAATAGAATATTGTTGACGCTCAAGTGGTGAAACACCATAGTATAGCTTTAAAGTGATAATTCTTTTTTTTGTATTTAATTGGATATAACTGAAGGACGAATTTGCCGAAGTTAGTTAAGGAAATTTAAAGTACCTAGAAGGATAACAACTTCTGCTGTCAGTTTAAAACGATTAAATTTAATTTGCCGAATTCGGATTCCATTTGCTGGAATATTTTTGATGCAGAACATTTTATTGTTTATTCAGAAGGATTTCTTGGAAAAGAGATGAAAATGTAATCAAAATATAGTTATTTCCAGTACATAGTATATAAAATGTTATAACTTTTATTTCATTTAAATTCTTAGGGTTTTTGATTTTGCAACCATTTAAGGAGTAGGTGAAGAAGGATAACATCTTAAGCGATGATGGCTTTTATTGATTTGGTTTTGTAAAAAAAATAAATTTCCAATTTACCGTTATTCGTCAAAGAAAGGTACAGTCTTACAACTTTTACAATATTATCGACTCTCAATGTTCTAATACCAGCATATTTATTTGTAAATAAATTGACGAATATTTTGATATGTCAAACGTGTCTGATTATGGTAAAACTTTGTCTATGTTTTTATTTTTTAGCAGGACTCTAGGATGAGAATTTTGATAAGCGGCAACAGTCACCGTAGTATGCATCTCTCATTAAGGACCGATTTCAGTCCAAATTTGGGACCTCTATTGTTAGACTATTAAGTGGTAAAAATTTATCATTTCAGTGTCTCATATTTTCACTTCTTGAATTCACCATATGCGATTTTTGTAATAAAATATTTTTTTATTTAAAAAAAAACAATTTTTTTTTGAAAATTCAATATTTTGAAAATTAGTGGACGATTTTTTTAAAAATTGTATTCTTAAATGTGTGATGTTCGTTACGTATGGCCATGTTCGCAAGCAAAGCGAAGAATTTATATGGAATTCAAAAAAGTAAAAACTTCAAAAATAAAGTTGGTAAAAATAAATCATGGCAAATCGCACATGTTTAACACTTGGAATCAAAAAGCCATGAAATAATTGTTCGGCAAATGTGTTCGCCGTGTATGGGCCAACGCAACTGAGCATATTCGTCGTTCAAGAGTAAGCTGATGAACAATTTCAGTAGCCGGATTATTACGGAATAAATATGGGGATCAGCGCAACTCGCGATTTCGTTGGAATATTCTTTTAAAAATAGCGATAAAATTCGGTGTTCGGGAGATGTTAATGGTTCTGTCATATCGCCTATGTAATGATTGATGAAAATGAGACAAAAAGATCGGAGATAAACGGAAGCCTTGAGGCACGCCAGCATTTATTTTCTGAATATTAGACTTGAAACCATCCAATACAAATTGTATTAAGCGGTCCGAATGGTTTTTTCTGATGATCCAACGAGGAAGAGATTTATCTATACCAAGTAATACATTTTCGATAAGTGACCTTGATGTCAACTTAAATGCTTTGGCAATATCAGGGGTAATAATTTTACATTCTCCAAAAATTTGTAAGGATTTGTGCCACTGTTCGGTGAGATATACCATCAAATCACAATTGAACCTTTTCTATCTTCAACATATTTCTAAAGGTGATAATAATTAATCAGCGTCTTTATGATCTCCGGAAGAAGGGGCGGAAGTGAAATTGGGATATAGTTAGAGGGTGAAAAGCATTTGACTTTTTTCTACCAATACCTGCCAAAGAACTTTTTTACTTGCATTTATAGGTACTCGTACTATAATCTATAAGGCAAGTTATGCATTCGTAAAAAAAATTCTAACAATCGAACATGACATTACGATCATAGAGAACACCAAAAAAGTGGGCCGAGCAATTCCGTCTGTCTGTCTGTAGAACGATCTACAGCCTAAATGGCTGAAACGATTTTGTTCGAACTTGGTGCTCAGGCGTGTTAGCTGATTGTTCAAAATAGATTTTTAAATCGTTGTCTTAGCCCCAAAAATAACGGTACTTCCCAGTAACATTTTTCTATCATCTTAATTATCTTGAAAACGGCTCTAATGATTTTGATAAAAAAGCATGTGTACCACTTTAGCATGTTGCCACTTTGGCCAAAAAAATGGTTTACATATTTTGTTATTAACGGTATCTGCCATACAACGATTTTATTGATTTTCGACTTTCTCATAAACGGCTTACGGGACTTCGATCAAAATATTTATACAGAGGGTACTTCGAATTTTAAATAATAGTGCATTTCAAATTTTGCGACAAATTTGAATTTTGGAAAAAAAAATATTTTTTTTTTTTGAAAATTCAATATTTCAAAAAACGGGTGGACTGTGGGTGGCCGTGGCGCGATAGCTGTGTGCTCGCCTTTCAACCTCGTGGTCGCAGGTACTATGTCGTCTTAAATTCGATTAAAAACCAATTTTAAAAATTGTCATAAAATGATTTGCTGGTTTACTAATTACATGCTGTTCAGGCATAATACTAACAACATGTGATTGAGTAAGCTAGTATACGCATAAATATGACAAAGAAATAAATAAAATAATGTGAATTATAAGAGACAGAAATAAATAAGACACGGTAATTTTCTCCTCATTAGTTCAGCCGCCATCCCTGGAGATAAATCTGAAACAACAACCAGCTCTAGTCTCAGAACATCGCGCCACACATCTTTCCTATCGTTCTTTCTCTTCTTTCACCGGATGCTCGCGCTGTGTTAAAAACATATAAAGGATATTTATAATCCCTTGAGCGCGTGCAAAATTATAAAACAAAAAAAAACGGGTGGACCATTTTCTCTTAAACTTTGTTTTTAAATGTATATTATTAAATATTTAAAATTTTCATACCAATGTTTTTTAGACAAAATTTAATAAATTTTTTATATTGAAAATTAAGTGAAAAACGGCCTTAAAATAATATTTAGCGGTTTCTATTAAGAAATCTTTTCAATACAATGTGAGCGCAAGTACGTGCGATCCAATTGTGCATTTTATTTTTGTTTAAGGGACAAACAACAGTAGCTCCCATACATTTTTGTTAGCCAAACACAAAAATCTTATACTTCTCAAAAACGGCTCCAACGATTCTTATAAAAAGAATCAGTTCATTTATGAAGGGAAAAGGTACATTTTGGTAATTTTGTTTGAAAAAAATGGTTATTTTTGGTACCTCTAGTAGAACCGTTTTTTTGGTTTTCGATTTTCTGGGAAACGGGTAATTTGATTTTTTTGACATTTTTTATGCAGAAGCTCATATAAGTCTATTGTAAACAAAAATTTTTCAACTAAGTTTTTTTTTGTTAATAATGAATATTGATACTATGTTTGCAAAAAAGCTTATGTAGTTTTAAGTAAATAAACTGGGCTTTCATAATAAATAAAAAAACGAATTTGCAGAAAAACCGTTATTCGCACATAAACAAGGCCAATTTATAAGAGTTATACCTTCTTGATTTTTGATAAAAAAATATCTTACGAATCGGACATCGTTTAGCAAAGATAACGCTTAAGGCAAAGAGAGTTAAGATCATAAAAACCGTAATAACTCCAAAACGGAGCGAAATTTATTATACACACTAAGAATCAAGGTAATCGTACTTATAGCTACAAGAGCAAGTTCGTACGATCTAATCGTGTATTTGATTTATATTAGGAATACAGTTTTTTTAACTGTTCAAGATAATGTCAAAAAACTCCCAAGTACGAAGTTTGGAAAAAATCCATTTAACCGTTTTCGAAATTTTGAGTTTTAAAAAAAGTTTTTTAATTTAAATGTTTAAATTTTAAATTAAAAAAAAAAAAATTTTTAATTTCCAAAAAAAAATGTTGAAAAGCTTTGGTTTACATTAGTTTTAAGACTTCGTCTGCATAAAAAATGTGAAAAAATTAAATTAACCGTTTTTCAGAAAATCGAAAACCAAAAAAATTATACTACTAGATGTAGGTACCAAAAATAACCATATTTTTCCTTTCATTATTTAACTATTTTTTTAAAAATAAAAATCGTCGGAGCCGTTTTTGAGAAAAATAAAAATAAGCTTTTTGGCAAAAAAAAAATGTATTGCAGGTACCGTTATTTTTGTCTTTAAAAAAAATGAAAACGTGTGGGGCATATTACCGAAAAAACAACATGTAGCAAGATTGAAGCAAATTCATTTAACCTTAGACTCGACGATAGACATAGGAACAGACAGATGGAATTGCGGGACCCACTTTCTTGGCGTTCTCTATGATCATAATTTTATGTTTGATTGTTAGAATTTTAGTTTTTTTTTCACAATTTCATCACTTGCCTTATAGTACAGTACAACACGGATATAAGAAACCTGGAAATCCAAGAAGTTTCTTTCTTATATCGGAGTGTAATTTTTCTTATGTCCAAATATTGTAATGCTCATCTGTGGCAGAACATTCGCGGCCTTTCCAATTTTCAGCTGTCATTCCTTTGGAAAGTGGGAACTTGCAATGAAAGTGTTAACACAAATAAGCATAAGGTATTCGAAAGGTTTTGGTATAGGTTTGTCTGACAAAGTAAAATTCTTATAAGCAGACCTTTTTGTTCCAAGAATTGATTTTAGTGTGTAAGATACGCTTTCTTATACCTAACATAGTGTTTTTCTTATATACAAGTTTTTTATAATCAATAAAAACTTTCGAAAGAAATATAAGGAAAAAGGCGCGGTGTTTCTCATTGCGTTTCTTATATGAGTGTTTCTTTTATCCGTAAAATATGTAAATACCTAAACGTAATCGCAATTAAAAGATATTTTCCAAATAAGGTTTTTCCAACAATATATTTTTTCACGAAAATATTGAAACATGTTCTACATATATAAATATATGGTTTTGTTAAAAAAATTTAGTTTGTATTAGAAATGTTTTCTAAAAGCACTTAGAATACTTATTTTAAATCTCACAAATAAAGTAAATTGTTCTAAAATGTGAGCGTTTTTTATACAAGAGTTATACACAAGTTTGAAAAGAAAATCATACATATATATGTAGTATCGCTGTCATTTTAAAACTACTTACTTCATTTGAATTTTTAAAACGGTTCTGAGTTACAAAAAAAGGAACCGAAAAAATGAAAGGGTTTTACTTCCACCGCACTTTTTGTCATTTTAAATGAATTTTTCATAAATCACTTAAGACTAGCAAGTTTGAAGAAAATCACTTCAGCAGTTTTGGATGAGAAATAGAATTTTTTCCCGTTGGTAGGTGTAAAACCTTCAAAAGGCTCTATGAGGACCGAAAAACGCGTGATCATAGGAGTGTGAGATTCTTACTGCACTAAAAAACACCTCTTCCCGATTGCAACTAAACTTATCTAGCAATTTTTTTTAAACGAATTTAATTAACGTGTTGCAGGTAACTATCCGGTGATAGTTCCTGCTTATACCGCGATTTTAAGGCGGATTCTCGTTTAGTGCAGCAGATCGGAGGGCTTAGTCCTTCGCAGCCGGCGTACTAAATTCGTCTCATCTATAATTTCGATTATAGTACTATTACAATGTGGTAATAGCCCTTTTCTATAATTTCGTGCAAATTTTTTTATTTCATCGCGAACCGTGGGAATCCCGAGATCTCGGTGGAGATCTTCGTTTCTAATGTACCAAGTTGCGCTTACAAACGAACTTAGGAGTTTATTTTCAAATGTTTGCAAGGTATTTAAATTAGAACCTCGCGTACAACATCAGAGTTGTATACCGTAAGTCCAGACAGACTTAAGCACCTGCCTGTACAAAATTAGCTTGTTTTCGATACTGAGCTTAGAGTGTTTCCCGAGCAACCAGTTAATATCTCTGAGTTTATTATTTAACTCTTCGCATTTCTTTTTAACATGCGGTTTCCATTTCAATTTCGGGTCTAGAGTCATTCCGAAATATGTTGCTTCATTAGCAAACGGAACTTGAACCGTACTAACAAATACCGGTAATCTATTAATTTTTTTGTACGTGAAATCTACATGGACCGATTTTACTACGTTAAGCGATATCCGCCATGTTTTTGTCCATTCACTGACATTATTCAGAGCTTTTTGTAATTTTGTCGTAGAATCATTTATCGTTTGGCCCACTGCTAGTATTGCAGTGTCGTCAGCAAACGTGGCTACGATAGTGTCTTCTGTTTAAGGTATATCACGTGTAAATAATATGTATAATATTGGACCTAAGACACTCCCTTGTGGTACCCCAGCTACTATATCTTTGAGATCCGAGTAATCGTTTGCATGTCTTACTCTAAAAAGTCTATTCTCTAGATATGCTTTTAGAAGCGAATTAAGTGCTTCAGGCAGAATATGTCTTAATTTAAAATGTATGCCTTCGTGCCACACCTTATCAAAAGCTTGCTACACGTCTAGGAAACCGCCCAACAAATTTTCTTTTCTTCAAGAGTTTTCTCAATGACGTCAGTGATCCTATGCACTTGGTCAGATGTCGAATGCGTGCTTCTAAATCCGAACTGATGTTTAGGTATTAGGCGCTTTTCTTCTATTTATAGCTGCAGGCGCAGAAGTAATAAATTCTTTCAAAGACCTTAGATATTACGGGCAGATGCGAAATAGGTCTATAAAATTTCTTATCATGTGATGGTTTTCCTGGTTTGAGAACCATTTATAATTTATCGGAACGTATTTTAGCCTTAGAGTTAACCCTTTGCGAGGAAGCATTTTGAGAACTGCGGCCGTAATTAGGTCATATCCCGGAGCTTTCTTATATTTAAGCTTATACTTAAGCTTTCTAATTTCTCTATTTAATTCGGCAAAGGTAACATTTCTTGTTATGTAATTTTCGCTTGAGTTAGAACATATATTTAAATTTTCGGTGAGTCCTTGCCCATCAAAAAGTTTAAATGTGTTCTCCAGGTAATCCACGAAAAAGTTTGCTTTCTCTTTGTCGCTTTTTGTCCATTCGTTTTGATCATTCTTAATCGGAGGCGCTGGACCTTTGGTTTCTTCGTTACTTTAACAGCTTTCCATAGTGAGTAGTTGGATTCTTTTCCTGCTGTCAAGCTTTCAAGATAATTTTGGGGTTGGCCGTGGCGCGATAGTTGTGTGCTCTCCTGTCAACCTCGTGGTTGCAGGTTCGATAAATGCCGTTGTATGTCTTCTTATATTCCATTAAAAACCAATTCTAAAAATTGTCATAAAATAAGTTGCTGCTTTGTTCATTACATGCTGTTTAGGCATAACACTAACAACATGTGTTTGAGTAAACTAGCATATCCATAAAATATGACAACGAAATAAAAAAAATAATGCGAATTATACGGGACATAAATAAATAAGACACGGTAATTCTCTCCGCATTAGCTCAGCCGCCATCCCTGGAGATAAATCTGAGACATCAACCAACTCTAGTCTCAGAACATCGCGTCACACATCTTTCCTATCCTTCTTTCTCTTCCCCCGGATGCCTGCGCTGTGTTAAGAAAAACATATAAAGGGTGTTCATAATCCTTTGAGCGCGTTCAAAGTTACTCGTATATAAAAAAAAAAAAAATTCCAACTTCAGAATTTTTCTATTCTGCCATCGTCGTTTTCAGTAAATTACGCAAGCGATTTAAATTTAGCTTGTGTTGATGAGCTCGAATTTGCTGGCATGACTTACGTGCTTTTCGTTTCTCTTTTACTAAATCTTTTATTTCCTGCGGATATTATAGGTTTTTAAAGCTCAGCATTTCTCTTTGGTGCAGGGTGTTGTTCCATTCGGCTTGTTGTACGATATCAACGAAATTATCTACTGCGTCTTCAAGTTCGAGAAGCGTTTTTAGTGATACCCTTAATTCAACATTATCCTCTATATCTTTCTTAAAACCTTCCCAGTTGGTTTTCCGATTGGTTAGCCTGGGAGGTTGTTCATTTTTAAGAAGTTTTACGTTCATAGTGAGAATAACAGCCGAATGAACTGAGAAGAGATCAAAGATTTCTCTTATGTTAATTTTTTTTGAGGGTATTCCTTTGACCACAAAGAAATCAATACGATCAGGTATTTTCGATGGATCAGTTGGCCAGTAAGTCTGGTTGCCAGTCGAATGAAAATCGCAATTATTATTTTCCATTCCCTCTTCGTAGAGCATTCGACCCTTTTGAGAAATACCTTTAGATCCCCAAAAGCTGTGCTTCGCATTAAAGTCACCACAGGGGATAAAGTTTTGTTTAAGTAACTTTAACACGTTCATAAATTCATTCTTTTCAATTTTACATCGTGGAGGACAGTATATGGAAGATACATTCAAAACAACATTCTGCGTTCTAACCTGTACACCGATTAATTGCATTGATCCAACTTCAATTTGCGGGCCTATTGTGTATTCGATGCATTATCTTATAAATAAAGATGCCCCACCTCTTGCTTTGTTCGACAGATGAGTTGCATGGTATTCTAAAAATCCATTGATCTTACTATTTGATTGTTTCTTGACATGCGTTTCCGATATCAAACAAATATCAATATCTTTCTCATGTAAAGCATTTCTAGTTCTCCAAGTTTTTGCCATAATCCGTTGGCATTCCCAATAATTATTTTGAGCGTTTCCATCATGTTTTTCTCTTTGTATGACGTTTTGGCCGAAAACTGTTTTCGAGTTTATTTAGCCTGTCAAATATAAGTTTATTTGTACCACATTGCTCCTCAATTTTTGAAAGGATTATGTTTAAGACGTTCGTGAGTGGATCACCAGCAGTAGATTTTTGTAATCCTATGTTTTTAGCCGTTATTTGGGTATATGTGTTTACACTACCTTTCTTTGGTATTTGCTCTGGTTGTGTTGATTGATCTTGAGGCTATTTTCCTTTGGGTATTTGGGCATTTAACCTTTTAGGGGTCTTAAGAACATGCTTTTCTACTTGGTTTGGTGATTTTCTTTGTGACTGCGAGAAATGGAATTGCGGTCCATTTTTGGCGATTTGAAACTTAGTAAAATGTAAAATAAATAATTCGATGTTTAACTCGTTTAAAATTCTCTTATTGACATATCCAATGAAAAAAAATTAACTCAATCGTCTCAAATTTTGCGTCTGTGGTTGCTGTATTTTTTTAAATTTTAAACCTATACATTTACTTTACTGTAAGATATCTCTACTATAAAGCTATAGTTGCCACATATGGCTTGTTACAATCGAAACTTGTTTCGTTTTAATTTCACGTAATGCATTTTGTTGTTCGTGTAACACGCTAACCTCGTAAAGCAAGCTATTTACCTATCTATTCAATTTATTACACTTGCAAAACACACAAATTACCTTTTAAAAAAATATCCTTTAAACTCAATCCGGAACGAAAACCTTGTAAGAAAAAAAAAACTATTTCTATGCACCCAACACACCACCAAGTAATTCCAAATCTAAAATAAAATTTAAAAGAATGTTTCCCGGATGTGTTAATAAATTTGGATTAAAGATACACAAAACACAAGCCATGCTAGGTGTTGTTTTATAGTTTTCCCCAACTATTGCCTCCACTATTCATGCATGCTTTTAGCGCAATATCCTTCGAATCTTGCATAAGGTGTTTATACAGTTGAACTTTCTTTTTGTGCATTGTTTGCAGTAGGTAGTTAAAAAAGTTGTTCTTTATTCTGATTTTGCCCCAACAAACAAAGACACAAAGTCTAAAAAGTTTAGTAGATGTTAGTGAATTTCATTTGGTACTTTAGTTGACAACTGGGTCACAAACAGTTTTAATACTTTAGGATGCAAAAATAAAATAATACTGGTAGAAGAAATTATTTCTTACTAATATATCCCTATGATCTATCGAAAATAAGTGATTCTTTAACTTTTAGGTATCGGGTTTTTCAATAAGAGCGCTACAAAAGTTTTTGTTAGCATAGACCATAGACTTGACGTAGCACCACCAGGAAATAGCCTAACGGCGTCAAATCGCACGACCGAGGCGGCCAAGCGACTGGACCATTTCGTGTGATAACACGTTCTCCAAACTTGATTTGCAATAAATTGATTGTGACATTCGCTGTGTGGCTTGTGGTGCCGTCCTATTAGAACCACATGTCTTCCAAGTCCATATCATCCAATTGGGGCCAAAAATATTCGATTATCATTGAACGGTAGCGATACCCATTCACAGTAACGTGCCGGTCTTGATCATCACGGAAGAAGTACGGCCCAATGACGGCGCCGGCCCATAAACCACACAAAACCGTAATTTTTTCGGGATGCAATGATGACTCATGGAGTACGTGTGGATTGCTGCCTGACCAATACCGCATATTTTGTTTATTGACGAAGGCATTCAGCCAGAAATGAGCCTCATCGCTGAAGATGATTTTTCGATGAAAATCCGAATCATTTTCAAGTTGTGCTCAGGCCAATTCACGAACATACGATGCTTCTGGTGGTCAAGCGGTTTCAGTTCTTGCGTCAATTTAATCTTGTAAAGGATGTAGGCCAAGATCTTTTCGCAAAATTCGCCACAACTACGTCACAGAGATGCCCAACGACTTGTGAGAGACACCTTTGGGCTTTCTGTAACTGGAGCCTTAGCAGCAGCAATATTCTCCACACTACGGGCACTTCTTTGTCTAACTGGCACGGGGACATTTTGTACTGTGCCTGTGGATTCAAATTTTTCCACTAGACGCTCAATTGTTGATCTGCTAGGACGATTATGACGACCATAAATTGGACGTAGCGCTCTTAACGTTGAGGCCATTGACTCCGAATTTCGGTAGTAAATTTTAATAATTTCGACCCGTTGTTGGCTCGTATATTTTTCCATCATGAAATGGCAAATCTTACTGAAGAGAAATGTCAAATGGCGCCGTTTGCTGTCCCTGTCGCTCTACTTTTGTAGCGTCCCTATTGAAAAACCCTTTATTATCAAGTTCCTTCACAATTTGCTATGCAACGAAGTTCGCTGTTAATTCAAGGCTGTCAAGAAGTGTTATGACTCGTTCAGTACTATTTGAGAGCATAAAGTACTATACAAATGAGAGTGACCAAAGACCAACGAATTGACGAATATTCGTCCACTTTGACATTTCATTCACATGGCTTTAATTCTATTCGTCACGAATATAAGTGGAATGTCTGATTTTAAAGTTAGACGCGAGCGAACAAATAACTCGTTGAAGAGTGGATGCTACGTGGAACGCGAATAAAGTTTGACTGTTCGTTACACCCGGATGCAATTCGCGACTACCAATATTGGTTTTTTCAAATTTATCTTATTTTGGCGATTCAAAAGTAAATTTGTGTGTCGAAACATTAATATATTATATTTCTACAATTTTGCTTTAAATTTGTGAAGAATTTAGGTTGGTAAATTGATTTAAATGGGATTTATTCGTTTACTCGTCGGTCGTTGGTCGCTCTAACGTGAAAAGCCCTTAAATGGCATGACTATTATACATAAATACATCATTCTGAAGAAGAGTTCTTCAACACTGGCAACACCTAACCACTAATAGGGCTGGCAACAAAGCGAGACCAGGCGAGACTTTTGTTAGCCTCGTCTCGGTACCGTCAAAATCGACAAATTTCAGTTTCGCCTCGGTTTCGGTCCCAGTCTTTCCTAATCAAGTCTCGTCTCGGTCTTGGTCTTGATCTCATCCTTAGTCTTGGTTTCTTTCATGTTTTTTGGTATTAAAAAGATGTAATATAAGACGCGTGTGCAGATTAAAAAGATAGAGTACCGTATCTCAATAGTTTTTGGTAAGAAAAATGCTGGGTGTGGTGCCTTGTGTGAAGTGAGAAGCACGAAGAAAATGTAGAAATAGTCTCGTGAGCCAGTTTTGTCTTTTGTTGTTGTTTCAAACAGTTAAATTGTAAAATTGTTTTGATTTTTCTTTCAATGTATTTTGAGCGAATTCAAGTTTTTAATGTAAATACGATGAAACTTGACAGTCAGTATTCATGCTTCCCATTATCTAAACAGGTCCTTATGCATGCGTTTTTTATTATCAGAATTGTTCCGTATGGATCATCGAAAGACACGCAATACAAACAACAACACAAGATCCTGATCTCCATCGGGACCACGTTTGTTGCGGATGGCTATTTGGATTCGCAATTAAGCGAAATCAGAAGTGAAACAACTTCTTATTACGATTTCGAGTATAGACAATAACTTGAATTTTTTTCTAATTTATTTTATAAAAGTGTGTGATAAATATTTTTGTAGATGTTTTTTTAATACATTTAAATCGAAGCCATCCATCAATGGATTTTGACATTTCATGGCTTGACAGTTAGGCAAGAAACTATATTTAGGCGTTTGGATAATATATTTTTCCAAACGTCACCCAAAAGACTTATGTCGAAATCAAAAAACCTAACATTCGATTTTTTTCTGAACACCATTGATTTATTTCTGAACAAAATCTGTCAAAACAGATTATGCGTTTTTAACAAGATTTAATAGACTTTTCACCACACTATTTTTTACAAGTTCCTTACAACATACAACAAAATCGATCTGAAATCGATTTGAAATGGTTGTTTGGAAATCGACATTAAAATCAACCTTTTCCGTAGCAAAAAATTAAATCGGAAAATTTTTGAATTTTCTGAGATAAATTTGAATTTTGTAGAAGGTTTTTAATCATCCCTCAATCGATTTTGACAGCTCATGGCTTATTAAGTAGGCAACAAACTGTATTCTGAAGTTTCGATAATATGTTTTTCCAAGTGTCCCTCAAAAGTCTTACTACAAGTCACCTTTTTTCGAATAGGGAAACAGTGTCTGAAAAATGAGCGATTTCTATTTCAACGAAATGCATACATAAGTCTTCTTTTGGATTCTTCGCTTTTCTATAGCAACCACCGAGACCACTTAGACTCTTGGTAAATTTCGGTACCAAGAATAGGGTCCCGTCTCGGGAATTTGTTAAGAAGTCTCGTCTCCTCGACGAGACGGAGAACGAGGCGAGAGCGAGACTAGTCTCGGTCTCGTTGCCAGTCCTAAGCACTCCGTAAGCATGTTCAGCTACCCTACTCTACTGGTTTCTTTCCGAGTGGATGGAAAACAGCATTTATGCAGTTGTTGAATTGCTTATTCAAGAGAGCTTTAAACGGACTTTAGTACACAAAATTTTGTCGAAAATTCCATGTAAGATGAACCGAACTTAACAAAAATTGCCTATTGAAAATGCTTTCACTTATCAACTGATGATGAGTCCTGAATGACCTCCACGCTCAGCCAGAAAATTGTTCATTGCGGCCTGAAGGGTTGAAATTGGGATCGCCTCCATTATTGTCTTAATGGACTGCTTCAATCCAGTCAAATTACTGGATTTCGTTTTGTACACTTCCTGCTTGACATAACACAATAAAAAAAAAGTCTGAAAGTGCAGTTTCTGGATATCATTTTTTTTGGGAATTTTCGTTGGATCTCCGCCATAACTTGTGTGGCTACGTGTGCACTTGCTCCATCTTGTTGAAACCAAATCTTGCTGAAAGGGATACGTCTTCGGCGAAGTTATGGGTAAAAAATCTCCTTCAACATCTTTAAATAACGGTCCCCATTGACAGTTTGTGTTACACCGTTTTCTTCAAAGAAGTATGGCCCGACAATACACCTTGATGAAACTGCGCACCACACAGTGACTCGCTCTGGGTGCAGTTCCGTCTCATGGAGCATTTCTGGATTAGATTCAATCCATATACGGTAATTTTGCTTGTTAACATTCCGGTTTAAGTCAAAATGGGCCTCATCAGACATGAACAAACAATTTATCAATGTGTTGTCTTCTTCGGCCATTGCAATCATTTTTTGTCAAAATTCCAGGTGAACAGGCAAATCCTGAGAGCTTAACTTTCTTGTAATTTGGACTTTGAACGGAAACAAGTTTAAGTCATCATGAAGTATCTGTTGTAATGACCGTCTGCTAACTCCAATTTGGCCCGATAAATTTCGAGTCGAAACACTTGCATTTGCCTGTATTGCCGATGCAACAGCCACGATTGTATCCTGAACCCGAACATTGGTATCTCGATACGGTCTTCGTTCGATGCTTTCAGATTCGGCAAACATGTTCACCAGCCTCATAATGGTCCATCTACTCGGGGGAATACCGCCAAGCTCGGACTGCAAAGAATGGTATTGCTGCACTATCCAAATCCTTTTTTCAGTATCCCAAGCATTCATTTTGATAAATCTAAATAGTAGCCTATAAAATGAAAAAAAATAAGCCGATTACTCACACTGAAAAAAAGTTATTACGTTTTATTTCTGTAACACGATTCGTGGGTCACCCTGTAGCTCTTTTCTAGAAAATTAAAATTTATCTTTTTTGCTACAAAAAATTGTGTGGCATTATTTATGTCGCTACAAAAAGATTTTAATTAAGAATTTAGGCAATTACCTAAGAAGCTTAGATATTAAGCTTGAAAAAATTTGCTTCAGTGGTTTAAATTGCGAGATTCACTCTTTTTGTATTCACTATCATCATAATGTCCGAGGTTTGATCAAAATCTCGATCTCGATTACTTTTCCAAATGCAAAACTTGCCCTATGGTACGTAGTATAGTGCAATTACAAAAACCTCCAAAATACCACAAAATTTTGGGAGCCACCTGAAATCCCCAAAACAACAATATCTCAAGCGGGTGAGATTCCCAAAAAAATTATATCCAACAAGACGAAATCCCCATGGGGGAAAAAAGCCCTATGGACAAAATCCCCAATATATTTTCCTTTTTGCCAAAATCTACAAAATCTCAAATTATTCCCAATACATTTTTTTTGGCTTAGGGCGATTCAGTTAATAAATTAGTTATTATTTAATACATTTTATTTCAGTAAGTAAAATACATTTTTTGAAGTGGATATCATACACCCTGTCTTTATCGTCGATCACGCGATCTTATTGCTTGGTTCACTACTTGCACGGCTTATTTTGGGATTTTCTCTTGGCGATTCTTTTTGCGAGATTTTCTTTTGGGAATTTTGTCTGTGCTCCATTTTTACTTGGGTATTTTTTTTGGTGATTATATTTTTGGAGTAAAGATCACCAACCCTCAAATTTTAAATCGGAACTGTACACTGTCCGTCAATTTTAAAGCTGCATATTCATTTCTAGAACTGGGGATACCGAAAATAGAAAACGCAACCAAGAAATAGCTCCTTCGAAATTGAAAAAAAAATCACACTTGCGGAAGGACATGCACTTTCATTGCATTTCTTTAATATAATTCTGGGACTTATAATGCGCTTATCCACTGGCTAAAGGAAATAAGATGAAGCAGTTAATTCGGTTTGGCAGAGAACAAATGTTTTCATAACTCCTTACGCCAAAGACTAATATAAAAAAATGCCGTCAATTTACGGCATTACCTAGCTTTATAGAGCCGAGTACTGGACGTTAAGCATGAAAGGATTTGCACTTTCCAAGAGCTTTTGCAACCACTTTTAACCAAACTAAGTCACTACACACCGCTTGCGGTAAATGTCAAATTCATTTGATGCACGTACTATTACTTCACTGTTTTTATGACTTTAAAGGTGCAAACAAAATAAATCTACTCACACGCAAAGATTTTGTTTATACAATCTTGAAATTCATTGCAAATTATAAAAGGTGATTTTTTAAAAGCTTGGTTTTTGAAAATTCAAAAAAACACAGAAACTTGTAAAAAGTGAATGAAATTTTTATTTGGATCGATAAATCAATTTCTGCCATTTACTTTTTAAAAATAATTTCACTTAAATGTTGCCCGCGGCTACGCCTCAGGTGGTCCATTCTGAAGGTCCAATTTTGGCAAACTTTTTCACACATTTCGGCCGGAATCTCACCAATGACGCGTTTAATGTTGGCTTCCAAGGCAGCAATCGTGCTTGGCTTGTTCCCATAGACAATAGACTTAACATAGCCCCACAAAAAATAGTCTAACGGGGTCAAATCACATGATCTTGGTGGCCAATTGACTGAGCCAAAACGTGAGATCAACTGCTCACCAAATTCGCCTCTCAATTGATGCATGGTTTCGTGTGCAGTGTGGCATGTGGCACCGTCCTGTTGGAACCACATGTCGACCGAGTTCAATTCTTGCATTTTCAGCAAAAAAAAATCTGTTATCATCGAACGGTACCTTTCTCCATTGACCGTAACCCTGCGGCCTTCATCGTCCTTGAAGAAGTACGGCCCAATGATGCCGCCTGCCCATAAACCGCACCAAACAGTGCATTTTTCGGGATGCATTGGTAGCTGCTGAATTGCCTCTGGCTGCTCTTCACTCCAAATACGGCAATTCTTCTTATTCACGTATCCATTTAGCCAAAAATGAGCCTCGTCGCTGAAGACAATTTTGCGATAAAAAAACGGATCGGCGCCGAATGGACATATCGCGATCTTCAGCAACACTGGCGGATGCAGCAGCAATATTCTCTTCGGTACGCACTCTACGGATACGATTTCGTGGATTAATGTCCAATAAAGTGAAGCTGGTGCGAAATTTTGTCACAATGAGCTGAATAGCCTGCTCGGTGGGTCGATTATGACGACCATAAAACGGACGTAGCTTGCGAAACACATGTTTCACAGAGCACGAATTTTGATAATAAATTTCAATAATTTGCAAACGTTGTTCAGGCGTAAGTCTATTCATGATGAAATGGCAAACAATACTGAATCGAAATGTCAAATGTTCGTGGAATTTGTCATGTGTGATCTGTCAAAAATATAACCGTCAAAAACCAAGTAGCAAAAAAATCACCCGTTATATAAGTACAATTTGTATTCTTGCAACAAAAGTAGTTTTAAGTGATTTTTGTTCAACTTTCCTTAACTGCAAAATTGAAGCAGAGGATAGTTTTACATCCAACGGAACCATGCATTAGCTTTACTATGGCTGAATGAAGGATGCTTCTGAGTGACATGTCCGGTCATTTGCTTCGTCTGTCCAGTCCATTAGAACGTTTCATCTCTATTTTTTTCTGTTTTCTTTATTTTGAAGAAAATACAAATAAATCTTGCCTTTTTTTGCTGAAGGGATATAGGACACTGTGAAAATATATATTGCGACGAGCTTGGATTTATTATAAAGTTGTCGACAAGCAACGCGGGAGAAAACCCATTAAAAGGATTTTAAGCTGCCACTGTAGTGCCACTTGAATTTGGTGTCCGGAAGAACAAGAACTTTAAGAAGGATGACGCAACCAACTACGACGACGACTACGACGCCTTCATAATATGAATAAATCCATTTATATTTGACATCGTTATCATCATGAAAGGAAATTATGGCAAATTTTATGGGATGCCTCTGTGTAAACGGTTTTAATTTCCTTCATATTATAGTTTCCTTTTTATATTTTATGTTCAAACCAAAAAAAGGGTTAGATAGAAATAGTTGAACGAAAAAAAAATAAAAATAATTGGAATGATGATTAAAAAAAGGCAAGAGTCAAAATTGTTTCACATGCCAATTTAGTTCAAAAAGATATTGTAATGTGTGCAAGAGCTTTAGAAATTTAAATAATAATACAAGACAGAAATATTGGTGGAATGAATTTCTTATTATTATAATCTGGTGGATTATTTCATGGCATTTATTTTTTATATAATGTGATGTCCGACATATGTCCGCTGCGGCTACGAGTTACATGGCCTTCGACCAATCCAATTTTTGACTACTTTTGCCAACAAATCTGGTCGTTTGGCGTCAATGTTGGCTTGAATATTTGCTTCCCAAGGAGTTCCTGGTTTGTCGGCATAAACCAATGGCTTAACATAGAGCCTAAATAGTAGTCCAGAGGCGTTAATTCGCACGAAAAAGGGGCCAGTTAACAGGATCACTTCTGGAAATAAAGCTGTCACCAAATTGACTTTGCAATAAATTTGTGGTTAAGCGCGCTATATGGCAAGTTGCTCCGTCTTGTTGGAACCAAATATCGTGGATGTTTAGCTGATTAATTTTTGGAAACAAAAAACCAGTGAGCATGGATCTATAGCGCTCGCCATTTACCGTAACGGTAGCTCCTTCCTCATTTCAAAAGAAATAAGGACCGGCGATGATGCAGCCAGCGTGTAAACCGCACCAAACAGTCAATTTTATTGGATGTGATGGTGATTGGTTTATGGATTGAGGAATTTCTTCGCTCCATAAACGGCAATTTTGCTTATTGACGAAGCCCCAGGGCTCCGTTTTGTCTCCAAGTATTTTTCTCATTTTCATAAATTATCTCCTATCTGAAACTTCTAGTTCTAATCCACTAAATTGTTTTGCTGACGATAGTACTCTCAGCTTTTTATATTCGTTTTCAGATTCAGCTCCTTGTTCTTCGGATGTGGAACTGCAACGGCAGCGTTGGAATAATAAGCCGCGTAGAATTTAGTGCTTAGGGGGTGGCCGTGGCGCAATAGTTGTGTGCTCGCCTGTCAACCTCGTGGTGCAGGTTCGATTTCTGTCGTTGTCTATGTCTTCTTATATTCCATTAAAAAACAATTCTAAGAATTGTCATAAAATAAGTTGCTGCTTTGCTCATTACTTACTGTTAGGCATAACACTAACAACATGTGGTTGAATAAACTAGCATACCTATAAAATATCACAACGAAATAAATAAAATAATGCGAATTATAAGGGACATAAATAAATAAGATACGGTAATTCTCTCCGCATTAGTTCAGCCGCCATCCCTGGAGATAAATCTGAGACAACAACCAGCTCTAGTCTCAGAACATCGCGCCACACATCTTTCCTATCCTTCTTTCTCTTCTTCCACCGGATGCCCGCGCTGTGTTAAGAAAAACAAATAAAGGAGCGCGTGCAAAGTTATAAAAAAAAAAAAAAATCAGTGCTGTCTTCTGTCGTTAAAGCAGGACCCACCACCCATGCCGCTATCCATGAGCGGCAATTGCATTGAAGACACGATTCGGCTTTCAGTCCTTGGCATGTGCATCACAGACCAACTCTTGTGGAATGACCACATATTCGATATCGCCAAAAATGCTGCAAAGTGCTTGGGCTTTTTTCGAAGATTCAAGAAATTCTTGAATATAAGAAATAACTCTCATATTTGGTCAGGAGCTCCCAAAACTCATTTGAATCTTTTGGATAGAATTTAAAATAGAGCTCTAAAAATGATTGGCGACAGAACTATAGTGGAAACATTTACATCTCTAGAACACCGTCGAAATGTTAGATGTCTCTCATTATTTTATCGCAATTTTTATAAATAATTTTCTAGCGTTTCTATTCTTCTTCTTATAATGAATTCAATCGAATTACCCTTGAATAATATAATTCGCAGTGTTTTAATGCGTGTCGGTAGCCATCGACTAATATATTGCGTCTTAGAAGGGTACTACAGCATCTAACTGATGAGACCAACTGTAGTACCTGGGCGAAACGCATCAATTTGGACTATAGGTCACAAAAAACTCTTAATTAAATAAGATCGCAGTCCACAAAAATTAAGAACAAAAATAATACCTATGTATGTACATACGTTTGTATTGATTTTATTTTTCTCCTTATAAATAGTTTTAGCGAAATAGCCAGCATTCCTTCCCTTAAAATTTTGAACCGTAAAACTCGCGAGAATGCTCATCAGTTTACCCTTGAGCCCAACTTCGGACGTACTGTTAAGTACAGAGATTCTTTCTTTAGCCGTAGAACTCGAATGTGGAATACCTTACTCGGCTCTATTTCCCCCTCCCATTTTGATATACGGAAATTTAAAACCAATGTTCATCGGTATCTCCTGTTACATCCTTCCCTACACCGTGCTTGATCATTTTATTTTTGAATTTTCTTGGGGGCCATTTATTTGGCTTAATACAAGCTTCATAACTTAACCTAACTTAGAACTATGAAACTTAGGGCTGTGATTGGGTTGAATTGAGCGGACGATTTAGCAGGAGGAGTCTTAGGCTGGGAGTGCTGAGGTTGAAGTCGAAACAGTTTTCGTTTAAATCAGCCCTTCGCAGCATACGGTTAATAGGTTCATTGAAACGATAAGAGGTACGATGAGTAGGCAGGTAGAATAGGCGAGGGTTTCTTAGGTTACGGGAGTTAGTGTTGAGAAAGATAGAGTTGTACAGGGTTTCAGAGTCAACGGAACCTGAGAGAAGTCGATGAATGAAGAGGATTTCGGTTATTTCTCTTCGCTCTTGCAGGGTATTGAGGTTAATTAGTTGGAGGCGATTTTGAAAGGGGCAGAATCAAAGAATTATTCCAAGACAGGCCACGAAGGGCGAATCTTAAGAAACGGCGTCGAATGCTCCTGATTCTAGGGATATGAATTTGTTGATATGGGGACCATAATTGGCAAGCGTATTCAAGCGTGACGTAGGGGTCGGATAATTCTTTGGACCATCGTTTCACAAAACCAAGCGTTGAATTGGCTTTAGAGATAATATTATCGATGTGTGTTATGAAATTGAGCTCTCGGTCACATAATATGCCGAGGTCTCGAATCGATTCAACTATGGCTAAGGGTTGATTGTAAAGAAAGTAGCTCCTGGGACAAGATTTTATGCGTTTGCGTGAAAAAAGTGTTTGATTGACACTTAGCAATATTATTCTCTAAGCAGTTTTTGATACACCATACTGAGAAACTGTGCAGATCTATTTGGATAAGGGAAGAGTCGTGTGAGGAAGAAATTGTCTTGAAAAACTTGGTATCGTCAGCATATAATAAGATATGGGAATGTTTAATGACCAATTCAATATCAATAATTCAATAATTGTAAGACTAAAAAGGAGAGGGACTAAGTGACTTCCTTCGGGGACCCCGGAGGTAGCTAAGGATGAATTGGAGAAGGCAGATCTGAAACGAACACTGTTATACCGGTTTTCCAGATAAGAAGAAATCCATTTTAAGAAAATAGGTTCAAAGCCGAGGGTGGACAATTTGAAAAGTATAAGTCTATGTGAAATTTTGTCAAAAGCCTTACTAAGGTCAGTAGAGATAACATTTACTTCCATTCCGCTTTCTAGAGCTGAGACTGTATACGATACGATACGATACAAATTCAACTAGATTAGTTGTTGTAGACCTACAATTGAGAAAGCCGTGTTGTCTAGGGAAAACGAGCGACTTACAACGGAAACCTAAAATTTCGTACAAAATACTTTCAAATATTTTAGGGATATGTGAAAGTTTGGCAACGGGACGAAAATTTTTAATATCGCTCTTAGTACCCTTTTTGTATAGCTGAGGAAATTTTCCTTGAGATAATGATAGACTGAACATTTTGGAGAGTGGAAAAGAGAGAGCTGAAGAACATTTTTTTAGGAATATTGCGGGGAGGCCATCAGGGCCAGGAAGATATTCATCGTTAAGTTGATTCAACTTATTTCAACTGATAGCTAAATGGGTCGACAGTAGGAGGAAGAAAAGGGCCTAGTGAGAAATTTGGCAAATAATCGAAATAATCTGAATCAGGTACGAAGGAATCGTCGATGAAAGATTGCTTGAAAAATGTGGCAAAAAAATTGGCAATATCTGCGGATTATTCGAAGTTTCGGTATTGAAAGAAAGAGGGGGAGGGTAACCATCGGATTTTCTTTTAAAATTGACGAACTGAAAGAACGACTTAGGATCATTTATAAGTTTGGTTTGTGTTTCTATTAAATAGCGTTGGTAAAGGGTGTTGTATAGCTCGGAAAAGTGAAGATAAGAACCAAAATAGTTACAATAGTCAGGGGGCGATCGGGTACGAAGAAAAATTGCCCACAACTTGTTTCTCTTGTTACGCAAAGAGCGAAGCTTGCGGTTATACCAAGATGGGGAGGCAACCGATGTTTTTTGTCGACTAAGGAGTACATGGAGAGAAATAGAATTAAATATTTCCCTGTAAATTTTTTCTGTGGCATCTTTCGCGATAAGGTTATCGAAATTAAAGGAATTCCTGTTGAGATATTCATTAATATGACGGAAATTTGACAAAGGAGTATTGATTTGCAGGGAGATTAGTTGGTAGTGGACAATCATGATAGAATGAGAGAATAAGGGGAGGATGATAGTTGTCGATAGTAGTGAGAGTGTAGGCTTGTATCTGCAAGGCGATCTATAAAAAGTCATTCTTTTGCAGAAGTCGGATTTGAAACAATATAGTAAGATTGATCTTCAGATGAAGTCCATATAAGATGGGGAAGGGTAAAGTCGCCGAAAAGAAGGATGTCATCGTTGGGGTCACATATCACATCATCACATAAAGCGATTTACGGGGTCGTGATTAGAGGAAGAAGAGACTGCAATGAGGGATGAGTCCAGTGTGTTTTTGATAGCTAGTAGGACACCTCGACATGGGCATTCATCAGAAGATCCGTTAAGTTCATCGTCGCGATAAACGTTAAAAGAAGAAGGAAACAGTTCTTCTTTGTTTATACTAGATACCAAATTTGTTTCCGTCAGGGCGTAGATATTAAAGGATAGAGCGTAGAATTGTTGTAAAACAGTATGAGTTTTTGAAAGAAGACCTCGAACGTTTTGATAATAGATGGTAAGAGGGAGGACTTGACCAGCTGGGAGGGTGCAATGCATTGTTTTAGATGGGACATTAGGAGTGACGTGTATGGCTGGGTTCGAGTTAGGAGACAAAGTAGTTTTTAAGATTTGTGCGTGAAGATACGACGTAGGCTTGGATCTGATTTGAGAGGCGTAAGTTTTAAGGTCTTTGTTAACTGTTGTCGGAGAAATGTTGTAGTTTTCATGAAAACGCGTGTAAATCTTTTCAGGGCTACGGGTTCAGTCGGGCATCCTTCTTTTTCTATTTGAACAATGATATTTGTTTTTGTTTTGCCGTAAATGCAAACAGATTCAGATTTTTCATGTAGGTTGGCAAGGTAAAAACGAACATTGTCGAAAAGTTTTTGATCTCGAAGTCTGGCCATGACATAAAGCCCATCGAGTTCAGTGTTTGTGAGCGAGGGATCAGTTAATCTGTTGGTAAGTTTCACAGCAGGGGAAATCATTGGGTCGAACCTTGGGGCAGGTAACGATTTAGGAGTGACATTTGAGAATCTTTTAGATGGGGCAGAATCTGAGGTGTTAGAATTTGATAAGTTATTGTAGATTTTACTAAATTCCTTAACTTCTATAAGATAAGTATATTTTTTTCCGAAACGTCCAAATATCAGATAAAAGTTTTTAAGACAATGGTGTACGATTGTCAATAACGTATGTGAGTGCATTGTAGTCGCTTTCTCAGCGCTCTACTCCCAAAACGGTTAATGTTACAGAAAAATGCAGACGACATTTTTTGTAGATAATTTTACGAGGAGTAATTTTTATATTTGCCACTATTGACCTCCGAGTAATAGGTCGCGAGATATTTGCGAAAAACTGATTTTCGTGACCTTCATAACTTTTTTAGCCGGCACGATATCGATTTCGATTTTTCACATCTTCATTTCAACACCGTAATAAACGTGTATACAAAAATTCAGCTCACTAGGAATTTTTCCGCAGATATAACCTAAAATGACTGGACTATTCGTATCTGGTAAATCTTATCTAAATCAATTTTGTTTGTTTGACCTTTTCTGTTCTTCGGTTTTTTCGATGTTCGCATTTCTTAGGAACACAAATGCAGACTCTATTTATTTTGCGACTTTTATTAACTTAACCGGCAGAAAATGATTATGATTTTAAAAATTAATGACAGCTGTATGAAAATTAATGCGCCTGTATGAATAGATAATTTTTTCTTGAAATCCCTCTCTTGGAGAACAATAATTATCATTTCCAGGACTCAACAGTCATTTCGGGAATGTACCATCATATCCGGGAACGTTTCCGGAATGACGTTTCACGAATCACGCGCTTAGATTTTACGGCGGCCATTTTAATGCGACCTGACTTTGTCAATAGTAAAATATTTGAGGTTAATTTGTTATTTTGTGTCGTAAAAATGAATTTGATCAATAATTAAAGGTAATAACCATGTTCACAAAATAACGGACTATTGATGTACGCTATACGAATAATGAATTTAACACTTATATTTAATTTATTTGATGATAAATACACCGACAGCCGGCTTTGGTATTGCTTTCTTCCTCAACTGACGTTTAACACAGAATGACTTGCACTTAAAACTAATTTTAATTGATTATCGATGTGTTCACTGAAATGACGTGCACCCTATCGGACAAACTATTTTTGCATTTTTATAATTAAAAAATAAATAATCTTTCAGTATCCTTTTTAAAACTAGATTTTGTATTAAAAATACGGTATATTAAGTAATGACAGATGTTAAATACCATAAATTTTTCATTCATATTTTGGACCTCTTTTTTGAAAATCGTACATTAGAACGCGTTCCCGAAATGACTTTCTATACATGTATATTGATTTAATTAAAAATTTACATCATTAATAATATGTATTGTTAGATGTACACACAAAATAGGTTAGTTGAAATATTTCATTAATTTTCTTTTCTCAATGACGTCAAGATTTAAGACATTAAATTGTTGGCAAAGCCAATTCTGCACCTTGGTGATTTTAAGCCATTTACGAATTTAGCTCCCAAAACCAAATATATGATTCAAACATTCGCACTGAAGAAAATATTGGAAAAGACTAGCGTTATTTGAGTCGAGATAATATTTTTATAGACTTTGATTCGCCTAAGGTTCATCGTCAAGAGCCATATATGGTTATGCCAAAACTCGGGATCCATATGCAAAACTGAACCACTCTGTAGCACGATGTTAAAAGTTACTTGTTGCAAGTCTCAACTAAATATCTACTTTTAGGCCTTCGGCATATGGTTACCATTCGTCCCCCTTTTGAAGGACTGTCCCTCTTTTTTACCTCAAGATGTCTATTGTCCCACAAAACCAAAAATGACAAAGGGGACACAAATGTCCCTCTTTTTTGCACATATCTAATCTTTTTTGCACCATAAGGCAATATTTTTATACTGTAGGGTGCCCATCGTATCTCTTTAAAAGAAAACATGTTCTCTTTTTACGGCCCGATTTTTTTTACTATATTTTCTTGCAAAGTTCTTTTTTTGTTCTCTTTTTTGATAAAATCTCTTTTTTGACAAAACTAACTTTCATTTTATTTACGTTGGTACATAAATTCAATTTCACCATAAAATATATAATTCAATCACCTAAAATAGTTCAGCTCGTTTTACTACAAGAATTCCAAAAGGTCTACTACAAGTGTGTATACCTATTTCGTTGACAAGCAGCGCACACGGGTTTCCAAATGGACAAATGTTTACTTTTTTCTCTTTATGCAGTAAAAGTACACGAATTTATTAGTGAAGGCTTCAAATGCTATCAAAAATCGTTTGATTACATAGAAAAATGGACTCTTCAAGTCGAAGAGTTTCAATGTTTTTCTTGGATGAAACTGAAAAGAAATTTAAAATGGGAAGATGTTGAAAACTAACGGGTGATTTTTTTGCTACTTGGTTTTTGACGTTTATATTTTTGACAGATCACACATGACAAACGAACATTTGACATTTCGATTCAGTATTGTTTGCCATTTCATCATGAATAGACTTACGCCTGAACAACGTTTGCAAATTATTGAAATTTATTATCAAAATTCGTGCTCTGTGAAACATGTGTTTCGCAAGCTACGTCCGTTTTATGGTCGTCATAATCGACCCACCGAGCAGGCTATTCAGCTCATTGTGACCAAATTTCGCACCAGCTTCACTTTATTGGACATTAATCCACCAAATCGTATCCGTAGAGTGCGTACCGAAGAGAATATTGCTGCTACATCCGCCAGTGTTGCTGAAGATCGCGATATGTCCATTCGGCGCCGATCCGTTTTTTTATCGCAAAATTGTCTTCAGCGACGAGGCTCATTTTTGGCTAAATGGATACGTGAATAAGAAGAATTGCCGTATTTGGAGTGAAGAGCAGCCAGAGGCACTGTTTGGTGCGGTTTATGGGCAGGCGGCATCATTGGGCCGTACTTCTTCAAGGACGATGAAGGCCGCAGGGTTACGGTCAATGGAGAAAGGTACCGTTCGATGATAACAGATTTTTGTTTGCTGAAAATGCAAGAATTGAACTCGGTCGACATGTGGTTCTAACAGGACGGTGCCACATGCCACACTGCACGCGAAACCATGCATCAATTGAGAGGCGAATTTGGTGAGCAGTTGATCTCACGTTTTGGCGCAGTCAATTGGCCACCAAGATCATGTGATTTGACCCCGTTAGACTATTTTTTGTGGGGCTATGTTAAGTCTATTGTCTATGGGGACAAGCCAAACACGATTGCTCCCTTGGAAGCCAACATTGAACGCGTCATTGGTGAGATTCCGGCCGAAATGTGTGAAAAAGTTTGCCAAAATTGTACCTTCAGAATGGACCACCTGAAGCGTAGCCGCAGGCAACATTTAAGTGAAATTATTTTTAAAAAGTAAATGGCAGAAATTGATTTATCGATCCAAATAAAAATTTCATTCACTTTTTACAAGTTTCTGTGTTTTTTTTGAATTTTCAAAAACCAAGCTCTTAAAAAATCACCGTTTATTATATAACTATTATGTATCTTAGCAATAAGAATGTAAAAATTAATGAAAGTAGGTGTTTCGACGAGTTTTGCGAATTGCAAACTTTTTTTATGAAAAATTCAAGTGATGGTGATTTCGATAAATCACTTTCAATCCAAAAATGGATAAAGTTTTTTTCGAAATTTGAAGTATCCTGAGCAGTTTTCAGGGCTGTCTACAATTTGTGAATTTTTTGTGATTTTGTTTCAGTTTTGGATTTTTTTTTTGGTTTTTTAAGGTTCTATTTTTTTGTTAAATGAATTAAAATGTTTATGTTAAATACATTTTTTTTTGTTGTATTTATTTTTTTTATGTTCTCTATTTTTTTCTCCAAAGTTCTCTTTTTCAATCGTTTTTTGAGTGTCTTGTCCTCTTTTCTGGAAGTAGCCAGATGGACACCCTAGTATACTGCCTACTCTTTCCTATTTAAAAAAAATCTTTGCAGATTTCCAATTTAAAGCTGTAAATTCTTTCATCATAATAAATACAATTTTCACAACTGGATACATCCATATACTTCATTCAAGAAACGTTGCCAACTTCCCTTAAGTAGTTCTATAACTGTCAATAGCAATACATGTTCATTCAATAATTCTTAGCCATAGTTATAACTCTGCCACTTGTACACGCTCCCTTTTTCCGACAATATTCATGAACTCGGAAATTGCGGGTAACACCAATAGAATAAGTTATTAATTAGTTTATATGATAGGCTATTTGCTTAGGCCAGTTTACTTGCGGTCACACGAAATGCCAACAAAATGGCACCATTCTTAGAAAAGAAAATCAAAACTCAAGCGCCGAATTGTTGTCACAAAATCATTCATTTTCAACCGCCACGGACGCATCCAACAAAAAATATTAAAATGTTTCCTCTGATTATTCAATATTATACTAAAGAATAGGGAATAGAAACGAAATTATTTAGATTTTATGATTTGCCAGGTGAAAAGTCAATAAAGACATAAAAATATTGTTACTTCCCTTTTTTTTGTTTGGGTTTTGTATTTTTCAAAAACATGTTTTGTCCCTCTTTTTGAACATTTGTCCCTAAAACTTTGTCTATAAAACTCGCTATATCCCCCTTTTCAACATTTTTAATCTGGTAACCCTATCGGCAAGGAGATGTGCTATCAAGTGATTTCTTCAATATATAGTTCTGAAGGAGATAGAGCAAACTTGAGCACCGAACTGGGGGAGGAACTGTCATTTGATAATAATGCAACGCTTTCAGAAGCATTCGGAAACCTTTCGGGGGACCAATTGAAAACTACATCAAACAACGATTTAAACCAATTCCGAATCACGAATTGTATGACCCGTTATTTTGGGAAAAAATAATGAAATTAGAGTTATGTGGCCCTCGAAGTAAAATCATCGATTTGACATTTTTCTTGCTACTTTTTGGTTTTCTGCTGTTATGCAAAGTGTTATTTCCGAAAGTTTAAAAATTGCCCCAGTCCTCGGTCAAATCCCAAAACTATCCCGTAAAATTGGAACATTGAAAAGGCAGTGAAATGATATTGTCAAAATTGTAATTATGCATAATTTGAAATACCATGTTGTGGAAGTCAAAAAGATATATTGTCAAGAATTTATTGGAGCGAAATTCTGGTCCAATTTACAGTGGCCGGCGACACGTCGAAAGAAAGGGGTGAGTGATGATACAAATTGCTATGGCATTACACAGTGGCTGAGATTTCACATTCGATTAGACTTCGCCACATTGATTTGACAAAAAGTCCTGCTCAAACTGCGGCATTTTATTGATGCACCACTTAATACTCAAAACATTAATCGACCAAACCATTGATAAAGACCACGAGCCAATATTGAACAAAATCGAAATCAATGCGCCTTTACACCTACGCTTCATATTAACCTGAATCAGAGGATCCCTGAAAGTGATGTCCATAATATAGTAATTTCAGTTTTTTGGCTGGCTACCCTCTTCACCTGATACAAAAAACAAAACAGCACCAAATTGTTCCATTATCGAGCGAAATGGATGGTGCGTCGCATTTTTACACTCAAGTGATGGCTAATTTGCTCAACCAAGAGTGCTTGTCAAGGGGACGAAGTGTAAAAAGGGTAGTAAATTGAATTTTGGCTGTATATACTGGCCATTTGACAGACTTACATAAATCTATTGACCATAGTGGAATGGAATATGACATGGCGATGGCACTCATTCTCATCATCGCCTTCGGTGAGTCCTTGTTGATGCATGTGCACAACAAAATGTTAATAAGAGTCCTTTTGAGCAGACAAATAAGCAAAATGTAGGTCATCCGCATCCTGTTGCAACTGTTTTATGTTATGTCATGCGAAATGAGGTTTTGTGATGTTTTAATTTTAATGAGCTGACCATAAATATGGAGCATGTTTACTTTTGCATTACATTACACTCGGACATAATATTATTATCTACAGCTACATGTTCAGGAGCGACAACAGTTAAAGGATTTGATTGCATTTTGGGGGCATTTATGGCTACACATGCGGTTCATTTAACACAGTTTAGATTGATCGCGTTCAATTTTGCCACAGTGTTATGTTTTTAGTTTATTTTGTTGTGTTATTCATACGGTGACCGTATTTCTCTGAGCAAAACCCGGGACATAAATTTAGAAATTAAAAAACGTGTTTGGTACAAAATCAGCAAAATTCTCAAAAACAAAAAAAAATTAAAAAAACAGCACAAAATGCAAAAATGAAAAATCAACCTTTTTTTTACCAAATCTTTGAAACATAAACATTAATAACACATTACCAACACAATTTATGGTACTTGGTACTTTTTTGCCTAACAAATTTCCTTGATAATTATTATCGTTTCCTATTAAATATTTTTTAATTTCCTGACAGCAAAAATTATAGTTTAATTTTACCATAAGCATGGCTCTGAGAGTTTCAACACTCAGTTGTAGGTTTTCATTTGTCCAAATATTATTCATTATGGGGAAAACTCTTTTGGTTGGAGCATTTGAACATGGCAGGCAGAATCCTAACTCGGCAATAAGTAAAAGATTTTTGAAGTTTATAGTTTGTTTGCATAAAGGCTAAAAAATGTCAGTTGTTATGTTGTTCTCTATCCATTTTGTTATAATTTTGTTACAATCAAATTCGTCAAACAAGGTGGAATCATTAATATTTGTATCCCTCTGCTGTTGGTTGACAAAATATAATGAAGATTCTGTTTCTGGCCAGGTAGGAAATAGGAATGTTTCGAAGAATTACCCAACTAAATACATAATATTCTTCAAAAGATACATCCCAATGATTTAACTATTCGTAACGCGTTATGTAAAATTGATGAATATTTGCTTTTCATTACTTTTGGTCAATTAATTTTTGTTTGAATTATTGATTGATCAATTCCCTTGCAAGCAAAATAATATCATTTGTTCTCCTAATCTAGATTTTAATTTTAATTTAAGGCATTTCATTGCTAGCGCAACTTTAGACATATAAATTTTTTGGGACTCTGCTAATAATATGCTCACATGTAAAATTGAGGCCTCGGATTGAATGAAATGAATAAAGAAGGACCTCAGATGAAGAGTTGTTAAACAAATTCTTTAAAATAAGAAAAATTTCTCTTCGAGGATTATAAAGTTGTATTATTCTCTCAATCGCTGGTTTTAGAAATAGCCAACTAGTTTTTCTGTAACGAACTAGTTTGAAGTATTTAGTCTGAGACTTTTCGCAAATTTCCTTAAATATTTCAACATGAGCAGTGAAGAGATAAAAAAGCGAATTGTTATTTAAATCGTAAACACAATTAACTCAATTGAGATCATTACCGGTAATGGCTTGAAGTTTATCAAAATGTGTTGTTCTTGCCTTTCCTTGCTGACCCGCCAAAATATTACAGTTTATGTTGTAAGCACAAATTGCCAACATTTTACCAAAGTTTTATCTATGTATTTTGAAGCGATGTCCAATGTTTGTCTTGGAAGATTTTCAACCTCCAAAGTCTTGACAACGATACCTAGTTGTGGTGAAAAATAACGAGCAAGGGGCGGACAGTTTTGTACAACCATGATTAGAACAATCAGAAAAAAACTGTCACAAAACTTACTCTGTGCAGAGAAGTTTTAATTCCTTCGATATAATTTGGATCAAGAGCATTGAACACAATAGCCTTACATTTTGCGCGTGCACAGGAAAATATTTGATCAAAACAGCTTTTAATAAGTTTCGATGTGCATTGTGCAATCATTAGACCTGAATAAGTCCAGGTGCCTTCAATAAATGCATTCTTCCTTGCAGGCCCTTGAAAATTTGTCGAATTAAAAAACCATAGTACATTTTCCTTGAAGTGGCATCAAAATCAGACTATTTGTTTTCTTTTTTTTTTGGTTTTAAGTGCTATTCAATATCATATCTTCCACCACTGCTTATAGAAAACGTAGAAACGTATTTTAAGCAGGTTACGGTATTGGCTTTTTCATTGTTGTTTATTCACATTTTCTATTTGAAGGCATTTCACAAATTTCTAAATTTATTGTAAATAATTAAAAGAAACAAATTCCATTTGCTTGCACAAGTAAACACTCACATTTCAAAATTATGTATTGCGTTTTTTTTGTGAAGATAAATACAGTTTGAAGTTTGTGAAGATACAGTTTGAAAAGAAATCTGACAGCTCAACCAGGGTGACAAATTGATGCGTTCAGGGAACATGCTTTTATACATAGTAAGTCCCTCTGAACCATTTGTTAAGGCGGATTCGCACTTTGTCATACAAATATTAAACACATATTTAAATTATTGTAAGTAAAATTGTTAAATTTTTTTAACGTTATTCAAATAATATAAATATATGGTAATATGGGAGAAACCCGGGAAAAACCCAGGACAAAAAATAAAATACGGAACATTTGTATGTCCCGGGTTTTCTTAAAATTTACCCGGGACATTCGAGCGTAATACGGGACGGATGGTCACCCTAGTTATTCATGTGGCAAACATATAATTGTCAAAACGAAAACATTTATTTTGCTGGCAGCTAAATAACTAACTTTAAATAAATTTAGTTGAATTAGAAGGTTTACGTGTAGTTTTTCTTTAAACGAAATAATAATTTTTGAGAAAAATGTCTGTTTGACATTCTATTTATAGTAGTTATACTTATAGCGAGTTTCATTCAAGAAAAACTTGCTCTTTTTGTCAAAACATTTGATCTGATATTTTTGAATTTTGAGAGTTTCATTGCAATAAAAATAAGAAATCTAGATCAAATAATATCAACACGAAATATTTGACATTTGAAGGGTTGGCAGATTTGATCTGAATGCACACATAACATGTTAAAAGTCTATTTTGTCAAAAGACAAATTTTTTATTCATTTGTTTTGAGCTTGTGCCAGTCTGTGGTAAAAAATAAGAAATGATAAACAAATAATGAACGACGAAGTTAATAGCTATTGATTTTATAAATTTAGTGGAGTTTTTGATTGTCTCGTCTTCGTCTTCCTCGCCATCTGATGATGGAGATATGTTTTTTTTTTCAGAAATATGTGTGTTAGTCATTGAGGACGTTCACTCAGTTACTCTCAGCAATCTAGAATAACTTTCTGTTGTTGTAATGCCTGCAAAAGCACACCTGATGAAAAAACAACTGTCCTCGTGAAAGCTATCTTGAGTTATCCAAAAAAATTTGGAATAACTATCTATGTGTGAACAAATGTATAGAACAGCTGGCCGCAAAATTCATTTGGTATGTGTTTTGTTATGATTTTTTGACAGCTTTCAGCTAACCTATCTGATTTATCCACAGATATACTCCGATAGCTTGGTATACGAGATAACATATCTAATAAGTGAGTGAACGCCCGCATTCACCATTACTGCAATTAAATCTGGAAAAAAGTTTAATAAAGAAGATTTTAAGAGGAGATTTTTGAAAGTGGAATAAAACTCGCTATTAAAACAAAATACACAGAGCTGAAACGAGCTTGAACTAAGTTTCGACCTCTTTTTATAATTGGATAATTGCATCTAGTTCAAATATATTTTGTTCGGCTTAAGCGTGCTCTCTTATATGGTTTTCCATTGGTAAATGAAGAATTTTATACGGAATTGTTTTTTTTTTCATGGCGATTTCATTCGCTTTATTTGGATTTGATATTTTTTTGTTATGGTGTTGGCGATTATTTGCGTCTGTGAAACAGCTAGTTTTCCAAATAAATGCTTACAATTGTACAAAAGTAGCGTTAGTAAAATGAGGGTTACATTCGCCAAAAAATATATGGATCTGCGAATTTTATTCAGAATCAAAAAAGAAATCAATTCTTTTTGCCCAGTGGAAGGATTTAATTGCCAAAATCTATGTTTTGACAGATTTGCATAGGTTTGATACCGAATTTGATTCTCGCACCATTGGAAAACCACATTCATTAATGGAAGAGTTGATTCTTTAGGTTTGTTGGATACGCTGCATTGAACTATGATACTCTGGAATTTACTGCTCTTACATCATGCAATTTCGGTTTGCGATTCTTAAGCACTGTGGCGACGGACGCATGTCGTGGCCGGGGTAGACAAAATTGCTGAGGTTTAAAAAATTGCAGAGTTATCGTCCTTTCTTCTTTGTACATTTTCGTTATGGTACGATTGAACTGTTCTAAATTAAGTGAAGTAAAGATTGCGGATATGTTTGAAGAAATTTAACATCTAATAAATATTGTAGTGTTTGCAACCGAAAGGAGTCCAAAACAGAAACATGGATTAAAAAAATCACTTTGGTGTAAAAGCAGTCATGTCACTTTTTTGCCTCTGTGCATATGGATGTGTTCGATATTTGTTTGGTGCTATATTACTGAGTGCGCACCATCAGCCCCAGTTTTTTTTTCAGTGAGAACAGTTGTGAATTGTTAGATCAACTATATTTTTTTTATATAAATTTTGTCATTTATTTTTCGTTGCTCATTTTATTACATCATGAAACCTATCATTGATATTGCAGTAATATATAACAAAATAAATTAACTAAATAAATGTCTGCCAAAGAAAGATGTCGAAATAGCTTTTCAGTTTCTTGACAGTTTATTGAAATGCACAGAAATTCCAATTCCAATAAAAATGGCAAAAAAATGTTGGGAGAATGTAATGATTTTAATTAATTAATTTCATGACATTTATTTCTTAGGTATGATTTTCGGCATATGTCCGCCGCAGCTACATGCAACTCGTAGGTTATTCGAGCAGTCCAACTTTTGACTACTTTTTCCAATCAATCTGGCTGAATATTGGATTTCAATGGTAGCTCCTTCCTTATATCCAAAAGAAATAAGGACCGATGATGCCGCCAGCGTGGAAACCGTACTAAACAGTAATTTTGAATGGATGTAATATGGATTCGTTAATGGCTTGAGGATTGTCTTCGCTCTATATACGCAAATTTTGCTTATTGACGGAGCCATTTAATCAGAAATGAGTTCCATCTTTAAACACTGTAAAATGGACGAAGTGTTCTATGAACTTTTTTCAAAGTAAATTTTCACAATTTGGAAGCCAGTTCTGACGTTAAACGATTCACGATGAATTGCCAAACCTTACTGAACAGAAATGTCAACATAGTTTGACATTCTTAACTGTCAAACCATAGACAACAACCATCGAAACTTCTCATTTAGCTAAAAAAAAAAAACACCCCTATAATTTTTGAAAAATTTTTCCTGATAATTTTATAGCTGTTGTCAAGATTTGACACACTTGACGTGATATTACTGACTCTAGGGCATATTTGATGCATGATTGCATCCATGAAGTGTATATCTAAATCTAAAAATTGCAAAATATATTTTAAGTAGGGGCAATTATGTGTAATATAAATATATATTACATATTACATAAAAAAATTTTAAAACACAAAAAATTAATAAAATAAAATAAAAAAAGAGCACATTGGGCATAAGTTTTTAACCAATTAACTTATATTGTAGTGAAAAAAGAACGTAATTTTTCTAAGTGACTTAAAAAAATATTCCAAATTATTTCAAGCTTTCAATAAATAAAATCGCCATAATTCATTTGTAATTTACAAATCGCTCAACATCCGTCTTCAAACAGAAAAAAATTGAAAAGTTGTTAAATTGAAATTCCTTTGCGTCAAGTTTGCAAGCTTAATTGTCACCAAGACGACAAGACGAGTAGATAATACCATGACAGCATTACTCTATTCCATTATTTTCTCAATCATTCATTCTAATGACTTTTCTCCTAATTGCCAAGTAGGACACTCAATCCTTCAGCATCCTTTCTTTACGAGAGAATAAGGCACATTCATACATACCCATACAAGTACTTACAATCATCTCTTCATAGCTCAGAATAATCGTCTTATTGGACTATCAGGAGCCCAATCCTGAAAACAACCCCAAGTTCATCCACAAATCCTCTATCCTTTCAGCCAGTCACTTCAAAACAAATGAGTGGTTGACAATTACTAGTGCAGTAGTAGTGCTCAACACCAATTTCGCAGGACGACATACATTTCTATCAACGACGACAGGGACTAGCCGTATGTGTTTGCCTAGTTATGTAGCTGTGTCACCATTTCAGACGATGATGATGACAGCGGTGACGATGAAGACGGCAGGGCGCAGAGGTACGAAAAAGACATGTGAACTGAATATCCTAAATTCTAGCAAAAAAAAAAAAAAAAACAAGAAACCAAATACATAACCGCCACAGAATCGGATCATAAATTACGTCCTTATAGAAGTAGACAATAGACATGGCTCGGTGGTCCTTCGAATGTGACAAAACCTAATACAAATCCTTTCATAGAATCTCACTAGGTTATTTTTTTTTTCTTTGCGATTTCTCAGCAGGATAATACTTTTTGGCAGGTTGCTTGCACAGTGTTTCCTATTTTGTGAAATAAAAAGTTTCCGAAGGCTATGTTGATTGTTGATAGTTGGCTATAGCAACGACAGTGGCGGTGGGGTGGCTTTATGAGGTGGAAGTGTCTCGGCTGCGGCGTCGTTTTGTCTTTTTAATGTAGTTCACTCTTATTTCTGAGTGTTTCGTGCCAACGTATTTTGTGTTTTCAACAAGAAAGGATATCCGAGAGTGAGAGTTAAAAAGAAAATACATATAAATATTTATGTATGTATATAATCTCACCAAAATATCGAATATAAAAAAAAACAAAACCCTAACAAACACCAGTCTCAAATATTTGCCCGAAAATAATAAAAACAAATATAGGTGTACACTAACGTCATAATTTTAAGAAATTTTGAATACAATCTTGGTTTTCAAAATGAAGCTCAAAAGTTTTTGAACACATATGATTAGATCAAATAATATTTTTATGAATCCAAAATTTGTAGACTTCGCTTATTAAAATTATTACAGTACGATCCGATAGTATGAAAACCACAAAAACTTCTATGTATTAATATTTTTCCTTACATTATGTATGTATGTATGTATGTATAGGTAGGTACTATAGTTTTTCATTTCGAAAAAAATCTAACTCGAGATTTTAGTCAAACTTGACATTACGATGATCGAGAACACCAAAAAAGTGGTTCCGTCTGTGGTGTTCTGTCTGTATGTAAACCGATCAACAGCCTAAACGGCCGGCGAAGCGATTAAAGCGATTTTCTTCAAACTTGGTTCTTAAGCGTTTTAGGTGATTGTATCAAATAGGTTTTTGAATCGTTTTTTAGCCCCAAAAATAACCGTACTTGCCATTCAATTTTTTCTACCATCTTAATTATCTCGAAAACGGCCCTAACGATTTTGATAACAAAAAGTATGCCCCATATAGTCTATATTTTGGTCCAACATTTTTTTTTACATATCATCCTATTACCGGTACCTGCCATACAACAATTTTTTTTAGTTTTCGACTTTCTCATAAACGGCTTAACGGATTTCGATAAAAAAATTTATATAGGAGGTTCTTCGAATTCTAAATAATATTACATATCATAATTTTCGAAAAATAGTTTTTTTGGATTTTTTGAAAATTCAATATTTCGAAACCGGTATTTTTAAAAAAATTGTTTTTAAATTTATATTGTTAAATGATCAAAATGTTCATATTAACATTTTGCTTAGAAAAAAAATTAAGTAATTTTGTACCTATGTACAAAACCTATTTTGCATTTTCTATTAAGAATTTTGTAATTAGGATGTGATCGAGCATTAGAGCTAGTACGTGCGATCCATTCATGCATTTATTTTTTTTTGGGAACTTCTGGCATATTATTTGTTGTGAATTATGACGTTTTAAATTAAAATAGGTGTTTAGTGCTATAGCCAAAGGTAATTGTCAAAGGCCCACATACAATTAAATAAACGACTGGATCGCACGTGCTTGCTCTTGTGTTCAATCACATCGAATGCACACAAGATTCTTAGTAGAAACATCTAAATATATTTTTTAAGTCGTGTTTTATTTAATTACCTATAACAAAATTTCATAATTTAATTTTTTTTTATTTAAATAAAATATTTTAAATTTTATTTATTAAATAAAATAAATTTAAAAACATAATTTTAAAAAAAATTGTCCACAAAACATAATTTTTCGAAAATTTTGGTATGCAGTTTTATTAAAAATTCGATAGGCCTCCTATATAAAAAAAATGCATCGAAATTCGTTGAGGTCTTAACGAGAAAGTCTAAAAAGAAAAAGAAAATGTTATATGGTACTTTTAATTACAATGGCGCATAATTCTAAACGATTTAGTACAATTTTAGAAAAGTTTTAGTATGATAGCATTTTGTTAATTACAAATAATTCACCGAACTATCTTTTAATATTTTACTAATGTTAAAATCGCCAGAAGGCTATTTTATCTCTTTGACATCGTGCTAAATCCATATGAAACTCTTAGATTTACAAACGCTATAAAGTCATGTTCGCACCAACAAACATCTATTTTTACAAACTTTTGTTTTATTTAAATCAATAAACACTTAATTCAAAATAACAATTTTCCTTTTTTTTTAATTTACTTTCAATCTAACTACTTAAAACTTTAATTTTACTTAAATAAAAAAAAGTACAACTGGATCGTACGAACTTGCTCTTGTAGCTAACTACAGTCGACACCGCTCATAACGACCACCAAGGGACCAGGAAAAACTGGTCGTTATAACCGGCGGTCGTTTTATCAGACGTAACACAAAATAAAATAGAAAACAAAAACACAACAATATACCTTAAAATTTTAGGAACCGTACTAATTTATTAATGTTTTTGTTTGTTTAATTTTAATTAATTTTAAATAATGATTTAATTTTTTTTTTCAAGAGCAGAGAGATGACTTATTATATTTTCGTTGTAATCATTGCAATATACAAAATTGCAATTCAATAGCTTCAATGGCCGAAGGAGTAAAATTCATTTCAGGATCTTCATCATCTACTCCACTATCTCATGACTATTCCTTTAAAATCAAACAATAATCGAAATGCAATGCAACAACAGAAACAAAGACAAAATCCAAGCCTTCAGCCAATCTCAAAGCACAACCGTACTTGTAATAAATTTTCATTCGATTATGATAATGCGAATGAGTATACTACCCAAACGTAAAATAGTTGGACTACCTATGATAAAAAAGGTAGTCTAACCCTATGTAGGTTTAAAGCCGATCTTGATCTTAAATATAATGAAATGTTGAATGGTTGATTACATCGGTACATACCTATAAATATATATTTATATGAATCTAGATTATAGATTTTAATTATGTAAGTTTAAGTAGGGTAATATGTACCTTCCTACATAGATAGATGTAAATTAATGTAGGTAGGTACATATTACATTTTAATATCAAAAAAAATCAGTGACTTGTTTTTGAAATATAGAGTTTCAAAAAAAAAATTATTTATTTTTAAAAATCGAAAAACCAATTTTTTGAAAATTTGAGTATTATACTTTTAAGCAGCATTTGCATTTCCAATAGTGAGAAAGTCGAAAATATAATAAGTGTTTCTATGGGAATTACCGTTAATAAGTACGCAAAATAAAATATATTTTTTTTACTTAGTGGACTGCTCTAATCTAAGAACACATACACTTTTTTATCAAAATTCTTGGAGCACTTTTTGAGTAAAACATTTTTTTTTACGTTTTTTTTTACATATATATGGGAGGTCCCGTTGTTCTTATAGATTTTTTAATTTCCAAAAAAAAAACAAAACATTTACTTTTGGAAAATTTTGGTTTGCATTAGTGTTTACACTTTCTACAAGCTTCTGCGCATTTTCTGAAGCTTTGTTTGATTTTTTTACGAATGCATTATTGTACCTATTATCACAAGTAAAAAATGTCAAGTTCGTTGTTCTTTGATGGATTTCCATAAAATTGAAATACATGTGTTGTAGCTGACATAGAATTATGAAAGAAAAAAAATAGTTTGAAAATAGTGTGGCTCATAAAATAATAATTTTTCAAGAAAATAATGAAACCTACATACAATTTAAAAGAAAATTATTTGAATTAGAAATGTTTTCTTTCTAAAAGCACTTAATAATAAATTTAAAATGCACAAGATCTTCAATCCACAAAATAAAGTAAATTGTTCTTAAATTTCAGCTTTTTTGTATATATCTAATGGTTACAAAACTTTCAAAAGAAAATCGTATGAATTTCTGCAAGTGTTCTATAGGACCAGAAAAATATAAAGATGTTTTACTTCTAGCCCATGTATACAGTTTTTTTTTGTTTTTTACTGATGGACGCAAATAGAGCAATAATCAGGTTAGTTATCAATTTCAATAGAAACGCCAAAGACAATAAAGGTATTCAATGAACGGCGGAAAACCCGGATAAATCGTCAGAAACCAGATAATTTTATTTCACGCAGAAATGAACTGTCAAAGTTTGTGCGGGAAAAATATTCTGCACATAAATTTATTTCACGGAATTCAAGTAGAAAGTGTAGAAAAAAACTCATAAAGTTAGTTTAACAAACAGTTGATTATTTCCCAAACTTACGCAAGTATTTTTAAGGGAAGGGTTTGTTCTTGCAAGCATCTTGTGAAAAGTTATGTCTTTCTGCAAAACGGAAAATTATTTCATTTCATGAATAGCCTTAACCCCTTAACCACTTAAATCGAAATATGAGGTATTTTGCTACGAGAATTTTGTTTCTAGCAAGATTTTAAGCTTATAAACACAAATCTAAAGTCCGTTTGTCAAAAAAAAAATACCTAGAAGCACCTGGTGGGACAAATGAAAGACCGTCTGTAGACGGGATTAGTGGGTTAGGTGAAAAAAATATAAACAATGTAATATTATAATTCAACACGAAAAAAATCTTTTTATTCAGAGTAATTACTAAAAACATTGACCTTAACAGGTAAATAGTGAAAAAGAATAAGTTATTGAGCTACATGATAATTTAAGAAACAGTTTTTTGCTTTGGAAAAGCACAAATGAATGTTGCATTTCTTACAGAACGTGTGTGTTTCTTATTTTTTACAAAATTTATAGGATTTTTTTGATCCCCATTCTGGGAAATGATTTGCACCACGGGATTAGCTGTTTTTTTTTAGAAACATTATTCATACATGGTCAAATCTTTTATCTGGTCAGCAGCAGTTCCATTTTTTTCAGCATTTAGTGTCCTATATAAGACGAATGCGTAGGTTATGGTCATGTCCAGTAAATGGTAACAAATTCTGGTTGCCATGTCTTGCGTTTTGATTTTTAATGCGACCCATATAAGAGTCCATTAAATCAACACCGCCCATATGCGCGTTATACTCGCAGATAATTTGTGGGCAATCAACGTCTTCATACCATTTTTTTTTTCGGTTGTAACGAGCTATTTTTTATGGATTACCTACTGAATTGGACCTCTGAAAAGGCTTAATGCCAACTTATGTTGAGCACAGTTTGACATTCTTCGTGTCCTTCCACAAGACATTGGTAATGTCGACACCGTAAGCTGTTCCAACGAATTCCGTTGAATAAACTCGTGGAGCTTTTTCCAGTTCTTCGCTTTTATCAGTTGGAAGTTTACATTTAGGAATCCGATACCACTACCATTAGTGGTAGTGATATATAGAAATTGTCAAAATACAATATGTAGTTGACAAAATTTGGGACGGTTTGCGACAACCTTATAACAACATTTTCTGTTATCGGGCAAAATAATGTCATAATTTTTGGCTCCAGTGTATATTTCATATCGGTACTAGTAGTAATTGCTGTCACACAAAACAAATAACTTTACGCCCCATGGTTGCGGTTTGTTTAGCAAATATTGGCGTAAGTGATGAGCCATTTTGGTTGAACACCATTGTTCGTCGATACATAAGCGAGCATTTTTCGGAACTGAATCATAGCGCTCAACCAAATATGTCGAAACTTTTCTTATTCGAAAAAAAGGATCATAACCGGCATGACCTTTCTTCACCCGTTTTGATTCATCATTGAAGGATAAACATTTCTTTATCTGCTCAAATTTATTTTTTTGACATGCAGTCTGGTATGTGTCGAAAACCGTATTCGCTCCAGTGTGCTTCGATGTTTGGGTAACGGTAACATCGTTCACATGCAACTGCATGCTCATTTTACGCCACAGAATATTTTTGAATTTAGTCGAATCTTTACTGATATTCACCAAATCACCTCCAGTGAAGCCACCAGTTGATGGAATTACTTATGGTCCTGAGTCTTCTACACATGGTAATGGGGATCGAGGTCGTTTCTTTGGCTTTAACGGCGTTGTCACTCCCGTTTCTGGGACTTGGGGTCCTGGAATTAATTCGGGTTTTTAACCAGAAATAGCTATTTTATCCTGTGGTGTTACTACCACCTCCTCATTTGGACTTATTGTGTATATTCGTTGTGATGAATCCATTCTGTTCAAACTAAAGTTGCTAACATTCATCGACAAGTTTATTGCATTTACAAATGCTGAAGAGTCCATTTGTTGCAAGCAATTAGCTATCATTGCATAGTCTTCAGGTTCCAACTCATCAAAACGATAATCTGGATCTTTAATGGTGTCAGCAACATCTTCGAAGTCATCATCATTATCAATTGAATACATCAGAACTTCAATATCTTCATTACTCATGGAAGATAAATTGATTTTCTGCTGCATGTTGCAATCTTTATTTCTTTCGCTTCTTCGCATTTTCTAAAAAAAAAAAAAAACATAAGCCACCTTTCCTAACAATTACCACGTTTGATTCCGGTACACAAATGATAAATAAGCCGGCAAAACAAAGGTAAAATTTAGGTTTGGACATTTTTTTTTTTCAACTAAGCCACTATAACCGTCTACAGAAGGTCTTCATAAAACACTCACAAAACAACACAATTTTTTCAAATTACTTGCCCAAAAAAATCTGACACGATTGTGCTTTATAAAAGTAAAGTTTTCTTAAATTTTAATTTGAACTAAGCTACCAAATAATTTTCACGTTTGATTTCACAAAAATCTTGACCAAAATAGCCGTACTTGCTAACCTAATCAACTCAGTGCATTCAAATTCGCACCGTAAGATAGATAAATTCAACGTCAACAAACGGATTTTCTGATTGAGCGCGAAAATTTTCAAATTTGAATATAATTAGATTTTAATGCTGACCGTGTGTAGACGGTCTTAGTGGTTTAAGGGTTTATACATTATTAAATAAAAATCTTGTCCTAGATATGCCAAATGCGCTAAACCAATATGGCGAATTAAGTCCTGACAGGAATCGTCCTGTGCAACAATTGATCATTCAGACAAATTTTATACTTTAGACCCTTTTTGGAGTAGGTACCCGTAGAAAGTATTTTTTTTTTAAACCTGCACACAAGCTGGGAATTAAACCCCAGACCTATTGGCCAGGAGTAGCAGTCCTATTCACTAACCACTACTCAACCATAAGGTACCTAATATGATTGTAAAATATACATGTTATATGAATCTAATCTAATATGTCCTTGTGGTTACATCTGCTAGTTGGCCTTTGTGTTCCGAAATTAGAAACCGAATGGGGTAGTAAAGACAAGTGTATGATGTGTAATGTATTTTTAGAAAACAATAAAAGTTATAGTCCGCCCTTTGAGTTCCCTATACTTTTCTCATACAATGCTACCCCAGGAAGGAACAATTGGTGCAGTTAATGTAAAGCCAAGCAAACAATTCAAACAACAATTAAAAACGATGCATCACAAAGTCGGTGAAAAAATTCTTTTGTTTTATTATCCTCTTGGGAATTGAAATTTTTTATTCTTCAGCAGAATTTAAAAAAAATTGGTAGTTTATTCTGTCTAGTGTATCATAAATTTTCGAGTCCAGTGTTTTTAATCTCTTAAACGTGCTATACCTATAAAAGCCCCTAGTGGCATATATAAAACCCTACTTGTCATTGTTATCTACTACAGGACTTTGTAACTGTGTGATGTTTGTTGTCTATTCATTTCTTTGGGATAGTTTCAAAGTTTAACTTCACTTCTAGGAACAAAAATAAAAAACAAAAAAAAAAAAATAAAAAAAACAAACAAAATATCTGCGACTTAGACAACGTGGGCGGATTGTCCTGAATAGATTTATGACCTGCTACATAGAGTCTATATGTGGTTTGTTGTTTCATTCGACAAAGAACCGCAAACTGTCTAACTGCCATGCTTTCAGTTGTTTTTTTTTTTTAATTTCATTTGCCAGGACATAATCAATCTTAGATACTTTTGTGTGACTTGTTGGATTGACTTACAGTTGCTGAACTAACTTTTTGTATTTTATTAATAAAAATAATATTACTAATGTGATTATGACAGAAGGATTGAAAACAGGTTACAGAAATATTATTGATCCTTGTTACGACCTAAATGTGTCATTTGTAAAACCATTTGTAAAAAGCTTTGTGTCAAACGTCAAAGGTGTCTGATTTCCATAAATATTCATCGCCTCTTCAAAGTTCATACGGATTTTAATGATAGAGTGAGTGCAATTCCAATTCAGCACAAAAAATAAATATTTATCTATGCGATGGTACCTAACTTATATAAAAAAGTGACACTAAAAAATCGGTGTGGCCATTGCTTAGGTTTTTGAAGAAAACAAATATTTTTAACCAAAGGGGAAAAAATATTGTCAAAATGTGAATTTTATTAACCTAATAATGAGGGCTCCAAATAGACGATTTTGTCTTCAATACTGGCTTTCAACATATTATATATAGTAAATATAATGTAATATACTCCAATTTTCCATTTTGGTTCAAATTCGGGCATGTGTCACCTTTGTGTCGCACATATAACAAGTACAAAGGCATAGGCATGGGGCACACTGCTAGTTGCAATATCTGTCATTGCTACTTTTAAATAACTGTTACTAAAATAACTTTTATGGATTTAAAATTGTCAATAAAAAAATAAACAATTAATTATTCATCGCTTTATTTTCGGGTCGATCAAATTTTGCCGATTAAACTAATTGCTTTATTCCATTTGTTTCAGTTTTCACGTTAGTTTTTACTTTACAAAAAATGTTTAAACATTACTGCCTTTTGTTAGAAGTACAGGAAATTTTAAGTTGCTCTTTATAACACTAATAAAATAATAAGAGTAAACTCTAATGAAATTGAAACAACTTTTTGCTAAGATTTCTAGTTTTTGCCATGACTCACGAAACATGATTTCCGAAAGTATATAATGAGATAATAACAAACTTTGGTCAATGATTGAAATCAATAATATGACAAGAACCCGATTCAAGTAAAATCAATAATCAACATTTTTGTTAATGTTAAAATATTATCTACCACAAACAAAATTAAAATTTAGAAATTTTATATCTTATTTTAATAACAGGTATTTTCGATCTGCTAATACTTGTTACTAAAATATTGACCCATCCCTATCTGTTTGTGGATCTGTCAAAAATCAGATTGTAGGTGTCATATTTCAGGGAACTTTGACAACAACTGACAACAGTATCAACATATTACAATATTCAAGACTTGCAAGGTTTCCAATAACGCATTTTTCACTGCAATTGTACTTAAGGGGAATCTATTATTCTGTTTATTGAAATAACCATATAAAGCAATAAAATTGCTGCACACATTTTGCTGCTTACAAAAATGTATTTACCCTCTAATATGCGATTACTATATTAGCGATGAATCCATAGCAAGCTTTAAAGCATGTTTTCATTATCGCATATGGAGACCGAAATTGCAAATATATTTTAATAGCATGCGATAGATAGCATGTTTCTTTTTATCATATACTACTTATCGCTCCTTTTTCGCAAGGAGAACTGTCATTTTACTTTGGCGTTTCCAAATATCATTTGATGTTATTGTTTTCATCAGTAACAATTGCCGTCGACATTCTTCACTTAACTGAAAAAGTATGCTATGAAATGCCCACCCAAGAAAATTTGACAGATCTTCTGCTATCTAATTTCTGCAATTGCTATTGTGATTGTTATAAATGTATCACTTCACTATTGCAGACCGCACGTACTGAGCGCTCTCTTCTGCTTTAAACTACAAAATTTGTAAGTCTTTAAAAGAATGGTAATATTGTGCAGGGTGTGGATGTTGAACATAACTAATAATTCCGCGTAGCACATCCACGCTTTATTTTGTTTGTTGCCAATATTTCTTCCAAAAGAATGGCAAAACATTGGAATAAATAATTTTTTAATGACATGCATTTATACGAGTTCAATAAATGGCAGATTTTAATGTTAGCATTATTTTGCCAACATTTATTGGCAAGGATAGAATGTTTGTATTTGCACGACTGCCATAAACAAACTAAAATAACGGGATTTTTTGAAATTATCAAGGAAAAAAACTAAACCTTAACACACAAGACTAAAAATAAAAATGAAATAAAGGACTCAAACACTCCGTTATGTCGATTTCGTTTCAATAAAAACATTGATCTGCCGTCGATCCGCCGGCCGTCACTTTTTTTCTGAAAATCAGATTCGTTTTAAATTAAAACCAATTTTTTTCTGGAAAAACAGATCCTTATTGAATTTCTTTTTGAGACGGATTCAGAAAAAATTTTTACACACAGAAAATAAAACCGAAATAATGATGTAGTAACCAATTGAAGATTTGTTTTTTTTTTAGAGCTTCCAAGCAACACACGCAGTCACAAAAAGGGATTAGTTCCGTAAGCATTCGTTTTAAAGCAATAAAATTATTGGTTTTAGTAGCGAATCCTATTTCTTGAAACAAAATCGCCATTGGGGACATTCTTGATTTTAGAAGATCAACAACACTTTTGTTCAAATGGGAAACAAATGTTTTGTCTTTTTCCAACATACTGCTCAAGCCTATCTCATATTTCAAATTTTACAAAAGTGCTCCTGCACAAAAGTATCGTTATAAGCGGTCTAATTTTACTTTTGTAAAATTTCAAATATGAGTTTATGATTAAGCAGTATGTTGAAAAAAAAACATTTTTTTCCTTTTGTGTTTAATGTGTTAAGGCTTAATAAGAGTGCTGAATGTAGTTAAGCCTTAATAAGATTTGACATATAAAATGACAATTTGTCAACAAAGAATAAGTAAGTTTATTTTTTTCTAGAATGGCATAATATGGAAAATAGCGACGTTACAGTGCTTATATATAGCCATATTAATGGAAGCATTTTATGCCAAATTCTCTGTGCCAATTTTTTTTGGCAAAAATCTTGCTAGTACTTAGAGCGTTTACACGAAAAGAAAAATGGCTATAATTTGAGAGATAAAATTGCATTCATGTAAATCCGGCATAACTGTCTAAAACATAAATGTCAAAGCAAAATGACATTTTACAGCGACGCCATTTTCAATAATTATGGCAAGACAATGACCACGTTCAGAGAAAACAATTTTGTATTAACATGCATATAGAAATATAAAATATTTCTTGTTATAATAAATTTTTATTTGGAAAATACCTCAAAATAATAATTTTGAAAAATAATTCTTTAATTTGTGCAAATGGTCACACTAAAAACAATATCGATGCAAAACTATCAATAACGAAACGAACAAACTATTCTATAGTCTTTGGTTCTTTAGTTATGCAGCGCTCTATGTTAGTGTGAAGTAATAAAAAAAAACTGATACCCTTGTAATAACCGTTTTCCATTTTTATGAAGCTTGGAATGCTATTTTTTGAGAATAAAATTGAATGCTCAACCTGTCTGAATTTATGGAGCGTTTGAACCTTTATTCGATCATTGAACAATCGAAAGCCGTTGCTAAGGCTAGATGAATTTTACTGCCAGATTTATGGTCACACAAAAGTGTGAAGTGAGGGGGTAAAATATTATTATTTTTATTGCTCGTTTTTAAGGAGTAAAAACGTTATTCTGTCCTTTGGGGATGATGAATATCTAGATATGAATTTAAATGAGTTTTTTTTTGGTTGTTTTTGGTTAAAGTTGTTTTATATGTTTTTGGTATAGAATACGTGTAATATTTATTATTTTATTCGTCAATAGTTATGTTTTTTTATGTGGATTCGATCTGATAGATAAATTTAGGGACAGCTGTTCAGTAAATGTTCAAGATTTCAACCTACCGATTCTTAGAGATTAAATTGGCTACTATATACTGTAAGCATAAGTAGATAATGGTTAAATCTGGACTTATCCACCGAAATTATTGGGTTGAAATCTTGAAACTTGGCCTTAGTGTCGTAATTACTGAAATTCTAGAAATACAGCTAGGTATGCTGTATTTCTTGGGAATGTGAATTATTATCATCGGCCGAGCCTCTTAGTGCTATAAGAAGAGACGAAATTTGTGAGCCTTGAAGTTAATTAGCATAAAAAAAGTATTTTAGGTCCGGTTAGAATCCCTTAATTAAAAACACAAAATCCCGAATTTTTCGATATTTCGATTTGGGATCAAAAATTTGATTTGTATTTTAGATTAAAATAATTTTATGTCAAGAGTTTTCTTCTAGAGATTCCATATCGATTTCAACTCCCTTTTTGGCTCCTCTGTATCGTTCGGCAACTCAGTTGCTCGGCTTAGGGTGTGTCTAGGGTTTAGGAGTTTGGGAATTTCACTGTTATGGAAATTCTGGCCGACTTCCGAAATATCTGCCATCACATATTAAGAAATATTTCTTCATGGCCTAAGAAAAAAATTAACTTTTGACAGCAACATCTTTGAGCTAGTTAAAGAGTACATCCTGTCACAGTGTAAGCATCAACTCCATGATTGACACCTTAGTGGAGACCCGAAGAAGAATCTATAGCAAATCGCTGATCCTTCGATTAACGAGGCAAACTAGAAAGGCAAATGGATATCAATTATCCTTCCAAGATTGACTTCCAATACCATCCCTAATCTTGTTGATTGAAACTCCGATTGAAATATGAATATCCGGGACCGCATAAGCCAGGAGTCATTCAGCCTCGGCATAAATTACTATTCTTAGAGTTAATTTCTTGTAACATTTTTTCTATAAGAACTTAGATCTCTAATATTTTAAAATAATTAAAATATATTAGAACTTAAAATAAATTTTCCTCTTTTAACAAGATTTAAGGAACTAAGTCTTATAAGAATCTTGTTATGAAATTTAAATGCCTATACATCGTTAATCCCATAACGAGAGACTTATCAGAGCTTATGTTTTTTTAAAAATTCTATAACGAACCTTACAGAATGTAAGGTATACAGCATTTTATTACAGGATTCTAATAGGAGTTGCAGTTTTCCAATTACCAAATGGAATCACAAGCTACCTCTTAACCTGGCAAGAGAGATTATTTTTTTTTTATTTATTTTTAACAAAATGCCTGTAAGACAAAATGTCTTTTAAATGCAACCTGAATTGCAAATTCAGGGCAAAGTTCGGCAAATATTCTACACTTTTAATATCGAACAACTGTAATAAACTATATATAACTTGTTATCTCGCACGCTCTTTTTCAAATAATTCCATAATTGAATGAAAATTCCCATTCCCAGAAGGAGAGTAAAAGTAGAGGAAACAAAACGTTTATAATGCTCTTATTGTAAGTATTAAATTATAGGGTCAACAGCAGCCATAGTTAAATACGAAGAAAATATTTGTAATTGAGGGTTACCCAACCTACTAAATGTGATTATGTTGAAATTAATTATAAAAATTATTTTTTTAAACTCTCTTTTAAACAATTTATAATGTGCATTCGAAACAACACAAAAACAAACTGCAAAACAATAATATTAACCAAATTTGATGTTTTATACTGCCTCTCATTTCTATTTCTCGATAAAGCCTCAAAATGAACCCAAAGTTTCTTGAAACCTTTTATGAGATGAAGAATGTTACTTGGGTAATGCTGTTTTGTGACATAAAAATATCAACAATTACATTTTGTCACTTGTGTGAATGCCGCATAAGTTTCATATGGATTGCTTTTCAGATTTAATTTGACCCGAGATTTAACGTGAGATCAAATTCAATGTGATGACCAAAGACTCCTGCCTTAAATAACAAAAAAAAAAGCAGATTTAAAATTAAATTTGCACTTTATTTGATTCAAAAAGTATAAATAAATTAATTTTAATTATTTTGAATGCCCTTTGTTTATATTCGAGGTAAAATGCAAGAATTAATAGATACAATTTCAACCGCATTTATATTTTAGCTCCAATATACGAACAAACAACAAATAAATAAAATGTATGACTGGATCGCACGTACTTGCTCCTATGTTCGATCACATTATATGCGAAAGATTATTAATTGATTTATTTTTTAAAGTCGTTTTTCACTCAATTTTTTATAAATAAAAATTCTTAATTTTTTTCCAAAAAAAAAAGAATTGGTATGGAAATTTTAAATATTTAATCATATAAATTCAAAAACAAAATTTCAGAAAAAACCGCCCATCCGTTTTTGAAATTTTGAATTTTCAAAGAAAAACATTTTTTTTTTGAAAAATCCAAAAAAAACTATTTTTCGAAAATTTTGAAATGTAGTATTATTTAGAATTTGAAGGAGCTGCTGTATATACATTTTGATCGAAGTTCGTAAAGTCGTTTATGAGAAAGTCGGGAATCAATAAAATGGTTGTATGGCAGGTACCGTTAATACGTAACAAAATGTTTTAAAAAATTTTTTTTGCAAAAATGTAGACCATAGCCAAAGTAGTAGGTACACACGCTAATTTTTACCAAAATCGTTATAGCGATTTTCAAGATAATTAAGATGGTAAAAAAATTTGTATGACAAGTACCGTTATTTTTGGGGCTAAAACAACGATTCAAAAATCTATTTTTGACAATCACCTAAAACTCTTAAATACCAAGTTTGAAGAAAATTGCTTCAGTCGTTTAGACTGTAGAAAGTTCTACGGTCAGGCAGACAGACGGAATTGCGGGACACACTTTTGTGGTGTTCTCTATCATCGTAATGTCAACTTTGATTAAAATCTCGAGTTCGATTTTTTTTAAAATGCAAAACTTGCCCTATATTATATCGCAAGTAAAAATAATTGAATTACAAAATAAATAGGTAATGGGTTATTCATTTTGCGGTTTCAAAAGTAAAAGTAAATAAAACACATATAAAATATTTTTTTTCATGATATTTCTTTTTTATTATAAAGTCTGAACGTTGACATTATGTGTGAAAGACTACATCATTTTAATGACCACCACGCGAATTGTTACAAGCATCGATTCTTTTGAGGTAATTTTTCGACCACTTTTTGACACATATTGGGCGGTATCTTAGTCATAACTTGACGAATGTTGGTTTTCAACATTCTTTCGCGTAGCCCCACAAAAAAAAGTCCAGTGGTGTCAAATCGAATGATCTTAGTGGCCAATTGATATCGCCACGACGAGAAATTACGCGGCCAGGAAATGTCTCTTGCAATAAAGCCATATTCGCTCGAGTTGTGTGTCATGTGACACCGTCTTGTAGAAACTACATATACTCCAAGTCGTATTCTTCAATACCAGGCAAAAGAAAGTCGGTCATCATATGACCATAACGCTCCGAATTGACGGTGACAGTCGTTCCATCGTCGTTTTCGAAGAAGTAAGGTCCAATCACACCTCCGGACCAAACAGCGCCCCCAACAGTGACTTTTGTGGATGTAATGGCCTTTCTTCAATTACTTGAGGATTCTCAGAACCCCAAATACGTCCATTTTGCTTAGTTACATACCCACCGAGTGAGAAATATGCTTCGTCGCTGAAGAAAATTTTGTTCGAAAAATCGCCGTCCACCGCCTGTTGTTCAAGCACCCATTCGACGTATCTACGATGTTGTGAATGGTCAGATGGCTTCAGATGTTGTGTGAGCTGGACTTTATATGGATGTAGGTGTAGATCCAAATGTAAAATACGCCATAAAGTGCCGTAAGACAGACCTAATTCCTGAGAACGACGAGGAATCGACACATTCGGGTCTTCGGCAACACTTTCGCTTATAGCAGCGATATTTTCAGTGGTACGAGCGAAACGATGATGCACATGCCTTACCATATCTGTAACCAATCCAGTCTCTTCAAATTTCTTCACAATTTTGGCAATTGCTTGCGTAGTTGGACGATTATATAAACCATAATCTCCTCTTAATGCACGATATGTGGCTCTGGCAGAATCACCATTATTGTAGTAGGGTTTAACAATTTGTATGTGTTGTGCAATAGTTTAGCGATCCATTTTCATAAACGACAGACTTTCAACTGAAAAAAAAATTGGTTTAACAACTTAGTTTGACAGATGTCGAATTCCAGCCCTATTCTTTTGAAACCGCAAAATGGATAACCCTTTAATATCACAAATACATGTCAAGTCTATCTGTTTTTAGCCATAAGACATATCCTAAAAACAAATAAATAAATGAGAAAGATATATAATTTTCTTAAGGCTTATAAATACTATTTTATCTTTTAGCAATTCCCATTGGAAAAATCGCATTCTCAAGAAGTCACAACAAGGTTTAGCCGAGCTTTATTAGAGTCAGATAACAGGCCTATTTTCATTATTCTATATCATCCCATAAGAAGAATAAAACTCGGTTAATACAGTAGAAAACTTTCGGCTCCCTTAAATTAGTCTCATTAAGTTATTGGAGAGTCTCATGTGAGAAAAAATGTTATTTGGGATGATCCGCAATAGCTAAATCTTAGAGCTCAATAAATTGAGCTTATCATCAAATTCAATTAACTCTGCTTAGGTTTCCTAATTTCCAAAGAAATACGGTCCTATGATGCAACCATGCGCTTTTCGGAGTGCAATTTGTAGTTTCTTCTCACGACAATACTTAAAATTTTATACTTTGACAGAACTATTTATTTACAAAGATGATTTTTTCTTATGAACTTATTTTCAACACCTTCAAAGAATATGCACTTTGACAATATGTATTTTATATTAGAGTCTAAGCATTAAGGTGCACAATAAAAAAGCAAACTCTTAATTATAATTACCAAGAAATCTATTCTTAAAAGTAATCCCTCTTCAATCTCTAATCCTAAACACAATAAATAAAGTGGAAATCAATGTTGAATCATTAATCGAGGATGTTAGTGAAGAGCTGTTGTATAGCTCTTCAGAAAAGACTCGACATTTTTTAAACGATAAACCTTCAATAAATCACTGAACTATAGATACTTGTTCGTTGATAAGTCACTTTAACCCGCATTTCAATTTAATGTTAAACACACCAATTTTTGAATACAAGCAATTCAGTAAGTGATAATCTGCTATAAGACTCACTGTTGATTGAAAGTATGTCTACTCGTAAGTGAATTACATTACCCACACCAAGAATAACAACGATCCGATTACAAGTTCTCCCACGGAGAGTTTTAAAACAAACAACTCATCCCAAAAGTACTTAATTTGAAAATTCCCCCACATTATAATATACCTTCAAGTATCTCGTTAGGGTTGTCACCTAAATTATAATAAAATGATTTCCAGAGTTATAGCAAAAATACATTTTCACACTCCTCTCTTTCCAGGATTGCACCCTTTACTCTTCCTCAACATCGTTTCAACAGAACCTCTCTTCCTCCAAACACTATCCTATAGGTATCAAACTTTATTCAAGACTCATTTCCAACTGACACCATGCTCATACCGCGCCGCTCAACCGCTCGCTTCTAACCCACTACAGACCAACTCTTATGTCACAAGTCTTACGCTTTTCGCCTCTGCATTCGCCTTTGCATATGCAATGCAATATGAACTGCACTTGAAGTATGTAAAATTGCAAAACCCAGAAATGGCTCATCCCTTGGGTGCGAGTTGTGAGAACCTCCGGAAACACTAGAAGCTTTTATTAAATTAATTTGAGGTTATGTACCATGTGGGTGTGGTATTGTTTCGTTCTCTGGTGTGAAATTTGCATTTTCACAGAAAAGCGAAAACGACAGGAACTACTACAAAAAAAATGTAACCGGAAGAGCCGTTCTTCCAGGCAGTTTCCTTTTGCAGTCGCTACCGTAAATTATAATTGAACGCGACATTTTCTCGGCGAAATGAGTTTCATTTTTAATGCAGTGCCACACGGCTAAAATTAAGTTCTGGACTTGGTCGCATGTCTTGGATGAATTAAAATATAATTCCCAAGTGAATTACCATTGTCGCAGCTACATTCAACTTTGCGGTAGTTAGGGACTGTTTGTACCTGCAGGTTCTGCTAAAGTCTCAAATGAAGAATAATTCTTGATGTCAAATGTTGTTTCATTGGACTTAGAAGACAATTGCTCTTTTAGAGCCACTTGATGCTGCAGAAACATGAAGTTTGTCACATTCACATGTCGGCGCTGCTTAAAAAAACCGGCACAGCTAAAAAACTCGATTTTTGAGTTAATGATACCAATCGACTAAAAATCGACTGTGATGAACTGACTCCGAAATAAAAAAAAACTTGACAGAATATCATAAATCGGTTCTAGAAAAGTGACCTAATGTGGAAGAATCTTTTTCGATCCACATTTTTACAACCTAATCGTATCCTTTTTTATTTTTTTTAAATTTGTGTTCATTAAATAAAATGTGGTACTAACTAAAATTAAAAACATTCAAAAAAAATTATTTAAAACATTAAAAAAAATAACATTATGAAAATTTGACGACTCAAAAATTTTAAACTGATTTTCTGAAGAATCAAGTTTATTTAGTTACGCCGGTGTTCTTAAAGGGCGACGATGTGTTATTTTGAAATTCTAACGAATAATTCGATAGAATGGATCCATTCGAATGAACTTTTTGTATTTGACATTCGAACAAACAGTATTCATTGTCGAATGAATACATAAAATAAGCTTGAATGTATTTCAGGTCTATTTCTATTTGATTTAGTATGATCAAGTAGGTTTTTTTTGCGAAGATTTTTATTTTGATAAAAATGATGGTCTAAAAATAATGCCAAAATTATTTAAGAAAAATTAAATAAATGTCCGGTAAAGTTTAAATTTGAAAATATCAATAAAAACCGATAACTTTAAATGTAGAAGCATAAAGAAAACAGTACGGTAAGATTATTGATATCAAAAGAAGTAGACTAATGATACAACTTCTGTTTAAAAATTTCTGAATTTATGTTTAAATTTGTATGTACATAAAATAGTGATTCAAATTGATCAACAAAACAAAAAAAACGAAAAAAAAAAATAGGTACCTTATCAAAATGACTATTTAATTTAAACATTCTGTTCACACTATTGAATTTTTAGTTATCATTAAGTAAATAATTAAAATTTAAAACGTTGAAAGGCACAAAATGCCAATTGTGATAACGGCGAGAAGCAGTTGTATTGGAGAAGGATAATGGGTGCATGAAATCCATTGGAATTTAAAGTAATACTACGTTTCCACCGACCACTAAGCCGAGATTTAAGTAGATTTAGCTAAATCTCCTACAAATCTTGAACATTTACCATACAGATTTTAATCTTCTCAGATGAAGATTTAAAATAAATCTCATTTAAATCTTCAATCGAACTACCCTATTTCCATATCGAAATGAACACATTCATCGGGAAAGTGAATTTTTCTGTTCGGTTGACACAGATGAAGCTGCCTGTCTCACTTCTACATCATAAGAGAAAATGAAAAGATATATGCATTTTGAATAGTGCTGTCAAAATTAATATACTTTTGGAGCGGTGGAAACACTTTTCGAGATTAGTAAATCTACAAGAGATTAAAGTTCGGTGGGAACGTAGTATAAGTATATCTATAAATGTGAAAGCAGAATCGTGTTCAATGTCTGACACATTTTGACACATTTCCTTGAAGATACGTGTTGGATGAGTTGGTTACGGAAGTTAGAAGGGAGATATCTTTGTGTCTTCCTCCCAACATAGTGTTATCTACCACGTTGCGGTTTGTCGCGGAAGGACGTTACCAATTTGGAATCCGAAAAGATACTACCATAAAACTATCGCAATAATCTGTATCAAAGAGTATTTAAAAGTGATGTCTGTATTAGAGACTAAACTTTGCGGTAAATGGATAAGTTTTAAAGCCAACGATCAAGAAAAGGAAGAAATTAGGGGACAATTTTACCAAACATTTTGGTTTTCCTGGCGTAATCGAGCTTACTGATGGTTCGAACGCCATTAAAACCCCTCCACCAAAAAATTATTTTATAATAGAAAGAGATTGTATACCTTAAATGTAGTTATTGTAAGTATTTAGATAAATTAATTTGTTTATATTATTTAAGTAACAATAAAAATATGAACGTATATATATATATGTACCTTCAGACAGATCTGCGACCAAAAAATGCGGATTAGGTACATAGATGGTTCTCACTATGGTGCAACTCACGATGCTTTGGCGTGGAAAGTATCTTTTGTGCGAAACTTTCTTCTGCAATAGTATACTGAAGGGTAAAGAAATTCGTAGCTGCTAGCTGAGAAACAGCATACATTTTTGGCATATTTAATTTTGGTGGGGGCAAAACCCCCATTTATTTGGCTTAATACAAGCTATTTTCTTAATCTAACTTAAAAACTAAGAAACTTAATAGCTAAGACTAAAATTAACTGGTAGGGAGGCTTAGGAGACGAAGCTACTAAAGTAGTTCAGGTGGTTTAGGATATACCCTAGATCCATGGGTAATAACACCCTATAGATCACCGATTTCCGAAAATCCTGAAAGCAAATACAACGTTCAACATTTCAAGACATGCAATATTAATGAAACGACAGTAGGAATACTCAATAAAAGATTCAGGCGTTGTCTTAAAGCTAGCAATTACATTATATCCTATTCACACGAAACCATAAACGACATCTTACTCGTTCTCCTCAAAATGAATACTAAAAACTAGTTGTTTCCAATACATTTTGCATAAACGACTTGTCTTGCAAAAACGACTCGTTCTTTACTTGAAAACGAGTAGCAATTCAAATATGAATTAAACGAATACTTCCGCTAAGGGAAATTGATATGATTGTGAATAGGCCCTCAGAAAAACAAGAACAGCTGATTGCTTGCTGGCAAAAAAAATAATTTCAAATCGTTCAAACGATTATGGCAGCGGTAAAGCCATTTTTTCAAATACTTATTTGTTATAATTTTTTAATGCATGAATTCTATTTATTTACAGGAAATGCAAAAGAAAAAAACTAAACGAATTTGGGGAAGTGAGAACGAGGAGTTCTTGATGGAACTTTGTGCTGAATATTCTTATTAAAAGATCACCTTTATCCACATGCCTAGCTATGCATTGCACAATTTTGAACTATCATTTTCTTATATAGTTCAGTTATTATTTTTGCAATGAAGACGACAATTGTTTCTGCTTGTAGATACTTCTGGCTCAATAATAAATGTGGTTAAATCCTCATATTTAGCTCTGCTCTCTTTTTATGCGGCATTATAAGATTTGATTGTTTAGCATTCATGTTGTATGTATCAACGTTTTGACAGCTTTTTCAAAAACAAATGAAATGTCAAACAAATACAAGTAAATGTTCGGTGCGAACGCCCTACTCGCTTTAATAAACGATAAGGGTAAGCAAGTTTGGTGTGAATAGTCTATTACTCACCGGGAACGGCTGCTCAAATAGTAAACATTTGCGCAGCTTTGCATGGTTTCTAACTATTTTTGTATTAGCCCTGGCCAAAACCCTAGTTACCCGGCCAGATAAATCAGCGTTTCCCGTTGCTTTGTACACTGTTGTTATGGAACCAGGTTTAAGGAAAGGGTGTCTTTTATCCGTGTAACCTATGAAGATACAATATATTTTTAATTTATTTATTATAAAGCAACTCAAATTCACTTACCCAATTCAAATTGGAAGTTCGTTCCTTTGTCATCTGCAGTAAAGTGGTCACTACAGATTCTAGCTGTTTTTACATTAAAAGCATCCTTTCTTTTACAAAAACAAATCCAAGTTTTCAACAGTACTGGATCTTTTGGGAAAGTGTAGTATGACACATCGTCTCCTCTTAATGTATTGTTTTTATTGTTGTTATTATACCAACAAACAGCACACCACATTTTTAAGATGTTTCACAAAAAAAAAAAACAAAATATACAATTTCAAAAACAAAATTCAAACTTTTCAATTTCAAAATTTTTCGCTTTTATCTCATTTTCATTTTGAATCTCTATTGACGTCACCCGAGTTGTCAAAAATTACAACAACAAAGCGAAAAAATAGAAGTGTAATCTTGTATTTTTTCATTCATGGGTTTTGAGGTCTTGATATTGGGCCTTGGCTGTGGGTATGTTCGCTCACATCTCACATCTCACATTGATTTTTAATGAAGATAAGAAAAAATTAACTAAAGTTGTAAATAAATTCAAAATTGTACTCAAAATTCCAAAGATGTACTTACGTATTAAGAAAAACTAAATGTACTGAATTCTGTACAATAGGAAGCCTTTTTCTAATAGTGATACCTACATATTTAGGTATCGTTGCAAATCCGTCTTATTCATTTTAATTGTACCTATTTGTTTGTGACAAAATAAAAGGATTAACAAAAATATTTCATTAAAAAAACTATGAAATTAATCACAAATTGAGGAATAACTGTTTCTTATACATATGAAGCACTATTTCATTTTAATATTTACAGATCGCGAAAATTATGTGACAGCTACCTTATACTCACGATATCATTGACATACTCGTACTAGATATGGACTGCTAGGAGCCAACTTCACGATGGTTCATTTTGAAAAGAGCATCTCCAGCGACCATTTCTGTCCTTGCGGTAGTTAAGAATATTATCAAGTCAAAGCAGTGCTTAAGGGATTTTTTTTCAAGAAAATCCCTACACGAATCCAAAAATTTCTTTTTCTCTATTTTCTACAGAAAACAATAAACAACTATGTTACTGTTCTTTGCGGATGAACGAAATACGATTAAAGCTAGATCAAATATCAATTTAGTTTTTTTCACTTTTCGAATAAACGAATAAAGTTTAATACACACTGTGTAATATAAGTTGAAATTACATTTCATTTTTTGTTTCAACTTTTCGACGAAATTATAAGATAGATATATAATTTGATTTATTTTCTTTTTTAAATCACACTTTTACAATTATTAAAATTTTTAAATCATATATAACTATGAATTTAAAAGCCGTCTGCCAGAGTTTGGTTATTTTATTATACTATGTGCCAATAGATAACTCTAGTTTCTTTGCCTAAAATTTGTAGAAAGGTAATATCGACAACAGATGGTACTCAATTTGTTTTTTCTTTCCGCCACTTGGCCTGAAATAGTCGCTGAAAGCAAGGAACCAAATTTTTTGCAAATATTGTATGCAAATGAATAACAACTAGCAGTCCATATCTAGTATGTCAATGCACGGTATGCTTAAATTGTACTTCTAGAATCCTATTTTTAAGTCCCAACTGCTCGCGCATTATATTTTCTACGAGATTATTATATATATATTATACATACATTTTCGTTTGTATATCATCGGCTTTCTGAAGATACATAATTCATACGGTGAAGCTCGTCGTCCTTAATATTATCCAGTTTTGAAGACAATTCTGCGAAAAAACAACCACCTGTACATTTCATTAGGTCTGATCCAGACTTTTTTTTGGGCAGAAACTGACAGATTGTCAAAACTTGAAGAGTGGGGATAAAATTTTCTCATTGAGAAATAAAATCCGAAAAAGTCTGGAACAGTTCGAGCACAATTTTCTGCCAATTTTTGAACTTCAACACATTTTTTTTTTTTTTTTATTTCTTTATTTGCTGTAAGTTCACATTTTTTTCTCTTCAAACTAATTATTTTGTATTTAAGTGTTTCTAAATTAATAACAAATAACAAATATTTTTCCACACCAACTACGAAATGTTTTTTTTTTCGTTTATGACAAACGTCAGTCTGACAATTGTAATTTTTCTGCCCACAAATTGGTGCCTACAAAAATTTATTGGGCAGGAATTGGCAAGAAATTGTCAGGAAGGGGAAATATTTTACTCTCTCAAGAGCGCTCTCTTCTGCCAAAAACTACCAAATTTGTAAGTCTGGAACAGGTTTTGGCAGAAATTGGTGCCAATTGGCAGAGTGTGGATCAGACCTATTATGTTTTTGCAAAATTTGAACTGGAGTGTATCTTTGTTCTATTACGACCGGCCGCCGTGATACACATGACTTGTCTTGGCTTTCATTTATTTCATCTGCTTGAAAATGTTCTTCATAGCATGCCATCATGGAAATGTCTTTAGATGTTTATGTCATCTATCATCTCAGACTCTTTCTCGCTTATGCCAAACACTCTGGCATTTAAGTCTGCAACGGACTGGTTAATGGAAGTAATCCTGTTGATAGCTTGCGCGAATTCGGTAAGAGGCACAAGATTGCTGTCATTGAAGACCGATTGTTTTTTTCATTTTCAACAAGTTTCTTTTTTGCTTTTGAATTGAAATCAACAGAAGACTTGAACCCAAAATTTGTTATTATTGAAAACTTAGTTTTTAAATTTATTTACTTACCTTTTTCCACCGTCTCTAGAAGGAGGTCCGCGTCCAAAGCTATGAAACTTCTCTGCATTGATCAACATCGAGTAGATGTTGTTTGTTGAAAATCCTTTTCGCGCTTCTTCCATTAATTTGATCAGTAAATCTAATTGCTTTCGATTGGTCCAATTGGAATGTGATTGTGACTTAGTATATAATTAAAACATAAATTGAATTGATTTGCCAAACAAAAATATATGACCTTATATAATATTTGAATCCACTCGGCAGGAAAAATTTTAAAGAGAATGAAATGACATTTGAATTGAAATTGAATCATTTGAAAGTTTGATTTGTTTAAAAAAAAAGTGAACTGTCTGTTGAATAAAGGAGGCTTCACGTGGATCTGCATCTGTAGATTTGCAGAAAAGCAGAGCGGGACCAAAATATAAAACAAACGTAAAAGTAAAATGAAAGGGTACCTACACACTAATAATTCTTATAACTATGCTACAATTTTCTTGAAACATCTCAAAATCACATTTCTTAGAGTTCAGTTATTTAGTTTTGGGAAGAAAATTTGCGTTAATTTGGTTTTGTTTTTTTTTTTTAGCAAAATGAGGTGAAATTTTATAAACAAAACTTGCGAATTCGTTATCTGAACTGATCAAATTATGATGCAGATGAAAATTCTCTAATGAAGATGAACATGTTTATTTTCACTATAATCTGCAATCTTCAGATTCATACTTCCTATAATCTTCATACATGAAGATGATCTCCATTTTGGTCTTCGCTCTCTATCGCACAAGTATGATTTTTTTATTTCGTTTCCTCTTTTTTTGCAGATGTCAATGCAGATGAAGATGAAGATACATGTAAAGCCTCCTTAATCTTCATACATGAAGATGACCTGCATTTTGTTCTCAGCTCTCTATCGCACAAGTATGATTTTTTTATTTTGTGTCCTCTTTTTTTGCAGATGTCGATGCAGATGAAAAATGAAGATGCATGTAAAGGCTCCTTAACCCTGGAAAGATAATCATATTTTGCAATACACTAAAGATAGTTACGCGTCAAATTGACATATAAACTTCTAATAGCTTTATTTTTAAATGTTTAAATGATTTGAAAAAGTTTAATGGGTGTTAAGTGGGTCTTGTGATCAAAGAAATTAACGTATATACATCTTATGGCATTACTGCTATTTATTCAATTACATAAACGATAAAATAAACAAAAACAAATAAACTAACAAAAAAAACAAAATATCTAAACACAGCTTAAGTTTTAATCACAATAAAATACTTTTAGTATTATTAAGTCCATGTAGGTATAGGTGCATGTTTACTTATTGAATGATAAAAAAATAAATATTTTCAAAATATTTTTTACAACCAAAAAGAAAGTTCAACATCTTAAAAGTCACACAAAAGATAAACATGCGTAGTTTTGACTCACAAGGTGGTTATTATTCAAAATATGTGACACGTAACTCAACAGCACGTCCCCCCACCGATAGATCCCCTCATTGTCGGAGAACTTACGAACGAGCAATGCACTATTCAAATTATTTAAAGACAGAGAGCTATATATCGTTTTCGGATGAGTCATTTTGACGCAGATTATCTTCCCAGGGTTAAGTGAACTTTCGAATCATTAGAAACTCAAAATAAACATGAAAGTGAATTTCAAAATAAGGCTGAATAAAGAAAGCTATTAATAATTCGTCTATTCCATTGTACAAATGCATTAACTTTTTAAAGGGTTCACCGTATGGGCAAATATCTGATATTTTCTTTATTTTAACTTATCATTCTTATAATTTTAACTATGACTTTGATACTGACATAGTAAGAACTTAGGTCTTTTAAATGTAATTTGAATTGCACGGCACAATTTAGAAAGAATAAGAAAATGGGAAAGACTTTTTTATTGGAAAAGTCGATTTGAGTTGAGAATTAGTATTTCACTAAAATCCACAACCGTCATTCAATTAAAACTGGAGGAATATAATGCTGCCTAGCGTGGGCTCGAACCAGCAACACTTCCAAATTAGCTGTCATGCATTATACCTATCCACCCGAAAGTTGTATAGTCTACCTCTACATAATGTCCCTATAGACTAAAATCTCGACATTTCGTTTTTTTTTGTGACGAATCCATAATCTCCCTTAATAGTAATTATTTGCCAAGAATAAAGTTCATTAAATATCATACCCTATTGCCTTATGATTTTTTCTTCTCGAACACTCCCTACTATTACATGCGTTTATCCATACCCCCCGCAACTACCAACCAGCACACACCTGACCATTACATCATAAAGGTTTTCTGTGTTATTGTCGACAAAATATAATTGTTATGCATAAAAAATGTTATTCTGTAGAATAAATTAACAGTCGTAAAATATTCACGTGTAATTCTGCAATCGAGTTGCAGCTCATCAAAACTTTTTAAGCCTTTTCCATCATTAGAGTATATTCCATCACGCAATGCCATCAAGAAGTAAAAAGAGAAAAAAAAAGATATATACAAAAATCGACCTAAAGGACCCTGACTGATATTTTCTGGAAATAGAATCAAGGATTTCGTGCTTAGTTCAATTAGTCGAATGTCATGTTAATTCCAAATGCAATAGGTGTCATGATTAAGTGATTTTTGTTCTTTCTTAAAGGCAAGTGCATCTTATGTAAGACTGGGGAATGGGACTTTTTGCATGACATTATATTAAATTGGCTGAAAAAGGGGTTCACTATATATTTGTATGTATTATAACAGAGAGCCAAGGAGACTGGTTAGTTATTATAGTTCAAGTGAATGGCATGTCGTCGCCAGTAATATTTTTGGCAGACAATTTATAGTAAAGAAATGAATAGGAATAATTTTGCAATTTCTTATACAGAAGGTCTTTGAATTCAATAAATTTAAATTTTCGATATTTTGATTAAGTATTCAATATTTCGAGAACGGGTTCAGGTTCATTTTTTACCCTTTTATCCTTAGACAATGGAAAGTTATCTCTAAGGATTTTAGTAAGGAATTTGACAAAATTTCCAATAGACTTATAGGTACTTTGCAAGCTACCCGGGCTTTGAACCTATCCTATTAAAATGGATATCATCTTACCATGACAACCGCTTCTGATCTGCCCTCTCCAGTCCTTTTCTAGCTATCTCTGGGGTCCCCCAACACAGCCACTTAGGCGCTCTCCTTTTTATTCTTACAATTAACAGTATGGAATATCAACATCTATAAATAAATACATTCAACAATGTTTCCTTCAATTAATTAACCTGAAAATTCTTAAAGATCAAAGAACATTAACTGACATTCTCTTTATTCATCGCCTTAATCAAAATCTATCTTTTCTTTTGACAGATCCACATATTTTTTATCTGGACGCATTCCCGTGCTAAAAGCGATTTTTCACAAAAAAAAAAAACAGAGTTAGCACGTTTGACCGTCATTTAAAAATAGTTCCTGAAGGATGGCAACCATGCACTTATCAGGCGTATGCGGCAACTCAAAATCTACATTTTGACTGCCGAGATCTTTATAATTCCGTCTTTTTTAACTTTAACCCACGTACATACATCGCCTTTTTTATCTGCCTACCCACCGCACCGCCTATTGGGCCAACGAACCAATAACTTGCATGGTAAGAGTGTTAATTCAATAAGTAAAATGTGCCAAACTAGTGCCGTGCAATTCAGGTTGCATTTTAAAAGACCTTAGGTCTTACAGGCATATAGTTAAATTAACACAAAAAAAAGTACCCTTACACAGCAGTCACAAGCAATGGGGACGTGCACTCAGTTATTCTCAGCAATCTAGAATACCTTTCTGTTGTTGTAATGCGTGCAAAAGCATATCTGATAAAAAACAGCTGTTCTCATGAAAGCTAACTTGAGTTATTGCAACAAATTTGGAATAACTAGCTATCCGAAAACAAATGTGCAGAACAGCTGACTGCAAAATTCATTTGGTATGCGTTTTGTTCTGATTTTCTGATAGCTTTCAGCTAACCTATCTGATTCGTCCACAGATATACTGCGATAGCTTCGTATCCGAGATAACATATCTAATAAGTGAGTGAATGCCCGCAATGTAAGAGTCTTGGGCAAAGTAAAATTAAGAAAATATTAAAATTATGACTATTAATTAGCATTTTATTCATACATACATAAAACAGAAAGTAGAAAAACGTACTAATATTAATTTATGTTTAAGAATCATTTGTTGTTTGCCATTTTTCTTCATTCGTAATTTTAAATTCGAACATTCGAATGGGTTTGTTCGTAGACTATGGTCAACGCCGTTTTAAAATCGTTGTTTCCTTTTAATGTTTCTTTAAATATTTGAGCACACGCTACACGTACTTTATATTGATTACTCCCCCTTTATATTTCATGCTTTTACTTGTTTTCTGAGTAGATAAGGTTTATTCTTCCACGGGCCTCAGTTCATTTACTGAAGCGACGTTCATGGTAAAAGGTAAAAGCACATTTGCGAGAGGAAAAAAATGAACGAAAAACAGACTTTGACCCCTTCTAGCTTTGGGGATAATCTGTTATCATGAATCGAAGAAGATTACGACACTTCTTTTTTTGTCTTATTTTATTGACGGAACCAGATACCAAAACTCTGGAAATTGTTGTTGTTTGTCCGATGTGGATTAATCGATTTTTAAATCTGGTGCCGTCAATAAAATATGCCACCAAAAAAGAAGTGTCATCTGTGAATACTATTATAGGAATAAACCAATATAAAAACCACAAAAGGCTTAAAACTAATTTTAGAAATTATATTTTTTTTTAATGTGTACTGTTTCTGGTTGCAACACTTTTAAATGTTGAAATTAACACTTCAAAGTAATTTCTTAGGAATTATTCAATCATATAAGTCAATACAAGGATCCTACTATGTAACTTCATTCTACTTTCGCATCTATTCGTAAGTTATTTTCAAAGCTATGTTTAAGTGGTATTATATTGGAAAGTAGCATCCACTGCCCGCGTATTTGACTCTTCGTCAAATAATCTCCAATTAATCCTGTTCTTTTCAGTTAATAAGTGCTTTACTAAACAATTAGAACGTTGAAATTAGAACAACTTTATTGTAGAATCAAATTCCATAGTTGGGCCCAGCTTTTGTTCATTTATTCCGCTTAGTGAAGGCCCCACTTCCCACATTTTAGGACACAACGAGGGTGTTATTTTGGAAGCAACAAAAATATGAGCCTTGACGATACCCCAGATTCGGAAACGCCATTGACCGGATTGCAGACATTGCTACCAAGCTACCAAGCAAATCTACTTGAATTGGCCAAAGACATTGACTGCGATGTGAAAATAAAAGAAAAACTTTTTTTCCGCGCGACGCGCGATGATGTATTTTATAATAAGAACACTTAACAGAACAATTGTAGACCTATCCAAATGCAAGAAACAAAAATACAACAAAATTAAAACATAATTAAAACATTTTCCATTTATTTAATTCAAAATAATCTTCACAAATTGTTTTGTTTAATTTAAGTTAAATCTTCGATATCCAATTAGCACTCCTACTTTCTCGATTCTTGATTTTTTCGCAATTAATTTAAATGCAATTAAAGTAAATTTAATTCAACAATATTCAATTATTTTAACAAATTGTATGTTTATATTATTGGCGCATGAAAACTCCATTAATCCACATCTGACAAACAAAACAATTTCTTTTGCTTTCACATTTTTTTTCACAGATGGCGTCAGCAAAATAAATCAAAAAAGAATTGTCGTAAGCTTGTTTTCTTGATTCATGCTGCTATTACATGTTTGAGTGGTGGATTTTTTTCAAACGTGAATGAGAATGAAATGAAAGGTAAGATCGAAAATAAACTGTCCAACACATACGGAAAAGTATTTGTGCAATACTAACAAATTAAACAAATCAGAAACTAAATTGATATCTCAAAAAGTGTATTTTATATTAGTACCGGGAGTCTAAATCTATTATTTCTATTGGTAATCCAACAGAGGCTCAACAGTTCAACACAAAATCAATGATGTCTGTTCTGAAGCGATTAGCAGTTTTTGAAAAGTTTGTGAGAATTCAGAAACTGGATACCGAGTTGCGATATCACGCTATGTTGGATTTTGTTCGACAAGGACTTTATGAAAATGAAAGTGATGAAAACAACTGGGATAAAGTGTTTAAAATGAAAAAAAACAATTAGGGAAAAGGACTCCTTCCAAATTTAAAAATTGTCATCAAACACATTAGTCGAAAGAAAATTCAGTGATCTAAAAAACATAAAAACTAAAAACAGTAATTGCCTAATTACTGAATTAAAAAAAAAAGAGTGTAGTTTGAAATTTGATCCATCAAAAAGATGTTAGGAGTAAAAATATGGCAAACACAATAACCGAACAAAAATAAACGAATAAAATATATCGTTTTTTCTATTAAAATATATTTTTATACTGTATAATACATATTTTTGAGGGTGGCCGTGGTGCGATAGCTGTGTGATTGCCAATCAATCTCGTGGTTGCAGGTTCGATTCCTGCCGTTGTCTATGTCTTCTTATATTCCATTAAAAACCAATTCTAAAAATTGTCATTAAATAAGTTGCTGCTTTGCTCATTACATGCTGTTTAGGCATAATACTAACAACATGTGATTGAGTAAACTAGCATACCCATAAATATGACAACGAAATAAATAAAATAATGCGAATTATAAGGGACATAAATAAATAAGACACGGTACTTCTCTCCGCATTAGTTCAGCCACCATCCCTGGAGATAAATCTGAGACAACAACCAGCTCTAGTCACAGAATATCGCACCACACATCTTTCCTATTTTTCTTTCTCTTCTTTCACCGTGCTGTGTTTAAAACATATAAAGGGTATTCATAATCCCTTGAGCGCGTGCAAAATTATATACAATTTTGGGGAATTTAGTTAAGTGTCGTCGGCAACACTGCTTTTATAGTACTCGTACAAGTTACCGAATATTATAAATTACAATAATGAATTATATATAAACCAAAAAAAAAATCAAATGCACGACTGGATCGCACGAACTTGCTCTTGTAGCTAACAACTTTAATGTAGCTAACCATTGAGGTTTAGTTAGTTAGGTGTAGTTATCCTATGCAGGTTTAAAGTCTATGTAGGTAAGATTACATTGATTCTTATTATAATGAATTGTCGAATGGATGATTCAAGGAAAAGTTACATACCTACCTACAAATGTATATTTAAATCTAAGTTATGGATTTTAATTATGTAAGTTAGGAGAGTAAAATATATCTACATACATATACGTATTGATGGAACCTGAGTATGTAAACATGTACATACATTAATGAAAATGAAGGACGTAGGTGGGTAGGTAGGTAGCTATATACATACAACTTCATCATTTAGGTGCAATATGCATACATAAGATTCATGTGATTTTTAAAGACACATATATATATGTATGAGGGCCTATATTGCATTTAGTATTCAGTGACGTACGCAAAAATTCGTAAAAAGGGAATAATAAAAAGGTAGAAATAAATGAATAATACACATTATTAAATGTTTTTATATTGTTTACGAGTAGTCGTTATAGTTTGGGGGAATAGAAAGATGCGATTTGAATTCATGGATAAATAAGAATATGTGAAAAAAAAATTCAAAAATCGTTGGAGCGGCTTTTTAATAAATTAATTTTTTTATGTATAAAATTTTGAAAACATTTTTAGAAAACAAATTTGAAAAGCCATTCAAATTTCAAAAAAAAAATTTTATTTACTTCTTAAAAATCGAGAAACGTTTTTTTTTTTTTTTGAAAATTTTCGTATGCAGTTTTACTAACAATTTAGGTAGCATTTTTATAAAAAAAAATATTTTAATCGGTTCATCCAATATTGAGAAAATCGAAAATATGAAAAGTGGTGCTATGGGAGTACCGTTAATAAGTACGCAAAAAAAATATGTTTATACTAATTTAAGAACACACAATTTTTTTTTATAAAAATTCTTGGAGCCGTTTTCGAGAAATACATTTTTTTCTTAGCGGTTTTTTAACATTTGTATGGGTTTTTATTTTAGGAATACAGTTTTTTTAACTGTTCAAGATAATGTCAAAAAACTCCCAAGTACGAAGTTTCGAAAAAATCCATCAATTTTTTTTACATTTATGTTTAAACTTTATAGGAGCGTCTGTATAAAAAATTTAAAAAAAATTAAATCAATCGTTTTTTAGAAAATCGAAAACCAAAAAAATGGTACTACTAGAGGTACCAAAACTAACAATTTGTTTCCAAAAAAAATTACTAAAATGTACCCCTTCTCTTCCTTAATGAAAACAGATTTTTTTTTATAAAAATCTTTGGAGCCATTTTTGAGAAAAATTTTAGTTTCTGGCCAAAAAAATTGTATGGGGGCTACTGTTATTTGTCATCTTAAAAAAAATGAATAAAACTTGTGGGCATTTTACCAAAAAAACAATATGTACAAAGTTTGAAGCAAATCTATCCAACCGTTTAGGCTATAGACTTGAGGACAGACAGACAGACTGATAGACAAACAGACAGACGGAATTGGGGGACCCACTTGTTTGGTGACCGTAATGTCATGTTTGATTGTTAGCACGAATCCATAACTTGCCTTATAGTACCTATAATCGCAAGCAATAATATAAGTTAACTTAAAATAAGTAGATGCTTATATAAGGAAAGTAAGGAGGATGACGGTAAAGAGAAAATAGAAGATAAAGACAAAAATAATTAAGAACAAATTGTTGCAGAATTTGTATAAATCCTGCAATGCATTTTTTTTTTAAATTTGCTTCCACTAACTACCAGTTTAACTGTGGTGGGGAACCGAGCGGGTTCCAAAGCCTGATGGCACGAATGGAAAATAGCCGGGAAAAATTTAAATAATTAAAAGGGGTTATAATAAGATTTGTTGGTCTGGTGGATTGAGCAAATTAAATTTTATCAAATAGGTATCCTGATGGTCTGCTATTAGTAAGTCTTTGTCTAAATTGATAACATCCAACGTTCAGAAATTGTTGAAGAGCTTAACCAAGTACCAAAGTGTGAGAGTGCGATATATGATCATATCAACGCAGTCCATAAACGTAACTTATTGCATTATTAAACGCTGCAAGTAGTTTGTGTTGGTAGTGCGAATCAGGTTTGCAATGTACACCGTAGTTGCATAGTCGAAAATTGGAAGAAATAAGGTTGAGATAAGTCTTGGATTTGTGTTCACTGGGTTAAAGTTAGACGTTACCTAAACCTTTCTCAAGCCGGCATAAATATTCGTATTATTATATTGGTATGAAAGTTTGTGTAGTTCAGTTGGGGCTTAGTGCGGTAGAGCTCTAAGAATTTCATGTTTCTCGAGATTCAATCCAATGGTCAATCGTACCAACAAAACTAACTAAATCAAATTCGAGACTCGAATAAACGTCAACCATATATCCACCGTAGCATTCTACTTTAGCTTTTTATGGCTAATAAATACCAAGTTTTCAAAACCACGGGGATATCGAACACATTGGCTGCGAATCCAGTGCTACCATCGAACAAACCTAATTTTACTTGCAGCCATTCAGGCTCCACGGGGTATGCACCCAATAATAATCTAACAATCAACAAGAAAAAACCTCTCCTAAAGTAAAGATACAAATATACTCGTACATATAAACTAAGCTTATCTAATATTACTAACCATCTCTTTAAACTTTATTACATTATAGCCATAGCTTTCAGCTCCAGGTTTTTAACTAAAGAAAGCAGTCCTTGTGTTTAATTTTTTTTTTATACAAAAACCAAGTTGAACAGAATTCTTTTTGGCTGAGTGTTGAATTTTTAATACAATTTATTTTAATTCATATTATTTATGCACTGCAGCAGAATTACGCATAAAAGAATAAATTATTTACATTACTTTCTTTACGAATTAAATGGAACTCTTCCAAATAATAAAGGACTCGCCATCAGTTATTGTTGAAAGTGTTTGCAGGATGTGTAAGCTTCCTTCCTGTACTTAACTTATTTTTTTGGATTTCTTCCAATCGTTCAATTTCTTACCCTATATAAGTATATATTCTGAAAAAAATGTATCTGCATAAATAAATCTTATTATATGAAAAGCAAATAAATCAATTCAATTGGGAATTTAAATTTAAATTCAACTTCTGTACCTAAATTCAAGCATCTTCAATTTAAGATACTTAACTTTATTAAATCTCCCTTCTGCTTCAGATTGTTTGTATAGAAAGTTTAATTCTTATTCAAAGAAGTTGTTGCTTATTTATTATATTTCCCTCCAATTCTTCCTTAAAATATGTATAAGAACAGAAGCTATTTTAAGATTTAAAAATATAAATATAATTTGTTTTCTTGGACTTATTTTATTTTCGAATGATTTAATTTGTTGGAAAAATTAGGCGTGTTTTTTTTAAGTGCAAGAGGAATTGTACAAATAACGAGATTTGGGATTTGACACGTCGCGTCATTGAAGAAAAAATTTAAATTTCCATATTCTAACAAACTACCGATAAAGAGGATTGGGCCTGTAACACAGTTTTCCTTAGATTTCTATCTCCCCCTATTTTGGGGTTGTGTACTTTCATAAAAAAAGAACAACGAATTTCAGAAAAAAGATATCATCATTATACAATTTTGTTGATAATCGGCAAAAAGAGAGAGGTATTTATAAGAGTATAGTTTATATTCCCAAACTGTCAGAAAACTTTAAAGAGACGGTAAAAAATATTACTAATGACGTCAGCTTAGCGTATAAATCCAATAAGACGCTGGCACCTCTTTTCACCAACATGAAGACAAAAACGGAAAAGGATAAGTGTACAGACGTAGTCTATAAAATTAACTGTCGTGGCAATGCGGAAGAAAATTGCAATATTTCCTATATAGGTAAAACGAAACAACTTCTTCGTCAACGAATTTCCAACCACAAATCCGATATTAATTTAAAAAGCACTGGGAAGACAGCATTGGCCTTACACTCCATTGAGCGTGGACACAAACCAGATTTTGACAGAGTGGAAATCCTGGAAAGGGAGAAACATGTCTCCAAGCGGTATACTCTAGAAACGTTTCATATTATTAACAACAAAAACAATATGAAACGTAAACAAGACACCCAGAACATTTCATCGGTTTACTGCTCTTTGGTGACTAAGCAGAATCCGTGTCAATTTAAAGCCGACTAATCTTCAATCGAAGTGTTTTTTTATATCATACATTTTTTTTTTAACATTGCCTTATATTTGTCTTTCATTGTATTATTTATGTTTATCTCTAATACCTACTAAATGTAAGTTTACCAAAATTTTACACTAAATGTTCTCATGTGTATAATATTTTTAATTTATTTTTGTAAATAAAAGATCCCCTGAAGAAGACGGCAACCACCGTCGAAACGTCGGGAAAGGAAATGAAATTGTCTCATTAAAAAGAACATTACGACCAAAACAGCCGAAAGAGATATATCTAAATCTCGAACACCTATAATAATTTTGACAAAATACACTTTAATTTTTTTTTCTTTCCCCCAATTTTTGAGCTTATAGGTACCCTTTAATTTTTTAAGTTTTTATTATTAATATACATATAAAATTCAAATTTAAAAAAAAAAATCTGTGACTGGTTTTTAAAAAATCGTTTTTTCAAAAAAAAATTATTTATTTTTTAAAAATCGAAAAACTTTTTTTTTGAAAATTAGATTACGCAGTCTTATTAACAATTTTAGGGAGCATTTGTATAAAAAAATTGATTTTAATCGGCTTATCAAATATTGAGAAAGTCGAAAATATGAAAAGTAGTTCTATGCGAAGTAGTGTTAATAAGTAATATGAAATATGTTTATACTTAAAAGTGAACTGTACTAATCTAAGAACACATAATTTTTTTAAACAAAAATTCTTGGAGCCGTTTTTGAGAAATAATCAAAAAACCACCAAATACAAAGTTTTGAAAAAATCTATTGAGTCGTCTTCGAAATTTTGAGTTTTCAAAAAAAAAAAATTAATTTCCAAAAAAAAAATGTTTTTGAAAAATTTTGGTACACAGTAGTGTTTAAATTTTCTAGTAGCTTCTGCGCAAAAAATTTCAAAAAATCAAATTAACTGTTATTTTTCGTCTTAAAAAAAACTGATAAAAAAACGTGTGGGCATATTACTGAAGAACACAACATGTACCAAGTTTGAATCAAATCCACCGAACCGTTTAGGCTGCAGACTCGATGACAGACAGACACACAGACGGAATTGGGGTACCCATTATTTTGGTGTTCCCTATGATCGTAATGTCAGGTTTGATTGTTTGAAAGTTTTTTTTTTTACGAATACAAAACTTGCCTTATAGTACCTATAATCGCAATTAAAAATGGTGGTCGGTAATGCTATGTGATTGCACAATGTTTTGCAAATGGCGTCAATGTCATAGTTTTTACTTGCGATTATAGGTACTATAAGGCAAGCTATATATCGTAAAAAATTTCAAACATGACATTACGATCATAGAGAACACCAAAAAGTGGGTCCCGCAATTCAGTCTGTCTGTCTGTCTGTAGAACGATCTACAGTCTAAACCGCTGAACCGATTTTGTTCAAGATTGGTGCTTAGCCGTTTTAGGTGATTGTCCAAAAGATATTTTTGAATCGTCGTTTTAGCCCCAAAAATAACGCTACTTGTCATACAAATTTTGCTACCATTTTAATTATCTCGAAAACGGTTCTAACGATTTTAATAAAAATTGGTGCGTGTACTACTTCGGATATGGTCTACACTTTGGCCACCAATTTTTTTTCAAATATTTTTTTATTAACGGTACCTACTATACAACCATTTTATTGATTTTCGAATTTCTCATAAACGGCTCAACGGATTTCGATCAAAATTTTTTTACAGGAGTTACTTCAAATTCTAAACAATACTGCATTTTAAAATTTTCGAAAAATATTTTTTTTTTGGATTTTTGAAAAAAAATCGAAGGATCTCCTGTACAAAAATTTTTGTCGCAATCCGTTGAATCTTTAATAAGAAAGTGGACCAAAATTAAAACTAAGCCTATATGGTGCCGCTATATCCAAAATGAGCTTAATATAAGCTTAAGTTTCGAAATGCTAGATTTTCCTGATGCAAAACTTTCACATATTCCGCAGTGTGAATGCGTTTAATAATACATGAGAAAAGAAAGGAGATTTGTACTAGCGTAGATTTTCTGCATTTATGAAAACACCCAGTATCTTAAATTCCGTTAGTAAATTTTGATCAAATTCAAGTAAGAAGTGTGAAGCTAGTATGTATGCATATGCAATAATCCTACATAGAACAGACAACAAAGAACAAGGAAAAAAGTACACGTACGAGTAAGTAGTCTTTTAAGCAAATAGGTGGATGTTTTACCCTTTTTTCGCTTTGGAATTATTTTTCTGATTTTGCCGCCCTAGGCCATTACCTGTTTTGTCTACAAGCAGGTTCTCCACCGTACGCCTATAATAGTGCAGTGACTTTTTTTTAATCAAACTTCAAAAACAGGCCCTTTTTACATAATCCAATATGGCTGCCGAGGGCTTCACTTTTTCGCGAAGTTGGGTGTTGTGTATATTAGTACAATATACGTAGGTATGATAATTGTATGGAGAATGAAATTAAGCACCATTTATGAAGTTCAAGTTAGGTTACCTATACTGTACTCATAAAATACGTATACATTCATATATAATATTAAGTGTTACATTGCTTACTGTTTGTGATAATTTGACATTATGTCATAAACCTCAGGAGATAACATTGTTACCACAAACTGCCAAGGTGACATATGACATCCCCTACAGCGTGTTTTAGCTTTTAGCTGTTCCAAGTTTTATTGTCATTGCGTCAAATTGTGTGGTAAAATCATAATTAGTGCAACGTTGTAGAGAAGTACCTCCTTTTTTCATTAAACAAAAAAAAAAACACATAAAATGGAAATATCTGGTTTGAAAAAACAGAAGAAAAACATAGAACGTGACATTCGACGTTCTCGACCGCTGGAATAACAGAAGCTATTTCTATGGCGTTAGCGTCTGTATGAGGTTTAAGTGGTTTGGTGGTCGGCCTTCAAAGCAATATTTTTCCAAGAGCCAAGAGGTAATTAAGGTTAAAACTACCATAGGGTGCTTAACTTTGAAATTCAAAAACTCATTAGGCCAACGTAATATGTATAAGTTCACTTGCACGTGTGATGCTAATAGAGATTTGGAGATGCAGTTAGGTTTTCGTGGACAAGTATGTGTGTTTTTTTCTGTAAAATTATAAAATTTCCTTTGAAAGAATTTTCATGGTAACTCGCTAATGCAGTGCTCTGAGGCTGAGGCACTTTCACAAATAATATAAATATTACAGATCCTGGGCAACTGACCATACATTCATCAGCATAGTTTTTTAAATGGGATAAATTATATTCTTTTCGGTTTTCCTGTTAAAAATCTCAATTTAAAAATTACATAAAAACAATCTGCTTGATTTTAAAATATCGATGTTCTTATTGTAATGCAATGTAATAGATTTATTGTGAAATGATGAAACGGCACATGTAGAAGCTCGATTAAGCAATCTATTACGTTGGACAACGTTTTTTTAAACGTCAAAGTTTTTTTAACGTCGTCCAACGTAAAAGATTGCGTAATCGAGCTTCTACATGTGCCGTTTCATCATTTCAAAATAAATCTATTACATTGCATTACAATAAGAACATCGATATTTTAAAATTCAACAATTAAAAATATGTTAATGATACATAACTTTTGAATTCAAAATTATATGTGCCAACCTAACGATCACACTGTGCTTGAACATATTAAGGGTATCTAGTCAAAATCCCTTTAGTGCGCGCACAATTATAAAAACAAAGTTTCATTGTGCTTTGACCTTTGTGTTGTAAGTTGTAGATAGATTGAGAATTATTTGACCAATTTCCGGTGGGTCATTACTAAGGCATGAAACATATTCAACCAGCCTCAGTACCAGCAACATTGTTAAGCATTTACTCCAGGGTTAATACTATTGGAGTTCCTCATGGGTCTGTTATTTGTCCAATATTATTTTTAATATGTACATACATATCTATTTATTGTGTTTTAGATAAAACACTCTTGTTGGATAAAAAACGACTTACCGAGTCCTTGAAATTGCGCATATCTCTGAATGCTTTTTAAACTTGGATGCTGATTTAGATTATTCATGATGTAGGTACACATTACCAACATTGACAGTTTGTTTTGATGAACATAAGTTTCTCGTAAGCAGTAAAACTAAACCAAAGCAGAAACCACAAGCTGATGCTTTTAGTAGTAGTAGTAAATTGATTTTATTTTCTAATTCAAATCATGTATATAACAAAATCAAGTATAGCATGGCAATGCCGTCTGCCAGATTGACAATTTAAATAAATTACATAGATTATGTGTCAAAGTTACTTACATATTTAGTATATAAAACAAGTTGTTTTTTTCTTAATTATTTTTTGAATTCAGAAGTTATCGCTGAGATCTCTATTTCGATAAGCTTGTTCTACTTTGCAATACATAAACAGTTTTTGCACATCCATTTCGTTTAAATACGCTATCATTTTTGTGTCAGTCAAATAATTGCGGCGGAAGAAGGATCGAATATTAAAACCGGACATTTTCCTAGAAAATGAAAAACATCTTCTCTCTCCCTCAGGTCACACAGACTGCATCGGCCGGGAAGGTCCTCTCTATGCAGCATATAATTTAATTGCAGAAGCTCTGCATGAAGTCTCACCATCATCGAGATATGCAGCACACTATTTTCATCTTTGAAGTAGTTTATTGGTCCTAGGTTATGACAAAGGCGACTGTAAACCACTCTGTGAACAGAGCTGGTTGGCATCTTCGATAAACTTTTCTCGAAGCTTCTCATCAACCATAGCAATTAGCTTATTAAGCTTAGCCCTCCATTCATTGAGATGTTCAATATGCAAGTTTAGCTCCATACCACACCATTGCGCGAGCTCATTCCATTCCCCATAACAGCTGCATCTCCGGTTGATTACGTAAAGGGTTGATTTCTTGGGTAGTCTTTCACTATTCATGTTCAAAACTTTGATAATGTAATCTACCTGTGTTTTGAGGGCTTGGACCAAGAGTGGGGATAGTCCTGTTGCTTTTATATTTTAGCGTTTACTCACACAATATCTACAGTTTTGAGCCTCAACTTTCAATTTGGCTAAGGAAAAAAGTAGTCTATATACAAATTGTATTGCTTTCAGAGAAACTCAATTAAATAGAAGATATGAATTTTATACATTCAGGTATGTCGTTTTCGATTGGTCCTTCCGAATGCTTCTGAAAGTTTTCGAATGGTATCGAATGACAGTTCTTCTTCTAAAGAAGAGAATTTGATTCTGGATTTGAAATCGGTATGGAATCCAGAACCAAAAACTTAATGTCAAACTTGAATTCAAGGTTGTTTCGACCATGTTAACAAAATAGAAAAAATCACAAATGTGGATTTGACATGCCCGCGCTTTACACAAATATTCATACCAACATACTGAACTCACATTTAACCACTAACTTAACTAAGCACAACTTAACTTGTTCGATTGGGATCCCGGATCAGAGTTGAGCCAAATTACCAATACAAAACTGTATTAAATTCTTGCTTGTGTCACTAAGGCGCCAGTTATAGCTTTCATTGAAACCCATCATTGAAAACTTTCTGTATTAATTTTCAGGCACTTAAACAAATAACAGTGATGTCGTTTTGGTACCAAAATCAACATAATAAGATATATAATTTTTCATGTCAAAAAACATTTTATTTGCTCTAACACTTTCTTGTAAAATCACTTTTGATTTTTCAATGATGGAAAGCGTTTTCAAAAGAGGAACACAGTCGTTCCAATAATTTGTGTTTCCTTTTTTTCCTGTTCTCACACGTCAGTTTTTCCTTCAATGATCAAATTAACCTCAAAATTACATTTGGCTGTCAAATATCTTTTCAATGACATCTTTTTTTCAATGATAGCTGTAACCGACTTGCCAAAAAAATTCACTGATTTGTTTTCAATGATGATTTTCAATGAAAGCAATAACTGGCGCCTAAAGAACCTCTGCAGTTGGTGCAGTTCAGATGGTCTCATTAAAGATCAGGCTAGCAATGCTAATCTGCCCTATCGAGGTAACAATCGGAGCGGAATTCTCTCCGAATCGGAGACATTTTGCTTCGAGGCAATTCTCCGATCGGCTGATCGGAAATTCTGTCGGGCGAAATTCAACGCATGCCATTTGTATGCGATGAAGTACTTTTAGTGGTTTTATTTATGACAGAAACAAATAAAATATTCTCCGAAGTCCTCCGACAAGTTCTCGTTGCGGAAAGTGTTTTCTTTTTAAAGAAACTGCTTATTAAAATGTAAGTAATGAAGAAATAGACATTATGTATGTTAACTTGTGGGCTTTTTGTTTATAGGTGGCAATGCTTGTGGGTGGCAATGACCCAGTGCATAAAGTGGACGTGTGGGTTCGATCCCCATGCTAGGCGCATTCTTTTCTATACCTCCAATTTTAATTGGATGCCGCCCATGGATTAAAATGAGACAGTCAATACCTGGTTCTCAAATCCACTGTGCCAAACTAGTGCCGTGCAATTTGTTTTGTATTTGTGTTGAATCTGCTCCAAGACAAAAGCAAACGCATTTGTATTTATGCGAAAGTTTTTCTTCCATCTTGAAGGGAATTATAGAATTAGAGCTGCGTCAGGTAGTCAGCGTATATTGTTTTCGTTCTTACATTGTTCTTTTATTTTCTAAATAAATAATATTGAATTTCAAAAGTTTTTTTTTTCAAATTATTCTTTTGTTGACAGTTCAAACGGAAACAAAACATGTGTTTGGGAATAGTGAGGGGACTTTATTCGATAGTTTAAAATCGGTGCATCTAATTACATTTCTTAAAAACTAGCGCATTATAATTGAAAAAAATTCTTTCCACAAACAATAAATAACACTCCCTCGCCAATTTTTTATGGTTTAAAATGTTTATATTGTTTATTTAATAAAATAAACTATCGAAAATATATCGCATTTTCGATATATCAGTTGTTGCTCATCTCTGCCTGAAGTTTATATCCATCGCAATGCGTCGTCGTATTTCCTTAAAATTTCTTCCGATGACAACTTCGAACTGAAATTGAATTTCCGACGAACATTCGTTGCGGAGAAAACTCCGGTCCGACGGTTACCTCGATAGGGCAGAACATTCCATTTTACGGGCAGTCTGCAGAAGTGCTCTTTCCCAATATTTAACAACGACCTTCTTCATGCTTGAAGGTTCGTGCTTTATTACGTTATTTTTACCTTTTGGTAATATTTTCAATTATCACTCTCACAGTATAACATCTCTCAATTTCCTCGATCGCGTGCTTCTCATTCTTCTTCTTTTTGCTTCTGAGAAAGCGTAGTTCGTCTCTCATTTCTGTCAATAGAGTTTAAGAGCTACTCTTGATCTTCAATGTTTCTTGTTTGGCTGCTGCTATTCACGATCAAAACCCGCCTTACTCATTATATAGAATTTCTACAAGGTTCTCAAGTTTGTTTTTATTAATTGCAGATTACAATCTCTGCTTCTCGACTAGCTACTAAATTTAAATATTAAGATACCTACATGATTTTTTTGAGATATCTGAAGTTTTCTTTATCAGGTTCGATATATTTATATTTAAACAAACAATGTAGGACCATCATTCATAAGTCTTACTTTTTTAAATCACCGAGGGACGTTTGTGCAGTTCACCGAATAGGAAGCGTATTGGAATAAGCGCTTTTTAAAATCAGGTATATCGAACTCAACTCCAGCAAATTAGTTATTGACATTTGTTTTGTTTTAATTTTGTTTGGTTTTTGTAGAATTTTCTAATTAAAATTTGTTAAATAATCAACACAAAATTATTGAATGAAGCCCTTTTTGGTTAGATTCACTTTGTGCCTCCATTATTTTGTATAAATTATTTTTTTTTTGTTGGAACAGAAAAATCCTACTCAAACACAAAACCGATTTAACCATAAACAAAAAAAAAATGTACGAGTACTTAACTATCAATTTTAATTCATGCCCATAAATTCCAACGGAAGCAAAGGATAACGATTTCTGTCCCGAACTGTTTCACAATTTTGCTTCTTGAACAAAAAAAAAAAAATTGAAATGTCTGCAATTATATAAGAGCCAATGCAAAATTTGTTTTGATTGCAATTGCAATTCCATTTGTTTGGTTATAATCCAATGGAGTCATACAAAATATATTCTGTTACACTCATGGGCATAGATAGACATGGTGTAGTAAAAACTGCAAAAAATGTTGTCTATCAAAGCAATAAGTAGCTATTCCTACCTATTTGTAAGAATTTTTTGTTAAAGCATCTAAAAACCTCAGACCGAAATTACTGATTTATGAACTAATTGGAAGCAAATAAAAATAAATAAAAATACCTACTCTCAGACAGATATAATACATATATAAAATGCACGACTGGATCGTACGAACTTGCTCTTGTAGCTAACAACTTTTATGTAGCTAAACATTGAGGGTGTTAGAAGGAATATAATGTAGTCTAGTTATCCTATGCAGGATTAAAGCCGATGAAGGTAACATTACATTGGATGATTCAAGGAATAGTTATGTACATAAGGTACCTAGACCTACCCACAAATGCATACAGGGTGGCGCACGAATCGTGCTACAAAAATAAAACGTTATAACTTTTTTCAGTGTGAGTAAGCGCCTTATCTTTTTTTAATTTTATAGGCTACTATTTAGATTTATCAAAATGATTGCTTGGGATACTGAAAAAAGGATTTGGATAGTGCAGCGATACCATTCTTTGCAGTCCGTCATTTCCGTCCAAGGGGAATTTACGCTGGAGTTTGACGGTACTCCCCCGAGTAGATGGACCGTTTTGAGGCTAGTGAACATGTTTGCCGAATCTGGAAGCATCGAACGAAGACGGTATCATCGACATCCCAATGTTCGGGTTCAGGATACAATCGTAGCTGTTGCATCGGCAATACAGGAAAATCCAAGTGTTTCGACTCGAAACTTATCGGGCCAAATTGGAGTTAGCAGACGGTCATTGCAATGGATATTTCTGATGACTTAAACTTGTTTCCGTACAAAGTCCAAGTTACAAGCAAGTTAAACCCTCAGGATTTGCCTGTTCGCCTGGAATTTTGCCGAAAAATGATTGCAATGGCCGAAGAAGACAACGCATTGATAAATTTTCTGTTCATATTTGATGAGGCCCATTTTGATTTAAACGGTAATGTTAACAAGAAAAATTGCCGTATATGGTTTGAAGCTAATCCAAAAATGCTCCATGAGACGGAACTGCACCCAGAGCGAGTCACTGTGTGGCGCGCAGCTTCATTAAGGTGTATTGTCGGGCATTACTCCTTTGAAGAAAAAGGTGTAAAACAAACTGTCAATGGGGACCGTTATTTAAGGATGTTGAAGGAGTTTTTTTTACCCAGAACTTCGCCGTAGACGTATCCCTTTCAGCAGGATTTGATTGTACCAAGATAGAGCAAGTGCAGACGTAGCCACACAAGATATGGCGGAGCTCTAACGAAAATTTCCAAACAAATTGATATCCAGAAACTGCACTTTCCGCTGGCCCCCAAGGTCACCTCACCTTACTGCACCAGATATTTTTTTATGGGGTTATGTCAGACAGGAAGTGTACAAAACGAAACCCAGGAATTTGACTGAATCGAAGCAGTCCATTAAGACAATAATGGAGGCGATCCCAATTTCAACCCTTCAGGCCGCAATGAATAATTTTCTGATCAGGTGCCGCATATGCGTGGATGAGCGTGGATGTCATTTGCGGTCTATCATTTTTAAAAACCATTAGTTATTTAAAATAAAGTTTAATTTTTAATCCAATAAAAAAAATTAATGAAATACATTAAAATAAAAGTTATTTAAATTTCTTATTGTAGCACGATTCGTGCGCCACCCTGTATTTAAATCTAGATTATGGATTTTAATTGTTTAAATTAGGAGAGTAATATGTTGCTACATACTTGGATGCAACCTAGGTATATATGTAAATATGTACATAATATAATGATCGTCAAGGACGTAGGTGCGTAGGTAGCTATAGGCATTATGTATAACTAAATAGTTTTGGTGCAATGTACATATTACTCATGTGTTTTTTTTATATATACTATATAAATGTATGAGGGGCTACATTGCATATATGTAGTTATACAGTGACATAGGTAAAAATTCGTAAAAATTAAATATAATAATGTAGAAATTAGAGTTGTACCGAATAGTGGTTTTGGCCGGATGCCGGATATTCGGCCCGCAGCTAGGCCGGATATCTGCCCAAATGAAAAGGACGAAACGCCAATTTTTGTTGGACTAAAGGCCGTGAAAAGCTATTTTGAATCAATAATTCAACAAGTCCAAATATTATAGTGCTAAGTCTTCTACTTGGCTGATGTATTTCAGTAGTATATATAATTTGTATTATTAAAAAAAACTTCTTATAAAAGTTTAATAGTTTGGTGGTTTGGTACACTAATCAAACCGATACTAGTAAAACCAACTTAAACATGCTTTTTTTCCTTCTCCTCCATGTTCTGTCATTTCATATACTGGATGAAGATTTATTATTATTGAAAAGAAAAGTTTCTGGATTTTTAACAAATATTGCTAATAAGTAGTAGTTTTGATCATAAATAATTGTTTTTATTTTTTGGCAAACGTAATCGTATTTATTTAAAAAGATCTTGGAATTATTTTTGACTCCAAACTAAACTTTATTAACCAAAATCGAGTTTCTTGATAATACAGAAAACTCTATGTTAAGTTTCATATATCGAAGCGCTGATATACCTAAATTTCAGTGAAGTGTCCTAGAACAGTTGAAATAGCAGAATAGAGCAGGATTTTGTGTTCTGGTTTTTGAGTACGATCAAACTGGAATGGAATCGGAACAACTGTCAAAAATATTTGTTTGTTTTTTCCTGTTTTGTTTATTTCGTAGTTTTTTACTTTTAATTTGTTAATCTATAACTCCGCCCTCCCTGGAACAGATAGTGCTATTACAGCATTGATATGATTTATTTATTTCCGACATATTTTGATAGTTGTCATGACAAAACAGTTTTCTCCCTTACTCTCAGTTGTCAGTATTTTTAAAAAAGGTCCGCCATCTAACGTTTTTTTTTTCAACAAGTGCTTATTTCGTGAATGGTAACACTTAGCTCATGTCTGATTTGACAGATAATTAGTTTTATCCTTCCGCTGAACGAATATGGTTGTGTATACGCTTGAACAACGCTGGGAAATATTGCAACATTACTTTGAAAATCATGGTAATATTGCAGAATGTGTGCGAAAATTGCGTACGGATTTTGGAAGAAGAGAAGCACCGTCAACTCCGTATGTTCGTTATCTTGTGAAAAAAGTGAAAGAAACTGGCATCCTCATCGATAAGCCAAAGCGTGAAAAGCCAAAAACAGTTCGTTCAACCGAGAATATTGCTGCTGTGGCAGAAAGTGTGTGTGAAGCGCCATCAACATCAATTCACCGTCGTTCTCAATAATTGAACATTTCGGAGACATCATTGAGACCAATTTTGCATAAAGACCTTGGTATGACGCCATACAAAGTCCAATTGGTTCAGGAGTTGAAGCCAACTGACCATCGAATGCGTTTTCGCTTCGCTAAGTGAGCCTGCGATCGATTTAGAGAAGATGCCGATTTTGCCAAAAAAATCATCTTTTCAGATGAAGCTCATTTTGATCTTGGCGGGTATGTAAACAAGCAAAATTGTCGCATTTGGGGCACAGAAAACCCTCACGCATACATTGAAAAGCCGATACACCCAAAACGAGTCACTGTTTGGTGCGGATTTTGGTCCAGAGGTATAATTGGGCCATTTTTCTTCGAAAATGAGCAAGGAGTGGCCGTTACAGTCAATGGCGATCGTTATCGGGCCATGTTGAACGAATTTTTGTTAACAAAAATTGAAGAGGAGGATATTGGCAATATTTGGTTTCAACAGGACGGCGCTACGTGCCACACAGCCGAAGCTACACTCGAGCAGAGCTGATGTCGTTTGGCCACCTAGGAGCTGCGATTTGACACCGTTGGACTATTATTTGTGGGGTGCGGTAAAAGATAAGTGTTACGCCGACAAGCCAGAGACAATTGACGCTGTAAAGGACAATATTCGTGAAGCCATTGGTGAAATATAACTGCACACAATCGATAATGTGCTTAAAAATTGGACCGATCGTTTAGGCTACTGCATGGCCAGCCGAGGCAGCCATTTGAATGAAATTATTTTCCATTATTAACCGGATGGATTGTACTTTCAAATACAAAAAGACATTTGAGAAAATATTCAGTAGTTTTTTTTATAGCATTTTCAAAAAAAAAAAAAAAGTTATTTGGCGGACCCTTTATACATTTACAACACAACCATGTCGCTCTTTCTCCGTATACACCCGCTTAGTCAAGTCCCAGATATTAAGGGATTGTGGCTATTTGATCCTTATGGGGTTTCCGATTTTTAGGGAGTTTGTATTTGGGAATTGCGCCCGACTCTAATTACAAAGGAATGCAACATATTAACACAAAAGACGGATATGCCTTACTATTTCAGCAGATCAAAGTAAGCTTTTGATTTTATATCTAATCTACACAAGAAGCTCGATATAGCTCAAAGAATACCATTTAAACAGTAGGTTAGACACATTGGGGCGTATGCATAGTCATTTTTAAACTGTGTCTAAGTTAAACCTATGTTTAATGAATTTTCGGACGTTGATTATGTTTTTTTAAGGTTATCATTCCAAAATATTTGAAACCATTTAACTTGAAAACAAGTTAATAATCTTTAAAAAAAATAAAAACCAACAATTTCTAAGTAAAATCGGTCTGTTTTCATTGATCCAAAATTGTCTTAAACTGTAGTTTAATAAGACCAGGGCCTATCAGCTACTATGAATATGCCCCATTCTCTTCAAAACTATTTTTAAGTTAAATCACACTCACTAGCAATTTTTATAAGGCTTTAAAAATACATTATATACAACGCCTGTACCTAACATACACAAACCTATTGACTTTAAACCTTTGCCTTTTTATCACTTCATAAAAATGCAAAGTAAGAACCACGCAAATGTTTATTTATCTCAAATTGAACTCTAAATACCAATAGAACAAACACCCATATTGCAAACAAAAATCCAGCCTTTCATGGTAAAGAAAAAGTTTACAATCTTCTACGTCAATCCCTATGGCTTTACTTAGTTTAAATCATTTTCATGATTTTTTCCCCCCATCTTACTAGAAAGGTACATATGTAGTATACATATACATATACTCATCTGTTTTTCATCATAAGCCCCTAGTCAGGATAATGTATTATGTGTATTTTCTGTTCCTAATACATCGTATACATAAATATGGATGTTTCATCTCAGCTCAGTATAAAATATAAAAACTCTGGCAACCTGGGTTACGGTGTTGGTGGTGGATTAGTATATTCTCTGTTTGTTTTATACAATAGAAACAGGACGACGTAAATCCCAATGCCAACATATCATACCTAAGGTATACAAATGTTGGTATATAACGAATACAAAATGTATAGGTAAGGAGCGCGGGTTAAAGAAATATTTTCTTTTTTACTTAAACGCACGACAAATGTGCCATCGTCGTAAACCTCACCACACAAATTTATACTAAATTTACGACCAATATAATAAGTCAATAGTTTTTGGGTCTTGAGCCAAACAAATTCATAAAAAGTCGAAAACGCACACAGTGGGAAAAAGTGGTTTTTTAAATGAGAATTATTTGGAAAGAAAAAAAAGCCTTCACTTAGGAAAAAATGACAGTTCCAATTCTGCAAAGATGAGAATTTTGCTTCTGGATTTGAAATCGGAAGCACTCACACATTCATATACTTGAACGTCAAACTCGACTGTTGTCATTTTTTGTATCATAATTGTGCAAAAAACATTTTTTTTTAATTTGAATATTTACACGTACACAATTATTTTCACACATGCAATCATTAAAATTCTGAATCGTTAGAATCACACAAAAGTGTTCAGTTGGGATCCCGGATCGGAGAAGAATTCCGGAATGACAAATAAAAACAACATTAGTCGATTTTGATACATTCTAAAGACAATGCCTGATTATGGCAAGGCAGCTATACAATCAAGCTCCTATTCTATATACAAACAATTATGGCCAACGTTTAAAAAAGCATGAAGGTATAATTTATAATTTTATCTTGATTTTAAACACTTATATATGCATAAGTACTTACTAACTTAAATCAGTCTGATTTAAACACGCCTAAAATAGTGACAGTTCGTGAAACAAAAACAGCTTTTTTGACATTTTTAAATGTCAAAGTGCTACGTGATGGAGTTTGTACGATTTTAATATATTGTTATAGATAATAAGGGTATTCATGCAACGAGATAATTTTGCGCTTTGCATAAAGAAATATCTTCCCGCTGGACGTTGGATGAACGCCCTTATAAAAAATACTTGCGTAAATGTAGGAAACAATCAATATTAAATTAGTGAGATAAATTTATCTGCTTTGCAGAATATTTTTCCCATACAAACTATGACAGTTCATTTCTGCGGAGATAAAATTATCTGGTTTCTGAGGCTTATCCGGATTTTCCGCCGTTGCATGAATACCCTTAATATGATGCTGAATTCGATTATAAAAGCTTCGACGAATTTACGAAATCTATTACAATTCTTGTGGAAGTTATTTTGATATTCCCTTTCTTTTTGAAAAAAAAAACACAGGTACTACAAATAAATTTCCTTCGAATATAAAATTCTGTGAAATGACAGCAATATTCCATGGGAAAGCTTATTTACACTCGACACCAATAAAATAATCCGAGGGATAATTTTGAGCATCATTCACATTCCCAAGAGTCGAACTGGAGAAAAATTTCCAGGAAAATTTTTATTCACGATAACTCCTATAATAATTTTGGGATACAAAAATAACAACTGTGAGTTTGACGTTTAGGTTTATGAATATGTCACTGCTTCTGGTTTCTATTCTCATTTCAAATCCAGAAGCAAATTTTTCTTCTTTTCAGAATCAAGTGAACATTTTCCAGAAAGCTTCGGGATTGCCAAATAAAAACCATATAATATAAATTCACTAAGTTCAAATTTCACTTAATGTACATCTCCAGTCCAAAAAACGCGTCTAAAATGGGCAAATATCACGAGGAAACTTACCCCATGACTGTTGTGTCATGCATCTTATTGTACTCAAACGACAAATACTTTATGTTAGTTATATCAATTTTGGTTGGCTCCAATAAGGACATTTTATGGCGGCCAAGTTGTTTTATTTGATGTCAGTTTTTATAGAGACAAATATCCATAATCGAACCCGTGCCTTCGACTCCAATTCGCTGATGTTCCACCGTAAATTTTTGTTTATAATAATAATTTTAACTATATGCCTGTAAGACCTATGGTCGTTTTAAATGCAAACTGTATTGTCACTAGTTAGAAGGAATATAAAGATAGGAAAGAATTTTTGTGGACAAAGTAGATTTGAGAATTAGGTCTTTACTATCTCATTATAACCCACGGGTGGCATCCAATAAAAATTAGAGGTATAGAAAAGAATACTGCCTAGCCTGGGGCTCGAACCCACACGTCTTAGTTTGCAGTCAAGCACTATATCCACTGCGCCATTGGAATCGCAAATTGTGTAATATATACGATTATACTCGTATGTACTATAATATATGCGATTATATGTACTATAAGGCAAGTTATGCATTCGTCGAAAAAAGAAGTTTTGAGATAACAAACACACATGCCATTACGATGATAGCAAAGACGAAAAAAGATGGTCTAAAAATTCTATCCGTCTGCCAGTCCGTCTGTATGTATGTATAGACACCTACAGCCCAAGCGGGTGGGCCGAATTGCTTCAAACTTGGTCTATGGAGTTTTTTTAGGTATTGTACTGAGGGGAAATTGATTTTTTTTAGCTAAAAAATAACGGTACCTGCCATATAACTGTTACGTTAAAGCTTATTTTTCTCGGAAACGGCTCTAACGATTTTGATTAAAAAAACATCAGTGCATCTTTTTAGGTACGGTCGATCATATGGTCGAAAAAAAAATGTAAAAAATGGTGGGTGGCAATGGCGCAGTGGATAAAGTGCTTGATTGCTAACTAAGACGTGTGCGTTCGATCCCCACGCTAGGCGCATTCTTTCTTTTACCTCCAATTTTAATTGGATACCGCTCATGGGTTAAAAATTACACTGTCAATACATGGTTCTCAAATCTACTGTGCCGAACTAGTGCCGTGGAATTCAGGTAGCATTTAAAAAGACCTTAGGTTTTACAGGCATATAGTTGAATTTAAAAAAAAAATGTAAAAACGGCACTTTCCATAGGACCGTTTTTTTTGCTTACTATCTCGTAAATGGCGCGACCGATTCTTTTGAAATTTCCAACATATATAGATTTAGGTTGCCAAAATTATACTGCGTACCAATATTTTTAATTAATATTTTTTTGTATTTTTAAAAGCATTTTTAAGAAAAAAATTTATATTTTGAAAACTCTCATTAAATTTTTTTTCTAAAATTATACTGTATATATTTACTGAATATTTATGAATTGGCGTTTTTGAATTTTTTTTGAAAAACCCCCACAGATTTTTAAAATATTTTGCTCATAAATTCAAATTTATCCATGAAATAAAATGGAGTACCTTTTTTTGAGCTCAAATTATTTTAAGTATTTATTTCAGAATTTTGAATTATTTTTTCTTTGATTAAGCCGATTTAATATTTTGTTTTTAAGTTTATATTATTAAATATTTAATATTGTCACATCAATTTATTTTAGAACAAAATTAAAGAAATTTTGTATATATAGTGAAATCTCCCTTTGCGAACACCTCCCTTAGGCGGACACCTCTCTTATTCGGACACATTTTTTTGTACGGAAATTCATCCATAATCGTTTCATTGTTTTCAGTTTTCCTTGGACGGACACGTACAGGAATATCACATATGAATGACAAAATATTTTCTCTTAGCCGGACACCAGAGCAGGATTGAATATGTCATCACGCTAATAATTTTGACAACGGTATTTTTTCTTAAGTTCCATGCGAGCATCAAATTATTTTATCTCATTCATGTGATGAAAGTGATTTTGTTTTGAGAAATCAACTTTTTGTTGACCTACAGGCCAGATTCCAAAATAAATCGGTATTTTTTAAAACTTCTTATATTATTGCAAAGTTTTTATAGAGGCTGATTTTTATATATATGTATTTACATATGTGTTAAATCTAATAATTTTATTCCACTTCCTGTAATAAAAAGATGTGAAGTTTATATATTTTTGTTATTTTTATATACTGTTAATAAATGGATAGTGTTAATTTAGAAAAGAAATGTTTTTATTTGATTTCCCTTAAGCGGACAACTCCCTTAGGCGGACAAAAATTTCTGCACCATAGCTGTCCGTCCAAGGGAGATTTCACTGTATACAAAATTAAGTTAAAACGACTTTAAAAATATATTTAGATTTTTAATAGAAATTTTTTGCATATGATGTAATCGAACATAAGACCAAGTTCGTCCGATCCAGTAGTGCATTTTATTTTATTATTTTCCAAGCCTAGATGAAGCATATCCCACTGTATAGCCCAGGGACAAAGAACAAAAGACAACGACTGCATTGACATAAGAACTGCGAAAATGGAAAAAAGGTGAATTGTCAATATAAAATGGGGGGCGGAGGTATTCAATAAAACGAAAGTGATCTTAAAAACAAACATACTCGTATCTATACTTCCATAAAATGAGAGTTTTACTGACATTGGAAATAATATTTATTTGTGTGACCGTTGTGTCATAATAAGTTTCGTTGAACTTGAAGGTACACAACTCTCATATTCTTTCCTTAAGCCTCACGCAGCAGGATGTTTTGTTTTCTTTTGAAATGATGACTCACGCAAGTCATGATGCCTCGCAGTCACAGAGCTAATAAAAACCTAAGTACCTACTCGTAATAAGTGATGGCACATTCAAAAGAATAAAATAGTTATTGTCAATTATGGGTGGAAAGGACAATTTCGTAACTTTATTTTACGAACTAGAATTCAAAATGTGAACCAGAAAAAAATAAGCAGAATCTTTAAATAATTGAAGCGGACTAATTTAAATACCCAACCAATTAAATAAATGCTGTGTCTTAGCAATTCTTGTGCATGTAGAAATTTAAAAGAGGTTTATGACGGATTTGAGAAGCAAGGATTTAAGGAATTTCAAAAAATGAGTGGAGTTTCCCGATCTTGAATTGTTCCACGTATGAGGACAACTTATCTTATATTCTCCTACTGTGGTTTTAGCGTAAAGTGGTATGATAGTGGGCCCTATCGTGAATCTCTCAAGGATTTTCGTTTCCGACAGGATATTTTATTCCCTCGAAATTTCTCTTGCGATGGTGAATCTCCCACGGAATAAATTTCCCGAAAAAAAATCGTAATAAATGACTTTAAAACTCCATGGGAAAGTTTTTTTTTGTTAGATACCTACCAATAAATTCTGGAGGGAACTTTTGAACATCATTCACTTTTCATGCGTTCGAATACGAGAAACATTTCTAGTTAAATTTTTATTCACGACAACCCTCCATTATCTTTTGTGGGGAGTTCTCTTTCTTTTATATACATTTATTGGAAATAGTTATTTAGTCCGCCGTTTTGTATTTTAACTACGATAATGTTTTATCAGAAATTCAACTATTAACAAATTTTATGTTCTTCCTGAGTCCATTCAAAGAATTGTTTCTTATTATTCTCGGACTGAAATCATTACGGGCGATTTCAATGTACTCAATTCTAGCTGACTCCGCTTTTCGAACCAGGAAATACCCGAAGGAAGGTATTTCGAAGTCTTTGCTGAGTTAAACCAACTGACTCAGTTTGTTGACGAGTCAACGCGAATCCCTGACGTTGCAGGTCAAACCGCCAACACTCAAGACTTGTTGTATTATCGTCTCTGGGCACACAAGACCATTGTGTCATCTCTGCAAATTTCTTTCACCAATACCTACCTCTCAGTTAAAGAAAAATAACATAAGAGAATCGTTTGGAAATATGAGAAAACCAACTGTGATCTCAATAATTTCTTCAGCAACTTTAACTGGTCAATATATGCTTCCACAGTAGTGACTTATATAGTTTTTCATTGGTACATGAATCAAATTCGTTTTTAATACCAATCTATCAAAACATGGATGTTGACAATTAAATCCTTCCATTGCATTGGGCAAAAAAAAATTAATATTTTTTTGATTCTGAATCAAATTCGCAGATCCGTATTTTTGGCGAATCTTCCCCTATTTTACTAAAAATACTAAGCACGAGTACAATTGCAATCATTTATTTTGACATCTACCAGTTTCACGGAAGCGAATATAATTGAGTTTCATTCAAATTTCAAAGATATCCTCTCAAAATCCAGATTTGATCTTTTTAATACAACTTTTTTATAGATTTAATAATTGTAGTATTGGTCTTCATTATCAGATGACGAGGAAGACGAAGACGAAGCAATCAAAAATCACTGAATTTATAAAATAAAGATAATTTATATTTTATAAATTCAGTGGATTTTTGATTGCTTCGTCTTCCTCCATTATTTTAAATTTTTAATTAAAAATAAAATATTTTCCATTTGGCCCTTGACAGAAAAGATTTTTTAAATGCAGGTATGTGTGCATTCAGAACAAATCTGCCAATCCATCAGAGATTAAATCTTTCTTATTAAGATTTGATCTAGATTTGCTCTTTTTGTTGGAATGAAACTCTCAAAATTCAAAAAGATGTTATCTTTCGTCAGAAAGAGCAGATCTTTTCTTGAATGAATCTCGCTATAAGCCAACGCCTTAAGAAAAAAAATTAAATCGAAATAGCATTCCATTCGCCACGAAAAAAATCAAATTCCGCATCAAATTCTCAATTTACCAATGGAAAACCACATAAGACTCCAGCGCAGATATGATAAGAAATTTAATTCTTCACGGAATAAGAAATTGTATCCCGAATAGGGTAAAATCTATCAAATTAAAAGAATATGCATGCTTTAATTTGAGCTGTAAAGAGGTCATTAGGGTTAAAGAAGTCAGTTTCCAGAATGATAAGGCCAACCCCACTTAGACCAGGAGCCCACAGCAAATTTTGTGCGTGAAGATATAACCAAAAGTGGTTTATATGAGTATGAAGCCCTCAAATAACTAACGACAAATATGGAAGTCTGGCAGCATTTTTTTGCAGCTAAGATTAATAATAGTATGCCAAAGGTACATATTTTTCAAAAATGTGGATCATAAGTATAACCACTTGAAACTGGCATTAAATTAAAGGGCAGAATGCACTGAATACAAATAGGTAGGTGCCAGACGTTTTAGGTGCAGCTTTCCCCTTGCCAGACGTGCTAATAGTACGCAAAAAATCACTTTTTTAAACAATTGGTATAACCATATGTGTGATACATCAAAAAATTTGTAAAAATTGTCCTTATAACAAATAAATAGGTGCCAGACGTTTTAGATGCAGCTTTCCCCTTGCCAGACGTACTAATAGTACGCAAAAAATCATTTTTTAAACAATTGGTATAACCATATGTGTGATACATCAAAAAATTTGTAAAATTGTTCTTATCACAAATAAATAGGTGCCAGAAGTTTTAGATGCAGCTTTCCCCTTGCCAGACGTACTAATAGAGTCCTAAAAATCATTTTTTAAATAATTGGTATAACCATATGTGTGATACATCAAAAAATTTGTAAAATTGTTCTTATCACAAATAAATAGGTGCCAGACGTTTTAGATGACGCTTTCCCCTTGCCAGACGTACTAATAGTACGCAAAAAATCGTTTTTTTAAACAATTGGTAAAATCAAAAGTCGTTATTACACCAAATGATATTCTGATTTCTCTACTTTGATTATGCGAAACAGCAATCTGTTTTGTACCGCTATACTTTGACAAAAAAAAAATGCATGACACAATAAACAACCTTGCTGCAATTTCCAAAAAATTGATAACATCTCCGATAGATACAATTCACGTGGAATGTAAGTTATATTCTTGTTTTTTGTAGTTTATATAATCCCATATTACTCATAATCGCGTATATGTATGTTATATAGTGCCTGAAACTACCAAAAATAATAGATGCAGTCCAAGTGTTGCAATTAAAAATACTCGGACTATATCCAATATCACGGTGGATCCGAATAACAAATGTTTTTTTTTGTAATTGTATTTCGAAATACTCATATGAAAAAAAAGAAAAGGTTATGTGTCCGAAGATCTACTTTAGAACACATTGTGTGCGAAGCAATACTTCTTGGGAATGATGCAGTGTACCAAGTATTGATAAATAGTTTCGGAGACGATGAACTGAAGTATCATAAAATATGTCTTGCTAGATTTCTCCAGGAAGCTAATAATTTAGAAAAAAGAGTTGTGAACATCAATTCGGGATGCAGACATTCACACAAATGCGCTCTTTCTACTATGTGCACCTTTGTTGAAGAACGCATTTTGAAATTAAAAGAAATGCATCCATTTGATGATATGCTAATTTGTGCCAACAAAAATTGTGTGAAATTAATCCTTCAATCACCTATTCCAAACTATACTTAAAAAGGAAGCTGCTAACCATATACAAGGAAAGAATCGTCGTGATAAAAATTCAAAAACAATTAGTTATTTTGAATGCTGATATGAACGAATACGAAGAAAGTTTGCTAACCGATAAGTTGGCAAAACTAAATTTAAAATCCATGGTCAGGTAGCTTATATTATATATTATTATAATACACGTGGAAAAAGTACTTATTAATTCATTTGACAGGAATATTGCTTACTATTACCTACTCGTACCTATTATAAAATAAAAATCAATTTATTATATCTATAAAATAATTTAATTTTTAGGACTCTATTAGTACGTCTGGCAAGGAGAAAGCTGCATCTAAAACGTCTGGCACCTATTTATTTGTGATAAGGGCAATTTTACAAATTTTTTGATGTATCACACATATGGTTATACCAATTATTTAAAAAATGATTTTTTGCGTACTATTAGTACGTCTGGCAAGGGGAAAGCTGCATCTAAAACGTCTGGCACCTATTTATTTGTGATAAGGGCAATTTTACAAATTTTTTGATGTATCACACATATGGTTATACCAATTATTTAAAAAATGATTTTTTGCGTACTATTAGTACGTCTGGCAAGGGGAAAGCTGCATCTAAAACGTCTGGCACCTATTTATTTGTGATAAGGGCAATTTTACAAATTTTTTGATGTATCACACATATGGTTATACCAATTGTTTAAAAAAGTGATTTTTTGCGTACTATTAGCACGTCTGGCAAGGGGAAAGCTGCACCTAAAACGTCTGGCACCTATCTATTTGTATTGAGTGCATTCTGCCCTTTAATTTAATGCCAGTTTCAAGTGGTTATACTTATGATCCACATTTTTGAAAAATATGTACCTTTGGCATACTATTATTAATCTTAGCTGCAAAAAAATGCTGCCAGACTTCCATATTTGTCGTTAGTTATTTGAGGGCTTTATACTCATATAAACCACTTTTGGTTATATCTTCACGCACAAAATTTGCTGTGGGCTCTTAGACTAACTGGGGAAAACCGGAATAAGTTTCACCTAGCTAGAAAGACTTTGCAATTTGCAACGTTCACATTCAGAGCACCAAATTTTTGAATGACCAAAAATTAATGCAAAAAACAAATAATATACGAATATTCTTTCGCAGTTGCTAGAATCCTTAAAGACCTCGACATATTCAAATCCTCTAGATCAGATAGTACAGCACGGCTTAATAGGGAATAAAAACATCGCATTGAAACGAATGCTTCTAAAACACAATGCTGTCTTGTCTAACGTTGTTAAGGCGTGGCCCACTTCTAATTCTGAGACCCAACTATGTAATTCGATTCTACAATAAAGTTGTTAGAATTCGCAAAATTTAAGCCTGCCAATTCTTAATTAAAGCACTTAATAAAAAGAACATAGTTAATTGAAGAATTAAAGTGGTGATTGGATTAAATGGTGAAGAGTTGAATACGCGAACAGTGGATGCTAATTTCCAATATATTATCACTTAAAAATTGCATTGAAACAACTTTCGAATAGATGCGAAAGTAGAATGAAGTTATATAGAGGGCTCCTGTTGTCCACGAGCTGTGCTTGCATCGAGGACACCGAAAAACTTGCAGTTCTCCGTATGTGCATCACTGACCAACTATTGTGAAATGACCACATATATGTCGCCAAGAAGTCTGCAAGGTGTTCGGGTTTTCTGAGACGATGCAAGAAATATTTCTCCCCTTTTGATCTGGCTGTAATCTAAGCCTACATTCGTCCAAGGCTTGAGTACAACTGATTTATCTGGACAGGTTTTCCCATAACTCACTTAAGTCTTTTGGACAGAATCCAAAAAGTGGTTTAAAAATGATGGGTGATAGAACAAGAACGGAAACAATTGCACCTCTCGAAAACCTTCGCAATGTTTCATATCTTCCATTGTTCTATTAGTATTTTTATAGACTGTAGTCTAGAGATATAGCTATACTCTGTCCCAGAAAAATAGGCAGTACACGTCTTATGGGAAAGCCTTTTCAAAATCAGTAGCGTGTCATATTTTTGCAACATACTCAATCGACTGATACTGAATTGCTTTTGCTGTGGCCTGTGGCTGCTGCCAACGTTGCCGAAGTGGCACGATCCTGTACTTTTGGCCCCTTTTAATTTAAATGGCACTATGGCACTCAAACGTTTCAAATGGCACACTAGGAATCGACGAGCAAATGTTTTCAAATATATCCACGTTCATGATCTAACTTGATCTTACCACATGGTAGTGCATCAGCTGAATGGGTTGTTTAGCACTTAAATAACATTAAAACTCATAATAAAAATCGACTTTCTTAATGCCGGTCTTCACTAGGCGTTCAACGCACTAATTTCGAGTTCAACACATTGAACTCTAATGTACGATGTTCTCAATTCCATTCAATCAACGAGTTTAATCCGGTTGGAGATCGTTTCTCAACGAATTGTTAAACAAGTGTACGGCTAGTATACGAGCTCGTGTTGGTCGTCGAAAATTTTGGTTTAACGCGTTGAGCAACGTTTTCAAGATAATGTGTTGCACATTATTAAATAACAACAAAACAAATTTCATTCAACTCGTTGATCAATTTTTTTAAATTTAGTTTGGTGTTGGTTGAGGTGAAAATATTTGTTATGCGTTGCGTTGGAAGAGTGCGTCAATCAACTTGTTGAACAAGCATATCAAAAACGCAGTTGATAAACTTGAAAAACTTTTTTTTTGTCAAAATCGAACAAGTTATTCAACTTTTAGGTAAGTTGGTCAACTATAATATGTACGAAGCTTCAACAATTGAATACGTTGATCAACGAGGTGTACGGAGTACTCCAACAATTGGACAAGTTGATCAACTAGCTGTTCGAGGTTATTCAACATTTCACTAAGTTTGCCAGCTATGCGTACGGACCTTCCAACACGTTTTGTTGTCGTGAACGCAAGTTTGTTCACTAGTGGAAGAGGTTGTTAATTTTTGAATCAAAAGATGGAGTTGAATGAAAAGTACGTAGTGGAGTTATAAAATCACTTTTGTCGTTTAATGAAATAATTAAGGCTGAAACTTGCCAGCACTTCATACCACCTACAGACTTATATTGTTAATTGATGCTTTTATTTATTTTTTATGTTTCGCTTAACGAAGTTCTTGTATTTTATCTATTAATTTATAATTTTTTAATTTTGTGTTCATTTATTCTTTAAATAAAATTAAAAATTACATATGAAATCTACGGAATTTTTTCCACTTTTTTGTTGGTGGCACCCAGTGGCCTAAAATGGGACTTTCTGTTTTCAGCATTGGCACTTACATTTTTTTTTCTCCGGCAACGCTGGCTACTGCTGCTATTCAATCCCCATTAAAAATTGATGTGCTTTCAGAGTTGCCCGTGTCCATTTCTTCACACAATCGGTTTTTTTCCTTGGGTTTCTGTTGAGGTGCTTTTGATTTGAGGGCTTTAAAAAAGTTTTGAATGAAGTGTTATCGTGGAGTGTTTTCATTTCTTACACTTCTTTTAATGTGTGGAAAATACGTTAAAGTGCAGGAACAAAATTTTAAGCTGTTTTTTTTTTAATTTAACTATATGCCTGTAAGACCTAAGGTCTTTTAAATGCAACCTGTATTGCACTAGTTTGGCACAGTGGATTTGAGAACGAGATATTGACTGTCTCATTTTAACCACGGGCGGCATCCAATTAAAATTATAAGTATAGAAAAGAATGCGCCTAGCGTGTGCATCGAACCCAGTTAGCAATCAAGCACTTTATCCACTGCACCATTGCCACCCACTTTGAAGAGGAACATTATTTGCGTAGATTTTCATTAATGTGAATTAAAGTATTTTTGTATAAAATGCATGTTTAAAAGGTGTATTTATTTTAAAGTTTTGTGCATTTTGTATTTTTAACTCATGCATTTTTAAAGATGAGAGTTTTTTTTTTAAAGTTTTGTACAATTAGTTCGAAATGGCTTCAAGGATTTCAAAAGATTTAAGTTCCGAAAAAAAAAGAAATTGTTGACGCGACAAAAAAAATCATAAAAATCAGCAAAATAACGCACAGTTTACAGACTTCTTAACGAAAACAGTTCCAAAGGCCAAAACTCGCCACCAAACAAAAACAAATCTGATACTGAATATTTTATTTATTTTTCCTTGTTATTTATTTTAAAGGGATTCGGGCTACTGGGGATACCCTTCAAAAAGGCACCTTTCATCTTACCTCATGTTGGTGTAGAAAATATAAATGTGTTTTATTTTTATAAAGAATTTTTATAAAAAAATCCTATCGAAAAAAAGAGCGGGAACCCTACATACTATTCTTTCATATTTGGGTCCATTTAAAATACACACTACGAAAACCCTGTGAGAGATTTATTGAATGACAGCTGACAGGATAGATTTAAGTAATCCACTGCAGCGATAATGAGAGGCAAACGTCCTATCTTGCCTACACTGCCTATTTTTCTCAGACAGAGTATAGTTGCGTTCCTCCCCTACAACTATTCAAACGTAATGCTCTCGTAGCTAGGAATGTTTATCAGTTTACACTTTTTATACTTGAGCCCAACTTCGGACGTACTGTCAAGTACAGAGGTTCTTTTTTTAGCTACACTCCACGAATGTAGAAAGTTTTACCCTACCGAATTTTCCCCTCCCATTCCGATATTCAAACATTTAAAACAAATTTGCATCGGTATCTCCTATCTAATCCTATTACAGTTTCCTAATAGCTCGCACTATTTCTAAACATTTTTAGGATAGTCATAACCACTTCAGTGTGCGCAAAATCAAAAAAAAATATTATTTTGACCGATATGACAATCTTCGATTTAGGCATAATGTCATTTGAAAATTATTTTGGGCGTCATAATATTCCTTTTGGGCAATTTGTTGTTGAGCTTTAGCGAGCTATGATTTTTGGGGGTTAAGATCATAAGCATTTCACATGTGTCATAAGACTCTTGGCGTTTGAAAAACTTAGAAGACGTTTTATCTAAAATTATCTTTCAAACTGGTTAACAGTTTTATTCTGACCGACAAATAAAAACAGTTATATTTCTTTTTTTTTAAATATTTAATTTTTATATAAAAAATTATATTTAATAGTAATAATAATAATACAATGTATATAATCGTTTCGTTTCTTCTTCATTAAGCACTAACAATATTCTCATTCTCATGTTTTGTTTTTAATTACAAAAAAACTAAATAATGTAGTTACAATACTAGTTATTACAAAAAAAAAAAATATATTAAAAACTAAAAAAAAAAAATTGTACAATGTGTATAATAAAATAATAATTTTTCTTACAACAAAAAATCCTAATTTCAAAAGGAAAATCCTTGTCCGTTTAGCAAAAATATATATATTTTTATTTAAAGTACTTAAATTGTTACATACACATACTAACTAAAGCAGATGACATGTTAATAAATAAATTATATATATTTTTTTGTTTGTTTGCCTTAATTATTTTTGTATACAAAAAAAAGGTAATTATAAAAAAAATACGTATTTATATACACAGAGTGTAAAAAGTGAATTATTTTTTTTTGTAAAATTGTGTTTGTTTAAACAAAAAAAAAATGCAAAAACAAAACTAAACAAATCGTAAAAAATAAAAAAAAAAAATGTTCTATCAATAGAGAAAATTAATAGTTTTCTTAATAATGCTTGTAACGTCTTTGAGATAAGAAATAAAGAACATAGTATATATATATATATATATCTTTCTCGCTTTTAACATTACATCTCATTCTTATAGTATATAATATATTTTTTTTATATTTAAATTTATATATTTCTTTTATATTTAAAATTTAATTTAATTAATTACAGGTAATAATAAAAATAATTATTCTTGTTTTAATTCATAATTATATTCCTTTTTTTGTTGGTTTTTAAATTTATAATATTCAACAGTCAGTATTATTTTTTTCTTTTCTTAATTTTTTTTTAAATTATTTTCATTTAAGCCTTAATATTTAGATTTAAATTTAATCCTAATTTTTTTTCATAATTCTTTTTTTATCTTTCTGATTTTACCAGCTCTATGCATTTACATATTTTCAAAAACAAAATATAGAGGTTGGAACATTTATAAAATAAGTAGCATATTTTTAAAAATACAAAAGTTGTTATATTTTTTTCAGTTATCTATAAATAATGTAATAACTTAATCTAGTTTAGTTTTTTGTGTGTAAAAAAAATGAAACATTAAAATTGGGAATGAGGGGAATGGAGAAGTGAAGTTCCTATTCGTTTTTTGTGTTTTTTTTTTTTTTTTTTTTTAGAAAAAGGTTTCTAGAATCTTATTAACAGTGTTTTTTTTTTAATTCTAAATTTCAGTCGATTGGCACACAAGTCACTAAATTCGAATCCTATTTTTTTGTTGTTTGCTTCTCTCAGCCAACACGTGTAGATCATGCTCCACCTATTCAACCTTTCGTGAGGGAGATGGGAAATCGTTTAATTGTTTTTTTTTATTTATACAAAAACTCCGTTGGAAGCAGTTCTGGAATAGGTGGTAGAAAAATAGGAAAAGATCGATGGACTTATTGCGGTAGTATGCGGCGAAGGAGGGCTATGGATGCTTTGTGCGGGGGCGGCGGCGGCATTGCGGGAAGCCAAAGCCGTCTTGGATTTAAACTAAACCTCGGTACCGTCTTCGCCTTCATCGTCGAAGAGCTGACTCGTGCTGCCTTGACCCTTCGATGTTACGGACATTTTCTTTTTGGGTTTTGGCGGTGGGCGTGGCGGAACTTTGTTAGTTTTCTCAGTACCACTTGTCGAGCTGGGTGTGTTACCGATGACCATGCTAGGCACTATGGTCACACCACTGTGGTGCCGGGCTGTGCCGTAGAGGGGTTCGGTATCGGAAGTCGTTGTAAGGTTATTGACCAGTTCTTGAATTGGCTCATAGATTTTCGCGGCTTGTGCTGCCGCCGCTGCTTGCTGAGCGGCTGCCGCTTGCTGTTGCTGCTGCTGTTGCTGTTGGAGTTGCTGTTGCATTTGATGTTGTTGCTGTTGTAATTGTTGTTGCTGCTGTTGTAGCTGCTGTTGTTGTTGCTGTAGCTGTTGTCCCTGACTTGTGCTGGGGGTAGCCGGCAGCGGCCGGTCTTTCATCGTATATCGAACTGGTTCCTGGTTGATTTTATGCAGATTGAGAATTGAATTACCACCGGCAGTTGTGCGCAGGCCTAAATTATCATAGACCGGCTCGAAGGTTTCCGTGTTTGATGTCCCCGTTTCACTGGGATTCGGCGATGTTGGTGATTGGAATTCGGAGAGCTGTGAACTGTTGGTGGGCGTCCAACTTGGAACTCGCGGTTTTCGCGGAATGGTCATGTAACCTTGTTTCATGACCACTGGCGAATAGACAACGGGGGCAGGTATGAAAGGCGATTGATTGCGTGAATTTGCAGCAGCAACTAAGGCAAGATTGCGATTTTTCGGATGTTGGAGTGTCATGAAACCAGATGGAGCTATCGCCGTACCATAAATACCATGCGGATTTACATGCTGGTAGACTGGACTTGCCAACGGAGATTTGCCATAGATCATTTCTTGTGGAATATTCGATGTTGAACTTTGAATTGAAGGTGAGGCAGGAACACGTGCTGGAAAAGCTAGTAGATCTGGAGGAAGATTTGTACCGTAGCCGTCATCAACATAGGTTTGACGTGAACGTGGTGTTGTGTCGGATAGAGCAATGGAGTGAGTTTCTTCGTCACGATTTCCTGTTAAATACAAAAAAAAATACGATTAACATTAAATAATTAATTATATTTTTTTATTTTTTTTATATAATAAAGTGCATATTAAAAGATTTTTGTAAACACAAAATAAGGATATGCTACATGCGTCCTGCCTGTAGTATCAAATATATATGATGGAAACGAAAATCTAAACCAATAAAGGAACATATTGAGTGAAGATTTTTGATGACAAATAAGACTCATCCTTCTTCAAGCAGAACGTAGAAGTGAAAGAAAAAGAGCCTTAGCAGCGAAAATATAGCAGAGAAGATTTTGGCTCCTTATACTGAAGGATAAATAGTTCACAGGGGAAATAAGAATAAAGTTCCTTTAAAATTCAAAAAGAATTTAAACAAAGTCTTTTATTTATTTATCATTCGCACTTCATAGTAAATTTACATGCCTAAATATACGACTAATCGTTCCCAGAAAATATACCTGGTTTTTTCACTTGATATTGGTTATCGTTCCTAAAAATTTCAACAAAATCCGTTCAGTAGTTTACATTTCATAGACATTTTCCTGTTCTCCCATACAAATAAGCCCACTGTGCGCTACTTTGAAATAACGGACCTGAAATTTGTCAAAAAGTTTTCCAGCTGTTTATCGTTCCATTGGTTATTGTCAAATAATTCTCTGTCTGTTTTAAACATGCCAACTCAAGATGTCGTTTGACGCCATATGCAAGAACTAAGACAGACTTACATGACATTTATGTTTTCCCACATGTTTACGTAGTTCACATGTGAAATGTTCATTATTCAAAATTTTCATATTGTACGAATTTATTTGCTGTTGGAGACAGTGGCGCAAAATTTTAGTCGATTTAGTAATATTTTAAATCATTTTTAGTATGATACTAGGCTAAAAAGCGGATTTCGTTAATTTTAAACCAGTTTAGTATCGTACTATTTTCTTAACATTTTACTAAAGTTAAAATCACAAAATGGCTACTTTACTTTTTTAGTATCGTACTAAATCTATATGCCACTTTGACATTTACAAACGTCAAGAAGTTATGTGCGCTTACTGTTTTGCTCTATTTTAGGCGTGTTTAGTTGTAGTTTATTAAGGAAATAGATTTAGTATGCTGCTAGTTAAAAATTAGGAAAATATTAGTAAAGTGCTTTAAGAAACTGTTAAGTAGTATCATGCTAAACCCTTAACATCAGGCTGTTTAAAATTTTGCGCCAGTATTGTTAGGAAACAATAATTCAATTTTCCGTACAAAGAAATTTGTGTTTATTAAAAGTTTGTCTGTTAACAACATAAAAAAAAAACTTTAATTAAATTGAAAAGTGAACCTTAAACTTCAATCACTATTTGTGCAGCTTTATACGATCCCATTAAAAAGTCATGTGTCTAACTTGTATACATATTTTTATGATGTTGCTACAAAATAACAAATCAACCCAACTATGGGTGAACTACTACCATTTACCTAAAATACATCGATTGGAAATTCTATGCTCCGCATAGAAAATATAGTCAAGTGGCATCAATTTCTCATCTGGGTTTTCTTTGGCTTTCTGTCTTTTAACAGGATTTACAAAAATTAATTAATAGTACTTTCAAGTTGTGGCTCTTCCATGATCTCTTATAGGTATACGATCTCATGGATGCAAGTTTGTAAAATATATTTGCATTGAAATTTACCAACCGCCCTTATGCAAACTATTCTATACAAAAACATATTATGTACCTATAGAGAAAACACTCTGAGTCAATTGATTTATGTTACTTTAATTTTCGAACAAATTTTATATAAAAATGCTTCCGTTTATTTTTGTTCAACTGAGAGAATACATTATGCAATTAGCTTTTAAAAGCAAGTTTTGACACATACATATATGTATGTGTTCTACGGATGGATCTGATGAATGTTATTTCAGAAACGTCATTCTGATGGAACCACAGTTCTTCCACATTCGTGTCATTCAATAGAAAAACCGAAAAGGACATTAAATTGACTATTTTGCATTAGGATCATTAAAACCGAACGATACTTACAGTAGTCAGATGCTTGACATCTCAATTTTTGAAGTAAACTTCTTTTGCGGCGCGTTTGGGGTAAACATTTTCTATGGAGCTGTCAAACCGACAACACGACACGCTTTAAAAAAAGGCAGCGGGTCAAAATTCTGGCTTCAAAATACATCTTTTCAAAATTCTGCCTTTTTTCATTTTTTTCTGCTTTTCAAAATTCTGTCCATCAACAAAAAAGAAAGAAATTCTGCTTATTTTTTTTTTTTTTAATTTTAATTAACTTTTTTTTTATTTACAAAAGCAAACGAGAAACAATCCATTAGGTGAACTTAATTATGAAAAAAAAATACAGAAAAAAACAAGCTTGTTTTTGCTTGTTTTTTTATGTATTTTTTTTTCAGAGAACAATGTTTTCTTGAAATGCGCCTAAGAAGCTAAGATAGCCAATGTGACTTAGATCGGTTCTCTTTTTTATAATTTTTTTTATTTGTTTGTTTTTCGAAACACTTTTTCTTTTTTTTCTTTAATAGACACTAACTCAATAATCGCCTTCAGAAGTTGACCGACAAAAAAAAAACATTTTTTTTATTAAGCTCTTAAGATAATAAGAGTATGTTCTGCTTATCAAAACTCTGCAAATAATAAAGAAAACAAAGGTTTGGAACATGTTAAAAAGCGCGCGCTTTTTATTTGCAAAATTTAGAAAAGCAGAATTTCAGCGAGAAGAATTTTGAAAGCAGAATTTTTATAAAAGAATTTTAACCCCGGCAGAATTTTGACCCCAAACCCAAAAAAAAGAATGTGCGGCTATCCACAATATTATTCTTTCTTTCTATGACTTTCTCTGTTTATTAATGTGTGTATAGCATTCACCAAATCACTTGGTCAAATGTCAGTTGCGCAGAGAGAGGATTGATTCAAGAGAACAAAAATGACGTGTCAGAGATTTAATGAGTACAATGCCAGAGATGTAATACTTTTTTGAAAACTGAAAAAAAACCCGATAACACCTAATGTAAATAAAGTCCATCACTGGTAGGTGTTTGTGTATTTCTTTCAAAATTAATGAGACGAGCAAAGAAATTTGTAGAGAACTGCGCGGTAGAATGGCCAAGTGAATTGGTTCAAGCTATAATGCTAATTGGGGATGTATTTATGCAAGTACGGGGCCGGTATCAAAAAATGTCAACTTCGTTGTTCTTTGACCAGTTTCCAGGAAATTGATATATGTTGTATCTAACATTGAATTACGAAAGAAAAAATTGTTTCAAATTAGGCAAGTTTTACTTCTGGTGCGTGTACATAAGTAAACATACTCCTTTTTTTATCAAAACTAAAAATATTAATGAAGAAGTTTGCTAAACTTTAGCAGCATTTATCGCCAGCTCATAAAAATACATAAAATGTAATAACATAATTTTCTTAATATCTCAACAAATGACAAATTTACAAAAAAAATCATCCATCTGGTTTCAATTGTCCTAACAAATTATTTTCGAAAATGTTGGTATGTACGAGTAATATTTTCAAGAAGTCGAAGAACCTCATGTACAATTTTTTTTTATTGAAATCCGTTGAGCCGTTAATTAGAAGTCGAACAAAAAAATTTTATGTTTTTTTTCAAATTTAGTTTTTTTTGTGACCGTTAGTCCAAATTATGCGTTTCGCACAGGTACCACAGTTGGGCTCATCAGTTAGATGCTGTAGTAACCTTCTAAGACGCAAAATATTATTCGATGGCTACCGACACAAATAAAATTTACAGCTTTTAAACAAACAAAAAATAAAAAAAAATTGTATAGGACCAGTATTCATTAAATAATAAAATGTATCACTTAATTGTAGTTGTTTCAATATTATTCTACTTTTGCAGTTCAGTATTCGCCTATGTTAGGTTCCAGGGCACAGGGATATTCCAGGGAATTGTAAGATATACCCATCGCTACATGTAAGTTAATGCTGAAACAAGATGCAGATGGAGAAATACAACAACATAATGATGACAAAACAGTTCTGGTCAAAACTTGATCTGAAACGGTCCAAGTATTTGATAACCTTAAGCAGATTTCACACCAGTTCCGTAATTGGTGTCATAACACTGCCACATAGACAAGCACGCACATGAGGCTTGGCGTTTATTCAAATGATTTGTGCGGAAGCTGCATGGACGAGAAGGAGGTGGAATCTGTTCCTCATCTTCTGTGCACATGTCGTGCTCTATATCTCAGAGATGTAAACTCCATCTTGGAGACTTTTTCTTCGATGACCTCAGCGATCTAAACAATATAGGCATCTACTCGTAAGCTTACCTAAGACCTTGGCATACTTTTAGATCTCAATACATTTCACGGCTGACATGTTACATAGAGGTTGGTGTCTAGAAGAACTTGGCTCTTTTTAAGAACCTAGCTCTTTTTTAACGTTTATGTTTTTGGTCTGATCTCGCTGCGTTTTGTAAAGATTTAATAGTTTGTCAAAATCTCGAAAGATACTGAAAATGGAAGTGCACCATAGAAATTAAACCTTTATTCAGAAAGTGGCTGAACACCACGCCTTTAAAAATGAAAAAAAAATTATATATTATAAAAATTATATTTTTGTCTTTTTACGTACTTTGAGGCTTTAAACTCCACCAAATTTCATCACTCTACGGCAATTGATAACAATTTTGATAAAGTGGGTGGCACCACGCCCCTCAATGAAATACCTCTGATTTTTTTTTCTTCGTATGGAATATAATACCGCTCTACCAAATTTGATCGTTCTGCAGCAAACGCAAGTGCTCCATTCAATTAACACCAATTTTAAAAAAATTGGGAGCACACCACCCCCCTCATATTTTCGATGTATTTCTTTGCTGGCACCAAGCCCTACGTAGGGTTGTACAAAATTACAAGATTCTATGATGTCGGGAAGTGCTCCATAAGTTTGATAATCAATGATCAATATTGATGATCTGTCAGTCTGATCAGTTATACGGTTTCTGTGATTTTTGGCCTTATATCTGAGGAACCACTTATGCTAAAAAGCTGAAATTTGGTGAGGCACCTGTGCTTGAATTCATTTGTGATTGTATTCCTACTGCAGATAGAGGGGGTCGCAAAGAATCTGAGTTAATGCCTGTAAATAAAGAGTGTAGTGCCAGAACTTGGCTCAATAATTTTGGAACCAAATTTAAACAATTTGGTAACTTTCTTAAAAGATACAGGATATGAATGCTATAAAATCGAGTAAACAATAAAATTGCCATCTGACTGATAGTTTGACATATAAGACATTATGAAAGTTCGTGCTGGATTAAAAAAAAATAATAAAATAAATAAAACTTAATCAGGTCACCTGGAGTGTTAAACACAGTAAGGACCCGAATATTAGAAGCAAAAAAGAGCCAACGAGTTTGATGAGTTGGTATAGTTGTACCTACCTAGTTTGCTAGTTTGTTAAATATTGAAGCTGGACATACATACCCACCAACGTATGTACATTTATGTATGTATATGTGCATTTTACAGTACAGAGTGTTTTCACTTGGGATGGCATCAACGAGCTATCCATACTTATCCTCTGAAATGTCCTGTTCTGAATAGTTTTAGATAGGCATTTACGCTTTTCTAAAGTCCTGTCCTTTTTATGTGCCACTCTGGATCTGGATGTACCTGTGTCTGATTGAAGAGGATATGTTCCTTTCTCTCTTAAGTATTGAATTAGGTAAAGAACTAAGGACATCACAGGTTTGGATATGCATATAGCATATACTCTTTTCATTCTGATCCTCGTCAAAGTCTTATACATTATAATGTGTAAATAATCATGTAAAACATTTATTCCCGTTAGCCAAGGGAATATCCCCGAAGGATTGCATGTACAATAATAGATGCAGAGGATAAAAGTTAGGAAATTCAAATATTTGCATAACTTGAATTGGTATATACATCAACTTGTATAGGATGTACATTGGTATCTGTACCCACCTTACGTATTCCTATCACATGAACAGGGTTATTTCTATTCACATACGTACAGAAACTCAATTGAAAATAAATAGAAAATCTTTGTGTGAAAATGAATTGCATTTGAAGGAGAAAATATTTGATATTTCGAAGGGATACGGTTTTATGGAAGAACTACTACTCTTAGTATGCATTCACTATGCGAATTATGTGCAGAGCTAGAAAATTAAGATTATTATGTTTATATGTAAATAATTGTATGTGCTAATAGAAAGTCATTGAGAGTATTCCCTTTTTAATATGCATTTCAATTGAAATTCAATTGTTTCTTATTGATTGTGGAACTCAAGAACTGAAGATGTGAAAAAGGATTTGTATTGCTTTGTTTACTATCGCCTTCTAAAGGGGCACTAAAGTTGTTCCAGGGAGGGTTTAGCTTTTTAATTGTTTCCTTAGAAACGATTGGAAAGAATGTTTTTTTTTTATCTCAACCCTGTCTGGTATGTTTTTCTGAGTTTATAGGAGACAATGTGCCTATCTACCTCAAAGTTTTATCTGCCTAGGGTAACATTAGCCGCGTTTTGTTGGGAAATCTATCGGCAGCAAAGCAAGATTTTAGAAAAAAAAACGATCCCCAGCATGATTTTTTAAATTTTAAGTTACTGTTACCGACCATGTGTCAAATAATTAAATGCAAAAAATCAACAATTGATTTGTTTTTATTTCTTCAGATAAAAAGATATACATATGTATGTATAAGAAAACTAAAACATTAATACAAAAAAATGCACGACTGGATCGTACAAACTTGCTCTTGTAGCTAACAACTTTAGTGTAAAGTAGTAGCTGACCACTGAAGTTGTTAGTAGGTATAGTCTAGTTTAGTTATCCTGTGCAGGTTTAAAGCCGAAGTAGGTAAGATTACCTTGATTCTTAGTATAATGAAATTGTCGAATGCATATGCTTAAAGGAATGGTGACTAGGTACCAACCTACAAATGTATATTTAAAAAGTTTTTAACTATGTAAATTAGGAGGGTAATGTGTACCTACCTACATAGATGGCGCCTAGGTATGTAAATATATGTACATATTTATGTATATATTATACATATGTAAAATAATGAAAGTGAATGGTGTATAGGTGGGTAAGAATCGTGTTTTAAATTGATAAAAAGTGTTAAAACGATCACTTCAATCAGTTTCTTGAAAACACAAAGAACTCCATTAGATGCCACGGATCAATGAACATTTTATAAAAAAGTATCTTAAAAATTGTAGGACGGATTTTGATGAAATCCGGTTTTTCATTTTTAGTTTTTTGAAAACAAACTTTGTTTTAAATTTTGGTATGCATTTTTGTAGAGTTTATTAATATACATATGACTATAAAATTTAAAATTATTTTTTTTTGATTAGTTTTAAAAATATTGATTTTTCAAAAAATAAATTCAAAAAATTAATTTTTTAATTTTTTAAATTTTTTTTAAATTTTAATTATATAAAAAATATTATTTAAAATTTTAATATGCAGAATTAGTTTGGCTACCTAGATCTTCACAGATATAAAATTTGACATAAATCCAATGAACAGTTACCGAGAAAACCAAACATTTTAAAAACCGTTATATGATAAGTAAGACTTTTCCCGTAAACCTGATCATATCAAATGATAGCTATTAGCAACAAAAAAATTTCAAATTTTTTTATCAAAACGTTGGAGCCGTTTTCAAGAAAAATAAGATTTTCCTTCAAGGGCATATGGCAGGTACCGTTATTTTTAGGCCTAAAAATAAAATTTCAATTTTCCCTCTGCGGAATGCCAAAATAATCACAAATGCCAAATTTGAAGGTAATCGCTTAAGCCGTTTAGGCTGTAGCTCGATATACATACAGACTGACAGACAGACGGACAGACATTTTTTGCCGATCACTTTTTCAGGCTTCTTTATTATCGTAATGTCATGTTTGATTGTTAGAATTTTTTTTACGAATGCATAACTTGCCTTATAACTAGTACCTTCATATAATCGAAAGTAAAAATACATAAAATGGAATATATATGAGGCAGTAAGAAATAACAAAAAGTTGAACTTTCCAGATCTGTGAGTTCCTAAATGCTCATTTTTACTTACGATTATAGGTACTATAAGGCAAGTTATGCATTCGTAAAAAAAAAAAAAAAATCTAACAATCAAACATGACATTACGATAATAGAGAAGCCTAAAAAAGTGATCGGCAAAAAATGTCTGTCTGTCTGTCTGTATGTATGTATAGACACCTACAGCCCAAACGGGTGGGCCGAATTTAGAGTTGTTTAGGCATTGTACAGAGGGAAATTAATTTTTTTAGCTAAAAAAAATAACGGTACCTGCCATATAATTGTTACGTTAAAGCCTATTTTTCTCGGAAACGGCTCTAACGATTTTGACTACAAAAAAATCAGTGCAGCTTTTTAGGTACGACCGATCATATGGTTGAAAAAAAAAATTAAAAAATCTCTAAAAACGGTACTCTCCATAGGACGTTTTTTTTTATTTCGAATATCTCATAAATGGCTTAACCAATTCTTTCGAAATTTTACACAAATGTATTTCTCAAAAGGGTCGAATGCTCTTCGAAGCTGGAATGGAAAATAATTGCGATTTTCATTCGACTGGCAACCCGACTTAATGGCCGACTGATCCATTGAAAATACCTGACCTTATTGATTTTTTTTGTGGTCAAAGGAATACCCTCAAATAAAATTAACATAAGAGAAATCTTTGATCTCTTGTCAGATCATTCTGCTGTTATTCTCACTATGAGCGAAAAACTTCTTAAAAATGAACAACCACTCAGGCTAACCAATGGGAAAACCAACTGGGAAGGTTTTAAGAAAGATATAGAGGATAACGTTGAATTAAGGATTTCACTACAAACGCCTCTCGAACTTGAAGACGTAGTAGATAATTTCATTGATATCGTACAACAAGCCGCATGGAACAACACCCCTTACCAAAGAGAAATGCCGCGCTTTAAAAACCTACAATATCCGCAGGAAATAAAAGATTTAGTAACAGAGAAATGAAAAGCACGTGAGAAATGGCAACAAACTCGAGCTCCTCAACACAAGCTAAATTTAAATCGCTTGCGTAATTTACTAAAAAGGACGTTGGCAGAATCCAAAAATTCTGAAGTTGGAAATAATCCTGGAAGCTTGTCAGCAGGAAAACAATCCAACTACTCACTGTGAGAAGCTGTTAAAGTAACGAAGAAACCAAAGCTCCAGCGCCTCCGATTAAGAATGATCAAAACGTATGGACAAAAAACGACAAAAAGAAAGCAAACGTTTTCACGGATTACCTGGAGAACACATTTAAACCTTTTGATGGGCAAGGACTCACCGAAAATTTAAATATATGTTCTAACTCAAGCGAAAATTACATAACAAGAAATGTTACCCTTGCCGAATTAAATATAGAAATTAGAAAGCGTAATTATGAGAAAGCTCCGGGATATGATCTAATTACGGCCGAAGTTCTCAAAATGCTTCCTCGCAAAGGGTTAATTAATCTTCTTTATATAATCAATGCCACTCTAAGGCTAAAATACGTTCCGAGCCAATGGAAGGTTTCGGCAATTATAATGGTTCTCAAACCAGGAGAACCATCACATCTTATAGACCTATTTCGCATTTGCCCGTAATATCTAAGGTCTTTGAAAGAATTTATTACTTCTGCGCCTGCAGCTAATAATAGAAGAAAAGCGCCTAATACCTTAACATCAGTTCGGATTTAGAAGCAAGCATTCGACAACTGACCAAGTACTTAGGATCACTGTAGTCATTGAGAAAACTCTTGAAGAAAAGAAAATTTGTTGGGCGGTTTCCTAGACGTGTCGCAAGCTTTTGATAAGGTGTGGCACGAAGGCCTAAATTTTAAATTAAGACAAATTCTGTCTGAAGCATTTAATACGCTTCAAAAAGCATATCTAGAGAATAGACTTTTTAGAGTAAGACATGAAAACGATTACTCGGATCTCAAAGATATAGTGGCTGGGGTACCACAAGGAAGTGTCTTAGGTCCAATATTGTACCTTTTATTTACACGGGATATACCTCAAACAGCAGACACTATCGTAGCCACGTTTGCTGACGACACTGCAATACTAGCAGTGGGCTAAACGATAAATGATGCTACGACTAAATTACAAAAAGCTGTGAATAATGTCAGTGAATGGACAAAAACATGGCGGATATCGCTTAACGAAGTAAAATCAGTCCATGTAGATTTTTTTTTTTTTTTTAATTTAACTATATGCCTGTAAGACCAAAGGGCTTTTAAATGCAACCTGAATTGCAGGGCACTAGTTTGGCACAGTGGATTTGAGAATCAGGTATTGACTGTCTCATTTTAACCATGGGCGGCATCCAATTAAAATTGGAGGTATAGAAAAGAATGCGACTAGCGTGGGAATCGAACCCACATGTCCTGGTTAGCAATCAAGCACTTTATCCACTGCGCCATTGGCACCCACATTTTACGTATAAACAAATTAATAGATTACCGGCATTTATTAATACGGTTAAAGTTCCGTTTGCTAATGAAGCAAAATATCTCGGAATGACTCTAGACGCGAAATTAAAATGGAAACCGCATGTTAAAAAGAAAGGCGAGGAGTTAAATAATAAACTCAGAGATATGTACGGGTTGCTCGGGAAACACTCTAAGCTCAGTATCGAAAAAAACTAATTTTGTACAGACAGGTGCTTAAGCCTGTCTGGACTTACGGTATACAACTCTGGGGTTGTACGCGAGATTCTAATTTAAATACCTTACAAACATTTGAAAATAAACTCCTAAGATCATTTGTAAGCGCACCTTGGTACATTAGAAACGAAGATCTCCACAGAGATCTCGGGATTCCCACGGTTCGCGATGAAATAAAAAAAAATTGCACGAAATCATAGAAAACGGCTATTACAACACTGCAATAGTAATATACTCGAAATTATCGATGAGACGAATTTAGTACGCCGCCGGCTGCGAAGGACTAAGCCCTCCGATCTGCTCCACTAAACGAGAATCCGCCTCAAAATCGCGGTATAAGCAGGAGGAGGAGGTATTTTTTTTAGTGCAGTAAGAATCTCACACTCCTATGAGCACGCGTGTTTCGGTCCTCATAGAGCCCTTTGAAGGTTTTACACCTAACCACGGGAAAAAAACACATATGTAGGCTTAGGTTGTCCAATTTATACTGCGTACCAATATTTTTAATTAATATTTTTTTGTACAGGGTGCGCCAGAGAAACTAACTTATTTGAAAAAATTCCCGCGCGGTGATTTTAGCGGTTAGAGGGGCGAGAGGGGGCGCATCTGGAGGGGGAAGTTCCCAAGTTTGTTTCTCCCTCCAGTCAGTTGCCATCATGCTCTGGTCTAGAGAGCAGCGGGCCTTCGCAGTCGAGAGCTTCTTTTCTAACAGTCGCTCACTTGTTGCTACGCAACGTCCCTTCCGCGCTCGCTTTGAAATTCCTCCTCACAGACTCGTTCCTGGCCGTAATTCGATTCTGTCGTGAGTTAACTCATTTCGGGAGTGTGGAAGTGTCGCTAAACCCAGAAATGGACTTCAACGGACCATCAGAACTCCGGAAAATATCGAAAGAGTGAGGCAGTCAGTTGTGCGTTCTCCCCGGCGTTCGGCTCGCAAACAGGCAGCTGCTATGGGAATTTCTGACACCACTGTTCGACGAATTCTCCATGAAGACCTTCAATTTCATCCCTATAAATTGGCTGTTGTGCAAGAATTAACTGAACGCGATTTTGTTGCCCGCGACGCCATTGCCAACATACCGATTGATATGCTGCAAAGAGTGGAGACGAATTTCAAAAATTGACTTCATCAGTGTATGCGCAATGGGGGTCACCATTTATCCGATGTCATTTTCAAGACTGCATGAAAAAAAAAATTGGGATATTGTATTCTCAAATACAAAAAAAAAATTAAAACAATAATTGAAGTACTTTTGTTTTTATTGACCTTTCAAATAAGTAAGTTTCTCTGGCGCAACCTGTATTTTCAAAACCATTTAAAAAAAATTAAAAATTTATACTTTAAAAAACTGCTCATTAATTTTTTTTTGAAAAATGTTTTCAAAAAGTTTAAAAAAAAAAACTTTTTTTCTTAAAAACCGCTCTACAGATTTTTAAAATATTATTCTCATAAATTCAAGTTTATCCAAGAAATAAAATGGCGTACTGTTTTTTTTAGCTGACATTAGTTTACGTATTTATTTTTTTACAATTTTTGAATAATTTTTTTCTTTGATTAAGCCGATTTAATCTTTTGCTTTTAAGTTTATATTATTAAATATTTAAGATTGTCATACCAATTTTTTTTAGAAAAAAATTAATGACATTTTGTATACCTATATCAAAAATTAAGTAAAAAACGACTTTAAAAATATATATAATTTTTAATAGAAATCTTTTGCATATACGATGTGATCGAGCATAAGAGCAAGTTCGTGCGATCCAGTCCTGCATTTTATTTGAGTATCGTTTTTATGTGGTTCAAAGATGGAGTTGGAGTAGAGAGGTTAATTAAAAATGAGTTATATAAAATATGGACACAAATCCCTTTTAGATATTAAGAATCTCGTAATTGGGGTTAAAGTAGTGTTTTGGTAAAAATTATTAACGTCGCAACAAAAAAACACTGGCAAAAAAAACCTACTTTTGGTCGGTCAACTCGATTCTGAAGTCAAAATGACGTGGAATTGTAAAATTCTGATTTGACACGAATTTAAGGGTCAAGTTGATTATCTTCTGCATCCTTTAATAAAATTTGCCATTTTCTAACTAGACAATAAACAATATTTTGAAATATTTAGAATGTATTTCTTGCCAAATTTCGCCGAAAAGCTCTTTAATTGTCACTTTTACTGAGATGAAATTTAATTTTAAAACTTTGTTAAAAAAATTGAGATGTTTAAGAAGAAATCTTAATAATCTTTCAATGGAATTCGACAGTTTATGGTTTGCACGTCTTATAAGTGCTCTATCTATAACACACTAACGTGAATTTGAAATTTGAAATATCTTTGGCCTAGTTCATTGCGTTAGCAATATTTGTTCCATGTACGTGAATAGGTGTGAAACAATTTTCTTGAGAAATTAACACATACTTAACCAAAAATTATGGAATCACAAATGAATATTCGGATAGCTTGGTATTGGAGATAACTTATCTACTAAATAGGTGAACGTTGCCATTGACAGAAATAAGAACTCTACGAACAAACATTTCGAGATTCATGAAAGTCATCGGACCTACCAACAAAACAGCATACTTTATATCATTCGATACTCGAAAAAATGTCACAAACCTATTGAAAGCAGACTTTTGCTTTTATATTTATCAAAAGCATGGCCCATGTTCTGTAACTCAGGTGATAACTTTTAGCCACTTAACGCCTCTGAAAAAATGGGTTTCTGCAACGTTGAGGCGATACCTTAAATTTTTAATTTTTTTGACTGGGATTTTCCAATGGAAGGCGACAAATTGAAAAAGTCATTTTAATAACAAAGTACAAATGAAGTCAGAAAAATCTCATACAATTTACTTATCTAGTCAATCACAGGCGCCTCACCAAATTTCAGCATAAGTGGTTCCTGAGATATAAGGCCTCAAAAAACACTAAAACCGCAACTTACTAACAGATCATCAAAATTATGGAGCTTTTCCTGAAATATTAGAATCTTGTAATTTTGCACAACGGTAGGAAACACAGTTTTATCACAAAATTTTTCAATGTTACTGCCGATTTTAGGCAAGCACTGGATAAAGACGAGGTAACGTTTTTGGTTTTACTCGACTTCTCAAAGGCATTTGATAGTGTCACCCACATCAATCTCTGTAAAGGGCTTAATATAATTACATACCTTCAATTTTTCAGCGGCTGCAACAAAATTGATTTATTCTTTGTAAAAGAAGACAAGCAGAGCAAGTTGGAGACAGACTTTCCAATTTCCTTCCGAATGTCACTGGTGTAACTGAGGGATCCATTCTGGGCCCTCTTTTGTTTTCAGCGGATGTTAATTAACTTCAATCTTTGGTGGCCAACTGTTCTACACATACGAGTATGTACGCAAACGAACGCGACGTTCAGCTATACTTCAGTTGTTCTCGTGGCCTTATTGAGCATGGAGTTTTTCTTGTTAATGAAGACTTAGAATAAGATGGTCTGAGTCAAACTGTCTCTTCTTGAGCCCTAAGAAATCTAAATGCCTCGTCATATCTAGAAAATTTTGTAATTTTTTTTTATTATGCTAAAGATAGTATTAACTAATTCTCACATCGAATATGTTGAAACCCCAACAAATCTCGGCGTAACTTTCAACCGGTTTTTGACCTGGGATAACAATGTTAATGGGCTTGTCGTTAAGTATATTGCGTACTTCGATCTTTAGGGGTAACGTTGAAAACTCATTTGCTTCTTTCAAAGACATTGGTTATTCCTATTTTAATATACGGCTGCGAAATTTTCTGTAATTGTAACTACATTCACAAGCGTAAACTTAACGTCACATTTAACTCTAGGGTTCGATATGTTTATGAGTTACGCAGATGTGAAAAAATATCTGTTTTTTCTAAAAGCTTCTTGGGTATGCCTTTTGAAAAATATTTCTAATTTTGATGTTTCATTTTGCTTTCAGATATACTTACTATTTTCTCGCCAACCACAGTACTGCTTTAATAAAATAAGAACTGTAACCTACACAGATCTTGTCAATTAATTGGCCCTCGTTTTTTCATTCTTAACATCTATAATATTTATATTTTTCATAATTTAAAATATCATAATAAATCTGTTAATTTTGTATACAGTCTTCTAGGTCTATTCTGTAAAATAAACTTTAAACTACCTTGTAAGATTTTATTTAATTACGAAATAAAATAAAAATAAAAAATAAAATCAGCTTCGCAACAGTTTAGATAATTTTCAACTTAATCAGCTGCAACCTGGTCTCCCTGAACAAATCTAAATCGGTTTCGGTTTTCAGTATTTGGTGTGGAGAGTTGTTACGAAAAACTCCGTATCTTAGACAAGGAACAATCCCCTGGGAGGAATAGAATGTCAGTACAAGGCATTAGATGGACTTAGAAGTCTGTTTTGAAGTGACCGAAACTTACTCAAAATGTTATTCAATTTTTGTATGATTACATACTTGCTTCAAAGCACTTTTTGTATCATTTGATGACTTTGAATGATCAACAACAACTTGAGTTTGCTACTACTTATAGCTATTTTACGATTTGCCAAGGTCGATCATCAGATTCCTTTGCTCTAGTGGTGCTGGTTTACTTTTTCATTTTAATTGAAAAAACTTCTTGTGCCTTCATAAAATTACTCAAAATGTTAACACTGCTAAAAAATGCTAGATTTTGACAATTTTTCCCAAACGTACGACATAATATTTGGCGTTAATCCTTCTACACACGCAGTACTAACCACTCAATAATTCCATTTCATAAATAATCATATCCTGCATACAGAATAACTGGGAATACTAAAAAAAAAAAAAAATGTGGATGCCGAAAGACTGATTTTCTGGGTTAAAATTCAAACAAGAATTCAAGCTTACAAATTACAGCCATGTCATTAAGCGACTGCCTTCAATTGAATTGGTTTTGTTTTGGCATTGCATCATATTCTACAGTGCATAATGCATCAAACACCATACCCACATATGTCGGATGTGTATAACAAGCAATCGATACGGTTTGGTTAGACAAGCCTGTCATGAACACGTTGCTTGCTTTCAACAAAAACTTCTACAGCTATAAGCAAATGATTAGTGGCTTAACGTTCTGAACCACAATGCACAAGACATCCTTAATTAAAGCAACAAATCGATAAAGGTGTATAGTCTGTGCATATAATGCAGTTGACTAAAAACGTCTGCTTCGATTTCACTTCAACCGAAAATGCCGGTGACATAATCCTTTAAAACATTTCAAATCAACCCTATAAACCGCAGCAGCCGTATATTCACAGCTCCATACGTATATGCTCTACATAATACGATGAATAATGTGAAATTGTAGAGCTCAACAATCAAATGAGATATGTATGTATGGAAAGAATAAACCTGTGCAATTAAATTGATCCAAGTTCAATTGATAGAAAACCAACCCTCCTGCCTGCCTGCCTGCTTTGAAGGACATTCTTAATATATTACCAAATCATACCATCTGCAAATTCCATAAATTTAAAGGATCATCTCAATTTCACTCTCGTGGCAATGACTGTTGTATCCCCATCATCCTGACGACCGAACTAAGCTCATGCAGAACATCATAGCACTCCTACAGCATAAGTCCTCAAGGTAGAGATTACATTGATTTTGAGGTGCTGTCATCTCATGGCATGGCTAACCACACTTACTCGTATGTACCTTCTAAGGATTGTATGTCGGTCATTCGAGTTCGTAAAGATATGTTCAATGTACTCCTCACCAAGTTCATAAATATGTTATTATTGCCTATAGAAACTGTTATCTAGATTTAATGTTACTGGAATTTAATTCCAGTAACATTAGTAATTTCGGCAGGACCGTAGCTTTTCTTTCGGATGGGCAGGAGAATGGTAACGGATTTTATTATTTAAACAGTAATCTTACTGGGCGGTCCATAAATGTTAAATGCATTCCAATAACGTTCCCTGACGAATTTGGATCGAAGCAATGCACACTCACTCCATTGGATTCCTGTATACGGTCTTGAAATCACCCCTGCCACAACTAACGAGTTATAATACAAATATTCAAAAATGTTCACCTTAGATTAGACAGCAGTAGAGTGGGATACATCGGGTCTAGAAGGCTCACAATTCTCTTCTCCAAGCTTATCAGTGGATACTAAATTACATAGTTAGAGAAGATAAACTTTTCACCTTCCAATTACGTACAAAAAAAGGGTAGGGTGGTTCGTGAAAATGCGACACAAATGCCCGATCTGTAATGGTCCCTTAAGGCAAGGAGGAGTTCCAGAAATCTTCATGCGTATAAATGATAACGAACAAGTCAAAATGCCAAAGCTGGTGTGCTGCAAGGGAACATCTTGACTCCTTTGCTTTTTATTAGCCTTCTTCTCAGTTAATCAGTTATTCTTTAAAGAGAGAGATTAGGACCGTATTAGTTTAAAAAAGTCAGAAATCTTCTGCTGCCCATTTTTGAATTCGAAGCAAGAACATACGAGGAAACATTGCCGTTTAGACAAACTGTGATTGTTAGTCTAGTATCGGTTTCGTCAAAATCAAAAAATTTCATTCTCGTATCAGTTTCGGTCTTGGTTTCTTTCGTGTTCAGATTGAAAAGATAAAGTACGGTATCCCAGCAGTTTGTTTTGACAGTTAGGCCACATACTATACATATTTTGACGTTTGGATACTATTTTTTTTTTAAATGTCACCTAAAAGGCTTAAAATATGCTTTTTCTAGAGCAAAAAATAAAATCGGAAATATTTCGAATTTTCTGAAGTAAAATTTGAATTTTGTAGAGGTTTTTTAATCCATTAAAATCGTAGCCATCCCTCAAACGATTTTGACATTTCATAGATTGCCAGGTAAGCAACATACTATATTTTGACGTTTGAATAATATTTCTTTCTAAGTGTCACCTAAAAGTCTTAAACCCACCTTTTCAGGTGGGGGAAACCAAGTCTGAAAAATGAGCGATTTCTATTCCAAAAACATGCATACATAAATCGACCGAATTCTTCTCTGGATTTTCGCAGTGGGCCTATCTGAATATAACAATGTACATAATGTGGTTTGATATTTTAACGCGCATAGAATATTTCGCAAAAAAAAAACTTGTGAATATTATAAAAATTGACCATGAGTAGATATCTACTAAAAAATAATTAAATAAAAAAAACTATTTCTTCCATCGAAAGCCGAAACCAAACCACTGAGACCACCTATACCAGCAAAACTCTGCGAATTTCGATAACAAAAAAACGGTTCTCGTCTCGGGTGCTTTTAAAGTAGGTAGTAGAGACTAGTCTCGGTCTCTTTGCCAGCCCTAGAGGAGACTGAGAACCCTGTTTAAATGGTAAAATTCTACGGAGTTTCGATACAATGACGAATATAGATTAGGGATGAATTCATTAATTTGGTGTTAAATATCGAAGGGGCGAAAATCGTTGACGTTTTTTCTCAGCTCCACCTATCGGACTTGGGGTTAACTAGGAGTGTATCAAATCATGATACCAATACCGACTACAAAGATTTGGAAGAATAGCTCGCTGGACAAAAATAAATATGCAACCCAATTCCTTATGAAAAATATTATTAAACGATTCTCAGTCACCCCCGTTCACCATACGTTCCTGGTTGAATTTGATGAATTTCAAGAGCAAACCATAGCTCTTACCTAATCTGATCTGCATTCTCCAAGCCATTTCGGACTGTCCATAATTTTGGTTGCGAATTATTCAAGTGAAATTGATTACTTTTTTGGTTGAATTTACTTATGTGTAAATGTTTATTCAATTGGATATCTGATATGTAGGATGTAGGTATGTAGATAATTTGTTGTGCACATACCTACATAATGTATGAGATAGGGTTTTAATGAATGATAAAATACATTTGACCTAAACATGTACATAACTTGACAGGATAATAAGCAAATCGAGAAGGGCCCCCGGGACATGTCTTGTTGTTTGACGTATAAGATTAAAAAGATTAAATTTATTAATACTGCTATGGGAGTTAATAAGCAATCGTTAAGGATGTGCAACCAACAAACGGGTATTTAAAAGGCTTGTTAATTCAAGATTTTAAGTTTAAATTGATTACACTCTTCTCATGGTTTTGGGGAAGTTCGAAATGAAAAAAACTTAACACAAAATCAATCTTTGAGGAGGAATTTTAGCACCGTGGCATTATTTCGCGCCATTATATTTCACTGACAAAAAAAAACAGAAAGAATCTCTGTAGGTTGTTGAGAGCAGTACGGCCGTATTTAAATTTGCGACTATGCTACATTTTTTGAGAGAATCAATTATAACATCAATATTTCATATTTGATGTGAGCCTCAGGAGTCCTGTTTTAGGAAAAAGCTTCCATTAGAATAACTGTAGGTACTGTAGCTCATCAGTGCTTGAAAATTCAATAGAATATTAAATTTCGCAAATTATGATTCTCTTTTATTAGATGAGTGTCGCCACCTCGTCAGTTGGTTGGGCCCTGAAGAAGCTACCTTTTGGGGCGAATACCCCAAATTTTGTTTATGTTCCCACCCTGCAGGTATCCTTAGGCTATTTCTATGTGTATAGGAGAAAGTTTTCCTTAACAAAAAAAAACTAAAACTAAAAAATGCAGATGGGAAAATTTTCCGGTGGGCCAGTCCGGCCCTGTTTGGATTCTGGCCAATCCATTTCACCCAACAGAATTTTAATAAAATAGAAACAGTTTCCATTGAATCGTATTCATATGTGTATTCTAAAGTGATTTTTACTTGCTAAAGGGCAAGTTTTGCACCCAAAAGTGGGTACCGCCATTCCGTCTATCTGTCTGAACAGCGTTCTATAGCCTAAACGGCTAAAGCGATTTTCTTCAAAACTTGGTAGTGAATTGGGAGATTCTCTCAAATAGATCTTTGAATTGTTTTTTGCCCCAAAAATAACAGTACTTGTCATACAATTTTTTCTATCGTTTTAATTATCTCGAAAACGGCTCTAACGATTTTGGTAAAAAAAAGTGTGTGCGCTACTTTAGGTTTGATTTACTTTTTAGTGAAATTTTTGTTTTATATATTTTGTTATTAACGGTACCTGACATACAACTTTTTTTTTTGATTTTCGACTTTCTCATAAAAGGAGTGACGGATTTTAATCAAAATTTTTACGTTGGAGGTCTTTTAAATTATAAATAATACTGCATACAAAAATTTTCTGAAAATAATTTATAGGATTTTTGGACCAAAAAAGACTTTTTTGAAAATTCAATATTTTGAAAACGGATGGATAATTTTTTTTTGAAATTTCGTTTTTAAGCTTATATTATTAAATATTTCAAATTTTCATACCAATTTAACAACAAAATTAGAGAAATTTTGTATACAAAATTAAGTAAAAAAACGACTTTAAAAACATATTTAGACTTAATAAAAATTTTTTGCGTACGATGTGATCGAACGCATAAGAACAAGTACGTGCAATTCAGTCGTGCATATAATTTTAATACTGGTTCTATGTTAAAAATTTTGATGCTCTTATTTAAACCACCAAGAGCAGATTTAAATAAAATGCACGACTGGATCGCACGAATTTGGTCTTATGTTCGATCACATCGTATGCAAAAGATTTCTATTAAAAATCTATATATATTTTTAAAGTAGTTTTTTTACTTAATTTTTTATATACATATACAAAATTTCTTTAATTATAAAAAAATGGTATGACAATCTTAAATATTATAATATAAACTTAAAAACAAAATACCAAATCAGCTTAATCTAAAAAAATATTATTCAAAATTCTGAAATAAATACTTTAACTAATTTGAGCTCAAAAAAAGTACGCCATTTTATTTCTGGGAAAAATTTGCATTTATGAGAAAAAAAAATTTAAAAATCTGTGGAGCGGTTTCTGAGATTTTTTTTTTTAACTTTTTGAAAACATTTTTCAAAACAAATTCAAAAATGCCAATTCATAGGTATTCAGTAAATACATAAAACTATGGATAGTTTTCAAAATATAATTTTTTTCTTAAAACTGCTTTAAAAATACAAAAAAATATTAATTAAAAACAATGTAACGCAGTTTAAATTGGGCAACCCAATCCTATATACATATGTTTGAAATTTCGAAAGAATCGGTTAAGCCATTTATGAGATAGTTGAAAGCAAAAAAACGGTCCTATGGAAGGTACCGTTTTTAGACATTTTTTAATTTAATCAAAATCGTTAGAGCCGTTTCCGAGAAAAGCAGGTTTTATCGTAATAGACTAAGAGCCCAGGGCCGGCAGACACACGTCATTTTATCATAGCTGATTTTTTTTCTGCGTATAGATAACAAAGTAAATAAGCACGAATGGACATTCCGAATTTTCAAAGCTGGGGCTTTTCGGAGAAATTCAGTTTTAACAGTGCATTCTCAACTACGTTATTTTATGAAAGCTGATTTTTTTGATATGTTTAAGGGGATAGTGTCTCAAACTTTTTTTTGACACTTATCAAACCCCTACAGTGGGGCGTTTCGTCTGACAGACACCTTTAAGATGTCATATTAAAGTCTAGAACAGTTATTTGGCAGGTACCGTTATGTTTTTAACTAAAAAAAATCAATTTCCCTCTGCACAATACCTAAATAAAACTCTATATACCAAGTTTGAAGCAATTCGGCCCACCCGTTTGGGCTGTAGCTGTCTATACATATAAACAGATAGACTGACAGACTGATAGGCAGACAGACATACAGACGGACAGAATTGTTAAACCATCTTTTTTTTCTTCGCTATCATCGTAATGACATGTTTGACTGTTATCTCAAAACTTTTTTTTTTGACGAATGCATCACTTGCCTTACATTACCTATAATCGCAAGTAAAAAGGTATAAAATATGCTCATAGGAGGAATAGCCGTTCCAAAGACACTCCAAAATCTTTTCAGTATTTTTAACTTCTGAAAAGTGAGGAGGCAAAATGTTTGGGAATGTCTGGATTTTTGGTTTTATTTGATTCAACGTCCTCTAAACTGGGGTGCCAGCACGTAACTTGATACAATCGAGCATTGATCATCGTCGTTGAACTCGAAACAAATTTGTTTGGAAGCACGTAACTTGAAACGAGTTTCATTTTGACTTGTACTAAAAAAAAATATTGTGAACTAGAGTTTTAAATGTCAAATAGTATTTTTTAAATTAAAATTATTTTCACAATTTTAAAATCCGCATTGGGTATGATATTTTTTTTTGATTCGGAAAATGAAGATGACGAAGCTTCTAATGCTAAAGTCAAAAGAAAATATTGAGAGATAATAGCAACCAATTAGTGTTGTGTGAAAATGAGTAAATATTCAGATAAGAAAAAATAACATCGACAAAATATTAAACTTTTTTGTTTTAGTTTTGTCAAGAATAAGTAAAGAATGTTTCCGGTGGATATTCAACACCATTCAAATCCTAAGAAGCATAAGAAGCACTTCGGCTCCCCCATATTTACATCTTTATCCAGCATTAAGTCTGATAGCCAGTGCGAGTTATCAGACCAATGTGTTATTAGGTATGGCAGAAATAACCATAGAGACCCTTTCAAGGGCTGCTTCCAGCCCAGCGCACTGAATTATTGTTTATCTTTTAGCATTAATATTTTTTTTAATATAAGGGCCTACAACCACGCCCTTTATGTTAAGCTGATTGGTTCTCAGCTTAAATTTCACTATTATATGTATTTAAAATCACTCCAAGTGATCAAATAAAAACGGTTTGAAAAATATACACTCATTTCTTATATCAACGAAATATTACCCAATTCTTAAGATCTTTTTGCGGAGGTCCTATCTGTGTTTAATGAATTTTTCAATTTTTCCCAGAGGAAACCGCTTGTTTTCCTTCCTTGGGAGGTTCCTCTGGCCAAGTCATGATGACTACTCATAAATCTAGTAATAGTCTCCAACTACTTTTTGTTAATGGACATGTTTTGCTTGGGTTCCATATTTGTTTTGTGGAAATACTTCCGACGACGATAACTAAATTCTATCGACTAAAAATTTTTGTTTCAAACGTCTGTTTGAAAATTGCGTGCTGCCAATTCTGACGATACAAATCGATTGAACAAAATTACATGCTGACAGTGCTCGATTGTATCGAGTAAGCTCGATTGTATCAATTTACGTGCTGGCACCCCTGGCTTCGATTAAATGATATATTCTTCATTTTTTACACAGCGGAGTATCTAATAGTAAAATCTAAAAAAAAAATTGTCGGATACCATTTGCAGCCCTTTTATCGGGTTATGTAAGCAATATTCTAAAATAGGAATTCTGTTTTATAGTTCGACATATTTGGATGTGAAGACCCGACGATCCTCAGATCCTAAGCTCTTAATGACGTAAGGTCACGCAGAACATTTACGCCTCTTCCCATGGACTCAAATATCTTTTCTCTTTTAAGGAAAGATGGGATTGTGGTATTTTATAATATTGCAATCGAATGTCAGACGTCCTAAAGCCATTTTGTCTTGTTAAGAATAGAGATTAAATCTTTAATATTCAATTCTGAAAGGTCGCTAATGTTAATGTAGAAAGTCTTTCCGAGTAATTCTTTGCCGCATGCTTTCCCGTACATTCCGTGACCCGTACATGTTGCCACAACCCAGGCTATGTCCTTCCAGGGTCTGCATAAGAGCTCAGCGAAACGCGATTTTTTATTGGTGGACATATAGTGCAGCATGATAAACTATCCCCTCTACGATTCAACCCTTAATATTTCATAGGGAAATGACAATTCTTGAGGCCAGTTGGCGGGAAGGCCGAATCATTGCCTGACCAACTTTTCAGCACGTTCATTACCTTCAACGCCACTATTACCTGGAACCCAGATAAGAGTGACTCCCAGGGCAATATTCTGACTATCGAGCTCATAACGGTATTGCTGGTCCAGTTTAGAGGATGTAGTTGCCGAACCAATGACTTTTAAAGCAGCCTGACGGTTTTGGTTGGCGCCTTGCTTAAGTATATTGCATGCTTAGCTAGCAACTGTGCTTGAAAGACACTAGGGTAATTATGTTGGGGTAAAGACTTTGCTACATTTAATGACTAGGAGAAGATTCCCGAACTAAATTCACACTCCATCTTTGAGCTCCTCGTCACTACGTCATCCTCCCAGTCTTTCCTGAATGGTATTTTGACTTTAAGATCTTATTGGGGTCCAGAGTAGGAGTGCAGTAATCAGTGGAAGCGAAGAAAATTTCATTGGGAATCAAGATCGTAATGTTGCTGTGGCTATAGGGTTTGAAAAACCCCAATTTCGATTCGATTAGTCTTATCATCGCACTGCAAGATACAATAAACTTGATGTGTAGATCGAGTGGTAAAAGGTTCAGAGAAACACTAAGGGCATCCATTGGGCAAGATCGCAAAGCCCCAGTGGTGCCAACTATAGCTGCTTTTTGAACCTTCTTGAGTTTATTAATGTTATACACTTTGTTAAGTGCGGTGCACTACACAATCGAAGCGTATGTTAGAATTGGTCGTACCACGGCCGAATACGTCAATAACATCATCATCGATTCTAGACACCATTTTTTCCAAAGGTTTTATTACAGGCGCAGATATACATAGATATGCAGGCCTTGCTTGCACTTTTTTGAATGTTTAGTTTTCACTTTGGCTTAGGATCAAGAATGCCACCCAAATAATTTGCACTGGAGGAGAGTGGAAGTGTTAGACTGTTTAGTCGAGGCAGAGTGAGTGTCCTGGTAGTAAATAACATCAGTTCGCAAAATGAAAATCACTCAAGAAAAATAAAAAATAATGGGCCCTATTTATATTTATTTGGAAATTTTTCCTGCAGCCGTGAATCTCCCACGAAGTAAATTTAATAAAAAAAAAAAGAAAGATTTCTAGGGAATTTTTTATTCAATATAACCCCCAATTTTATTTCGTTTGAAAACTTAAGTCCCTCGACGAATTAACAAACAAAGTTGTATAGGTACCTACTCGTTGCTTGGCAATAAATCGAATTGCATCCAAGAACAACAATAAAATTATCCGATTTAAGTACAAAACATAATTGTTGACTTAACATCCATGATTGTTCAGTGTAAAAATACAGTTCACTATCCCCAAAGGACAACCAAATAAAATTCACATCAAAATCTCATTAGAGCTATGGTGGTAGGCATTTTGCACCAAATTACATTACCTACTCTGCTTCCTTTTTCCTGCCACGAGCCATCCGGTCATGTTACACACATCATGCTGATCCTGTCGCTTAAAATAAAATGCGTGCGCTCTATTTATACTGAATTCAACATATATCTGTTTTGTTTGCTGCATTAAACGCTCAGGGTTACAGATCAGATTTCTGGCATCAATCCAATTTTACAATTAAACTCTGGGGGTAGAAATTTTAATTTACCAATTAACATCAGTATATAGTGCTCGTTTCCAGTCGAAAAAAAAAACACCCTAAAAACAGAAATAATACGAGTTTTACATGAACACAAAAACAAAACAAAAAAAACGCGACACACGAACCATTCACTTATCGATTTTAATTGAGTTGGTAAAAGAGCTGCTGGCTTGCAATTGGTTCCAGAAAAAAATTGAAATGCTGCCAGCATGTCATGTTAATCATTTGAGTGGCATAGGTTTTAAATTTAGGGTGAGTTACTGGTTTGTGAAAAAATCAATCTTAACACACGAATGGAACATGGCTATAAATAACCATTAATTCAATACCTCTGCCCAAAGTCAAGATCTTGTTTTTCAATTTCGAAATAGTGCACATTCTTCTTCTTATTTCCTTAAAAATTATTAAGATTGTCATAATAATCAATATAACGGTAATTGAGGATTTTAACAAAATTGATAAATCGCATTTACCTTTAACAAATATCAATTTGTTAATTTATATAAATCTTATTAGAATTCCATTTCATTCGACCCTGATGGACACTTTATTTTATTCAACAAGAGTAATATTTTGTACATTTTCATTTACATATCATTTCTCATCCTTATGTGTCAAAAAAACTGTCCTTTTCCCACATGATAATTACAAAAATGTTTAAAAGGGCAAAATCTTTATAATTGATAGTATATATGAAAAAATCAACAGAAATTTATCGTTTGGAAAATAAATTTAACGACCGACATCCAATTTACAGGACATTTTTCATCTCTCTTTCATATATGTGGTGCGGGCATATGCATACATGCGAACGAAGGTCCTTTTACGTTAAATGGGGAAAAATTAATTAAGAAAAATGTAGGTTCCAATCTACCTACGAAAAGATTTTCAGGTTTTTTTTGAAACATAATCGGTAACACATCAGTTCGTGTCGGGAGTGATTGAAGTTAATGAGAAATTCGACAGTTGGGCGTCAGTGAAAGATTTTTTTTTGACACAATAAAGTGAAGTGCAATGTCAATATTTCATTGTGCCTTAGAGACAATTTCATCAGTTTTATTTATTTTTATTTTCAAATTTGCATTGACTCATAATAAAATGAAATGTTTTTTGTTTTTTTTTTTAGTGGCGGAGAAATTTAAATTGGCCACACTTTTTTCTGTTTCTGTGATAGCGGATTTGACAAGTATCGCTTGTTTTGAGGTACTGCTATTTTCAGTTTGAGCAAAATCGAAATCGACTGATTCCAAACCAACACTGCAGACAAAATGGGCACCTCTCATTTATGTACAAAAGTAGTCTAGTACGGAAATATTAAATATGGAATGTCAATACTGTATCAGATCAACCATTATTGTGGTCAACAAAGGATGCCATTTTATTTTTAAGGTTATTTTAATTACTTAATTTTGTGTATGCTTTATTTTTTTTTTTTGCAAAAAAATTTGGATGATAATTGTAAGTGTTTAATAATACGTATAAATTAAAAAATATGATTTAAGAAAAAAATCGTCGAGCCGTTATCTAATTATTGAATTTCAAGAAAATATATATTTTTAAAAATGTTGGTACGCAGTATCATTCAGAATTTAAAGGGCCTCCTATATACAAAATTTGATCGAATTCCGTTAATGAGATGTAGTCGGAAATCTATAAAATGTTATAAGGCAGGTACCGTTAATAACAATTTAGTTAAATGTTTTTATTGAACGAAAGGTAAACCATACCTATAATGATGCACTCAACTTTTTTTTTATCAAAATCACTGGAGCCGTTTTCGAGAAAATTGAGATTTACCAATTTCCCCCTAAAAATTTGTATGGTAGGTATCGAGTTGTCCTACCAATTCGAATCTTGGCAACGTGAATGATGCTCAAAAGTTTCCTTCGGAAATTATTGGTAACGGTAATAAGCTTTAACAGGGAATTTTGCTGTCATTTCATACTATTTTTTGTTCAAAGAAAATTTATTTCGTGGGGATTCACGATCACAGGAAAAAGTTCGACGGAATAAAATATTCCGTGGGAAACGAAATTCCTTGAGAGATTGCCGATAGGTCAATACAAATATATGTATATTCTTATGGAGGCACTATTCTAAACAAGTTTAGCTTAAATTGCCTATATTTACAGTTATATACATTTTATAAATAATATTAGCTGACCCGCCCGCGCGTTGCTGCAACTTTATTAAATTGCGTTCAATTATTAGATATTAAAATTGGTATTGTTAAGGAAGTGATTGGTAAATATTCTAATTAGTATAATAATCAATGCTTTCCATTAATTAAGAACTAAAGGATGAACAATATTACTCGTTAAGCTGTCTTTCGTTAAAGCAACATGCAACATGCAGCTGACCTTGGGAAAAAACTCGGATTCTTCAAGTCCAAGCCGCAAATTGTCAGTCTCTGCCCTTGCGACTTATTTATCGTCATCAAGAAAACCCAGCGTATAGGGAATTGTAGCCTTTTCAAAGGTATTGTTGATTCTGATGGAATATGTATTGCAGGTTATAGGACTTCACCTTTAAACTTTCCAGTCAATAACGTTGCGTCAAGTACGTTTCCGGCAATTCTTTTTCGTTGCATAATTTTGGTGGAATTAAATCATGCAAAAGAATGAACGCTGAACCAATTTTCAGACAGAGCTTGTGTGGCTGCATAATACATTTTAAGAATAAATTTAATGTCTCAGATTTACGTTTTGACGCTGGGTGAGGAGGATTCTGGTAAGAACACACAACCAATGTTATGTATATAAATGCCTACCATTTTTCTTTGATTTCACGGTTTCGTAAAAAACGTCTCAGTACTCAGAACGAAGCTGGGGAAGCATCTTTTACCTTCAGCGAAGAATTGGAGGAATTTGAAGCTACCGAATCTTCAACAGAAACAACGACAACAACAACTACAACCACGGAGTATATCCATAGAATAATTGAATAAAATAAAATTAAAGTTAAAGTTTGTTGTTGTCATTTTTTCAAACACCCTGTAATGCGAATATTTTGTATGTGTTGTAAGTTGTCTCAAATCGCAATTTTCAATGTTTCGGCGAAGTCATCTTGGATTTAATGGAAACAACATAATCAACCTCGTTGCTGATCAGTGTTGCAAATCATTAAATTTTCTTCTGTGAATTATACGATACGAAATCCGTACACGAATTTCCCATAAATGTACCAATAATTTTTTGATTCTATGAAAACTGAATTTAGCTTCTAAAATACAAATCTGGTTATTCTTATTCTGAGACCAAAAATCAATACTCAAAAAGATGGTTTCATTCTATTTTTATTAAAGTATATACTAAATAAAGTTAATGATTGGGTCTCAACAGCGACAGGGAATCGTACACATATTTAGTTTTGACCTTTTTTTTGTAAATGGAAAATAAAATAAAATGCACGGCTGGATCGAACGTGTTTGCTTTTAAGTTCGATTACATCGTATGCAAAATATGTCTACTAAGAATCTAAAGCCATTTTTAAAGTCGTTTTTACTTAGTTTTATATAGAAAACTTCTTTATTATTTTTCTAAATAACAAACATTAGTGTGACAAACATTTACCCCCAGTTTCGCAGTGGAAGTTTAAACTTGAGATCAGCTGAACCTTAAACTGAGTTTAAATTTTTGGTTTAACTCGTCCGGTTTCACAGTGAAATCTGATCTTCAGATCAGTTGAACTTCGTTTAACTATTTTATGAAAAAAAAAAAATTGGCAGCATTTTTCTTGCCTTGCCTTCCCTTTTTCTCTCTCTGACACAAACAAAAAAATGAAACAACAATAAATTCTTTGCGCTAATGACAAGCGAGGAAAGATTTATTTTGTTTCAAAGTACCGTCATTATTCTGATTTTGGTTAGCGATAGCTAAACGAGAATAATAAATAAAATAATATTCAAAATCTCCTACACTACTCGATTACATTTTAATTCACATTTTTTTAAAATAATATTTTCTGAAAAAAAAAACAATACAAACGCTGAACTGAAAAATAATCTCGGTTAACTTAAACTACAAATTGAACTCAGTTCAAGGTTTAAACGACACTGTGAAACCGCATAAATTGTTGATCTAAAGTTTAACCAAAAGTGAAGTTTAAACTTGCACTGTGAAACTAAGAGTTAATAATCAAAAATACAAACAAAATATTTTTTTCGAAAATTGTTGCATGCAGTATTATTTATAATTCGAAGGACCTCCTGCATCTATATATAAATTTTCATCGAAATTAGTCTAGCCGTTTATGATAAAGTCGAAAATCAAAAAATTGTTGTATGGGAGGTACTGTTGATAACAAAATATATAAAAAAAATGTAGACTATACCTAAAATAGTGCTCACATTTTTTTGTGTCAAGATCGTTAGGGCCATTTTCGAAATAATCAAAATGGTAGAAAAAATTTTATCGAAAGAACCGTTATTTTTAGGTATTAAGTATTAAAAACTATCCTATCTTAGGCACGCCAGCAAAATAAACCTTAAAAAATAAAATGCATGACTAGATCGTTCAAACTTGCTCTTGTAGCTAACAACTTTAGTGATACTCACTGATGCTGTTGGTAGGAAGCTTGTCTATTATAGTTATCCAATGCAGATTGAAAGCCCTTGTAGGTAATATTACTTTGATGCTTAGTATAATGAATTATCAAATGCATGATTCAAGGAATAGTTAAATAGGCACCTACAAATGTTTATTTAAATGGATTTTAATTATGTAAATTAGGAGGGTAGTAATGTAAATATGTACAAGTTCATACATGTACATAATCAAAGTGAATGGTGTATAAGGGGGAAAAATCGTTTTTTAAACTTATTTAAACTGCCAAAACCATCACTTCAGTTCTTCTGTTTTTTCGGAAAAACGAAGAACGCTATTAGCTGCCACGGATTAATGAAAATTTTATAAAAAAGTATCTAGAAAATTGTAGGACGGGTTTTGATGACATCCTGTTTTATATTTTTATTTTTTTGAAAACAAAATTCTTTTGAAATTTTGGAATGCAATTTTTTAGAGACTATTAATGTTCATGTGAATATAAAATTTAAAATTATTTTTTTTTGGATTAGTTTTAAAATTATTGATTTTTCAAAAAAAAAATTAATAAATTATTTTAATTAAAAAAAAAAGTTATTTAAAATTTTGATATGTAAACATAATTTAGCTACTTAGATCTTCTGAGATATAAAATTTGACAGAAATCCAATGTACCGTTACCGAGAAAGACAAAAATTTAAAAAACCGTTATATGAAAGGTACCGTTAATAGACTTTTCCTGTAAACTTGGTTCATATCAAATGATAGCTATTACTAACAAAAAAATTCTCAATTTTTTTTATCAAAATCGTTGGAGCCGTTTTAGAGAAAAATAAGATTTTCCTTCAAGGTCATATGGCAGGTACCGATATTTTTAGACCTAAAAATAAAATTTCAATTTCCCCTCTGAGGAATGCCAAAATAATCACAAATACCAAATTTGAAGGTAATCGCTTAAGCCGTTTAGGCTGTAGCTCGTTATACATACAGACGGACAGACTGACAGACAGACATACATTTTTTGGCGATCATATTTTAGGCTCCTCTATGATCGTAATGTCATTTTTTTTTACGAATGCATAACTTGCCTTATATAAAATCGGTTAGATACGAGGGGCGTTCATATATATTTTCGGTATCGGGGTGAAGCTGTGGTTATATATATAAATTGACTTATTTATCAAGTAATACAATTATTTTAGTGCATTCATGTAAAATTTCATATAAATGTGATTAGTTATTCGCGTTTTATCTCTAGTTAAACAGAATCATAATGGCAACTGAGACAATGATGGTGAAAATTGAGCATCGCGCTGTAATTAAATTTCTCACTAAGCAAGGAAAAAGTCAAAAAACTATTCATGAAGAGATGGTGGCTGTTTACCAGGGTTCCGCACCTTCATTATCAACTGTGCAAAAGTGGTCAAGTGAGTTCAAGGGAGGTAGAGATAGCATTGAAGACGACCCCCGCTCCGGCGCCCCAGCTACTGCTTGTACGGGAGAAATCTTGAGGATGCCCGAATAAAGGTGAAAATGATGGCAGAGATCACCAAGCTTTCAACTGGTATCATTCACACCATTCTTCCTGCCCATCTTAACCTTTCAAAGGTCAGTGCAAGGTGGGTGCCACGAATGCTCACAGCGCCTCAGAAAAAAGTGAGAATCGCATGCTGTAGAGAGCTTTTGGAGATGTGTAGTGAGAACGCGGACGGTGTTATGGATCGAATTGTTACTGGAGACGAAACATGGGTTCACCACTATGACCCTGAAAGCAGACAAGAGTTTATGTAGTGGCATTAAAAAGGAACAGACCCCACGAAGAAGTTCAAAGTCACTCCGTCTGCGGGAAGCTCATGGCCACAGTTTTTTGGGACTCAAAGGGAATTTTGCTTATTGAGTACAAAAAAAAAGTGAAACCATCAACGCCACATCCTACGTTTCCACTTTGCATAATTTGCGGGAGGAAATTAAAAAGAAAAGACGGGGTAAACTCGCAGCGGGTGTGTTGCTTCTTCATGACAACGCTCCTGTTCACACGGCGCGATTTTCCAAGGCTGCTGCGCGAGATTGTGGTTTCGAAGAAATCCAACACCCACCCTATAGTCCAGACCTTGTCCCTAGTGATTATTTCCTGTTTCCGGATTTGAAAAAATGTCTTCGTGGAAAAAGATTTTCGGATGATGAAGAACTCAAGTCGGCAATAAATGGGTATTTTGCAGAGAAAGATGAAATTTTTTTTTTGAGGGTTTAAAAAAGCTTATCTCAATATGTAACAAATGCATTGATGTTAGGGGAGATTATATTGAAAAATAAAAACAATTTAATAATTCATATCGATACCGAGAATATATTGAACGCCCCTCGTAGTTTCGGAGTTCATCGTGTACAACAACGTAACACAAGAATTATGTATTAGATTCCTAAACAGTCTTTAAAATGCTTTTATAAATAGGTCTGCTTATGCTATTGTATTCATGATTTAGTTAATAAACTGTTATCATTAGATTTTGTATTATATTTTTATATTAGAAATTATTATTTTATGTGATACATTTGATGCAGAAGAAACACTGAGTAGTGTTAAAAAAAGTTTTAATCTTTATTACTTTAAGAGCTGAACTTGTACATATGATTGGTTTCGCGGAAACGGCACTAACGATTTTGATAATATTTTCAAAGTTTGCTTCTGAGAGAAAAAAAAAATAAAAAATAGATTAATTTAAATCGACCCACTTCCACGCCCACTATCTTATATCATGGTTTCTCGAAAATGGCTCTATTTCTTGAAGAAATAGACTCAATTGATTTGGATATTATTTTCATGATGTTTCTTTGTGGAAAAGAAAAATTAAAAGCAACATTTTAGTAAAATCCAGCCGCCTAATTTTAACATTTCCCGGTTTGTCGGAAACGACTACAACGATTTGGGTGAACATTTCAGAATTTGAATTCTCAAATGAGTAAGTAAAAAATTAAAGAAATATTTTTATTTATATCTAACATTTTCATGTGAAATTCGTAATAAATTAAAATAAATGGAAACAAATCAAATGCCTTCACAATCAGGGAAGGGGATTCCTTGCAAATATGGATCATACTTAAATAAATATGTACAGAAATTAAATGTTTTACAAGTTATACCGCAGAGGTATGACGCTAATTTGGTGTAAAAAACAGAGAAGCAACTGAAGACCGCAACTATTTTCACTGTTTTTCTAGCTGTATTCACGGACTGCTTACCCGGGCTTACACATGTATTACTGGCTTACGCACTAGAATCCCTACATTTCATGTGGAATCTAGAAAATCCTCTTCAAAAACTAAAACCATAATTTTCAAAAAAGGTGGTAGAGGGTTATGCACAACTCAAAAATTTCAAATTAATGGCGTTGGTTCTGGTTGTAAGGTTGCATATAATAGACGAAAATGCTTGATATTTCAAATTATCTTCAAAGAATGACTTGTCCAGGTAAATGTAGTAAATTACACACCACAGGTAAAGAAGAATCAAAATGTTGGTGTGTCATGCATAATCTCAGAAAGTTTTACAAGAGTAAATCTGAAATTAAGTGAAATAGTAAACACTACGAATGTAAAAGATTCATTCAGAAAAATGCACAGTGCATGAGTTTTCAAAAGATTGCAATCAATTCATTGCTCTCAAATGAAAAATGATTGCAATCATTTTAAAATCCCATGAATTGTGCATGCAGAACTTCAAATTCTAGCTTTAATGAATGAATCAACGAATGCAATCTTTTAATTGAATCAATGAATAATTTTATAGATGGCCGCATTAATTCCCTTAAAGGCCAAGCTATCACACCTTCGATTATCTTTCGCCTCATCAACCATCCTCAACAAAGGTCTTCACCCAACAACTACCGCCCATTAAATTGTAATCTCAACACTCTTTCATACAAAAGTAATATAGTATGTATACAACACCCTCACAGATCCATAACACCACCGTCCTTCTTCAAATAATTAAAAACAGGATAAATAATTCAATACAAAGCTCCAACCTGAAGGTTCTCCATGAAGCAGTAAAAAATTATACCTGCCCTGGAGCATAATAAAAAAAAAAAAATAAAACCCAAACAAAGCTGTTTCCTTGCTGACAGTAAAAGAACCCTCCCCACACAACCCCACATATAAAATCACATCACTCGCCAAAGACTGCCCTGTCACTCTCTGCCAAAAGACTGATGAACCGGAACCCCTATAAAAGTGCCTTCGTGTCGTGAGGAAAAAAATCCTTCTTCACTCTCATCACTTAGCTGAAGAAAAAAAAATAACCCCTCTGACTTGTCGTCACCACAATAACCCTCCCTCTACTTTTCCCACATTCAAGAACTATATAAGTGATGATGGAACTTACCAAATTGCGTTTCGTCTAGGAGCGTCTTTTTGATCTCATGCCCATCATCCATGTCGAGATTTTCAATGTCTGTCCTCCGCGGCGGCTTCTCAACCGGATTAACCTCTGTCAGCAGACTCTTTTGCATTTCCATTATCACAGAGCCCTCCAGCACGGAGCCATTGTGGGTCTTCTCCATTTTTGTAGCAATCAAACCATTCTCACTCATTGTTGCGTCCTTCTGATAGGTCTTTATCCTCCGACAATACCAACATATCACTAACACAATCACAATCAGCAACAGCAGCAGTGTTGTTGCCACCAGACATATAATCAGCAGGATATTCGAAGACGAATCAAAGCCATTGTCGGGACCACCCATTCCGTCTATGACGGCTCCACCATTAATATAACGTTCAGTGCCGACAACCAGCTGCATATTGCTCTCGTCCTTGCCACCGCGATTCTCGGCCACACAAGTGTATGCACCTCGGTCGGCAGACCTAACACCAAAGATAATCAACTCCGATGTGAGAATGTTGGAGTTCTCGATGCGGTTCTGCTCCACGGAGTTGCGAATCTGAAAGCGTTGGTCGTTCACGTTAATCGGTCGCTTATTGTACACCCAGAGGATGTCAGGACGCGGGGAGCCTTCTACCCGACAGGAGAGCGTTATGTTTTCACTGTTGGCCTCGATGTAGTGACCTGGCCGTGGATAAACTATCCGCGGCCGGCATGCAAAGTGGTCGGGTGGAATATCGGGCCAAAGCTTCCCATGCAGATGTGCTGGTTCATGACAATCTGTCGGCGGAGTGTATAACCGGTGAAAGATGGCGAAGTCACGGAACTCCTGCAGTTCACAAGTACAATTCCAGGGATTCGCAGCCAGGGACAGGTGCAGCAGCTTGGGGGTGTTGGCGAAGGTCTCCTTGCGCAGCACCGTCAGTTGATTGGATTCCAGGTAGACCGCCGACAGCATGGGCAGCTGGTCGAATGCATGCATCTCGACTCGTTTCAGACGATTGTGCTTGAATTCCACACGTGACAGGAAGGTAAGTCCCACAAAGAGGTTGTTTTCCAGCACTTCGATTTCATTGTTGTTCATAACCAAATTACGCAGCTTGACCAGTCCTGAAAAGATGTTCGGATGCAGGATCCGTATGAAATTATGCGACATATCTAGTTCGATTAAAATAGCCAGGCCTTTTAGGGAGTCCCGGTTGAGTTCCTGCAGGGTGCAGTTCCGCATAAAGATTTTATGCAAATTCTGCAGATTGGCCTCCACAAAGTGCTCTCGCTTCAGTTCGGCTATGTAATTATTGGACAGGTCTATGACTTGCAGCTCGTTGCTCAAGTCTGTTGGAAGTGTTGTCAGGGACTTGTTTTTGCAGTCGGCCGTCTTTTTGCCCGAGTTCCAATTGCAATGGCACGAAGTGCAGTTCTGCAACCAGTCCGAGTTGCCACTGACACCGACGAACAGCAGCAGCACCAACAATTGTGCTATCCGCAACTGATGGGACGTGGAATACATTTTTGTGGTGTTTTCTGTTTTCTGTTTTTTTGTTTAGTTCTTGAAGGGGGGGCAGATGTTTTAGGCCTATAATTGTTGTTGACGCAGGGGGATTGACGATGCACAGGGGCTTCTTTACTTATACTTTTGGTTTGTGGTTCTTATGTGGGTTATCTTAGCCTGTTATCCTTGAGGGTCTCTTTGATTAATTATCATGTCCTTTTCGTGCTGCATTTGGTCTTCTCTACTACGTGGTTATTGTTGTGCTGGGAATGGTCTTGGTTTCTGATGTAGCTGGGGTGAATTTACAACTTGTAATTAGCATAAAATGTAACTGTAACGAGAAGGAAAAAAAATAGTTTTGATTAATACGATGATATTATAGTTTGTTGTTGGTTTGTTGGTTGATGGTTGGTCTGTTGGTTATTGTTGCCGACTTTGTTAAGCCACAAGTTTTTTTTTTTTTTGAATAGCTATATCATTTAAAAAATCAAACCGCTTCAGGGAGGTTGGAAAGAAAATTGAAATTCTATGTTTGAAAAGTCAAGAGCAGCGCATAGAACAATGTAGGTATATGTACCACACAGTCGTCCACAACACAATTTGCATTCTTTTATTTTTTTTGTTTGTGTTCATCTTCTACTTTTCATGGGTTGGCAGTTTGTTGGATGGATTTGAATGAAACATGATGACCCAATGACCAGAGGATGAAATAGGGATTTTTTTCTTGGTCTCCTCTTGAGTTGAGAATGAAATGTGGAGATATGTAAATTACTTTGCGGTTTTGTGTCCGCGGTTGGTTGAACAATAACAAATCAAGAAAAATTGTAGTTGAAAAGAGTTGAAAATGACCTTAGGGTGAGCAATAAACTAAAAAAAAAAAACAAAGAAGAAAGATATATCAAGTTGACAGCCATGAATTATGAATTATGAACAAAGTTATTAACTGGACACATTCAATCAACGAGGAAATTTAACTGGAAAGGAAAATGGGTTCTCTGGAGAAGCCAATCTCTAAACTTGCATAGATATAGGTGGCGTATATATACATGAATGGAGAGCAGGAATCTGATTGGCGTGGGAAATTGAAGTCACTGCGAGCAATTAATAGTTTAATAATACTTTTTGTAAATTTTTACTTGCGATACATGGTTAGGTACTAGCTGTGTTATGGCAAGTTATGTATTCGTAAAAAAATCGAACTCGAAATTTTGATCAAACTTGACATTACGATAATAGCGAAGAAAAGTAGGTCCCGCAATTCCGGCTGCCTGCCTGTCCTCGATTCTACAGCTTAAACGAGATTTGCTCCGAAATTTTTTTTTTTTTACATTTTTTTTGCCAAAAAGAAAAAGATTATTTTTCTTAAAAACAACTCTAACGATTTTTATAAAAAAAAAAAAAAACAGTTCATTAATGAAGGGAAAATGTACCTGTCCAACAAAAACAGTCAGAACAGGGAAGAAAGGGTACTCGCCTCTGACCCTGGTTGCATAAACCTATCTCAAGTTAAAATTCTCATAGGGTTTCCGTACTTGTACTAATTATTATAAATGGCCGCAAAAATGAAAGAAATGTATGTGTGAGTTATCGTCTGCTTATTTAAATCTGGTGTCCCACCGAATCTCTGGCTTCGGCTTCTGCCACATTCGGCTAAAAAACCTACATTCGGCCAAACCTTAGGCCGAAGTATTGGTCGAAGCCGAAGGTTTACTTTATGATGAATTTTCGACTTGATCATCCTCCATTTGAAGAACATCATAACACAGAACACATATGTTATAATACAAGAAACCAATAAATTTTGTTTTTACAAAACAAACTATTTATTAATTTAAAACACAAGAAATAAAGAAGTAGTTCGGTTAAGCCGTAAACTGTAACAAGAGACGCCGTCAAGTATATAATGTAGACTATCAAGATGCACAAGTATAGGAAAATTGTAGATCTTCCTTAGTGTAGTAAATGCAGATGGTAATTTAGTATGGCAGTGGTGGTACCTAAGCAGCATAATAGATTCCTTGCTCTCAAGAATATGTTTCTGGAGAGAACCTTTGCTTTTAAGGAATGCTAATGTATAGGAATTTTGGGCTTCTAAACCATACTCTCTCTCTCTCCCATAATCTGCTCCTCCCACTAGTGTTCCTAGTGAACAACAACTTATGAGCTATTGGTTGTTTTGTTTTGAACTATTTCAATAAAATATTAAAATCGATATTAGTTTCATTTGTTTTTATTTTTGAAAAGTTAATTTATTCCGTTAGATTGTTTATTTGATGCATATATTCCAGAAAAACTTCCAAAAATAATATTTTTTTTCTTCACTTTAGTCAATCTTAAACGGAAATTCGTTTAAGTTGTTAAAGCTTCGGCCGAAGGTTGTTGTTTAGCCGAATATTCGGCATCGGCTAGAAATCGACCTTCGGTCCGACACTATTTAACACAATGAAAAAAAAAATATTTATTTTTTTCCACACCTTTAACTGAGTAGTAAGCCAATGGGCCCGTTTTTACCTGCGATTTTGGTATAAGGCAAGTTATGCATTCGTCGAATAAAAGGTTTTGAGATAACAATCAAACATGACATTACGATGATAGCGAAGACAAAAAAGATTCTGCCAGTCTGTCTGTATGTATGTCTATACACCTACAGCCCAAACAGGTGGGCGGAATTGGTATATAGTGTTTTTTAGGTATTGTACAAAGGGGAAATTTAATTTGTTTAGCTCAAAAAATAACGGTACATGCCACATAACCGTTACGTTAAAGCCTATTTCTCACGGAAACGGCTCTAACGATTTTGTTTAAAAAAATCAGTGCAGCTTTTAAGATACGACCGATCGTATGGTTGAAAAAAAAATTAAATGTCTAAAAACGGTACTTTTCATAGGACCGTTTTTTTACCCGATTGTGTGTATACTACCTTGAGTATGGTCTATATTTTGTCCAACAAAAAATTAAAAATATTTTGTTATTAACAGTACCTGTCAAACAATCATTTCATTGATTTCCGACTTTCTCATAAACGGCTCAACGGATTTCGATAAAAAAATTTGTACAGGAGCTCCTCCAAATTCTAAAAAGTATTGCATTTCAAGATTTTCGAAATATAGTTTTTTTTGGAAAATTGAATATTTCGAAAACGGGTGGAGAATTTTTTCTGCTATTTTGTTTTTGAATTTATATTTTAAAACATTTAAAATGTTCATACCAATTTTTTTTTAGAAAAAATTAAAAATTAAGTGAAAAACGACTTTAAACATACATTAGCCGTATCTATTTAAAAAAAAAAAAAAAAAAAAAAGACAGTCAATACCTGGTTCTCAAATCCACTGTGCCAAACTAATGCCGTGCCATTCAGGTTGCATTTAAAAGACCTTAGGTCTTGCAGGCATATAGTAATAATTAAAAAAAATGTGATCGAACATAGAAGCAAGTACGTGTGATCTAATCGTTTATTTTATTTTTTTGTGAATATATATATGTAACTCATAATTTGCGTGTATCCAATCCACTACTGCATATTTCTGAGGGTCCCCGTTAATTTTAAAAAAGAATACCATCGCTATATATTAAAATTTTAATGCCAGTAAAAGTCAAAATATTGAGAAAAAATAACAAATAAAAACATATTATATACATATTTATATTCTTTTAGGTAGATATAAGATTCAAATACCCTGATGGATAAGGGGCTTCCCTCTCCATAAAGTATTGAAACCCAAATAAAGGAGAATGCAAAATTAATTCACTGCCTCTCTTCATAAGTGCAGATATGTACATTGTACATATTATTATCAAGCGAGAAAAAAAAATTCTTTTAATGTCCAGGAAAAAAAATCAAAAATGTACATTTAGGTAAAACAATTATATTTTTTAACAAACATCATAGTTGCCACTGTCAACTTTAATCAATTTATTTTTCGAAAAAAATGTAATTCTATTTATGAATGTCAGCCGTGTTCTTTTTTTTTGTAAATAAGCAGTGCAATCAAATTCCCTTGGTAAACCAAAACTAATGTTTGAAAAAAAAAAAAACCAAATTTACAAATTATTTAAGCAACATGCCCTTAACAGATTAGCAAATATGAAGAATAAGGCAGCATTCAAAAATACCACAAGGTTTAATTGATGTTTTTCAATTAAACCTTGTGGTTTAATCAGTTTTTTTTTCTAACGGAAAGTTTTGAGAGCTGTCAAATATTGTTAATAAGAGGATTAGTTGCAATATTTTTTTTTTAGTTGCGATTGTCGAAAATATTAATAGTAAACTTCAGACATTTGTGCTAAATGTTTGTATTTTATTTTAAATTTTCGTTGCTTCTTATTAAAAAAAAATTAACGTCACTGTAGGAAGATGTTTAAGCTTTTAACACTGACTGTTTCGATGTGAAATCAAAGTCCAAACAGGTACTCAGTTTTAAGACAATAATTGAAATGCCCTGACAAAATTTCACAGCATGCTATTGTGTACAGACATTACAAAAATCTATGTTTTGGGGAAATATATACGAAATATCATTATAGCATAAATGTGACGTATTAATGTTACGCTCACTTTTTTTGCTCTTGATTTTTGGAAGTGGCTCTATTAGAAATAGCAGACAACTCAAAGGATTTGATATTTTTGTTCTTGTGCAAGAGAAAAATAAAAGAACAAATATTTGAGCAAAATCTGCCCATCACCATGTCCATTTTTACTATTTCTTGGTTTCCCTGAAACCATTCTAACGATTTAGATGAAAATTTCAGTTTGGTTTTATGAGCAAAAAAAAAAACATTCAAAAATATTTTTTAATTTAGTCCGTCAATTGCCACGCTTACTTATGTCATTTCTTATTTTTCAAAAAAACATGAATTCGGTTTTACCCAATAAATGTATTCTTCAATTTTATTTCTAACCGACTTCTTCTATCATTATGTATAAAATACATACATACATCCAATTTAAATTTATAATGAAAGAGTATGTACATATGTACAGTGAAATCTCCCTTGGGCGGGCCATGGTGCAAACATTTTTTGTCCGTTTAAGGGAAATCAAATAAAAACACTTGAGTATTCATTTATTAACAGATTAAAAATAACAAAAATATTTACACTTCACTTGTTTTTTATCACATGAAGTGGAATAAAATTATTAGATTTAACACATATCTAAATACAAACATAAATCAGCATCTAAAAACTTTGCAATAATATAAGAAGATTCGTATTTATGTATTTTCAAAAAAAAAAAAACAGTATTTCAATATTAATAATAATAATAACTTTAACAGCTACCGTCATTTTTTTTGTCCGTAAGATTTGTTTAAATTTTCAATTGAAGTGTTTGCTTCTTCGTAGGAATTAATAGATTTTCCCACCAGGTCCTGATCCTCTTACTCAGATTCACGGCCAGACTAGTGGATTTCAACAGGAACTGCAATATTTTCATCCACATTTATATTTTCATCCATCAACACAAATCTTTCAGGTTAAACGTCCAATCTGCATTCATGAAGGAGCTTGAAAATTTCTCTTAAAATTTCTATAGGCGAATTATCTTCTGGATCGAATTCACTTTCCTCCAAATTCAAACTTGAAACTAGCTGAGAGCAAATAAAAAACAATCTAAAACTCCAAAAATAAACCTTTTTTATGTCCAAGCAAAATCACTTTCATCACGTGAATGAGAGAAAATAATTTGAAGCTTGCTGTAGAAGACTGACTGCAGCTTAAAAAAAATACTGTTGTCAAAATTATCAGCGTGATGACATATTTAATCCTGCTCTGGTGTCCGTCTAAGTCCGTCTTTGTCATTCATAGGTGAAATTCCTGTCCATGTCCGTCCAAAAAAGTGTCCGTCCAACAGAAACTGAAAACATTGAAACGTTTATGGAGCAATTTCCGTACCAAAAAATGTGTCCGTCTAAGGAAGGTGTCCGCAAAGGGAGATTTCACTGTATTAGAATACAATTAACTTTTCTTCATATTGTATGTTAAATTCGAAAGATCCCGCGAAAAGCTCGGTGTCCCAGGTACTTTGATTTTTAATTGCCAAAATAAAATAAATTGCATAAAACTAGTCATCACGAATTAAAATCTGAATGTCACGAACTGTCAAACCATATTCGCGTTCCACATACCATCCACATTTCAACGATTAAATTGCTCGCTCGTCAATAACCTCTAATCAGAGATTATTGTCAATAATAAAACGCTATTCGCGACGAATAAAATAAAATACATGATGTACGCAGTATGTCTGTCAGTAGGTCGAACTACAGCCTAAGCCGCTGAAGCAATCCTTTTACAACATGGTTCTTAAGCATCTTGGGTGATTGCATCGATTCTTATTTTTAGATGTTTGGTATATGTTCCAAAAATAAAGGTTCCTGCCAACAAAAAATGCCTTACATACAGTTTTATATAAAATGTTATTAACGCTATCTATTTTTTGATTTTTGGATTTTAGAAAAAAATTTTTTTTGGAAAATTCAATATTTCAAAAACTGGCGGAAGAATTTTATTGAAATTCTGTTTTTAAATTCATATTGGTTGCAACACCAAAATTGTAGCTGTTTCTACTAAGAATTTTGTCTTTAGGATAAGACGAACATAAGCGCATGTAGTCGTGCATTTTTTTTTTCAAAAGTAGAATTTATATTATGATATCTTAATTCCTACAATGGCAACCCTGTTACAAAGTGTGCATTTGATATCAACGCTCTCTGTTTTCGATCTCGACTAATGCGTCTATAAGTCGGCTGTGGCTAAGGATTACATAAAGAACACATCAGCCATTACCCGCCAGTGATTGAATTTGAATTATCTACAAGGATAGGTAATAGGTTTATGTGCCTACAGATCCATAGCCACGACATCTGGATTGGAAATGGATTTTCGTATGGAATTATATTTTTTTTTTTTAAACACCTCAATGTGATTGAAGTTTAGTTAATGGGAACGGTAAAAGCCCTTGCACATACCTACCAGGTGATTACAACTTTTTTCGTTGCTTTCTCTTGGAAACGGAGAAGTGAAGATATGATTACTGAAAGTAGCCCATTTCCTAGTTGACTTCATCTATGGTAACGGCCAGGGGGTGGTAGTCGCTCTATAACGACAGGATGTGTTTATGTGTATATGTTATGTATCCTTTCTCTCTATTCAGCAGAGGAAATGTTGAAAAGCAACAGAAGAAACAACAAAATTGACTCTTTGCTATTATCTTATTTTTTTTTTTGTTTCTGGTAAAATAAATTCTTTGGAATACTCAAGTAAAATGGCGAAATATTTCGGAAGGACAAATGCATTAAGTTCTGGGAGCTAATGACGCGACGCGACGGTCGGTCCAGAGTCCATTTAAAATGGCTTCCTATTGTCTCTTTCGATTAGCATTCAATTTAGTGAGGTAATTCGAGAATAATAGCTGATTGCAATGTGTTTTGGGGCAATGCGATGTGATGCGGTGCTATATTTTGCTATTAAGTTATTTTAGTGATGTGGAATGATTTTGTTCCGATGGAGCCAGAAAAACAAAGACAATTGCGCCAGCCACAGTTCTGATAATGCTCGAGGTTAATGAGATGGAAAGCAATGCATCGCAGTTATTCGATTCGAATTGATAATAATAATATCTATTCGCAACTCGTATACAAAGATAGATAGATAATTACGGTGAATGATAATTACAACTTTCGCTAGCTGGATGGATGGAAACATTAATTAATCGTTTGCAAAGATCTTTGTGCCAACAAATCGTTCTTTTGACGTGTAACGTCGTAAAAATGTCTATAACTATTAACAGATAAGTCTAATAGTGGAGGAGGTCGTAAAAAAGTTATGTTCTGAAAGAGCAAGCTGTATATACATATGATAGAGAGCCAAAAGGTTTTGATTACTGATTTTTATTAACTATTAAAATTCTGTCTGAATTCATGCTTTTAAAACTACATATATACAGGGTGTCCGTCGGGAAGTTATACTACTTTGTTTTGCCGCCATTTTGGTAAACATTAGTCTTGTCTTGTAGACACGTGGCAAATTTATTATGGAAAAATATTCGATAAACCAACGTGTTTTAATCGTTATCAACATCAATCATCGATTACTGTGACGATGAGAGAGTTACGTGAAATTTTTGGCAGAAACAACGTGTCAACAAAACGCACTATTTATCGTGTAGTAAATGAGTTTTAAGAAAGAGGGTCTGTAGGTGATGTGCCCAAGCAAGGACCACAACGTACTGCAAGATCGGCTGAAAACATTACTGCTGCTCAAGGAAGTCTTCAAAACAAAACCTCAATTCGACACGCCCGCCGTGTAGTGAGTGACGAGGCACCTTTTCATTTGAATGGATGGGAATAAACAGAATAGTCGGTTCTGGGCAATGGAAACCCCTCAAATTATTTATCAGTAACCTTTGCATCCAATAAAACTTACACTGAGGCCTATAACACAATACATAAAATGCTTGTTGAACAAGTGAAATTCAACAACTTTTTCAAAATTCTGTAACACGGAGAAACAAGTCTAGGAGAACTATAACAATTATTTTGGTTTCATTCAACAAGTGGGAAATTTCACCATTTCACCGTTTCTGTAACTGGAAACAATAAGAGTTAAACAAAAAGAGAATAAACTTGTTGAAAAGTTGGTAAATTCCAACCGGCGGTTCCGGACTTGTTCAAAGTCCACAAGTTAGAAATAAACACTTGCAGTGGTGTTAATTAAGTGATGACATCGGACGGATCTTGTGATTTATTTAGTGGCCTAGAGTTTTGTGAAATTTTAGTTTGATTCTGAATCGGACAGTGATAATGAGGTCCAAGGACAGGCAAAAGTGTTCAAGGGAAGAATAAACTTTGAAATAGAACCCCAAACATTTCGTGTTTCGTAGAAGGTGTTGGCTATCTTACCGAAAGTCTCTCCCACAAATTACATCCCCCCACTAATAAAAGTATATCGCTAAGTCTAAGGCAGAAAATATTGATCGCCTTATATTGGTTTGGAACTGGATTTCAATACCATGTTATAGGTGATGTTCATGGTGTTCACAAAATGACAGCTTGTCGATGTATCAAAAAGATCACATTTGCAATAAATACTTATTTTTTTTTCTTCGGAAGTTTTAATATTCATCTTGGTAGATTTACTTGTTCAACTGATTCAACAAGTGAAGGGAAATTTTTTCTATTGACAATTGTTACGGTTTTTATTGTGTTACAGAAATGATTTTCACTTGTTGAACAAAGATATTTGAACAAGTAATTGTTGACTAGTTGACTTGTTATTCTGTGTTATAGGCCCCTGGTGTGCAATTTGGTCAGGAGGAATCATTGGACCTTACTTCTTTGAAAATGAAAACGGCGTAACGGTAACTATGAATGGGGAGCGATATAGTGATATTATTGAAAACTTTTTAACGCTACAACTGCATGCTTTGGGCTTGATTAGTATGTGGTATCAACAAGACGGTGCCACATCGCATACAGCCAGGATTACAATGGAATAACTGCGAGACGTCTTTCCATAACAAGTTATTTGAAGAAGTGGTGATGTTGATTGGCCTCCACGGTCGCCTGATTTGACTGCTCCGGACTTCTTTTTGTGGGGATATCTAAAAAGCAAGGTTTATGCAAACAAACCAGAAAAGCTTAAGCAAATCAAACAAAATATTCGTGATGAAATTAATGAAATACCGCCTGAAATGTGTGAGAATGTAATGAAAAATGTGCTCAAAAGGGTTCGCATTTGTGAGACTAACAGAGGCGGACATTTACCTGATATTGTATTCCAAACATAATTGCCGACATTAAATAAGACATTTATCAATATAAGATCAATTCTCTTTCATTTAATCAAAAATTATAAACAAACAAATTAGTATACCATCCCGGCGGACACCCTGTAGTTCTTAAGACTGACTTTTTGGCTATTAGGAAAGAAGTACATACCCTTAATTATCTATCTATTGTTACGGAAACTTTTTAAGGCGAACGTTTTTATCATTTACATTTATTTCGGATTTATAATTATCTACATTATATTGGGATTTAACCGGGTCTTTAATGTTTTGATATCACAATGAAATGCATTCGATTAAGGCATTCCACATTCACGTAGTACGGCTAAGGCATGAATCTTTTAACATGACTTTTGTGCCAAATTTGATTCGAGTATTTCGGTTGAATTGCTTAATGGGAGGTATGCAACTGGAAATTTCGAAACATTTAGATGGTGTCCAAGAGATGTGACTTTTCTATATCTCAAATTATTTAAAAATACTAATTTTACTTGCAGTATATTTAGAATGCAGTTACTATAAGTTCGGTGACCATTCGTCCTCTTTTTCAGACGACAGTCCTTTTTTCGGTATCGCGTCTTTTTTTTTCTTGGCTTTTCTTAAGGATGACAGTAATATGTCCTCTTTTTAATAAATTGTCGTTTTTTTCTTTGAAATATATTTCATACAGATTAAAGAACTTTCTTCAGGGCTAAATTACTTACACACAAAATGGAGGCAGCACTGATTTAATAATACAGTAGACGCTCGATATAGTGAAGTAATAAAATCAAGGCATGTTCAGTATTACGAGATTTTTCACTATTTCGAGAGAGAATTTTTATTAGTTTTTCAAAGCTAAATATATTAAAAGCTTTTTTTTTATAATTTATCTTTAGTGTAAATAAGCAATTTTATAAAAATTAAATAAAATACATAGGCAGAGTGAGGCTTGACAAAAAGCATAAGTATTTAAATGTTCTTTGAAAAAAATTCATCAATATAAGAAAAAAAATTTCCCTAGTCCGGGAAAATAAGATATTCACTTCGACGAAAAAATTCGGACAAAGTTGAATTTTGTTGGAAAGCTTCATTTTTACGTTCTAAGCCTTTCCTAAAAAAATACCCTAAATTTGGAGCGGAGCAAACAATTTTAGGAGTAAAATTCATTTTTGTTTGCAAATGAAAACCTTAGGTTTTTTGAAAAAAAGTTGTTGGTACACAAAATTTAATTGTTCGACGAAATTGATATATAGATTAAATTCATTAGTTAAAGCAACAAGACTTAATAAAGCTCTCTTATTGGCGAACAATTAAGCTTTGGTACGCTATAACTTAAGAACGAATTGACATACTGGAGTAGTTAATATGCCATTTTGACGATTATTGTATTGTCTATGTTCTTAGAAAAATAAAGATTTTGGGAATTATTGAACAAAATAAAATAAATTATTATTCTTATGATGGCAGCATTTCCCTTTCGGTTCCACACTTAAAACTTGTTTTTTTTTTTAATATAACATGTTTTTCCAAACATAACTAAAAACAAAAACTTTCCTCACTCAAACACATAAATTTATTACATTTTTTTTTGAAAAAATGCACTACACCCTAATGTTTCCGACCATTTTTCTCCAAATTATGAATTGTACGATAAAAAGTGATTTGATTTTTTTGTGTAGAATGACAAGATCCACAATGTGTACCAACAAGATTTTTCAGAAAAAACCTATGGTTTTCGAGTAATTTGAAAACAAAAAGAATTTTTTGATGGAAAATAATAACTTTCGGGTACCAAGGTAGTAATAAGGTTTTGTTCTCGTATAACAAAAACTTTAAATGTAGAAAAATAATTCGTCACTTTCGTCTGTGTCTTTCGTAGTGTAAAATTGTTTTGGACATCTTATTTTTGTAAATATTTTAAAACTAAAATGTCAGAATAATCTGCAATATTATGTACCGCCCATTCAATGAACTTATCAGTACAAATAACACCATCCTTTGATGATGGGTTTATGGTTAGAACGACATGAAACTAAACGGTTAAACCCTATCGACAATCTATGGACGCATTGTAGATGGAACATTCTGAGAAAAAAATCAGTGTTCACTATATCGAGATTTTTCTTGTTCACTATTTAGAGTACCCTGTATAAAATTGTATGTGTTCACCATATTGGATAGTTCACTCGAACGAGATTCACAATATCGAGCGTTTACTGTAATTCAGGTTTTGCTATTGTGAATTGTCTTGCGTAGGGAACAAAGTGAAAAATGAAAAAAGGACAATATGTCACCAAGCAAAAATGGGTTAAAATTTTCAAACACTTTGATGTTGAAAATGTAAAGTACGAAAATTTACTAGGACTCGTAATGTTCACTGTCGCTTCCAGCATCAATTGCCCCTACGGAAAGAGTGTTTTCAATTTCTAATAACATTTGGACATCTGAAAATTCTGAATTAAAAATTGATACACAGTTAGTACTTATTTTCCAGATAGAGCAAAAATCAGTTTTTTAACATTCAGATTCAGATACAACTTAATTTTGGAATAAGGTTATCTGCTCATTGTAGAAAGGAATGAGGTTTTATCTGAGGAATAAGACAAATAGCTACTTTCAATGTCAAAAACACTTTGAAAAATTATTGCTTTGAAAGAAACTTTAAGCACAAATGAATTTCTATGAAAAGTTCGATATTCGAAATAAAAGTGACGTTCAAATTAAATTATTCTGTAATTGTTTTTTCTTGATTGAAATATTCAATGTTGTTTGCCGGTTGTTTAACAGTCAAGTAAGTGTATTCCTCAGGCAACTGCCTCTTAATCTAGAGATTGGATAATCAGATCTAAAGGCAATGGCGCAAAATTTTAAACGATTTAGTAAAATGTTAAAGCCACTTTTACCAATTAACTAAGCTAAATAGATGATTGAGCTAATTTTACACGATTTTAACATTTTACTAAAGTTAAAGTCACGGAATGGTTATTTTAACTTTTAGCAATCTGCTAAATCCATTATGGAATCTGATAGTATATCAGCCTTACACGCGGGGTGTCCAGGTTCGAGTCCTGCTGGTGCACAATTTTTTTTTTTTTTTTTATTTTGTAAATAATGAAGTTAAAATGATGAAAATAGAAATAACTCATACATTTTAAGAGCACATGTTGGCTTTTCATCAACATATAATTAATTTACAACGCATAATAACAATAATTGTGTTCATCAAAATTCAAACCCTACAAATGCTCAGCTGTCTGCTTAATTAGCAATTTAATAGTTTAGAAAAGGTTTAAAAATTTTTAAATAGTTATTCAATCATTAAGCACTTAGGAAATTGCTAACTAGTAAAATGTTAAGCCCTTAACAACGGGTTGTTTAAAATTGTGCGCCATTGTTTTTGAGTTTAAAAAAAAAATGCTTTTTGGAAAATTCAATGTTTCGACAACCAGTAGACGAATTCGCTTTAAGCTAAAATTTCCACAAGTGTAATCATATAAATAAATAATAATATAATTAAAATAGCTGCGATATAACTAACAAAAAAAGTATTTAAGTAATACAGCCAAAAGGACACATTAAATTATAATTACGTTAAAATTAAAACAAAAAAAATCAGGAATATTTTCTGCGGAGGACGTGTTTACTAGTGTTTTATAAAAGAGTTTTTTTTTTATAATTTTCATTTCACATTTGCTTGTTTAGTTTTTAATTTTTATTTAGTTTTTGTTCAAAGACAAACGGCTCATCAACTTAATGAGTGCTTATTCGTCGATTTTGTATAAAAAAAAAAAAAACTAATTCGAATTGAAATGAATGGCGTACAGTTTGTCAGGAAAATGTTACTTTTAATTTAGTAATTAATCCTTTTTGCATGGGAAAAAGTTTGAAATTATGTAGCAGCAAAAAAATGTTTTTTTTTTCTTTGTTGATGATTTATTATTATTTATAGTTGATGGGAATATAAAATTCTACTTACTCTTAATTATTTCTAGTTTGATGATTGTGAGTTTTGCTTTTGAAGTCTTTGAATGATAAATAACTACCTTGATAGTGTTTTAAACTTTCCCTATTATCAACTTTAAAAGGATTTGAAAGAGAGAGTTTTCTTAGTATTAAGGTAACTTGAACGCAAATGAACATAATTAAATATTTTGAAAACAAATAGTTATGCAAAGTAGCATTTGTTCAGAAGGAAATCTCAGAAATTTTAGATGATTTTACCGGGGATGTGTGATGGGGTTGCACGGGTTTCCATGATGTTTTTCAGAACTTTGCTTCAGAGTTTTTTTACACAAGATTTGTTGAGAATTTTTTTTAAAGACGTACGTACATTGGCCATTTACTTTTTAATCTTGTCCTATTTTCTAAGCATGGCGTACGAGCTACGGTTAATTATAATATTTTTATATTGAACGGGGGGATAGTGGGGGTCCACATTAATCATAAAACAATGAAAAGTGACGATAATATTTTATAAAAGAGAAGAATAAGTTTTGAATTTTGAAAACTATTAATTATTATTCAAGGGTGTGTTCGTAGATAATTTTTGATGCTTTGTGTTGTTACTTGAGTCAAAAGGTGGCAATTTTTCAAATACCTGGCTTTTTTTCAAATACAAGACTTGTTTTATTGTAGCTATATTGCAAGTAAAAGGATGTCATTTTTATTCTTGGAGAAATATGAATACATATATGGAAAATATAATTTTTAAAGCGTTTCCTTTTTTTAAATAAGTTGTATGTATAACTACAATTTTTGAAAAAAAACGGTAGGAAAAAAATGGTTAAATTAAAATAGTTTTTGATGTACGTATTTAAATTTAATTAAACAAAAAAAAAAAAAAATACTAACCCATTTTTGTAAAATCGAATTTTCAAAAAAAAAATATATTGATATACTCGTAATTGCTGATACCAAAAACATAAATGTTAAAAAAGTAGCCAAGTTTTTCTATATACAAAAGCCTTTGCATTTTTGTATATAGAATGCCGTCTCAACCGTGAAAAGTAGTGAGATCTTTAAGTACGCCAAGTTATTAGTTTATTAATGTAAATTTTTTTTTAATTTTAAAATTTTGCATGCGCTTTAAGCCCTACCGCTGTACAAAATTTTATTAATCTACGACAATCAGAAGTTCTCCAAATAATTTATATTTAAATTCCATTAAAATGGGCGGGTACCCGCCCCCTGAATGAAGAACCTTAAATTTTCGATTTTTACTTCCGAATGTATTCGTAAAAAAAATTTTTTTTCGAATACAATATTACGATCATAGAGAACAAAAAAAAAGTTGATCCCCCGGTTTCGTCTGTCTGTCTGTCATTCTGTCCTGGAGTCTACAGCCTAAACGGTTGGATAGATTTGCGTCAAACTTACATATTGTTTTTTCGGTAATATGCCCACACGTTTTTTTCATTTTTTTTAAGACGACAAATAACAGTAGATCCCATACATTTTTTGTTTAAAACAAAAATTTTATTTTTCTCAAAAACGGCTCCAACGATTTTTATAAAAAAAATCAGTTCATTAATGAATTTTTATAAAAAAAATCAGTTCATTAATGAAGGGAAAGGATACATTTTGATAATTTTTTTTTGGGAAAAAATTGTTATTTTTGGTTTTCGATTTTCTTGGAAACGGTTAATCTGATTTTTTTGAAATTTATTACGCAGAAGCTCGTAGAAAGTTTAAACACTATTGTATACCAATATTTTTCAAAAAAAAAATTCTTTTTGAAAATTAATTTTTTTTTGAAAAATCAAAATTTCGAAAATAACTCAATAGATTTTTTCGGAACTTCGTATTTAGTGGTTTTTTGACATTATCTTGAATAGTAAAAAAAACTATTTTTCTAAAATAAAAAACAACGGTACCTCCCATACAAAAGTTAAAAAACCGCTAAGAAAAAAATTTATTCTCGCAAACGGCTCCAAGGATTTTTATAAAAAAAATTGTGTGTTCTTAAATTAGTACAGGTCACTTTTAAGTATAAAAATATTTCTTTTTGCGTACTTATTAATGGTACTTCCCATAGAACCACTTTTAATATATTCGACTTTCTAAATATTGGATGAACCGATTAAAATAAATTTGTTTATACAAATTGCTCTCTAAAATTGTTAATAAAACTGAATACTCAAATTTCAAAAAAAAAAATTTTCGATTTTAAAAAAATAAATTTTATATGTATAATAATAATATCTTCAAAATGGCGTTTAAATTTTTTTTTCTAAAAATGTTTTCAAAATCTTATACATAAAAAACTAATTTATTAAAAAAACGCTCCAACGATTTTTGAATTTTTTTTATAAATTCTTATTAATCAACAATTAATCTTTGTTTTCCCTCAAACTATAAAGACTAAGCAATATAAAAACATTTAAGTAATACACATACTTTACATACATCCATTTATTTCAACCTTATTATTCCCTTTTTACGAATTTTTGCCTACATCACTGAATACTAAATACATTGTAGGCGCTCATACATTTATGTATACATACATATGTGCTAAGAATCACATGAATCTTATGTATGCATAGTGCATCTAAATTATAAAGTTATATGCATATAGCTACCTACGCACCTCCATCCTTCATTTTCATTATTATGTACATGTTTACATACTTAGGTTCCATCAATATGTATATATATGTAAAAACATTTTACCCTCCCAACTTACATAATTAAAATCCATAACTTAGATTTAAACATACATTTGAAGGAAGCTACCTATGTAACTATTCCTTGAAGCATATGTATTATATAATTCATTTTATTAAGAATCAAGTTAATCTTAACTACATCGGCTTTAATTCTGCAAAGGATAACTAGACAACCTATACCTACTAACAGCGTCAGTGGTTAGCTAAACTAAAGTTGTTAGTTACAAGAGCAAGTTCGTACAATCCAGTCGTGCAATTTATTTCCTTTGTATATACCACAAGGCCGACTGTTGTGTTAAATTACAAGATTCTACGATGTCGGGAAGTGCTCCATAATTTTGATGATTTGTCAGTGAGTGAGTGAGTCAGTCAGTCAGTTACGGTTTTTGCGATTTTTGCAGTCCTATATTTCTAGAACAACTAATGCTAAAGAATTGAAAATAAGTGAGTTACCTAAGTCTGGTGAGCTTAGCATATGCTGAGAGTTTGAAGATTCTGACTTTATTGGTACTGAAGTTAGAGGGGGGTCGAAAATCACTTGAGTTTGTTCAAATAAAAAGGGTGTAGTGCCAGAACTTGGCTGGGCACTACCGTGCCCTTTGATTCTTTTTTTTAATCAAAAAAACATATGTTTTTTTGTAAATTTTGTTGCCTCATTATTATTGCATCTGTAAAAATTGAATAATTTTAATTACAATAATGGTGATTTGTTATACAATATCAAATCTGTTGTTTTTGAAATATTGAGATTAATCGTATGCAAAAGAGTTCTATTAAGAATCTAAATATAGAATAGTCGTTTTTTACTTAAATTTTTATATACATGTCTACAAAATTTCTTATTTTTTTTCTAAAAACAAAATTGGTATGACAAGTTTAAACATTTAATAATATAAGCCTGACACCAAAATTAAAAAAAAAAATATCAACACGTTTTCGAAATATTGAATTTTCAAAAACAAAAAAAAATATTTTTTTATTGTTGAAAATGTTGGTGTACATCCTAAATAAAAATTTTGATCGAAATCCGTTAAGACGTTTATGTGAAAGTCGAAAATCAAAAAAAAATTGTTGTTTGGCAGGTACCGTTAATAATATAAATACATTAAACAAAATTTTGACGAAAAGTAGACTATCTAAATTAGTGCACAAACTTCTTACTTGTGATTATAGGTACTAGTGATTTTTTAAGAGCTTGGTTTTTGAAAATTCAAAAAAACACAGAAACTTGTAAAAAGTGAATGAAATTTTTATTTGGATCGATAAATGAATTTCTGCCATTTACTTTTTAAAAATAATTTCTCTTAAATGTTGCCCGCGGCTACGCTTCAGGTGGTCCATTCTGAAGGTCCAATTTTGGCAAACTTTTTCACACATTTCGGCCGGAATCTCACCAATGACGCGTTCAATGTTGGCTTCCAAGGCAGCAATCGTGTTTGGCTTGTCCCCATAGACAATAGACTTAACATAGCCCCACAACAAATAGTCTAACGGGGTCAAATCACATGATCTTGGTGGCCAATTGACTGCGCCAAAACGTGAGATCAACTGCTCACCAAATTCGCCTCTCAATTGATGCATGGTTTCGCGTGCAGTGTGGCATGTGGCACCGTCCTGTTGGAACCTTATGTCGACCGAGTTCAATTCTTGCATTTTCGGCTACAAAAAATCTGTTATCATCGAACGGTACCTTTCTCCATTGACCGTAACACTGCGGCCTTCATCGTCCTTGAAGAAGTACGGCCCAATGATGGCGCCTGCCCATAAACCGCACCAAACAGTGCATTTTTCGGGATGCATTGGTAGCTGCTGAATTGCCTCTGGCTGCTCTTCACTCCAAATACGGTAATTCTGCTTATTCACGTATCCATTTAGCCAAAAATGAGCCTCGTCGCTGAAGACAATTTTGCGATAAAAAAACGGATCCTCATCCAACTTTTCTAAGACCCATTCACCGAAAATTCTACGTTGTGGTAGGTCGCCTGGCTTCAATTCTAGCACCAGCTGTATTTTGTATGGCTTTAAGCCAAGATCTTTGCGTAAAATCTTCCAGGTGGTCGAATAACACAAACCCAATTGCTGCGATCGGCGCCGAATGGACATATCGCGATCTTCAGCATCACTGGCGGATGCAGCAATAATATTCTCTTCGGTACGCACTCTACGGATACGATTTGGTGGATTAATGTCCAATAAAGTGAAGCTGGTGCGAAATTTGGTCACAATGAGCTGAATAGCCTGCTCGGTGGGTCGATTATGACGACTATAAAACGGACGTAGCTTGCGAAACACATTTTTCACAGAGCACGAATTTTGATAATAAATTTCAATAATTTGCAAACGTTGTTCAGGCGTAAGTCTATTCATGATGAAATGGCAAACAATACTGAATCGAAATGTCGAATGTTCGTGGAATTTGTCATGTGTGATCTGTCAAAAATATAAACGTCAAAAACCAAGTAGCAAAAAAAATCACCCAAGGCAAGTTATGTATTCGTAGCCCACAGGTTTTTTTATTTGTTTTTTTTTTTTAAGACGGCAAATAACAGTAGCTCCCATTAATTTTATGCCGAAAACAAAAATCTTTTATTTTTCTCAAAAATGGCTCCAACGTTTTAAATATAAAAAAAATCATGAATGAAGGGAAAAGGTACCTTTAACTAACCTCTAGTAGCACCATTTTTTTGGTTTTCAAATTTCTGGGAAACGGTTTATTTGATTTTTTTTTTAAATTTTTTAAGCAGAAGCTCCTTGAAAGTTTTAACACTATTCTAAACCAAAATGTTTAAAAAAAAATTATTTTTTGAAAATTAAAAAAATGTTATTCTCAATTCAACTCAATATTTCGAAAACAACTCAATAGATTTTTTCGAAACGTCGTATTTGGTAGTTTTTTGATATTATCTTGAATAATATAAAAAAAAAACTATTTGCCTAAAATAAAAAACAACGGTACCTCCCAAACAAATGTAAAAAAACGACGTTTGACGTTTCAAATTTTGTTTCGAAAAATATTTTTAAGATTTTATACATAACAAATTAATGTAAAAAAAAACGCTCCAACGATTTTCGAAATTTTTGTTTGATATATTCTTATTTATCCATGAATTCAAATTGTATCTTTATTTACCCTCAAACTATATATTTTATATGTATTATTCCATTTGTTTCTACCTTCAAATTTCACATATTTTTGCGTACGTCACTGAATACAACTAAGATTTTTTCCCTATAGTACCCACGGTTGCAAAAGTCGATACAACTGTACTTTTTTCGATACATTCGACTTTGTGGAAGTACACAAATACACTTGTATAAAATTCGATACACTTTTGGGCTGGCGCTTAAGATAATAGGTAATTTATTCATGAAAATATGTTTAGAGAAATTTAAAATTACACAATTTATATTTATTATTTTATACAAAATACCAAAAGACATTCAATTGTTTTTTTTTATTCAACTTCTGTGGACGTCTGAATTTAATACAATGTATGTGCATTCAGGTCAAATCTGCCAACCCATCAGAGATCAAACCTTTCGTGCTGAAATTTGATCTGTGCTCTTTTGTTGGGACTCTCAAAATTCAAAAAGATCAAATCTTTTGACAGAAAGACCAATTTTTTTATTATGATTTTTTCCTCTCCAGTTGTGTGGGCATACGAAAAGTAACATGAATACAAAATTTTATTTTTAATTTTAAATTTTGTTATTTAATTTATAAATAAAACTTAATATTTTAAAAAATGTTTTCTTGAATAAAACTCGCTATAAGTTGTTAGAAAAATCAAAAAGTACAATTCGGCACACTTTTTTTTTTAACTTTTCATACACAGCTGAAAGACGATTTTTCATCCCTGATAATAGGTACTATCGCAAGTAAAAGTAGTTCTAATAGAGGTAGCATTTTTTGTTAAACAAAAATTACGAAAATTTACATTTTTCCTTTTAAAACATGTTGGAATTGTTTTAGAGAAAAATAATGTTTACCTTTTTGGCTAAGAAAAATATACGGCAGGTACTGTTATTTTTGTTTAAAAAAAAACAATAAGTAAGTACCAAGTTTTAAGAAAATCCGTCCGCCGATCTCCACTTTTTCTTCTTAACCAAAATATTGAATTGTTTTTTGTGTTATGTAACGAACGTATAACACATGTAATTTATTTCCAATTGAAAAGGATTTCTGAAAAAATCCGAGTGTTCTCTGAAATGCTCTTCTACACACAATATTGGTTAAAAATTAAACAATGCAAAGAAGATTATTAAATAAATATTGGTTATTTTAACGAATAAAAGCGATTTATGCGGTAAATTAGTTTCATTATTCGCCTTGGGTTCAATCTGATATAAAATCAGTTTCACTATAAAAAAAAATAATTTTTTTTAAGTCGTTTATATTTCAATCTGCATCCTTCAAAAAAAAAAACATTTTAAAAACAATGTTTACCAAAAGTGGGAGCGTAAATTGATGGGTGCTATGTTTTATTCGCTTAAGCTAGTTGGCACTTCAGAATAATTGATTCAGTTAATAAAAACTTGCACCTAAAAGCAAGTAGGTAATATTTAAAATATGATTGTGGTTAAAAATACACCGTGTACATATCGCGGCAATTGAGGAGGCGTTAAAAAAATAGTTTGCATGTTTTTTTTTTGTTTATTGTTTTTTTTTTGTAGAATTAACTATTTTTTCAACTCAAAAATAAAACCATCACTTTGATAAGTTGTTTTTCTAGAAATAAAAAAAAATTTAATTTAATGCCAAATTTGATTAAATATTCGGTAATTTCCTATACTAGCTGTGTTTTATTGGGAAATTTATCCGCCGTAAGTTTATCCGTCGTAGCATTTTACATACAATTCGCTAGGGTCGATAAAAAGCTAAAGTAGAAGCTACGGTGGATGGCTGGTTGACGTTCAGTCGAGTCTCGATTCTGATTTTGTTAGTTTTGTTGGTACGATTGATAATTGAATTGAATCTCGATGGATGTGTTCATGGAGTGTTATAATTATTAATTTCATTCGTAAGACAAATCGATCTTTTAGATTCTTTTTTTTTAATAGTTGGCCAGTTTATATTTCTCAAATCTTAGATAACTCCATTTTTTATTAAATTATAAGCTGTTCTTCTGAAAACTTTCTGACTTTTACTATTAAAACTGTATTCTTTGCTCAATTATTTTCTGAAGTACGTCTAAAATTGCACCTATATTTGAAATTTTGCATACCCCTAATGTCAATTAATCAATTTTAACAAATTTTGATATCCATTTTGAAAAAGAAACCAATATTTATAGAATGAATTCCGTTTTTCTTTTATTTTTGACTAACTTAAGACCAATATTCGTTTTGTGTTTAATTTTTATTGATAGTTATAAATAAACGGAGTTTGGTGAAAAAAAATCATCTTTTTATTTAGATCTACAAAAAAGCAATTTGAGAAGACAAACCGCATTGGAACTGCACTATAGAGGAACTGCTCGACATTGCGCCGCAAAATATTTATTCGTAAGAAATTCTATGAGCTATAAGGCTAGGCGCGCACATATGCAACTTTCAGTTTGGCAACAGTTCTGTTGCTAAAGTGAATAGCATGGACTTATATGAGAGTGCGCGCATGCAGTCCGCGATTCGAGCAACTTAAAAGTTCTTCAGTTTGTATTACACCGAACTATAATGTAACTGCGCGCACATTAAAGCAAAATATTGTATGTTTGTTGGTTTATCTCGTTGATTTATTTTAAGTTGATTATGTGCGAGATCATCGTTCAACTATTGATTAAACTATTTCGTTTCGGAAAAATTGCATGCGCGCCTAGCCTAAACGCACTAAGCGGCAACTGAACTTCACAAAATGTACTTTTTCTTCACTGTTTAATGGACGTTGGCCATGGACAGTATTCGCAAAACTACATGGACATGGACTGGGCGTACATTTTTATGATCCCATTGTTTTTTTTCTGGACATGTGCATGGAAATGGCAAACCAAATGTTAACTATTTGTTAATTACTCCGCGTAAGTTACGTGCAGTCTGATGAGTGAATATTGAATTGAAAGCAAAACATACTCAGAAAATAAATTTGTAAATTGACTTGAAAATTAAAACTATAGCTATCGGTCTACTCAGAAAATAAATAAAAGCATGAAATATAATCGGAAATGTAAGGGGAGTGAACAATTTAAACTACGTTGTAGTGTGCGTTCAAAACCAAGAAACATTAAAAGGAAACAAGCAAATCTCCGGCAATTTTGTTTCCTCGTGTGAAAGGCATACACGATTTTTAAAGCAATACAAAAGTAGTCCCGTGTAAAAAGAGACTTGACCATAGTCTATGAACAAGCCCATTCACTTATCATTTCTTTTCTATTGGTGCAAAATGAATGTTCGAATTTAAAATTACAAATGGAGATAAAATGAAAACAAGAAATAGGTTTGAAACTTAATTAATCAAATATTGGTACGTTTTCTACTTTCTATGAATAAAAGCTAATTATTGTACATAATTTGGATATTTACTTAATTTTACTTTGCAAAAGACTCTTTCATTACTTGTGACTCCTGTGCAGGGGTACCATTTTTACAAAAATAAAAAAGCTACTGTCCATGCTACGGTCGATGCGTTTTTTTGGGAATTACTTACGGTACAATGGATAGATTCCCAATAAAACACACCTACTGTTTTAGTCTTGTTCTCCAAAATTGACACCACTGAATTAGGGATTTAAAAAAAATAGTTGATCAATGTTTTATCAATCTTGTCAAAGTCATCCAGATGAGAGTATCTTTGTTTAAAAAGTGTTCGTACTTTGTGATATATTATATACTGCGATAAGACTAAAATTTAAAGTTTTATCAGGAGTTCCACAAGGCAGGCATATTGGACCAGTTATTTTTATACTTTTCTTGAAAGATATACTCAAGGGGCTGATTTTGATAATTTCTGATGATTTAAAACTAATTTATTATTTCTAAACAACAACACAACACGAGATTGACTTAATATCCGAATGGTATTTACAAAATGGAATGGAAATATACAGTAATCAATGCTCTC